>CP141138.1:16951936-18449436 GCA_035236585.1 Warburgia ugandensis | reverse complement strand
GTCAAAACAAGGTATGTATAGAATAAGAAAAGACTAGATTAAGAAAAGAATAAATACCCGGGAGACAAGACGACCAATCAACGGATCCTCTATTTTTCCATCCAATTTTTTTTTTTCATTCTAGTTACAAGAGATGACTAGAAATCCTTTATTTTTGCAAGCCGATCGCTCTTTTGACTTTGGAATAAATTAATCAGTATACTCTTTCTTCTACACATTCGTTTCCACTCCATAATGGAGAAAGTCCATAATGGAGAAAGAATAGTTAATAGTTAGGATTCATCAAAAAAAGGAATCGATGATCCACTCACAGGAGGACCCTTTCCCGCATCAGGCACTAATCTATTTTTAACGTCTAATTAGATCGGGTAATCATTCGAATTAAGAACAAAAGCTCGTTACTTTGGGTTTCCTATAATTGGAGACATAGAGCTCTATCCATTTATTCATTCGACCCAACAGTGAATTGATTTAGTCCCCTGCCAAGAATCAAAACAAGATTTTGTACCGACCCGATAAGGATGAAGTATTATCAACAAAGTTTTCCACTGATACGACATGCTGTTTTTTCCATTCGTTCCCTTTCAGGATCAGTCGCGGTCTTACAAACTATACCAATGGTATGGACGAATTCCTTGCTTCATCCAAATGTGTAAAAGATCATAGCCGCACTTAAAAGCCGAGTACTCTACCGTTGAGTTAGCAACCCGGAGAAATGTGGTGTGTAGATATGATCAGAATAAAAAAAAAAAAATAAAGAAATTGGGATTACTCGACCCCGTCAAAACATTGAACCAGTAATAGTAAGAAATCTAAAAGAAAATTTGATGATCAATTATGAACATCAAAATTAAGAGATCAGATTAAAATACAACGGATTCCCGGCTCAATCTAAAGAATCAATCTAAATAAATGTCAAACTTTATTAAATTAACTACTCATATTTTTTTATCAATATTTAATTGAATTTTTTTTTCATTAATCAGTAAGAAGACACTTCTTATTTCGCAGCGAATTTGGCGAATTCACCATTTGAATTTGAGTGAAATGAAGTAAAGAAACAAACTTATGGGACTAGGATAAATGGATCTATTTATCCACGATCGGATTATATTTGTTCGATACACTATTGTCAATATGAATTGAATGTTAAGAAAACAAATTTACTTAAAGAAAATAAATATTTGTGTTGGATTGGCACTACACAGATAAAAAACAAAGTGTGGATGGGGGAATAAATAAGGAAAAAAATCTCGATTTTCTTCTTATTCAATAGGGGGGGGTACAATAAAAAAGATTGACCCCTGTTTGTTGTTTGTTGGTGGAGTCCCAATGAAAACCATCCGATTGGTTGGAATCCCAAAATTTCATAGATCCGGTTAGTTCATCTATTCACTCAATCTTTTTTTTTCTATCCGCCTCATATCAATAGAAAAGTTTTTTTTTTTTTTTTCTCGTTATCCTTACATGATATGGAATCTATCAGAGCAATAGTGAATGGATATGAATAGAGCAAGAAAGGCGGAATGGTCGAGAAAGAATTACACAAAGCTAGATACTTGGCCCCCCTTTTTTTTTTATTTCATTAATTTCATTTCGTTTGATTAACTTGAAGTTCTTTAAACACCTCTGCTCTCTTTGAAATATAATGAACAGCTCCTGTAGGTTGAGCACCTTTTTCAAGGAAATCTAGAATAGTGGGAACATTTGAATAAGTTTGATTCTTTATCGGATCGTAAAAACCCACTTTACGGAGATCTCTTCCCTCTCTTCGGGATCGAACATCAATTGCAACGATTTGATAGATGGCTCATTGGGATAGATGTAGATGAACAATGCCCCCCCTAGAACCGTATAGGAGGTTTTTTCCTCGTACGGCTCGAGAAAGAATGATTGGAACTTGAATTTATGCTCTATGCATATCATATAGTGACAAATGTATCCATAAAATCATCAATTAGACTATAATTTGAGTCGTTTTTTTTTTTTGTTCTTCAAGAAAGAAGAAAAAAAAAAAAGAAATTTCATTCGTACTCATAACTCAAGTTGGGTAATTCTCAAAGAGCTCGAAGGAAAATCCTTCAACATTTATTGAGCCGTCTCTAACCTTTTTTGTTTGTCTCGTCTAGAATCTCTTTTTTTCCTCATTCTGATCTAGTTCCAGTTGTTGAGACAAATGAAAACGGTCTTTACTTGTTCCGATATCCTTTATCTTTGCTTTGAATCATTGGGTTTAGACATTACTTCGGTGATCCTTAATCTTTCAAAACGGTAGCAACATACCCTTTGTCATTTCTTTATATTGAAGAATCATACGAACGATTGATTCCCCTGTAATACACTTTTGATCAAAATAGTTTTATAAATTCCGACGAATTTCACTTTTTTATTTTTATTTGAAACTTGTTCGAATTTGAACCTTTTGATTTCTATATCGAAGATATGCTTACGAAGTTGGAACAACTTATTGATTGGCACTAACCCTAGATCCGCCCCCTTGATAAATGAATCAATACTTTATACTCGAGCTCCATCATGTACTATTTACTTACAACCTTCCCCCAAAAAGGTTGGGGTTCTAGTAGAACAGAACAAACTATGTCGAGCCAAGAACATCTTCATTGATATATAAAATGGTGGATGCAAGAATCCACAGCCGATCATGTCTGACAAGTCGCACGTTGCTTTCTACCACATCGTTTCAAACGAAGTTTTACCATAACATTCCTCTAATTTGGAACCAATATGGAATTGATTCAATATGGAATCAGGAATAGTCATTGGTTCAATCGGTACATAGCAGTCCATACTTTCTTTTACTTTTATATGTGTATATATGGATTTATATGGACGGATAGATATTTATCTGGAGAAGCCTCAAGAAGCAAGGCAAGGATAAGGATCCAATTTAACCCCATATTCTATTGTATGAATAAAACACATTTCTAAAAACACGAAAAAGGGGGTTGCTTAACACTTCTTTACATCTACATCTTCAACAGATTGTTCGGGACAATTAATCATGAAGGACCCAACTCTTTCTCGAACAACTAAACTAAAGAAAAGTCTTTAATTAGGTTCTCACTACCGGAGCAAAACGAGTCATTAACCAAAAAAGTTATTTTAATGGCCCAGAAAAGTAGCAAGTGCCTTGATAGGCTAGATTCACCAATCTCGCGCTTCTTCGAGTATCTAAGAATTGATAAGGAATCATCAAAACTGATTTCAAGAATTTCCTACTTCGACATAAGAAATTCATCTTCCTTTTCAAAAATGTTGAATCTTAAACCAGATAGGTGGATCGAGAAACAAAGCCAATTTATTTTCGTGGGGATCATGAATTATACCATACCCAAATACAATAAAAGGGGTTCTCCGACGGATGCTATATTATTTTGTATAGGTACACAAGTGGGTCCAGATCAATTCGTTCTTCCTATTTTTCTTTTATCCACTCCAGTCTTAAGAGCTTTAATCCCAGCCATGGAATTAATACCAAGAACCCCCTCCTATTGAGAATTCAACATCCGCATAGAATTAGTCATGTTGACTAATATATTTAGTTTACAGAATATAGAGACCTTTCTTTCGCATTTTAAATGAGAATGCATCATGTGGGAATCCAAATATCAAAGAATATATGATTCCAAAACAAAAAGAATCATTTTAAATCAAAAAGAAAGATTGGATCATATTGTATCCAATATTACACTCTTAAACAGAAGATTGTTAAAGAGAACAATTTTTGTTTTGATAGAATCGGTCTGGGACGGAAGGATTCGAACCTCCGAATGTCGGGACCAAAACCCGGTGCCTTACCACTTGGCCACGCCCCATTTCTTTGATTTCTATTCGACACTAATAGACACTAATATTGGTATTGGCTATTCGTCAATTCCAGTCCAAATAGATCAAATATCTATGGAATAGGTTGTTGTTAGGATTCGATACGTGTAAATGTAGAATCAAAATGAATTCATTGATCATTCCATATAATTCAATTAAGATATTGTATGAAAGTATGATTCCTTCTATTCTCATTTAAGAAATGAAGGATTTTTGATTAGGGGGTTCAAAGAAAAAGAAGGATTTTTTTGCCCACCTTCTCTTCTTTCAGCATTTTTCCCTTATATCAATAACTCATTAAAAATGAAATTATCTCCAAGAACGAAATCTTTGTTATGCTTAATATCTTTAGTTTGATCTGTATCTGTCTTAATTCTGCCCTTCATTCGAGTAGCTTTTTCTTCGCCAAATTACCCGAGGCTTATGCTTTTTTCAATCCAATCGTAGATGTTATGCCAGTCATACCTGTGTTCTTTTTTCTCTTAGCCCTTGTTTGGCAAGCTGCTGTAAGTTTTCGATGAGATCGTTAATACTATCGTAGAAACATTCATGATTTATTCGAGAAAAAAAATTCTATTCTAACATAAGAATACAATTGATAAGATGAGATAAGTCTTACATTATGAACCCTCGATTCAAACATTGAAATTCTTTTGCTTTTGGATAGCCGCGATGAATCTGAATCACCTCATTTCCTCATTCGGCCTTTCCTTCCAGGGGTCAAACCCTATTATGGTACCCTATAATACCTAATTGGGAGTATGACAAGAGAATTTTGATAACTAGATTCTTATTACAAATGAATTCCTGCAAATTCCTTTCTTTTCTAGAAACCACTTTTCATTTCTTTTCTTGATGTCAAGGATATGTGATACAAAAATAGAGAATCTATTCCCTTATTTCCTTTCCAAAAAAAAAATGATCTTGGAGATTGTGCAATGCTTACTCTCAAACTCTTCGTTTACACAGTAGTGATATTCTTTGTTTCTCTCTTCATCTTCGGATTCCTATCTAATGATCCAGGACGTAATCCTGGGCGTGAGGAATAAAAACTTAGATTAGAGGTTTTTCCGCTTTCCTTGCTTTATTTCTGCATTTTTTATGATTTTCTCTATTCCATACATTTAACTATGATCAAACAAGGGCTTGAGATTTTTTCGAATTCGAAAAAGAAATCTCAAGTAATCCGAGGGAACGGAGAAAGAGGGATTCGAACCCTCGGTACGAGAAGCTCGTACAACGGATTAGCAATCCGCCGCTTTAGTCCACTCAGCCATCTCTCCCAATTACAAATTGATAATTCATATGTGACGCCTGAAGTAAAGATTGATAAAAGTCTTTCTCTTTCTTTATTTATTCTATAGATATATACATACATACATACATACATACATACATACATACATACATACATACATACATACATACATACATACATACATACATATATACGAATTTGATCAGCAATTTAGATAACGATTCGAAAAAGATATCTCCAATAGAAAGAGTACCTCTTTGATTTGGAAAGGTTCTTTTATTCCCTCGGCCTGGCCAGTACAGTACCTAGCCAGGCCATTCCTTCTTTTCTTCCAATGAATCATAGATCAAATGATTTATCTGATTTGAAAACAAAATTGTTATTGAAGCAGCAACAACAGCAACAAGGTCTATTTTCATTCTTATGATAAGATTTCCCTTTCTTATCATTATTTATTTTTCTTTTTATTACCTTACCTACTGGACCTACTGGAAAAAAAATATTCTATTTCTATTATAACTCATTTCTTTTTTCAAGGAAGAAGCTTTGTTTGAACACTTGAGTTCACAAGCCCAAACAAAACAAATACTCTAATTTTTCATTAGATCCAATTGACCCCAATTCATAAGATCTGGCAGGTGAATAAATAGGGAAGAAAGGAATAGCTTCGAAAAAAGATAAGACTCAAATTCAAACTATTCTTCTTTCTTTTTTTTTTTAGAAAATCCTTTCTTTGCTTGAAAGAATCGAGGGGGAAGTTGAAAAAGGTGGATCTAGGGATTCTTGCGCAACTCAATTTGATGTTGCGACTTCAATGGATCTTTCAAACCGGGACTATCAGTAATGATTCCACCAAGGAAGACAAAAAAAAAGAAAAAAGAAAAAACAAAAGAAAAAGAAACTTGTTATTTAAATGAGTCTTCGTTCTGTTCTCCTATTTCATCAAACCTTCCCGGCGGAACACACCAGCACTCCTATTTTCATGATTCTTGATCCTATCTTGATTACGTCTCGCTCCCTTGTTGGACAAATAGTCCATTCATATACAATAATCATATTGTAGCGGGTATAGTTTAGTGGTAAAAGTGTGATTCGTTCTATTAACAACTGAAATAGTTAAGGGGTCTTTCGGTTTTGTATATTCCGATCAAAAACTTTATTTCTTAAAAGGGTTTAATCCTTTACCCCTCAATGCTACGTTTGGGGAAGAATATACATTCTCGTTATTTGTATCCAAAAGTAAATTCGAATTTGAATAAAAAAAATTGGATTATGGAATTGCGAAGCATAATTTTCTTTTTTTTTTGAGTTGGATCAAGCATTCCAATTGAATGAGTATGAGTAAAGGATCCATGGATGAAGATAGAAAAGTTTCTTTCTAATCGTAACTAGATCTTCAACTTTTTTTTTAAGGGAAGATTGAAGCCAAATAGCTATTAAACGATGACTTTGGTTTACTGGAGCCATCGACATATTGCTTCAGCTCGGTGGAATAAAATTCTTTTCCTAAGGATTCTCGCAAGTAGAAATAGAGAACGAAGTAACTAGAAGGATTTGTTAGAATCCCCCTCTTCTAGAGGGATCATCTAGAAAGCGAGTTATCTTGGATGCAATTCATATTCATACAGAAAAGCTGACATAGATGTTATGGATCGAATTTTTTCTTTGAATTCGGATTTGCTATGACTCCCCTTTTTCCACACACCATATCGTAAATGTTTTCTTTTTTTTTTTAGTTTCGTTTACGCTTTAGATCTGGGAATCATTTCTCTTCCATAAAGGAGCCAAATGAAATCAAATGTTCTCATATATGTGATGAATGCATACTTATTAGACTTGTTACTACTATGCAGGAATTCGGTTGAGTTCATATGCATAAAATTAGTTTTGGTGTACAAAAATTACTTCATATTATGGTTGTTTTGTATATGTCTGCTTGCTTTATTCTATAGCCACAGCGGTATTACCAACGGAACTAGGAAGATAAATTTTGAATGATTTGTTTGAATGAACCTTATTAAGAAACTTCAATTTTCTTTAAAAGGGATTATTGAGTTTCTTTCCTTATGTGAGAAAGAAAAAATTCTTCATCACTTCATTTCAAAATACCTCAATTGGTACGTGCAAGAAATGGGTCGATTCAACAACTTTTTGTTTAATTTCTCGTGGAGTCAAATTCTCATTAGTACAGGTCAAGGGAATAGCTCCTAACCTATGATTTCCCTATAAAGGACATGACGAGGAGAAATACCCTCTTTAACTTACATTTTGATTGACTGGATATTTCTCATAAGGAATAGAAGGAAGAAGCAACAATTTATTCTAGGGAATCCCCAACAAAAGATACACACTAGTCCATCTTTTCTATCAAATTGATCATAACCACTACCTACATTCTGCCAAATTGTGCCCCACAAATAGGAACTAATGAACATACCTACGATCCCATAGAAAGGCATCACGATCCCATGGGGAAAAAATGAATTGTTGAGACAGGAATAAAGACATCAAATTCCTACCAAGATAACTGGAAGTTCCAACCAATAAGAATCCTAATGAACCTAAAAAAAGGATATAGGCCCAGCAAAAATTACTTGTTTCTTTAGACCCTGTTATAAGTTCTATCCGTATATGTTCTGATCCAGTTGCATTCTATTGGAATTGAGAGAACAAGCCAATTGAATTTCACTTTACATTTTTTGCCCCTGAAGTAACTCTCATCAACTAACACTATTATGATGTGAAAATAATAACATCCCCTTCATATGATCCCTTGTGTTTATCTACATAACATATAGATACATTCACTTTCTATTTTAGATATCCGCCGATCCATTTTAAGATGGATATACCCACATATACATGCATTTATCCATATATCATGTATCCACGTGTATAAATTTTTATTTGTTATTTGTGTTCAGAGGTATCCACATGTTGTATCATATTCCACTACAAAGATATCTGTATTATGATCCAAGTCCAAATGTTGAAATAAATTGATGAGATTTGATCCCAACGAATCTAAACAATCTTATTTTTTTGAACATGAAGAAATAAAGATGCCACTGCCATTGTAAAAAATACTAAGCCCACTAAAGGCACAAAAATAAAGGGTAAGTTGAAAATTGTCATAAAGTAGGTTCCTAGATTTAATATTTGTACCTACTATAAAAGATATCTTTTGATAAGTCTATTTGTTAGAAGTATTATAAGCATATAATTTTATACTAAGTGCAAGGAATGTAAAACTAAATAAGTGCACCTATTGGTCTTTCTACAAGAAATATATGATAATCCACTTTATTGTTCATGTTCCCTGCCCTTATATTCTAATAAAGAGAATAAGGAGTTTCTTACAAGTTCCTAAAAAATTTGTTAGAATATGATAGAATTCATAGTAAAAATGGAGGGTCTCAGAAGATATAGAAATATACAGCATTACTATTTGTATTCAATTATTCTATTATGGATTTTCATTATTCTCTACATTAATACATAAGGTAGGTAAGAGGGGGACATGAAATTCTTTTGCTTTTCCTAAATCTATTACACTAAAGGAAGCATTCACTCTTTTCTTCTCTTGATAGAGGGTTCATGACTACTAATCATAAATAAGGTAGGACAAAAAATAGATATGGAGAAAAAAGTAATCACTCGAGGCTTCTGATTCTAAGTAGGAAGTTATGTCACCAAAGAAATCTCTATTCTTCTTCTTGTTTTTTTTTACTTTGATTCCAATGTTTGTTCAATTACTCTTTTACCCTTAAATGCAATGTAGGCGTTGGGTTCAGCAATAATGATATCTTGCAACATACCAAAATTAGTTGTCACTCCACTGGTTGTAGGAGATGTAAGGATTGATACATAGAATAAATTTTTATTTGATTGATAATCATATAAAGTGGACAAAAAATTTTCCATTTGCATTGAGCTCAAACTTCCTTCTTGCATGCATGCTCCTTCAGAAGCCCACACCATAATAATAGGTAGAGATCTATTAGTAGCATACTCGATCAAACGGGTGTTTTTCTTACCTACTATAGATCCCATACTACCCCCCATGAATTGAAAATCCATTACCCCAATTGCTATGGGAATACCATTTAGTTGACCCGTGCCTATTTGAATAGCCTCGGTTAAACTTGTCTTATTATTATTATTATTATTATTATTATTATTATTATTATTATTATTATTATAAGAATCAATAATATCTCTATAAGGTTCCTCCTCTAAGTGAAATTCAATGGGTCAATAAAGACCATGTCTTCATGCATAGGATCCCAAGTTCTCGTATCAATTGAAAGTTCAATTCTATTGAAACTACTCATTTTCAAATGATGTCCACAGTGTTCACATATATTCATTTTTTAGTTAAAAAATTTCTTATAATTTAATCCATAACAAATTTTTCATTGAACCCATAACTATTTGTATTTTTTTTACTTATATCCAAATCATTAGATTTTTCTCTTATATGGATGCCATTATCATTAGTTCTTACACTAGAACTCCCACTGTCACTACCACTTACACTTTGATTATAAATCAAACTAGAAGCGTAACTTTCACAATAATTTTTGCTATAATTTGAAATAGAACCCTCAATACTTATTTTAAAACAAAGATAACTATTAATGCAACTATTAATGTGACTATTTCAACTATATTTAGTATCATACTATAACGATCATAGTAGCAATTGTCATTCTTAGACCCCGCTATTCAAATAACTATCATTAAGATAATTAGAAAAAAGAACTTTTCAGTTCACGAAAAAAAGAACTATCATTGTCAATCTCAAAAATCTAATTTTAATTTTCAAAATAGATGAAATAACTGTCACCATGAGTATCCGTAACTAAAAAAGTATCATCGAAAATGAAATTCCAAATGCCCCTGATACCAAATAAGTGATCAAGTTTACTATCACTATCTGTCCAACGATGAATGTTTTTATCCCTATCATTTATAGTGGGGTCTTTGCTTCCACTAATATTTCCAATAGGATGACCAAGACTATTTATTGATTTACTTAGACCACATTTGTGTTCTAACTCCTCATTAGACAACATCAAATTGAACCGCCATTTTTCCATAAAGCCTTCCTTGAAAATACGATAACAATAGATGAATAGTCATCAATGAATAATCATTTTACTATTTCATTTCCTATTGGAATAAGCATATGGATCCAATCACTAGGTTATGATGATTAAGTAATAACAAATGAGTATTGAATGAAATGATTTTTTTTGTGGGAATACGAGGTATCAATTTATATATGAATGGGATGGAACCTTTCCTTCACCAATTCTAAATAGAAAGAGAGGTTTCTCCAAAGTTGTGTACAGATTCTCATTGAAAAGAGAAATATTTGACCAATTCTAAATACAAAGAGAATTCATTTGGTTATAATCTCATAATTTAGTAAACTCATATAATAGAATAAGAAATTTCAATTTTAGTGCGGAATGAAAAGGACAATATATAGGATGGGTAGAAGGAGAAGGAGTTGTGACCCTTGTCTTAATTTCTGGTATGAAACTATGGGATATAAAATGATCCACCAACCCTAAGGATACATAGGATTAATTATGGATCTAATAATAGAAGCATTGAGTTATTTAATCTTAGATCTTGTATATATAGGTAAGGTATTTGCTAATTATATGCAAGATATATGCAAATACATATATTTCCTCATTCTTTATTTGGTTCGGCTCAATCCTTTTAGTGAAAGATAGGGCTGAGTTTAATTGCAATTAGGGGAACAAACAAAAATTACTAGATTACAAGGTATCCATTGCTTTGAATTCAAATTTGACCTCTTTCCAAACCTCACAAGCAACCACTAGTTTAAGGCTCTAGGTGCTAGCTTCATGTATAATTTCATTACCTTTAGCAAAAAGATCACGCCCCTCATTACAAGCTTGTACACACACTTCTAAATCCACCCTATTAGCTACTGCACCAAGTGCATTTCCTAAGTTTGTCCCAAAATTACTCCACCAAATTGTAGTATGGATGACCATACTTGTTGAATTTATCTCTATAAATCTAGATACCATGAGGCTGGTCTTGGCATGTTTTGATATGCATAGTAGGGATTTGCATATCCTCCAGACATGAAGCTTGTAGAGCTTTGAACCCAAATACATTAGCTGCAATGGAAGTAAACATGTGAGTAACAAAACTTTCTTCAAAAAGGTCTAAAGGGTAAGCTACATAAGCAATATATTGATCTTCCTCCCAGCAATGGGCTCAATGCGGTAATATTGTTCCTTGTAACAATCAAGGATGGTAGGTCTATTGGTCCACACAGTTGTCCATGTACTTGTAGAAGATTCGGCAGCTACCGCAACCCCTGCTTCTTTTCGTGGAACTTGGTTGAGGAGTTACTCAGAAGGCTTCCAAGATATCAGTATCTTAGGTTTTGTATTCAAGAGTATGATAAGTCAATTTGTAATGTTTAACATTAGCTTTGAATCCAACACTTGATTTAGTCTCTGTTTGTGGTGACATAAGTCCCTCCCTACAACTCGCGAATTAAGAATTCTCACAACAACAAGGTCTACTCGACATGGATTAGGCATAAATGAAACCTTTTATAGGAATCTTTCACAAAATTATCAACTAATATTATCGATTATCAACTAATTAGAATGGTTCGTTATTAGACCATGGTATTTGATTAGCCAAATACATCATTATTGTATACTTTTTCATATGTATGGTACAACCTAATCCCTATTTTGCAAGTTTCTAATTGATCCCTTTGTCTTTTTTTAATCTAAATACCAATCCCCTTGGTTTTTTTAATTCAAATATCTAAATAATACACAATTCACTCTTGACAGTAAGATATGTTGTATATGTAAATCCTAGATGTGAAAATAGGTAGAATTCATCTATGAAAAGATATTAAATAAGAATAGACAAAAATAAAGGTGCTAAAATAAGGAAAATGGTCGATAAGATAAAAATAATGAACCATAAATAGAGTTTAGGTTGGAATTCCATAGATAATATGGATGGGATTGTCTATAATGATAGCCAAATGAAAGGCTTGCTTATAATTCTTATTCATTTATTTTTATATGATACTTTGAATTTGAAGAAGGGTTAGTTGAACTTGAAAATTCACTCATTGAATAAGTAAATGATTAAATTCAATTCAATTGGATAGTACCAAAAAAATTGAGCACTAACTCTTGTTTCTATTTCTTATTGAATTAACCAATTAACTTCTTATCAGTCATTTATTTTGATTTGATAATATTTTCAAATTTTTTTGACATATTTCATTATTATTATTATGAGAATCAATCCTACTACTTCTGGTCCTGGGGTTTCCACACTTGAAGGAAAAACCTAGGGCATATTGCTCAAATCATTGGTCTGGTACTAGATGTGGCTTTTTCCCTGGGAAAGATGCCTAATATTTACAATGCTTTGGTAGTTAAATTTTGAGATAGATACCAGATTATCTATCTTTGAAATGGGGATTAAAGTGGTGGATCTTTTAGCTCCTTATCACCATGGAGGAAAAATTAGACTATTCAAGGGAGCCAAAGTGGGTAAAATAGTACTCATCATGGAATTGATCAACAACATTGCCAAAGCTCATGGAGGTATACCTGTATTTGACGGAGTGGGTGAACATAATCATGAAGGAAATGAAAGAATCTGGAGTTATTAATGAAGAAGTATTTATTGGTTCTCCAGGAAAATATGTTGGTCTAACATAAACAATTAGGAGGTTTCAATTGATCCTTTTCGAAGAATTAGACGATCTTCCTGAGTAGGCATTTTATTTGGTGTGTAACATCGATGAAGCTACTGCGAAGGCTATGAACTTAGATGTGGAGAGAAAATTGAAGAAATGACCTTAAATCTTTGTGTACTGACTCCTAATCGAATTATTTGGGATTCAAAGGTGAAAGAAATCATTTTATCTACTAATAATGGCCAAATTGGCATATTACCAAATCACAATCCTATTGCCACTACTGTAGATATAAGTATTTTTAGAATGGTTCTCAATGACCAATGGTTAACAATGGCTCTAATGGGTGATTTCACTAGAATAAGCAATAATGAGATCACTATTTTAGTAAATGATGCAAAGAAGGGTAGTGATATTGATCTGCAAGAAGCTCAATGAACTCTTGAAATAGCTAAAGCTAACTTGAATAGAGCTAAAGGTAAGAGATAAGAAATTGAGGTGAATTTAACTCTTAGACAAGCTCAGACACGAGTGGAGGCTATTAATGTGATTATTACTAATCATTGAATCAGAATAATCAAAGGAAGTTCTCTTTATACACCATATTTTGATTACTTCAATTGGATACAATCAAGTGTAATATGATGCAATGAAAAAAAATAAAAAAATCTGAGTAGTAGGAGGATAACAAAGAAAAGATAAAAAAATCAATAAAAAAAGGGTGGGTGGAAAAACTTATTTAAGATCACTTCGGTCTCTAATAAGTTCTACCTACTATCAGATTTGAACTAATGACTCTTATCGTATGAAAGCAATACTTTAACCACTGGCTTAAGTAGGTCATTTATCATCATAAAGAGAAAAAAGAGGGACCCAGCACATGGGGAATTGTAGATGGAATCTTACTTCTAAGCAATACTAATCCTTGATAGGAAACAAAGATGTTAAGATATCTATGATAAGGGCTATAGCCTGATAAATATATTATTTAGTCCGATTTAGGTGCCAAATAGAACCCATCATTGATTTGATAAATGATAAGCTGAATACCCAGTCCAGTCAATGCTATGCATAATGAGTATAAGGACCTTAAAATATCCTCTTTTCATTCTATGAACTTTAAGGTGGATGAAGTATCATATTTGATTCTTTGAGCTATAGAGACTTCATCTTAGGTTGATCTAGGCTGGAGGCAGACCTACATCAAGGTAACCCTTCTTTGAAACAATTTGGTATTGCTTCTAGATCAGAATGAAAGTAATGAATCAGATCACATGGAGCCATCTTATTATCTTCCTGTCAAGAAAAAATATGGTGGACCAGTTGATCTTTATAGCAGTTGCTGAAAGAGCCCAATGCAAAAAAATAAAAATAAAAATGCATGTTGGGTCTTTGAAATAGTTCAAATCATTTCGATAATAATAAGTTTGGTTTATCTTACGAGAAGGTCTATGATTTGAGTTTGTATAGCCCTATACATTTTTTCATTTTTAGATAGTTTTCAATTCTTCATAAGTGTGTGCTTGTAAATGGCTGGCTGGTCCCTTGAAATGAAATTATTCCCCCTTTAGTCATTCTGGGGAACATCCAGTCTGGATAGCATAGGCCAAATTGAATTTGGATATAGGAACCCATGAGTTGTTCTATGTAAGGTAAGGGTTCCCACAATTCAAGGGAATGAGTATAAATCTAGGACAAGGAGAAAGTCTAATTGGTTGATGCATTCTGTTTATGTATCTATATCAAATCAATAGAAAGAATGATTCTATACTCGGATCTTAATGACAATAATACGCCAAAGCCAATCGAGTAAAATTTACCATAATATATCTAGAAAGAAATCCCTCAACATTCAATTACATTTGACTGCTGATTCGAGTTGAAATTAACTCTTTGATTTTATTCTATTAATTGAGTATTTTCATTTTCAATTTCATAGCGAATTTTCTTTCAACTATTTTAACATAATTATATATAATATTGAATGATTTTTTTTATTATAATTATATTGAATATGAAAATATTCTTTACTTCTTTTTATGGAAATAGAAACCCGGGGCAAACCGAGAGAGTCTTTGTGACGACTTGGGTTTTTATATGATGCAATTTTGATAAAAAGGCGAGATCTCTTGTTTTATAAGTATGAAATGCATGAAAATATTTTTGTTTTGGAAAACAATCTTTCATAAAAACCCCCAGTGTCAAAATACATTCTCAAATTATCTAGCCATGGCAAAGTTTTAAATCAATATTATTCCCAAGAAAGTGTTAGTCAAAGCCTCAACTATTAGAGAGTAACTACAATCAAGTAACATTGAAAGATAAGGTAGGGGTTTACTTACTTGCACTTAATCTGGGTGTCTTCTGGCACAAGCGTTCCTTGCCCTTAAGTATTTACTTTGTGTCTGAAAAATGTTGAGGATTGGGTGATTATATACTATACTTAGTAGGAGCCTATCACTACTAGTTTTATAATGCATGAGACGTTTTAAAATCATATGCTCTTTCAAAACATGTGCATGTCTGAATACTCAAGTTCAATATTGATTTTAAAATCCATTGTCAAACTGAAATACTAACTACTTAAAGGACCACATAATCCAAAATCGAAAGTATCATATACATATATATCATAACATTATGATATGCATAAGATGCTTCATTGAATCCAACTCATGGATATCGAGTATGGTATGGTCGACCAACCTCATATCATGCCATATGCAATGCAAATAAGTCCACAAAACCATAGGGTCCAACTATGCCCACGACCTCATCGCCGTGTGGTCCTTGGGTACATAGGGACACAGCATCATAGCCTCCACGGGGCATATGACACATCGACCCAGTGCCGTGACACCAGTGGTAGCTCCCTGTACCACATGCAGTCAACGTAGGGACATGCCCTTTTTGGGCGTGATACCCAATCCACCTAGTAGTGGTAGAGGCTGGGAGGCTACCCCAACCTCTCGGCATAACGCCCACGAGCTTATCAGCCCAAATCATAATCAGATCAAACAAACAAAAACTTGTCTTTTTTTAAAACCTGTCCTCTTCGGGTCACTCACAACTGCCTGGCCCTTTGCACTCCAGCATCTTTTGGTAACCCTCAAGGACATGCAATTTTTGCAAGAACTTAATGCTCACAAAGCATGCAATGAATGCAATTGTTTGCAGAACATATCTATGCATAATGTATATGCAATTATTTACAAAACATGTCTATGCATAAAGCATTTATCACATGCATGCTAAATAAAGTCATGCTAAACAAGTCATATACTTAAAACATGTATTCATAAAACAATCATAGTTCTTTTAAAAGAATCTAGTAGCGATAGAGCACCTACTTAGCTAGATCACGCTAACCCCTTTGTCCTCGTACGCTCCTGAACATGGTTTGGGGAATCAAGGTTAGTTTGGTCTATCCTTTATGGGTTTTAGAGTGGTTGGTCTTATTACTTAGGCATTAAGGGTTCATCCCTATGCCTATTGGTGTCCTAAGGTCCTAATTGGGCCTTGGTATCATCAGTTTTCTAAAGGTCTAGCGGTCACGCACCACCATCCTATTCTAAAGGTCATGCCCACATTTTATTGGGCCTTGATCTAGGATTTTATAGTTTAGGTGTGTCCACTTCGTCGATACGGACACAATTCCTTTTACGGCGCCTCAATCGGAGCTCTAGATCTCAAGTTATAAGCTTTTTAGTGTCACACGTACATAAGGACCTTAAGAGTGAAAAGGCGGAATGCTAGTGCGCTGCGCGTCAGTGGCATGCTCCCACCTTTTCTTAAGAAACAAAAAAATCCCGTATCGCTAGCGCTGCGTGTCTACGGCATGCGCCTCAGCAGGAGAATCTGTAGACGAGCCAGGTTTCCCGCCCGTCTGTTCCTTTTGCGAGCGCGTCCGTTTGGTTCTCTCAGACGCGGTCGATGCGTCTCGTCTAGGTGGGATGTTCTAGTCGTTTGGGGGACCGGGGCGTCCTCAGGACACCCTGGTTCAACCCTGTCGAACCAGTGCTGCCCAGGGAACGTCCCTGGGTCCTTGGTGACTCTCCAGGGCTCTATTTTGCATGATTTTTCATGCAAAAGCTTAGGGAAACTGAGCCTAGGACTACTGTGAAGACGGGTTTTGAGGGATCTTGGGCATACCTGGCTCGTTGCTGGGTTTTTCTCCATGTTTCCCCTCTAGGTTGCTTCTCCAAAACAAGTTTTCTTCAAGCTTTTGGGCTGCCATTAGAGGCGCCCAAGAGCTCTATTTATAGAGCTATAAGAGGGTTTTGGAGGGGGCTCTCATCGCCCTTGAATGGCGGTGGAGAAACCTCCAGAATGGCGGTGATTTCTCCTCCAATCACCACCGTTCTAGAACCCTCTAGGGGGTTGAAGATGAAGGGTGCCCGTATCAAAACGGGGCCCTATGTTTTGCAAGCTAAATCATTTTTTTGTAAAATTTACATTTTTGCCCCTGAACTTCAAAGGGCCATAACTTGCTCATTTTAACTCCGTTTTAGGTGATTTTAGTCTTGTTGGGTTTATTTTTTTGAGACGCACCTAATGGTACTATTTTAAGGATCAAATTTATGGGTTCAGTTAAGGTGAATAGTAAAATGACTAAAATGCCCTTATCTTCAAAAACTGAACTTTTCATTGCTAACTTGGGATTTTAATATTACAAAATTGGAGTCATTATAGTATTATTTGTATAAGAGCATAATATTTCTACATTATATCTAAATGAATCAAAGTAAGTGCAAGTGGGATTCTGTTGGATGAATTTTGAAACAGGATATAACCCCCAACAAACAAACTCAACTATGTGGTTCAATCAAAATTGTTATTTCGACTAAGTAGTTATGGATGAATTAACAATTCCAATTTGAATTGACTAATCTAGTATATTCCACATTCATAGGAGTGTATCTATGTTTCTACTTTATGAATATGATATTTTTTGGGCATTTCAAATAATATCGTGTTATTCCTATTTTGGCCTTTCTAATTTCTAGAGTTTTAGCCCCAACTAATGAAGGGCTAGAGAAACTCTCTACTTGTGAATTAGGTATAGAACCAATGGAAGATGCTTGGTTACAATTTCAAATCTACCATTACATGTTTGCTCTAGTTTTTGTTGTTTTTTAAGCTCAAACGATCTTTCTTTATCCATGGACAATGAGTTTCAATGTATTGGGTGAACCTGTATTTATAGAAGCTTTAATTTTTGTGCTCATCCCAATTGTTGGTTTAGTTTATGCATGCAAAAAGGAACATTAGAATGGTCTTAGGTCCTAAATATTCAGACAATCAAAAGAAAAAAGAAGGAATGGATTACACTGAGACAGTTATTAATTCTATTGAGTTTCCCTTACTTGATCGAACAACCCAAAATTTAGTTATTTTAACTACATCGAATGATTTTTAAATTGGTCAAGACTCTCTAGTTTATGGTCCATCTCTAAGGTACTAATTGTTGCTTCATTAAATTTGCTTCATTAATAAGCTCCTGATTTGACTTTGATAATTATGGACAGGTGCCAAGATCGAGTCCTAAGCAATGGACCTAATTTTAACAACCGACATAGTAACAATGAAAATGACACCTTCCTTAGTGAGATTATATGAGCAAATGCTTAAACCAAAATATGTCATTGCTATGGGAGCTTGTACTATTACATTTTCAGTACCAATTCTTATAGTACCGTTTGGAGAGTCAATAAACTAAATCTTGTGAACGTCTATTTTCCATGCTGCCACTTAAGCTGAAGGTAATTATAGATGATATAACAAAACTTTATAAGAAAGTCTCTCTAGAAATATATGAAGATTGCATTGGGTCTCAATAGGAAAACCAACATTTTACTACCACTCATAAGTTTCATGTTGGATGCAGTATTCATACAAAAATTACCATTAAGGATAACTCTATCGATCTCCATCTACTTCAAAATTTTCAAAAATACGTTTTAAAACTTAAACCTTTTTCAAATATAAAAGTTCAGTATCTTGCCCTAATTAGTGAATTAGGCATGATTTTTTGTGCAAAATAACAAAAAGCTGTTTAATATTCATAAATTTCATAAAAAAATGTGAAATACTCATACAAATACAAATATGGGAGAGATCAAGAAGATGCAAGGTCATTTATCTGCTTGGCTAGTCAAGCATGAGTTAGTTCATAGATCTTTGGGCTTTGATTATGAAGGAATGTAGACTTTATAAATAAAGCCTAAGGATTGGTATTTCATTGCTGTTATTTTATATGTATATGATTACAAGTATCTATGTTCCCAGTATGCTTATAACATAGCACAAGGCAGATTGTTAGTTAGTGTGTATCATCTTACAAGAATATAGTATGGTATCGATCAATCCAAAGAGGTATGCATAAAAGTATTTGCCCCAAGGAAGAATCCCAGAATCCTATCTGTTTTATGGATTTGGAAAAGTGCGAATTTTCAAGAATAGGAGTCTTATGATATGTTGGGAATATCTTACGAAAATCATCCATGCCTAAAACTATCTTTGTGCCTAAAAGTTGGATAGGCTGGCCCCTATGTAAGGATTATATTGCCCCCAATTTCTATGGAATACAAGATGCTCATGGATTGAGAAGAAACTAATCTTCCCTTCTATAGCTCTAGATATTTAAGCAATCTTTTTATTTCTATTCTAGATGAAACAGAGTAACCAGACTCTCATCCATATTATGGATAGGCTACTAAAAGGACTTCATTGATATTTTCTAACTTGGAAGATATCCATTTTGGATGAGCAGAGCCAATAGGATGAATCAAAAGAGTTCTGTACCATGAACTTTGTATTGTGCACATCACTTAAATGTGACCCTGAGCATCATGTAGGAGGGAGTGAAGAAAGAAATATACAGTGAAGAAATAGGCAATGAAAGAAAATATGAAATTTAGAAATGAAAAGGGATCGAATTTTCTTTGTACTGTATCTAAATCCTATATATTCCTATTCTTGACACCTCCCTCTAGACTAGTTGGGTTTTTAGCCAACTAACTTTAGATATGTATGAAGTATTAATTTCTTTTAATTTTTTGAGTGAGAGGACATACATACAATATGAACAAAAGAGAGAGAGAGAGAGAGAGAGAGAGAGAGAGAGAGAGAGAGAGAGAGAGAGAGAGAGAGAGAGAGAGAGAGAGAGAGAGAGAGAGAGAGAGTCTCATTTTTTCTTTATCCATATACTCTTTAACCATTCAAAAAATGGGGGATATCTCTATATGCCTAGATGGATAAGTATGTTTCATGATCTAGACTATTAACGAGTAGAATGTAGATCCCAATCCATATTAATTCATTTGGATGAGTATCTGTATATTAACCATGTGCCAAGAACTAGATTTGAACTGGTGACATGAGAATTTTTAGTCCTCTGCTCTACCAAATCAGCTATCCTGACCATTCCCAATGCATCATTCTACTAGAGGGCTTGGGTCTATGTTAATTAAAGGGACTTAAAAACATTACAAAAGATTACCTAAGCCTTGAAATTTTTTGAATCTTCGAAAAGAAGACTTTGTAATTGTAAGAGTAATGATATGGACTCTAAATGATTCAATAATAGAGATTCCTTACCATCTAAGTTCATTTGTATGTATATTGTATCTATCAAAAGACTTATGACAAGAGAAAATTCTGGTCGGATCTTTCCTTCTTTTGGGGATAGAGGGATTCGAACCCTCACAATTTTTAATATTGACGAATTTTCTTCTCACTATAAATTTCATTGTTGTTGATATTGACATATAGAATGGAACTCTATCTTTATTCTCATCCAATTAATTAGTTTGTCAAAAGATCTTTCAGATTCTGGAGTGTTTGATCACTAGATCTTCGATTCTTCCTTTTGGAATCAATTCACAAGAATTCTAAATTTTTTCATATAAACAAAAAAAAATACAAATTTGGGTCGTGATTAATTGTTTAGCATTTTAGTATATATACGTACATATATTATAAAAGGTCATCCTTTCTAGATTTTTGCTAGAAGGATTCCTCTAAAAAGGTAGTCAACTCCCTTATTCATTAGAATAGCTTCCATTGAGTCTCTACACCTATCCCTTTTTTTTTATTCTCGCTTCCTGAACATTGTTTTCTGAAAACAGGATTTGGATCAAGATTGCCCATTTTTAATTCCAAGGTTTCTCTAAATTTGGAAGTTGCCACTTAGTAGGTTTCCATACCAAGGTTCAATCCAATCAAGTTCGTAGTGTCTGCCGATTTCACCATATCCCCCTTATGAGATAGAGATGTGATTACGATTCCATTCCCCACTTTCATTTATGTTGGGTCCATTTAATTCTTAGACAGTGATTCCTATATTGAAATATAAAAAAAAAGCATTTGCTCCAATTTTATTTTTTAACCCTCTTCTTTTATCCTTATCGGAGGACCAGTATTTTGTACAATAAGTGATTCTATCAATGATGTATTTGCAATTCAATATGGATGGATATATGCCACTTGTCATTTTTCTCATACAATTTTTTGGAATACTAGAACAGTCGATATTCATTCTTCTTCTTTTTCATCCCATTTCCTCCCTTTCCAAATGAAATCAGAGAAATATCTCATTGTGATCTGAATGGCATCCTTATCTTATCTTATTCTTTCCTTAGGAACTATACTCTAATAAAGAGGATTCTAGAATTTGCTATAACTACTAGAACTACTAGTTCTATTCTAATTAGAATGATTTCATATGTATTATAGTAGAATTTTTCTTTTTGAAATTCAATTTTAATGAAAAAAAGTGCTAGCGACTACTATTAAATTATTAAATAAATAATAAATAAAATAAGAATTCTATTTATAGATTCTAATTTCTATATTATATTATTATAGAATAATATATAAATACTAATAGCTCATAACTAACTAAGAGTTTCCGAAAGTCCTATCCATGCACTATTTCTCTTATATGAGCCCACTTAGCTCAAAGGTTAAAGCATCACGATAGCTGGCTCTCTTTATTTGTTGTTCTAATTTCTTTCTTTCTTTTTCATGATTGATAATGTTTCCTTGAGACCGATGAATATTGAAAAGAATCCCTCCTTTTTTGCTTTCTCCAAATTTTGGGACATCAATCTATTATGTTATGTCATGGGAACTTCCAACTATGAATAACAAAATGATTGGAATGGTTTGATATGTACAGAACAAATAAAGAAAAGGATTTTTAACTTAGTATCTATATACTATAGAGAATATAGAAAATAATCCAAAAATTGATACAATTCATCTTATTTCTCTTAGTAGTACTGGAGTAGATTTAGCTTCATTTATCATGTAGTTTAGTCTTAATTTAGGTTTATTCTGTAAAATAAAATTTCAATAAAATAGGGAGTCTTTGTTTCTTGTTACTGAGGGCATCATTTCAAAAAAATAAGTCGGCTAGGAGGTTTACCAGGACTAACTAGGAAAAGATCTAAATCCAAAAGCGATCTTAGAAACCAAACATGTTCCAGGAAAAGATCTTAATATCATATTCATCTAGAAGAAAAACAAAATTTGTGTTTTCATTATGGTCTGACAAAATGACAATTACTTAGATATGTTCGTATTGTTGGAAAAGCCAAAGGGTCAACAGGTCAGGTTTTACTACAACTACTTGAGATGCGTTTGGATAACATCCTTTTTTTTATTGGGTGTAGCTTCAACCATTTCGAGAACTAGGCAATTAGTTAACCATGGGCATATTATAGTTAATGGTTGTATAGTAGATATCCCATGTTATCGTTGCAAACCCCAAGATATTATTACTACGAAGAATGAACAAACATCCAGAGGTCTAATTCAAAATTCTATTGATTTATCCCCCTCATTAGGAGTTGGCAAAACATTTCAATCTTTACTCATCCTATCAATATAAAGGATTAGTAGATCAAATAATAGATAGTAAATAGATCTAAGGGGGTTTAATTTGGATTTTTATTCCATTCACATATTACAAATGGATTAGCTTTGACATTTTTATTCCTTGTCCACTTTTTCATTTTAACAATAAGTAGGAATAGAGAATTTCTATCAAAGAAAGTACAATTGGGATAATGGTATCAATTCTTATTTGATACATTGTGGTCAGTAATGATGGTGAATTAGGTGAAGGTACGGAATGAGAGGGATTCAAACCCTTAGTAAAGAAAAGCCTCCATAGTAGTTCCAATGCTATGCCTTGAACCACTCGGCCATCTCTCCTACATAATCTTATGATTATCACCCATAACCCGAGCATATTTTTTCATAGTAGCAAGATGCTATAATTGATCCCATTGAGTTCACCACCATAGAACTCAACAGTTACACCTGCTTTTTAGACACTACACTTTGATTCTGCCCTTCTAATAGGAACATCGGCTCTCACAATTCCTTCTCCATCTACCAAAACCACCGGAAATGTTTCAAAAATGTAGGCATAGCATACAAAAAGCTCATGCACTTCTTTATCTCTAAAAATGGGTTGTCTTAACCATCCAACAGCTATTCCATCCCCATTGTCCATTGAGCTTGCTCTAAATAATCCTCCCTTGGCCAGATTATTACCATTGAAATCATAAAAAGCTAATTTTTAGGGAATTTTAGACCAAGCTTCCAACAAACTCACATTAACGGACATTGTTACACAAGGATCACTCAAGTTGTATTAACGATTAAGGCCAAACCGAATATCATTTCTTTTTCTTTTGAGCAAGTTAAATTTTTTTTAAAAAAAAGCAAGTTCTAAGAAAAACTATCACATGTCACTTATTGATTTGTATTTTTCCCTTGAACAAGCAAGTTCCTTACTTGGTAATCATATTTTCACTTTAAATATTTTTCCACGAAGATTGATCCTACTGTCATTTCCTTGAAAATTTATAAGAAGCTAAGATCATCTACTAGAGAGAATATTTAGAGTATTGCCTACGCAAGATGTGATCAAGAAGATAAAAATGGCTTCTATCGCCAAAAAATGGCCCGCTTGTGACATTAAGGGCAGCATTAAGGCTTTAGGTCATAAGCGACCATGGTAACAATCGTATTATGATAGTGTCCATTGATAAATGGAGCTTGTAAATCTTAGTCTCGGATCATCCCATTATACTGCCGATCTTACCAGAAAACGAAAGAGATCCGTAACATTACACGCTTAATGGGAGAGTGGAAGAAGAACATGCCTATTTTCTATGCATAGTATAATATTTTATTACAAATATAAACAGTTCCTCATATTTAGAATATCAAAATAACTAACGCATAAGAAATCAGTGTATTTTAACAATCCTAACAAATTTGATTTAGATCTTAAAAAACTTAAACAAAAATGGATGATCGTAATCTTTTACCTGGAAAACAAGCTACCTACCTAGGTTGTATAAATTTTGCTGGTTGGCTTTGTTTGCAGAGTGGTGGGGCCAGCCAACCATGCCCCAATTCACGTTTTGTTCTTCTCGTATTTATTTATGAACGCCAGTTTTTGGGCTTACAAATGGGGTACCTCGTGTACTGCTCTCACAAGTGGTGAGAATTTAATTTCATGCTGTGCCATGATCAAAGTCATCGAGGTACGTGGCGAGCACGTCGTTGAGGATGTCAACGTTTCCTGTTCGGGACGTCAGGCGTTGATTGGGCACTAGTCTTATTAGGTTGTTGTTTCCCTGTTTGAATTGAAAGAAGAATTGGACGCCTACTGTTTCCTGGGCGATATACTATTTGGTGTTTCTGCGTGTAAATCAGTAAACGGATCTCCCAGCGACAGAAGGTGCATGGCTTAGATGGCTCATGATTCAAAACTCATTCTCAAGTCGGCATCTTAGACAACTGTGATGCCAAAATTCTTCTCACTTGTTCAAAGAAAAGGGTTCTTCTCGATTTGGGCATTTTCAGCAAAGATTCTTTACACAATCTGAAAACGCAACTTGATAGGTCTGATATTTAGATGATTTAAGTCATTTTTGGTTTGTCTTAGATTGACTAGATATCAAAATTCATGATCATCAGATAAATTCTAGATATTCTGCACTAGATATTAATCATGACCATCAAATTTTTAACCGAAAAAACTAATAGTTAAAGCATCTAATGAGTATGAATTTTTACACATTGCATTAAAAGACCAAGCTGAACAAGGCTAATAGTTCTGATCAACCAAATGTAGAGCCTATATTTAATCCATTTCCCAGTGCGTCTCCCTAACAACTCTTTTCATTTTTTTCTTTGGAAATGCTAGTATACTATGCAGCAACGTTGTAGTAGTTATGAATTGATCTACTTTAGCATGGTATGCCCCGTATGTGGCTCTCTCTCTCGTGCCCTTAAGTGGGAGGGTAGCTCAGTCATTTCAGCTGCCCGCTTCTTCTTTAACCAAATCACACGAAATAATGGCTTCTTTATATATTCTTCAACTCGCTACGAGGACATGACGGGTTATGTTAATCAGAAACAATTCGAGATTAGATATACATCTTATCAAGCTAGTTCAATAAGATTAAGCCTTGCAACCATAACAAACAAAATGTTGGATGTTTTATTATTAAGTAAATATATTTGATTTTTAAAAATTATTTTATTAAATTGGATTTTCATAAGGATGGTTGTGTCTTAAAATTTTAAATGAAAGGTCACGTTATGTGGTAGAAATAAACTACCCAGTGAATAGACATCTTGTGAAGAGATGTTCACATAAAAAATAACTACCTCGAATTTCTATAAAAGGTGTTGTTCCCCTCATTTCTATGGTAAGTTTTTTAAATTCTCTTTCCATTGCAATTTTACTAGATTGAAGGCCATCTAATTAGAGCTTAGGGTGAGTTTTTATAAATTGCTTAAGTGGGCTCACATAAAGACTTGTAATATTCTAAAAGTGGTTTGCCTTGGTTCCCATAAGTAATACCTTAATTTAGAGAGTAGGGGCAAATAATACTTTAAAGAAAGTGTATTTATGCAGGCTCAAGCCTTAATTAATCAATACTATTTAAATTTTCTACTCTATTTTCACTCTCTCTCCTCAATTTTTTAATAATTTTAAATTTTTATTTTGTCCAAGATTAGTGGAGTCAAATTAGTATGCCAATAACTAGCATCAAAGATTTTTCCTGATGCAATTTATGAAGTGAGTAAGAGGAGTGTGGGAAGATCACAACCTAAGAGTAAGAAATTGAACCTTTTATTGTTTATACTATCATTGTTTTTTTGCAAAAGTCATAGATTGATAGTCTAGCACACAGCAAAAGTCATTCACGACAAGCAATATTCTTTCTTTTCTACACTTTATATTACGCAAGTGCGTTAAGCATCAGTTGTCATCATTTATTTGCTTCTTCTTTTTTTTTCTTTGATGAGCTACATGTACGATATTATAGCATTATAAACAAGCCTCTTGTATAAGTCATGGTTTAAGTAGAGTGACTTTATAGCCTTTTCTAGAATGAGATGTCTATGCCATTGTATTTGTTTTGAAATCTCATAATACCTATGTGCTTATGCCTTTGGCTTGGAAGAAAACATCATATGCAATATGTAGATGGCCTATGAAAAGCATGGAGTTTTAACTATATGATATATCTACTATTTTATTTATAACCATTAATGAAAAATTAGAAAATTTTCTATTGTTTTAAGAGATTTTCTTGAGAATAGAAATATCAAACTAGTGATCTACTCTGTTGGATTGAAATAGAGGATTCAAAGAAAATTTTCATCCAAAAATCACTCTAATGGTATACATATGAGAAATATCCAAAGAAAATACGAAAAAACTTCTTAAAAAGGGGTTTACTCAGTCAAAGTCACCTAATTTTGATTGGCTGCAAGGTCACCAAACTATGAATGGCAAGATGGATAGTTAGATTTGTTCATGGAAGATCAAACTTTTTTTTCTTTTTTTAATTTCATGACGAAGCATGAGTGAGCTTCAAGATGATATTTTCCATCGAGATTGTTGCCAACTAGTGGTCTAATGATCATCCTCTAGATCATGGATCCACATACTGGCTAGCTCTGCAAGTGGCAATGGCTGCTAGATCATTGCAAGCCATATATGAACATTGAAAATTTTAGGATAAGTGTAATGATCCCAGTTTTTAAATTCCATTTCAAATAATTTATTAATTAATTTTGATAAATGTAAAATTAAAATTGTATGTTTTAAGTTAACAGAATTAACATTTTGGACAATGTGTTATGTCCAAAATAGTGTGAAGACTCTGCCAAATTTTTAGTAGAAATGTAGTGCCCATTTTGCTGAAAATCCTTGTTTTTAGAAAAGAAAAATGACCCTCATTATTTTCAAAAGTAACTTATATAAGTTGTTTTCTTGTGTTTAATTTCCAAAACTTATTTCAAAAAAACTTGGGAACCCACATTTCTAAAAGATTTTATGAAAAAGTCTAACAAAAACCCTAGGTGTCACAATTGATATCAGAGCCAAGTTGACCCTTTCACAACCAGTCCAACATGTCTAAAAAGTCATAGTAATGCTAGAAGTGTTGTCAATCATTAGAGAAGGGAATAGATAAGCTATTAGAATAGTTTCAAGGGATGATGCCGTCATTTGTTGGCTAAGGTGAATTTGAGGCTACTGAAAGGTGGATTTTTGAAGTAGAGAAGCCCTTTAAGACCATGGAGGTGCTTACAAATAATTAGCTTTTTATGATAGTTCACTTTAGATTCATCAATTCATCACTTTAGAATTATTAGGAGTCCATTTATCTTTTTATGTTATTTATTAGATACATTAATTAGCTTTCATGATAGTTCACTTTAGATTCATCAATTCTGGTCACTTTTGCACCCTAGAACTATGCGTACAATCTATGGATCATGAGCATGGTACTAAGTCACTTTCCTTTTTAGTTTTTGTTTAGTTTACTTGCATAATCTTGTTTTGGTAATAGTTAATTCATTGTTTACATCTTGTTTAGGTTAAAAAAGTTTCCTTTTTGATTTTTTGGAAAGTTCCACCTTTGGGAAGTTTTAGAAGTTTTGCAACTTAGAAAGTGTTAAAATTAGGAAGTCTCTTTAATTATAGTTTCCATTCACATGCATGTTGCTAATTTCTTGTTAAATCTAGTTAGATCTCATATGTTACTCATTTTTAAATGTTATCTTAGTGTTAGAAAGTTTCCTAATTTTCTTTTAGAAAGTTCTATTTTTATAAAGTTTCCAATTCTAGTTTAGGGAAGTGTTAATTTAGGAAAGTTTCTAATTTGAGCAGTTTCCTTAAATTAGTTTGATTCATTCTAATTTAGCATTTGTTTCCTTTAGTTTCTTATATGTTAGTTAAGTAAGTTTCCATTTTAATTACTTAGCTTTATTTTTAGAAAGTTTCTTTTAATTCTAGTTTCTAATTCCACACATGTTTCCTTCTTAGTTTGTTTTGATTTTTCCTAATTTAATCATATCTCTATCTCTTTGGTTAAAGTTAATTGATCTAAATAGCATCAAATCCATTGCATATCTATGAGATTCCTCATGGGATTGACCTCCTTTGCCTACAAATACTACATTGATTCATGTGCTTGTGAGTAATTTTAAAGCTACCCCATGTTTTTTGCACTATTGCCAGGGAATTGCAATAGATTTGTGGTTAGATCTTTATTTACATTGTTTATCTTTAGTCATAGTTGTACGTTGCATTAGCTTAGCATTTTTGTGTCATATTTGCATATTTTGCTAATTCCTTATAAATTGATCCATCTTACTCATTTTATGCAAGGGTAATTTGGTAAAGGAGCAATAGCGATCTTGTGGTCCAAAGCTTCATCAAATTTGATTGCTTTCTTAGATTAGTTTTTTCTTTTTGAGTGAACTTGTAGTAAGGACCCATTGTAACTTTCAATTTCTTTATTTCAATTCTAAATGGGCTGTATTAATAGAGGGAAAGTGATGGTTAAGGAGGCCCACCCTTGATCTTCATCAAAAACCTCACTATAAGTATCCTCACTTTGATTTACTTTTCTAGTATAATTGCATTTAGTTAATAATGTAATTCATATAGATTGGGTTCATTCATTATAATTGTTTAACCTTATTTAGTTGCAACTATCTAACCTTTTGTTGATATCATATAGGTTGTTTGTTTTCTTGTACTTGCATTGCACATTTATTGCTTTATGGTGGATGAAACATGACTTTAGTAAGGGCCTCATAGGAAACCTCATAAGATAAGGATTAGATTTCATCACCAAATTCTTGGCCCATATAGGAAATCAAATCAATTCCTTGTATGCTCGCATCGCAGTTGTTAATCTTAATTTAAGATCAACTAACAAGAGACCTAGGGTTTTGAGCACATAGGACCATTTTTGAAAGAGGCAATCTGTTGTTACTCTAGTTGCTCTCGAACATTGTGGTTATAGTGGGTATCCAAACCCCAACTGATTTTCCCATGCCTTTTGTTGACGATTGTTGAGATTTAAATGCCTCCCATGAGAATTGTATTAATTACCTTATGTAGGACCAAATTTATAAGCAATAGTCAAGTCTAGACTAAAGGAGCTATCTAGATTTAGGTTAAAAGCTACTACCTAGCAAAGTAATAAAGATCATTAAATCAAACTTGCTAGCATTAGGGATTGGTTGTGCATCATTTACCATTAGGAGTCACATCTAGTTAGGGGTTCTCATTAGTTTCACATTAAAAAAGAAAAACAAAAAGGAGGAGAGCTCATTCATTGTATACAACAATTTTTTGCATTGTATATAAAGTTGAGTACACTAGCCTACCAAATAAGAGATGAAAAATCACCACTTTTGTTAAGTGTTCAATTTCAGTCAAAATAGCCTTAATCTAGCAACTAATTAGATTATCTAATGGATCAATTTTGAAAATTTTCATTTTAGCTCTAATTGACCATCCAACCATTGATTTGCAAAATTTAATGGTCAGAGGATCATCAGAGCTAATTAGAGGTGTAATGTATGGTTAGATGATTCTAATCTAGTATTATATTTTACAAATTAACCAAACTGAAATTAGACAGACTAGATTGAAAAGAAGAAAATTGCTTAGAAAGAAAGAAAATGGAGATAATTAGGAAATAAAAGAGATGAAAAGGAGTTTGAATCAAAATCAAACTCCTTTGGAACATCTATAAAAGGGATAGAAGGTTGAAGAAAAAGAGGAAGCTGCCAAGAGGTAGATCTCTCTCTCTCTCTCTCTCTCTCTCTCTCTCTCTCTCTCTCTCTCTCTCTCTCTCTCTCTCTCTCTCTCTCTCTCTCTCTCTCTCTCTCTCTCTCTCTCTCTCATCTTTGTCGACCGGCACTGATGCCTGAGCTAACTACACTCTCCCATCTTTTGCTCCCTCTCCTCTCCTACATTCTCTTCCACCTCTCTACCTACTAGCCATCGGCTAGCGCTTCAATGCCCAACGCAGCTCGCATATCTTTTTCTTAACCACTTCCCTTCTCTTCCCTTCTTCACCTACTTTGACAAACTCAAAGGAGAAAACTAAACATGGGTTTTCTCTGTTTTCCCCTAATTCCTATCTTCCCATCTCCCCCATCCCTGGCTTTACTGTCTTCTCCAGCTGCTTCACAGTTGTTTTTCTCAATTACAGGTAAAACAAAGAATTTTCAATGAAAATTCCAATTTTACCCATGCCTTAATTTTTTATTTCTTATGTGTTTATAATTTAGTTACATTTGTATGCTTTTCTTATCACAATTCTTCTTTATCCTTATTCTGCTCATCCAGGAATTGTGTAATTCAAGGCTATTTATTAAAGCTTAAACCTAGTAACGGTTGAGCTTTAACAAATAGAATCACTTCAATTCTTAATCTATTTCTCATCAAAATTCCAATTAATATTCATATCTTATTCTTAGGATATTTATTAGCTTATCCATCAATTCTGATCTTTAATCTAAAATCCAAAAATCAGATCTAAGCCATCCAAAATCCAAAATCATTCTTTAGCCTAGATCATATAAGTTTTGGAGAATTTGGTCAATCTAGCCATTAGATCTTTAATCACAAGTGCTGGTGAGAGATTGATGAAGGCCCATCGAAGTTTATGATATCAAAATTGAAGAAATTGGCTGTGATCAAGCTTGGGAAGTAGATTTTATATGTTTTTTAGTCAATTTTTTGTCTTTTTTATTTAGAATTCTATAATTTTCATCAATTAAATAGGTTTGAATCTTTATTTCATTGTTAGTTAATTTTTATTATTTTCTTTAATTTTGAATAATTAAATTTTATTTAAACTCCATCTTTTCAAGTCGAGTCCTCATTGGATTGACCCGCACTTGCATTAGTTACACTATAATATCTCGCGCACTTATAGTAAAATAAATAACAAGTTTTTGATGCCGTAGCCCAGGACCCACAATGAAGTTTTCATAAAATTTAATAAAAAAATCCAAAATAAAAAATAAAAAATCAGGAATTGCATATTTTAGCATTCAAGCATTTTTAGGTTCATTTTTCATTTTTTCTAATCACTCTATTTCTTGAATTTGACACTTATTGCTATTTTTATTTTTCAGGAAATTGATAAGTGGAGCTTCACCAAATAAATAGAATTTCCCTACTTTCCTAAAATAGGAATTTTTCATTTTTCTTTTTTTAGAGAATCTTGTAGTGAGATACATTGTAACTTACAATTTTAATTTTAATTTTAAAAGGGTTGTATTAAAACAAGGCAAGTGTGGGATAAGGTGGCATGCACTTGGTTGTCATCAGAACCCCTACTAGAAGTTTTCCTCACTGTTTTTATTTTCTTAGATTAGTTGCATTTAGAATAATTTTGCATTATTTAGTAGTATAATTGCATATAGAAAGCATATCTTATAATTATTGCATTTTAGGGTTTGCATTAGTTTATTATTTTTAATTGCATTTTAGGGCACATTTATCGCTTAAAGAGATTGGAGAAGGAATGGATACAGGGAGTGGGACCAATAAAGTGACCATGGAGACAATGACGTCTATCAAAATCTTCATGGAAGAACTTTAAGAGACTGCCTTTAGCCTACATACACCAGTACACCATCTCGTGTCATTCTTCCTCAAATGCTAGTGCATTAGATACAGGAGTAATCCAATTACTTCCCAAATTCCATGGGTTAGATAGTGAGAGTCCCTATTTGCATTTTAAAGAGTTTGATTAGGTATTTAATACCCAACAAACACAAAACATTAGTCTAAATACTATAAGGCTTAAGCTAATGCACTGCCAACAAGTTCCATAAGGACCTTGAATGAAATGACTAGGGAATTCTTGAAAATGTTTTTCCTTACACTAAAAAAATACACTTCACTGTAAGATAATGAACTTTACCAGAAAGATAAAGAATCATTCTACTGATGTCAGGAAAGGTTTAAAGATCTATTACTCACATGCCCACATCATGGCTATGAACCATGGTACCTTATCAGCTTCTTTTATGAAGGACTTAATTCTGACATGTAACAGTTTGTAGAGATGATGTGCAATGACAACTTTCTAAATAAACAACTAAATGAGGTGGAGGAGTATTTGGAATGGCTAGCTGAAAGTGCACAGACTTGGGCTGATTCAGAAAGACTAGAACATCTAGATAGACCCAAGTCCAGTACTGTATCTACGAGGGGAGGCATATATGCCATGTCTAAAAAAGATGAACTTAATGCTAGAGTAACAACCCTAACTAAAAATGTAGAATCCATAAATATGGGAAAGAAAAACTCAAATAAGGATGAACAAGTGTGTAGCATTTGTAAAAGCACTACCCATCTTACTCAGGAATGTCCCACCATTCCAGCATTTCAAGATGTACTTCATGATTAAGCTAATGCACTTAATACTTATAAAAGACCTTTCTCCCAATATTCAGAGACATATAATCCCAACTGAAGAAACCATCCAAATTTCATTTCGAGAAATGGACCAACTGTTAATGTCTCACAACCAGACCCATATTAGCCTCATCAACAAAACCAAGGATACTTGCTCCACTCCCATACCCAACTCATCAATCTTCTTCTTCTGGACTTTATTTGCCCCCACCCAAAAGACTTGTAGAAGATAATATCAATCAACACATTCAAAACCAGGAGAAGAGAATGTCTTAATTAGAAGTTTAATTAAAACTAATCATCCAGTTTGTGAATGAAATGAAAAATATGAAGAGTTAATGGATGAAAAATATAAAAAAAGGAAAGTTTTCAGCTCATCCGCAAGCAAACCCTAAGGGTGTGCAAGTGGTTAGCAATAATACACCTAATGCATCATCAAGCTCTACCATGGAAGAGATTAAGGCTATCACCATTCTTAAGAATGGTAAAATAATTGAGAAAGGTGAGCCCCAAAAGAGTGATAAGGTAGAAAAATCCACTGAAAATAAAGACAAATATAAAGAAAGGGACCTCACTCCACCTGTTGAATCATGTCCAATCCCTGCTCCATTCTCTCAAAGGTTGCGCAAGTCACAAAGAGTACCACTAATGATGTGATTATAGAGATAATTAAACAAGTCAAGATCAACATACCGATCTTAGATGCAATAAAACAAATCCCATCATATGCCAAAATTTTAAAAGATTTATGCACAATCAAAAGGAAATTGAATGTGTAAAAGAAGGCATTTGTGACTGAACAAGTAAGTTCAATTCTTTAGCACCACACACCCCATAAATACAAAGATCCAAGTTGCCCTACTCTCACTTGCATCATTGGCAGCCATAAGATTAATTAAGCCTTACTAGATCTTGGATCCAGTGTTAATTTGTTACCATACATAGTCTATGTTCAACTAGGGCTAGGAGACCTCAAGCCAACATCCATTTGCACTCCAACTAGCTAATAGATCAATGGTAATATCTAGAGGCATAATAGAGGATGTGTTAATCCAAATAGAGAAATTCTTTTTCCCAGTTGATTTCTTAGTTTTGGACACACAACCAGTGTTGAATGAGCAGTAAGAAATTCATGTCATCCTTGGACGTTCACTTTTGGCTATGTCCAGTGCCTTAATAAACTGCAAAAATGGTGTCACAAAGCTTTCATTTGGAAACATGACAATAGAATTGAACATCTTTGATATCTATAAGCAATCAGGAGAAATCTCAGATGACTTGCATTGTGTCAAAATGATAAATTCAGTCGTGTAAGATCATTTTCACTCATCTTCCATGTCAGACCCACTTGAGGCCTGTTTGGCCCACTTCAATGAATTTAATGACGATACATTAATAGAGGATGTTAATGCCCTCCTTAATTATGTGCCCCCTATGGACATCGAAAGATGGAAACCTCATTTTGAGGAACTTCCATTAAGGGTCCACTCTAATTTCATCCTCAACTGAACCTCTTAAGTTAGATTTGAAACCTCTACCTTCGGAACTCAAATATGCTTCTCTAGGAGATGAATAAACTTTTGCTATTATAATTACCTCTCAATTGGAAAAATCTCAAGAGAAACAATTGATCAAAATCCTAAGGGAACACAAAAGTGTAATAGGACTGACCCTAGCAGACATTAAACATATTAGCCCTTTAATGTGCACCCATGGAATCTACTTAGGGGTTGATGCTAAACCATGTCATTAGTTGCATAGAAGGTTAAATTCTATTATGAAAGATGTGATTAGAGCATAAGTCCTTAAATGGCATGATGTGAGAATCATCTATCCCATAAGTGATAGCAAATGGATGAGTCCTACTCAAGTAGTTTCGAAGAAGTCTGGGGTGACAGAGATCACTAATGCCAACAATGAATTAATTCCTACTAGAGTTATTATTGGTTGGCATATGTGCATTGACTGTAGAAAATTGAATGTTGTCACTATAAGGGACCATTTTCCTTTGCTTTTATTGATCAAATGTTAGAAAGGGTTGCAGGACACTAGTATTAGTATTTTTTAGATGGTTATTCATGGTATAACTAATTAGAAATTGCATCCAAGGATTAAGAAAAGACTACTTTTGCATGTCCTTTTGGCACTTTTTCTTACAAAAGAATGCCATTTGGATTATGTATTACTCCTGCCACATTTCAACGTTGCATGTTAAGCATTTTTAATGATATGGTAGCTTTAGAACTTTTCATGGATGACTTTTTTGTTTTTGGTGATGCCTTTGACACATGTCATGAAAATCTAAGAGAAGTTTTAAATTGTTGTGAAGAAAATAACCTAGTGCTTAATTGGGAGAAATGTCATTTCATGGTTCAGAAGGGAGTTGTCCTTTACCACATCGTGTCATCCAAAGGTATAGAGGTAGACAAAACCAAAGTTGATCTAATTACCAATCTACCCATCCCAAAAACTGTTAGGGACATTCGCTCATTACTAAGTCATGCAAGATTCTGTAAGAGTTTATTAAAGATTTTAATGCTATATCCAGACCATTGTGTCACCTCCTTACAAAGGATACCCTTTTGAGTGGACTAATGATTGTCAAAAAGCTTTTATCAAGCTAAAAGACAAGTTAACCACTGCACCTATTATGCATCTACCCTTTGATATTATGTGTGATGCTAGTGAATATGCTATAGGACCTGTACTAAGACAGAGAAAAGAGAAAAGGTCATATGTCATCTACTATGCAAGTAGGACCTTAAATAACTCCTAAATGAATTATTCCACCATAGAGAAAGAACTCTTAGCAGTAGTGTTTGCATTGGATAAGTTCAATTCTTAGTTGGATCTAACATAATCATCTTCACTTATCATTCAGCCCTTACGTATCTTCTCACCAAGAAAGATCTTAAGCTTAGACTAATTAGATGGATTCTTTTACTCTAAGAGTTTGAAATTGAGATAAAAGATATAAAAAAAAAAAGGAGTAGAGAATGTTGTAGCTGACCACTTATCTCGCCTAGTCCTAATAGAACCTTTGGATTATTTGCCAATTAAGGATACTTCCCCTCACGAGCAACTTTTTCATGCCTCACATCCTCCATGGTATGTAGATATTGCAAATTATTTATTCACAGGAAGATTCCTGAACATTGGAACAAATTAGAAAAGCAAAAATTCTTTTCCAATGTTAAGTACCACTTTAGAGATGATCCATATATGTTTAAGTACTGCCTAAATCAAGTAATTAAGAGATGTGCCCCTGACTTAAAGCAATATAGTGTCATCTTCTTTTGTCATTCAAAAGCATGTGGTGGACATTTTTCTGCACAGAAAACTATTACAAAGATTTTGTAGTGTGGTTTCTATTGGTTGTTTAGAGACACACATGTATTTTATAAATCATGTGAGAGATGTCAAAAGTTAGGAGGAATAAACCATAGGAAGACGATGTCTCTAAACCCTTTCCTTGTTATTGAAGTTTTTTATTGTTAGGGCATTGATTTTATGGGACCATTCCCACATTCTGTTGCCTACATTTATATCTTATTAGTTGTAGACTATATGTCCAAATGGATTGAGGCTATCCCATGTAGGCATAATTATTGTAAAGTAGTTGTTAAATTCTTAAAAGAAAACATTTTTCAAAATTTGGGATCCCTCGAGCCATTATAAGTGATAACAGTACACACTTTTGCAACAAGCCATTTGAGGCACTCATGAAAAAATATAATATCACCCATTAAGTTGCAACACCGTATCACCCACAAATAAGTGGACAAGTAGAAGTATCTAATCAGGCCATTAAACAAATTCTTCAAAAGATTGTTAATCCGAATTGTAAGGATTGATCTCTTAGACTAATCGATGCCCTCTGGGCTTACAGGACTGCACATCAAACCCCCATTGGTATGTCTCCCTATCATATTGTATACAGTAAGGCTTTTCATTTGCTTGAGGAATTGGACCATAGAGCCTACTAGCCAATAAAGACCTTTAATCTCAACATGAATAAAGCAGGCTAACATAGGAAACTCCAACTCAATGAGTTGGAAGGGATTAGGCAAGAAGATTATGAGAGTAATAGGATATATAAAGAAAAGATGAAAGTTTTTCATGATAAAAACATAATGAGAAAATCCTTTACTCCAAACCATAAGGTTCTAGTTTACAATTCTAAACTCCACCTATTTCCAAGTAAGCCTCGATCTTGATGAACTGATCTAAATACAGTTAAAGAAGTCTTTCCATATGGGACCATTGAGATTGAGGATGCTAGGACTGGCCATACTTTTAAAGTAAATGGTCAATGTTTAAGGCCTTTCCTAGAATATGAGGATCTAGAAGTTGAGTCCACAACTCTGGAGGATCCTATTTATCAGGACTGAGTGGATCTGATCCCTCTATATTATATTTTGTATTTTTTCATTGTTTTTTGTATCACCCATATTCATTTTAGGTCCTACATTTTAAACATTAAGGACAATGTTTCTTTTAGGATGGGGGTGTAGAAGTTTTTAGATGATTTCCTTGATTTTCAAAAAAAAGAAAATTTTTAGGTCAACTCCTACTCTATGATGAGAATTGGATTTTCTTAAGTGTAGTCTAGATAACTTTAGCTTATTAATGGAACTGAATATGATTAAATCATCATTTTAATCATTTTCTAAAGTATTCCATGAAAGTTAAGTCTTAGATATGTACACATAGTTGCATATACATAGTCTAAATTGATAAGTAGTTATAACTTAGCGATCCTGAAGAAATTCAATGAAGACCTATAATCTAAGTGAGTTTTAAAGCCATTCATTCTTTTTGAGACATTATAAATGTTCTAAATTTTTTGTCAACGTGCTTAAAGAAAATTTGATCCCATTAGTTTTAAGATTTGGATAATTACCTAAATTATTAGAATATTACCTTTAAATTTCTAAAAGTTTATCGAATCTGATAGATTATAGGAAACCTATAAAATGATTTAGGCCATCCTTGTTGTTAACCAAGAGACATAAAGCCTACCCAAAGAGTATTTTTACCATTAATTAGCTAGTTGAGCCTCTTATATAAGCCTTTTCTTTTTGTCACCCAAATTAACCTTTCACCCAATATAAAATGTCAATTACCTATCCTCTTCTAAAATAAATTAGAGATGAATAAAGAAGTATTGTTCAATTTAGAAAAGTGAATATCATGAAAATAAATGTTCTTTAAAGAGATTTAGAAGTGTTGAAGAAAAAAAAAAGTTTAAGAATGCAAAAAAAAAAACAAAAAACAAAAAAGAAATATTCACTTTAATACAACTAAAGAAAGAATTGCCAACTTTAAAGGTTCTCTATTTATTTTTGAAGAATTTTTTAATACCCTTTTTACCCTTTCTTTGGTACCCCATCCTTAGCCTATATTTCATCCCAGCTAAAGAACTATTGATTCTAAGATGAATATGGTCTTAATGAGGATATGAAAATATAAGACTTAAGAGTAGTATTTCTAAATATTCAAAGGTAATGGCATCCATTCTAAAGGGATCAAAACTAAATTCCTTAGAACTTCCATTCCTTCATGAATATATGTGAGATTAATTTGCTTTTATTCACTCTGCTCACATATTTAAAAGAGAGATACCATTTGAACATTTAATCTGAGATTTTTGTTTTTTTAGTGTATGTAATTAATGAGGATTGAGATCAAAACATATTTCAAATGGAGTTCAAAAGTTAAAAGTCAACTTAGAGATAAAGATTATTCTATATGTAGACTGTACACACACACACACTCATTCTAAGATCTGAGCTTAAGTGGGTTGTATTTTAGCATATGGGCAGGTTTTTTAATTCTTCATTCATTTTTATTAGTTCACAAAAGTTGATAGATTTATTAAAGATAATTCTTTGAGGAAAAAGTAGAATTGATTGGGTGGTGTGTTAAGTGTTCAATTTCATTCAAAATACCCTTAACCTAGCATATAATTAGATCATCTAATCAATCAATTTTGAAATTTTGCACTTTATCTCTAATGGATAATCCAACCATTGATTTCCAAAATTTAATAGTTAGATGATCATCAAAGTTAATCAAAGGTGTAATGTACGGTTAGATTATTTTAATCTAGTCTTATATTTTGCAAATCAACCAAATTGAAATCAGAAGGACTAGATTAAAAAGAAGAAGATTGCTTGGAAAGAAAAGAAATTGGGGATAATAAGGAAATAAAAGAGAAGAAAAGGAGTTTGAATCAAAACCAAACTCCTTTTTGGAATCTCTATAAAAAGGGTAAGGTTGTAGAAAAAGAGGAAGCTCTCTCTCTCTCTCTCTCTCTCTCTCTCTCTCTCTCTCTCTCTCTCTCTCTCTCTCTCTCTCTCTCTCTCTCTCTCTCTCTCTCTCTCTCTCTCTCTCTCTCTCTCTCTCTCTAAGCTTGCTATCTCTCTAGCCAGAGCTGCCTCCTTCCTTCCTCTTCCTCAGTCTACCAACAACATCGCTCTATATCTCTCATTGTTCCCACTGTCACTACTTTTTTTATCTATATCAGGTTCTGTCCTCTCTCTCCGATTAACCCAAGCTAACAACTCCAGTTGCACCTTCTCTGCAGTCACCCCGCACCTCCTTCCCTTTCATTCTCTCTCTGTCCTCTTTGTTAGCCGGCACTGATACTTGAGCCAAACACCCCTGATTGCACTCTCCCACCAGTGTACACCATTCTCTATTTTCAAGATATCTGCTTCTTCCTTACTCCATGGCAACACTGCCAGCATAGCTCAAACTGACTAGCCAACCTATGTTCATCTCTCCCTCCTCTTCTCTCACCCTCTCTCTATTCTCCAACACAGCGTAGCTCCCACCAGTTGCTTCCTCTCTTCTCTCTCCCATTCTCTTCCTCTTCTCTACCAACCAGCCACTGGCGAGCACTTCCTTGCCCGGCACAGCTCGCACTTCTTTTTCTTAACCGCTTCTCCTCTTCTCTTCTTCACTGGCTCTGACCAACTCAGAGGAGAAAACCTGACTTGGGTTTACTACTCTTATTTATCTTCCCCTAATTCCTCTCCCTTCTCCCCAATCCCCAACTTCACTATCTTCTCCACCTTTCCCCTAATTTAATTACATCTTTATCCTTTTCTTATCCTAGTTTTGCATTATCCTTATTCTGCTTATCTAGAAATTGTATAATCCAATGTTATTTATTAAAGCTTAAACCTAATCAACGGTTTATCTTTTAAAAACAGAATCACATCAATTCTTGATCCATTTCTCATCAGCATTCTAATTAATCTTCATATATTGTTCTGAAGACATTTTTTATCTTATCCATCAATTCTAATCTTTAATCTAAAATCTAGAAATCAAATCTAAGCCGTCCAAAACCCAAAATCATCCTTTAGCCCAAATCATATAAATTTTGGGGAACTTGCTTAATCTAGCTATTAGATCTTTAATTAGAAATAGCACTAAGACATTGATGAAGGCCGATAGAAGTTTATGATATCAGAAATAAAGAAATTGGCTATGATCAAGCTAGGGAAGTAGATTTTATGGGTTGTTTTAGTTAATTTTTTGTATTTTTTTAAATTTGGAATTTTGTAATTTTCATCAATTAAATAGATCTAAATCTTTATTTCATTGTTAGTTAATTTCTATTATTTTCTATTATTTTGGATAATTAAGTTTTATTTAACTCCCATCTTTTTAAGTCGATTCCCTATGAGATCGACCCGTACTTGCATTAGCTACACTATAATAACTAGTGCACTTGTGGTAAAATATCAACAACTTTAATATTTCACTCCTAAGCCGTTACCTAATATGTATGAGACAGAAACAAGGTATACTCCTAACATGTCCAATGCAATTTATAATTGATTGGATAGTATGGAACGTCTAATGAATAGGTTAATTGCTTTTGGGCAAGATATTGAAGAATACAACAACCTTAGTACGAGAATTATTATACTAAGTCATATCAACAACCTCAATATGAGAATTCATATACCTATTCTAACCACACATATCCCCCTATTTCATAACCATCAAACTCCACCTATAATGGATATTATCAGGAGCCAGTGGATGCATACACTGCATTCCCTAAACCTAGCAATCATTATTATATTGAGGCAGACTACAAGGACTATAATGGATGGTCTAGGTATCATAAACAATCATGGTCTCTAGAATATCAACTATATGAGGAACAACGATCATGGTTCCAACCTAATCAATCCTTTCTTAGAACCTCAATGCCATAAGAGTTTTTTCCCCCACAATAGAGGAAATAATCATTTGAAAAAAAAAAACTTTAGGATAGATATGGAATGAACTCAAAAATCCATTGAGGAAATAAATAAAAAATAAGGGAGGAGAGTGAAAAAACCCATAAAAGAATTTCAAGGTGAGAATTACCATCTATTCCTACTAAGCCTCAAAATTTTCAACCATCCTTGCCCATTATTATTGATATTAGAATGAAAATATCTTATGATTATTTCGAGCCACAAAGTCCATAGCCATCCTTACAAACATCCAACACATATCTACTCGAGTTATGTCCTGCTCCTTTTTATGATTACAATGATAAGACATCCATTGATGAAGAAAATGAATTTTTAAACATCGAGCCTGTATTGAGCACTTCTCAATGGCAAGACAAAGCAGAATCCTCTACATATACTAAAAATCAATGTGAGCCTTGTAGCATGTTAGAAATAACCAATTAGGACCGACAGACTTTATTTGATCAAACACCAAATAACAATATAAGCTCACCTAAAATCTTATCTGTGTCTAAAGAATGAGAAGAAGAAGAGCCAAATGATGTTCTAGCCTAACATCAACAAACTCTAGGGCACACATTACAAATTGATAAAGATTTAAGCCTTACAATTAGTCTACCTCCAGAAAAAGAAGAACAACCTCTTAGGGAAATGCAGAGTCATCTTAATCCCCAATTTCAAAAAAATGCAAGGGAGGATGAACAAAAAGATGAATTAAGTACAATAAACACTATTATCCTGAACTTTGGTCACAAATGAGACAATAAATCTCAAATTAGTCCTAAGAAATTTAAATGCATGATGGTTTTTCATGCTATAATGTTATCACCACCAAAACTTTCAAAGTGGAGAAATTATATTGACTACCATGGAATTATAAAAATGGGGGATCATCAATTTCAATGCAGTCCCACAAAATCCAAAATTTTGGTAGTTTATTGTGTTCTAATATTATCACTACAAAAAATTTCAAGGTGAAAAATACATATAGACTACTGCAAGATTTTGAAATAGCATGAAAATTTTCTCATTTCATTATTAGATTTAAGATAGTTAGATTAGTTAGTCTACTCTGGCTGAAGACGTTAAACTTAGCGATCACTGGGAGGCAGCCCAGAATTTTAGAGTCTCATTATTCTACATTACCCATTACCCATTCATCATAAGGATGTCCTATATTTCAAGACATTGGATACAATGTTTAGTTCAAGTTTAGGGTTGTGGACATACATGAGATGGCTAGTTTTCTTTATATTAAAAAGAAATATATCCTCTCTTTTTTTAATTTTTTGAGTTTTTCAAAGTTTTTAAGGTCAATGTTCTTTTATTATGATGAGAATTGGATTGTCTAAAGTTTTAGTATCTCCATTACTTTAACTTCTTAATAGAAATGCATATGGTTAATTCTACATTTGATTCATGTCTTGAAGTGTGGTATGAAAGTTAAATCTTGGAATTCACTTATGCATAGTACATAAATCTAGACTAAAGAAAATTTAATGGAGGCCTATACACCCTGTGAGTATTAGAGACTATTATTTTTCTAAGGGTTATAAATAATTATTAATTTTCTTTAGCAGACATTACATTAAGAGATCGCATTATCTTTATTTTGTTCAAATGCTAAGAACCAACTAGGAATAAGAACTTTGTTTTCTAAATATTTATTGAATCTAATAGACTTTAAGAAATCAAGGAAATGATATAGGTCATCCTTGTTTTAGTCTAGAGATATAAAGCCTACCTAGTCTACTATATAACACTAGTTAGACCATTGAACCTTTTTGAAAAGCCTTTTCTTTCCTAAACCCCATTTACGGTAACACCCTGGGGTTCCAACAATCACAATATTGTCTGCTTTGTGGCACTCATACACCCCTCACGACTTTGGTCTTCCCCGATTTTCCAAGAAAAATGCATTGTGACATTTAGAGTTTCCTGAACTCTTATAAACAGCCTAATTTCCTCTCCCCAGGCAATGTGGGACTAACTCTCTATCCTTCACCCCAACCTAGAAGCCTACTAGCCTTCTCTTGGCCCACCCTCATCAGCCTAGGGCTTCACATCTTCCCCCCTTACAGAACACACATCCCCGCATGATAGCCATGACCAAGTGCTCGTGTACGGCTAGCCACCACACCCTGATGGGAACTGGCTCTAATACTATTACCATTTGTCACGCCTAGGTTTTATCAATAATAAAATAATAATTTCTATAAATAGTAGAGATCCCTATTTTAAAACTTTAATTTTTAAAGTGACCAAAAACAAAACTCGAATAAAATCATTTATTTCAAAATCCCGAGAGTCATACAACCACAAAATTACAAATATAACAGTCAAATGAAATCCCATTTCTACCAAAAATTCGACAAAGTCTCCTCTATATTTTGGACCATTGCACACGACACATGCAATACAAAATCACCTAATAAATGCAATACAAGACATGACACATGGGAGACTCAGTCTCCTCACCCATCCATCAAACTCAAATACTATTTTCAATGGAAATGTATACTCCGACAATGGATAAGAAAATCAAGTCATGACAAATTACCCAGGGTCTGTCCATACAACCATCACATCTAGCATAATTTCATATCCTCACATCCAGGTCACATTGCAATTATAATAACATACAGTCCATAAACAATAACCAAAGTGAGGTCCTAAACAAACCTTGTCATCTTTAAAATGTCCTCAAAACTCTACTAGAAACTATCATCACTTTTGTCTGCTCTATAAGCGCATCAACCCATAGCAATGCCTCAGCAAACTATTGCTTGTGCAAGTGATCTCATTTAATAAGAATGCAATGAAATAATGCGGTATAAGAGTATCAATGTCATAATAAATCTCATGGAGTAAAACATCATATAATGCATTGAATTATCAAGCATTAAAGAAATCAAAGCATAAAGAATCACGAGTTTGTGTTAAAATAAAAATAAAAAAAGAAGTAGCAATCAAATCATTGTTTATGCCTAATCACAAAGATATCACATCCAATCATCATGGCATGCAAGGCATGAATAAAGTATAATCGTACCTCTATCAAAACCAAGTCAAGATCTATCCCGTCATAAAAATGTGAATGCATGTCATGATAAATAGGGCATTATACATCATTAAACCCTAAGAGTGTTCCATGACACTCAATCACCGGTAATGAGTACTCATACCAATCCCTGGGTCCCTCCTATGTAGCCCACATCAGCCCACAGAGTCACTCACGGCCTAGGCCCGACTTACCCCGGTTTACCCAACATATAAATACCACATGGGCATGCAGAATAAGAGTATGGGCTGCTATGCTACAGTGGCTACCACTCAAGGTCTCAACCACTACCACTCCCAATTGACACCATAACAAGAGACTTCTCCGTCCACATGGGGGGGAACAGACCCATAGGGGGGACTACCCATGATACCCAATTCCTACGTACCAGGCCCTCTCTTGGGGCAGTGTCTAATCATCATCATCACAAAGTCAGAGGGTGGGTGGCCAACCCTACAGGGCAGAAACACCTGTCATAAATGAGCAAAATCACGATACAAACCATAGACACACCCATGTGTAAATAGTCTTAAGAAGATAAAGTAAAAAGGTAAGATGATGTATCATTTGTCGTAACGTAAAGCATGGGTAAATCATGTAGACCAACATGTCATGATATCAATCAGGAATGTTGAAGGTATTTTCGTGAAAACATAATAGGGCACAAAACTCATGCTTCAATGTTTTAAAATAACATGCCATGATTCGTGAAATCAAGAAATTAATTAAATGCAATCACCTACCTTAGACGAAGAACCACTCATCTATACCTCTCAATTCTCAATAAGACTCCAATCTAGCTCAATCGCCTCAATACATGTGCCTTGAACAAGTCAATCTAAATAACCCCTAGCCATCTGCTTGGTCAAATTGTCCATTAATCACCTCAATTACGCCCAATTATCAAACATCCAAACTAATCTCATAAAAAATCCTCACCTAGATCAGGAGTTGATCTCAACTGTTGATCACGATTAGTTAAATCATCTCCATAAACTTTTCAAACCCCACATTCTTGTATAGATCCTTGATCTAAACTTCATAAGGATCACTACAGACTACTTGGATCAAAAAAATAAAGTCAGATCATCATGGATCAAACGATCTAACCTTTAATCAAAGGTCTAGTCAAATCGATGATTAGATCTTCCCTGATCAAAGAATGGGAAGATGGGTATCATTCCTCGTGTTACAACAATCGCGAGGGCACTCTCTAATCTTTGAGATATCTTGGGGTGGGTTGACTCGGGGAGTCAACTCAACCCTAACTCGCCAGAGTCAAGGGAAATAGATGAGAAAGAGATGGCGTCTAGGTATGCTGGCATGCCTACAAGCCTGGCTATGCCGGTCTAAGCACGTGACAAAGCGGGGATCCCATGTGGATCTAAGCACGCTTGCCGGCTTGAAGGTCTGGCCGTGCTGGTGCTATGGAGAAGACAAGGGGAAAGGGAAAACCCAATCTGGTCTCATGGGTGACAAAGAGGTTAGGGGTTTTCTTTGTTTCATCATGCTGGACATGATTGGCTCAGATCGTCAATCCAAGCAATCATCCTCTCCGACGATGGCTACATCACCAGCAAACTCTCATCATGTTTTCTCTATTTTGCTAACGTGAAGCTTCTCTCCTCCTCTCTTTTCCTCATTCTCCTTCTTCCTTCCCTTTCTTCTCCTTTCTTCTTCTCTCCCTTGGTTTCTTCTTCATTATTGAGTTTCCTCTCCGACGATGGCTACATCACCAGCAAACTCTCATCATGTTTTCTCTATTTTGCTAACGTGAAGCTTCTCTCCTCCTCTCTTTTCCTCATTCTCCTTCCTCCTTCCCTTTCTTCTCCTTTCTTCTTCTCTCCCTTGGTTTCTTCTTCATTATTGAGTTTCCTCTTGTGTCGGTTTGGGAATAGACCTAACAGTCTGTTCTCAGTTCACCTAAGTAGAGGAAGGGTGCTGGTATCAAATACGGCCCCTGGGATGTTATAGTCTTCCCTCCTTATATGAATTTTGTCCCCAAAATTCTAATCATGCCATTCTTCAATAATTCTAAAAACATCCCCATATCACAAGACCTACAAATCTTACCAAAATAATTTTGCGTCAATGCCAATAGCAATTCCCTGCCAAATCATTCCCTCGATTAGCAACTCATATATATAAAGGACTTCCCAAGACGTCACCCATCCTAGTACTACTCTCTCCCAAGCATGCTTAACTGCAGAGTTCTGATGGGATCCGATGCATTAGTGCTAGTGTGGTAGCACCTTCATTATGTGAGGTCCATGGAAAGGGTGGACCACAAAGGCCCATAGTAAGCAGCCTTACCTTTGTATTTTGCAAGAGGCTGGTTCCATGCCTTGAACCTATGACCTCAAGATCACTTGACGATAACTTTTACCAATGCACCAAGACTCCCCTTTCAAGTGCATGGATTCATAATGTTTCCTAAAGAGATTTTAGGATTTTACACCGTGGGAGATGGATTTTTATATTGTTTTGGCATCAGACTGTGTCATTTTCTAAGGTGCCATATAGGATGGCCCCAGCTAAGCTAGAAGGCTTCTAGCTACAGTAGTTATTTGACGAGGGTCCATTCGGTGCATTAATCCTCTATATGAGAAGAGAGATAGATCCTTATTGCTATGCATAGATTATTGATTATTGATAGGACTACAGTGGAAAATTTATATTCTCTACCAGGTATTGATGTGCATAGTATTGTTAGATATTTATATGAGGATTATGACTGTTGGAACCCTAGGGTGTTACAAATGGTATTAGAGTTAGTTTCCCTCATGGTGTGGTGGCTAGCCGCACACAGGCACCTGGTCATGGCTATCACACAGGGACAAGTGTTCCCTACAGGGGAAGATGTAAAGCCTTAGGCCAATGAGGGCAGGCCAAGAGAAGGCTGTCAGGCTTCTAAGCTGGGGTGAAGGATAGAGAGTTACTCCCACATTGCTTGGGAAAAGGAAACTAGGCTGTTTATAAGAGTTCGAGGAACTCTAACAGTCACAATATGTTTTCCCTGGAAAACTGGGGAGGAACAAAACCATGAGGGGTGTATGGGTGCCCCAAAGCAGACAATATCATTGCAGTGAGATGGGTCGATGAAGGTGGGCCAAGAGAAGGCTGGCAGGCTTCTAGGTTGGGGTGAAGGACAGAGAGTTAGTCCCACATCGCTTGGGGAGAGGAAATTAGATTGTTTACAAGAGTTCGAGAAACTCTAACAGTCACAACGCATTTTTCTTGGGAAACTGTGGAAGAATAAAGCTGTGAGTAATGTATGGGCACCCCAAAGTGAATAATATTATGACTATTGGAACCTCAGGGTGTTACAAATGGTATTAGAGCCAGTTCCCCTCGTGGTGTGGTGGCTAGCCTCACATAAGTGCCTAGTCATGGCCATCATGTGGGGATGCATGTTCCCTAAGGGGGGAAGATGTGAAGCCCTGGGCCTATGAGGGCGGCCCAAGAGAAGCCTGCCAGGTATCTAGGCTAGGGTGAAGGACAAAGAGTTAATCCTACATTGCTTAGGGAGAGGAAACTTGGCTATTTATAAGAGTTCGGGGAACTCTAACAATCACAACAAGTTTTTCCTAGAAAACTGGGAAAGAACAAAGTCATGAGGGGTGTATAAGCACCCCAGAGAGGACAATAATGTGACTATTAAAACCCAAAGAAACCGCAGTAAGAATATCCATGACATACCTTCAAAAATGAGTAGGGATGATAATAGAAAAGAAAATTTTATGAAGAAAAGAGAGTAAATTATAAAAGAGATATTCACTATAGTCGAAGTAGAAAAATTGTCCAACATCAATTTAAGATCTCTACTTATATTTGAAACATTGAATACTTATACCCATCTTTTCAAAACGTGTCCATACCTTTGTTTCATCCTATTTGCAGACCTATTGATCTTAAGTAGAACATAGCCTTTGTGAGAATATAAATAGGAAGGAATTAAGGTAAACTACCCTAATTGGTCCTGGTAATGGAATCCATTCTAAGGGATCATCACATTTATGTCTCATTTATACTTAAAGGAAAGTATGTGAACCATCGGATTATTAGATTCTATCACATAATGAGAGAATTTTGTTTGACCCCCTTTCTCTAAGATCTTTTTTTCTGAGTGCATATAAGTGAGAATTTGAGGTCAAGACAAATTTTCAATGGAGCAATAAGCATATCTATTTGGAAATCCAAACTTATATAGTTTATACACAAACTACACTCCGAGATTAAAATGGAATAAAATGGCTTTTTTATGTGGGTAATTTGTGGAATTTTCCATTCATCTTTATTAAGTTTTTAGAGTAAGTAAATTACCAATGGAGGAGAATTCTCTTAGAGAAAGTAAAGAACTTATCCTTATTGAATTTTGCAAGTGTATTCACTGTAAACCCTCACTAGGTAAACTCTTCCACTAAGGGCAACCTAAGAGTTTAAGGGCTTGTTACATATACTAAATGCAATTGTGAATACCTTCAAAAATGACAACAACTTTTGTTTTCATGATTTTTTGCATATTTTGATACAGACTAGCAAAATGCTGGTTGAGGGAAGTGATAAGTGTGCAATTTTGTAAAAAAAGTACCTAATTAGTTGCTCATGTGTTATAATTGATAGTGTTAAATTAGGATTTTTAGCAAGAATTTTGTAACACATGCATTTCTAACCTAATAATTCAAAATTTTGATATTTTTCAAGTTCAGAAGCTAATCCAAAGTAAGTATGTACATTGTCATAATTTTTTAGGATTTAATTAGGGTTTTTTTTCTTTTATAGGTATTGAGAAGGAAATCCAAAGGCCAAGCTCGATCAAGATAAAGCAATTGAAGCCATTCATAAGGTTTCCTAGTCTAATTAGGAAACCTAAGCAAGCCAAAGTCTAAATGACATTAATCTAAGATGAGATAAAGGTTCAAGATCATCCTGGGGAAAGCAAGAAGGCAATTAAAGAAGCAAAAGGAGACTAGAAATGGACCCAAGACCAAGTTATGCATTTTCACCATCTTTGCATGGGAGCCATTCAAGCCACCTTAGTCAATTAAGCCATGAAAAAGGAGTGATAAGTCATATGAGCTACTAAAACCTTGAAGCCACTTAAGCCACAAAGAAATGAGTTATCAAAGTTAACCATCAAGCTAAGGATGAGTGCCACATATAGCCACATGATTGAAGCATCAATTCAAGCAACTTTCTTATGTTAAAAGTATGACTTTTAAGGGAGAATGAGGGATAATTGTAAAAGGTAAGATGATCATACATTAAGGAACCTTGAGTTTCCCCCTCAGAAAATTACATTTTATACCTTGTTTTTCCCTTTAGTTTTAATTCCATTTTCCTTAGTTAGTTAACCCACTTAGCCTTCTTTTCTCTTAAATTCCTTTATGGGTTTTCTTTGCATGTCATCACTTATTTGCAAAGCCTAGCAAGTGTGAGTTTTGGTTGGAGCAGGTGAACTTCCTTGGGCATGTCATCTCGAATGACGAAGTGGCAATTGACCCAATGAAGGTTGAGGTTGTGATGGGCTGAGATTAGCCCAAAACAGTAACTAAGGTTCACAATTTTCTTGGTCTTGCATGCTACTATCATAGATTTATTAAGGGATTCTCTAGGGTTGAATTACCTTTGACCAGAGACAAGCTTTTAATAGTGCAAGAGGAGATTTACCTCCATCTCAGTGTTAACCTTACCAATAAGCAGTGGTGGTTTTGTGGTTTATGGTAATGCATTTGGGAGGGTACTTGGATGTGTTCTAATGCAACATAATAGGGTAATTGCATTTGCATCAAGACAGTTGAAAACACATGAAGTGAATTACCCCACACATGATTTGGAGTTAGCAGTAGTGGTATTTGCATTGAAGATTTAGTGGCACTAACTTTATGAGGAGAGATTTGAGGTTTTTTTACTAATCATAAGAGGCTCAAATACTTTTTCACCCAAAGTAGCTTGAATATGACTTTACAATAGTAATCACTCATGAAAAGCTAATGTGGTGGCTGATGCCTTGAGTAGAAAATGGAGGTCAATATTTACTAATCTATCAGTTAAGCCGATGTTTTTTTACAGAGTTATTTAGGTACATGTAGTGAATGCAGAGATGCAGGCCTTGTGTGAGAAGATAGGTTTCACCAGAGGATAGGATGGAGGTGTGCATTTTCAGGGTAAATTGGTTGTGCCAATAGTTGACAACTTGAGGCGAGAGCTACTTCATGAGGCACATCAGCCGTGATTCACTATTCATCTTAGAGGTACGAAGATGTTCCAAGACTTGCGACGATACTTTTGGTTGAATAGGATGAAGAGGGACATTCATAAGTATGTAGCGCAATATCTAACCTATTAGTAGATTGGTTGTGGGACCACACCACCACGGATTGCATTGTGGATCTGCTTAGGATAGGGACTAGGCATGACATGATTTAGATGATTGTTGATAGGTTGATGAAGTACCACTCATTTCCTTCCCATCTGACAAACTTAGTCTGCTGATAGCTTAATGAGGTTGTATGTTAATGAGATCGTGAGCTTGCACAGCATCCCTCTTGACAAGTGTTTAATTTTTCATAAAAAAACACCCAAGTAGTTATCCATGTGTTATAACTTATAGCATTAAATTAGGGTTTTTTAGACCAAAATTCATAACACATACATTTTTTACCCAATGAAGCAAAGTTTTGTAATTTTATAGGTCCAAAAGCTAGTCTAAGGTAGGTATGTAATTAATCATATTTTTTTAGGATTTAATTAGGATTTTTCACTTTTTGTAGAAAGAAAGATGGTGATCCAACGACTGAGATCGATCGAGATAAACATTGAAGATCAAGTCAAAGCCTCAAAATCATCATGTCAAGCCAAGATCATCTTGTGGAGTAGTAATGGATGTGATTAAAGGACGTAAAGATGGCAAAAGTGGGTCCATGAAGTAAGTCATGCATTCCCACCACCTTTGCATGGAAGCCACTTAAGCCACCTTAGCCATATAAGCCATGAAAGAAGGTGGCAAGATAAGGATTACAAGCCAAACCATTCAAGCCACTCAAACCATGGAATGGAGCCAAGAAAACAAGCCAAGGAAGCTTCCTAAGCCAACTAGGAGCTTAGCCAATGAAGCCTTCAAAGCTAGTCATCTAACCCATCAAGCTAAGCTAAATGAAGGCTGGGATTGGAGGAGATTCAAGAGAGTTATCCATGAGTTATTTTGAAGATAATTAAGAAAAATCTATTAAAATAAGAGGAATGTGACCAATGGGATCAAAGGGACCAAATTTTAGAGTTTTTCTCACTTTTCCCTACTTTTTTCTTAATTTCCACCTCACCCTTAAGATGCACTATGAATTTCCAAAACTCTCTCTCCTTCCACCTATTAAGAAGCCTCATCTCCATCTAAGATCTCCCATCTCTTTTCCCCTTTATTCCTCACCCACTTTCCTATTTGGTAGGCATTCAACAAATTTGTGAGAGGGGGAGACGCCCCTTCCTAAAAAGTAGGCATCTCCCGCTTACTCCCCTTTCTTAAGACAACCCTCCTCCCACCCACTTTCCTATTTGATGTCTACCTGTTTTCTACCATCCTAGTGATTCAATCCACACCACACCTTAGTATTAGGTACCCTAGAAAAAATAGGAGAAGTCTTATAAAAACCCAACCAAACTTAAGCAAAGGGAGACTTTTACAAAAGGAAAAAGACATCTCCCCCATTGGAAAGGAGACATCCTCTTCCTAGGGTATTAGTTTTTCTCTTTTGCCTTGGATTTTTTATTGTTTATGTGAAGCTACTATTTTCCTAAGGTGGGAGGCACTTCTTCGAGCTATTCCATACCTAGTTTTAGGCCATTTGATTCTCCTTCCAAGGTTGGTTCATTAGCCCTCTTCTCTTGTTTGATCTTAGTGTTGTTTATGTCATCTTTTGCTTTGTTTTCCTTTAGCTTTCCTTGCTTTTAAACTAAGATTTGATGGTGGTTTTCCCTTGCAGTGACAACCAAGGGAAGTCTTCTTGAATCTAATTTTTTCCATTTAACTTTCATTGTATCTTTATTCTATTTTAGCCCTCTTGATTTTCTAGCTTTGGTTGCTTAAGTTCTATTAATTGTTGCCTTAGTTTTGCATAGGATTTTCCTTTGATTTCAAATACACTTGTTCATGACTGAATGTTGGAACAATTGAAAAAGAATTTGGCTTGTAATTAGGGAGTGATTGAGATTAAGGGAACATTATTGTAATAGCATTTAAGTTTCAGATTTGGACTACATGAATGGAATATTATGTTGATGACTTTTTGGATGTGATTCAATGAGATTAGTTAGAATTTTGAATTCATGTTTATGACCAGCAGTTAATAAACTTGTTCTTGAATGTTTGAATGCATTAGGAGGGATTAAATCCATGTTCTACATGTGCTATTCATGAAAAGTTTCAATTACCTTACTGCTGGAATTTCTTTTCATACTTTGTTTATGTTAATTTCCAGCACCATTCAATTCGTATGCGCTTGATTTTTCAAGAGGCTATTTAGATTGTTAGAGTTCTCCTTTAATACTTGAGTAGAATTGCATGCTTAGGTTTTCAATAGAGTTGCTTTGATACACTTATATCCAATAAATCACGCATACCATTCCATGGTTACATGCATGATACTTGGGTAGTTTTCCTTTCATTGTGTGTTAGTAGTAATGTTTGATTTAATTCACTTGTTGGTTGTAGTTAGATTTCAATAGTTTGCATCTTAATTAGTTTGATTAGAAAAGTAGTTTGTTAATGCATATTTCCATAGACTAGTTGTTAATTTCATGTTTAGAAAAGCAGTTTAGGAAAGTTGATAAATTGCATTTTAAGAAAGTTTCTCTTTAGGAAAGTTTTTAATTATGAAAGTCATAAATTAGAAATTTTTAATTTAGAAATTTTTAATTTTAGAAAGTGAAAGTCTTCCATTTAGCATGTTTCTTATTTTCGCTTAGTTTCCATTTCTTGTTTTTACTTAGTTTCTAAGTTCATGTTTCAATTTCCATTCTTAGCTTAGGACAAAAATCACTTGAATGTTGGCTAGCTTAGATAGTTTAAAGTAGAAACCACAAGCACCACAATAGTTCACTCCTCATGGATCAACCTCACTAGCATGCTATATTATAAATGATTCATACGCTTGCGAGTATTCATTAAAAGAACAATACCTCTAACTATTATTTTTGACAGGGATAGCATATTCACATCGAAGTATTAGCAAAGTATTTAGGAGGCCTTAGGGCCAACACTAAGGTTCATCTTATAGAGGTAAAAAGACTCGGATTGGAGATCCAAGCCATTTGTAGTATTCCCCTCAATGCCGTGAAGAAAAACCCTCAAGTGATTCAATGATCAGAGTTGATTTGATGGAAATCTAAAAGCAATAGTATCATACGGCCACAATCACGCTGATCCATGACCATCCCACAATGATCCGACACTCATAATGATTTGTCAGACAAGAATCAATGCAATTGTAGTCAAGATCCCTACAGATCTTCTCCAACATATCTCAGATTTTAATTTGAGCATAGCATGCATTGTAGATTTTAATATTACTAAAAAAATTATGGATGATTGAATATAATTAAGTCTTTACAATTATGTATAGTGCCTCAAACTACCAAATTAATAAATGTAGACTTATAACCACTGATCTAACTGTTACTTCACCAATTAGAGATCTTGGTGTCTTTAACTTCTATCAAGTACACTGACATTGAACTTGTTAATTCCTATTCTCATGCTATCATACATGATCCAATAGTTAGACCAATAAAAAACCTAAATTTAAACACATATTACCATCAGAAGTGCATGAACCTTAGTTCAATCCAAAATCGGATGTGGTTGTGTATTAAGAGATTAAGGTTACACATAAAAGAGTAATTTGTATGGTTAGAGAAAAGTAATTTTAGATGTTAAAATAGGTTTTTGGCCCGTGGATTGATGATCAGTTGTATGGATCTATGTTCTTATCAACTGTAGGAGATCTGATAGATGATCCATAGTTGGGAAAGGCTGATAATAGATTGAAAAGTTATGACCACAGATCTATGCTAAGTAGTTATGGAAAATGATCTATGGTTTATCTTGATCCTAGATGGTTATGAAAGACCTAGATTGCAAACGGTGAAGATTTTTAATAGGAATATGTGCATGTTTCGTAGATTTGTAAGTAATCAAGGATGAAAACTTGAACGGTCAAATCTTAACTACTGATCAGTAAGTCGATTTGATGATTAGGAAGCTAGTTGAATGGGTAAATGCGACATGAGGTAGGTGGAATTGCGATTATTATATTTTTTAGCATATTTAAATTATGATTTCTTAATGAGTTTTGATGGATCATGTGATAAATGAAGTAAACATGCATGATGTGTTTTGAGTGATGATTTGAACTGTTCTTGCAAAAGTGCATGTTATTTACTGTTTGACTTGTAAGAAATGTCTACAAGATTATTTAGTGGAAGTTTGGTATATGATCACCCATATTTGTGTATATGTTTTTCATAGATTTGTTCTGATGATATTGATGAATTTTGAGGATTTGTTTTGATCTCTTTTGCCAATAGATATTGATTTTTTAACACTTGTTATTCGTGCGAAAGTGCATGCAATTTATCTTGTGTTTTGTAGGGCTGTGGTACATAGGTTATCTATGCACAAGTGCATGTCATTTATCTTATGTTTGTAAGATTGTGGTACATTGTTATTCATTCAAAACTGCACATCATTTATCTTGTGTTTTGTAAGGCTATGGTAAATAGGTTATTCGTGCACAAGTGCATGTCATTTATCTTATGTTTTGTAAGATTGAGGTACACAGGTTATTATTTCAAAAGTGCATGTCATTTTATCGTGTGTTTTGTAAGACTGTGATACATAAGTAATATCAGATGACTCGTAAGAGTTGAAGACTATTGTACATAGGTAATATCAAATAACTCATAAGAGTTGAAGATTATGGTACCTATGTAATATTAGATGGCTCGTTAGAGTTGAAAACTGTTGTACACAGGTAACATCAGAAGACTCACAAGAGTTGTAAGATTGTCAATCACAAGTAGGACCAAACAACTTGTAAGAGTTGTAATACTATCAACCACAAGTAAGAGTAGATGACTCGTAAGAGTTGTAAGACAATCAACCACATGTAAGAGTAGATGCATTGTAAGAGCTGTGAGATTGTGATCTATGAGATTTGCAAGTGTGGTTAAAATCAGGCAACTTGTAAAAATTGGCCTAGCATGGGATGAGTTATAAGACATCACTGAATTACTTATGAGAGTAGCCAATGAGGATAGGTGCAGTTTGACACTAGCAGGATTCTAAGTGCTTCAGATTTTTTATGGATTTTGTCTATTTGTTTCTTATGATTTCTTAATAGATTTCAAGAAGATGTTTTGGATGTTCACTCAATGAATTTTGTGTATTTGTTCTTGATGTATTGCAAGGATGTGTTTTAGATATTGCTTGATGGATTTCAAAATTTTGTTATTGATGACTCTAGATGGATTTTGGAGATTGATTTTGAGCATTATTGTTATGAGATTTTTAGTTTGAATGAAATGTAATGACATTGACATATTGAGGTTTTATACCCTCATTTTTACATTCTTAGATTCAATCATGGATCGGATGTTATTATAAGAATATGTTTCGCAAGTTTATGAATATTAGGGATTGATTTACGAGTATATCAGAACATGAAGGACAAAATTTTCTAGATATGTATTGTCAAAATTGTGTTTTAGATTTGTATTATGATCGTATGCTATTGAGTTTGGTTCTTACTAAACACATGAAATAAGAATCAAATAGTTTTGATATGAATGCATGACTTATGAAATGATAGAATTGACAAAAGCATATTGTTTTTTAATATATTAGTTTGATCAGATACAAATTATTAATAAAAACATTAATTTTTTATAAATCATAATTTGTGTTTTATTATTCTAATTCTTATTCTACGTACACAAGCACAAGCTTTGGAGATATTGTAAATTTGATGGAATATAACAAAAGAAAGAAAATGAATTATAGAATAAAGAATTTCAAAAGAGATCGGCGACAATGACATCAAAGTAAGTGTAAGAATATATGATTATTCCTTTTTGAATGGATGTATTGGACCTTTACTTTGTGACTTATATTTTTGTGGACATGTGAATATGTATGAGAAACATATGAATGATAGCTATGACTAGATAGATTATGGCTATGATAAAATTTGTTTTCAAACTACAAGTGAAATTTGTTTTTTTTTTTTAACTTATGATATTTTTGAATATAATTGAATTGAGACAAAGTCTCATTTATTGTTTACACACACACACACACACACACACATAATTGATGTTTATCAGGGATACCACATTGCATGCAAAAAATGGATGATATCAGTGAAACAAAGGAAAATCTACCAATTTTTGGTAAAAAATGAAATGATTATTTTACTGTCAGGTCCCTATTTGTAAAGTAGTAATGACACTTGGGGTTTTTGTAAAAATATCTCCATAGAAAAATATTTCTATTATTTGTTTTCTGAAATAATTTTTTAAATAAAGGCATCGCTTTTCAAAAAAATTGATAAAAAGTCATTTAAAAGGCCAGGTCATCACACTCCTAGTCATTGCCTCAGATATGATACATTGTAAACACAATAATATCTCAATAAGCTATGTTTATGTAGGTTTCTATCATCTCATTTACAATTTTCATGATTTCGAATATAATGAAAATTTCCATGTCAAATGTAGTAAAACAATCATATGTATTATGGTTCAAATTCCAAAAGGCATGATGCTTTTATAAAAATTATAATCATAAGAACCCATCACTATGATCAAATCTGATAAAGAAGTAAAACATACCTAGGTGTAACTTAAGTCCAAAACCTATAACAAGTCCATGCCAATGCAATCTATGTCATTTGCAATTTCATTCAAAAGCATACTATGAAATCAGAATATCAAAGGCTTGTCAAACACTTTAAATAAGTGTAAAATCTCACCGTTAGTGATAATACCCTATCTCAAGGGCCCCACAAGCGTCCCAAACACTTGTAGTTCAGTCATGAGTCCACAACTCATGTATCCAACTAGGGATAAAATCTTGATCATGTTCAATCATGTTCAATCCTGAAATGCATTTTTATAAAAGCATTACATCAAGTTCATAAGGTAAAATACAATCATATCATTTTCATAAGTAAATCCAGCTGTAATGCCACATGACTTCAAAATCTATAATGCATTCACTTCTGTATCAATTCAAGCTATTTATAAAACATTTCAGATAATAACATGAGTTCAAAATCATAATAAACTTGTAAAAATCATAAATCTCAACAATGGCAGGGTCACCCCAATCATACATGGGCCCACAATCTCAACATTAGTAGAGTCATCCCAATCACTCATAGGTCCTTATCAATTTGTTCATGAATATTCTTACCATTAAATATCCAGGCATTGTTATGCGACATGAACATGAGCGTTATCACTCATTTATGCTTGTAACATGTTGCTTCCACTCAAATCGTAATAGAAACACATGGACCACCATGTATACGCGACCCAAACCTAGTCTATCTACATGCTCAACCATTGATACCATAGTCAAGAGACTAAAAGCTACATCGCATGGGAAGATATGGACCAACACTGGCAGATCCTTCCCATGATGCCCAAACTGAAAAAATGCCTATCATGGTTGTATTAGGTATCTCAAATCTCGAAGGGTAGGTAGCCAATCCTATAACTCTCCTAGCATGATGTCCATGACCAAAAGTGCTTGTTTAACGCAAATTCACAACAAAAAAAAATGGCAAATTAAGTACCTTTGTACCCAATGCAACTCATTAATCATGTACATATCATCCATGAGATCATTTTGCCAATCACAAATTCATGATATGCATAAATACCATCTATGCATCATTATAAATCATGTAAAATTGATATATGTTAAATTCATGCCATATTGTGGACTAAACCAAAACCGTATATAAATCACAAATGAGCATTTCACTGCAATTCAAATGTTTTCAATTAGTAATGATTCGCTGGTATGTTATCAAGTTAAACCAAACATTACAATTCTCATGCTTTATTCAGGATTGCATGTAAATAAACCCAAAATTCAATCAAACTTTCAATTTACATGGAACTTGGAGGTGTCAAATAGTTACTTCTTAAGGCGAACTTGTCAATTCCACTAACTTTACTACCCATTCCATAGATATAATCTAAATCAAGGATCAAACTCTAACTATGCAATAGAACCTAGACAACATATAAAATTCAGGTAGAATTTAGTATCCAAGTCGAGAATCCAAGTTTGGATAGTGCATCAATGTAAATCCTTTTCTTAAACATTCATTAACTTAGGTTTTGTACATACCATCATCAATCGATGGTAAAGATCTTCTCATATCATGTGGAAGCAATTCTTAACATCATCAAATAGTCTTAACCATTTAATTTGCATTAGTCTAACTTTCCAGTTAATCTAACTATTCCCTGATTGCTGAAAATTCAGATTCACTATGTTGGATATCAATCAACGGCTCAAGTCTACACATATATTCATAATTTAAATCAAACTATAGCTTAAATATGAGATTTCATGATCATATGGTATTCTTATCTAGCACTCATAAAACTTAGACATTCCTCATATGCATAACAACATAAATCATAAAATAAATAAATAGAAATATTAGAATTCTTGTTGATCTGTATCCATGGTTGTCAATCTATAAGTGGATGGCTTAAATCAGGTATCTGCACCACTGATTGGCATACAGAAAATTGTAGAATTGTGGTTCTGTCACTCCCACCATGGAAACACTATGGATTAGAGAGAGATGAAGTACATGATCCTACAAATTTAAGCATCAGACTACTAATCAATGGTCAAATCATGGAAATGGTTAAATCAATTACTGTTCTAGGGGTTTGGTTATAGATCTATGACCAGATCAAGGTGACTAATGATCAAATTGATTATAGATATAGGTGTATGGTCACCAATTTATGGTTAGATGAAGGTGAGGAGCTCGATCGATTATAGATTTGATGGTCTGGTGTTAAATCCCCTACCATATCCAAACGAGAGCTCTGATGGATGGCAGATCTAGGTAGTAACTGCCTGATCAACTATTAGATCATCTCAAATTGGTGGATCGATCACAGATTAGGTGTTTGGTTTTCAATTAGTGGTTCAATCATGATGAATGATTAGATCAGTCATAGATCTGGGTGTTGGTAACCAATCAATGGTTGGATCATGTGAGGGTTTGTGGATCGTTTCACACATCTGACATTTGGTGACCAATCAACTACTAGATGATGATGGATGGTTACATTGGTCACAAATCTAGCTGTTGGTGACTTATTGACCTTCAGATCCTAACGAATGATTGAATTAGTTTGGATCTACAGCTCAAACATGGGAAAGGGTCATTAGCATAGCATAGCTGCTGGTGAAGAAGAACCAAGCGCACTAGCATGGACTGTCAGCCAAGCGCTAGTGGATAGGAAGAAGGGGAGAGAGGAGGAAATCTAGGTTCACCAACTAGATCAAGAGGTTGTCCTAGATTGGCTACACCAAAGAAGAAAGGGAAAAGGGAGGAGGAGAAAAGAGGGGTGCCAATAGACAGAGATCAAGAGAAAGATGGAGGGAAAAGGTGTCTGTGCCACGTGGGCCCCAAATATGACAAAATCATCAATCAATGGATGCTAGAGAGATTTGGTAAATGCAGCAACATTGTTTGCAAACCAAGCACTAGTGGAGAGAGAGAGAGAGAGAGAGAGAGAGAGAGAGAGAGAGAGAGAGAGAGAGAGAGAGAGAGAGAGAGAGAGAGAGAGAGAGAGAGAGAGAGAGAGAGAGAGATGATTTTTTGGGTTATAGATCCTTTTCAGAGCTAGAGAAGAACAGAGGAGAAGAGGGGGTTATCGAAGTGCATGATAGGGAGGATGATCCCAGGGGGTGGGGTCTTCAGTTCTGCTACATTGTTCTCATCCACCATTTAGCCTCTTAGGGTTTGACCCTACCCCTTAGGGGTCAACCTCCACATGGTGGCTCAACCCCCGTGTCGAGCTCAACTCACATGCATGTCAAGTGGAATTACAGTAGGGTTGGGGGGAGGGGTTATTATCAATTTCTACCGTCTTCCAAATTTATAAAATTTTGGGGGCTTTCTACCCTTATCTCTATTTTATGCAAAATTAGTGTCACTAGAATAGTCTCTGCGTACATTCTAAATTTTGATATATGGAAGTCAATATTGAGTTTTCGAAGAGGCCATTTGTACATAATTCAATTCCTCATTCTGTTCCAATTAAAGATGTAGTATAAATATATGAAAAGAACTAAAAATTGAGGGTTGTTATAATTAGAAAAGAATTACAAGTCTGTTACGATCCTTAGTAACTAACCATTCCAATTGGTAGTCTTACTCACACTGGTATTATGAACTATAGCATAAAGGTTGAGTCATGACTAAAAGAGGGTTATTTGAATATATTATTTCATATGGCTCTTAATTTATAAAAGTTTGGTTTCACATCTGATTTTTAAACTATTTTTTGCAAATTGTAAAATATAATAAGAATTAGGATATGCTTATAGATAATTTACTTCATAACTGCTTACTATATAATAATAATAATAATAATAATAATAATAATAATAATAATAATAATTGTTAGGCTTTTCAAGTATGGATTAGTGTTGGAGCCTAGCAATTTTAATTTTAATTTATTTTTAATAAGGGCCCACAAAGAATAAAATGTATATTTGAGGATATTTTGAAATGTAACCTTTACAAAAGTTTAAAGGGTGACTCATTATGAATGTATTGAAATGCTTTCTTTGGATAAATTATTGTGGGACCCATTCTTATCGCCAATTTGATTAATTACTCTATTGATATTTGTTTGGTTATTTTAAATTTGAAAATATTTCTTGAAATTTGATTTTAGTAATTATATATGAAAATATTATAGTCCTACTAACAATAATTTGACTCTCTTTTAGAAGGGGGAGGCAACTATTTTAGTGTTCTATCTTTATAAAATAAGGCCTATATTCATAAAATGGCAAATTTGATAGTGCATTTCATACATAGTTACGTGCATGTACACATAATATGCTTATCATGGGTTCTTCTATTGTATAAAAATATAAATAAAATTATATTTTCTAAATGGAAGAATTTAGAAAGTTTATGCTATACAGGTATCTAATTAAGTATGATGGAAATAATGCGGGTACTATAAATACCATAGATAATATTAAGGTATCAAAGTATCCTACAAATAGGGGGAAATTGGGAATACCTCATATGATTAAAGTGTAAAATTGATATTGGAATTTGACACTTAAATACTGATACAGAAGGCTAATGTATGTGATACATTAATGGCCATATAATTTGTAAACTTAATAAGTGTGTGGATCCAACAATGGTATAGAAAACCATTGGAGGGAGTATCGAGTTGAACTTAGGTGATATTACCACTTGTTTAAGATTTAAATACAAAATGTGTTTATGATTTGACTGGGTAGTCAAAATTTTATTAGTTGGATATGACTAGAAAAGGGGTCAAGTGGCCTACTAAATGTGAAGTCTAGACATAAAAGTCTAAGGCATCATTATCTAAGATGACAAGGTCTTACAAGATAAATAATTATCACATCCAAAGGATGGACCTTCAACCCTAAAATTCTTTTAATCACCAATGATGGGAACCCAACTTATTGTTTGACAATGTCAAACAGTTAAGTTCAATGTGGTAAAAACAAATTGCTGACAAGTAGTTGTATTGGTATTATAAAAAGAAACAATGTTGGCCATTGCTGATGAGAGGAGGTTGGTTTTGGACCTCAATAAAGTACCAATGAATTAGATGAGTCCATATAAAGGCAAGGAGTGTACTGTAAGGACTTCACATATATGAGTGAAGGGGTGGTGCCATCTCTCATGAATCAGGGACCTACACATGGTCATTTACATTATTAAGTAAAATTTTGAACTTCTTAGTCAACTGTTATTATATATGTGTGGGGTCTTTGATTTTATCACATGGTCACCTTATTTAAAGGTTTTTAGTCCATGAGAAAATCCAACAAGATTTAAGGTGCTTACATTAAGTGGAGGCTTAAAATAGAAAAGATAACTATATTTATGCATAATAGTATTGTTTTGATCTAGTCAACTTAATAAAATATATTCAAATGAGGGATACTAGTCCATCAAAAATTCCAATAAACTTTGAGGTGCTTACACTAAGTGGAGGTTTAAAATCAAAAGATACTTACTTTATGCATAGATGTTTTGTTTTCATTTCGCAGACTTAATAAAATATTTCTAAATGTGGTTTACAATTTTTCAAAATATTTCTAAATTTATTTAATTCAATAGAGGATTGTAGAATATTTTACTATTCATCATTAAATATATTTAATTTTGCAAATTATTTTATCAAGTTTGAATTTTTTGAAACCAATGGTTTTGTCTTACAAATTCAAATGACAAGTCAAATTACACAGTAGAAATAAAAAGAGACACTTATATAGAAAATAAATACCTTGAATTTCTATAGAAGGTATTATTTCCCTCCTTATATAATAAGTTGTCTAAATTCTCTTATCTTTCTCTCTAGTGTTATTCTACCAAATTGAAGCTTGTTTGATTAGAGTTCAGGTTGGGTCTTTGGAAATTGCTTATGCAAACTCATTAAAGGCTTGAAGTGGTTTGCCTTGATTTTCATAAGCAATCTCTAAATTCAGAGAGTGAGGGCAAATAACATTTTAAGAAAGTTTATTTATATATGCTTAAGTCATAATTAATCCATACTTCATTTCATTTTCCTCTCTCTCTCTCTCTCTCTCTCTCTCTCTCTCTCTCTCTCTCTCTCTCTCTCTCTCTCTCTCTCTCTCTCTCTCTCTCTCTCCAAATTTTTTTAGCATAAAATGGCCTCTTAGATGGGATAGGCAAGAAGATGAAAACGGGAACACAATCCACTACCTACTTCCATTCGACATATCAAGCTTTTTGGGGCACTCATTTATATGGGCCATGCATTAGACAAAAGTATGTACATACTAAAGAAAAATGCTTGTAACAATAAGAAAGAAGTAGGGAGTATGCAAGGGTAGGAAAGAATCCATATTTGGAGATATGAGAAGCCCTTTTGGATTGGGTTTTTCATTCAAAGGATTTGGTTGGAATATCTAGAAATGGTAGGTTCTAGGAGGATTTATTGTGTAATTTTGGTCATTCAAGTGATTACACTCAAAGTTCCTAATTGTGTTGTAAACACTAAAGATAAAAGGTTTTGATCTAGTGTATGCTTGCGTCTATTTTAGTAAGGGCATATTTTCATTAGTTAAGGAATGTAGAGTTTTAATGGCTATTTAAGTTGGTTCTTATCTCTCAAATATTTTGTAGAATCTTTCTCACAGACTCTTCCAACTTTATTGCATCTAGTAAACCATAGCTCTAGAATAAATCCTTTGAATAAACTACCTTCTTTCAAGCCCATAAGTAGAATGCTACTTAAGGACAGTGAACTCTCATAGCGTATTTGGTTACTTGCAACAAATGTTATGCTTTATCTTTTTTTGTTAAGAGTTAAGAAGCCAATTCCTGTTAATTGATATTTTTTTTATCGTTTGGATGGTCAACTTCCTTTCACTAAGAGGAGAAAATCTATCATAAACTAGGTTTAAGAGTGAGAAATTTGATGTAAGATCCATGAATTTAAAAGATGTTGGAAAAAGAGAAGTTTTGAGTTAGGTAAAGGTTCAATCAAACCATACTACCAACACATGAGTGTATCAACCCATCCTTGATGGAATTTCATATTATAGACCAAAACCATGATGACCCCAAGTTCTCCATCCATCAACTCACATGCAAAACAAAAACAATCTCTAGTTACAAATAAAATCACATGAAAAACACATGAAAAATAGAATACTATTCAAGATCTAAGTATACATAGATCTTATCCCCATCATTTGATGGAGTTTCCTCAAGTATCTTTCTTCAATCAGCAATCCCTAACCGTGACATAGAAATCAAAACCATAAGAAAATAACATATAAATACTAATAGGAAGTCAGAGGAAAACATCCCTGAACTTCTCCCTGATCAACTTGAATAGCATGCACTAGGATCACCAAGCTTTGCACTAAGTGGGTGTGATCTAGGTTGATCGTCCAACTCTCCAAAGAATTACCCAAGAGGAAAAAAGAAACCACACCAAAGAGGAGAACCAAAAACCACATAATATATAGAAACTAAGCAACATGTAGTTTTTGTCTCTCTTCTGTGTGTGTTAATATATATACATACATATATAAGACTAATTTCCCTTGTTTTCTTAATCATGATTCTAATTATTTAGAGTTTCCAATTAGTATACTTGTTTTTCAAGGTAATGGTGACCTATAGTCCTAGCCATCCAATGCTTATATGTTGAAAGTTCTAATTGAATATGGAGAAATAATAATAATGATAGCCCATTCATTAATTAACCTGAACATGTTTCCTTTAATCTTAACTAGCCACATCATCAAATAAGTGGACCAAGCCAATTAGATGATCAGACCCTTGATCTAGCTTATTTATGTTAGCTATAATCCAATCATGTGGTTTAATTGACCTTTGAGACCAACATCACCCATTTGGTCGGTTAAAAATGGGAATACAAGAAACTCGTCAATCTCTCCTCAATCTCAGTCTATGCCTCAAAAATATATATGTTGTTAAGGCCTTCGTCAATGGATCATCCAACATCTAAGAAATAGGAGTATGACTCACAGTCACTATCTTTTTCCATAGAATGTAAAATACATATGTATAATGTACCTCTATATGCTTGACCTTTGAACTAACCTTGTCGTTCCTAATTAAGTGCGTCCATAGCAACTAGGTTAGGGCACCCTAGCTCCATAAGAATTTTTGGGCATGCATTTAACTTTAGATCTACTAAAAAGCCTTGATTCCAAATAGCCTCTAAGGCAGCTAAACTATAAGCTACAAAATCAGCATCCAATGGTGAATTTTGCAAGGATTTTTGCATCTTATTGCTACATGAAATTGCAACACCACCAAATACAAATGCATATCTTAGTGTCGATTTTCTCTCATCTAGGTCACCTACATAATCAGAATCAGTGAACCCTAAAGGTACGAGCTCATTTAGCCTAAAAGTGAGCTTCAAATACTTGGTACATAGTAAGTACTGAAATACCCACTCAACCACATTCCAATGAGAAACACCAAGGTGACTTTGGAACCTACTCAAAAGGCCAACAACAAAGCCCATATATTGTCTGATGCATGTCATGACATGCAACTTGAGCATATGGCTTAGACTCCATAACTAGTCTATCCTCATCACTTGAGGGTGCCATCTTATTACCTAATTGACTCCCCATATAGATTAGTGAGTACATGGGTTTCCACCCAACTAGACCAAATCTCTTGAGGACTTGGTCAATATACAATTCTTGAGACTAGTTAAATTTTAGTGCTTTCCCATCTCTTTCAATCTTAATACCTAAGGTATAAGAGTCTTCTCTCAAATCTTTCATTTGTAACTAGGTATTGAGCGTTTTTTTTTTTTGTCTTAACAATCATATCTAGATTATTGCCTATCAACAGTATATCATCAACATATAATGACAACAATATAAACATACTCCTACTGATAAAGGAATATACACGGTGGCCATATCTATTGGATTCAAAACCTCCTCCAAGATAACCTTATGAAAAGTATGATACCACTGCCTTGGTGATTGTTTTAGTCTATAAAGAAAGTCTTCTGATAACTAATGGCCTCAACCAAAGACAAGTTGAAGTAGAATCAAGTATCCATGAGTCTTCATCCAATCCCATGATCAATGCTTCAAAGATCAAGTAGACAATGCCTCTACTATTATTGTTTGGTCCCTTGTCTCCTACCTTGCTTTTGTTATGACAGTTAGCTTTAACATGTCCATTCTAGCCACATACTAGTACAGTCTAATTCTCTCACCCTTATCAAATCAATTAGACATGGGCTTCTTACCCTCTTTATTATAAATTTCTTTTCTTACCATGTATTTGATTTAGCTTAGAAGAGGATCCTTGAATTTTTTCTTTAGATAGATTCACATGAGAAGTTTTCCCTAAATCACTTCTTTCTCTCCTTTGGACTTCTGCTCCTAACATGGACACAAGATTCTCCAAGGTCATAGTGGATCCTGAGAAATTAAGTTTAATGGAAAAATCCAAGGAAGTTGGTAGATTATTAGAACAATAGATGTCAATTCTTTAGCTACAACAACATGAAGTTTACATGCTAAATTATGTTATCAGATTCCTTTGTTCTCATAATATTATATTTTTTCACTAGAAGAGATAAAACTTAGGAGTACTGCCCATACTTTGTAGCCACAATATTAAATGTTGCATAGGAGGTAGGCTAGGTCTCAGCTAAGATTTCAATATCTGATTCCATGAAAATCAATGTAATAGACCTAGCTTTCTATCACACTAAATATTTAAATATAGAAAGGAAAACTTCAATCAGTTTCAAATGTTATAACTAGCTCAAGATTGTCTAGATCATTATATGTAACTTACAATTAATATAAAGCACCAAGTTATTCAGATATTCTAGAATTTACACTATATACTTTTCACAAGAGTTTTTAACATTAAGCTCTTCTCATCTTCCTTTCAAAAAGGGTGAAGTAGTAAGAATAATTGTCTAAAAACTAGTGCAATCAAACCAATCATCTCAATTGTTAATGTAGAACAAAACTATGTTCTAAAACATTGGGTAAAAAAGTTCTAATCTAAAAATGACACTATCAACCACTAGATAAGAACTTAAACACAACTTTTTATATTTGGAACAACCTTGAATAAATCACACTCTCAATAACTAATTCATATGGAATGCTATTCTAGCACTAAAACAAATAACCATAAGAATTAGCTTAATAAGTTATCTAGGGTGTACCAATATTGTTGCCATACCTATACACCATTGTGCCTCACATTAAATGGAAACAATGAATTAGATGAAAGTTTAAATGGTTCCAAATCATGAATTGAAGGTTATAAGCTTATCATAAAATAAACATCATTGTTTAGCTTAAATAAAAACTAGCAACATTTACATACAAAACCATTCCTAAAACAATCTCTTAAACATGATAAATTCCAATCAAAATAAGTTGTTTGCTTGATTACTATTTTAGGTCCAAAAACTCGACCTATATACATCTAAGATTTCTTGATAAAATCTAGTAAAAAATTATTAATTTAAGATCATTTTATACCCTCTAAATAATAGCATAAATTAGTAACTACAATTATGTAAAAATTTCTTAAAACATAGTATATGCAATCCTAGTATTTATCACTGTTTTAGGACATAAACAAGGCATCAACTTAATCTTATCTCCATTGACAAATGGAGTTTCATCAAGAATATTTCTTTAATAAACAATCTATAACCATGACTTAGAGATAGAAAACATAAGAAATAACATGCATATACTTACAGGTAATCAAAGAAAAACTTTACTTAACTTCTTCCTGATCAACTTGAATAGTATGCATTAGGATCACCAAGCTTTTCACCATGTTAGATCAATCTAAGATGATCATCACCTTGAAAAATATGAAATCAGGAAAGGCTCTAAGGGTTGATGGTATACCAATAGAGGTTTGGAAGTATATAGGAGATAATGGAATAGTTTGGTTGACAAAATTATTTAACAAGATTGTGAAATTGAAGAAAATGACAGATGAATGGAGGAAGAGCTTTGTTGGACAAATTTATAAGAATAAAGGAGACATACAGAAATGCACTAATTATAGGGGGATCACACTTATGAGCCATACCATGAAACTTTTTGAAAGAGTGATGGAGAAGAGGCTATGGCATGAGAGAAGTATATCGGAGAACCAGCTTGGTTTCATGCGTGAGAGGTCTACCATGGAAGCTATATACTTGCTTAGACAATTGATAAAGAAAAATAGAGAGATGAGGAAGGACCTCTGATGGTTTTTATTGACTTAGAAAAGGCTTATTATGGGTCCCTAGGGAGCTAATATGGTGGGTGTTAGGCAAGAAAGGGGTTTCATAGGGCTATATAGACATGATTAAGGATATGTATGAGGGAGCAGTAACAAATGTTAGGACCACTATGGGAGAGACTTGTGATTTTTCTATCACTATAGGATTGCACCAAGGATTAGCATTGAGGCCGTACATTTTCACGTTGGTTATGGATGAGTTGACAAAACATTTGCATGAATAGATTCCATGGTGCACGTTATTTGTAGACATATAGTTTTGATTGATGAGACAAGGGAGGGTGTAAACACAAAGCTAGAGTTATAGAGATATGCATTAGAATATAAGGATTTAAAAATTATAGAACTAAGATAGAGTATATGGAATGCAACTTTAGTAAGGAGAGGAGCTAGAGTGGAGCACTAATAAAGATTGATAACCAAAAAGTCCCCTTAAAGGAACACTTCCAATACTTGGGATTAGTAATTGGAACAAATGGAGATGTGCCTCTTGAGTTTTGTTCGATCAAAGGGTTCCTCTCAAACTAAAAGAAAAATTTTATAGGATGGTTGTAAGACTAGCCATGTTCTATGGATCAAAGTGTAGGGCAGTTAAGGAACAATATGTACAAAGGATGAGTGTCAAGAAATGCAGATGTTGAGATAGATGGGTGGCAAGACATGAACGAATATAATTAGAAATGAAAACATTAGAGGAAACTTAGGAGTAGCACCAATAGATAACAAGATGAGGGTGATTAGACTTAATAATGGTTTGGACATGTACGATGTAGACAAAAAAGGGCACAAGCTAGAAAGAGTGAGGCAATCCAAGTCAATGGTTCTAAAAGGGTAAGGGGAAGGCCCAAAAGAGAGTGGATAGAAGTGATGAGAAAAGATATAAAAACTCTAGGTTTAAATAAAGCTACAACACTTATTAAAAGGGAATGGAGGAACAAGATTCATGTGACCGACCCCTAATCGGGATAAGGTCTTGATGATGATGATGATGATGACACATATATAAACAAACACAAGAACAAGAAAATCAAGTATTTTTAAGATAACTCTTCATTTACCATACATATCAAATGTTACATATTATTACATCTCATTAATAGGAGATACAAATCATTAAAGATCTAATATAGAACTATTTCATCAAGATTTGACCTCTTAGTATTCGGCTCACACCACTATTTGATGGTGAGAGAGATGGTAAAGCTTCAACTTACAACATCCTTGGCTAAATTAATGGAAATATATTTTTTGTCATAAAATCCAAATTTTGGACAAGAATCGTAAAGCATGATGCTCTCGTTTTATCCAATATTGAGGGTTAGATCAAGAAGTTGTTGTTGTTTGTACAAAAATCATATAACTTTGGCCAAAATCACAAACAATCTAACCAAGATCTTAACCCATCATCTGCACTGACAAAACTCACTTCATCCCCAATATGCAATAATGAGTTAGCAAAAAATTCATAGATGACAAAAAAGAGAATTTAATATTATTATGGTGTTTTTCAAAATCTGCAAAACAAATGGCAAGAGGGGAATAAGATAGAAAGAGATAGAAGAACTAGAGGAGGCCGTCATTCCACCCATAAGATGAAGAATGTTGACAGGGAATACAAGAAAACATGAAATGGTTTCAACCTTTTTATAAAGTAAAAATGACTTTTAAAGTTGACTCTTAAAACCAACTTTAAAAGTAATTTTTTAAGTCATTTTTAAAAGTTGACTTTAAAAGTCCTTTTTAAAGTAATATTTTCCTACCTTGAAAACACTAATTAACCTGACAGCAAATGATGTTTCATACAATTCAACATTAAATCATGAATTCTACAAAAAAAAAAAAAAAGCACGCGCACACAAGAACATGCAAATCAAGTTATTTTTCAGATAACTCCTCATTTATCATATTTTTATTACAATAATATATATATATAATGTCACATAGTATTCCATCTCACTAATACAATCTAGCACATGATAAAAGAGCTAATCTAGAATAAGTCATGTATTGTTAACAAACGAAGCACCCTCCTCTCCATTATCACACACATAATCCTCATTCTTATCAAGTACTTTGATTGGTGGAACTATTTTTCTAATACAAGGATAATCTATTGTAGTATTAGCTAGGACATCATCATAAAAATACCTTGGTCAAGATTCTAAAACAGTTGACCTTCTCTTATCATGTTCGTCTTGCACATAAAACACATGTTTTGCTTGAGTGAGATGCTAAAAAAACTTATTAGTTTTGTAACTAATCTTGTTGTGGTCAACCAATGTCAATCCAAGGGCATCAATTTTGATTATGCCTTTATTGTGTTCCACCTAATTGCACTTAAACATAACCTCAAGTCTACAAGTATAATCCAAAGCACATATCTCTTATGAACCCATAATAAGTATCAATTGCCATTATTGGCCTATTATCCTTTGAACTAGAAAAGAATGTAGCATTGGCAATTGACATGACCTCACTATTCTGTTGCACTCTTGAGTTATCATAGTCTTTTGTGTAAAAACAATAATCATTGATGGCAAATCTGGCATATTTTATTACTTTTGGTCACTGTCCCATCACCATCCAACCCAAGGATTCGAATATACCATTATTTAGGATGTCTTGCTAATCTTGAACCTATGTATACATACATAATAAGTGGGATATGATAGTTGCAAATAAGTATAATATATATAAAGACACACACACACACACACACACACACACACACACACATAATGCAATTTATATACAAGTGCAAATTAATTTATTTTACCTTCTAACAATGCCACGTATTGGAAGTGCAACAGTGCTCAAATTGGAGCCACTTTTGTTTCTTTGTGCAACTCGAATTCTTCACTTTGAGGATGTCCATGTGCTCACTATATATACACACACACAAATCAATATAGAGATCAAAGAAAATATAACAATTAATTAATTTTTACATTTTATATGATCAACTTACTCAATATATGGTTGTACATCATTAATGTTGTCTTACAACATGTAAAAGTACACCCGATCCTGTTCTTCATGGTCAATGGTCGATACACGACTACTTGATATAGTTTCACCAACTTAGGATCATGAAATCCAACTAATTGTTTCTTTCTTGAGATTTTAATAGCATCCACTCTTGATAAGTACTTTATGTAAAACTCCACTACTTCCTCTATGATGTAACATTTGGCTAACACTCTTATGGCCGATTATGATTTCATACATACCTTTTTAAAATTTTCATGTACCTCTCAAATGGGTACATCTATTATAAGTAAACTTAATTACACAGTCAAATCTCATTAATGAGGTGTACTATTAAGTGCACCATCATGTCAAAGAAGGATGGTGGGAAGATTGTTTTAAGTTCACATAAAGTTATAACTGGATGTTCTTGGATTTCTTATAATTTTGAAACATCCACCACCTTCTTACACAAAGCATGGAAGAAGTAGCAAATTTTGTAATAGATCCTCGAACTTTGTCTGGAAAGACTGAATGTATTGCTACGATAGGAGTTGTTGCATCGATGCATGGTAATAGTGTGATTTAATCCCTATCACCTTTAGCTCTCCCATGGAAACAACATTTATAAAGTTTGAAGAGTAGTCATCTAGGACTTTGAGATCAGATAGGATTTTACACACTATTCTTCTCCCCTCTTTGTCGAGTGTATAATTTGCTTCAAGCAAGTATGTTCCTCGACTGCTCCTATCCTATGGATCCAACTTTCTCTTAAAACCCATCCTCATAAGATCCATTTGAATTACGAGTCCATCCTTTGTTTTTCCTATCATGTCAAGAAAGGTACCAGTCAAGTTTCCATGCACATTCTTTTCAATATACATGACGTCAAGCACATGGCACAAATGAAGTCATTTCTAATACGTAAGCTAAATGAATATTGACTTCTTCTTCTAACAACTTCTAGAGTTTCTTTCACCCAAACATTTAGTTGGTTTCTTCTTTCCCCATAAGACATTAAGGTTTTCAACCTTTTCCAATACTTTTTGTCCTATTAACATTTTTGAAGGTGTCCTTATCTCTATGCTACATTAAATTCTCCCTTTTCAAAACAATATGGATGGTCTTGACACAACCATATTCTAAGATTAAGGATTGTCATTTTCCTACATGTTTAAGTCTTATGGTATATGTTTGGTCACCACAGATAGGACAAGCATTGTATCCCTTCATGGTGCACACAACAAACTAGCATATGAAGGAAAGTTGCTTGATGTCAACAGTACAGCCTTCATGGTGAATGAATCTTTTTTGTATGCATCATAAGCTTCAACACCTATGTCCCATAACATCTTAAGATCATCAATCAAGGGAGCCAAGTACATGTAAATGTCATTCCCTGGCTACTTTGGCCCTAATATCAACATGTTAACATCACAAACTTTCTCTTCATGCATAAAAGTGTGGGAGGTTACAACAAACCAATATAATAGGCCAACAACTATACCTATTACTTCTAGAACCATGGGGATTAGTCCTATCTATAGATAATGCAAGTCATAGGTTTTTAGGTTCTTATCCAAAATTAGGCCATAAGAAGTCTATGAGCTTCGTTGTTAGACTATTTGCTAGATGACATGAAAAGCTATTAGCTTCTCTCTCCTCATCATGTCATATTAATTTATTTGTTGCTTCTATAATACAAAACACTCTTTTGAACCTTAGAATATGGGGGAAATATCATAGGACCATTGCAGGAACATCCATCATCGACTCAGTTGAATTCTTCTTTATCCTTGTGCTCCTTCCTGTACAAAATGCAATCATTAAGACAAGCATGTATCTTGTCATACTTTAAACCTATTGCAATCAGGTTTTTCTTTTGCGTCTCTAGTGGACATCATCAGTTTGTTATCCTTCAATAGCATTTTACCCACTACTTTTAAGACTCATGTAAAACCTTGATCTAAAAAACCAAATCACAATTTCACATCGTAAAGTTCTACCACTACAAACAACTTGATATAATATTTATACCCAGGGCACAACAACTTATCAACTACCTTTAATGTATTATAAAATAGTTCAGGATCATACTGAAAGTCATCCTATCCATCTTGAAACATCAATACAATTATACTGTCTACAACACTTCTTATAGTATTTTCAAATCTTACCCCTCTTATCGAGAACCCATATGGAAGTTTTTCTCCATGCCAAATCCATGGGTGATAGCTTTCACCAACTCCACTAAAGTGTAAATATTCTCCCAATACCCCCGCAGTTATATTTTTCAAGTTTTCATATTTCAAGCATGGATAATGCATGTGATTACAATCACCACCTACACTAAGTGTGAACTCTATGAACTTTTTCGTTCTCTTCTCAATTTGTTTTGATGATCTTGTCACAATCATTGATGCATATTTGTCCATTTAAAAAAATTTGAAGATAATCTATGTGTGAACAATAGGTATACAAGAATTATAAGTGTTAAAAAAAACTAAATTAAATGCATGCACATATGAGGAAATTTTTAATCAACAATGAAGAACGATGCAAAACATGAGAGATCCATTCAAAGAAAATTTAACTTAAAAAACAAAGTTTCTAACCATAACCATGCACTCAAAATATATAAAACATGCATGTGAGAAAAACAAGGAGATACTAACCAATACTCAAATCAAATTGATATCCATTGAAAATGTGTGTGTGTGTGTGTGTGTGTGTGTGTGTGTGTGTGTGTGTGTGTGTGTGTGTGTGTGTGTGTGTGTGTGTGTGTGTGTGTGTGTGTGTGTGTGTGTGTGTGTAATTCCAATTTGATTGTTGGGATTTGGTTGAAGATAGCCACAATGAAAATGAAACAATATGAGTTTTAGTTTAAAGATAAAGACATTCAAAAACAAAAAATTGAAATTCGATGCAAAAACTCAATATAATTGAGTAGTACTTTTAAACTTGGTTCAAAAAAATGACTTTAAAAGAATGGACTTTTAAACTTTATTTCATAAAACTAACTTTAAAAGTATGGACATTTAAATAACTTCAAAAGTTATCCTTTTTAAAGTCAATTTTAGAAAATTGACTTTAAAAGTGTGCACTTTTAAAGTTATTTTTAGCAAGTGACTTTCAAATCTTATACTTTAAAAGTTGTTTATCAAAATTGACTTTTAAAATTTTTTCTCCCTATACTAAAATAAGGTCCTTTAAAGTTTTTTTTTTTTTAAACTAACTTTAAAAGTCCCTACTTTTAAAGTTGGTTTCCAAAAATTAACTTTAAAAGCCCATTCTCATGAAAAAAAAGTGTTTCTTGCCACACTAAAGAAGTTGGTTCTTGATGAACAGACTTCTTAAGTATGATTTTTAAAGTAGTTTTTTTTATAGGAATTCAGTTAACTAAAAACCAACTTCTTTATGCCGAATTTAAAAGCCTCCAGTGTATTAATGATGGCACCTCACATGTCATCTACTAAGAGCATCTATGTAATAACCCCAATTTTTGTAATTGATTGAGAAAATCAATAAAGTTTGAGTTTCAGATATTTCGGGCTGAAATATTAGGGTTATTTAGAATATACTTTTTATAAAAGTGTAATCAAATAATAAGACATGTAAAATTGAAATTAAACTTAGCAAACCCTTCAAAATGACTATAAGCGCGACAAATTCATAATTCGGATGAAAAATCCTTAAGTTTCTTCATTTCTTAGACAAAAGGGTAAAATAGTAATTTTACCCAAAAATGAAAATATGAGACATCAAAATTTAGAATGTACTGATAAATATGAATCCAACACCACTAAGTACACTCAAATCCGAGATCATGGGAATAAAACCCAAAATTTTATACATAAATGGCAAAACGGTCTTTTTACACCATGTGGGGCCCACATGGGGGCCACAAGGGACCCAAAAACGAATCTTATGAGCAGCCCACGTGAAGTCATGGGTCAACAAACACCAACTGGTCTTGGGAAAGAAAAATGGTGCATGGGGAAGAAAAAATGGAGCATGGGAGACTTTCATGTCATTTAATAATAAAAAATGAAATATTATAATCATGAAAAGAAGACCAAAATGCCTATAAATACAACCCCAAAAACCCTCCAAAAATTCTCATAAAATCCCCATGATATTTTCTTCACTCTCCCTGAAAAATTAGACCTAGATCCCTCCCTAAAAACCTAAAATTTCCAAGAGATATCTCTCTTTTAAATTTCTTTTTCTTTTTAGCTTGGAACAAGAGACCTAAAATCAATTAGGCACTCTGTTCCAGATCTAATTTTATAAATTCTACCGTCCAAAACTTCCCACCATATCTATTCTACAAAACACCTAAAGCAATTTCAAGATCCAACGGTTTAAACAACGGGAATTTGCAAGAAAGGTGGATCTTAGGCCATATCTTCATCAATAAGGTATTCTTTTTAAATTGGGCATATAGTCAAGGTTTTTTCTCTAATCAGGTAGGTGGGAATACTTTCTATAGATGTTTAATACTGTTTTATGTAATTTTTAGTTTACTGTAATTTATTTTGATGATAAAAAAAGGTAAAAGTAAAGTAATAACAGAACCCTTAATTTAGGATTATAGAGTGCTTAGATGAAAATTCTGACTGCACCAATAGATCCAGAAGGGTCCAAAACCCCTAGGGTAGAATTTTCACAATGATCTGAGAAGGTTCAGTCCCTCAATTGAGAAGGGATTGATTGGACAGTCCAAACAGACTATCTGATCTCCCGATCAGACGGACGACGTCCCACGCGCGTCCATGGATGCCCCGTGCGGCCGCTTCCGAAGTTCATCTCAGCGAGCACGCCCGACGAACTGAGCGCGTTATGCCCAACTCGTTCCCGCCCGACTAATCTGGGCCGTCCGTTCCTTGGGCCCAGATCAAATCCAGGCCCTAGGAAAGACTGTGAACTTCTAGATGACATTTTGGAGTCATATGAACTCCAAATTGAGATCGAAAAGAAGATATGGAAAGCTTGAAACCTCTATTTTCTGATGAAATGATAAAATAAACATAATATTCAGTAAAAATTTCTGTATTAAAGAAATAAGTTTCTAATTACTTAGATCTTCAAAATCTAAGATGATCATATCTAGAAAATATGTTTTAATAATGATATACTATTGAAATAAAGTGATGTCTATAGTTTATTTGGACATATCTGAGATATATTAAGGGAACTACCCATTATGGTAGAAAAACCCTAAAAATACAAAGGGACCCACTTGATCAATGAGATCAAGTGTGATCAGATCCTTGGGATGGATAAAATGAATGTTGATATAATGAAATCCAAGAAATCATGGATGGATTATGACAAAAATGGATCAATATGATCTTTGGACCTTAATAAAGAAAATCCCCTAAATATAACTAATACCCTTAATCAAAGGAAAAGATCTAAGATCTAATCGTTAGATCATAAGTAAAGGTCTCTAAAAATGTTAATGTAATTAGTTTTATTTTATATAATAGCATTTTAAATATGATTATGTTATAAAGCATGTTAGTATAACATTTAGACTTTAACATGATATGTGATTTCATTGTTATCATAAGGTGTTAGATTTAATTATCTTCGGGGCACTTTAGTATGATTTCATGCCATTCTAACTTAGGACCATGCTAGAATTTCATATAAGTTTATACTATAGTATGAGATTATACCTTAAATCCATGTTAGTTTAAATTGAGTTATTAAGGTATATTAGTTGGAAATCATGTTAGAGTAATTTTAAGTACCTTGCCTCATTATCATTAAGTGTTAAATTATGTAGTTTTATGCTTTGAATTTATAATTCATTTATGGTTAAATGTTATTAGTAGATCTACTTGTTATGAGATAAAGAGCATAAAACATCAAAAATATAATCTAATGAGAAAGTAGAGTTTCATGACACAAGTAAGAATGGAGTACTTTAGACTTAATTAGTAAGGGTTATAGTTAGTAGGACAATATAAGGATTATCAAATCCTTGGCCCAAACTAGGAGAAGAATAATATACCCCATGAATGACATTATAAATATTCATGGACTTAATTAAAATCCATTAGAAAGAGTATTTAGGGTAAACATGCTTATAAGAACCTTATGAAAGGTTGAGCTTTGGTCATTCTAGTGAATGATGAACATAGTGGTTAAGGGGGTTATCTAATAGAGCCTCGCTCTTCCCCTACCTTCCATTGACATTTGTGAGGTCTAAACACCTCCTTAGATGAGGATTGAAGTAACCACTTTGTGTTCACCCATTTAGCTAGTAAGCCCTAGCCAATTGGAAATAAGAGAAGCAGTCTAGATTTAGGCTTGAATAAGTTACCTTCAACCAGCACATTAACTGGTTGAATAACAATAATAAGAGCATAAAAGGTTAGTAAATTACCTAACCCTAATAAAAACAATAAGTAAGATAAGGATGATCAAACAAGATCCATTAGATCTTGGATGATCAGGAACAATAAGAATACTATATTGTACTTAATATGCATGTTTATTAGTATGCTTGTTATAGTTCATTAGATTAGATAATCCAAACCCTTGATCAAAGATGATTCAAGGAAGAAAACCAAGATCATCCTCCATAACGACGATCCAATAACTGAACTTAGATCAAAGAAGAACTAGATGATAGAAGATCTAGGACCTTGATCTTTATCAACATGTGTAGATTGTCAATCAATGGATCTATGAAAGATCAAGATCAAGGAGATGGACATACAAAGACTTAGAGAAAGAAAAAATACTTAGATATGAATGATCTAAAGATCATTCCAAACATCAAATCTAGTGATCAATAGGATTGTTCATAATTTATATATTGACAATATGTATGGATGTACAGATTACATACATCAGTCAGGATCATGGAAGATTAGGGAAAAGAGATCAATCCTTAAAGGTAGGAGGATTTGATGAATGCATTTACATGAGATATACATGATTGTACTCATGATCTTACATTGACAAGAGTAATGTTAATACTTGTATTAAATCTCTTGAAAACCTTATGATCCAACCAAACACATATAAGATGGTTAAGGACTAAACTATAAGTGGAAGTAGAAAATATTTCAGCCCTAAGTAAATAGACATATGGTCTGATATATATGAAATCTATTTAACATACAAGCTTGGAGGCTTATGAGTTTGTTTTAATAGGCATAAGCCTAGGGGAATGCTATTGCTAGAGGAGTTATGAGAGTTTGGCCACCCGCTCCTTGAAATTTGATGATATGATGATACCTTGCCCAAAGAGAGGCTAAAAGTCCGGTGGTGGAAATTATGGGAAGGCCACCACTATGAAAGTCTTGCCCCCCATACGGGCAGTGACATAATATTTTCCACCGTGGTATCAATGGTGAACAGGGCAGTTATCCGAGCGCACTAGTACGAATCAGACTGCAGCATAGCAACCTTTCTGATTATTTTGCACTATGATGCATATGAGAATAGGTATAGTGAAATGCCTTATGTTGTAGCATAATGAAATGCTAGGTAATTTTATATTACCAATATTTCCCTAGAAGGGAAATTCCCAGTACAAGATTAGTTGTAATACCAAATTCTCAAAACGAAGAGAATTGATCAGCTTAGTTGGGAATCATATTTGACTACTTTCACAAATTTAACTGGCTTACCCATGAAGGGTATGTATATATATAGATATACATAACTTACAAAGTAAAGAGTATGTTTAAGGATAATGAGATTATGAAGTATTGGAATTACCTTGTCAATTATTATGTTTCTTGAATCCCCTACCAAGCATTGCTTGCTGAGATATTATACTTGTTCCAATATCTCAAATACAGGGAAAGAGAGTTAGGAGCTGAAGACGATAGAAGTCTTAAAGAGAATAATCTTCAAGGTATACCCTTGAAGACATGTATTTTTCTTTGTTGAGAGTTTTGTTGTATGGTGAGCTTGAGTTTTGGATTATGTAATTTGGATAAGTACTGTAATAGATTTGGCTGTACTGTGAACCACTGGATGGATCCTGGAATTTAATAAAAGTATATTCCTTCAATGGAATTTTATTTTGTACACAAATTGTACTTATGTTATGTATGAAGTGGTGACTTGGATTTTCAAAACAAGTTCTAAAGAAAAGAATTTCCATTGCTTTGTTTTGCGAAAAAAATTTACACCCTTAAGGGCCTTGCCTTTCAAAATATATTACAAAACATCTTACAAAAACTCGAGTCGTCACAATCTATGCAGTCCCTCCTAGTTGCATTGGTTGCTTAACTTCTTGTTGTACAAGGATTCAAGAATTTTGGGCAATGTGAAACTACCACAGTAAATGCAGCTAAGTCCATTAGGGCTCTATAAAGTTATATTTTTATGGTTGTGAGACATTTTCCAAGCAGAACTTGAGTTTGTGACTAACTAGATGGCTAATGGACTGCACATCCCTTGCTTCTTTCAGAAGCTAGTGACTTTAAAGAGTGAAGTTTCAAATGTGGCCATTTTCAGAGGCATACTAATGCCTAGTTGTGCATACTATTTGCAAGACATTAGAAAAATGAAATGAGATGCTCTTATAATTTCTACTGATCTTGCCTATGGTATATTGGTGCTGCATAAATGCTCAGAGGAGCATAACATAGCCCATGATCTCTTTTGGTTACCAATTGTGCAAACAGTTGATGTTCTGTTTCTTCTATAATTTGTCACTATTTGTATCCTATTCTTTGGAAACATGAAACTTAGGGGCCTTTTTTAGATACCCAACTTACTAACAGTCAACCCATGTGACTACAGATATGCAAATTCTTTCTACTGTAGTAGTGCTGATTTAGTAGTAACTATCGCATGTCACATAAGGTGTTATTGTTGTTTCTTCTAGGATCTTGCTAAGGTTATTCCAAAAATAATAACTTCCTTGAGGTTTAAGTTTGTTTGGTTCTTGAATTCTCTTCAATGGTATGGTCAAATATTTAGATTATTTTGTAGTACCTATTTCAATCTAGCCATAGCATCATTTGTTTCTCATATGACAAACATCCCATTACAGGTTATTAGTAGTAGAAGTTTCATACTTAGTTCAAGTTTGATTGGTTCAAGCTATGACTTTAGAGGATGTATCCTTCCATTAATGTTTTTTAATAATGGATACTATGTAAAACCTTACTATCTTAAGAGGTTCACATGAATAAGAAAGTATAAAACAAAGGGAAGTGAAATGAAATAGATGCTTACCTCTAGCCATAGAAAATGTTCTTATTTATCCTTTGAGTTCTTCTAATTTAGGAGCAATTCACAGTGATGGAAACTGAGAGATTGAATTGCTTCAATCAAGGACCCTTAAATAGATTTTTAATAGCACTTATCCTTCCATCAAGGATATTAACTATTCCAAAACTGTTTTTCCTATATAATGTCCACTTATTAGATAGTTACGACTTACAGCATTTAGACTAGCGATCAAGCATCAGTTACCACCATGATACCCATGTTGATTTTGAATTTAGATATTAAGGAGCACAAAAATTGTTAAAATTCTAACATTCTCCCACTTAGTCCAAACATTTGTTTCTTTATAATATTCGCAAATATTAACATACTATTCTAGATATCTTTATGGTCATACAAAGAAATAGGATAGTAATTTCTTTACAAATAAGTGTTACCTTCCATGTACTACAATGTAATTGATTTTCTTTAAAGTACTTTCAAAATGGTATTTTATCTTTATGAATAAGCCCTAAATACTTATTCTAGGTCCATAGAGAAATATTTGTCATTCCGGTCATAAATGTATACAAATAGAAAAAGAAGACAAATTCAAGAATTCAAAGATTAATTACTAATATCTACTATAAATATAGCATCATAATTCAAAAAGAAAGTGACAAAATAAAACAAAGTCTCATTCATGTTACATGATCTTTAAATTACTTTGGTGGCATGCCTTTTGTTAAAGGATCTGTAATCATCAACTCGGTAGAATGTGTTCAATGTGCACTTCATTCCTTTTAATATGCTCTTTGATAGCTAAATACATAATTTCAATTTGCTTATTTTGACTTCCACTCTTATTATTCTTAACAAAGAATATAGCAGTTGAATTTTCATAATATATCTTCAGTTGTTTAAAATAGAAGTAACAACTCAAAGCTCAAAGATGAAACTCCTCAACCAAATACCCTATTTTATTGTCACAAAGTAAGAAACATACTCATCTTCCATAGTAGAAATAGAAAGCAAAGATTGTTTTGGAGTCCTCTAAGATATAGCTCCTCAAACAAACAAGAAGACAAATCTAGATTCCAACTTATGAAAATTAACACAACCAGCAAGGTTTGAATCTAAATATCCGACAAGTTCCAAGTCGTCAGTCCATCTATATGTAAGCATAAATCCTTTAGTCCATTGAAGGCACCTCATGGCCTTCTTCATAGCGCTCTAGTGGTGCAAACCTAGGTTACTTTGATATCTTCCTAACATTCCAACTATAGATGCAATATCCATTCTAATATAGACCTAAGCATACAATAGGCTTCCAACCTAAAGCATAAGAAAAAAATTTAGTTTGTTCCCTTTCAAAGTCATTTTTGGGATATTGATTCGAACTGAATCTATCATCCTTTAAAAAAGGTGATATAATTGGTAAACAATATTTCATCCAAAATTTCTCAAGAACCTTGTTGATACAGGTTTCATGAGACAAGCCTAAAGTAACTTGAGACCATCTCTATGAATCTTAATGACAATGACATAAGATGCCTTGCCCATATCCTTCATATCAAATGTTGAGAGAGAAACTGTTTCACCTTATATAGCAATCACAAATCATTGGTTGCAAGCAAATATCATCACATATAACACCAAAAAGAAAATTTTTCTCCCACTAACCATGTGATATATGCACTGAGTGATAATGTTTTCTACAAAATTAATGAAGAGATACTATTATAAAATTTCAAATGCCACTAATGGGAGGCTTGTTTTTGTCTGTATATACTTTTTAAGCTTGCCAACAAATAATTACCATCACTTTAGACAAACCCCTCAGGTAGTTTCATATAAACCTCTTCCTCCAAATCACCATTGAGGATGTTTTCATGTCCATTTGATGTAAATATAAATCAAAATAAGTAATTAATTCTAAGATTACACTAAAAAATCCTTTCTGGAAATAGGAGAAAATATTTCTTGATAATCAATTCCTTTCTTCTATGTGAATCATTTTGCGACAAGGTCTTGTCTCATATTGCATAATATTGCTTAATGAGTCTTCCTTGGTTTTAAGAACCCATTTACAACCACCCATTAGGTAACTCTACAAGATTCTAAATGTAATTGTTTATCATAGAATCCATCTCATCCTTCATGACTTCATACCACAATTTAGATTTCTTACTATTCAATGCTTGTGAAAATGTCTCAGGGTTATTTTTAACATTAATATCATAGTCAGATTCTTGTAGGTAAATAATATAATTAGTAGAAACCACTACTTTCTTTACATTAGTAGATCTTCTCAATGGTATATCAATAGCGTCTTATGAAGGCTCTTGATCATCAACTTGTTGTGGTTTTTATTCAATAAGATCTAACTAATTTTGATGGGTATCATTAATAATAACCCATTTTTTTGCTTGATGTGAGAGGTGTATCAAAAACATGATTTTCCTGAAAATTTAAGTTTTGAGATCCACTACTCTTAACCATGTCATTCAACTTAATAAATTTTATCCTACAATTCTACTATTTTGGGATGGACAATAGAACCTATAAACCTTGGACTTATCAGCATGGCCAATGAAATATGCACTAACAGTCCACGAATCTAACTTCCTTTCATATGGATTATAAACTCTAACTTTAGTTGGACAACTCCAAATATGTTGGATTAATTATGCATTTTAACTGATTCTAAACAATTTTGTATTGAATAATTCATAATTTGAAATGCAATGCATTCATGAAGGAGAGCATACTAGATGACTACCTTTACACTTGATAACGAGATTTTTCATTACCTTGGTCTTTATAAAATGATACAACTATTGATTGATAAACAATTTAGACATTGATAATGATATTCTAAATGCTCGTGCATAATAAACGATCTCGAAAGACTGTGTTATGGATAAATTTGGAATGATTTATGTGTTTATGCATGGAAAATAATCTTAGCATGAGTAAATGTTTCACGAAATAATAAAGGTAGAATGCTTGAATACTAATGAAAAATATAAGGCAATGATACCTTCAAAATCATGAAAATCTAATGATTTATCAATTATACTGATTTGTTCATGTAAACTAATTTCATGGATGTATGATTTAAGAACTTTTAATTTCAATGTCAGCACTTATTTACATCATGCATTGTATTTAGATATGATAAATTATCAATATACATTGATTTTGTAAATCATGAACTGTATGCCAAAATAGACACATTTTCACCTACACAAGCTCAAGCATGCAGAGACATTATAATTTGTTTTACACTGTCTTAGACTCGAAGAATTAGAACCGAAGGATATACAAGTCAAGTCATGAACATAAAAGTAAATAGTAGAGTTTGAAATTTCAAGATAATGCAATTTTTAGTATCTAAAGGGTGTGCTTTACCACTTGAGAATTGACATATGATTTATCAGAGAATGTGAATGTATATTGGCTTGATGTTGTGGACTTATTGCTATTTAGTGGAATAGAGTTGTGATATGGTTGCGACTTGAGGTTCTTAGATTATGATTAATTTTTTTATTTATTTTTAAATATGAAAATTATTTGTGTTTATTAAGTGTTCCATATGCATGTCTTAAATATGCATATATCCAAAAAAATAGAGGAAATTCTGCCAAATTTTTTGTATGAATGAGACATTCATTTCACCATAAAATCCTTATGTTTATGTAAAAATGACACTTAGGATTTTCAAAAAAAATTTCTATTTTTTTGTTTTGAAAAGAATTTCCAACAAGGGATATATCAAATTTTGAAATAGTATTTAAAAAGTATTTTGAAAACCTAGGGTATCACGCTGTGGGTAAAGACTTTAATACAAAAATTAATTCACTAACATTTATGATTAAACTAGCAAATTGTAAATATTTTCTAATGCCTTTAGGCTTATTAATAAATAAAATTAATTTTTCTATTTCATCCTAATTAATCATAATAATACAATAATTTTCCTATGGGATAAAATTATCATATTAACTTGTTTAATTAGAATTTGATGTCATTCAAAAAACTTAATGTGATCAACAATTTTTCTTAATTCATTTATTTTTATAATTAAGGATGCTATGGCTATTTGTCAAAATTAAATATATATTGATCACATGACATCAAAAAACATAAATTAAATTAAGACATATTAATATAATCATAACATATATTAAAGCTAATTAATTTACCATACTAATAATGTCTTAGTTTAATCATTAAAACTAAATAAACTTTAATTATGGAGTCATTTAAAATCATGGTTGCGAATATAAGAAATTTAGTGTCTATAGCAAGTGAAATTAAGTTCCAATGCATGATGGATTAACTTTTTAACAACAAGTATAAAAACCTAAAATGAAACTGAAAGAAATAAACCACTTTCTAATTCGATTCTTCTCCAACAAACCATGCATAGTGCATAACAATAATGCGTCTCTTCTTTCACACCCATTCTTCCCCCCTTCAATCCTTAACACTAGGAATGGGATAGCTGGCTAATGGAAAAAAGATCATTTTTCCTTTCCTGCTTGAAAACCAACTCAAGTTTTCCTCTGTTCTTTGTTCCTTAAACACTCCCACTAACTGCTAGAGGCAATCTAATCCATATTGGACAAATTCAGAAGGCTTCACAGTTGAAAGATCAAAAGCTTGTTCTTGTCCCTTGTGCTCCTAAAGTCTCCCCTTTAGAATTGCTCCATACCAACTACCACTCCTCGAATTCACAAACACAAATATTGGAGAGTCCAGAACATCATCGACAACGACCATAGTGAGATGCTTCGACCAAATTTCCCCGACCATAGCAAGCCATACATATTCCAGCATGGCAATGCATCACCTGAGGTCATCCTTTACAATTTGAATCCTGAAAAGTCCACATCCTTTGAAAGAATAGATGATCGAAGAGCACATGGCGATCTACATGGTCTCACCAGCGGAGGAAGAAATGGGAGAATCGACCTTTTTGCTTTGGAGACTCACCATTTCTGATCGTAGAGACAAAATGGCATTAGATGGAAAACAAGAAAGCAGGGGGGGATGGATATATGAAGGAAGCAAGAGAGGAGGGAGATACCTTTCTACTTTTGAATTTTTAGAGTGGGGGCCTTTGCAGTGACAACCTTTCCCTCTCAAATATGAGACTCAATCTCTTGAATGGCCTTCCATGATGATGATCAGCCTTTCCTGACAGAGATTTGACATTCCTAATGGAGATCAGCTTTCCCTAATGAAGATTGCTTTTTTAGACAGAGATCCGGCAACAATAGCAAAAATCTCCAAAGAAAAATCCACTAGAATCTCCATAGCCGTACAACAAACCAAAAATTCGTACACACATGTATGCAAGTTCAAGCACCACTCAATCACACAATTCATATAATTTCTATTTAATGGTGATAAATGATGAAGAGAATAGTGACATCAATCGAAAATTGGTTATTTAGTTTGTAATCACGGTGAAGGCAAGGTAAGTTTGCCTCTTGATCTTCCTATTTTCATATTCTAATTTCATTTATCCCAATGATCTATTAAACAAATATATATATATATATATATATATAACTACTAGGTAAAGGAATGACTTGCTCTGATACCACATGTAAACCTTACAATCTCAAGATGTTTACACAAATTAGAAAGTATAAAACAAATGGAAGCAAAATTAAACAGATACTTGCCTACAAGCATAACAGATGTTCTAATGTAACTTATGAGCTCTTCTAATTCAAGAGCAATTCACAGTGATGGAAAACAGAGAGATTGAATTACTTGAATTAGGGACCCTTAAATAGATTTTTAATAGCAGTTATCCTTCCATTAAGGATATTAACTGTTCTTTCCCGTATAATATTCTCTTCTCAGACAATTGCCACTCACAACATTTAGACTAGTAATTAGCCATCAGTTACCACCATGATAGCCATGATTGACTTTGAATTTAAATGTTAAGAACCATAAAAAAAAATATTAAAAATCTAGCATACTAAAGCTAAGATCTTCTAATATTAATCCTTACTTGAAGGAGTTGACATTCCTATACCTTCATCCACTACTATAGTGAGGGGTTTATAAGACAATTAAAAACATCTATGTAAGACAGTTACAAAACTATCTTATACCTGGCCATTTTCTAAAATGAAAATAAATATAACACGGTTTCTAAAACCATCTTATAAGATAATTTTTGAATAACCATATTATATATCTTAACTTTTATAAGATAGTTTCCAAAAACCCATCTTATAAATATGCAAAATATAGGACAATTTTTCAAAAACTGTACTATAAATGTGTGTAATATAGGACAATTTTTCAATATTCGTCTTTTATATGATTAGAAGTTGTGAAATATAGGATGGCTTTTCAATAACCATCTTAAAAATGTGTCAAATATAGGACAATTTCCAATAACCATCTTATAAATCTGTCTAATAAAGGACAGTTTTTCAAAAACCATCCTATAATCCTATAAACTATGGATATTATAGGATGGTTTTTCAAAAACCATCCTATAAATATGACTAATATAGGATCAGTTTTCAAAAGCCATCCTATAAAGTTGCATAATGTAGGACGATTTTTCCAAAACTGTGCTATATTGCTTCTACTTTCTGCACGAATTGTGTGCTCCTTTGTTGGTTTCTGTTTATACATTGTTCTTACAGTTTTTGAAGTTCAACACTTCATTTTTGAAGGCTACAAATCATTTTACAAAATACATTTAGACACATCCAACACTTCCAACATTCCACATCGAACTTCTCCATACACACTTCTTATTGAAATAAAGAAACCATACACAAACTTAAAATAACAGGAAAGGAACACGTGCATCCAAGTATTGTAGTTGTAAATTATATTTCAGTGATAAAATTATTTTATGTTCAATCACATCAGATATCTACAAGTTAAAAGTCAAAACATATTCAGTCTATTCTATTCTAATGTCATCTACATCTAATTGGGAGTAACTCTTGTTAATGGAGTCATGTAAGAAATGTAGAAAACTATAAGAATGATGGTCAGACAATTAATTGAACCTTTCTCAATTAGGAGATAGTAAATCCTTCATGAACGAGAGTTCTCATATATCTGAGAACGTAATACCCACACTTCCAGTTAAATTGTTGTCTAGGGCATAGCACAATAAATTCATCAAATCATAAGGTTCAAATATCATGTGTAATTATAAGTCTAAGTTATAGGGTAATATTAAAGAACTAGTAAACCTTACATTGACCCTTTTCCAAGTCAGTTTTGCTGGATAGCTAATATTTTCCATCTCAACCCATTTATAGCATGAACTATACATATATATATAAGTAAAAGCATTATATATGAATAAGGAGGATATTTATCATTTATTCAACTACTATGATGAATGAAATAAAAGTCAAACTTACTTATTGATCAATTCCATCAATGGGCCTAGAATGTGAACTCCACAAGAATCAAAAAATATTGTAATTCCTCCATGCACATTCAAAGCTAACAACATCCAATGAACCTATATACATAATCAATCAATTGAAATTTAACAAACTTAAGTTATATACATATTCATGTTTATGTGGAATGGTAGTAAGACATGTAATAATTTACCCACTATTGTGTGGAATCAATAAGGCCTACAGACATGTAATAATTTACCCACTATTGTGTAGAATCAGAATGCCTGCCCCTTGTCACAACCCAAGAACCCAAGTATGGTATCTTCTATTTGTTTCTCCTTGGGAAAATTCTCCTTTGGGCCAAAGACAACAGTAGGGTCAAGGAATTTGTAAACATCCTCCTTGACCTCTAATCTTTGTAATTTATCATGCAAAGATTTGCATAAACTTAATGCCAAATACTTATAATGTCCTGTTAATAAGTAATGTCAATTTTATTCTTAATAGAGTAATTACAAGACATGCCCCATATAGATAATGATGTGTGTTTATTCTAGTTGATCCATATTACATACGGCTAAGAGGTCCTATTTCATGATTGGACCCTCAACAGTGTCATGTGTAAGCACACCAACTCCATCCTTACGGAGCTGATTTCGTTATTGTCATTGATCAATCTTTATAGTCCTCTCAGAAATGGAGGCGTGTTGGGTGGAACATGCACCTGATCCCTACATTGTAGATGTAATTTTTCAGAAATAAGTAAAGAATATGTGTGTGTGTGTGTGTGTGAGGAGTCGAAGAGATTCAATTTTGTCCCAAAAATAGACATAAATACCTGGGATGGGGCAATTGGTACACTATAATTTGTTGCTACGGAGGTCACCCTCATTAGTGCCTTATGCTTCTTCTAGTTAACATTACAATTCAAATAGTATTTAAAAATTTAGCTCAAGTATTAAAGTTATTATTTAACATGATGATGTGATACCATATACATACCTTGGAAATCATTGTTTTAATTTACCTCTCCGACCAAGCTACATGATATCCAATCGCATCCCCAACAGTATGGATATCGTCCACTTATATTGGAAATGGTAGGAGGATATCTAGGGTAGCAGTAATGCACACACGCTTAGTGTGTGAATGCATCAACATGATATGCAGCATGACAGAAAATGCCTCATATAGTGTAGCCACAACGATGTAGTTTTCAACTGTTAAAAGCTACAGCATGCACTAACCTACCCATAAATCAGAAATCACCTGTACATAAGAATAAATGAAGATTACTTAGACATGGAATAAATAAAAAAAAGGTAAGCATGTCAATTAATATCTCCATGATTGGGGCATCTCTTTCGAACTATTGTTCCTCCATCTCTTCATTAAATGGAGGAGTGCAGCTAAGTAAGATAGAGAGGGGGAACATCTTGACTTGGACCTTTGAAACCCCAAGGTTCCTTATAGAAATTGTTCCTTACCTTCGCATATAACTCATTCAACATATTCTCCTTCCATGCTTCCATGTTATCTATTAGAGGATTTCTTACTTTATGGAAGAATTTGGAAGGAACCAGGCCATGGCCTTGGCCCCTTACTTGGCCAGGGTGCTCGTCCTTGTTCCCCATAGCCATATATAGGATGTTCCCCTTTGCAGTAGTACTGCTTAGAGTCTGTATACTGCCACTTTTCCTGGGTCAACTCTTCCTGCACATGCAATTAATAGAACATAATGATTTCCACATATATATATATATATAATAATAATTCAAGAGATGCAAAAATAGACATATAAAACCACTTACAATTCTTCAAGCAACTAAGGCAGCATTTTCATCAATAAAAAGGTCTGGGAGTTATGCCCCTTTGAATGCACCATTTTCCAAAGAAGGGTGCAATTGATGGGATCTATGGTCCCAAACTTCTTTTGCTATCAAGAGAGGCGTTACTTTAGAGTTAATGAAATAAAATTTAGGTATACTTAGATAGAACTAAACTGTCACATATACATACTTCTTATTCTTCTAACCTAGCATAACCAATCCTGGAGAGGTGGTGTTGCATATGATTGGTCGCATACACCATTTGTCCTTTCACATCTTAAAGCATAGATGGTGTACATAAATAGGACAACTACAATAATGTTCATTATATAGAATGATCAATTTAAAGTATTTACAATGATTAACAAATTAGAAAATCACTCATATAGTTAAAAAGGCATGGTACTATTATTTGAAAAGCATATGGTTACAATAATCATGCTTCAAGCAAGTATTTGCAAGCCTTTAAGAATGAAACTTTAAAATCTAAAACATGGGTCTTCTTAAACTCAATGTATTCTATCTATAATGATCAACTTCAAGCATTTACAACCATTAATGAATCAAAAAATGTCAAACATAGTAAAAGTCAAATGGTAATGTCACTATGCACGTGGATTACAACAAGCATATTTCAAGCAACTATTTGCAAACCTTTTTTAATGAAACTTCAAAATCTAAAGCATGGGTCTTCTTAAAATCATTGTATTCTATCTAGAATGATCAATTTCAAGCATCTACAACCATTAACAAATCAGAAAATGATGAACATAGTAAAAATTGCATGGTAATGTTCCTATTCACACATATTACAACAAGCATACTTCAAACAACTATTTGCAAGCCTTTTTTAATGAAACTTCAAAATATAAAAAATGAATCTTCTTAAACTCAATGTATTCTATCTAGAATAATCAATTATAAACATTTACAACCATTAAAGAAGCAGAAAAACAAGAAAAGAGAGACATCCAACCTAATGAGAGAAAACTTATCACCAAGTGTGTGTGGGGAGGTGAGCATTTGGTCTCACCTCTCCTTTTCTTCTCCTCCTCCTTCTTCTTCTCCTCAAGGGTTTTAGGTTTGAAAAATTTATGGGAGTAGGGGGGGGGTGGTTATGAATTCTCTCCTCTCCTCTTCCTCTTCTTCCCTCTTTCTTTCCTTCTCTCTTTCTCCTCTTATCTTCTTCTTCTCCTTAAGGGTGGGGGTTGGCAGTTTGGAGTTTTGGATGGCAATGAGACCTTAACTTATCATTGCCATCCAACCCAAGCATTCAGAAATACTATGATATGGAACATCTCGCTGATCTAAAATATGTATGCAATAATATATTAATTAAAATGATTAATTAATGTATACATGCATATACTATTATACAAATCAATTAGTTAATGCATCATAGAGCACTACTCGATGTAACTAAATACCTTTTAATGAAGCCAAGTCATGAAGGAACGACAATGCTCATCTTGCCACCACTTCTCTTTCAGTGCATCTCTTGGGTACCTCTCTTTTAAGAAGTCTAAGTCCATACTACACAATCACCAGAGATGAAAATTATATAACATTACTTACATACCCTTTACTATACATATATATGGCTAAACTTTAGCAACATTAATGATTCAATTAATTAATGTGAAAGAAACTAAAGAGAGAGCATTAGTTGTGTACTCAATGTGTGGTTGAACTTCATCAACATTAATATTTTGCAAGATGCAAAGGTATGCTTGCTTCCATTCTTTATGAATTCTCTCCTCTCCTCTTTCTCTTCTTCCCTCTTTCTTTCCTTCTCTCTTTCTCCTCTCATCTTCTTCTTCTCCTTAAGGGTGGGGGGTGGTAGTTTGGATTTTTAGATGTTATTAATATAGGACAATTTTTTAAAAATCTTCCTATATTAGTTATTAATATAGGACAGTTTTTAATCATTATATAAGATAATTTTTCAAAAATTGTCATATATTAAAGGTTCTCTTTTTCCCTGATCTATCCCTGTGCCTAAATTTTTGTTTGAATAATATATGACAGTTTACTAATAACTATCTTATATGGATTAAAGTAGTTCCACCAGTTTTTTGTACGCTTAAAATCTTAAGAACCTGTGAAGTGCAGGGGTTATCCCATCATTTATTTCATTGATGTTTAACCAGTGTTTGGCATAAGACATGATGTGTATTTTTCATACATCAAATGATGCAAACACTTTAATTTTTCCCCTCATATATAATCAAATTCAATCCAAGCACCCCCTCATCAACATCATGCACATAATACATTTCACTCTCCCTGATTAAATCAATTGATACCATCGTTGTAGTGATTGAATGGTAATCAATTGCCCTGTCACCTAGGTGATCTTCATCGTAGAAGTCTCTTGGGGAGGCTAATAAAAAATTTGACCATCGCATATGTGACGACCAGGGTTTTCCCATGCATTTTAAATGCAATGTCTAATTCCTAAGGCGGGATGCATCCCTATTTGAAAAACCAATGCAATAAAAACCATGCAATGCAGCGAAAATTCTTTTGTTTTAAACTCATTTTGAAAACCCCGAGTGTCATTTTCTTTCACAACAATCAAAGTAGTTTTTGAAAAACTTCAGAAATCATAAATGTTCTTCCCCAGGTCTTTCCAGTCACAGCACACAGCCCAACTGTAAATTAATACAAATACATGTCTAAAGGGTAGAGAGTTTACTCACATGTATAGTTGTCTCCTTTGTTTATTCACTTGCTCATAGCATTAATATCTCCTGAGGCGTCTCCTATTTGTAAGCAGAACTATCCTGAAAAATGTTAAGGATAGGGTGAGTATATATTATACTGAGTAGGAGTCTATTACTACTAGTTTTGCAATTCATGCTATGTTTAAAATCATGTGCTCTTAAAAACATGTGCATGTTCGAACAATCATGTTCAATATCGATATTAAAACCACTGTCAAACCGGAATACTGATGACTTAAAGAATAGCATAATCCAAGTCAAAAGTATCATATATCATAAACATAATGATATGCATAAGATGCTCCACTGAATCCAACTCATGGATATCTAGTATGGTCGACCAACCTCATGTCATGCCATATGCAATGCAAGTAAATCATCAAAAGGGTCCAACCATGCCCACGATCTCGCCGCCGTGTGGTCCCCGGGTACCTAAGGACACAGTGTCATAGCCTCCACGGGGCATATGACACATCGAACCAGTGCCGTGACACCAGTGGTAGCCCCCTGTACCACATGCAGTTGACGTAGGGACATGCCCTTTTTGGGCGTGGTACCCATCCACCTAATAGTGGTAGAGGCTGGAGGCCAACCCAAACCTCTCGGCATAGCGCCCATGAGCTTATCAACACAAATCATATCAGATCAAACAAGCGAAAACCTCTTTTTCAAAACCTGTCCTCTTTGGGTCTCTCACAACTACCTGGCCCTCACAACTGCCTACTCAGCGTCTTTTGGGCACTCCAGCATCTTTTGGTAACCCTCAAGGACATGCAATCTTTTAAAAACTTAATGCTCACAAATCATACAATGTATGCAATTGTTTGCAAAACATATCTATGCATAAAGCATTTATCATATGTACACTGAATTAAGTCATGCTAAACAAGTCATATACTTATACTTAAAACATGCATTCTCAAAACAATCATGGCTCTTTAAAAAAGTCTAGTAGCGATAGAGCACCTACCTCAAAGTCTCCTGGAGTCGCGTCCTTTATCATTTCAACCCGTCCCTGGGTCTCATTTATAAACTCCTGGGTATGAATGGATACAAGGAGTCCTTATTAATTTCAATCCATTTAGACATTAGATCGCTAGCTCTGCCTATTGGGTCCATGGTCCTTGCCTAATTCATTTGTCAAGCTAGATCCTATGGTATGGATCTATTATTCAACAGTTAAACTCTGTAATTTATCCTCTAATCCTAACTTTAAAGTCTCAGTAGGTCCACGTGCCCCAGTTCCCAAGATACCCGTGTATCCTGGTTGAACCGTGACCGCCTTACGTGCGTGCGCGCCCAAAGGTCGTGCCAGGGACCGCGTTTTACACGCACATATGCATACTCAAGTGACGCGCTATGACGGGCATCATCGCACAGACGCACCTTGTAGCATAGCACGTCTCAGCTCCCAGGGCACCCCGTGCACCCTGGTCGAGCCAAGACCCGTGCCCCATGTCGCGCGCGCACCTGAAGGCCACACGTGGGACAGTGTACGCACTGACGTACACCCAAAACCCATCCCTGGGACCCTATCCTAGGCGCACATGGAGCAAGGCATCCCTGGGACGCCTGGTTCGTGCAAGGTCATCTGAGCCGGTTTGGGGACGTTTTTCGGCCAAGAAATCCGGCTGGAAAACGTTTGAGAACGCTAGATCCAGCCTGGATCTAGCCTGAAAGGGGGATGAACCAAAGAAGGAGGTAAGGACGTCTTACTAGGCAGCCTGGGGACGCCCTTTTTCTGGTGGGTGTGCCTGCTCACCGGAACGCATGAAGAAGGGGAAAAACCCCACTTCCGATGATGCCAAAGGAACAAGAGGGCGGTGGGGAGATGGGTAAAGGAATGGCTGGCCAGACTTGGCCTGGCCGTTGCCAAAAAACACAAAGGGGAGACTGGTTTGGGATGGGTTTTTGATTTGTCGGAAACCCCAGTCTCAACATGCCAGAAAAATCGTGTTTTTGAGAGGGGGAGATGGGGCTTTTTATAGCTCATGCTATGGCGGTGCTGCCAATGGCGGTACCGCCCTTGGCGGTGGCAGATCCCTCTAGAAAAATTGAGATTTGAGGGTTTCTGGAAAAATTTGGGAGGAAGACGATAGGGGGTGCCGTTATCAAAACAGCCCTTGCGTTTTTTGTCTTTTTCGTTTTTTTTTCTGTTTTGAATTTCAAAAATACCCCTATCTTTAAACGGCCGTAACTTCTTCATACGAACTCCATTTTGGGTGATTTTTTAGGCGTTGGATTCCATTTTTCGAGTAGAATCTAATGGTACCAAGTTTCCTTACAAATTTCATTGTTTACTATTTTAAATAAAGTGAAACATTTAACTCAATTCATTTCCTATAGAATGTCCAATTTTTGTTAAAATAGAGTAAATTGCTCGGGCATTACAGCATATCATGTCCATCTTGTACATAAATTACCTATTTTTCTTGACATGCCAAAATAAACTGGTCATTTTAATAGATGATCTTATTAAGTTCAACCAATGTCAAGCCTAGGGCATTCGTTCTTATGCTATCTTTATTGTGTTCCACCCAATTTTACTTAATCATAACCACAATTCTACAAGTATAATCCAGCTCCCATATCTCACATATAACCCCATAATAAGTATTGTTAGCTACAATTGGGTTGTTGCCCTTAGAACTAGAAAAGAAAGTAACTTTAGCAACTAAGCTAACACCACTACCTTGATGTGCTCTTAACTTATCATAGTCTTTTGCGTAAAATTGATAACCATTTATGCATATCCAACATACTTTATTACTTTCAGTTAAGGTCTCATTGCCATCCAACCCAAGCATTCAGAAATACTATGACCTGGAACATCTCGCTAATCTAAAATATGTATGTAATAATATATTAATTAAAATGATTAATTAATGTATACATGCATATACTATTATACAAATCAATTAGTTAATGCATCATAGAGCACTATTCGATGTAACTAAATACCTTTTAACTAAGTCAAGTCGTGAAGGAATGACAATGCTCATCTTGCCACCACTTCTCTTTCCGTGCATCTCTTGGGTACCTCTCTTTTAGGAAGTCCAAGTCCATACTACACAATGATTAGAGATGAAAATTATATAACATTACTTACATGCCCTTTACTATACATATATATATGGCTAAACTTTAGCAACATTAATGATTCAATTAATTAATGTGAAAGAAACTAAAGAGAGAACATTAGTTTTGCACTCAATGTGTGGTTGAACTTCATCAACATTAATACTCTGCAAGATGCAAAGGTATGCTTGCTTCCATTCTTTATGATCAATAGTCGACACACAACCACTAGATAGAAGTTCACCAACTCTTGGATCAATTAATGCACCTGAATCTTTCTTTCTTAGGATTCCAAGAGCATCCACTCCTAGTAAATACTCAGTGCAAAACTTGATCGCTTCTTCTGCAATGTACCATTTGGCAATACACCCCTCCAGCCTATTATAATTTCATACATACCCTTTTAACACCGTCATGTACCTTTCAAATGGGTACACCCATTGCAAATAAGTAGGTCCACACAACCTAACCTCATCAATGAGGTGCACTATTAAGTGTACCATGATATCAAAGAAGGATAGTGGAAAGATTGCCTCAAGCTCGAATCAGGTTGTCACTAAATGCACTTGAATTTCCTATAATTGAGAAGTATCCACCACCTTCTTGTACAAAGCATTAAAGAAGTAGCCAAATTTAGGAATAGATCCTGTAACTTTATCTAGCAGCACCGAATGTAATGCTATGGGCAAAAGTTGTTGCATTAATGCATGACAATCGTGAGAGTTCATCCCCAATAGTTTCAGCTCTTCCATGGAGACAATGTTTTTAAAGCTTGAAGAGTACCCATCTAGAGCTTTGATATCTGATAGGGTTTTACACACTATTCTTCTCTCCTCTCTACTAAGTGTAGAATTTTCTTTTAGGCAAGCAGTTCCTCGGATCTCCCTATCATGTGGATGCAACCTTCTCTTCAAACCCATTGTCATGAGATCCATTCGAGCTGCAAATCCATCCTTTGTTTTTCAGTATGTCAAGTAAGGTATCGACAATGTTTTCGCATTCATTCTTCTCAATGAGCATGACATCAAGCACATGATGCATGTGTAGGGATTTCCCATATAACAACAACTTTTAAAGTTGGTTTCATTTGTATGTGAAGTTGCCTTCTTCTTCCCCTATGATACATTAAGGTTTTCAACTTGTTCTAATACTTTTCGTCCAGCCAACCTCTTTGGAGATGTCTTAGGCTTCACACTACCATCAAATTCCCCCTTTTACATTGGTATGGATGGTTTCTATGAAACCATCTTCTCTTGCCTAGGAATGCCCTCTTCCTACCATGTTGAAGTCCTATGGCACAAGTTTGGTCACAACAAATAGGACGGGCATTGTATCCCTTCACTGTGCATCCAGCCAAATTATCGTATGTAGGAAAGTAGCTTATTGTCCATAGTAGTACATCCTTAAGGGTGAATGTCTCTTTCTTGTATGCATAATAAGCTTCAACCCCTACTTCCCCCAATGTACTAAGGTCATCTATCAACAGAGCCAAGTACACATCGATGTCATTCTCAGGTTGCTTGGGACCTGATATTTACATAGTTAACATCATGAACTTCCTCTTCATGCACAACAATGGTGGAAGGTTGTAACAAATTGTTATAGCAAGCCAACAACTATACCTGCTGCTCATAGAACCATGAGGATTAATCTCATCTAGAGATATTACAAGTCATAAGTTTTTGGGTTCTTCTCCAAAATTGGGCCACATGAAGTCTACAAGCTTCCACGCAAGGCTATCTACTGGATGGCATAAATGGTTATTGCCCACTCTCTCCTCAACATGCCATAATAATTTCTTCGTCGTTTCTTTAATACGAAACACTCTTTGGAATCTTAGAATAAGGGAAAAATACATAGGACCTTTGTAGGGACATCTTTCACTTGCCAATCACTTGAATTCTTCCTCATCTTCCATCTTGAATGTCCACAAGTTGGACATATAATTTTATCTTTGTGCTCCTTTTGGTACAAGATGTAGCCATTAGGACAGGCATTTATCTTTTCATACTTTAGGCCTAGTGCACCCAAGGTTTTCTTTGCCTCCTATGTTGACCTAACCAATTTGTTCTCCTTAAGCAGCATTTTACCAATGACTTCCAACAAGTCTGTGAAACCAAGATCTAAAATACTAAATCTCAACTTCACATTGTAAAGTTCTACTGCTGCAGACAACTTGGTATAATCTATACACCCAACATACAATGGCTCATTGGCTTCCTCCAATGCAGTCTGAAATTGTACCGGGTCATCTTGGAAGTCATTGTATACATCTCAAAACATAGGAGCAGCTATCCTACTATCTTCACCAATTCCTAGAGTAGCTTCTTTTTCATAAACACATTCGGCCCTTACCAAGGGCCTATAAGGTATTTCCTCTCCATGTCACATCCAAGGGCAATAGCTTTTATCAACTCCATTGAAGCACAAATGTTCTCTCAACTCACCAACAGTAACCTTTTTTAGGATTCCACATCTTGAGCATGGACATCGATTCGATTATGATCACCACCTGCCCCTAGTGCAAATTCAATGAACTTTTCAATTCCCTCCACATATTCCCTTGATGATCTTTCCACCCACATCCAAGCATAATTGCCCATTTTTTCCAAAAGTAGAAGTTCAAATGCATGCGAAGACTTTCTAGACATGAAAAGATTAATTATTAATAACATGGGTTAAGCATTTAACCAAGTACTTGGTGTGCACATAAAATGTACATAGTTAGTAAAAACATATATAATTAATATATATTAGAGGATTCAACACTTTTCAAGTCTAGGATTGGAAAAAGTAAGAATGAAGTAAAAACATGACTAATCCATACACAAAATTGTTCCACACACTGATCCAAACATATATGAATATATCACACAAATGCAAGAAGAAAAAAGAAAAGGAATTTTATACCCATAAACATCAAATAAAGTAAACATATGATAAAATACAAGAATGAATACTACCCAACCAATATCAACTGACAAAATACAAGTTCGGGATCAAGTACATGTAAATCTAACCCAATGTTCGAGTTTTTGTGGAAGTAGCCGAGAGTCAATTGAACTTCAACTTATAAAACATGAAAAATATAAGATGGTTTTTAAAAGCATCTTATATTGTTAATAATATAAGACCATTTCTCATAACCGTCTTATAAAATTTTATATAAGATGGTTGTATTAAAATTGTCTTATATTTGCCATCTTATAAAGCCCAAATTTTAGTAATGATTGATGGTTTCTAGCATTTGGGCACTATCAGATAGCCATGCTGGTGTTTGGAGGAAGTTGAAAGTGAATCATGGGATGACAAACTTAGGCTAGCTCAGGTCATATTCTGAAATGATGGGAGTGCTGAAAAACTTGAAGCAGAGGCATTAACACTGTCTGAATATGCTGAAAGGAGTGACGAAGAGGAACAAGATGAATCAGGTTTGAAAAGGTCCAAATATGGTGATGATGAGGAAAGGACCAAAAATGGAGCAAGTACTCAAGGTCTTAACTTTTCACATGGAACTACATTATAGCGACAGAAACAGCCTTACTTGATAAATGGGAGCAACACTTCAGAGGTATAGTTTATAAAATGATGGTTAGCATGGGTTACCGAGAAGGAATGGGATTGGGAGTATCGAGCTAGGGGATTGTTGATCCAGTCGCTGTAAAACTGCTCCCAGTAAAATAATCTTAGGACACATAGTTGGCTCTTGTGAGGCTAAAGAAAATAATGGAAGTCAGGGGAAAAAACATAGTAGAGGTGGTAAGAGAAAACACCAAAAGAAGTTTATAGTTGTTGCACCACAAGTTAGAGCTAAAGGAAAAAACCTAGATGTTTTTAGTTTCATCAACAACCAGATGGCAATGCAAGTTGAAGGTGACTCAAGCAAAAAATAGGTTAAGAGCTCATGGGAGGTGAAACATACAAAGAAAGAAGACAGGACATCTTTGATCACATATGAAGATAAGTTGAAAGAGTTGAGGAGCAGAGTCGAGAGGCTGGAAGAAATGGTGACTCTAAACTACAAAGAGAACAGTCTATGAAGCTGCTTCTAGAAAATTGGATGAGATTCGGAAGGCTTTGATAGATACTGAGGCTGCTCATGCATCACCATCTAATGTGGCTGTCAACAAGGAGAAAGAGAAGAGGTGGCTAAAGTTTTGAGTGTCTCTTTCGTCAATAGTGATGAATTCCTTTAGGTGTAAATTTTTTGTGCAGGATCCTGTATTATTATCTAAAGGATATTCTTATTGACTTGCATGGGTTTGGGAAAACCTTGCAGAATTTTGGTTTTGTTACCCTCCCTTTTCAATGTTTGTTTTGTTTGAAGAGGAAAGATAGGTGGAAATTTCAAAATACCCCAAGTCAGCTAGTCCTAGAAAAGGGCTTAGGACATGTTCTAAAAAGTTTGATGATTACTTATAAACTAATAGAAATGTAGGGCTACTTATAAACTTTTTAAAGTATAAGGAGTAAAACTGAAGGCCTAGACCAGTTTCATAACTGATATTAGCAAAGCCTTTCTTTGTCTTCCTTGTTACCGATCAGTCACCAAGACCTGCATGACAATTAAGGGAGTATACTTCTTGCAGGTCTTTTAGCCTTTATCATGTATCATTTTAGTGTGTTCACCTCCCTATAGTCTCCTACTATAAATTTTCCAAGAGAATTAATAAAAGGAAGAATGCTACCAATTGATACATTGTCCTACCCCATCTAGTCTAGTCTCTATTGGAGAATTATCACAGCCTCACATCATGTGCCAAGTCATAACGAAACTTCTATTATAGAGAAAAACTATTTCTCTATTGGATCATGATTATTTCTAGTAGCTTTGAGAAGCCAATGAAAAAAGCATTTCACAAATGCAAGCATTTAGTATCCACATCTTCTACAATGGGTAATAAGTAATGCAAGCATAAAGAGTTAATTTCATGTGACCTTGAGGTCATAGGTTCGAGGCGTGGAAATAGCCTCTTGCAAAAATGCAAGATAAGGCTATGTACTATAGGCCCTTTGTGGTCTACCCCTTCCCTAGACCCCACATACTCAAGAGCTTCATACACCAGGCTACCCTTTTATATCTTCTACAATCGGTAATAAGTAATGCAAGCAAAAAGAGTGCTAACTACACACTCAACATTCATGCGTGCTACCCTTAGTTGCAAACACAAAGACAAGTACATTTGTCTCATGTGTGTGAGTACATTCCTCATGCAAACATTAGACATGATGAGGTGCTCTACTTTAAACATGGTCCACACTTTATCTAAAAGTCCCTAAAAGGTGTTATTTTCATGGGACATTTGTAAGAAGAGACCTCTACTTTGATGTATTTGTAAAGAGAGCTTTACTCTTCACAAATTTGTAAAGAGAGCCCTGACTATTTGGAATTATGGTAAGAATAGGCTCACCATCACCTGAATGGCATTTCAATGTTAGCTCATCTTTTCTTATTAAAATACTAGAATTGTCCTTTAATCTAATCAATTATGATTGAGAAATGATATGTGCACCCTCCTTTCAATTAGTCAGGGATGCAGGGGGAAATGTGCCCCTGCGAGAGGGATTGTGTCTTTTGACAACATGGATGTGTGTGTGTGTGTGTGTGTGTGTGTGTGTGTGTGTGTGTGTGTGTGTGTGTGTGTGTGTGTGTGTGTGTGTGTGTGTGTGTGTGTGTGTGTGTGTTTGCATGACACCCTAGGGTTCTGTAGGGTTGACAAATCATCTATATGTTTTGGTGGCTATTTTCTAGTTGTGGAGATAGTGAAGCTAGTAAGAACTCGTCGATGTACCTCAATTGAAAGGAAAACACATAAATATGTGTTTCTTGTTTTTCATGTTTTTGTAACTTCATAATAGATTAGATCACACTGTGCTTGGCCAATGGGGAAAAAAAAATGGCATCTTTGAGATACATATACAATGCCCCTTTATGGGCTCATAATTGTCCAAAGTGTTAAGCACACAAAGACTTAGCATGCTAGTTAGTCAAATTCCCTAGAGAAAGACACATGACTTCACATGTTTTAATGATAACAAAACCATTGACAATGGAGCTTCTTCATTCCAACAAGTCTAGACAACTTAGAAGACTCCAACTTTGATGGTTGAATTGATCTGAATCAACAATTCATTATTTTCATACCTTCAGTTGATTTAGGACATTTGAGGATGAAATTTTGACCATTTGTCACCTTCTAGATTGATCAAACATGATCCATAATCATCAAATGATTAATTGACTTATTTCGAATGTTTTTCAGTGTTTTAGATGATCATCCACCGACACACAAGTCACTCATCAATGGATAACCATCAAAGCTCAAGAAACCACCTAACTTTCAATATCTTGAAATTTCAATTAAAAATAGAGCTAGTTGGTGATGCATAACTGGTCATTGATGGACATAGAGAAACTAGCAAGGTTCCACCCACTGATACACACCTAGTCCTAAATGCTTGAAACCATTGTGTTCATTGATGCCCATGTGCACGTCAATGAATAGAGTACTATCTCTTCCTACAGATGGTCACATATTGATTTGCTTAGATCTAACTATTTGTTTAGTATTTTAAGCCACAATTTTTCATATATAATCTTTAAGATGAACAGAGTAGATCATCAATTTGGATCAAGGATCCGGTTTTTCCTTCTCTTAAATATTAACTACAAGATTCAAAGCTACTCAATGGCTAGATTTTGCATTTAAAACCAATATAGTCATTTCTAATAGTCATTTACTACTACAAAATGTTGGAGGAATGTATGATGAGTGTCTACAATGAATCTATGAAGCTAAACTATAAATACATAGCCAATCCAAGCTATAAATAATAAGCACAACAATATTTGCAGGCATGTAAAGTCATTCCCTTAGAGATCTTAATTCATATATAAAGAAAAGTCTAAGCCTCATTATAAATTATTTATAGAAGTTTTGAAAAGCACGTTCAAACTCAAAGATAAATTCTCAAGTTCATATTCATCCTCAACATAGTTTTTTTTTAAAGAAATTCTTTCCATTCCATTCCTTCAGTATTGTTTTTTAGATCAATTTACACTATTCTTTTTTGCATTTTGAGTTGTCTCTTTTATTCAATATTTCTTTCTTGATATCATCAAGGAGAATTTTCTCTTAACAAGGAACTAGAGTTGTTCCTTGGAGTTGAATTTGGATTTGAGTGGGTTTACTCAATTTGGTTGTAATCATAATGCATTCCATAAGTCTTGGTTTGTCGTATCATTAAGTGAGAATGGAAGCCTCAAGGTGTGGATCCTTAAGGGAGAAGAAGTAGGCACCATATAGCCCATCTAAGCCTCTATAAATTTCTTGTTTTCTTATGAGATTACTTTCTAACTCTTTGAAGTTTTCATTCCTCGCAATTTCAAAGGGCCCAACTCAACCCAACACAACACCCCCCCCCCCCTCCCCGCCTTCAGGGGATCACATATACTACTTATGAAAGTGGAAAAGTAGGTAGCTCTCATCGGCCTACTTTTCGTCATGCTGGATAAATACAAAAAGCAAAGTTTCATATGCCCCTTAAAATTTAGTGATACTTGCCCTAGGTTTAATGATATTTTTCCAAAGAAATATCCCTAAAGGTGATAACCTATAGTAATTTTCAAAAGTAGAATGAGCAAGGTTGAAATTTTATTTTTCTAAAGAAGTGTCCTTGAAAGTGATAACCTTTAATAATTTTCAAAAAATAGCCTACACAGTGCTGAAGGGAAAATCCTTAAACATTTATTTCCTTCTTTGTAATTGTGAAATTATATGGCTAGTTGCTTGCATAGAACTAAGAAACTATAGAAGTGGTTAAAAATACATGTGGCTCCATTCTCTTAGTGATCTTATATGTCCATTTAGATTTATATGATACAAGTATCACCAACTTTAGTAATGTTCTTCTTTCTTTCTTTTTCCTTAAAGACAAATAAGATGTTTATTAATGTGAACCAAATTGCATAATTGACTACCCCTTTCTCATAGAGTTAGGAGCAGACAATTGAGAGCCAAAAAGTAAGCCCTAGGCAGCCACTAGAAAACTCTAAACCATTATCACTAGAGAAAGAAACAGAGAAATGTAGTTAAAATCAGATTAATAAGGATTACTAGGTTAGTCATGCATAATCACTAAACTATACTGAAGCTTGAAAAGTAGAGACTCTCAGATCATCCAAATTAACTCCTTCCTTGAGTAAGTTATTAGCCAAAGAGTTGGAAACTCTTGTCACATAAGTTACTCTAGAACTACTTGGCTTAAGAACAAAGAAAAACTCATGCAAAGTATAAGCAAATCTCCAACCAACATAGCAAGAATTGCTAAGCCAGCTCACCACCACCTTTGAGTCCCCCTCAACCCACAAGGGAATGCCAATAAACCTTTTAGCCAATAATATACCAATCTTACTTGAAACTCTTGGTGTAGCTTTAAAATTACTAGCAAACACATGAATTAATGTAGTATTAGCATGCGAGAGAGGTTGAACACATGAGGAATCTCACAAACTTGTATATTAGATGGATCTTATTTTAAATGCTTAAGTTTTTCCAAAGAGAGAGATTGTTTTGATTGAATTAGGAAATTAAAATTCATAAAAGAGAAACATCCATGAAATTAACAACTAGAATTAAAGGAAACCTACTAAAACTAAAATTAAGTAATGAAATTAGAAAGTAACCTAACTAACAAGCAATTAACTAAAGGAAACTAATCCAAAACAAGCATGAATTAAACTAAGCAACTTAAGGAAACTACTGAAAAGGAAACTTTTCTAAACTAATACTTTCCTAAACTAGAATTAGAAAATTCTAAAAATAGAAATTTCTAAGATCAAATTAGGAAACTTTCTAATACTACAATAACATGCAAAAACAAGTAACCAATGAGATTTAACAAGAAATTAGAAACATGCATGTAAATAAAAACTACAATTAAGGAGACCTTCTAAATTTAACACTTTCTAATCAAAAAACTTTATACAAACAAAACTTCCTATAAATCAAAATGGGAACTTTCTAAACCTACTCTAAGATGCAAATAATGGATTAATTACTGTTAAAACTATATTTAACATCTAAATTAATCAAAGTATTTAAGTACCATGGGCATAATCCATGGATTGTGCGCATGGTTTATAGGTTTAAAGATGACTTGATTTGATGCTTTTAATGAAAAGTAACATGCAACCTAAGCTATTAAATCAATAAAAATAAAAATAAAAAGCTGAATTGGTTCCTAAGGATTCAAGTAATCAAGATGTTATTCTGGCTGAAAACAAAGCATAAAGTTTAAGAAGAAAATTTCTAGATTTCAACTACTTAGAATATCAAATAATTCAAGCATAAGAAATCAATTGAAATCAATAATTTTATGCAAGAAAAAAACCCAAATCTAAAGTAAATTGATAAGAGAATCATTCCATAACAAGAAATCAGAAAGAACTCCATTAAATCAACATCAAATTACACCCAAAACTAGCACATGATACATGTTCAAAAGCTAGAAATTGTGCCCAATTCCTAATCATAAAATCCTATCTAAAAAACAACAACAATGAAACCTAATGCTAAAATTTAAAGTAAGATGATATGTGAAGAAAACCAAGAAAGGAATTCAAGAGAAAAGAAGGCTAAATGGGTAAGGAAGGAAATTGACCCAAAACTAAGGTGGGAATAAGGTAAAAAAAATGTAAATTTCAAGGGAGGAATTCAAGGTTCTAAGCTAGCTCTTTCCTTAGCTATCACTACCAGAGGAAAGCTAACTTAAATCTTGAATGAATGAAAAACAAAAACTAGTGGAATTGGGGTAAAGAAGAAAGGGAAAGCTATATTGAAGGAAAGACACAAAACTAGAAAGCAAAATGAGTAAAACTAAACCAAAGTAATCAAACTACTAACTTGAATTGGAGAGCCAATAACAATAAGAATAACTATAGACCTAAAGGAAGAATAGCATCAAAGAAGTTCCAAAGTCCAGCAGCGACAAAGCAGCAAAGGAGAGCATGATTTTAAAGTTGTCTCACACAACTTCTACTTTTAAAAAGAAATGTTGGAAGCCTTGAGGTATATATAGATGTTTTAGCTTCCAATTTGATGAATGTTTAATCTAGGTAAGAGGTAGAGATCTAGATCTAGGGATGAGGTGGAGTTTGAAGGGGGAGATCTAGGTGAAGATGATGCAATGAGGATGAGAGAGAGAGAGAGAGAGAGAGAGAGAGAGAGTCATGGCTGGATGGTTTCTAAATTAGGAAACAAGGAGGCATCTTTTTCCTCGAATGGTAAGTGGCTATCCACCCTCCTAATTGGATGGTGATTGGCTTATAGGAAGAGTGAGTGAACAAGAAAGAAATAAAGATAGAAATTTTGAAGAAAAAAAAAACCTAGATTTTTTGCGTGTTTGCATGGACTTGGATATAAGGTTTCCTTATTAGGAAACCACTTGAATTTTGTCGACTAAGCAAAGGGGACATCCTCTTCTACGAAGGTGGCTCCCTCCTTAAGTTAAAATCTTGGAACCCTAGGATGAATGGTGGATTAGGGTTAGAAAATGGATTAGAAATGGGGGATTTTCTCTCTTGGCGGGTCCCTTAATGCATGATCAATCTTACCTTTTACATTAAACTCAAAATCCCTTAAAAATCACACTTGTAACATAGAAAAGATGCTTGAATTGATGCTCCAATTGCATGGCTCCATGTGGTACTCCTCCTTGGCTTGATGGCTTGCTTTGATGATTCATTCCTTGGTGGCTTAAGTGGATTTAATGGTTGGCTTCAAGGCTTGAGTAGTTTATGTGGCTTATCAACCTTTTTCATGGCTTTAATGGCTAAGTAGCTTGAATGACTCCTATGCAAAGGTGGTGGAAATGCATGGCTTGGGCTTAGGTCCATTTCTAGTCACCTTTTGCTCCTCCAACTACTTCTTTACTTGGGTTAGGATAATCTTGATCCTTCATCACACCTTGATTGATGACAATTAGGCTTTGGCTTGCTCAAGTTTCTTAGTTAGGCTAGGAAACCTCATGAATGGCTTCAATTCTTATCTTGATCAAGTTCGGTCTTTGGATTACCTTCTTAACACCCAGAAAAGATTTTAAAAAAACTTAATTAAGTCTTAGCAAATTATGATCATTCACATACTTACTCTAGATTAGCTCCTGAACCAATAAATATCAAACTGTTGAACTATTACGTGAGAAATGCATGCTTTATAAAATTTCAAAAAAATCCTAGAATTAATACTATATTTTATAACACATGGGCTACTAATTAGCTACTTTTTATACAAATTTGAACACTTATCACCTCTATTTTGATAGCTTCCTTCTCACCCAATGGCCTTTCATATTCTAATAAGATATCCCCCTCTATCACTTCTAACTAGCCCTACAAACCACCTCCATCCACATGTCCAAGTTCACCCATGCTAGATCCATCAAAATTAAGTTTAATCCAGACCTCATCTAGTGGAATCCATGAAGCATGTTTGACTATCTTTTTTTGTTTGAGTAGAGAGAGGGGCTGCCTGATCTATGAATCTCATTACTTGAGTACCCCTTAAATAAGATATCACATGTTACCCATTGTGTCAAGAGCCATTTCACCCTTTTAGTAACCTTCAAGCATGAGCTAATACTCGTATAAAAGTCCTATCATTTCTTTCTTTCCACAACATTCATAAAGTGGCTATTAAACACCATTTTCATTAGGAAATACTTCTTCTTGAATGAAGCTTCAACCTCTAAGAGGAGATCAGCATTTTAATGTTTATTAGCATCACCCACTTAACATCAAACCACTTTAGCACTAAACTCCAAACTTTAATATCACAATTGAGTGAATCAAGATGAGATTAACTTCTTCAAAGTGATTACCACATGAAATAAATCTACTTGGTAATGTCCATCCCTTACTTCTCAACATTTCAACGGTAAGTACATGTTCCCATCCAACAAACCAAATGAAGCATTGAACTCTATGTGGGATCTTCCATTTCCAAACCTTTGCAATAGAATTATGAGTGTGAGAGTTCATCATCATTTTATAGCATGAGGCAACTATGAAGTTGCCACTTCTCTCAGGTACCCAAATCCTCTTATCAGTTCCCAAGTCATCAATGAACAAGGATGATAGGCTCATAATCAATTCCTAGTCTACCTCTTGTTCCCTCTAAAGAAATCTTTCTCTTCCAACACTGATAAACCATTGTTTACCTTTACAGCCTTCTACCCTGTAATCAGCCAAACTTGCCTCTTTGTTAGAGGCTAGATTAAACAATCTTGTATGTCTTGACTTAAGAGAAGTTTCACAATGCCATACATCATTCTAGAAGCTAATCAGGCTCTAATTCTTGTCTTTGATAAATGAGTGAGAATTTGGAAACCATGACATAGTTTTGTGATCTCCACCGAAGAGCCTGCTCTTCCCCTTAATATTTTCACCTTAGGTAACCAGTCATTGCCCATGAACCACAACTTGAGTCAATAGTTGTCCTCCACAATAGACTTCTCTCTTCACCAATCTCCACAACCATTTGGATAATAATGCTGAATTGAATTTTTTAATCAGTTTAATGCCCAAATCTCCCTCCTGCTTAAGTCTAAAGACTTGAGTCCAATTAAAAAGACGGTATATTCTATGTTACTAAGAGTCCTTCCATAAAAATATTCTTTGTAATCTCCCTATTTCTTTAACAACTAATATAGAGCATCTGAAAACTAATAAGAAGTATGTTGGGAGTTTACTAAGAGATGCTTTTATTAGTGTTATTCTTCTTACAAGAGAAAGTGAATTGCTCTTTTAGTAAGTAAGCCTCCCATCGATACATTTAACAATCATAGACCAAGGATCCTTGTTTAGTTTTCCAATAGTAAGTGGTAGACCCAAGTATATAACTGGAAGTGATCTATTTTATAGCTAATTGTCTAAGCAACAGAGGTTATCTGTTCTTCCTTCATACCAACCCCCAACACAGTTGATTTGGACACAATTGATACTGCATCTAGAAGTGACTTGGAATGCTCTTAAAATAGCTTTGAGATTAAGAGCTTGAATTGCATCACCACTTGAAAAGATCAACAAGTCATTTCTAAACTACAAGGCATATACTTCAAGGTCATTAGTCCTAGGAAACTAGATATCCAACCAAGGGAGCACACCTTTGAGATCATCCTACTCAGACATTCAATTTTTTATTTTATTAAATAGTGACATTCAACTATAATTAATCTTATATAAATATTAATGTATTATTATGTCCAAAAGCATTATGGATCAAATACTTCCAAAGCTATCAAGATGTTGGTAATTTAAGTAAGATTAGGATCATTAGATTCTCCAATCTGAAACAAACTATGGCACAAAGGCAGGCAATAGAAAGGATCAATGTAAGATAATGCCCAATCAAACACCCTAGGGTCCAATTAAACATTGATATACATAGATAGGCTTCAAAACTTGACATAAATGCAAATACAAATAAGAGTCCTAACTTCATGGTAACGATTGAGTATTCCTACATCCATCTTGATTACCAACTAACTTAAGGATGGCTAATAAAGTAAATTAGTGAACATGAGGAAATGCATATATTGACTGATTAGCTATAATTACCTTAACATAACAATCATACTATACATGGCTTCAAGGAAACTTAAGCACTAAAAATACACCTCCTAAACATAAATATAAGAAATGGACCTTGAGTTCACATAAAATAGCCAGCACCCATATGTCTTCCTACAAGTAGGTGAGAATGAAAAAATAATCTAGGTCAAATCAAAGTACTTAGCTTACCACTTTTACATAAGCATGTTCACTAAGCGCAAGTTGAAATTTCAATTGATAAGCAATCATAATCAATATCTGGCAATTAGCATTCATTTTCCTACAAATTTTTTTTGGAGAGTAATGGTTCAAAATATATTTTAGAAGAGATGGCTAATGCTTAAGGCTAAAGACATGCTTGTATCTACTTAGAAACTTAAGGTGTCCCTTTATTGGCAGAGATTAATGAACAATAGATTGATCCATTGAATGAAGAAGATTTTTAAGACACGGGGCCTACGTTAGATTATCTGAATTGCACAAAAGCTTTGGGCCACTTATACTTGTGCTACTAGTGTAATACCAAGTGCTTGTTAAAATTACAGAATAATGCCATTAGGTTTCATCTTAATTTAATGAAGACTCCTGTGGAAGAGGGTCTTTTCTTTTGTGTTTTGGACTTTCCAAATAAGATGAGGTCGATTTGGTAGGTAAATGTTAGATGATTTGGTTTGGGACTTTTGCTTCATTCTTCATGTTGTTCATGGTTACTTTTTATCTTTTTTACATATGAGGTTTGATTTGTTTGATAATCAAATATTATTATATCTTATTATTGATTAATTTTGATAAATATTCTTATATTTGCATTGTTATTGTTCATCTTGCTATGTAGGTATGTTGAAGTTAATAATTGGAGGTCGAGCCACATGTGATGGCCGTTCTTACGAAATTTTCAAGTTAAAAGATGTCCCAAAAATTTAGTTTGAATACATTCAACTACCAGTGGAATTGGTTCTTAGTACTTATTCAATTACAAGAAGTTGTGAGACCAAACATAATTATGTTTCACATGCATGGCAAGTGCCCTATACTAGTCCTTAGGAAGTGGGTGAGTGTGAAAAAGGACACTACCTAGATCATGTTATGCCTACCGTAGATTGGCTAGATGCCAAACTTAACATCCATTGGATGATGCTTTAAAATTATGTCCATTGAAAATTTTAGCTAAAAGTCTAATACCTAGAAGCTTCTAATGGCATGATGATGTTTTTAGTACACAGCCTAAACAAAACAAGGCAGGTTGAACATCAACCAATTTGGGGCCCATCTAGGCTGCGTCCTTTCCATATTCCACTTAGAAGATCTTTTTTTTTTTTCATTTTGGTAAGTGCCCTTTCCAAAAAGATATATAGTTATGTTGTAATTGGAAAATGTGTCCAATAAGACCTTTTTATGTGGGATATATCCTTATTCAAGTTGTCTCCTAATAAAATGATTGATTCATGTAGGCATGCACAAGTCCTCCCTTGACTCTCATCTCCCATGCACCAACTCAATGATCTTCTAGGCATACTCACAAGATTCGTAAACTCTCTTTTCTTCACTTTGTGACATGTGGAGGGAAATACTTCTCTTCAAAAAAGATTTTCAAATCTTCCCAGGGGATTTCCTCATGGTTTGCAAAGTAAGTTCATTCTGCCATGGGCCACCAGAAAGCTGCCTCGTCAATCATCACATAAGTGACTACAGCCACTTGGCAATCCTCCTAAATCTTCATGGCTTTAAAAATCTTTTTGATCTCATACAACCAAGTCTCTACTGTTGCAGCTCCCTCTGTCCTATAAAAGTTTGAAGCGATTTTCTTAAAATGCTCCAATAGAGTATCCTCTTTCTCTTAGGTTGCAAATGCTACCCTTTCTACCCTAACTACTTCCTAAGGCACCTCTCTCTACCCTCTCACCTCTAACCTCTACTTCACCCCCTTGAGGAGAAGCTCTACCATGTCATCTATCGCATCGCCTTGGACTCCTAATTTTGTTGCTCTTCAGTAGGGGTAGATTCATTAACTAGTAGCTAACTGGGTTCTCTACATCTCTTAGATAGCATCTATATCAAGTAGAGTGACTTGGTAAGTTTCTTTCCAAGTTTTTTAGCGAACTTAGGGTTTGTTTTTTAATTATTATTATTATAATTTATGGTTTTCTTAGTTGTCTGGTTGTGAGCAGTCTAAACTATGCTCCGATACCAAGTGTGATACCCCGAGTTCTTTGAAAATAATATTTTAAAATTTCTTTAAATAAATTGGACATCCCCCTTTTTCTTTTTTGAGAAGTATTTTTAAATGTATATAATAATATATTCGATTTCAAAACCACTACTTCCAATCATAGGTATCAATTTCAAAAGCTTTGTGCATACAGAAAATAAATAATTTTAAGTACATGCAAAACCTATTGGTAACAAGATGGATGAGTGGTAAGACAAGAAAGGATAGAATTATAAATGAAAATATTAGAGAAAATTTAGGGGTAGAACCAATAGGTAACAAGATAAGGGAGATTAGACTTAGATGGTTTGGACATGTTCAAAGGAGACCAACAATGGCACCAGTTAGGAGTGAAGCAATACAAGTAGAAGGTTCTAAAAGGGCAAGGGGAAGACCCAAAAGAATGTCGATAGAAGTGGTGAGGAAAGATTTTAAAACTTTGGAACTAAATGAAGCCATGGTATTTAATAGAGTGGAATGGAGGAATAAGATTCATGTGGCCGACCCCTAATTGGGATAAGGTCTTGATGATGATGATGATCTAGAACCTATTGGTCACAACCTAGAGCAACATAATACAATCATAAATGAAATTTAATTTAGAATTAAAATTAAAATATTACATCACTTGTTGAATATCAAAGTTCATAAGGTAAAACAACAACTAAGATTATAGGTCTTCATACTTTCTCATTTCTAATTTGTTCTCTCCCTCACCATAGCCTTTTGACTAAAATTTATTTTCTAGAATCTTCTCTTAAAATGTTTTTGTAAGGAGGTGAGTATGATGACTCATCACGAATCTACTTAATTAGATAAAACATGCAAAAACACATGTATGCAAGACAGTACAGAGTAATGCATTCGATTAACTTTGATTTTGTCAAAATCTTCAAAACCAAGCTAAAATCTTAGCCTTATACATAGCTGATCAAATGATATTTCACATATTGAATACATAAATAAACTCATCAAATCTCAAATAACAAATCAAACAGCAATAAATCGTTGAGGTTGCAAAGCAATTTGGTCCTTAATCCTTGAGGATGACCAACTTAGAAATTATTTTCCAAACTTATGTATACAAATAGTTTGCTATGCATGTAGCACTAAATCAGCTACGGTCAACCATGGATACTAACAGTCTACATCACCCTGTCATGGGGCGAGTGGATCAAAGCAGTGACAGTCTTCCCATGATACAACCACTCTGTAGACAACATCTTATGGGCTAGGTATCTATCTTTAACATACTTTGAAATGGCATTGGCCAACTACCATCCAGCATAGTGACCATAGGGTTCCATTCCCCCTCAAACATGGGTTAACACAAGCCGTGATACATATAGGGAGAAGATTAGTTGACAAACACTCCATTGATTGGATTTCTTGTGAAATGGAAACCATAATCAAATTTGAACCATTTCCAATGAAATTGTTATTCATTTCAATATGTGAAACACATTGGCTTATATTTTGGAAAAGCCCAAAATCTCACGGACATGATAGAAAATATGGCACTTGGCATGGCAATTCCATTCTAAGGTATTCAAATCAGAAGCTTGAATCATGCAAATCACCTTATAGCAAAATTCACAAAGTGGTGGCATCAACTACTAATTTCTATAATACAAGAAATAGCTCATCAAAACATCACTGACTTACTTAGAACAGTTGGACATTTTAGATAATCAATGACATATTGATTTATGGGATTCAACCTTACTCTATCATCCCTTTGTAAACCATAGTCTAGGCAAAAGTCTGAGGTAATGAAATTTATTTTTCTGCTTAATATATTTTGTTGTGACCTTCACTTTTTCCTACATAATTTAATTGGTTATTTGTCATTTAGCTTTTAGATCTGTTATTAGACACTTGAAACACCATATGGCTAAGTTCCTTACTTGTTGTCAAGTCTATAAAATGTTCAAAAGATGGTCTAATACACTCATCTTGGATTGGTGTGCCTTCATGTTTTCTACTACAACAATCCTGCATAAACTTCAGTTTTTTTATGGGATTTAGATAGTTTCTAGACATTTAATTACTAGATAAGCTAACGAGCATTTGTATTACTATATGACCAGGCTCTCTACAAATTTTTAGGTCTAGTTGAGGACAAAAAGGTCATCAAACACACCCAACATCAGTCAATGAACCTACAGGTTTTCTACTTCAGTATAGATGGAATACACTACCTTGTAAAGATTACAAGAATTCAAATGTCACAACCCTCTTTACATAGAATGGAGAAATTTTACCAAGTGATGGATAAATATATTTAAAACAAAAAACAAAAGAGAGAGAGAGAGATGAAAGAGAGATTACCAAACACAAATCATCTTGATTTAACTTCTCTCCTATGGGATCTACTTAAACTTTAAATGCTCTCTCATTTTATTCTCTTTTTTTCCTCCAAGAAAACCTCTTTCTATCTTTTCCAAAAAATTACTCTCTCCAAAGTTGTAGTCTATATTCACTTATTCTCAATATACTATTGCTCTCTTAACATAAAAGCCCTCCACCTACTTCAAAGTGGACTAAGTCATGGGCCTCTAAACATTAGAGAGAAACCTAACAATGAGCCTCACACGAGAAAGAAAAGGCCCAACACTCATGAAATGTAAAAATACAGAAAAGGACACTGCCTAGATGCTCTAGAAGCGTCCGAAGGCACAGCCGAGGCAAATCAGGGCAGGCTGAAACAACTTGGGGCTAATGGCGCGTCCATTTTGGCGTCCGATTAGAATAACTTTTTCGCTTGGGAGACGAAGACGCGTCCAATAAAGCCTTCTAATATTGGATGTATCCTTATTCGGGTTGTCTCCTAATAGACTGATTGGTTTGCTGAAGCCTACAGCGAGTCCTCCCTGACTTTGATCTCCCACGCACCAACTCAAGCCATCTTCTAGGTATAGGTTTTTATTCTCTCGGAATTATATTATGATTTCTCTCTTCTGAAGCAACGATCGATTATCTTTTTTCAATTGAGTGCTTGTTTCTGCTTTTCACTGCTCAATTTTCAACAGGAAGGAAAGGATGTGGGCGGCTTCTTGCCTCGCCTCCTGTTGTGCGGCTTGCGCTTGCGAGGCTTGCCGTTCGGTCGTCGGAGGGATCAGCCGGAAATCCGCTCGGATTGCATACTGCGGCCTTTTCGCTTTATCTCTCGTTATCTCATGGATTCTCAGAGAGGTTGCTGCTCCTCTCATGGAGAAAATTCCATGTAAGGGTTCTGAATTTCGCCTTCTGCGCTCCTTTTGGTTTCTATTCTGTCCTGATTGCCCTTTGTTTTGTTAAATTTCATTTTTCTTGCGATGAATTAACTACGATCACATTCACCTGGGGGATAAGTGGATTTCTTCTTCAACTAATGGCAGATGTAAACAAAAGATGCAATATAGTTGGAAATGAAAGAATTGAATCTCCTTAGGTTTTACTTGAGCTGCAAAGAGAAATAAAATGCATAATTGATGGCACGCTATGTGCACATATGCAGTGAAGTTAAGTCTCTTTGAACCTAAGGGTGAATCTGTGCGGTCTTTGGCTTCAAAGAGGAAGAGGATTTTTTGATGGGTTGATATGGCTTCTGGCCATCCTTCAAAAACCAGGGTCTCCTACATCTTGTTTTGACTTCTTCTGTGATGCCATGCCACTACGAAAACCTTTCAGTCAAACAATAAATTGGAGAGAAAATGCAGCTCCCTTTAACAAAGACACTCATCTCTTGGATTTACTTATGTGGGAAAACCCGCATGTATGCTTGTGCTGTAACTTGGAACCACTGCATAATTCTTGTTTTCTTCAGCAAAGTCATGTGCAAAAGTTGTCAAGACTTTCAGTTGACGTTTCTTCCGTGACTAGATTTTTCGTTAAGTGTGTCAATTCACATATCTATCATATTTTTTATGTTAGCTCATAATGTCTGGTACTGATCCCAGATTGGTTGGCTCTGCAGGGATTAATCATTTTCACCAGACTCCTAGCAGGGAGTGGTTTGAAACAGATGCAGTGCTGCGTGTAAGTTTGGGGAACTTCTTATTCTTTACCATGCTAGCTATACTAATGATTGGAGTGAAGAACACAAAAGATCCTAGGGACAAACTGCACCATGGTGGATGGATGGCAAAGATTGTTTGCTGGTGTCTTGTGGTGATTTTCATGTTTTTCCTTCCAAACGGGATCATAAGCTTCTATGGTAAATAATTTTTTTATTACGGGTTTGAGTTCTAATGAAGTTGTACAGAAGAAATTGAATAGTTACTTGAATATGAACTTAAATGTTTACAATGCATAATATAGTTAACTTTTCATGGCACTATCATGTTGTACTAAATGTTGTCTGCAGTTACTAGTTATATCATTTCTTGCTCTTATGCCCGAACTTTCTGCAGACATATTTCGGGAACTGATCTGTATTTATTTTATTTGCATTTGGTAAAATTAGCAAGTTTGAATAAATTCGTGCCTTTTCTTCTTCTTGTAAGCCACCTAGGATATCTGATAATTGATATGATTAGGGCATTTATTTCTGTCAGGCACATCAGGCACAAACCCTGCATCTTGCATTGCAGATCAGTGAAACAACCTTCTCTAATATATTAATGGCTGTAGCATGATGCCATGTCTTATAGTTGCTTCAGCAGAGTTCTGGAGGCAAAAGCAATATTGGCATAGTTACTTGTCACTTGTGCAAACCTTGCCTCACACATCATGCTGTTTAACTCTTGTTATGTTTATCATTTCTGAAGTCATCACTCCTGTTTTGTTGGGTGATCTTGGTTTTCAGTTACTTTTGGTTTGTTGACACGCTTAGCTTTGTTGGTTCTGTATGCTGTTATGGAACAGAGTATATGAAGCATTCTGTCCAGGAGCAGGAAAGCTTAGCACTTGGTTCACTATGTCGATACTGCAGCTGATACTTTGATTTGGCGAGTAACTAAAACTTTGAAAACTAGTAAAAAAGAGAAAAATGTTTGGTATCTGGGAATTTCTTTTTCCTATTAGAGAAGGGGTCAATGAAGCAAAAACAATGGTAACATAGCCAGGTATTTAGATGCTGAAGTGCTTATTATTATTGTAGGGGACTCTAGATGCAGTTAACTGGTTGTCTCCTGGTTGATACTATAATGATTTTGATGAAGCTTTGTACTTAATAGCTCACTTTCAGGTAACTTTCTGCCATGATGCAAAAGATGCAAAATGCAGAACCTGATATTTAGCAATTAGGGGAATAATAGAGATGCTGTAGCTGACGTGTAACTGTTTGCCAGTTCTGGATTGGTGTTATGTTGCTTATCCTGTTTATAGAGCTTCTCATCTCTGATCACCTCGTATTGGTTTCTAGTTGCTGTGTATCTATTAATCTAAAGTGCTTCTGTGAAAAGTTAAAGATTGCAAAGAGAAATATATTATTTTCTTTTAGAGTAGCCATATCAGTCTTGCATATCTTTGAACTTTAATAAACTTAAAATGACTAAGCTTCAAAACTGTTAAAGCATACAATATTAGTGTCCAGTGCTATTGTTACCTGGCCAACTTCAATTTTTTCCAATCTAAGAAAAATAACATCATCATCATCATCATCATCAAGACCTTATCTGGATTGGGGGTCGGTCGCATGAATCTTGGTCCTCCATTCCTCTCTATTAATTGTCATAGCTTCATTTAGTCCCCAAAGTTTTTAAAAATTTTCTCACCACTTCTATCCACGTTCTTTTGGGCATTTCCCTTGCCCTTTGAGATCCTTTGACTTGGATTCCCTCACTCCTTCTAACCGGTATCATATTCGGTGTAAATAAAGAAAAATAGCAATTATTCAATAACTCTTATCTTTACAAGATTGGGTGTGGAATGGAACACATGGCCAAAGGGAATGAATATGTGCTGATGCTAAAATTCTGGTCTGACGTATAACGTTTCCTTCCAAATTCAGGAAAATGACGTGATGGATGTTTCAGACTGAAACTAATTTGCCCCTTGTATTCAATTTTCTGGTATTATTTGCATAATGTTTTCTACATTTACTTTTATTGATTTGTGTCAGTTCTCTGGCACCATTGATTGAGACCTCATGGTCATTAGTATGAATAGCTTGTATTCTTTTGTGTTGTTTAATTTTAATTTTGTTTACTTCCTTCTGTCTGTGGTCGTGTGTGTCTGTTTCTGAAAGTAGGTGGATGAGCTTACTCAAACCCACAACCTTCTGTTGGGGAAGGGGGTTCTTGTTATTGTTAAACCCTTTCACTGGATGTTTTCAACTGAATAGGGTACTAAGGGCTTCTCTAACTAAAATAACTGGAAACTTAGAGAAATTTTAGAATATCCGAAATTGAGTGGCATACAAACAATTATGTTGCACTACAGGTTTGGAACACAGAATGCTGTCTAATTTCCTCCAGAATAGAATGGAATAAGTAACTTTGCTGTTTAGAAACAAAAGCCTTGTAACTGTTCTTTAAACTGGCTTGAAAGAGATGTTTATTCATTTCTTTTGTTGCAAATTTCATGTATATACTTCTCACTTCTCTGCATGATGTTTACAAGCAAATATTATTATGTGATTGTTTACTTCTGCCATTGACTGAACAACTCTACAAATGCAGAGACAATATCAAAATTTGGCTCGGGATTGTTTCTACTCGTCCAGGTTGTTCTGTTGTTGGATTTTGTGCATGAATGGAATGACCAATGGGTTGGAAAGGATGAACAATTCTGGTTTGTGTTTTTCTTTGCCATGAAAATTCAGTTTCGTAACTTTGGATAGAGTTGCTTTATAGATCCTAGTTTCATTATTATCTCAATTTGAGTATCCATTTCAAGTATTTGTAATCTGTTTTACTGAATACAGGTACGCAGCATTATTTGCTGTATCATTGGCTTGTTACATATTGACATTTTCCTTTTCCGGACTGCTCTTCCATTGGTTTACTCCATCAGGAAATGACTGTGGCCTGAACACATTTTTCATTGTCATGACATTGATTATTGTGTTTGTCTTTGCAGTTGTCGCACTGCATCCCAAGGTAAGTTATTTACTTTGCTTTCTACTCCGTATGAATTTATTATCAGCTCCATCACTTGCTTAAATTGGTAGTTTATTTTGTGCATTGTGAAGCTTTTATGCTTGTTTCTTGTAGAAAACAATTCATAAGGGTCATCTATTGTTACCTTAATTTTTCTTCTTCAAACTTCTTTAAATTGAAATCTTACAAGCAACTTTGATCTCTTCTGTCAGTATCTCTTAGCCAATCTTAAATAGAAATGTGAATTTTCATATGTTCTCCTTATAGTCTTGTGGTTTTGGCATTGAATGTGGAGAGTGGAGCTAGTCAAGATGGTTTCATGCAGGGTGTATCTTGTTCATGCATTGTTCCTTTGTAAATCATTTTGCTATTAAGCCAACATTTATTTAATTAATAAAGTATTATCACAAACATTAGAAAGATCATCATCATCAAGACCTTATCCCAATTAGGGGTCGACCACATAAATCTTATTCCTTCATTCCACTCTATTAAATACCATGGCTTCATTTAGTCGCAAAGTGTTTAAATCTTTCCTCGCCACTTCTATCCACGTTTTTTTGGGCCTTCCCCTTGCTCTTTTAGAACCTTTTACTTGTATTGCCCTACTCCTTCTAACTGGTGCTGTTGTTGGTCTCCTTTGAACATGTCCAAACCATCTAATTCTAATCTCCCTCGTCTTGTTACCTATTGGTGCTACCCCTAAATTTCTCCTAATATTTTTATTTCTAATTCTATCCTTTCTTATCTTACCACTCATCCATCTCAACATCCTCATTTCCTCGACGCTCATCCTATGAGTATGATGTTCCTTAATTGCTCAACACTCTGATTCATAAAGCATGGCCGGCCTTATAGCCATTCTATAGAATTTTTCCTTTAGTTTGAGTGGCACTCGCCGATCACATAAAACACCCGATGCGCATCTCCATTTGTTCCAACCCGCTTGTATTCTCTGGGCAACCTCCCTCTCAATCTCTCCACTCTCATGGATCAATGATCCTAAGTACCAAAAGTGGTCTTTCACGGAGGCCTCTTGGTTATCAATCTTGACTGGTGTTCCACTCCTACTCTCCTTGCTAAAATTACATTTCATATATTCTGTCTTAGTTCGGCTAATTTTAAATTCTTTAAATTCTAATGCTTCTCTCCATAACTCTAGCTTTATGGTTACACCCTCCCTTGTCTCATCAAGTAGGACTATATCGTCTGCAAATAGTATGCACTAGGGAATCTCCTCATGCAGATGTTTTGTTAACTCATTCATAACTAATGTGAAAAGGTATGGACTCAATGCCGATCTTTGGTGCAATCCGACAGTGACAGGAAAATCACCAGTCACGCCACTAGTGGTCTTAACATTTGTTACCGCTCTCTCATACATATCTTTAATTATGTCTATATACCCCTGAAAAACCCCTTTACCACCCAACACCCTTTATATTAACTCTCTAGGGACTCTATCATAAGCTTTCTCTAAGTTGATAAAGACCATGTGAAGGTCTTTTCTCCTCTCCCTATTTTTCTCTACTAATTGTCTTAGTAAGAAAATAACTTTTATGGTAGACCTCCTAGGCATGAAACCAAACTGATTCTCCGATACACTTGTTTCATGTCGTAACCTCTTCTCAATCACTCTTTCAAAAAGTTTCATGGTGTGGCTCATAAGTTTGATCCCTCGATAATTAGTGCAGCTCTGAATGTCTCTTTTATTCTTATAGATTGGTACAATAGAGCTTTTCCTCCACTCATCAAGCATTTTCTTTGATTTTATAATCTTGTTAAACAACTTGGTCAACCAAACTACCCCAATATCTTCCATATGCTTCCAAACCTCTATTGGTATACTATCAGGCCCCATGGCCTTTCCTAACTTCATCTTTCTCAAGGCCTCTTTTACTTCAGGTATTCTAATCATACGTTCATATCCATAATATCCAATGTTATTTAGATTTATAGTATCTTCAATCCCTATATTCTTAAGGCTATTGTCATTTAACAATTTTTGAAAGTATATTTTCCACCTTTGTTTAATCTCATCATCTTTGACTAATACCTTTTGACCATCGCTTCTAATGCACCTAAAATGCTCTAAGTCCTTACCCTTTTGTTCTCTTACCTTTGCAAGCTTAAACACATCTTTCTCACCTTCTCTTGTTCCTAATCTATTATAGAGCTTATTATATGCTTTAAGTTTAGCCTCACTTACTATTCTCTTAGCAATGTTTTTAGCATTCTTATATTATTCATAGTTTTCATTATTTTTAATCTTCTGTCATACTTTAAAATACATTTTTCATTAATAGCTTTTTGCACTGTTTCATTCCACCACCATTTTCCTTTGTTAATAGCCTTTTACCTTTAGATACTCCTAAGACATCTTTTGCCACTTTCTTAATGGTCTCAGCTATATTAGTCCACATGGTATTTACTTCTGTTTCATAGTTCCAATTTCCTTATACCATCAACTTATTTTTGAATGAGGTTATTTTCTCTCATTTTAAGTTCCACCACTTAGTTTTTAGATGTGTATTAAGTTCAGTTCTTTTACTCCATCTTAGATATGAATATCCATAACCATTAACCTATGTTGTGAGGTTATACTCTCATCGGGTATCACCTTACAATCCTTACATATAGATCGTTCATTGTTCCTAAATAGAAAAAAGTCTATTTGGCTTTTATGAAGTCCACTTTTAAAGGTTATTAAGTGTTCATCCCACTTCTTAAAGAGTGTATTTGCAATGGATAGGTTATATGAGAAAGCAAAATCAAGGATATTCTCCCCTATCTCGTTTCGTTCACCTATACCATATCTTTCGTATATTATATCATATCTTTTCTTATCTTTTCCTACATGGTCATTTAAGTCTGCTCTTATAAATACCCCCTCAGTGTTAGGAATTTCTTGCATGACTCCCTCCATATCTTCCCAAAACTATCTCTTGATTACACGAAGCTCCCACGTATGCAAGGTCCGGGGAAGGGATGGACCATAAGGGTCTATGGTATACAGCCTTACCTTGCATTTTGCAAGAGGCTATTTCCACGCTACGAACTCGTGACCTCAAGGTCACACGAGGACCTATGTAGTTAGAGGCTCGCCTAGGCGCAAGACGATAGGTATGCGGCTGGGAGAGTGCAAGGCGTAGAGGAAAAGAGGCGCAGTCACCGAGGCGCATGCCTGGGTGCTCCTTTCAGGCGTGCCCCCGACTCTAGGCACAAGCTACTTACCCGATAACCTATAAACCTCATTTTTGTTTTCATTTTTCATCTTCCAACCCTAATTTCAATCTTCCATCCTACTGAGAAGGTAAAAACAACCATTCCTCTTCGATCTTTCACAGATCTAAGCAAAAAAGGTATGGATTTACGAATCTTAGCATTTGTTTACAGTTTCTGTAAAATACGTAAAAAACATTTCCGTTTTTTCAAAATTTTTGTTTTTTTGTTAACTATTTTCCATAGATCTTGATGGGTTTTAGTTCTATATGTATAAGAAAACATTCCATTTGAGTTTTATACTTCTTTGCTTTAGATTTGATTTTGTTTTTAGGTTTTTTACTGTTTTTCCAAAAAAATCAGTTCTGGAAATATAAAAAAGTCTTTGTTTTTTTGTATTTCTTCATTGAAACGTATTTCTATCCACATATATAGCTTTCCAATGCTTGTGTCTTCATGTGTGATCATTTTTTCATCTTTTTTCTGTAATTTAGGGTTTTTTTTTAATTTTTCCAAAAATAAAAGTTACAAAAATTACAAAAAAAATTGTTTTTTTATATTTATTAGTTAATACCTATTCTTATCCACATATGTAGCTTACCCATGCTTGTATCTTCATGTATGATATACTTTTCATGCTTTTTTTGTATTTTAGTGCTATTTTGTTCAATTTTTCCAAAAATAAAACTTACGAAAATTAGAAAAAAAAAATTATATTTATTAGTTAATACTTATTCTTATCCACATATATAGCTTTCCCATGCTTCTTTTTTTTGTATTTTAGTGTTATTTTAGTTAATTTTTAACTAATTTTTAATTATTAAAAATATAATTTTGCGCCTCATGATTCAGGCGCACACCTAGGCGCACCCCTTTGTTCCTCGGTGCACCTCCCACCTCTAATTACATAGACGAGGACAACTCTATCGTTACGCCAAGGCTCTACTATAAAATAGAAAAGGCATGTAAAATATAACATCACATTTAAAGAAGAATGGAAGTTGGGATGACATTGAGTCACACAGGTGTGGTTTCCATGCTTCAAAGAAAGTGAAACAAGAAGATCAGGATGAGAAGAAGCATGGAGCTCTGGAGTCCTGAAACTGGTCTAAATTTAGATTACTGCTGTCTGCTCTATGTTGAAGCATACAGTTGGAACTTGGTGTGGATGATAAACATCAAACCAGTAACTACCTAGGTTCAAAGTTAGTGTAAAATGCACCACACCTGTTATAGTTTTGCTTGGTGAAAGTTTATGCTAAATTTACCACAAAAGGAGGGTTTTCACTTGGCAAAACTTGTTTACTGGACGGTCTTTTAACACACTATCAATAGGAGAATGCAACTGAGGAATATCATGTCAAGATACAAACTTTTCATTTACATGCAAATCTTGGAAGTGGACATTCAGAAATAGATTGAAGCAACTGACACCCTGCTTTTTCTGCGTAGTATTAGCTTAAGCTGCATGAAGCTCTTTCATCAGCAAATAAACTGGGATATTTATCTGAACTACATGTATAGAGACAGGAGTATCACATTTCTAATCTTTCATATTTATGAGGAAGGCAAGAAAGATTGCCACAGAATGTTTAAAACTTAGGTTACTAGGCAGACCCTTAAAACTTATGTTATTATTTGCAGAAGCCACCATAGCAAGTGGGAGAGGGGATGGTGCTACTGCTTGCATGTAGTATAGATAAATAATCCTTAGCATCACTTTATTCTTGGGAATGAAACTCCTTGTTATGATATTGGTACCCTAGGGTATTAAAATAAGAGATGTCTGCCAATATCAGGCACAATGAAGGCAAAGGTCTTCAAGGTGAAGATAAAGGTTGCCGATATGGAAACAGGGGGATGCAAATATCATCTCATCTATTAGTTTTCCATGCATCTCCTTTCATAAGTAGTTTGTCCAATCTTTTCAGCAATTCTTAGTTTTGCCAATGCGGAAGTGATATTTGCAACATTTGCAGCAGCAATAGCTGAGGCATACTATTTCTTCTCTGAGATATCATTTCTATTTTTTGCGAGCAGGTTAATGGCAGCATTTTACCAGCTTCAGTTATATCTTTGTATTGCACTTATCTCTGCTACAGTGGCATGTCAAGTGAACCAAGGGACTATGAGTGCAATGGCCTTCATAATCATTCAAAAGTCTTCTCTACCAGCACGCTTACCTTGGGGCTGTGCACAACAGTTCTCTCAGTTGTATATTCTGCCGTTCGTGCTGGCTCTTCAACTGCTTTACTCTCCCCACCAAGTTCACCTAATGCAGGTCAGTGTTTTGTTTTAGTTTTGTAGCTTGATTCAGCTTATAATGAACAACTTTCCACAGATTTTGAAATTTCTTATTGCAACTAATCTGTTTTGAGTTTCTTGCCTGAATACTGCTTAGAACAATTGTAACATCTCATGTCTTTTATTTTGATCATCCAAAGCTAACTGCTTTGAACAATTGTAACATCTCATGTCTTTTATTTTGATCAAACAAAGTTAATTCTGAGCAAACTGATGTTCATCCATAACTAGGATATTGTGATGTCTTTATTTTCATTTATCTTGGAAAATGTGGATTCTCATTCTGTTTTTACATGTTGGAGGTATCACTGTTCACTCGCATATTCTTACAATTCAACTCCTTCTGGTGTTGGACAATGATAAACTTTATTACCAACCCATCCAGAGTAGGCTTCACTTTTTCTGACCTCATTAGTGGTAATATGAAGCAGAGTTAACCATGTGATATTTATCAGAATACAATATAGTTCAACCACAGGCAAATCAGGTTCACTAGGACAAAATTTTGTTACCATGACTTCTTCGTGAACAAAGTGTGTGCAGACATCATAGGAAGATATGTCGCTTACAATTTATGAACAAAGTGTGTGCAGACATGATAGGAATATCAGTCAAGATTATAATTTACTTAAGCATAGATCCGATGCTTCAAGTTAACCCTACTAATTTTGGAAGTTGTTCTGATAAGGTTCACGCTTAATTGCTGTAGAATTTCATGGTTTACTGCATTGAAATTCCAAACAATTTCTTTTTGAGCCTTATGAACTCTTCGTGTTTCTTGGTGAAGGTTCTGAGAAGCCTTTGCTTCCGTTAGACCAGAAGGATGAGCGAGAAGACAGGAAGAAAGAGGAGGCCAAGGCCGTCACATACTCATATTCCTTCTTTCATCTCATATTTTCTCTTGCTAGCATGTACTCAGCCATGCTTCTAACTGGTTGGTCAACCTCCGTCGGTGAAAGTGGAAAGCTAGTTGATGTGGGGTGGCCGTCCGTTTGGGTCCGTATCGTGACAGGATGGGCCACTGCAGCTCTATACATCTGGTCTCTAATTGCGCCAATTCTATTCCCAGAAAGGTTTTGAGTGACCAAGTATTTTGGAGCTCTTTATTTGCACTGCGATTGGCTGATAAGATCCGTATTGAAGATAGGTTTGTCAAGTGTGTTTTATATCCAAAGGAAGATATGTTACAATGCATAAGAGTCTCTTCGTAAAAGCTAATGCCATTGATCAATCCGTATTCGTATTTTGATGGCCTGTCGCGCTACCATCGTTGAACCTCCTTGTTTTTAAATATTATGTAGGAAATAATGAATTAACATGCTCTAGATTATGGATTGTAAGACTCTCTCTCTCTCTCTCTCTCTCTCTCTCTCATACAAAATGATGCATGGCTTTGGAAAAGGACCCCAGATGGCTTTAGGTATCAAACATCTCAACTGTTGGATATCACTAAGACCTTGTTTAGGGGATCTTTTATGGTGTATATAGATGGTGTGGCTCTACGTTTACAGTCATAGAAGTCCAAGTTACAAGTCTAGGTAGCAAGTAAGATGAGATGTTTGGTACCTTTGGCCATTGAATTACATATCTGAAAGAAGTGAGTACAACAAGATTTTTTTTTCCCAACACAAAGTTATGCACTGTTTTGCACGATTACAAATTCTGTCTCCCAAGCTTCTTGAACTGGACTTTGGGATGAGTCTCCTTCCTGGATTTTGGAGTCTCCTTGGGCAGACTTGTGTGGAGTTGGCGACCCTGTCTGTTTGTTTTGTTTATACTGTTAGTGTGTATGTTGAACGTTGTCTTCAATAGTTCTTCTGGTTGCATCAGAATGTAATTGTAGAAATGGGTTGTATGGTTGAAAATAAAACATATTTTGTAGAGGCACGCCTTGTGCTTGCAGGTTTCGTTCACTGCATTACTGGGTTGGTGGTAATGACTAATCGGTGCTATTGATTACAATATTGAAGATCTGATTGGATGAATGGTTGAACCCTCTCGTTTATATTCACCCTATCTTAGTGCCCATGAAGTCATTCCCACCATTGCCAGCATTTTCTGAGGTTTGATTGGTTGAAATAGTGAGATGGAGCCAACTCCATCTATTAGATCTTATCATCTCGCTGCAAGCGTGGAATTTGTTAGCAGCAACATCATTCTGCTGCAAATTACCAGTTGTATATGAAGGCATGTAAAGATCACAGCTGCAGTGCAGTATAAACAGTATATCAATTTCTTGGTGTATCCAGTCTAACGTCGTACAAACGCCCACACTTTCATACGTTGTGTACAATTACCATTAGCTACATATTGGTAATCTTGGAACAGTGGATCTGTAACCGGTGGGGATTAGTGTTGGTCACATCCCAATCATGGCATGACTACGAACTGGTGTTAAGGGCTGTTTTGTTGTATAAGCGCTATTTCGTACGCGTGCACAATTACATTCCCTACATGTTGGTGATCTTGTAATAGTGGGTCTGTAACCGGTGAGAAATCAGTGTCGGTGAAATGCCAATAATGGCAAGACGACGATCTGGTTGTGTTAAGGGCTGTTTTGTTGTATAATTGCTAGGTTATTGTTGGCAGGTGGGAGTACAGTGGGGATAGCTAAAAATCGCAAAATGGGGAGATGATGTACCACCCCAATAATTCCCTTTTCTTAGACTACAAGGCTCCTCCCTCCATCCTCATCATCATTAAAGGGGCGCTGGGGCAGCGCCCGGTACACAAAGCTCTGGCATATGCGGGTAGGAAAAAGGGTGGACCACAAGAGTTTATAGTGTGCAGCTTTATCTTTCATTTTTACAAGAGGCTGTTTTCATGCCATAAGCCTATGATCTCAAGGTCACGCAACAACAACATTACCATTGCACTAAGACTTCCCTTCATATCATCGTCATCATCATTATTTTAAAAATCAGAACCATCAATTTTTTCAAAGATTTAAAACAAGTGGTTAACATCATTCAAATGCATTGATTTTCTCATGGTTATCAAATTTCTATAGCCTGAACATGATGAATGCTTGGGTCTTCAAAAGTCAAAAGTTAGGGGCAGAATCTACTCCATCAGCTGTTCGTGAGTATCTACCCATGTCAGGCCTCCTTTTTGAAAGTTAAACCCACACGTCTCCTTGCACAACCTTGAACTTTGGTCACCCATTTCATTCTACAAATGCACTACTACAATTATCAGCTGGTTGTATTAAACAGAGGCTGGTCAATAAGTAGGGTTTGATCGTCAAGGGTTATATAATCCAGTTCATGTGATTATGCTTAGACAGGATAATCCAATGCATAATTGCCTGAACCTTACACAAGCATTGCCAATTAGGGCCTAAGTTTGCTCAAACTCTATTTACAATATTTTGACTTCGATATAAGTTGGTACTCCAAATCTATACTATATATAAAGGAAACTTCATTCGACCATTAATCAACTTAGGGAGTCATTGGAAAACTATATTACGGTTTAGGCCATAACTATACAATGGATTTACACATTCGCCAACAAGTGCACATGCATGTATTAGTTACTATCATTCATAAATCTTCATGCAATTGCAAATGCAAATCCTTGCACTAACCAATTTAGTATTTACAAGTCTCTGAATTATTGAATTTTGTTATGAAGTTTCAACCTTTGACGCCTCAATGAATTCCGAAATGCTCATAAGTTCTTTTAGGGGGAATTAGTTGCCCTTGAAAAAAAATAAAAATTCATGTCTGTCTTTTTCGTTTTCCTTTTTTTCATAGTTTGTTGGTAATTTGTGGTTTTTTTGCCTTTTTAGGGTGGGGGGGGGTTGTTTACACACTCGCCAACAAGTGCACATTCATGTATTAGTTACTATAGTTCATAAATCTTCATGTAATTGCATATGCAAACACTAACCAATTTCGTATTTATAAGTCTCTGAATTATTGAATTTTGTTATGAAGTTTCAACCTTTGATGCCTCAATGTAATCGGAAATGCTTACAAGTTGTTTTGGGGGGTATTGGTTGCACTTGATTTTCTTTTATTTTTTTTGGTGATGGTCTTTTTTGCTGGTCTTTTTTATATTTTGTTGGTGGTGGTTTTTTGCCTTTTTATGATAGTTTTTTTGTGAAACAAAACTGCCATTGCTTTATGCTGGTTGTTTTTCTCTATGAAATTTAAACCATTTGGTCACTTGTTCGTTTTTTTTTCTTGTGAGCTTCAATGAGCATTACATATAGGCTAACTGTACCAATTTAATAGGCCCAGAATTGGCCAACTTGTAAGAGACTTATACATGGCCCATCTATCGTATTTAAAAGGTACATGTTGAAAAGCACTAACACATGAAGTGGACCTCACAGAATCCATCAAAAGATGATTTGTAGGAACCATAGTTGACTTTCAATGAAACATGTATAAGCAGTGGGCCCCTTTGGCCCTTTCGGTACCCTGTTCAACACCTGTAAGTTGGCATGTATAAATCACAATACACATCAAGATCACCTGTAAAGAAACAGTGGGCCCCACCAAATCTTTTAAAACCCTGTCAACGCTTAAATAGGCCTATATAAACTTATGCCCCACAGGACACATCAAGGTCACCTGTAAAGAAACTTGTACAAGCAATGGGCCCCACTGGTCTTTTAACACCCTGTTCAGCACCTGTAAATAAGCCTTTATAAATCTAAGCCCTACAATACACATCAAGATCACTTGTAAAGAAACCATATTACTGCTAATGCATTAAGGACTTGTTCAACACCTGTATAATTAAGGAGCCTTATCAATAGTTAAAAGTCTATTATCAATTCATAATCCACACACCTTATAGATCATTGTAGTTCACAGATCAAAGTTCAAGCTCATATGCTAATAGTTTCCACACGCAAAAAAATGTTGAAAAACCTAATAGTTCGCAAGTTCATAAATCTAATTTAGGAAGTAGTTTGGATCTATGAGCCATTCTACACGGCATTGGCATATTGATCTTCTAACCCCTGTATATGAAGAAAAGTTGTTGACATACGTACAAAGTTTACCATAACTGGATTGCAAAAACAAAAGGTGTATTCACAAACCTGACCATATATCTGGGCTGGCCACATTCCTCAACTTGTTTTTTAAATTCCTCTAATTCACTTGGTATTCCAAGTAGGTCCTGTCATTATTTAACTATGAATAATCACCTCTAGCACGTCAAGCACATGCAACTTGGGGAATGAACCATCCAAATTATGCTTGCATCGGTTAGACTCCATGACTAGGAGCTCAACTAGGAAGTCCTCTTCTTTTGTCGACCACATAATGTGGCATGTAAATCTCCTTTCCGTATGTTCCCTCACCTCATTCGTACACAAGTCATAATGTGTTTCCTGATTGGAATCACTAGGTGCTTCTAGTGCCTGTAACAGTTCTCCTTCCTAACGAGTAGAATGTTTATCTTCTTCCTTCCCTACATGTTTGTGGAAGAGAGGAAATTGAAGTAGCAAGATGACAAAAGTATTATATCCATGACAATACTATAAACCAATGAGGTCGCGTATCTATAATATATTTTATGATAGAAATTCATGATCCACCAAATAAAAGAGTAGTTCATATATCTCATACAATCCACAGTCTTAAATCAATACATCAAAATACACATATCAACTTAAAATATTAGACAATGAAAATGATATTAAGTAGTAAAACCACAACAACTACAGCCATGACTAGCTTGCTGCTAGACACATCATCCATAACACCTACCATCTGTCCATCTCCATCTTTAGACTCTAGAACTCTGGCACCAACTATCTGCCTATCCAGTATCTCCTAAGCCCTATGTTCCCTGTTATACCTATGAACAGTTCCTCATAGGTAGGGTAAGAGATAAATGATGTCCCAAAGAAACCATGGGTCTCTCTACGCCATTCTTCCCAAGTAGCATAGATGTCTGGGCACTGACCCTTGAAAACTAAATAAAACTTTTTCTTTCCCATATGGTACCCCATCTAACAAGTAATCACAAAGGAGCATTAGTAGCATGGAATGACTTATTGTATCCACATACACTTTAAATGACTTACAACTATATGTAAATCATATTAACAAGACAAGTGGTTTTCAATTGTATTTAATAATCAAACCTAAATAAGAGTCCAAAAGTTTGGCACGTTGCTGGGAATGTTGATTAGCCTGCCACGATCTTCTTGCTATGTCAAATAATCCCTATACATCCTTGTGGATTTCTTTTCACTCCATTCATTTTGCATCCTTGTGCTTCCTCATTTCAAATTGAAACTAACAACGGGTCCGCCTTCTAACCTGGGTTGCAATGCCCTTCTCAGTTTGTGTTGCATTCTATAGAAGGATTAGGCCATCCGTGTTATTCGAGTAGTTATCTTTTGCGGCTTATTCATCTCCTATGTCTTCCTCAACTTGGCTAGGCTCAGACTTGAATATATCAGAGTTATTCTCCAGCTTAATGCTGAAGTTCTTACTAAGGATCCAAAGCGGACCTATGCCACATCTTTCTTGCAGAGATCTACTTATTATTTTGGCCTCCAATAAGTAGAGAAATAACTACTTGTTCCTCTACATAAATGTGCTTGGCATCCTATAAATAACCTTCCCTCATATGTACAAGTTTGAAGAATTGTTTAAGATACGACCTAGACAACCTTCAAAACCTAAGTAGGCCATTCAATGAAGCTAAGTAAAAGTAGCCTCTTCCTCTACTTCCGCTCCTGATTTTCATCTCCTCCTCAATAAAATGAGCATCGAAACAAATATCAATGCAAGCACATGGGGTGATGGCCTCCCCCATTCATCCATAATAGAATGATCCCTGGACTGATCCATATCTGGGCATAAGCATAATGACAATTATTATTACCATATTTGGGATTAATCCATTTATTTGTGTGTTTACAATAAAATTATGCCAAACATCACCATAAAACACATACCATCCAAAACAGTTCCGTCAACAATGCCAGCTAAAATAGTACACCATCAAAAATAGTTCTAAATATGTATAACTAAACCATCCAAGTGCATCTAGGCTACCATCATTTCAAAGGTTTCAAATAATTGAGAATTTTGAAAAGAGAAATTGTTTAAACAAAATACAATGTAAGCCCCAAACCATCTCAATCTTGCTCAAACAACCCCAAGACATAAAATTTCATATCTTTACTTAGCATTACCATCAACTGGATAGCTTTGACATAGTCAAGACTTTAACCACCTACAATAGACTACAAGGCAATGACAATTGAGTTCTCAAACTCCAAATCCATCTTAGAAGTGATCACAAATGATGTTCCCTTTACAGGTAGCATCTTGTTGGTTGTCATCCACTTGTTCCTAATCGGAGTCACTATCTTCCTCATGTACTTGCACGTAATCAAGTAAATTATAAGTAGATGCTTGCTCTTCTTCCATTTCCTACATACAAGTGTAAGAGGAAAGAGAGAGATTATGGTGAAAGTGTGTATTGTTTGGAATAACACCAAATTCCATGGTTGAGCTCACTTGATAGTGGATGATTCATGTTCTTGAATGTTTTTGAAGTAGAGGAGAAGTTTATGATGAATGCACATGTGTGTGTGATATCAAAACTATGATTAAATTCTTGGGAATCATGTATGAGGGGAAATTGATGAGACCCTTGTAATTTGCTATGCTAGGAGTGCAATTAGGCACTAACACTCTAAAAAGAAATTTTGATACCCACCTGAGGTAAAGGCATCTGTGCATTTGGAAGGGTCATGGGACTTTCCATTCAGTGTGATCCGTTCTCCCCCATGAGGACCGGTGTAGGTCGTGTGGTATCCATGATCGAACGTAGGTATGAGATATTAGTTCTCTCTACATGCATAGCAGACGAGATTTGATATGGACATATATGTATATGTCGGTCAACCTCGAGGGATTTATACCATTTGCCTTTATGGCCTCAACAGGACATTGCTGTCTGATCTATTTGATATTGAGTGACATGTTTCAGATATTTGGTACAACCTTTAATGCTATGTACTTTTGATTAAGATTTGCAATACTCAATGTGATTTACTTTGGACTTCGAGATTTAATCGTTACCGAGGTTTGATATTAATCATGTTTAATTGTTTGCATCCTAATATCTCTATGCATTCATGTATTTTCTGCATGTTTTTGTCTAACTTAGAATTTCTCACTGAGTAGTCGTACTCACCCCCACCAACAATTTCAAGTCAATCTTCTGAGCAGGACTAGAGAATTGAGGCAAAATAAGAACTTTGGAGTAGACAAGTAAAAGTATGATAGCGAAATTGGTACTTATTTCTTTTAGAATAAGAACATTGAACATTTAGAACAATGACATGATGAAACAATTAACTTTGTTATGAATGTGAGGATTTGATTTAATTTAAGCTATAATTTCATATAATATTATTTGGGATGTGACCAATGGGTCCTGGTAGTACTTATTCTTGTAAAATTATTTGATTATATGTGAACTTTTAATGAGACACGTAGGCTTGGAAGGGCAGTTTTGAAAATTACTATATATGATAGTTTTAAAATGTTTTGAAAATGTAAAATAAAAAATTACTCAAGATCCTTACCATTTCCAAATGGATTTGGCAAAGTTCGTTTAGAAAAACCCAGGTCGTCACGATTGGTATCAGAGCATAGTTTATACTGCTCACAGCCAAAACAACTTTAAAATTATAATAGTTAACAATGAGAAAACGAGTCCTAGATACACTATGTAAGTAGGAAAAAAAAACTCATTGGATTTTATTATTGAAAATCCAGATGGCACCAAAGAGACTAAGAGCTACTAATGTGGTTGAGACCTCCTCATTTGAAGCTCCAAAAAATGACGAGATCCAAAAAGATGTTGCAGAAGATGTGATAAAGCTTCCCTTACAAAGAATGAAACAACAATTGTAGACTTCTGGACAGGGAGGAGAGTCGAAGGTGGAAGTTGGAGGAGGAATAGGGATAAAGGAAGATACTTTTGTTAGAGCACTTCAAAAAGATTGCTCCCAAGTTTTTAGGCGAGGCAGGACCAGAAGTTGCAGAAACCTGGCTTTATGAGGTGGAAAATATATTTAAGGCAATGAATGTGCAAAAAGATAGACAGGTAGTGGTGGCTACTTTCATGCTAACAGGAAAGGCATTACATTGATGGCCTACTGCCAAGAGAACCAACTTTAGCGAGGTGGAAAATATTCAATGGGAGAATTTTAAACTCATATTCACTAACAAGTACTTTCCTCCACATGTACAAGAACAAAAAGAGCAAGAGTTTCTTAGCTTGGTGCAGGGTTCCATGACAGTGGAACAATACGAGACGAAGTCTATCAAGTTGAGATGATTTGCCCTTGAAATATATCCCACTGAACTAAGAGCTACCCAAAAGTTTGTCAAGGGACTCAACTTTCACTTGAAGAGTAAGATTTTGACTCCTCACTTTCCAAGGTAGTGGAACTGGCTTCCATTGTGGAAAGAGAATATAGACAATCAACCAAAGATCATGAAAAGACTAATGGACAGAAACCAATCTGGAAGGGAAGGAGACCTATTGCACCATCCAAATTTAAGAGGCCACATGGACCCCCAAGGACCAACTTCAGGAAGAAAGAAGGTGATCACACACAATTCCCTACTTGCCCCAAATTCCATCAAGGGAGACCTTGCTATGTTGAGTAGTGCCGGTGTTTCTTATGTGGAGAGCAGGGACATTTCATTTGTGACTGCCCAAAGCAAAAGCGCAATTATCCTCACTAAGGACCAGCACCGCAAACCCAAGGCAGAGCATTTGCATTAACCACGGAACAAGCTCGAGCCTCCAATGCCGTGATAGAAGGTACTCTTCTGATTTTTTATAGACTTCCTCATGTATTGATTAATCCAAGCTCCACACATTCATTTATATCACATAGCTTTGCATCATGTATGAATTATACCACACAAAGATTGGGTTTCTGTTTAGAAGTTAGCACTCCAATTGGGGAACCTATCATGGCATGTGAATTCTTGCAAGATGTGCCTATTTATATGGCTAATCAAAAACTTAACGGTAACCTAATCCTCCTTGGAATGATGGATTTTGATGCGATCTTGGGTATGGACTGGTTGTCAGATAACAAGGCAGTAATATATTGTAAGAAGAAGGGAGTCACTCTTTGTAGCCTAGGAAGGGAAACCCTTACCTTTCAGGGTAGGTTAGACTCACCAAGAATGAGTATTATTTCAGTAGTGCAAGATACATGACTAATCACTAGAGAATGTTAGGCATATTTAGCTAGTGTTGAGGCTCAGGAAGAATCATGACCAAAGACTGATGAGATTAACGTAGTTCGGGAATTCTAAGATGTATTTCTAGAGGAATTGTCTGGGTTACCTCCAAAATGAGAAATGGATTTTATAATTGAGTTATTGCCTAAGACAACTCCCATCACAAAGGCACCTTACCGCATAGCTCCAGCAGAGCTGAAGGAGTTAAAGGTGCAACTTCAGGAATTGATGGATCATGGATTTATTGGCCCAAGTGTTTCACCTTGAGGAACCCCTGTGTTATTCGTCAAGAAAAAGGATGGATCTACGAGGCAGTGTATTGATTATCGATTGTTTAATTGGGTCACTATTAAGAATAAGTACCCACTACCACACATTGACGACCTTTTTGATCAACTACAATTTGCAAGGGTATTCTCAAAGATTGACATGAGATCAGGATACCACCAGTTACGGATGCGAGACAAAGATATCCCAAAGACAACATTCAAAACTCAATATGGCCATTATAAGCTCCTAGTGATGCCATTCAGATTGACAAATACACCTGCTACCTTTATGGATTTAATGAACAGAGTGTTCAAGGAGTATTTGGACAGATTTCTAATTGTGTTTGTTAATGATATTCTAGTATACTCTAGTAGTCAAGAAGAACATCAGGAACACTTGCAAATTGTGTTACACACTCTCCAGACTCACCAGCTATACATAAAATTCTCTAAGTGTGAGTTTTGGCTTGACCGAGTCCACTGCCTTGGTCATGTTATTTCTGCACATGGTATTTCTATTGATCCCATGAATATAGAGGCAATCACCAATTGGGAAAGGCCTAAGACAATGACAGAGATTCGCAATGTTCTTAGATTGGTTGAGTATTATAAGAGATTTATAGAAGATTTTTCTCGCATCACACAACCTATGACTCAGTTGAACATGAAAGAAAAGAAGTTTGAGTGGACAAAGGAATGTGAATGGAGTTTTCAAGAATTGAAGAGGCAGCTTACTAGTGAGTAGTGGGTAGTGGAGGATTTGTAGTTTATAGCAATGCCTAAGGTAAGGGACTTGGATGTGTATTAATCCAATATGGAAAGGTGATTGCTTATGCCTCGAGACAGTTAAAGACTCACGAGGTAAATTATCCCACCAATGATTTAGAGTTGGCTAATGTGGTTTTTGCTTTGAAGATCTAGAGACATTATTTATATGGTGAAAATTTTGAAGTATTTACAGATAATAAAAGTCTTAAGTACATATTTTCTCAAAGTGACCTAAACATGAGACAAAAGCGATGGATGGAGTATTTGAAGGACTATGATTTTACCATCCAGTATCACCCTGATAAGGCAAATGTTGTAGTGGATGCTCTAAGTAGAAAGATGAAGGGAATGATAGCAAATGTGTCAGTAAGGTCAGCCTTTATAGACCAAATTCTGCCAGCTCAAAAACAGTGTGGGGAGACTCAAGGCATGAGTAACAAGGCTAGATTCTCTATTGGTACTTATGGAGGAGTGCGCTTTTCAGGAGAGAATTGTGGTGCCAGCAGTAGCAGGGCTAAGACAAGAATTATTACAAGAGGCACATAACTCAAAGTTTACCATTCACCCTGGAGGCACAAAAATGTATCAAGATTTGAAGAGGCATTTCTGATGGCAGGACATAAAACAAGATATTGGTGACTATGTGGCAAGATGTCTAACTTGTTAAAGGGTAAAGGCAGAGCATCAAAGACTGACAAGACTACTACAGACATTAGAACTCCCAGAATGGAAGTGAGACCATGTTACTATAGACTTTGTAGTGGGATTACCACAAACCTCCAGTGGGCACGACATGATTTGGGTAATAGTAAATAGACTGACTAAGTTTGCACACTTTGTTCCAATTCGACAAAGACAATCACTAAAGAGTTTAGCAAAGTTATATATAAAGGAGATTGTAAGTTTACTCAAAGTGCCTTTGACCATCATATCTGACAGGGATAATAGATTCACAATGCATTTTTAGCAGAGTGTATAGGAAGGACTTGGTACCTTGCAAAGATTCAGTACAACTTTTCACCCACAAACTAATGGACGGTCTAAGCGAACTATTTAGATGCTTGAAGATATGCTCAAGGCTTGTACTTTAGAGTGGAAAGGTAACTGTGATGAACATCTTCCTCTGATAGAGTTTGCATATAATAACAGTTACCACTCTAGCATTGGCATGGCACTATACGATGCATTATATGGTAGACCTTGTAGAACATCGACTTGTTGGAGTGATATTGGTGAACGACAATTTGTGAAGTTTGAGTTGATCAAGCAATGTGTAGAGAAAGTACAAATTATCTATAAGCAATTATTAGTTGCCCATAGTAAATAAAAGAGCTACACATATAGGAGATGCAGAGATCTAGAGTTTACAATTGGAGATCACGTTTTCTTAAAGGTCTCACCAACTAAGGGGGTGATAAAGTTTGGAATCAAAGGCAACTTGAGTCCGAGATTTGTGGGACTGTTTGAGATTCTGGAGAGAATTGGACAGGTAGCATAGCAATTAGCACTTCCACCATAGTTATCAGAGGTACATAATGTATTCTATGTATCAATGCTTAGGAAATATGTTCCCGATCCTACCCATGTATTGAAGTAAGGGCCAAGGAAATTGCAATTTGATCTAACTTTTGCAACGAAGTCTGTACAAATCATAGATTGGAAGGAGAAAACTTTGAGAAATAAAACTATCCCATTAGTTAAAGTCTTGTGGTAGCATCATGCGATTGAAGAAGCTACCTGGGAAGTAGAAAGTGACATGAGACAGGTTTCCAGAGTTATTTACTGTACTACCTTGAAATTTCAAGGACGAAATTTTTGTAAGCAGGGAAGAATATAACTACTTTCATTTTCATAATATAAATATTCTTTTGCATGGAATTGACAACAAAAATCTAATATAATGGCTATAGAATGAGTATGCAAAACTCTAGAACTAGGGTTCAAGTCTCCAAAGACAACCTTTTTGGAGAAATTCCCTACCCAAAACCAAGAAATATCCAGGTGCAATGAATCTGAAGAATTCTAATTAGGAAAGGATGGGGATGCGTAAAACATTAGAATCCAAAAGGGATAGGATAGAAAGGAGAGAGATATGATAAGATAGAGAAGAATCAAATAAAGTTAGGAAAGGATTAGGATTAGAATTTGGAAGGGATGGGATGGGATGGGATAAGAAGGAAAGTATATCTAGAGATATAATAGGATAGAGGAGAGTCAAATAAAGCTAGCTTAAGGGGGAGGAATGAATGCGTGAAATGCAAAGAGGAAGGAGAAAGAGAAAGAGAGAAAAAGAAGGAAAGAAAGAGAGAGAGGAAGAAGAAGGAGGAGGAAGAGGCTGCACCAAGGATCAACCACACCCCGCATTTTTGGAAAAGAAGATTGTAGAAGAGTATTTCGCTTTTAAGAGGTAGGGGGCATGGGATGTTCTAAGTTAGATCAGTTTTCAATTTGCATGATTTGATATATTTAGTTCATTGATAGCATGCAACTTATTGATTTTGTCCATTGGTCTCATGTATGGAGCATATGTGCCTTTGATTTTTAAGAGTTGGCATTTCGTGATTAGTTCGATTATTGATTTTGGTACATAATGGCATGGCTATTTAAAGTGAGATTGAAACATGCTTTCATGGATGATAGCATAAGTTTTTGACAATGATGCTGACTTAGTTGTTAATTGTACTTCATGTTCATATAGACCATGCAAACGTACCCATGATGCCAGGGCATTGTAGTTATAATTTGTAAATCAAAAGTGCTATGCGATTGGTATTAGACAACATTTTGAGATGTTAGCAATATACTTGGATAGCTAACATGGTTGCAATGTGTTTAAATGCTCCAACATGGCTACAACTTGTATGAAATTTAACAAGTTGGGTGTTCTAATCTATCAAGCATATCTTGTCATATCCTAGTAGATCATACTTGGTCACTCTCTTCAAGTAACTATTTATATACTTCAATAGATTGGATGCATCACATGCCCTGTGCAATCCCAGTCCATCATCTCTACCTTCCACTAATCTTTAACCATACGAGTCATGACAGGACTAACTCTCTCTCCACCTCAATTAGATGGGCCAACTCACAAATTTAGCCCTCTCCACCACCTTGTCTACTACAATCTCTTACCATCTCGTCCCTAAGCAATGAGTCCTCATGTATTCCAAATGCATAGACTTGTACTCTTCTCATACTAGGTTCTTCCACATATTTATTATTCATTTCATTTTATAATGATTCTTTTTGACATAGCTTGATTAACGTATGTACAATTGATGGTTTGGTGTGCTTTATGGTATTACAAGAGGATAGGTTGACTTATTAATGCATACACACCATTGATCCCAATGCCTATTGCACATGCCCACCTCATTACATTTTATGTGTATATTATCCATTCCATCAAACCTCATGATACGTCCCATGCAAATCTTCATGCACATGCTCTCATACGTCCAAACACTTATACGGCATAAGCTATAGTAGATTTGCATGTGCATGTAATTTTCCCAAGTTATGAAGATATAGGTTCATGCACGCATATACATGATTATGCGCCAATGCTTGCATGCCATGATTTATGGTACAAATGCATATGCCCATATGTCCAAATACTTATATGCCATAATATATGATATAGTTGCATGTGCACATAATTTTTCTAAGTCTTAAAGACTATATGCCTTTGATTTATGGAATTGATGTGTGTGCATGGTGTACTGTTGACCACTACATCATGCACATAATGCCATTGTTTCATCTAACCATATATATTATATGGTGGTTGGTCCAAAAAGGTACACAAATCTCCACCTTACCCATGTCACATGCATCAGTTTTTTGTGAAATTTAGGCCATGCGCACAAGTTATATTATTTTATATTTCATTATTGATCATGTGTTGCCCATTGATTTCATGCTAAATAAGTGGGTGCACTCCTTTCCCCGAGACCTATCAAGATGCATAATATATTTTTCGTTACAACCATTGATTTCATAAACATACACACTTATTCATTCCCTAAATGCATCATAGTGAAATGTTGATTTGTTTTGATCTAAGCACCATGTGTACACAACTATGGATTTGTTTTGAAATCATACTATTGACTTTGTTTAGATGAAAGTATGTACTGTTTGGAATAATGCCAAATTCCATGGTTGAGCTCACTTAATAGTGGATGATTCATGTTCTTGAATGTTTTTAAAGTAGAGGAGAAGTTCATAATGAATGCACATGTGTGTGTGTGTGATATCAAAACTATGATTAAATTCTTGGGAATCATGTATGAGGGGAAATTGATGAGACCCTTGTAGTTTGCTATGCTATGAGTGAAATTGGCCACTAACACTCTAAAAAGAAATTTTGATACCCGCCTAATGTAAAGGCTTATGTGCATTTGGAAGGGTCATTGGACTTTCCATTCAGAGTGATCTGTTCTCCCTCATGAGGACTGGTGTAGGTCATGTGGTATCCATGATCGAACATAGGCATGAGATATTAGTTCTCTCTACATGCATAGAAGACGAGATTTGATATGGACATATATGTATATGTTGGTCAACCTCAACGGATTTAGACCATTTGCCTTTATGGCCTTAGCAGGACGCTGCTGTTTGATCTATTTGATATTGTGTGACATGTTTCAGATATTTGGTACAACCTTTAATGTTATGTACTTTTGATTGAGATTTGCAATACTCAATGTGATTTACAGTGGACTTTGAGATTTAATCGTTACCAAGGTTTGATATTAATCATGTTTAATCGTTTGCATCATAATATCTCTATGCATTCATGTGTTTTCTGCATGTTTTTGTCTAACTTAGAATTTCCCACTGAGTGGTCGTACTCACCCCCAATAATTTTAGGTCAATCTTCTAAGCAGGACTAGAGAGTTGAGACAAAACAAGAACTTTGGAGTAGACGAGTGAAAGTATGATAGCGAAATTTGTACTTATTTCTTTTAGAATAAGAACATCGAACATTTAGAACAGTGATATGATGAAACAATTAACTTTGTTATGAATGTGAGGATTTGATTTAATTTAAGATTGTTTGGGCTGTGACCAATGTCTCATGGTAGTTCTTATTCTTGTAAAATTATTTTGATTATATGTGAAGTTTTAATAAGACACCCCCGGCTTGGAAGGGCGGTCTTGAAAATTACTATATATGATAGTTTTAAATTGTTTTGAAAATTATATAAAAAATATATATTGCTCAGGATCCTAACCATTTCTAAATGAATTTGGCAAAGTTCATTTCTAAAAAATCTGGGTTATCACACAAAGCAAGCCATCAAAGCTACTTAAGCCACTCTACAGGAGAGTTACTATTGGAGGAGAATTTCACTCAATTATCCTAAGCTAAAAAAGTGGATTTTTAAGATGATAATTATAGGATATTTGAGTGAAAATCAAATTGGAAAAGCATGCATGTGGACCAATGGAAAGAGCCCACCCTTACTTTCTTTTTCTTGTCTTCCTTACCTCCATTTTCTCTCGCTCCACCTCACCACACTTCTTCCCATGATTTTCACTTAGAGGGAGATGAACCACCCTAAATAGTAGGTGCCTCCCACTTTCCTAAACTCCCACTTAGCCAATAAATTTTCCTTTTACTTTCCACCTCTTCCTCCTTATCTCTTTATCTCTCTTCTCTCTTTTCTACCTCTTTCCATCTCTTTCTAATTCCCCACTTTTACTCTATGATTTTTACAATGGGGAGACACCCCTCTTAAAAAGGTGGCACCTCCCACCTTCTCCCCCACCTTAGGTGTCCTCTTAAATTACCCAATCCTTACTTGCCACCTAATACTTCCTAACTTTCTGATCTCATATTACCTAGGGTTTTCTTGAGATGGCAACCAACCCATATAAAGTTTGGGAGGGGTTTCCATGTAAATAACCTTTTGGAGAAGGGGAGAATGCCTCCTTCTAAGAAGAAGGAGTCTCCATCCTTAACTCTTCAACGACTTTTCCCTTGTAGCAGCAGCCTTCCACACCTCCTCCTTGGAGTATTCCTCTTATTTTCTTTGCAATCTAATCCAGGTTGGTTTTGCTATTCCTTTCCTTGTTGTTTGATATTCTTACCTTTTAATTCCTTATGTTTTTTGCCATTGATTTGTTCTTCAATTCCATGTTGTAATTCTTACTTTGAGACCTTAGTTTCCTGTTTACTTGCCTCTATATTCCAGCCTTAGAAACTTGTATTCAAGGACCACCACTTTGATGAAGTGACAGCCTAGAGATTGTAGTCCTTGGATCAAAGTTTTGTGCCTTGAATCTCCTTAAAATATTAGCTTATATTGGATTACATGCATGCTTGTTCAGGATTGAAATATTGAATTGCTTAGAAGAAGATAGAAGGATTTTTTTGGATCATTGAATGGTGCACCCAATCCTTGGATGATACACAACATACTTATAAATTTGGGATTCAATCAATGGAATTTTTCTTTCAATTTTAATTGCACAATATGCATGAATATGCAACTTGCTTTAAATTTTGTGTTTCATGGCTGTTATGATGTGATTTCTATGTTTTCATTCCATACACAATATTCCATAATGTATGCGCATAGTTCTAGGATAGTTTTTACATCAAAAGTCCTTAGTTTAATACGTATTCTTCATGTCTATTCATGCTTTGAATTACAGGCATCTTACTAAAGTATTTAGATTCTGTTCATGCATTCCACTTAGACTGGTTTTATCTTAGTATCTGGAGTACTTTTCATGCCATATTCATGCATTAATGTTGGCTTAAATTTTCATGCATAGTTTTAGATTAAATATGATACGCATCCTCCTTTGTTCTACATTGCATATTTTAATTGAATTATTTAGCTCATGTTAGGATTAGTTGTTCATGGTTTAGGTTTAGTTTGCATCTTAGATTAATTTTAGTAAGTTTTCATGTTGCATTAAGATGTTTTATATTTAGAAAGTTTCTTGGTTTAAGAAAGTCTTATTTTTAGAAAATTTCCTTTTTCATGCATGCTTTAGTTTCCGTGTTATTTCAAATTTTAGATTATAATAAATAGTAACTCTTTTGGCTAGGTTAGATAATTTAAAATAAAGATCTATCCAATATACAAAATTGTGGCATTCCTCATGGGATCAACCTCATTGCATGCATCTACTACAATAGATTCATGAACTTGCGATTTAAATTAAAACATCACAACAAGTACACACTAAACAAGATTAGTCCACTTCCCTTGATAGCTTATTGGAAAATATGGTACCTGTATATCTTGGATAACTACTTTCATACAAAGGTCTTCGACATGCAATTTCTAATGAATTGTATTAGCCCCTACATAAAAAACCCATTGGAGACAAAAAGTAGAAGTTAACTGATCACTAAGATGTAATGATATTACTTCTTATTCTAGATGCTAGATAGTGGAAATTAATAAGAGAATGCAAGATGAGTTACAAGGATGTGGAACATGTGGACTTAACTCTTGATTTTGTCAACACTCCCTAGAACATGCCATTACAAGTACAAATGGTTTCTACTGACAACTACATAATGTTCAAGATTGATAAATTAAATCCAAAGCTTTACATTTATGCTCTCAAACTTTAAGATAAGATATATCATTGAAAATTATATTTCCTATCTAATAGAAAAAGAAACACATGAATAAATTGTTTTTTGGAGAATCCAAGTGTGTTTTTTTGCGTATTTTTTTGTATGGAAATGAATAACTGAAAGGCTTTTCTATTTTCTTTTCATCCCATCATGAAACCACAAATCTATCCTTGTACGAAAATCATAACATATGAAAATTGACATGTATAAAATCATTTGTTTGGATGTAAGTTTCTAAAAGCATACCCAAAATCCGTTCCAACTTTTGAACACAATAACCTAACTATTATTCCAACATGATTAATGTCATAACTTTAGTTATGACACTTCATCTTTTAAAACCATTCCCAATCTTGAATACAAGGACATGCTAGTCAAAATAGCCTCCATAATGTCCTTTCCTAAAGATGAATATAAACTGTTAGATAAACTAGCCTAAGATTTGAATCCAAGCAATGGATGAATCAAAATTTTGGGGACAGAAATGACATCAGAAGAGAAAAAGAATTGACTTAAGCAAAAACCACATAAAAGAGAAAAAATCAACTTCAATCAAATTATGCTTCAAGCAACAACTGCATATTTGACTATGCTACAACAAAATTGAATTTCTAGTATTAGAGATACAATTTTTTTTGAAGATATTCTTTTTATGCTGCAATAAAAGAATCAAAGTATTATTTCCTCAAACATTTTTCATGATATAAATCATAGAAACATGTAAAGTAGGGACAAAAAACACTCTCAAGACAATAATAGAAATAATCGGACACTCTCAAGACAACAACACAAATAAACACAATAGAAAAAATAGAAGAAAAATAAATGAAATAATAGGAAAAAATAGCTTCACCTTGGAATATCTTCAGAGCAAATTTGGTTGGTTTGGGAAGAAATGGTAGGCCTATTCAAAACCATTTCTTGATTCGAAAACCATGGAATCAACAATCACAATGAATGAAATGGTGAGATTCTTGGAAAATAAAAAAAGGAAAACAAAATCCATGAAATAACCTTCTCCAAATCTGATTTCTTTTGTTCACATATGTTTTCTAGCAAAAACTTTGACTAATGAGATGAATTTTGGTCATCAATTGGTTTCGTGTATGCTTTTGAGGAAATTGATGAATAGCCCAAAAGAAAAAAACATCTCTAGGGCATAGCCTTCTTTTAGTAAAGAATTAGGAATTTTGTGGTTCCTTAGTCTTTTTTAGTAGGAAAATAGTAACAAATGTCTAAAAATTGACTAACAAGCATTTCAGTGGTCTTTAAAAAAAAAAAAAAAACTACCTCAAGTGACTTTGATCTCCAAATTAACAATAGTCTTTGTTGTTTTTTTTTGCCTTCTTTGAGTATATTATAGCAACTAACAAACATTTTGTTGGTTTCTCATAAAACAGACTACATAAACTAATGCCACTAATGAACCCTTAATTTCCAAATTAGATACAAATCACATAAGCTATTGTGAATTTACAAAATGAAACCCCGATTGCATATATAATATGTGAAATTTTTAAATATTATTTTTACATCTAGTCATAGATCAAAGTAATTAACTTAAGGGTATCATTCTAATATTATATTTCTCCCGTGCAAACCTTTTTTATTTTTATTTTTTGAATGTTGAATGAGGAAAATTTATCAATAAAAACATAAAAATTTTATAGAGATGATCAATGAAATTAGCCTAGAATAAGCAAGATACTTGAGACGTAAAACTGGCACACAAAAGTATAGGCATCCACTGCCTTTTCCATTCATGAAGAATCCCAATAGCCAAGTCTATGTATAGTAGACAGGACATGGACTCAAACATGAGTTTCCAAGGGAACATAAGGTGGAAACATACAACCCTGGTTATATAACAATGAACCAAAAAAACAAATCTTCTTGAGCTCAAGGTGGAAACACAAGAAGGACATGACTTGCGCCCAAAGAAAATCAGCTAAAGAAGCAAATCATCAAAAATAAGTAGTAGCAAATTTTATGTTTAACTCTTATAATTGATGATTCACTAAATTCATCAATGAATGTGAAGATCATGTTGTTTCCTCAAGCTGGATCTTTAAAACTTGGGAATTGACTCCACCTTTGGCTAAAGCTATTAGCTTTAACATTAGCCCCTCTTAATACTTTTTTCAATGCTTTCAAACTTTTGCCAATTATGCCTAATCCAATATGTAAATATGATTGAGTTTCCTAATAAATGTAATAAGACAAGAAAAGTGCAAGGTCATTCATTAATCTAATAAAGATGTGACTTTATTTCTTCTTTCTTGGTGCTAAATCATGTAAAAATGATGAATATTTCTTCAACCACGAGTTTAATGTGGAAAATTCGCATTTAAAATCTATATCCTAAGGGCGTGGGAGTGCATGTGGTGCAATGGAGGGTACGTGTCCAGCATTCAAAAATTTTATATTAAATTGTTGACATATTTGGGCTTGTTCAAAACGTGATGTAAATAAATAATTGAGGAGGTTTTCTCGGACTAGAGGCTCTCCCTGTCTCTGTCTGGTAGAAATTTCTTTCTTTTGACCCCCAGTTACTTCCGTTGCAATAACTACCAGTGGGCCGTTCTGTAACTTCCACCAAGCCCGTGGGATTTCCGTAATTTCACCATTTCAACTCTGCATCCAAACTGTAGAACGCTCCCCCTATTTCAGTTTTCCCGCCCTCTTCCCACTTTTCAGTTTTCTCCGAGCAGACCGCAGACAAACAAGCAATCGAAGAAATCCCTTTTCCAGATGATGCCCTAACCCTAATTTCTAGAACACTTTGAATCATGCCGGATCTCAGCAATCTGGTCAATCCCACTTTGTTAGCACTCTCTCCGTGCTCCGATCTCTTATCAGTTGCGGGATCTACCCATCTTGAAATCACTTCTTTGAATCAGACTCCTGAAGAATCTAACACAGATGTTAAAGAAGAGGGTAGTTGGTGTTGTATATGGGATCGGCGACTGCGATTTCCAATCTTGGATAAACCGGGCATTTCTGTGGGAAAGAATGGATTGGGGATTACAGTGTTGAGGAGGAACCGTAAAAGATTAGTTCAAGAAGGGGTTTCGGAGAGAAGCAAGAAGGCGATGGTTGTTAAGACGTCCGAGGATAATGTCAGGGCTTGGATTGAAGAGAAGAAGGCATCCGGAGTTCCTGAAACTGAATGCTGTCCCTTCCTTTTCAGTGCTCCAAAAATGGTATAAATTTTCTTCTTGTTTTGGAATTTTATGATTTTATTGTCGTTCCTTGGATGCCTTTCGCGTGACTTGGTTCCTTGATTTGTGCTTACTGCTTAATTTGGATACTGCTGTTGATGTTTTACTCATTTTGGTGTTGTGGGCGATTGTGAGACCATCTTGAGTTGTTAGTTTTGCAGTCGAAACACTGGTGGAAACCTATTAGATATACCTTCTTCTGGATTACAAAGACATCTTCGATACAGTTATAATTGGGAAATTGATTATGGATTGAAGTAGCAGGCAATTTTGACTAAATGCTCTGATTCTTTAATCTCTGAGACCTTGATTAATATCAGTCTTGCAGTGATCATTTTTCTCCCGCTATACCAAAGATAAAAGGGAAAATCATGTTGAAGTTCACCAACGGTATGATCCATCTCTAACTGTATATGGCAATAAGCCATTATCAACTTCCACGATAATCACCCTTTCCCTGTCTCTCCTTTCAACTAAAGTTGGACGCAGACATAGTTTCTGAAGTCTTCTAAAACTTCTTTTCTTTTTCATTGTTTAGAAAGATCAAAGAGTCTTGATAACCTGCTTTGAGCTTCAAAGGTCCCAAAACATTAGAAGTTATTAATCCTTAGAGTAAATATGGTTTCATCAATTTAATGGGATTTCCCTAATAATTTGACATATTCTTGCTTCTACTTATAAATCTAGCTGCAGAACATATTCTTTTAGAAAAGTATAATAAAATCACATCATTTCCATCATGCCTCTTTTCCAACTTCTTCAAAATCTCCTAGTCATTTCTGATTTTCTTTTTTGCACATTTGAATTTTTTTTTAATCAAAGTGCCAATACTGCAAAGCCTAGGAGGATCTAAATTCCATCCAATATAAGATTCAAAGTTTCCAGGTAGGGCATATATTAGATTACCTATGCACCAATTGGATGATCTTGCAATGGTAGAGTTGTGGTCGTGTGACCTTGAGGTCACGGGTTCAAGGCATGGCAATGGCCTCTTGCAAAATGCAAGGTAAGGCTGCGTACTATTGACCCATGTGGTCCGCCCCTTCCCGGACCCTGCATATGTGGGAGCTTTGTGCACCTTGGCTGCCCTTTTTAACCAATTGTATGATCTTAGCTTATGCTTTTTGGCTTGAAAATGACAACCTTTGATTGCTAAAAGGTTAAAAAAATGGTGGTTAGAATCATCTGATTGGCGTGATTTTTTAGATTCAGCCTATGCAAGGGGGCCAAACAAGTTGAATAACCTAGATTTGAGAAAAGAAATTCCAAAACTAGTGTTTGGGGGAAAGATGTGTATGAAATTAACATGTCTCTTTGACTTTGACTTTGTCTCTGTCTATGCGTCTCTCTCTCTCTCACAACACACACACACACACACACACACACACGTACATTGGCATGCTACAGTGCACACAATGTGTGGGCTAATCATGTTGCGTGGGCCCACACAAAAAACATTTTTCCATAAATTGACTGTTTCTCGAAATTAAATTTTCATATGAAAACCAATGTAGTTTCCACCATGAATGAGTGAAGTTTTTGAAATCACTTGAATGAAGGGCCAACCCATTGTTAGAACAAGAATTTTAGGGACATAAATGAACAGGAAAAAACAAATGGCATTAGGCACGTGCTGGAAGAAGCATGATTTATAGATTCTCTTGTTGAGTAAACACATTTGAGTGTCTTGTCCCATTGGAGAGGAGGAAGAGAACTTGTGAATAAGAAAAGGGTAGTGCAAGGTTGGGTTGAAACTAGGAGAGTGTTTAAGAAAGTAAAGAGACATGATATAGGGACGATGAAGCAATTGAGATCTGCAGTGATTTGGTTGACAAAACTGTCTATTTTTTTTTAATTAACAAATGTTAAGTTGAATAAAGTAAGGGAACCTGGTACACAACTTCCAATTTTAAAATGTGATGACTCATGGCTCCCTGCTTTTAAGCTGCTAAGTTTGCTCTCTGCCATTTTGTGACCCAAAATATGTAATGTTGATGATTTATTTTGAACATATTTGTTGCTGTTGGCTGATTTCAGAGTTAAAATCATTCAGGATTCTCTTAGTAGGTGTGAACTAGCTGCCCATTTTGCATCTTCTGTCTCATAAACAGGTAGTAAAAATGTTGCAAACGTGATTAAAGATTAAATAGAAAACAAGCTAGTAAGTTTTCTGGACTAAATCACATTGAGGGTAATTTGCTTGGTGTTGAGTGCACTTCAATTGTTGTAAGGGGCTTGTTTATTGATGATTCATCTGAGTGTTAATGCTATCTAATTGTTACTCTTTATTTCAGGTTGAATGTCGTATGTGCTCTAAAGTTGTCTACGCTGGTGGAGAAGTATTATGTTCAGTTCGTGGTTGTCAAGAACCGTACCACAAAGAATGTGTTGAGCAAAGACTTGGATTTTCCAAGTCTAGAAGTTTCAAGTGCCCTCAACATGTAAATAGTTCCATTTCTTTTCCCGGTTCTTATTTTCCTTGCCACGTTGATTTACATGCTTTATTGGCTAGCTTATGGAGATAAAGATATAATGCATTAGAAAGGAAACAGCTTCATAAGATAGCTTATGGAGAGAAAGATATAATGCTGTAGAAAGGCAACAGTTTTCTAGATATTGACCTGGTCCAATAAGCTGTCTGCCATTCCATTTCTTTATTATTACTCAAAATACTTGTTTAGATTTTTTTCTATCAACTTAGTATTCATCTCAGATTTGTTAATTTTTTATGATTGTATAATTGATCATGTATGTGTGTACTAAAACTGTAAAGAAGAAGATACTGGAAGGAGTAATGCTAATGCACGATCCAATCAATTTCCAGCATAAGTGAATAATTCATTTACAGTCTAGACAACCAGGATTCGTAGTTTGCTGGTTCAGAATTCCTTTTTGGAGGAAGACTAGATTGTGTATTAAGTTTTTCTGAGGTTATTTCCTTTATAGATCTAAAAGTTCTTGTATTAAGCAGGTAAAACTCATTTGAAATGCCAAAGTTGGTTTTTTTTTTTCCATTAAATAATAATCTACATTTTTTCCTTATGGTGCTCATGAATCTCTTGTAACAATGTTATGGAACCTAGTTTCTGAGGATACATTTGTTACTCATAGTGTTTCAGTTTCTTTTTGTATAACATTGAACCTAGTTTTTTTGGATGGGTTTTCCACCTCTTTGAATTGGTTGAAAGAGTATTGTTAGTTGGATCACTGCTCGAGGCTCATTTTCTGGATCTGTCATACAAACAGTGTTGCTTCATTTGCAAAAGAAAAGGTCATTGGCGTTGCATACAATGTACAATAGCTGCACACCCTAAGTGTGCACCTTGGCCAGATGATGTGATGTATCTGAGAAATCAACCAGGGAAGGCAGTATGTTGGAGACATTCTACTGATTGGTGGTTGGAGAAGAAGGTCAATTTCTTCTTTCCTTCATCAGAACCATTTCTTATTACTAATTTTCTTTTGGAGGTTTTAGAATCTTATTTTATTGTCTGCTTTTGCATTCTAGAAGTATTATTAGCATTTTTCTTGAAAAGATCATCTAAACTTTCATTTTTCTAATGCAACATGGAACTTATTTTCATGGAAGTTAATTCTTGGCTTCATCTCAAATTTGTACTCTGTTTTGCATTCTATTTAGTCAATTTATAATTGCCTTGGGAGCCTTGGTGCAATGGTAGAGTTGTTGTTGCAAAATTCAAGATAAGGCTGCATACTATAGACCCTTGTAGTCCACCCCTTCTTTGGACCCCGCATGCATGGGAGCTTTGTGCACTAGGCTGCCCTTTTATGATTGCCTTGGGATATGGAACACATTTGGAGTGATTTCATAGCTCAAACCAACTTTTAACTAATATTATTTCCATTGGATCAGAAATTCAACGGCACTATATGAAGTTATATGAAGTAATGAATGTTACAGTAGTCCATCAGAACAATAGATGTTAAGGCTAAGATTGTGAGATTTCATATTGATGTAAGATGAAATTCTAAAGACCTAACGGCTTTATGATTTTGAATAATCTGGACTGCTAGATAAAAAATTAATTTAAAGTTTATGTATGTGTAATTAAGATATAATTTCTATACACTATACAGATCTAGACATGGTTGGACCAACTTCATAATGATTCATGGATTGATACTTGGATACCTGGGAAATTCAAATGTTCAAACTTCATTGATGCCTTTTTCGCTGTTAACTTGCTTGAGACTAATTTATCATTCACTGACACTGTTAGATTCTTATTGTCAAATATTCTGGAATTAGATGGATGTGCTTATTACTTGCATCCTCGCAGCATATTAAGGAAGACTACAGATCCATAAGATACGGCTCTAAGAAGTCCCATAGGAAGCCAACAATATGGTCTTTGACTATTAGAACATATTAATCTGGTTTTTGAGATGTGTCTTTAGCCAGGAAGCCCAAGCCAGAGAGTTTTGTTGCACTAGAAAGAAAGCAAATGCAGAACCCCAGCCAACTGTTCAGAGATGCCTGGGAGAGGAGTCAGAGGATTTCAAATCTGTAAAAGATCCTTGGTTGAGGAACAGAGAATGAATTAGCATAAAGGGGCACTTATAAGGGTTAGGATCTTCAAAGAAAAAGGGTAGTCATGAAGACGATTCATAAAAAACGTAACCATCTTAATAATACTGAACCAAGGCTTCCTATTTCTGGTGACCTTTTGAAGTATGGTTTTAGAAGAGCCAAAGTGGTCAAGAAGGACCAAGAGGAACGAAGATAGAGCAGCAGTGGTGTTGATGAATGTAACATGTGGTGCTGTCCGTGCCATGAGTTTCTCTTGGTTTGATTGCAATTTCTGTCAACTTATCTTTTGTACTAGGTATTGTCTGGAGTTTATGGCCCAAATAATCCAAGATTTTCAAGCAAACTATGGGTTGGACCAAACTGTTGAATGATTCTCCACTTTAAGATGCATCCGCTTCTGGAAACAGATCTTGGTTTGACTTCTTATAACCAATGGGGCATTGGATCAAGAGAAAAAGAAGATAATACTGGTATCATTTTCAAAATAGGCATGAGAGAGGCTTATGATTTTAATTGCCAATTCTTTTTCTGGGGTTCTTACTGTTTTTACTTTGAGGGGATGACTTTCAAGATGTGACAAAATTTACCAAATTTAGAGTTAAATAGAGCATAAAAATAGGAAACATGTAAGGGCAATGGGAAAACCCTTTCCATTTACTTTAATATATTAACAACATAGAAATTGGATTGAAGGAAAAGGGATGTGACAACAATAACAATAACCAAAACAAAATTTGTTTTTAACTACATATCTTTATTGGTGTGAGCCCATTTATCATTAACATTTATGAGGGAATGTTTTATGTTCATCCTATTTTGATTTCTTTCAAGCTGTGACAAAATTTAAGAAATTTAGACTTAGAGCACAAAAAATAGAAGAATATGATACAAGCAATGCGAAAAGCCTTTCCATTTAAGTTTAATATGTTAAAAATATACGAATTGAATTGAAGGGAAAATGATGTGACAACAATAACAGTAACAATAACAATAACAATAACAAAAACCAAAACAAAATTTGGTTTTAACTGCATATCTTTATTGGTGTGAGCCCATTTATCATTAACATTTATGAGGAAATGTTTTATGTTCATCCTATTTTGATTGCTTTCAGCTGTGACCAAATTGAAGAAATTTAGAGTTAGAGCACAAAAATAGAAGAATATGAATCGAGCAATGCCAAACCCCTTTGTATTTAATTTTAATATGTTAAAATATACTAATTGAATTGGAGGAAAAGGAATTCGATAACCATAACACAAGCCAAAACAAAATTTGATTTTAACTTCATGTCTTTATTGGTAACATTTATCTAAAGCGTAGGTTATGCGAGTATTCTCTATATAATCCACAAGTGAGAAGTTTTCTTGTTGACAAACAACATCAGACACTTAAAAAAATATGCACATCACACCCACATATGCATACGACATTACCAGCAATCTTATTATGGTTGTTTTTTCAATTGATAGGAACTTAAGGCAAATCTAACTTTCTAGGAAAAATGGTAAAAGTATAAAACAAGAAAAAAATATATTAAATGGAACAAATGAAACAAACATAAAAATTACAATTACTGGAATCTGTAGAATCATTGGAATTTGGATTTTGACCATGACATAGGCCCCATACAATAGTTAAATACATAGAGAAGTACTTGGGTCAGCACTATATTTGTTCATTCTTTTTGGGATTCATTTTTTCCTCTCGGGCCATAGACCTTCATAACTTACCTAGTTATTGGGTCCATTGCCTGGTCTTATTAGGCAGTTTGACTACTTTGACCATTTATTCGAGTGATTTTGATAGGTCTACTGGTTTGAACTTCTGAGGTAAACCTAGTAGAGAAGAAAACTGTAGCTAAGTTTATTAAGTGAAGAAATCGAATTGCAATGGATCAATCAACAATTCCCAATCACAAGAGAACCTAGAACAGAAAGAAAAGAAATGATCAAGAGGACTAGGAACCGAGGCCCTTCCCAATACTTCCCACTCTCCTAGTTTTCTTTCCCCCCCCAAATCCCTTGCCAATTCCCTCCCTTTAACATCCACTCCCCCAACTTCCTCAACTGTGTAACCCCTATTTGTAACCGCTTGATTCTCTTCAATCATTTCCCAACAAACCTGTGTAACAACCCTCCATCAGACGTAATTGCTTCCTTCTTCTAGTATTGGTCCGATATATTGGTGATGTAACATCACCCTCCCTTAGCAGTTTCACCTTGTCCCCTAGCAATTTCACCAGGACTTCCTTCTGGCCATTTGGTAGTGTTCTGATTCGCTTGATAGATTCCGAATGAACAACAAGTTCCAATTCTTTGGTCAGACCAGAAGGTAGTGGCTGAGCTTGGGCGGAGCTTGACAAGGACTGCTTGAGTTGGGAAACATGGAAAATAGAATGGATTCGGGGAGTGGGTGGTAAATCCAAACGATATGCTACTTCTCCGACCCGTTCCAAGACTGGATAAGGCCCGTAAAACCTGGGGCTAAGCTTCTCATTGGGTCTCTTGGCCAACTTCTTGAACTTAAAGGTTATAACTTTAGAAAGACTAGTTCCCCTATTTTGAATTGAACATCCCGCCGTGTTTTGTTTGCTTGAGACTTCATTCTAGCTTGGGCCACCATTAAGTTAACTTTTAATTCTTGTAAGATAACATTCCTATCCCACAGTTGTTGGTTAACTGCCTCCACCACAGACCCTTCATCAGAAAGCTATAATAAGGTGGGGGGTTCTCTTCTGTACAGGGCCTTGAATGGGGACATTCCAGCAGCACCTTGAAAGGTAGTATTATACCAGAATTCAGCCCAAGGAATCCACCGGGGCCACTGCTTTGGATGATTTGAAGTGAAGCAGTGTAAGTATGTTTCCAAGCATCGATTGACCACTTTAGTTTGCCCATCTGTCTGTGGATGATAGGCAGTACTCATCTTCAGCTCTGTTCTAGCTAACTTGAATAGTTCTGTCCAAAGCTGACTGACAAAGAGGCGATCCCTATAAGATATTATTGAATGAGGATACCCGTGTAACCGGACTATCTCTTTAGCAAAGAGAGTAGGGACCTCTTGAACAGACAGCTAGTGCCCTAAGGGCAGGAAATGACTATACTTAGAGAGACGGTCTACCACCACAAGGATTGTATCTATCCCTTGAGATTTGGGTAAGCCCCCTATAAAGTCCATGGACAGGTCATCCCAAACTTGTTTTGGAATAGGTAAAGGCTGAAGAAGTCCTCCAGGTTTGAGCACTGGGTATTTGTTTCTTTGACACGTTTCGCAAGTGGCCACAAATTTCTGGACGTCCCTCCTCATTCCCTTTCAAAATACAATATTGGAAAGCCTCTTGAATGTACGGAAGAATCCTGAATGCCCACTAGCTGGAGTTGAGTGAAATTCATTGAGTAGGGTGGGGATTCTAGGAGAAGTCTTCGGAATGACCAACCTATCATGGGACAATAGGCAGCCATGTCTCAGAGAGAAGCCTTTGTGACTACTCAGGTCGACCAGAAGGTCTTGCCGGATGGATTGAAGGCTCTCATCTTGTTGGATTTCTTCTTCTAGTCCTGAAAATCCTTGGCACTGGGCAGTAGAGACGGCTAGTAAGTTGTATTTGTATTCTAGACCTGCTTGGGAATCCTCTTGGGAATTGGAAGAACCGCCAGTGATGCTAAGGTCAGCCTTTCGAGAGAGAGCATCTGCAACTCTATTATGCCTTCCTGGTTTGTACTGGATGTCAAAATCAAACCCAATTAGTTTGATTAGCCATTTCTACTGTTAAGTACCCATTGATCCATTAGGAACTGAAGGCTTCTTTGATCTGTATGGATAGTGAATCGCCTACCCAATAGGTAGTGACGCCACTTCTGTACAACTAGCACTACAGCCATAAGTTCCCTCTTGTATACAAACTTAGATTGGGCGCGGGGGACAAGAGCCTAACTGAAGAAGGCAATGGGCCTCCCTTCCTGCATGAGAACGGCCCCAATTCCCTTACGCGAAGTGTCCGTTTCCAGAACAAAGGGCTTACTGAAGTTGGGAATAGCCAGCACAAGAACAGAAGTTATGCCTTTTTTCAACTCGTCGAATGCTACTTGTGCCTTAAGGGTCCATTTGAAGTTATCCTTCTTAAGTAGATTGGTTAGCGGTGCTGCAATAATTCCATAGTTTCTGACAAATTTGCAGTAATAACTCGTGAGACCCAAAAATCCTCTTAATGCTCTAACATCATGTGGAATAGGCTAGCTGAGCATGCATTCCATCTTGGAGTCTTGGAGTTTTCAGCTGCCACCTTGCCTGCCAATATTACATGGCTGAGATACTCCAGTTGGGTTTGGGCAAAACAACACTTATTTTTGTTAACAACTAGTTTATGAGATCCCAAAAGGTATAGTATGGTTGCTAAATGCTCCAAATGCATATTGATATCAGCACTATAAACGAGTATGTCATAAAAAAAAAACCAAAACGAACTTCCGAAGATGCTGATTGAAGATGTCGTTCATAAGAGATTGGAAGGTGGATGGGGCATTCGTTAAGTCGAGATTGCTTGCATTGAGAGCTCGAACTGGGTCGCCTCCTCTTCCTGCGGGATGGCTTCTGCAGGAGTTGGAGTTTCTAAGTCCTTAAAGTCCTCTTCCTCCTTCGCCAAAATCAGCACCTGTAGCTAACGGTTTTTGCATCGATGTCCCAATGAATATTTCTTGTCGCACCGGAAACACAATCCCAAGGCGCATTTTTGCTGGAGTTCCCGTTTGGATAGACGTTGGAAAGAGTAGCGCCGTGCCGGAGAAGACTCAATGGCCGGGGGGGGGGGGGGATTGTTCTCCCCAAACCCTGCTTCTTCGTTGTCTCCGGCAGCTTGGTTAGGGTTTGAGGAAGAAAATTACGAATTTGCCCCTATGGGCCAAACTCAAATGCGGGGCTCTTTAGTGAAGAGCCGTGGGCCCCAGGCAGCTTGGGCCCAGGTCCACCTCTATTCCCATGGGCTCTCACTCGATCGAGGGTTGCATTTTTCTCTTCTACCTTTTGGGCCAAATCCATGAGCCCAATTAAGGAGGCGGCCTGGAACATCTTCACCTTAGCTTTCAGATCCTCCTGCAGCCCCTTTTAATAGATTGTCGGTCAAATCCACGAGGGGGCCTGACATCAGCTCAAACTCCCGGTGATAGTCGGCAATGGAGGAACCTTGCTGCAGTGCCAACAATGCCTCGTAGTCGTTGTTGGATTGCGATGGTTGGAATCTCTGGAGGAGGGCGGTTTGGAACAAGAGCCACGATCGGATCGGCATCCGAGCGTCTAACCAGAGAAACCAGTGGAGGGCTTCTCCCTCCAAACAAATCGACGTTGCCGTCACCTTCTCCTCGTTGGTGAGTCGGTTGAGCTGGAAATAATGCTCCACTCTACACACCCAGCCGTGCTGATCCTTGCCATCGGAGATCAGAAGATCTAGCCTCCGTGGTTGAAGGTCAATCCTCGGGTTGTCTGTCGTTGCCGGCAGATTTCCCCTCCCGAAGATTCCCCTATTTCGGTCTTCCTGGGTCTTCCCTTCCCCGGCTCGGTTCCAGTTCCCTCTTCCCTTTGCCGCATCCAGCTCCTTATCTCTAACAAGTATTCACTGATGGCCGTCACACTAGTTTGTAGCTGTCCAACCTCCTCGCTAACCTCCTCTTTCATGCTTCCAAACTGTGCTCGCATGTTCTCCACTTCCTTCTCCATTGTTTCCGCCTTGTCAACTCGAGTCCTTGCCATAACCCCACGACCGAAGCAGGCTCTGATACCATTGATAGGTCTACTGGTTTGAACTTCTGAGGTAAACCCAGTAGAGAAGAAAACTGTAGCTAAGTTTATTAAGTGAAGAAGTCGAATTACAATGCATCAATCAACAATTCCCAATCACAAGGGAACCTAGAACAGAAAGAAAAGAAATGATCAAGAGGACCAGGAACTGAGGTCCCTCCCAGTACTTCCCACTCTCCCAGTTTTCTTGTCCCCCCCCCCAATCCCCTGCCAATTCCCTCCCTCTAACATCCACTCCCCCAACTTCCTCAACCATGTAACCCCCTGCTTGTAATCACTTGATTCTCTCCAATCATTTCCCATTAGACCTGTGTAACAACCCTCCATTAGACGTAATTGCTTCCTTCTTCTAGAATAGGCCTGATATATTGGTGATGTAACAAATTCACAGACAATGAAAATTGCCTTTGGCCTGCCTTTATCAAGATGAGCGGAAGCAAAAACTCTTATTTTCTATTGAGTGGTTCGAGTAAGTCTTGAATGAACCCTTGAAAGGTTGGAAGCAAATAAAGAAATTTTTGTTCAATGTCTGAGCTATATATATCCTAGCTTGGCTTTGGTCATTGAATCCTATTAAACTTTTATGAATAACTGATTAGGGCAGCCCCGGTGCACGAAGCTCCTGCCTATGCGGGGTCTGGGGAAGGGGCAAATCACAAGGGCCTATAGTAGGCAGTCTTATCTTGCATTTTGCAAGAGGCTGATTCTATGCCTTGAACCCGTGACCTCAAGGTCACATGATGACAACTTTTATTGTTGCGCCAAGGCTCCCCTTATGAATAACTGATTGATTATGATTATTATTATTTCCATCAGTTATTCTTTTCACCTCTACAGTTTATCAATAACAAAACTGATTCTTTGGATTTTTACGAAGAAGAAATCAATGGATATGGAGAAGAGAAACTGAAGACCCAACATCACAGTGGGTCTTTATAACTAACCCTCCTCTCCTAAAGTTTATGCTCATAAGTTTGCCTCTTGATACATTGTGTTGGTTTCTTCATAAGCTGTTCATGAGGAACAGTCTTATGCATTAGAATTAATCTTAGAAACTTTCCATCAAATGAAGCAGTGGCCTGTAGTAAACATACTGTTTTATCTTTAACATCTTTCTCAATAGTATCCAGGAAAGACAACAGTTCTAGTAATGATTGTGTTTGGCATCAGTGTTTTATGTGTTTCTTTTTCTTTTCTCTTTTTCTGTTTGTTTAGCCTCTGTACTTCATTCTTATTTTCCATTGATTAGGCTGGCTGACAGGACTATGTTATTGGATGAGCAGCATGCAGTTCCTACAAGTGATATACAGGTCAGAGCTTTCAGGATTCACTTGCCATGAATGTTCTGTATCCATTGTTGATTTAGTAACATTTTTATGCTTCAAAATATATTTTCTTTGAAAATTTTAGGTCCTTTTGTCCCAGTGACTGCTGTTGATGATACAACCTATAAGCAAAGCTAATGTTTGAGGACAAGTTTTTCTTTTGTATTGTTGTATGACATATAAGTACTGAGAAAATTTACTGTCCAAATTTGTAGGAAGCATTCCACCGCTTGCCTCTTCCTTACATTCAGGAAGAGTTTAAGATTGATTCGCTGTTGAAGGACATCGTGGAGAACAAAATGGAGCCAACTCCATATGTACATATCAGACGAAGTATCCTTGAATTTGATTAGTGAAATTTTTTTCCACTTATTGCAAAGCATCAACAATACTGCTGATTGAAGTTTTGTGCTGGAATAGAATGGAAATTCGTCCTGCTTATGTATTTTGGTTTTAGTGTTTCTTGATAGATGATATTAGTCACTTTCATTGCTGGCACTAACCCTAACCTAAGAAAGATGTCTACCTAGTGAAGAAGAAGCGTAATGACACGGATGCTGATATTGGATGTACAAACTGCAATACTGATAACATCTGCTCTGAAGATTGTGTCTGCAGGTACTCTGCTTCCTAGTTATCAAAATTTGTTAGTATTAGTTCATTTCTTACTGCTTTTTAATTTCATCTTTACCTTTATTTATTTTTTCTTGTAACCTATATACAATTTCAATATCTACATTTAAAGGAAGTTGATAAGAGGAGAACACGTTTGTCAATATATTAAACCAATGCTCTTCTCCGTGATACTTGCTGCTCATTGTTGTGATGACACTCTTTCAATATCTACATTTAAAGGAAGATCATTAGAGGAGAACAAGTTTATCAATATATTAAAACAATGCTCTTCTCCACGATACTTGCTGCTCATTGTTGTGATGTTACTCTTTCAATGCAAGGGAGACTAGTTGGTTATTTCAGAAATTAGAGTTGCCTAACCCCGTCCATTTTTTCATTGTCAACGTCATAACATGCGCTTAGCCTCATAGTGTCCATGGCAACTTCTATCTTTCAGGTTTGGATCCATCTTCACCCTCCTAGCTTTCTACTCATGTCATGGCCTATTGCCACTGATGTAATCCAATTTCTTGGTCCTTGATGCCAGAACCTATTATCTTCCTTTTCAATCAAAATTCAGAATTTATCCTCTAAAAATTGCTTGACCTCTACGAACCCTGCTCCAAAGGTGTCAACACATAACTGTTTCTCTTTAAGTAATTGATCTGACTGAGCACTGCTCCAAAGGTGACAACACCTGACTGTTTCTCTTTAGAAAAGGCTCGTCTTCACTCTCTGATGATGCATCTTTACTCTTTAGGTTGGTCGAAGTTCAACCCATATAAATATCAACATTTTTGTGACAACAGCCATTAAAGTAATATTTTTGCAACAAATATTTTGGCCAAGGGGCCCTGTGCATATATTTAAGCCAAATATAATCCACAAACTGAGCCACACATCAACATCAGATTGATGATGGAATTACACTAAAGATTTCCTATGCTGTGTTGGCATATTCTGCTTTGAATCTTTTTGTTGTTTCCACTTCAGTTGTAGTTTCTATGTATCTCATTCAGGACTATTGAGCACCATTCAGTTCATGCACATGCTTTGTGCAATTCTCATGTTGTCTAGATTTAATTAATATGGCAACTCAATGGATGATTAACATGAATGGACAAATCCAATAGGGTTCAATGCATCAGCTGCTCAAAGGCTTGCAAATGCTCAGAGACGTGCACTAACAGACCATTCCGCAAAGAAAAAAAGGTTAAAGTTGTAAAGGTAATAATTTTTTCTTTAGGAAGCAAGCTATTGTAACTCTTATCTATATTTTTGGGTCTTAGCACTAGTAACTGGTTGGAAACTGCTACATCTCGAGATTGCTTAATGCAAAAGGAGTTTGGCTCCTTAAATCTCTCAAATTTATGTCTTAAGTATCAACATGTTGCTCTGTTGAGGTATTCTGTCCATTTGACTTAACCTATGGAAAATACAAAAGGAAAAATTAAATCGATGTACAAAGGTCGATTTCTTATTTTAATTTTGTTGCTTTCTTTGGTTCTTGCAATTGAAACATGAGTTTGTCTCTTATATATTTTGCAGACTCAGTTTTGTGGATGGGGAGTAGTGGCAGCTGAACCAATCAAAAAAGGGGACTTTGTAATAGAATATATTGGGGAAGGTAATGATAACTTAATCTCTCTGTATTATTCTGATTATCTAAGTGGCTTTGTTGCTGTTTATCTATTACATCAGCGGCTGTTGTTGTTTATCCATCTCTTGATTCTATGCTGATGAAGCGAATCTCGTTTATCATTTATTTTAGTTTTTCTGAAGTCACCTAAGTACAACTTTAGCTAATTTTTGTTTCACATGATCTCTCAGGTTTTCCCCACAGTTAGTCATATTTTTTGCCTCAATTCTCCACGAGTTATCAATAGTTTTTCTGAATCATGAACTTTTTCCCTTGAGTTACAACTACCTAAATGGCAGTTTATCTTGCCTAATATTGTACTTGGTGTTCTGAAATGCTCCATTACAGCCGGATGGAAGATTATGAAGATAAATCGAGTCATTGACTCCATGCTTGATGATTCAATCAGCAACAACTCGTAGCAAGCCTTTGCTGCAGTCCAATGTTGACTTCACTCTATCCAGTCAAGAGATAGCAGGAAAAGCAACACTCCTTTCCCAATTGATAAACACCAATAACTTCACCTGCATCTGCTTGAATCACCAAGGGGACACCACACAGGAGGATTAGTCTTTTGCACACTGCTGAAGGTGCATCCTGTGCCAAGAAAGTGAGAGCAAGTCCAAATCCTTAACCAACCTCAATGGCTGAATTTAGTTTAAGGAACCATGGTCTCTACAGGGATTAACTACTAAACTATGTCATTGAATAGATAACAGGACAAGCTGATGCCTTTTTCCCAGTCCACAACGACCAGCTTCACCAACATCCACTTGGCCGCCAGATGCATGGGACAGTTAAAGCCAACACTGGTTTCTCATTCCATAACACCAACAACTTTATAGACATAGTCAAAAGAGTACAAGTCCTTGGCCCACAACTTTCTTGCCCTTCTCTTCATCAGATTCTCTTTCTCAGAAGCAGACCACGTCTTAGGTAGTAACTATCATTGAGAATTATACTGATGTGAAAGTCACTCCTATATTCAATTAAGATTCATCAGTTCCCTAAAATAGTAGTTTTAAATCATCGGAAAATTGGCCCTGACCATCAATTATGTAGACCACTTTTATCATTTGTACAGTCCATCAGAACCCTTTTACATTTACAGTCATCTTAAGCATTTTTTTTTGTCTGCAAGATTTTTTGTGTCACAGGGATTATCAACGATCCTTACTGTTGTATATTCTCCTAGATCACCATGTCAATCTTGATCTGTCCCTTGGCCTTGGCCATGCCACTGCGAATTTTGATATTGGCCTTCAAATGCATGTAACATGGATCTTGAGTCCATTCCCCTTTTTCTTTTCAGTATCGAACAAGCCCAAATCCCTATCATAGAAAAAGGATCTCCCAGCATCATTAACATTCTGGGTTTCTGGTCTTTGCTCAAACTCTTTCCAGCAGTAGAATTTGCACAAGCTGATCTTGCTTTCCTCATCTCTAGCACAACTTGCTCCACTTACTCAGCTTATCAGTGGTCTCTAGTTAGTGTTGGTTGACATTGTGAAATCTCAAATGAATTCCCAACGAGGTAGAACTTGATTCCATACAACTAAAAAGAAAGACAATCACATCAGAAATCCATAGGAGGTAGAGGGACAGGGAGGGAAATTCTAAAAAATATAACGATTTCACTCCTTGCTGGATATATTATTAATCTAAGAAATTCCTGATGGATAAACATATTTGAGACTCTAGAAAACCATTAAGGCCTCCCATGAAATCTGTTTATCCATGACCCATTAATCTCAGCTGTTCATGAAAGCAGGCAAACCCTTCTCAGACTAAGACTTACAATAACAAACTTCAACTTAGTTGGAAAAAACTCCACCTACAAATTACATTGCATGTTTTGGAAGATAGGCATTATTAATTGAAACTTTTTTATGTAGTGTTAAACACATCTCCATGAAATCTATTTATCCATGATCCATTAATCTCAGCTGTTCATTAGCCAGGCAAACCCTTCTATACTAAGACTTACAATAACAAACTTCAACTTAGTTGGAAAAAACTCCATCAAAAAATTACATTGCATGTTTTGGAAGACAGACATTATTTGGCACCAATTTAAACTTGCTCCTAGAGTCAACTAAAATTAATTGAAACTTTTTTATGTAGTGATAAACACATCTCTGTGAAATCTATTTATCCATGATCCATTAATCTCAGCTGTTCGTGAAAGCAGGCGAAGACTAAGAATTACAATAACAAACTTCAACTTAGTTGGAAAAAACACCACCAAAAAATTACATTGCATGTTTTGGAAGATAGATGCTATTTGTCACCAATTTAAACTTGCTCCTACAGTAAACTAAAATTAATTGAACTTTTTTATGTAGAGATAAATACCTCTAAAGTTTTAGTTGAAATTGACATGGATACAATCCACTTCTCATATCATCATTGGTTTGGTCCTCTTGGGTTCATTTTGTGGTCGATCTTGTAGTTAGTAGTACCTTTTGTTTTTCATTTTGACTGGCAGTTAATATTGCCGTTCTTCATCAATAACTTCATCTTTTAGTTGTTGTAGATATGACATTAATAGGTGGTGTTGCCCAACTGTTCTTCCATATTTTGAATGAAGATCTCTATATCTATTTATGTGGTACATGTATTCATTCCAATGTAATAGTTCTTGAAAAGTTGCTGGTTGCTGCTAGCACCAGATGAAATTGTTGCATGTAAAAGCATGAACCCTCTTCTTTGTGGTTTAGGACCATATTGTTGTTGTAAAAGATTGTCCACATTGTTTTCTTCTAAGTATAACTTTCCATTCAACTGCGTGTACAAGGACCTGACTTTCTGCTAGTACATTCATGGCATGATATATAATCACAGTTGGAAATCTAAATGCATGAGATTTAGCTTATTAGATTATTGCGGGGTGTTTCTCTTATTTTTCAGTTATCGATGACGCTTTATGTGAACAAAGGCTTTGGGACATGAAATACAGAGGCGATCAGAACTTTTACATGTGTGAAATCCGAAAGGATTTTACAATTGATGCAACTTTCAAGGGGAACAGTTCTAGGTTTCTTAATCATAGTTGCGACCCAAACTGTAAACTGGAAAAATGGTAAACTTACATTTTGGCCTCCAATATTTCTTGATAATGTTTGTGAATTGCATCAGAAAGCAGTTATTAAAGAAATATGTGTCTCAAAATTCCTTCAATTGTTATGTTCCATGATAGGCAAGTTGATGGGGACACACGCGTGGGTGTTTTTGCATCTCGATCTGTAGATGCTGGGGAACCATTAACTTATGACTATAGGTGTGTGATAATTTCACCCTTCTAGTGGATTGATTTTTCCTTTGATGCTTCTTCTTTCAAAGTTTCCTGTCTAATGTTTGTAGTCTATAGGCTGGCTGCTTATATGATATTTGATTTATAGCATTTGGGTTGTATTTTGGTACCTTGGATACAAAATATGTTTTCTTGTAGATAAATTTTATATATGGGCATTTATGTATTAATAACTGGCTTTATATAGTAATGGGTCAAGCGCACTGCAAGCATATTTTGACCTGCAAGTTGTACCTCTGTATTTTTTATGTGATGGGTATCCATGCAACAGAATTGGGGATCCAGATTAAAGTTTTCTGTATGTCTTTCTTTTTGGGATAAATAAAAATTATTTTATGCTGGCACCTTCACACATCTATGACTTCCCTGTTGGCAAGTCTTTTGTCCTGATATATATTTGATGCATAAATATTTTTCTCTACTGACAAGGTACTTTGGTCTGATTGACAATCTTTGAAGACTTCAAGAGAAAAAGAGGAGAAAAGATACATCTTTTCATTTTATGATGAAATGATATCATTTTTAGAGATTTTGGTATGACAGTAATCACCTTAATCCCCAAAAGTAAATGGAGATGTGGTCAGGATTATAGACCCCTGGAACCTTAACACATCAGGTGGAGATATGACTTCCCTGTTGGCCCCCTTTATCAAGTCATTTGTCCTGACATAATTGAGATCTTGTCATGGTAGACTGATAATGTGTTTGATGCATAACGATTTTTCTCTACTGACGAGGTGCTTTGGTCTGATTGACAATTTTTGAAGTCTTTAAGAGAAAAAGAGTAGAAAAGATACAGCATTTCATTTTATGATGAAATGATATCATTTTTAGAGATTGTCGTGTGACAGTAATCACCTTAATCCCCAAAAGTAAATGGAGATGTGGAGTTCAGGGTTATAGACCAATCAGTTTGGTGGATGACTACACCAAATCGTGTCTAGAACTTTAACCATATAAATTAGAAAGGTGATTGAGAGATGGTAAGAGGGAAATTCTTTAAATTATAGTGCTCAGATACTAGTGTCAGGCATATTTTGATCTGTATTATAAATGCCATGGGCTAAACCTATTGATGGGAGGCGAGATTTGAATTTCTGAATTTGGTTAGTTGAATCACTTACTATAGGTATTACTTTTCACACTTCCTGCTCGTGTTTCTTCAAACTGGTTATTTCTGTTTATTCAAGGATCCCTGTAGGATAGGAATAGATGTTGGAAAAATTGAAGATTCTGATTCACCATGGAGTAGAATGGTTTAAAGTGATGCTTCATTTTGTTGTATACTGACCATCGTAGTTCCAGAAGCTTCAAAAACCTTAAACGTTAGGTGTCCATTAGAAGCATTTGTTGAGGATAGGAAGATACTTGATAGAGTGATAAATGCAACTTGAATCATGGAAGGGATTGGGAACTGGCCTACATCTTGGTCACTGGAATTTTGCTTCTAAAAAATCAAAAGAAATGTGAATTTTGTTAAAATCAACAGAAGGGGACTTGGGTTTGTTGAAAATACAAGGAATCTTTGTCAAGGGGATCAGTTATCCACACATATTTGCTGTTGGTAGGCTAAGGGTTGAGTAGAATGCTCTTATTGGTGGAATAGATTGGTTTTCTTGAGGGCTTTTTTCATGGGGAATGGTATACCATCAAAATTCGTTTAGGATTTTGGTGATTCTATGCAATAAAACTGGAACCTACGACGATCCTCTGGTGGTAACTATGGGGATTGAAATTAAGTAGCTAACATATTATACAACAGGTATCATGTTGAGGCTGAGAGACTAATAAGCTTTCTAGGCTGTCCAATTTCATACCTAGCTCTCCTCATGGGCTTTGGCATCTCTATAAAGCCCTTTTGTAACCAAATACATTGGCAAAAAGTTGGATGACAGGCATCATATTGAGTCTGACAGAGTAATGAGCTTTCTATGGCCTCTTGGGCTTTGGCATCTCTATAAAGCCCTTTTGAACCCAGATATGTTTGAAAAAAGTTTGATGACAGGCATCATATTGAGTCTGACAGACTAATGAGCTTTCCATGGCCTCTGGGTGCAATATCAAATCTCTCCCATTTTTCATACCTTGCTCACCACTTGGGATATTTCCACAACCTTGTTATTGGCTGTATCTTTAAGAAATTGAAAGCTATTTTCATCAGGAATGTGTTAGCCTGATTATGAAAGTTGGCATTTGAAATGTTACTTTAAAGAAATCAAGTGCTTCTTGGGAGGAGGCTCTCCGATTAGGTTCTACTGCTGCAATATTCAAAATTTGGATGATGGTTCTGCTTATGGAAACTACATTCCATGAAAGTAGAGGAACCTGTTTGGTAACTGTGATGTGCTTCTTTATTTTCAAAATTCTGCAGCGGCAAAACTTGACATCAATTCATGTCATCACCGGTTCCAGTCTTGGGGGTTGAAAGTTGTTAGCATTTAAGATTTACCTTAAGGGCATTATTGTATTATCGTGCATATACTTCACGCCTCTCACAAGCAGTGCGTGAGAGTTGACTTGAAATTCAAAAATGGTATCAGAGCTCTAATCTCATCACTAACGCATTGCTTTTCTATTCTCTTGAGACTTTCCTTTCTGCCTCTTTTTTGCTATGTTTTATTCCAACCTTCTTCCTCAACTATTGTCTTCTGTCACTATGACTCAAAATTCCAGCATGTCTCCTTGTCAACACTCCGGTACTTCCCCATCTGGTCCTCTTCTCCATCACTGTTTCTGCATCCAATCTGAACTTTGCCTAGCCTATACTACTACCAACACAACCCATTATCCATGGACAAAACTCATGGCCTTAAACTATGTGCTTTTGCGCTCTCAGTTCCCACTAATACTCAGATCTTAGCATCTCATGAGATACATTGGAGGATCTGTTGTTTTTCCACCAGCCACAATAACTCTCAGTGCTCACTAAGACTCAGATCTATGGCCTTAAACTATGTGCTTTTGCTACATTGGTGGATCTGTTGTTTCTCCACTGGCCATGATAACCATTGATCACGTTGAAACCCTCCTCAGTTGGATAATTGCATTTATGTTGGAAAACAAACATCTTATCATACATGGTTGGTGCCAATACTCCAGACCTGCCATGCCAGCTTCAGTTGAGCATCCGAATGCACAATATGAAGCGAGGACATTAATCATTTCTCTGTACCTGCAGCGAAACAAACTTACTGCAAATGTACTTGAAGCTTCTAACCTTGCGGACTCATCCTAGGAGTTAAATACCACTGTATGCAGAAATCTGGTTCAGATTTTGATAGTGTTTTGCCTGTATTCTGCTATCAAATTCTTTAATTTTGATAGTGTTGAGCCAAAAATCAGGCAGTGGTCTCTTCTATCAACATTCTGCTAGTTGTACAAGGGGTCATCATCCAGTGGAAATTCCAAATCTGATTCTTCAGAATTCTTTAATTCAGCAAATGGTAACAGTAAAACATCCAGTCCTAAACCTCTACCAAGGAAGAAGTACTTTTGCTTATGGTGTAAGAACTAGACTGGTGTCGCACTCTCTTAAAACTTAATTGTATTGCATCATCTGCCACTGCCAATGTTGCTTTTCATGAGTCCCCTCCAACTAATGGTATTGAAGATTGTTATCTTGACACAGGCACATTACACCAGCAAGGTTCTATAATTGCTCCCAAGAAAGTGAAACCTAAGGCCTAAGGATACTCTAAAACTTGAGTAATAAATCACAATAATTTACAGCAATCCATATTGGTTTTGGCAGAGAGCCTCTCATGGGCTAGGGGGCTTGAGGCTGCTCATGAGTGCTTGTGTTGTGTCCAGCACACCATTAAAAAAACTCTTTTTTCTTGGTTTTAGTAGTAATACTGCTCTTAGTTTGATGCAACAGTTTCAATTAGATTTTCATAACCAGTAGGATCATTATGTCCATGTCCGTAACTTTAGCTGACCCTGCAGTTGTAGGACTAAAACATATGTAATGTATTAGACAGTAATTTCCTGAAATACATACTGCCTATTGCTCAGTTGAACTTGGTGGTGAAACTTGTTTGGATGATCCTAGCTACTATTTTGGCTAAAAGGGCAGGCCCTGGTGCACGAAGCTCCCGCCTATGTGGGTTTTGGCGAAGGGGCGGACCACAAGGGCCTAAAGTACACGACATGATAACAGTATGCCTGTTGATTTGGTGCAATCATTAAACTCAATGTTCATACTTGAATGATCCAAGTCACTTGGTTGATAGGCTTTAATGCATCCACAAAATGAATGGGCCAGTGTCCTAACTGGCATGGCAGAAAAAGTTAAAATTGTACTGAGCGTGGGGTTATTTGCTTCTGCTCCTCGACTGTTATATACATTTGGGGAAAAATGATCTAATTTCAGTTTACCAGTTCTATTGGAAATTTTGGGGTAATATATCAGTTTTCCTGATTCTTTTCCTACTTAATCAGCTGTGCAATATGCTTACTTTGATCTCCTTGGAGAAAGTAATTACAGTGTTATATTTCGTTTGCATTCAGATTTGTGCACTTCGGACCAAAGGTTGAGTGTTTCTGTGGAGCTTCTAATTGTCAAGGATATCTGGGGAGCAAGAGAAAGATTGATAAGGTGAACTTGTGCTGGGGAACCAAAGGCAAAAGATCGAAAACAATCACCAAGCAAATTATTTGATGTGTATTGACTTCAAGGTTGGCATGTGTTGTTGATTAATTCTTTATGGAGATGCAGCCATCCAAATCCAAATGGTCTCTCTCCTTGTTTCAGCGTGTACTATGATGCAGTAAACATTCATTTCATATGCGGCTTTTACTTGTTCCCTTTGTATTCTAAATTTTCCTCATGTAACATTTTCCAAGTCTTAACTGCTTGCAAAATTTGTAAAATGAACTCATTCTTCTGTAACATTTTCTAAGTGTTAACAGCTTGAAATTTGTAAGATGAACTCATTCCCATTGAGTATAATGGCTATATATTGTCCGAGTTTAGAGTGCTGCTTCTGATAGTTTCTATTACAGGAGATACCAGAATCTGTTTACAGTTTTAATAAACAGAAGGAATGATAAAAAGTACCGTTTCAAGGATTATGTTTCAAAGAAATTCGATCCTTTTGTGGGACTCTCTGCAGCCAGATGATACTAACACCAGCCACACTTTGCTACTGGTAAAAAATGCTGCTGGGAGAGCTGAAAATGCAGGCTTTTTTTGTGGGAAAGGCATCTAAAAGTTTGACTTCAGATCGCAGGGGGCAGGCTTTGTTTGTCGTAAAGGTGATCTAAAAAGTTTGGCTTCAGATCGCAGTGGGCTTAGACCTCGGATGGCGGCAGTATCATTTGTTTATCGTCACATAAAGAACCATGTTATGGCTGTGGCTCTCTTCACTTGGAAAGATAGCCTGCACTGGTATTTTTCTGTTACTACTGATGTGATGCATGCGCGTAATGCACCCATCTTTATCATAATTATGCATTCTAGGGACAAGCGCCACTCCATATTATGAAGGTACCTGAACATGTGATATCATTCGGGATCAGGGCTGCTGGTTTGGGGTTGGCCACATAACCTGGTATGATGTCCTAAAAGAAAACCTTCCTCTAGTCGGCAGTAACCGTAGTGGCAAAGATTATGGTACCCGGAACCCAAAAGACCCGTAAGGGTCGGTTAGGGGTAAGAAATTTGTGACGCTAGTAATGTAAAGGAAATTTATGTTAGGGTCGAGCTAGGGTCAGCCCCAAACTTTTTTCTATGTATTTATATAGGGGCAGTCTCCGTGCACGAAGCTCCTGCCTATGCAGGGTCCAGGGAAGGGGCAGACCACAAGGACCTATGGTAGGCAGCCTTACCTTGCATTTTACTAGAGCTGATTTCATGCCTTGAACCTATAACTTCAAGGTCATATAACGACAACTTTTATAGTTGCACCAAGGCTCTCCTTCATATTTTCTATGTATTTATATATGAATTGAAATACCTTTGTCATATTTTTCTAAAGGTATCAGTGCAAGGGCATTGTGGTGGTTTGAGAATGATATATTCAAACTACCACTTAGCTATTTTATATGGGGTGGAAATTATTCACAAAGATAGTTACTTAATAATAAATTATAATTTTTAAAAAAAGTAGGCAATTACTTCTTATCAATTAATTTTTTTTTTAAATGTTAAACAATTTTAGGTATTAGGGTAAATGAGAATATCCAACTTGAATGACTTGTACAGAATAGGGTTAACAACATCGATATTTTGACTTGTATAATGTTAGGTAGGAAAACCGTGACCAAAAGCTGGGTCAAGGTTAATAAAAGCATTAGGGCCGGCCAAAATTTAGTTTGACCCCACATTTTGACATCACCTAGTCTTTTTTTTTACTTTTACTTTTATTTTTATTTTCTTCGCCAACCTTATCAAGGAGTCCTTCGTCTCATGGTCGGATTGATTGACAGCAGTGGACAGACCTCTATTTGTCGATTGCATCAATAATCACCATACATTTGCTGGTGGAACATATGTAAGTGTATTTAACTGAAAATAACACGAGGACATCTCCAACAATCTTCCACAACGATCACTTCTATTTGAGATTTAGTATACGGTAGCAACAAACATGGTCATATCATTACAATGCTTTGGAAAGAGCGAAATTAAATGTACGGCCATTTTCGTACTAATAGAATCCATGGTTCCAACTTGCTAAACAGTAGTTGCACAATTCTCTCAACTATGTGTGTTGCATTCAGTGGTCCAGAGCTTATTACTCATGTATGGATATGCCTACAAACAAGCTTGGATTATGCCTTCTTTGACTCACAATCTTCTGTGTGTCCTAATGAAGTTTGTTTAATTGAGGAAACAACACTAGAGCAAGCATACACTCCAGTCAAGCACAGTTCTGCAGTGACCACAAAAAGGGTCTTCCACTGTCTACTTCATGCTAGAACAGCAGTTGCAGCAGAAGCAAGAGATTTTACAAACAGTGCATTCTTCCATGCTTGAAAAGCTTGCGCTACATTCCTACGGCCGTTAAAGTGAACCACACAGCGAAAGTACTGATCCGCTAGATTTGGTGCATGCAGTCAAACCTCTCGTAGATTAGAGATCTGACTAATAGGATTGATAAATCTGCGTCAAACACAGTCACCCACATAGAAAAGATACAAGAAGTTACTGGTTCGGCCAAACTCAGCTTATCCATGAGAGAGGAGAAATTAGTATCTAATCAGATTACAATCTTCTCTACTGACAATCTCTCACTTGATCTAACCCTAATATTACACATACGCATGTATATAGGATTCTTCTCACATGGTATAGACCACATGCGGCTCCGCCCGACAATAGAAGCTGAAATTTTGGTGACTAGTCCTGTAGGCGCATAACGCATACCACATGTGGCTCTGCCCAACAATAGAAGCTGAAATTTTGGTGACCAGTCCAGTAGGCGCATATTCCACCACAGCAGGATGTTTAAGTAATGAGATAGTCTTCTGCCCAAAATAATAAAGCATTCCATGGCCCACCTTGTCCATCTACTTTCTTTACTTTGCAACCCTAAGTGTTAGAAGACCTCAAATTAAGATACAGCTCCTTTCTTCGAACCTTCTCCTTCATTGGTACCTCATTTTGTGATGACAAGAAACGATTTCTTGTAGAAAACCTTACCAGCATTCTGATAGAAGTAGCATTTAGGAAATAGTTTTGTCACAGGTGATTAACTGAAGCTCCAAAGCTCACAATAAGCGTGGATTTCCCCTGCCCTGTTGTCCTACAGAGGAAGAAAGCTGAGAAGTACTATTTCAGCCCATTCTTGTCGATGAATTCCTGGTTGTTTTGGAGAAGAAATGGTGCCTCAAAACTTAGGAAGTTAAGCGAGGCAGGTTCACTTGTTTTTCCCATTGGCTAGCAAATTCCCTATCTGTACGGTCTGTGACCTTGAAAACCAGTGGCTGGGCATCTTCTCTCCATGTAGTCCAATCCATTCGGTCATTTGAACACTCTTTCCCTATAGTACCATGACTTTAAAAACTTCATCCCATCATCATTCTTTCATTGAGAGGTCTTGGCTTACAGATCCTATTTTAACAAGATTTGTTTTATATCAAAGCTTTACCATAAAAGGACCTATGAGAGTGGTGTGAGCTAAGTACTAAAATGCCAAATTTTCATGAGATGGTTCCAGATTTGTTCTTTGATCGTGTTAGTGCAAGTGCTTGACAGTAAATCCTAAACTTATATTACTAAAATAATGCTATCAATTAATGTAATTGGTGAGAATGAGATAAGTCATGTTTGTGATATTGGTGAGGTGACAATTTATATGAGGTGAGGCAAGATGATTTTTTTTAAAACCATCTCAGAAAAAAGTGAAAACTAAGATGGCTTTTACAAACTATCTTAAAAAATAATTAAAAATCATTTTTTTTAAGACTATCATTAAAGCTTTCTTAAAAAGTCATACATGTTTTTTAAGATAGTTTTCAAAAACCATCTTAGAAAACACACACATATCATTTTCATTGCCCCTATCATCCCCGACTACATTTGAAACCCCATTAGCAGTCTCTTTTTCTTTCTCTTTCTCTCTCCCCCTTCCGCAATCAACTCTTCCTCATTGATGTCTCTTCTTTCTTGGATCACTTCACCTTGCTATCGATGAAAGAATAGTAACATGCTCCCTCTCCATTGATTGATAATGTCTTTAACTTCCATGTTGAATGTGACCTAGAAACGACCTAAAAACTCTCTATAATAGTCATCCACATGAAGATTTGAGTTATGAGCCTAGTTTTGGAGCAGAATGGAGGCATGACAGTGAGTGGTAGGCTGGCATGAAAAAATCTTGTTAATTCATCTTCTTCAATAGTTATTTCGATAAAAAAATGCAACCCATGTGGGAAATCTTCCCCATTTCTATTTTATTTCTCTTCTTATAACTGTGTATGTGTAGGTACTACCCTTTAAATTCTATTTGATTTCTCTTCTTATAACTGTGTATGTGTAGGTTCTACCCTTTAACGCTTCTAATTCTTGCAAAATAGTAACACTTATTGATTTCTTACTCTTGATTTGATTTTTTTTTAGGTTAGAAAACATTAATAGGTATTTTCAAAACAAAATGATTACATTTGTCTTTTATCTGCTTTATTTCATTTTACAAGTCTATGGAACTAGTTGTTTTCTAGATTAAAGTTGTTAATTTTAATGATATCAAACATATTAAAACTCTATGCATTCTTATGTAGCTTGTATTTGTATCTTTTGGGTACAAAATATAGTTTTAAATTTCTATCTTGTATTCGCATAATTAAATACTCTAACTAACACTACTACAAAATATAATATCCTTTATAGGGCTTTAGGCAACAAGGAGTACCTTGGCTGAGTAAGGGACAACATAGCAGTGTTGTTCTTTTCAAATTCTTTCATCGAAAAGTATTTGAAGCTAACAACAAGGAGTCCTACAAGTCATTAAAAGCACAACTCCAAAAGAAGTTGCATGAGAAGTTAAAGCTGTATATAATGGGAAAATTGTGGAGTATAAGAGGTCCAAAGCTAGGTCCTCCTACCTTTAAACCCCAATCATATGTTAACTACAATTCTCCTATTTAAAAGATCAAGAAGCGTAAACCACACCCTCCAAAGGAGAAATTTCAACTAAGGAAGTATATAGGTAGACATGTTTACTTTTTCATTATCCAATTAATCATCCTACCACATCCATTCTAAGCTAAGATATACTTAACCAAGTCAAAAGTCAAAGATAACAATGCAAATGGTAGATTTAAGGTCATCCAAACCATTCCATTTCATGAGTCTAAGTCAGGTACAATTTTCTAATGGGCATTTGTTGTGTGAACAATTAATTTGCTATGTAAACTCATATTATGAGATTTACTCAAATTGATCTGAGGTTGATGTGAAGGACAAGTTTTACTAAAGACTCTAGGACTATGGAATAACATTTGATCATGAGAAAGAACCAAAACTCATATTATGAGATTCAAGTTTTGAATGTAGAAGCTATAAAATGCTTTAAATTGTTTGATTTCCAAGTGTAGAACAAATGCAAAAAAACAAAGAGAGAGAGAGAGAGAGAGAGAGAGAGAGAGAGAGAGAGAGAGAGAGAGAGAGAGAGAGAGAGAGAGAGAGAGATGGATTGGTCATTGTCTGTCTCTTTCTTCACCCTTCCACACTCTTTATCTACATAATTGACAAACAAGCTATAGGAGTAGTCACATTGCACCCCCACACTGTCTCTTCACCAATAGCCAGAAAGAAACAAATGACGTGATCCCTTTCTTCTCTCTTCTAAGACTCTTTGAGCTATAGAGCCTATTTAGCTAGAGTCCTTGAATTCTGGGACTCTTCAAATTGCAGGGCCTATTTAGCTAGAGCCCTTGATTTTTGGGACTCTTCAAGCTATAGGGCCTTTTTGCTTTCTTGTACTCTTTGAGCTATAGGGTCTATTCAGATGGAGTACTTAATTTTTGGGTCTCTTTAAGTTGCAAGGCTAGTTAGCAAGAGTCCTTGATTTGTAGGACACTTCAAGTTGTATGGTGAGATTAACTAGAGTCCTTGAATTTTAGGACATTTTCAAATGGGAGCCTTGTTTGGATAGAGTCCTAAATTTATGAAACGCTTACTATGTTGTCTTGGAACTCTAAGATCACCAGTGTTATATTCTAACAATGAGTCTTGGGCTATAAGAACAGGAATGAGTTCATGAGTATTAAGTGGTGAGATTGTGAACAAAGTCACTTTAGGAGTGTGCGAGACTTTGGTTTGGTTTAGAACTTAGAATAAGAAATATGATAAAGAGTGGGAGCCTAGTTTCGATTGCCAACTAGGTCCCATTGGTTGATTTGCTCTAAGAGTTTAACTATCAAGGAAACTTAGATTATTTTAGGATTCTAGTGGGGTAGAAAAGGAATGGAAAAGTGGGCACCAAGTTTGAGGTATCAAATGGGACCCAATTGTTTGCTCTTTAACTTTGGAAAGACTCTTGGTTTGGGGATCAGTTGGGACTTTTAACCATTTAGGAGTTTTCCAAGTTTAGGTCACCGAGGATTATAAACTCTTTTAGGATTCTTTACTTGCATCAGAGTAGGTCATAGTCTTAGTTCTCAACTATGCCAGCTAAGTATGTGGGAAAAGTAACTGGGTTCCTAGTTCTTTGATTGGAGCTCACTTGAGCCTTTTATCCATTTTAGGAATTTTCTCAGTTTAGGTCTCAAGGAGTCTTTGGAGCTTAAGACTCTTTTTCTTTTCTTTTCATAAGAGTAGGTCTCATCTTTGTTGTTATTTGGGGCCTAGTTAGGATTCTTAATACAAGAAAAGGTACCTAGCCTTGGGTATTACTAGGGTCCATTTGTTTTCTATTTAGAAATTCAAAAGTTTTAAGAATTTTTTAGAACTTTATTTGTTTAGGATTCTCAATCATGCAATGAACTTGGAGGGCAAAAATGGGTACCTAGTTTAGTCAGAAATGACATTTAAGGCTTTTGAATTAATTCTCATCATAGAAAAGTGGGCACCCAATCTTGGTAATCTACTATGGCCTACCTATTTTTGAATCATTTTAGGAGTCTGAGAGTTTTCCTTTCTCTTTTCTGAGAGTTTATCTCTTTAAGAGTCATAACTATTTAATGAATTTGAACAAGAGGTGGGTGCCCAATTTGTTAGAACAGGGGCCACTCTAGTAAATGCAGAAAGGGACAACATGTAGTTATTAAAGGAGTTCATTTTTGGAGTTTTTTAAAAGAATGATTGGACAAACTTCATGATGCATAACATGCGCTACCTCAAAATGAAAAGTTTGTTGAGACCTTGGTTTAAGCAGAAAAATCTCTTGGCTATGGTGAATGCTACCATGGAGTAGAGAGTATGCTAAGAACCAAGTGAGAATAGAATTGGTTTTGTTCTTAGGGCATGATGAGTGCCATCCTAGAGTGGGGAGTTACAAGAGGTTTTAGGATAGTGGGTTATAGAGAGACAAAGCTGAGGGAATCCTAGAGAGAGAGAGAGAGAGAGAGAGAGAGAGAGAGAGAGAGAGAGAGAGAGATGGAAATGGGTCCCATCCAAGATCCTTGGGGGCATACTTTATAATGCGCTACCCAATGTGGCACCCTTTTTTCTTTTTTACATTAAAAAGTTTCTAAAATGATAGGGCTCCAAAATGGGGTCCATTGTTGTCTCAAATTTTTAGAAAAAATAGGGTATCCAGTTTTGTGTGGGCCTTTGTTTTTCAATTTCTTTTTAGGGAACTTTTTTTTTTACATGGGATTCTAACAGAGAGATGCCATGAACTCCTAAGGATATTTTCTTTTATTAATAAATGGGTCTCACTTGCTAATTAAAGTGGGTCCTATTTATGGGTGTTTAAAGCTTTAGCAAAAATTTCAAGTTTTAAGGATTTTTCTATGTGAGAGTCCTAAATATTAAGAAAGCCCAATAGGCTTATTTTAGTAAATAAGTTCCACTAACTTATAAAGTGGGTCCAATTTAAGGCTTCTAAGAAAACCTCCAAAAGAAGGCAAGCATTGTGGGGCCTCTCACCAAATGGTGAATTTTGGATGATTATGGGTCTCACTTGTAAGCATGGTGGATCCCATTTCAAGTTTTATAAGAGAATTAGGATTATCTTGGGGATTCTTAAAATTCTAAGAAATATAAACATGGACTCTCTCTTTTAGAGTCCCACGTATTTTGAAATTGGAAAACCACCCACAAGGACAATTTTTCTTCTTTTAGAAATGTTGGGAAGGAGACCCACACTGTAGGCTAAGTGGGTTCCATTCTTAAGGAATCCTCTCTTAAGAAATGTCCTAGGTATCTTGAATTAGGGAAACCTCATAGGGGGCATTTTCTTTTTTGATAGTAATGGGTCCCATTTTGTAGGTAAGTGGATTCCATTGTGGGTTCTGTAGGAGAGTATTAGGGCAAGTGGAATTTAACAGTGGAAAGATATAAAGAACTCTCTTGGAGGGAGTCCTAGTATTTTTTACTTCAAATAGCTCCTTCATGATGTAATTCTTTTATTTATTTTAGTCAAATGGACCACACTTCTTTGGATAAGTGGGTCCCATTTGTAGACTTTAAGATAGTTTGAAACTCTAAGGAACTCTTCTATGAGTCCTTTTGCAAGAATACAATTTTCAAAGGAGAATAAACATTAAGAACTCTCTTTATCCAAGAAAGTCCTAAATGTTTTAATCATGGGAAGCCCTTAAGTGAATTTTTTTTGGATGATGGGTGCCAATAGGGTAGTCAAAGTGGGTCTCATTTCAATTTTTTAAAAGAATTTTGATCCTTCGCGGGATTTTAAAGAAGCTTTTGAAAGAACTAAACATAAAGGGATTCTCTCTTTGGCATAGTCCTAAATGTGTTAAACCAAAATGGGTCCTATGAGTAATAAAACATCCCTAAAACAATATGATTGCATCGTGCAATGCATTGTAAAGGGTACTTATATATATATTATAATATAATTTACATAAATAGATTATTATAATGTAAGTAGGAAGATAACCCCATTTGAGTTCAATAAAAATAGTTCCACAACCCAATTCCAAGAGCAAAAATAGTCAACTCTTGACTCTTTGTAAAAAATCAAAATGTTGTTAAATTGTTAAAACTCAAGTGCCAAGGGTATTTATTTGATTTTAAATGCTTAAAAATTTTAAAATAACACATTATTCCTAAAAACTAAAAGTTTGGTAAGAAAATTCTAACTTTAAGTCATCTAAAAAATAGTTTCGTTAGCTAGTGGCATTATTTAAAAGTTTGTCCATTAGATTGTACATTTGAATTGTCTTACTTTCTTCAAAATTTTATACTATTAATTTAAAGAATTTACAATTTTAAAGCATAGTCTTAAAGACCCTTTGACTATTCTATTACATATTCAAGCACATCAAGGGCATGGACAAAAAGATATTTCATTGACCATTGAAAGTGTGAAAATTACAATGCCAACAAATGCTCCTCAATTTTTTTAAAATTTACTTGAATTTTTGAGAAAGTTTGGCAACAAGTTCTATTAGATTATCGTCACTCACAATATTTATGAACAAGTGGGTCGTGACCCTTTGTTCCATAGAAATTGTTCTCAATGATAACTCAATAAAGCTAGGTTTGATAGGATAGTTGGATCAAGGGTTTCTTTTCAAATACGAATTTGTTAATAAGTGAGTCATGGCTCCTTGCTTCATAGAATCTGCAAGTGGCAACAACCTTCTACTTGGCAATTGAAGACTCAAAAAAAGTAACTAGGAACTCCTAAGACTTGGATGAGATATAGAGAATTAGGGTTTGAAGTGCCCTAAGAGTGAATGATCAAATTGAAAATTCTAAGGGCATGATGAGCCTGAGATTCCTCCTAGAATGTAAAAATCATATTCCTTACTAGCTTCTTGGTTATGTGGCTTAGCAAGTTTGCCATGCCTTGCTTCAAAGGTAATTTCATCTAAAGAAAGTCATTTTTAAAAGTGACCACTCTAGCATTTTGGGAATTAGTAGCACTGGCATTGATGATACTCCCTTAATTTATAAAGGCCTAAATATGATAGCTAGATGAGGAGATATCATCTTCCTACAATGATCTTTCTAAAAGAAGTGATCTACTAGCCTTGGGAATACATAATTGGCTAGCTCCATAGTCATGCTTTGGGTCTTTTTATGTTGTTAGGAGATCAAAGATGATCATTTCATAGCTATCTTGTAGATAATGGTTGTGGCTTCCTCTAATAGGATGAAGAAACAAGGCCTTACTGTAGTAGCCACTTATAGGACTTCTTATGATAGGAGGTCATTACTTGGATGCCTTTCCCTTGGCATTGTTAGAGATCTGGCAAGTTTTGATAGTGTTCTTTTGATCACACTCAAGAAAGACAAGTGTGAATTATATTTGGTTGGAGGTAGGATTCTACTTGGGCTCTCTGTTGTCAATTTATAAAGGCTTCATGGCAAACATCCCCAAAGTGCATCCTTGCCAAGGGAAAAGGTCTTGAGTAGATGACTTCAACACTCAGAAGCTTTACAGGTTGATGGTGGGGTTCTAAGTAGCTTGATTATTAACCTCATGGCTTACTATAGCAACTTGATCTCCTCACAGCATGATATCATGTGCATAAGGTTTAGCAAATGGAAGGTTGTAGAATGTGACCTTGAAACTATAACAAAGTTGGTAAGGGATGAGAAGCTAGCTAGTGGGAAAAAGGTTAAGCAACTGCTAACCTCTTATTAGGCTCTTATTGATCAGGAGGCCTCATTGAAGTAGAGGATAGCAGAGTTGGAAGGAGAGCTAGTCAAACAAAAGGATCATTTCAATATGCTCTCCCCATAGAATCTAGGCAGTGGAATCAACGATTAGCGAGACACAGGTATTGGTCATTAGCATGGAGGAGAACATTACCATGGAGCAAGTAGAATGAGTCAGGGCAAAGTTGATTGAGATTAAAGAACGCACATTATCAGTGGTGCAACAGTTGGATTGTTTGAAGAACAAGATTGTGAAGCTCTAAAACATCCTAGATCGCTTCAAGTTTTGATTTTCCTTTATGCTTTCTACTTTCTATTGCTCATTTCTTTGATGTTTGATGTAGCCTTTTTTGGTATCTTCCTTTTTGATGAAAAATCGATTTCTTTATTCTTTTCCACAAATGTGTTTGAATTTTGCATTAAATTCTATAATTTATACTCATATGGATGAATTTTATTTCAATACCTCATTTATAGTGGTTTTTGTAGTTTATACTTGTAATGATAGTGATAGTTTACCATAATGCATTAAATTTTACATTTGTAAATACGAAAAAATTACTCAAACACTAAAAAATAGGGGGTAAGGTCACTACCCATGATTGTTATCCTTGATCTAAATAGCCCTGGTAGGAGTGTTTAAAGACTTTTTTCCTTTCTTATCTCATCTAAGACTAAGGATGTCAACAGTTTGGTTTCACCTAGAATTGGAACTTTACCATTCTTTTTTGCACCAGGATCAGAACCGGATCAAACAAAAGTTTGGTTTCAACATCAAGGACTAGTACCAAACTTTCCCATTCCAATTTGGTTCTTAGTTTTTATTGGTCCTATAAGTAATACTAGCATTTAAACCACATGAAGATGTTAGGTGTTGAGAGAGCAAAAAATTGAGATCACAAAGTTTGATAGAGATCTAAGGCAAGATCATCTAATATGATTGGTTGTTCAGCCTTGGGGTGCTTTTTTATTTCAAAGAGGTTCTAAATGGAGGCTATAATGCATATAAGGGAAAAAGTGAGTATATGAGTATGAAAGATAGTTTTACTAATACACCTCAAGTTTTACCTAGCATAAGAAATGCAAAGCAACAACAACAAGTGGAAGCTAACACATGCTAGCATCTCCAATTTCTTTTTATCACCAAAAGAAAATAAATGTAGACAATAATTTTTTTTTGCTTTATAGATTGCTAACAAGTTTCTAAATTACTTTGTTGAAATAATTCATTTGCACATGACAATATAGCTATAGAAATTGATCCAATACCTAAAATGTTAACTTTAAAGCAGTTATAATGCTTCGATGCTCATAATCTATGATTAAATATATGTGAGCTAGAGCTATCTCTTAAACTTTCATGCTTGAGTCTCTATTTCTATTTGGCAAAATTCCCTCCCATTCAATTGGGAGTGGGCATTTACAATTTAGTCCTTCCATTTATCTATTAATCTTAGGTTTTAACCAAGCAAAAAATGTATTGTGTGAGGTTTTTTATGGAATTGAGTATTCATAACTTTAGCTTCTAATTTGAGGTTTTGAGAATTTAGGAAAAAATCTCAAATATTAAGCATTTTTTCTTTTCCCACTATATTTAAGTAAAATATCTAATATACCCTTATTTATTTGTGTGTCCATTATATTTAGGCTAAGCATGTAATATATCCTTATTCATTTGAGCTATGGTATTACCTAATGCTAAAGTAGTGTCATATTTGCAAACATTGCCTTTTTATTATTTCAGGCCAGATTTTTGGGCGATTTAACACATTTATATTATTCAAAATCATTTATGTTAAAGTTGAACCAAAATTCATTTCTATTGGATGCTTGCAGACCTATGTTTCTCAATGCTTTGAATCACAGTCATTAAATAAAATGTAATATGAAAAAGACAAGATCATCAGATGTACATGATTTTCAATGGGTAAGCTAAAAAGAGGGGCTCAAACAATATGAACGTCTTAGATACAAACAAAAAAACAAAAAGGCAACATCTGAAAATAAGACATTGCCTTAGTGTTTGAAAATACCAAGACTATTATTTTGGGCATAATAAAATTGAAGGTATTTTTAGTCTTGCAAAATTTAAGGCACAAAGACTAAATTAATGTTAACTAAAGTTAAGTATAAATTAATAGGCATATTATAATCTAATTATTCAATCCACGATTTCAGTTTGGTTCTTTTGGCATAGATTTAAAACTTAAAAAAAATAATTATGTTCACTGGCAAAGGACTAAAACCCACTAGTTCTAATTGAAGGACTGCACCTAAATTTTCAATTTAGTTATCTAGACCTCATTGACACCCCTATCTAAGATGGACAACTCCTAAAAGAGTCCCAGCAGGCATGCATGCATGCCTTGAGATAGAAGAAATCCACGCCCTTCGTTTTTCAAATATGATAAAATCTTTTTGTAAGATCGAAGCCATTCATCATATTCTTCGTACCAAAACTAGTAAACCCAGTAAAAAAAAGCATTGATACTTGTTTTGGGTCATTGAAGAATTTAACAAAAATGGATGGGCAGTCTTTTTTATCATTAAAATATAAACTAAAAGCATCTGACGAATATAAAATCTGATCTTTATAAGTCTATAGAACAAAGCTTCAATATCTTTAAAAGGGGATGTGTACCTCTCTCTCAAAGATGTACAGCTACAAGGACTCATCCTGGAAACTTCGCAATGCTTGACCAAAATATAGCTTGGCAATCAGCCGGGTCAAACATAGAATAGATAGATGATCTTTTGATGGGAGAGAGAGGGGTCAAACTTTTGATTCTTTAAGACCCGACTGTTAAGCGACCCTCCCTTGTAGTAGTTTAGTTGGTTAGATACTTGGCGCTCACTCCAGATACTCGGGTTTGAGTTGCGGCAACGGAATCAGCTATTTTTAAGTGGGTTAGCCTCATCCGCTTTTTTCCGGTTGGGGGTTCACGACTGTGGCATTTTTTCGTTTGGGATTCAGTTTGAGGTTCCATTTAGGGTTCATTGTTAGATGCTTTCTTTATCTGCAAATTCCTGCTGTCATTGGAGTCAACTGTGAGCGAACTCTTTCTCTATTCCAAAATTTGTTTTCTTCGATCGTGACTTCGAAGTCGTTGGACTGTAGGATTCATCGACTACCAGGCAAGTTTTTTCATAGAATGATTCCTTTTTCCTTGCAAATATTTTCATGTAAAACGAGTGTGATCTGAGCTCTCATGTTAGTCTCTACAAAGTTCATCTTCATGATGGGATTTCTTTGTCGATCACTTTCGATGTTGATGGACTTACGTGTGTATTTGGGTTGATTGTTTTTGTGATTAGTTTTGATGTTTTATTGCTGCTTATAGTTTGTGGATTTGACATTTTTGGTCTTCTTTTATGATTGAACTAGTAGGGCTCGGATTGGGTTTCTTCTTTTCTGTTGTTAAGCTACTGAAATTTGAAGGTTTTAGGGCTTGTTGATAGTTTTATTTCTATTGTTTGATGTGTTATTTTGCTGCTTCTTTTGATTGTTACAGTGTTGAAGTTAGCATTTGTGGTTTTGGTTCTGTGATTGCTTTTGTGGTTTATTAATGAGGTTGCCAAGCTATTCATAACTTGTTGCAAGGTTGTCCAATTACTCTGCACCCTTTGCTTGAAGTTGGTATGTGGCTGCTTTCCCTTTTAATTTAGTAGTGACCCTAAAAGTGCCATTTTGTTATTGCAATATAGGCTTCTATTTCACCCTAAGTCTAGAAAAGGACAGCTAGGTATACAAAGCTCTCGCATATGCAGTGTCCCAGGAAAGGGTTGATTATAAAGGGTCTGTGGTTCTATAGTCTCTACCACTACTACATATATGTACTACATGTATTAAAACTATGATTTCGGAATAAATACACCTGAAAGTTTTATAATGTAGTATTCTTTTCATCTGTATATATAGGAATATATAAGAAAGGTGATGCTCCTAAGTCCTGTCTACATCATCAAATTGTTTTTATTTGTACATCATCAAATTGTTTAAAATGTAATGTTCATGGTGATGATTCTCTCCTAAGAAGTTAACCAGATAAAAGTGTGACTTTCTACAAAAAAAAATCTTTTAATTTGTTCAGAAATTGGTTTTGTGCTTTACCTTCTACTGCTGAGTTGTTTTTCTTACAATTGGTTGCTTTTGTTGTTACTTTTATGATTACAATGTGAAGTTCTGGATTTAGTTTTCAAGGTCATTGATTCAATATTCTTAAGTGACCTGCAGGTAATTGATGTGGCAGAAGCTATATACTACTTAGTTGATCCAAGTGCAAACAATAATAGAGTGGTGATAGATCGGTCACTCAGTGGTGAGGTAAGTTTATGAGCAGTAAACTGTCTTGCCTTACAATTGAACTGGTGATTGCCTATGTTAGTATGTGCTTGGTGCATCCCAGGGTGGTTTGTAGTTCCTTTGACCTGCATTGTATTTGTTAAATACATCAGAATCTTGTATGCTTGCGTAACATACCATTAGCCTTTGTTTAGAATACCATTAAGCCTTTGGTAACACTATAACTATTATTGATTGCAACTTTGTTTTCCATTTACACCACTATGAGTGGCTCATACATAACCGTTCTACTGTCTACATTTTAGTAATAGGTTCACAATTGTTATTTCACTATCCATATTTTTTGAAAGATGTATACTTCCATTATCTACTGTCCACTTTTCACAAGAATGTGCACAGTGAATTATTTACGTCTAATCTCTTGAAAGAGGATTTCAATTACTGCTCTTATTGTTGAACTTTTTGCAGGACATGAACTTCACATCATGTGTGTTTCTATAAGATGTGCTTTGCTTTATATCTAGAATTTCAAAAGAATGCATACTACATCTTAGCATATATTGTCTAAGCTATACATTGGATATGTCCTCATGTTGACATTGTATATTACCCAAGTATGACATTTTATTTTTGCCATTCTATTTGTGGCATAGTTGTATCCCTCCATGCGTGAGAGACATGACTATTTGAATTTATTTTAAGTTTGTACTTTTACCCCTGCTTCTATTTTGAGTTAACTTTGTATGACCTATAATTCATCCTTGATGCTAAAAACAAAACCCCATACACTGACACTTTCAAACCGACCAACTATACAAAATTACTACCAGTACAATCATTGCAAGCTATTTTTCTTTCAAGTATACTATTTTGATGCATCCTCCTATTGGTATGATCTATTCGAGACCTTTTTCAGATGCTGCGTAAAAGAAAGGATTGAGTCCGTGTGACTCCTAGTCCTGTTGATGGCGAAGATTCGGACAGGGTGTTTGAAGATATAGTTGATGGAGACAATGGATCTTACAATAAATTGACTAAGGAACAAGAGGACTTTATCCTCGAAACACTTTATGATGAAATCATAGAGGGTAAAATCATCGCAACTGAGAGTATGCCAAAGGGTGCGGTGATTAAGGAATTGGTGCTTCACTTTAAACTCGATTTGGGGTTAATTTGATGATGAAGCAGTTGAATACAAAAATAAGACTTTCCAAAAGTAAGAATGTTACACTTGCAAAGTTGAGGAATGGAGACTCAAGATTAGGGTGGGATATTGAGAGAAATTGCTTTCTTGCAACTCTTGAGATTATGAATACCCACCTACAGGTAATGCACTACTCTAATTCTACAATAATATACATCACATTTACAATGCCTTTACAAATGTTTGTGTACATACAGTCGAATTCGGAGGCTCGTTGCTTATTTGGGAGGAACTTATGGAACTATGAACACCTAGAGATGGTGTTTGGGGGGAGCAGTGCTACGGGAGAATTTTGCTCAGGGATTAATAATTTTGTAGAAAATGATACACTTTGTGAATCAAGCATGACCGGTAGTCAATATACACAATCGGTTGAGGAAATAGATAAAGCAGATATGTCAAATGTTGATGTTGATGCATTTGACTTATAGGTCCAATATTATGGGGGCAAGTTCAAGGGGACAATGATGGATTGCACTCATAAGATCTATCTGAGCACTTTCCACAACATCATCCTCAATTCTCTCCTTTAGGACTGTTAACCCGCAGTGAGGGGAAAAGGGAAGCAAGCTGGTCAAGCATCGTCCTCAGCTTGTAATGATTCCCCTCCATTCATTGATCCTTCCATTATATCAAGGGTAGAAAGACTTGCAGGTATAGACAACACCTTGTGGATGACTACATTGGATACTTTGGAGGGTTTGACTGAGATAGAGAGAGTTACGGGGTATAATATTTTTGCAAAAGACGGACCTAAGCTTTAGGGAGGGTTTTGTTTGTTGTTCACAGGAGAGACAATTGTTGTATGTGAGGACACATTTGTAGGTGATTGCACTTTCTAGAGAATCTATGTTGTTCGATTTGAACTACTTTTTTTTGGTTGATGTTGTATGAAACTTTTTGGTGTGTATTTATATTGGACCTCTGTAGGCGTTATTTTTTTTGGTTAGACATACATTATTCCATACGTTAAGATTGTGGATATTTAATCACACTTTTATTTTGTTGTCATTATATGATTTCAACCCTTAATTAGAAATGGGTGATGCATTTATATACATACCAAAATATATAATTTTCATGATTGTAAATGTTGATTATTAGGTGTAACTTCTCACATGCGTAAACTGTGAACTGTCCAACAAAGAAATGAGGTTTTGTCGAAATTTTGATAAAATATAAGCAAAATATTGGTACAACAAAGCGCTACATTTACTTCATCACTACTTTCATTTGCGATAATACAAGGCAATTGGTGAAGAGAGATAGTACAGCACTGTATGTAATGATGAAGTACTTCATGAAGTGCATAATGTGGTAAACATGATTGCGTCACACATATTTAGACAAATTATGCAACTCGAGGAGGATGCCACGTTGTATGTGCAAACATCGCTGCCTATTCGGGCAAAAAAGTACTCAAGGTTATGAAGAGTTTTGGCTAGTTTATGAAGAAACTATGATGAGATTCTAAAAATTGTATAGAATGCATCAGTTCTAATTTGATAAGCTGATTAAGGAGGGTTTATTTAAGGGCACATGTTTGGCATTTTGTTGGCACATCTCTTGCGATATCTCCGATGATAACTTGTGTGACATCTAAGTTATGTGCTATATGTTCTATGATATCTCTGGTGATATTTTGGATGATATCTGAGACATGCCTCAGATATGAGAAACATATGCCTCTCAGATATCATAGTTAAATAAGCTGCATTTCTGGCATATACCATGATATCAACTAGCACCTTGATGTTCATCAATGATCTCGACCATTCATTTGAAGCTATTCATCTATGCCATGATATTCCCAAGGCCCAGGGATTTTATGGTAAAAGTACATGAGGAGCCTAGTTTCTTCAATGATTTGGGCCATTCATCTTAACCGTCTTGCCATCTGGGCTTTCCCTTACCTTTTGTCAAGTTCTATTACTGCTAGGGTAGAACTCAAGAGTAGCTTTTCCACATACAACGGGGATTGGAGGTGGAAATGATGAGAGGGAAAAAGTCTGAAGTAGTTAACAACATGGAAGGACTTGCCTTTTGTAATGGAGTAACTGTTATTGCTGCCACTAATAGGCATGGAATACTTGACCAAGTTCTTCTTCGACCAAGAAGGTGTGACAAACAAGTAAAAGATTATGCTCCAATATCGTTTGCAACTTAGACACAGATGTAAGGTGTTGTTTTTAGACAAAAGACAGAAATGTTTCCATAATTTATTTTAATATTTAAAAATTGGAAATTTTATGTTCATGGTCACCTTTGCAGAAGTTTCTCTCCTTGTCTATTACATATAAAAGTATACCGTAGATAACGCTAGCTTCAACGGGCAAAATTTGCAGTTCTGGAATTGAAAGGAATCTAAGTTCTCTTGACTACTTTTTAACTTAACAATCCATGTGATTTACAATCTCCTTTCAGCTCTGTGAAGACAATGGAACAAGTTGTAGCTGCTGTGTCCGAGATCTTCTATATACTTTGCATTAAGTGATATTGAATAGGTACTCGAAATCTTCTATATACTTTACTCCCAATCATATCATGCTGTGAAAAATAGCTAGATTTACACTCTTTTCCTTAGTTTATAGAATACCAAAGGTGGAAAAGAATAGTATCAAGTATCAACCATGCAAACTGCATATTTAAAATGGAGAAAACTTAGTCCGTACCAATTATTTTCATTTTGAAACTCAAATGTTAGGGAGAAAGACATGGTTCTCCTTTTGTTATGGAAGATTTCGTTCTTTATCAGTGCACTTGGTAACAAGTTATTTTTTACTATTTATGTCAATGCAGATGGTAACCATATTCAGCATGTCTGAGATTGGACCATGGGCATTGATAGATTCAGCACTACAAAGCAATGATGGCGTACTAAGGATGCTAGCAAGGAATTCCATGTTAGAAAAGCTTGTAGAAGATATTGATAAATCAATAAAGGCAATTATAGAGAATGCACATGAAATTGCAAAGACCCACAAAAGGAATAACTGAGAAGCCATTGATAAGCTGGTGGAGGTGTTGTTAGAAAAGGAGACTCTTTAAGGAGATGAGTTAAGAGCAATCCCATCTGACTTTACTGAAATTCTAGTAGATACAATCAATGAAAAACCTGTTCGCGAACTACTTGCAGCTTGAGAAGTCCAAGCATTTCATGAAAAGACAATAGCCAACAGTAATCCATAATATAGAAACTTTGCATGATGTAACATAAATTTGCATGAATGGTATGGTGTAACATAATCTTTACATGGCTCACAGTTCTCTTTTTTAAATGATGAAGGCCTACAGTGCAATAGATACCTTGTATAATACTAATCTCTGTTGTCTGCCACTTCTACCCATGCATTGCTCCTAGGAAGACTTCTGAATGCATGAACAAAGCATTGGTGCCAACAGAGCCCCAGTCAACAACTCACCCAGACAAGAAAGCCGATTCGCTCATTATTTGTTACACTCTGAACTTATTCTGATACTTCCACTATACAAATCAAACCCAAATAATGGCTCTGGATAGGAGATTTGGACAAGCGAAGATCTTGTTTTTGTCCAAAGTTTAGAATCTAACAAAGACTTCTCTTTTGAAGGTTGTGGTGTTCCAAGACTGACCACATTTTCATAATTATCATCTTCATCATCAGCAAATTAAAAAACAACTCTTCGGTTTCAACTACTCTGACCATTTGAATCTCTCTTATAGTTAATATCTTGTCCATCATCGTCGCTGCTGACACCATCCAGTGTTTCACGAGAACAAATTAGAACTTCTGCAGTAACTAAATCACAACACAAAAAGGCAGACAAATGGATAATTTAGTCATAAAATGGGGAAGTAAACCAAAAACAAAAATGGTAAAAGGCATGGAACCTGTTGTCCCTCAGGCAATAATCAATAGTTGTGGGCTGATTAAAAAGCTCTTCTACCTACACAAATTCAGCAGTCCTAAGTACCACAAGATCCTTCGGAATGCAAGTATGAACATTGTAAATTTGAACGGAATAGTTGTCCTCAAACTCACATTTCACTTCCAAAGAAGAACATAGTTAGGAAGAAACACAACTCTATTCCCATCTTCCAAGTGCATCAATAGTGAACCTAAAGGAATGTAAGCACTCATGAAACATAAGTAGTATACTCTAGAGCCAAAGAAGAAACATCTCTTAAGAAATTTACCATCTCAATGAAATTTTCTTTGTATCAAGAAATAAGTAGCACCCATTGATATCATATTCTTATATATGAAGTTCTCTTCCACCAGTTGAAAGATATTAGCATGCTAAGTAGGGTCTATTCTGTATCTAACCAGACAAAGTGTATATCAGAAGTAGTAGAAGATAAGAAAAAAACTAGAAAAGATGTATTTAGAATCTAAGAACATCAAATTGGTATAATAGGTGAATAAACATAACCAAATTTGGAAATAAAGAGCAGTGAAACCAGGGTGCCATTGAAAATGTCTATAGAGATGAACATTTTCCAACCAGAAGGAAAAAGAAGAATCAAGATTCTCAGTATTGACTAAACTAGGCTCAACTTCAGTCTTCACTCCATCTACCACAAAGAAGAGAAAGCAAGTACTTGAAGAGCACACCAGTGTCAATATTCTTCGCAAAGACATTGGACTGGCACTTTGACCCTCGTTCAGAATTAACTATCAAATTAGAAAATGAGGCCCTGAAACCATAGTATAGCTTTTGAAAGCAGGAATAAGCAGACTATATGCTCCAACTTGGTTTCCAAAGACTATATGCTTCAACTTGGTTTCAACCTTTGAGGAAGATAAAGCGTGACTTGTTCTATTCATGCCTGAACCAAAGAGGCAAATAAACAATCAACTTCACATGTTCCAACCATATATATCATACACCACAACTATCTCCAGCACATAACACATTAGTGTTGAACTATTTCATGGGCAAGGAATAGGTCAATTAGGTTGTGGCACTTCTACCATTTGTAAGTTGGCAAACTGAAGTCCTGTCTTGAATCTGCAAGAACAATATCCAAGAAGCAGAAAATAGTGTGCCCCTTCATAAGAAAATGCCAAACATATGCAGTTAAATGAACATAATCATGGAGAACTCAGCAAAATTGAATAAATACAATAAGGATCCATTAGCTCCAAAGATATAAAGTGAAACAAATAATAGAAACTTGAATGAGAACAGGAAAGACAGTACCACTTACTTGGATTCAACTTCCTCTCTCAGCCATGTCAAAGACCCCGATATGAAGTTCATAGAGGAGCACCAATCAATATTCACATGGTCACACACACAAATATGTTCTATGAGATAGAAACATTACCACAGTTGGAAATCAAATCCATCAGGTGGCAGTGAGAGAAAGAAATCACAATTAGAAGGTAGCTGACTTCAAGCAAAAGTAATTGCAGGGAAGTTAAAAGATAAGTTTTACATAAACAAAGGCACAATCATAAGTATGATAATTACAAGTAGAAGTCTACCAAGGACATATGCTACTGCATTGAATTATGAGGAGGGGCATTAAATACAAGGGAGACACGGTCGCATTCTCCATCTTGTAATGCAATAGTGGGTGTCGACACTACATTTTGATCGAATCCCCCATCACACTGTTCCCTTTGGTGCATTGTCATCCCAATTGGTGGTAAGGATGGTAGCTCAATTAGCATGTACTTATCAAACTAGATAAACCATACTGTATGTTGTTCGTTGGCAGGATAACGTAAGTACCACTTGCTACGATTGGGCTTCGATCATACTTGAAGCAGTAGCATAGGCCCTCGGCCGCATGCACATAAGGGGTGGGGGTTTTGCTCCATTCCTGTAAGGAGATATCATGTGCATATATTTTGCACTATAAGAAGTATATACAGTCATATAAGCATTCAAGTAGTTAAGTAATACATCTTAAAACAAGAGTTTCAATACAGCATTTTCTGTGACATGAACTCACATCTACTAGCTATTTCTATGAACATAATCAAACCACAGTTTGTCTGCTATGGAAGCACACCAAGCAGCAGCATCCTGACGAGCTGCCTCCTGGGTAAGGCATAACGGTGTGCTCTGTGAATTGTTTGTGCTCATTATGACTGTTTGTAAACCCTGCATCTCCATCTCATTCTGATGTAGCACTTGCATACCGGCATTCACCCTCTCCAAGTTTACATCAATGACAATTTCATCCTCTAAATCACTGTTGAAGTTGCAGCTGTCATTGTTATTGTCGCATTGAGCCTCAGGATTGTCTCCCATCTCCTTTGCCGGCCACGTATCGCCAATGCATTCTTGGCGCATAAAATTGTGCAGCGTACATAATGCTTTGACAAGATTAACCTGTGTCCTAAGAGGAAAGGGAGGTGCAGTCTTGAGAATGAGAAATCTGGCCTTTAGAATACCAAATGTTCTGTCTATTACGTTCCGCAACTGTGCATGTCGAAGGTTGAATAACTCTTTGGCATTTTGTGGTTGTTGCATTCCATGGGCAAACTCCTATTTGCCCATTTGCATAACCCTCGTCAACTAGGTAGTATTTCCCCGTACCATAAACGTATCAGCGATTAAGGAACAAGGCATCAAGGTAGAACCTACAAATGTAAACACATAATGGATTTACCATCAAGAATTGTCAACCGTGCTCCTCGTCTTGTAAGAGCCTCTTTCAGCACGGCAGCGTACAGACCGCTCAAAGCCCGCAAGCACATATGTGAACTGCATGTCAAAATTGCAGCTTGCAAGAATGTTCTATGCAATGAACCCTTTCTTAGTATGCCACTTTGACAAATCACAAGGACCCACACTAAAAACCCTAACAGGTATCAATGTCCCATCTGCAGCTCTAATGCAACCCTGTCAATAGTATGTGACATATTGAATGTTACGTGTGCAATGTCCCAATCTATTGTATTGAAGACTACAAACGACAATATAGTTACCGTGAAATGATTCTCTCTGATAATTGTTTGAAATCTCTGGGTGGTCCTCCGTTGCATGCAGAGCCATAAGGCTACTGTACAACTGCAACATTGCATGAAGAACTTTGTGGAAGTTGGTACTAATGGTATAAGTGGATCTAAATAGATCCTTTGCTGCTGGTTCGTACCTCGAGTCCTGTCCGACAATCATTAAAAATGTTGCCACCATGTCCTCCATTGACACTCAGAGGGTGCTCGATAAGAGGTCGGTGTTTTGAAAAATATTAACCAGCTTACTAAACTGGAACTGATGCTTTCTATATAATTTTTGGAATCTTGTCCTAGTTTCTTCATAAACTAACCAAAATTCTTCGTAACCTCGAGTACTTTTTTGCGGGCGCATTAGACGCGGTGTTCGCACGTGCAGCGCAGCATCCTCCTCAAATTGCATAACTTGTCTAAACATGTGTGATGCGGTTGTGCTTACCACATTATATCCTTCACGAAGTACTTCATCATTACGTGCAGTGCTACACTGTCCATTTTTCGGCCATTGCCCTGTATTATCGCACATGAAATTTTACTTATATTTTAGCAAAATTTTGGCAAAGTCTCTTTTGTTTGTTGGACAATTCACAGTTTACGCATGTGAGGCGTTACACCTAATAATCAACTTTTAAAACCATGAAAATTATATATTGTAATGTGCATATGAATGCATCATCCATTTATAATTAAATGTTGAAATCATATAATGACAGCACAATAAATGTGTGATTAAATATCCGTAGCCTCAAAATATATAGAATGATATATGACTAACTAGAATAAATACGGCTTACAGAGGTTCAATATAATTACACACAAAAGAGTTTCAACGAACATAGTTTCTCTAGAAAGACCAAACACCTACAGGTGCATCTTCACATACAACAGCTCTCTCCTGCGACTGACGAGCAAAACCCTCCCTGAAGCCTATGTCAGTTTTTTGGAGAATACTATACGCCTTAATCCTCTCTATCTCGGTTAGACCCTCCAATGAATCCAATGCAGTCATCCATGAGGTGTTGTCTATGTTTGCAAGGCTTTCTAACCTTGATATAATGGAAGGATCAATGAATTGAGGGGGATCATTACTTGTTGAGGACGATGATTGACCAGCTTGCTTCTCTTTTCCCCTCACTCGCCGCGGGTTAACAGTCCCAGAGGAGAGAATTGAGGATGATGTTGTGGAGGTAGCTTGGCGAATAGGGGGTTGTGGAAGGTGTTTAGATGGATCTTGTGGGTGCAATCCATCATTGTCCCCTTCAGCTTCCTCCCCATAATATGGGACCTGGAATTAAAATGCATCAACATCCACATTTGACATATCTGGTCTGTATACTTCCTCAACTGGGTGTGTATATTGACTGCTGGTTATGCTTGATTCATGGAGGCCATCATCTTCTACAGAATTATTAATTCCTGAGAAAAATTCTTCGGTGGCAATGCTCCCCCCAAACACCGTCTCCAGGTGCTCATAGTTCCATAAATTCCTCCCAAATAAGCATTGAGCCTCCGGATTCGATTGTACATACACAAACATTTGTAAAGGCATTGTAAAGGTAATGTATATTATTTTAGAAATGTAGTGGTGCATTACCTGGAGGTGGGTATTCATGATCTCTGGAGTTGGGTGGAAGTAGTTTCTCTCTGCATCCCACCCTAATCCTGAGTCTCCATTCCTTAACTTTGCAAGTGTGATGTACTTGCTTTTGAAAAGTCGTATTTTGGTATTCAACTGCTTCATTGTCAAATCAACTCCAAATCGTTTTTGAAGGGAAGCAGCAATTCCTTAATCACCACACCCTTTGGCATACTCCCAGTTGCGATGATTTTACCTTCTATGATTTCATCATAAAGTGTTTCGAGGATAAAGTCCTCTTGTTACTTAGTCCATTTATTGTACGGTCCATTGTCTCCATCAACTATGTCTTCAGACACATTGTCTAGATCTTCACTATGAACAGGACTAGGTGTCACAGGGACTCTCTTCTTTTTTTTGTGCGGCATCTGAAAAATGTCTCCAATAGATCATACCAATAGGAGGATGTATAAAAATAATATATTTGAAGTGTCAATGTATGGATGACAGCTACCTCTACTTCTTCCCTAAGGATGCCACAAAAAAAAGCCTCTGAAAACTTATATTTAAATTATTATTGTTACCATTTTTCTACACAATGCTTTGTAGTTGTGCTTTAAAGCAGGAAACATTGTTGACAACGTGTTTAGTTTCCTTTGAAGTATAAAAAGGATTTTCACATACAGATATTTAGATTACCATGTCCTAAAAGAAAATTCATGGATTATTAAAAAAATTTCTCAATTCATTCAGAGGGACAAATAAGACTCAGACAGCACAAGTGACCTTATTTGATCTACATTTTGACTACATAATTCACGGTTAATAATTCATTTAATCAAAGTGGTCACTACTAGACATAGGCACTTTGAGGGTGCAAAAAAATAGAAGCAAGGGGTGCACTGGACAAAATAGTTTCTCCTTTTCCAAGCACAAATATGAAGCATGGTCTGCATGAGTGGAGGAATCACATTTATTCTCACACAAAGTAGAGATTTCAGATTACATATGAAGATAAATATTGGCCGACCCTTAATTGGGATAAGGTCTTGATGATGATGATGATGATGATATGAAGATAAATTTTGAAATTCCAACAACAAATACAGCATACACAAATAGCAAACAGATCGCAAAGAGAAAACAAAAATTCCCTTGAGAGGAAGAAGAAAAACTAGAAACAAGTAGAAGAACAAAGCAAAACCAAGCACAATAATAAGAGAAAATAAAGAGAAAATAAGTAAACAGGATTATTCAAAAAGATAAGAAAGTCATTATAGGCTTCTTAAACTGTTTAATGTGTGATGTTAATTACTCCCAGTTTCTCAGCATTACACAATTTCAAGATTCATCAAATGTCAATATCAAGTTAGAAATAAAAACAATACTCGACCATCCACCAAGAGATAATGGGAACAAAAAGAAGACTAGCAGCTATTCCATGCACCAACTGAAAAGGTAATCCTACAGCAGGCAAATATGTACTTAAAGATGGAAGTAGAGTTTGCATAGTCCTAACTGAGTATGACAAAACAAGAAATAAGAAACAACCTGATTTCATACAAACACAGGCCTTTAAGCATAGTTTCTTATTCATAAACTACAAAGCATTGTGAAGATAGACCAATAGAAAAATAAAACTTGCAATCATCAAGGAGAGAAATGATAGATTACTTACTTCCAACATCTCATAGTTAGATAATGACACAAAAAATTTGCCAATAAGAACCAAAACCTAACTACAAAAACCAGTAAATTAGGTCCCCAAAATCCAAAAAACCCAACTACAAAAACCAATTGAATCAAAGAAGCTTTTGGGTTAAACAATTTCACAGTAATCCATTCTCGGATTTGGTTTCCTATGTCTCCTAATTTTAAGCAAATGCAGTAAAACAAATATATCGAAAAGAGCAATTCTGCAAACAATACTGTCAAACTCTGGTCATATAACCAACTTTTTGTGTCCATGTGGGGAAATTACGTGTGAAGATCATCATATTAGTAGACAAATAAACAAATCAATTTCAAAGATCCAGGCATCAAATTACTTGCACAACAGAAAACAACAAAATAGAAGATCCTGTTAGAGATGGAGGACTTGACAACTTGGTCTTTGGATTAGCAGAATATGCTGAAGGAGATGCAGAGAGAACCTTCAAAACCTACATAATATGGCAGAAATCAGAGGCAAGCAATAGAAAACTAATTAAGCTGAAATTGTTTGGTTTCATGGCCTTCTACATCAAATGAAACAGAAATTAGTAAATAAAAAACTTACCAAACTATTTATAAGATTTAGGAAATGGCCAATCCCTCGAAAAAGCATAGGAGCCTATTTCAAGATGTATTTAGATGATCAGAAGCGCAGATAAAAATACTGAGTATTTAGGTAAGAATGATATACCTGGCTGCTCTTAGGAATAAGAAAACAGTTGCATATCGGTATATTTGTAGAAACTACTGCAGGAAGGTACCAAAAAGGAAAAACTTTTGGAGAATGAAAGCCCTAATTCGGTTCCATCTTTGTCTAATCGCCAACTCACGCAACTCAGATATAATGAATTATTAAGACACTCCTTTCAGGTTGAATACACTGATCACCATGCAAAACGAGCAACATAAAATTTTGATTTTGGAACAGAGTTCCTTCCTAGCCATTAAAACTTTCAAAACAGGTAACAGAACCCACTTGGAGAAGAAGAGAACAACATATAAAATTTTTAATTTTAGAACTCAATAAAAAAAAACCCACTTGCAGATACAACAGAACAATCATGGACTCTAGAAAATGAAACTGAATTAACAAGAACATGTCTGAAGTAATAAAAACATGAAAATGAAAAATATTCAAGCAAAAGATAGGGCTTTCCAAACCAAAGAATTGCTGCCATGACTACGTCACCCGGAATCCAACCAGAATCGGAACTCCAATCGAAGAAAAAGAGAAAATATGAGAATGAAGTAGGGTTTTCCTTTCGCTTTTTTCCTCTTTTGTAGATAATTGAATCAAGAGATTGTTCTTATAGAAGAGAGTTAGGGTTTTGCAAATAGGGTTTCCTTTCCAAGATCCGATTGCACAGGCAAAATATATGCTCAACCTTAACCATGTAGTTAGAATATCCTTCCAAAAATACACCAATAAACCACCCAATATCTGCTAAAACAAGCAAAAGCAAAGAGATCATTTGGAGAAGAAAAAGCATATTTTTTTTCTCTTTTGTAGAAAATCGAATCAAGAGATTGTTCTAATAGAAGAGAGTAAGGGTTCTGGAAATACGGTTTCCTTTCCAAGATCCAATTGCACAGGCAAAAATATGCTCAACCCTAACCAGGTAGCTGAATATCCTTCCAAAAACACACCAATAAACCACCCAATATCTGTAGAAACAAGCAAGCAAGCAAAAGCAAAGAGATCATTTGGAGAAGAAAAAGCCTATACACTTCTGGGATATGTGACTTCTTCTTCCTTCGAAAAAGCCTACTACGCTTCTGTTGCAGATGTAAGAACGGAAAATGCCGATTGGGAAAGGAAATGGCATCATGTTGCCAGCTTCTATTGTTTGGCGTCAAAGACCCCCTTCTTCTCTCACTAGAAAATAGTGGTTTGTAGTTGATTTCTCTCTCTCTAAAACTGGATGCATTTTACACTGCATACTAGGTTTGGCATATTTCAAAAATGCCAAACATGTCAACTCCTAATGTTAAATAAAGCTGATATCTTAAATATGTTGAAGATATCGCAGTTAAAAAAACCTGATATCTCAGATGTGCCGAAGATATCGCAGTTAAATAAACCCAATATCTCAGATGTGCCGAAGATATTGCAGTTAAATAAACTTGATATCTCATATGTGCCGAAGATATCGTAGTTAAATAAGCTGCACATTTGAGATATGCCATCATATCTCAAAAATGCCAAAGATGTGCGATTAAATAAACCCCTCTAATATTTTTCAGACCACCAGCCTCTTATCTAGCACCCGTTGTGTGACAGTGGAGGAGATAGTGGCAACCTTCTTAATGATTGTTGGTCAGGACTTGAGGTACAAACTAGCAGCGAAGGATCTTTTTAGGTACACTTATACCATCAATACCAACTTCCACAAGATCCTTTGTGCAATGTTGCAGTTGTACGGTTGCTTTATGGCTCCTCATGCAACAGAGGACCACCCAGGGATTTCAAACAATTATTAGAGAGACAAGCATTTCATACTCTATTTGTCTTTTCTGATCTTCCAATACAACAGATTGGGACACTACAGATTTAAAAATTCAGTATTTCATTTTGTTGACAAGGTTGCATTGGAGTTGCAGAGGTGACATTGATCCTAGCAAGGGTTTTTGGTGTGGGTCCTCACAATTTGTCAAAGTGGCGCAATAGGAAAAGGTTCATTATACAGAACATTCTTGCATGCTGCCTCCTGATGGATTTAATTTCTAACTATGTATACATATGGTAAAGTTTCTTTCTCAAAGAACATGTGTGTGTTAGTATATGAATATTGATAGTGTATTTGTGATATTATTTGGTTTGTTGTAATCTTTGGAGAGAATCGTGGTATGTAACAGAGGGAGAGAGATCATCATTCTCTTTCTATCAAGTCCTTCAATTCCTAATTGGTGCTCATCTATGAAGTTCATATCAGGGATTTTGACATGGTTGAGAAACGAAGTTGAATCCAAGTAAGTGGTACTACCTTTCCTGTTCTCATTCAGGTTATATATATATATATATATATATATATATATATTTCACTTTATTTCTTTGGAGTTAATGGATCCTTATTGTCTTTATTCAGTTTTGCTGAGTTTTTTGTGATTAATCTGTTAGCTCCTATGATTGGAAATGTTGATTTTACTCCCCTTGTCTTTCTTTGGCCAATATCAGATTGTTTTCTTTTCCATTTTTACTACTGTTACTCCCATCTTACAATATGTTCTCAACTGTATTGGCTGATCTTGCTTATCTGATTTTCTTTTTCTATCAGTGCTAGACATGCCCATGTCCAAGTACATGGGTGTTAGCCTCAGTATCTTCATGCATCTTTCAGCCAAGCTTTTTAGATTATTCATTTTTATGATTCCATCATAATTTTAGAGACAGCGAGCTGATGGGAATAGATGGCATGAAGGATGTAGCATAAAAGAAGTCTTTTCTTATGTGTTATTTCTTTGAAGTTTAAAGTTCTACCATGAACCAGCTTCTATGTTATTTCTTATGTGTAGAAGTAACTGCTGCTTTTTATTATTTGCTAAATGTCATCTAACATGTCTTGGCAGGTTAGTGGTATCTTAGGAGTGCATGAAGTTGTTGATAGCGATGCTTGGTTAGTAGTTTCGTCAGACACTCTACAACAAATTGCCTTTCTTATCAGGCTCTTCTTATTGGCATGCTTGAGAGACTGAAGGGTGATGATACTATTTTATTGAACATTACGAAATCAGGGAAGGAGGTTCTATATGCAGATTTTCTGTTCTTTGTTGGATTTGGCTCTCTTAGGTAACGAGTTGTGACTTTCCACCTGATAAGCTAACTCTGTTCGTGGAATCAGTTCAGCCTTCTGCCATTTGTTTATTCTATCTTTTGATTAAATCATATCCCAAAAAGAAAAGAACTCTCATTGGTGTTCTCCCATGTTGGAATGATCAGATACTTATGTAAAATGATACAAATAGAGTATACGATACCTTGGTACATATGGGTGCCTTGAAATTGAAGTGTAAATTGGCTCTGGAAGTTATGTTTACTGAGATTATATTGTGAGTTTTGTTGTCTAGAGAACTCCTAAGCCCACTTTTGGTTGCCAAATTTTCTTTTAATAACTGATATAGATGAAATCAGAACCTCTTTCTAGGAAGTTACAATTTTTGGTTAGTTTGTGAACTTTCTTCTAAGATCCCAGTGGTTACCCTACGATATATTTGGTTTGCCTGCAGTCAAGGGCCAAACCTCCTAAACCTAGTCTTTGTGCCAAATTTTTTGCTGTACATGTGAACTGCCTCAAGAGCTCAATGTCACCTCAGGCAGTACCCAACCTTATGATCAAAGAAATTCCTTTTAAGAGATCATAGCTACTGCAAAACTAAGGGGGGTGTTGGAAAGCAGAAAAAATAAAATTCATGCAGGAAAGGGATATTACAGATTTCCAGCTTGCTACATTTTCTGGTTGTATGTTATGTTTCTCAATTTAGACTTTCCAATCTGTGTTATAATATTCCAAATCCCACACGAAAGTATCCTTGTTAGTAGACTGGGATGGAACTTGGTTGTTCAGGTGCTTATATGAACTGGGGCGAACAGGTTTCAGGCTTTTACACTTGCTCCGACCAAGCAAGATAAGCAGCAGTAATGGATCTGTAGAACATGATCTATGTTCACTTCAGTTTTTGAGATGCCTATTTGTTCATCCTCGTGACAACCTACTCTTTTACTCTAAATTCACGGTGCAATGCACAGAAACTTCCTAGTGAGATTGTGTGAGGTTGATTCTGATAATCCTTGCACCAAATTTGTTTGCAACTAGTATTGGTAGCCCAATTGTTTTGTTGGACAAGACTATTCATTGGCCATGGAGTGTTTGAGGTAACTATCATGTATTTACATCTTCAGTCCTACTGCTTTCAACCACTCATTCAGTCAAAAAGCATCCCGTCAAAAATTCTAATCAGATTGGTTGATACATTTGCTAATATATTTAAAGAAGCAGCCAGCCGCTCTTCTGGACAACCTTTCCCAAGCCTTTTTTATGGCTTCTTTCTTTGTTTTGCTTGAGGTAATTACTTTGCATGTTAATTGGACTGCTGCAAAGAGCCTGTTGAGCCATTGACACTAGAAGAAATTGCTGATTGTTGCCATGCTCCTAAACATGTATGACCTGCACATCCATTAACAGATGCATGCAGCTTAAATTCATTGGCATGCTTTCAGTAATCAAGTTATTTTTGATACACTACGTGTACATGCTAAATTTTCATATGGTCCTCTGCTGAACAGATTGAAATGATCTAAAAGATCATTGCACGCATGGCGTCTAATGACAGAGCACTTATAGCTGAGGGCAGTTGTGGGTCTCCTCAAAGTATTGAAGTTTTCCTTGAAGAGTGTAATGTCGATGAGTTGTATTGATTAGGTTTGTCAAGTTTGTCATTCATGTCTTGCTGCAAAAGTTACATTTGTATGAGGCCATAATAAGGCTTCAATATTTGAGGCCTGGAAGGCACAACCATGAAATATCTCTAAACCATGTAATATTTGCGGATATGAAAATTGTTCCGGATCCTTCAGTAGGAGAGCTTCATGTATAAATATGAATGAAATCACAAATTTTTGGGTCTTCTTTGTTGCACTTAGTGGATATGAAAATTGTCATTCACAGAAAAATTATGGCTCAGCGTATGTTTTTTTTTTTCTACCTTGTGTCCCTTCATACAGACAGAGAGATTTGAACGTGCAGCGCAACTTAGATGGGCATTTTATTCGTCAGCTCAAGGCCTCGTTTAACTTCACTGGCCAAATTCCAATAAAGAGAAGTAATGGATCGCCTAGGCGCGCGCTTGGGTGTGCCTGGTCGCCCCTTTCAGGCGCGCCTCTGACTCCAGGTGCAGATGACTTAAGCCGGTAACTTATAAAACTCAATTTTTATTTTTATTTTTCATTTTTCACCTTCCAACCCTAATTTCAATCTTCCAACCTCCTGAGAAGGTGAAAACGATCATTCCTCTTCGATCTTTCACAGATCTAAGCAGATAAAGGTATGGATTTATGAATTTTACAATGTGTATACAGTTTCTGTAAAAAAACGTAAAAACCAGTACCGTTTTTTCAAATTTTTTGTTTTTTGTTAACTATTTTTCATAGATCTTGATGGTTTTTAGTTCTATATGTATAAGAAAACATTCCATTTGAGTTTTATACTTCTTTGCTCTAGATTTGAGTTTGTTTTTAGGTTTTTTATTGTTTTTTCAAAAATATCAGTTACGGAAATAAAAAAAAGTCGTTGTTTTGTTGTATTTCTTCATTGAAACGTATTTCTATCCACATATATAGCTTTCCCATGCTTGTGTCTTTGTGTGTGATAATTTTTTCATCCTTTTTTTTTTTTTTTGTAATTTAGGGTTATTTTTTTTAATTTTTCTGAAAAAAAGTTACAAAAATTAGGAAAAAATTGTTCTTTTTATATTTATTAGTTAATACCTATTCTTATCTACATATATAGCTTACTCATGCTTGTATCTTCATGTATGATGTACTTTTCATGCTTTTTTTGTATTGTAGTGTTATTTTGTTCAATTTTTCCAAAAATAAAACTTACGAAAATTAGAAAAAAATTATTTTATTTACATTTATTAGTTAATATCTATTCTTATATACATATATAGCTTTCCCATGCTTGTGTCTTCTGTATGCTGTATTTTTTATGCTTTTTAGCTAATTTTTAGCATTTTAAGCTAATTTTTAATTATAAAAAATATAATTTTGCCCCTCAGGCTCCAGGCGCACCCCTTTGCGCCTCGGTGTGCCTCGCGCCTTTAACTACATAGGGATCAAGGTATTAAGTTTTTTCATCATAGGCACGTATGATATACTGCCTCAAGCAGTTTTCTGAACGTACAGCACAGCTTAGATGCAATTGTACAGCTATAAAAAGGAAAGTTAAGCTATAACTTTTGCAAACATCCCAATTCCCATATCAGAGATTGGTGCTTGCATGAAAACAATGACAGTATTCAAGACTCCAGGAAGCTCTATATGCCCAAGGAGGCATTACTGACTTCTGCTATTCTTCAGCCAGACCAAACTGATTCCAGCAAAATAGAAAGAAAAATAAAATGAAACTGCTGGGCTCAAGGCCTGGATCTGTTCCATATTATGCATATGGGAAAGCCTGCAGAGATCTTTCAGATAATGGAAAACAAAGGTTTCATTGTGAACTTTTCCAAGAGAGGATTTTCAAGATCACTAAAAGTTCCTGAGTAAACTAATCACCCCTTTATCAATATGGCTGCAATGAGCATTGAAAAACTCTTTTAGCTCCAAAGTCTTAAAAAAAAAAGGAAAATTCTAATTTCAAGTTAAGTGGATTCATTTTCCACAAGTATTCAATGTAATTTGGCTTCTCCTGAATAATCATGATTTTGTTAATAAAAAAGCGCGTGGATGCCTTATAAGCCAAGATTTGCTAAATATACGATTTTAGGCAAAACATACCCATCCTAGCTATAGTCTCTAAAATGAAACAACATATGCTGCAAAACTTAGAAATTTATGAGGGTCAATTTGAAGGGCCATGCACCATATAATTAAATAGCATAAAAATTTCTAGCAGGAACTCTGCCTTCAGCCATTGAAAACTGTCTGAACATATTGATAATTTGAAAGAAAATAAAAAATAAAAAATAATAAGAATGTCCTATTTGATTAGTATGAGATTTGAAATTTTTTATCAATGCTTATATGACAATAATCATGTAAGCTACATTTAATTTGACTTGCCATGCCGACATACATAAGATACTAAAGATGAAAGCTAGTATGTGTATCCCAAACCATTGCTACCTGCTTGGTTGATGAATTAAATTTTATTAAAAAATAATAAAATATTTCTTATAACGTATTTTAGATATCACTAAAAATATCACCGAAGATATCACTATAGATATAACAGAACAAATGTCATATCGTAGCTATCACACAAGATATCATAAAACATATGACACATATCTTAGATATCACAGAAGACATCATCGAAGATATTGCAGGAGGTGTGCCAACAGAAACACCAAATATATGCCGTTAAATAAACCCCACTTAAACAAATCTAGACAGTTGGCTTTTTTGTTTTGCGATGATGTAGCAGAGATCACCATTCAGGATTACTTAAGCCACAGATTGTTATCCCCCTAAGAAACTGTACAATCCATGGCTTGTAGGTAAGACATTCATGAAGAAAACGATTTATTCGCTTATTTTTCATAAAAGGGAAAATGGGACCACTTTTTTCCGGTAGCATCTCATCATCCCCGCCGCATATTTGGCATCACGTGGATGCTCACCGTGCATGCTAGCTGGTGGGCCATATAGAAAAAGCCACGAAATACCACTGTTCTAACCGTATGATACCTCTGATTTCTAGCAGTACCAACTTCCATATTTGATCGGCGCGCGGGAGCAACACCATCTATGCTGTGAAGATGGATTGTAGTCTTGAATGCAACCGATTGACTTACTCCTGCTAATGTTTGGATTTTTAAGGCCCACAATTGATTGTAAGGCCCACAACCTCTTGGCTTGGTTATACAAGACACTGCTCTGAAACCGCTCGATGAAGTATTTAAGTCCAAGATCAGTTTTGGTTGCCCATTTTAATTTTAATTTTACTTAAAAACCGAGATTGGATTGATAAATGTAATATGTATTGGCTCATGTCTTGGATGCTTAGGAATGCTCCAATTGGGCTACCTCATTATCATCGTAATACAACAAGGTATGCCCCCTACAACTACAGTGAGCCCCAGTTATGAGTGATCTGAACCGTTTATCCGAATTAGCCTTGCTTGGAACCCTCTCTCCGGTCATCAACGTTAGCTAAATCTAATGGTCGATTGGAAAGTTAGAACAGAAATGGAGAATACCTCAATTCCCCCTGTTGTTTTGATTAAAATCCAAATTTTATTTGACTGCGAAGAAAAGCACCAAAAACATAAACATGCCCAGCAAATTTTATTTTGCTCCAGAGATTAGATATCTCAGACTTGCATTATCGATCACTTACATCCATGCAACAGTAACAGGGCTCTTCACTATGTGCTGCTCGCTCTCCCAAACAACGTATCCAAACACCATATCAGCACCCCTGCTGCCGTTGATCACCTTGCTCTTAAATTCAATGCTGTAACTTAGTTGCTCCTCCATCTCTGTGAACATCAACCTATCTGGTTTCACAGAGATCTCCACTTTATCTCTCCCTCCATTGACGATGCTAACCGTGTAATTCTCGGCTGGATTACCAACGTTTGTCACCGTTCTCTTCAACAGATGAACTGCCGAATTAGAATTGAAAACCACAGAGAAGGAAGGATAATTTAACTCTCCTGGACCTCCTTGGAATGGTGTACAAGATGAGATGTTCATCTTCACAATGGTTTGAAGTTGTTCCTGGGTGTAATTTAAGCTGCACAAGAAGTTGACGTAATCGGTCTCATCAGCATCATAAATTAAGCCAGGGTCCCTGGCCATTGATGGATTGACATGCCCAGCCCCAAATTTCATTGGAGTTGCTGCAGTCAAATTCTCATTCCAAGAGATCGGACGGTGCTGGTTATCCAACACAACAGAAGTGGTCATCATAGCTGACCGAATTGCCGCTGGGGACCAATCCGGGTGGGCGTTTCGTAGTAAAGCTGCGATCCCGGCAATATGTGGGCATGACATGGACGTACCGGAAATTATGCTGAAGTGCATCCTTCTAGGGTCCATGTCCCAGGAGGTGGGTGACATATCATCAGCCCATGAAGCTAGAATGTTGAATCCAGGTGCAAGGATATCAGGCTTTAGGAGCTCTGGAACGATTGTATTCGGCCCTATTGAAGAGAAAAAAGCTACCATCGGAGCCCGATCTTCTGCTTCAACCGTTAGACATTCAGACTTGATACTAGCTGTGGGATACATGGTCTTATTCATGTAAGACAGTATCTTTAGCCCATCGCTGTAGGCTACCACAAGAGAAGGTAATGTGAAAGCATCAACTTTGATTCCTTCTGCTTTGTAGTAGGCATTCAGTCCAACAATTCCAACACCACCGGCTTCTTGAACCAGAAATCCGGTCTGCACACTTGGTTGAGAACAGGCTACTAATTTTCCCATGACAGTGTCTGGGATTATGTCGGACGCCCTACAGCGGTCTAGATGAACGAGAGGGAAGAAATCGCTTGTGTTCACCAATTCGCTGTAAAGAGAGCCACCTGTGTAAATTTCCCCATTTCCAAGCTTGATTTCTACCGGAAAAGTCCTGTCGATAGACCCAGCACCAACTGTGGTGACCCAGGGAGCCGAATTCACAACTGAATATGAAGTGGGTCCACTATTGCCAGCTGAACAAGCGACAGCGATACCATGCTGAACGGCTGAAAATGTTCCGATCATGATTGGATTTTGATAGTACGGATATTCGAACATGCTTCCAAGCGAGATTGATAAAATGTGGACCCCATCCTCGATTGCTTGCTCAATAGCAGCCATAATATCGGAATCAGCACAGCCATTGTGGCCCCAGCAGGCTTTATACATGGCAATTCTTGCTCTTGTGGCAATTCCACGCGCAGTTCCATTTGCAAAACCCAACATATTTGCATTTGCAACTGGAGCTCCAGCAGCAGTTGAAGAGGTGTGGGTCCCATGTCCATGGCCATCGCGTGGGGATTTGTAATCGTAACCCCATTCATCTATGGGACCCAGCATAGACTCCATACCCGCAGAAAATGACCTTGCTCCAATCAACTTGTTGTTACAGTAGCTTGATAAAAAGCGGGTGCCGTTTTCGCACTCTCCTTTCCATTCCGGTCCAATAGGTCCAAGCCCGTAATCCTTAAAGCTATCACTTTCGGGCCAAATTCCAGAATCAATGAGCCCGATGATAACATCATTGCCGAAGTTGGTGTCGGGCCAAATGCCAAAATTTACATCGAGCCCTAAGAAATCTGGTGTTCTAGTAGTGTGAAGCTCCACTTTATGATCTTCGTAAATGTGTAGAACACCTGGCATTTTGGCTAGATCTTCCACCTCCGCAGGAGTTAATTTGGCTGCAAAGCCATGCATCGCTATTTTGTATGTGTAGAGAATGAGGTTTTCGGAGTTGGAAGAGGTGACAGATTGGACCATAAAAGTGTACCAGTCGTGTTCGGTGCTGAAATGGGCTGGTTTGGAGGGATTGTAAATGTGAATCATGTAAGTTGATGAGATTGGTTTTAGGCCTCTTAGGGTTTCGGGTGTAGTGAAAGAATAAGAGCGTTGAAAGAAGAAAAGAAGCGTTGAGAGAGTGGCCAAGGAATTGAAACCCATAAAAGAAGAAGCCATACTAATGTGCTTTTCTGAAATTGAAGAACATCTGTGGTGTTGACGATGGAGAAGGGCCTTCTTATAAGGGAGCAAATGAAAACAATTTTAAGCTAATTGGGCTTTTGACTAAGGTGGCTAGCATCTTGAAGGGGAAGACTTTTTGTTTATGAGAGAGACCCGTGCTAATCCTACGTACCGGTTCCATGTCATGAAATGTTCAAGTGAGTCCTTTTTATTTTCAACTTGGGAAACATGAGAGGAAAAGCGCGGAGTATGTTAAATGATCTAGACCGTTCATCTAATTGTGCACAATACGATTCTACCATTCTGGGCCTTATACCTTGAAGGTGTGCTAACGAATCTACACAGTTGCTATTTGGCTTGTCTAATGGTTTTTCCAATGGCTGTTATAATAGCTATGCAAAGCACTATTTCTCTAAACTGTTTGTGACAAGAACCTGTGACGTTCTATGATTGTGAGGCCACTAGGTTTATTACAGAGAGAGATGACAAGGTTAGAAGCTACACACCAAGGATGATTGGTACACTTCAGCACTTCATCAATGAAAGAGTGGCCCCACTTGCAGTATCCATCATATATGAGCTCCTTAAGAAATGTGATAATTGTTAAAATTGATTTAGTATGCAGCTATCGCTTAGCATTATCTAGCGACCACTTAAGAGCCAGAGTAAAAGGCTCATAATCTTCAGATGAGGTTGGTTTGTGAATGCAATGTACGACTCATCTGCAGTAGACTACCAAAAAAGAGATCGGATCATTGGATAAGATCAGGGGCACCTATTTGCAGCAGTCATCTTTCTTGGGAAGAAAGAGATGCGCACCCACCGTTGAGTCAGCTAGGCTTCTTGTGGTCCACAATTTGAGTTGTTAATGGACCATTTATCACTAGTTCTGCTTTCCGTTGAATATATATTGAAGATGAAGCTCTCTAAACTGGTAAACTTCAACATCACAGACTTGCAGTACTGTCAATGACTAAAATTCAGTCTGGCAGATTAAGCTGCAGAAACCTGTTACATGTTCACATCATCCAGTCCTACAATGTGTTACAATTTGCAAACAAAAGGGAGCTGTTATTAGGCTATCTCTATTGGACAACAAGTGGCCCAAAGGATATTTTGGGCTTCGACCACACATACAACTTGAAGTCCCTAAAATTCTATTGAAAGGATATTACCATTTCAAGAAATTAATTGTCACTCGGGTTGCGTAGGGTAACGTTGAGTCCCAGTCAGTTTGGTTTTACTCTAGATGGAGTTTCATACGCAAACGGCAGCTAAAGGGTAAGTGGTTTGAACAAGCAAATTGACTACACTTAGCTCCTTAATCAGTTGTAAACCATGCATGATTGATTTATTTGTGTAAATAGGGAATCTCTGCATGGCTTTTGTTTCCTCTCGCAAATTAACTATTCTTATCTGCTCGATTGATTTATCTATCTTCTCGCAAGTTGTAAATCATGCATAATTCCATTAATTTGATCCTCCAAACAGTAACAGCAAGAAATATTCAAAGTGTATTTAGTGATTTCTTTTTGTTTCTCTTGAATGATTCGTTTCACTTGAAGGTAAGGGAGTAGCGAATTCCAGATAGACAAACCCAAATCGAGTAGAATAATCCAGCTCCATGCTACCAAGGAAATATCCATATCCAGCTTTAGAAACTGAAACCCATCACGACAGACGGTTTAATCAAATGATTATTAGTTGAATGGGGTCCTAGGCTCACATTTTCGGTTCATATCTTATCCTACAGGCCGCCCCATAATCCCTATGGCATTACAGAATTTTGTTGCATGTTCAACCTCAGAAGTCCATCTTTTTAGTTATAGTCTACCCATCTTTATTCCACAACTCCATCCAACCACCTCTCCGTGTCTTTCAGATGATTTGGTACTACAAACGGGAGACTGCAGTACCATGTAGAATACAATGAGGAAATCCAGTTTTCACATAGTAGACCGTGCATGCATACAGATTCATTTTGCTTCTTTGGTACACGCAAAGAATTACAAAGCAAGCCACTAATACATCCTCTTCAATCTAATCCCTTGTCAAGGGAAAAATGCAACAACTTAAACCTATGATCAAACATACCCCAAGGGAGATGGCCAGTTGGTCTGGGATCAAGTGCACTATACCTTTGTTAGCCACAGCCATCCATTTGACAGCATCCATTTTGGATCTACAAACACCGACGAATTTAACAAAAGTTCTAGGTAAAGATCCGATGTTATAAGCTAAGTGTTTAATACATCAGGTGTATCTAGATTGAGTAAAGCCCCGTATTTGGTCACGACCAATTGATCAGGTGGTGGATTAATCCACCAAGACGCAACCTCTCGTCTAGCAGCAGATCTTTACCCAGTTCTGAAACCTACACGTTTCAACCTCTCACAATTTCATGAATAACACGGAGAACTCAACCATGAAAATCACCAACATGAAACAGAAATAAACTATTACATAACAACAGTCAAGAAAGGTAGCCTGTTCTTTAGCAGCATTTTGAAGGCAGTTGGCCCGAAAATCTGATGCAGAACAAGAAAGGAGAAAAATAGAAAAAGGCAAAGAAACAAGAAGAGAACAAAAACAAAAAGAAGCCACAAAACAGAGATGGATGTCCAAGTTCAGCAGACCGCATGTCACGATGCGATGGAGACGTACTCCGAGAAGAATCAACACTTGATGAGAAAGCTTTCAGAACGAGCCCATTATGCGCAGAAAGGAAACAATGAAACACCACTTGATCATCAGAAGTACATGCCATAGCGCCATTCCTCTATCGGCAAGTGTTAAGATGTTGGGAAGGTACACCTCTCTCAAAGAGAGGACACTACAGTGATATCCACCCGAAAGTTACCTGGGATACAACCATGGTCCCTCTTTAGTTGCCGGTTATGATAAATGAGAGGATGACTACACGTAATAGAATCTGTATCAGGAGCCTCAGCTAATCCCAAACTAGCAAATCCAGAAGATAAAAAAGGGCAGCCCCGGTGCTCGAAGGTCCTGCATATGTGGGGTCCGAGGAAGAGGCAGACCACAAGGGTTAATTGTGTGCAGCCTTACCTTGCATTTTGCAAGAGGCTGTTTCCATGCTTTGAAATCATGACCTTAGGGTCACACGACAACAACTCTACCATTGGAAAATCCAGAAGATGAGTGTCCTTGAAACATTCTGGATCTGATGCATATTTGGTTTTCCCCCCACATTTATGCTGGTCAATGCATGCTCAAATAAAGAGAAACTTGCATGAATTTGCTAAGAAGCTGAAATTGAACAAGAAAACAGATTTGGCGTCTACGCTGTTAAGACATGAAGATTCAAGTCCCAACCAAATGATAGAGTAAATCATGCAGTGATAAATCTGATGCTTGTTAGGAGGCATGGAATTGCTACAGAAAAATCAATAAGAAATGCAGGTGTCGAAACCCAGGGTTACAACTTCTTTCTTCTAGTACAATTAAGAAATCATGGCAACAAGAGAAGGCTTCCTTTGTTGAGAAGTAAACTCAAGAGGAAAACTTGAAAGAAAGTACCTACCTGTCAATCTTCATAATCACCAGCATTTTCCAACAAATAGTTCACTGCCAACTCTTCATTCTTATCACAGGCTAAGAATGCTTCAATTACGAGGGCCCTGTCAAATCCCATTGCTTCAAGCTAAGGAGCAAAGACACTGGTTAGGACCTGCAAAAATATCTACGAGCATGCCTGAAAAAAGATGGCAGCTATACCCGCTCAATAGCCTCCTGCTCTGCAGGAGTCACACTGATGGCATGAGGCATTTCCTGGTCAGCCGGCTCAAATAGATCCCTGAAATCATGAAGTGATGCCATCAGCCTGAATCATGATTTTTGCACAATTATTAACAGGTTACTTGGCACAGATATAGAAGCTCAGACCATAGAAGGGGAAAACACAAATCTTGAAGACCAATTGGCAGCTTTCAGAGGTGCAATGACTAATTGCTGAAATAATTTTAGGTAACGCCAGCAGTCAACTACAAATGTGTGATGAGTACAAAATTGTCCCTTTTTTCATAGTTAATTTAGAAGAGAGGGTACAAATTCCAAGCCTGGATCATTGGGAGATGATATATAAAAAAGCTTAGACAAAATAGACGCTCTAATAAACTGCAAAGATGTCTTCTGGTAAAACAAATGTTTACCGTCAAGTGCAAGTTTCATAAAATCAAGACCATCCATTGTGCTCAGGTTTAAAAACATTATACAGGGGCTTAAATCTTGGACTTCATACTCAAATAAAAATACATGGAAAGCCAATAATATGTGGGCCTGCACCTTCCTTCTACTCACCAGCTGCTGCCATGAAATTGCAGGTTGGGCAAGACTCAGTTTGTGCCACTGCAGGACTGGAAAAAGACACATCAGGTACCTTCTCTCTAGTTTAAGGTTGTCTTAGGGTCATCCCTAGTTTATTAAAAAAGGGCAGCCTTGTGCATGAAGCTCCCACGTATGCGAGGTCCAGGGAAGGGGTGGACCACATTGGGTCAATAGTACACAGCCTTACCTTGCATTATGTTTGCTTAAATTCTTATGGGTGTGGGAAAGTCTCAAATGACTACAACAGAGGACAAGTCTAGTTACTGCTTTTTCCAGTGTCTTGCTCCAAACAGAAAATAAAGAACCAGAGGAAGTTAATGTCAGGTACTCACGCTTCAGAACCTTCAAGAGGCTCATTTATTAACTGAAGAAACTCCGCATGGTGCTCCTGAATCAATCTTAGCAGTCGAGGATTCTGCTTACTTAGCTCCTGAAGCATTGGCTGCAAGAAACTGGCATTTTTAAACAGAACTCTGGAACATAAATAACCAAACAAAAGCTTCCTAAAACAAGATGCAGACCTGCAGAATTTGTGGGTTTGCTTGAACCATTGAACGCAGTGCTTGGAACTACAAGCCACCAAAGAATGTCAGAAAATCAACAGAAATCACAAGATATAATTATTAACTGAGTCCTAGAGAAAACGTCTTCAAAGCTCAAATGCTACAAAAACTACATTATGATGAAAGCTCAATTACCTATTCTTTATCAGCTAGTTCCAGAGCAGACAGAAGCTTACAAGGAGCAAAATTTGAATGGTCTAACCTTAAGACAAACCTGACAGGGAAGTAAAACCTTGTGAACATATAAGGTACGTTGCAAAGCGTATAAGGTATGTTGCAAACGAGGAAACAAAGCACAGTAACAGCAATGTTTCTTGAAATAACTGACTGTTGGTGCTGTCAATCATATTATTACTAGTCACTTAAAACCTATTTGATTCAAGCGTTGAGCAATTGACCCGGTGAGTTTTTCAAACAGGTCTAGATGAACATGGTAACTTCGCCGATGCTAGTCCCAAGCTCAGATAAAAAAGAGGGCTTTGCATCCAGTGCTAGCCGGCAAGTAAAATATTTTTGATGAAGTTAAAAATGATTTTGTTATTTTCTCTTCATACTTGCAAATGAATGAAGGAAAGCCTTGGCGCAACGGTAACAGTTGTAGTTGTGTGACCTCGAGGTCACAGGTTCAAGAAGTGGAAACAGCCTCTTGCAAAAATACAAGGGAAGGCTGCATACTATAGGCCCTTGTGGTCTGCCCCTTCCTCGGACCCCGCATAGGCGGGAGCTTCATGCACCGGGGCTGCCCTTTACTTGCAAAAGAATACGCATATGTATATTAGTTTGTAAGTAAGAAAAGAAAATAAAAATCATCTTCAACTTCTTCAAAGTATGCAACCCTATCATAACATGAATAGATCACTGACATTCCCTCAAGCTAGGGCATCTCCCATAAGCAACGGCTGCATAGGGTCCCGGGTGCAGTGAAAAATGGGTAAGGGTTGCTAGGGTGTTCCCTTAGAAGTAACAAGCTACATCAAATCTTGAATGTAGTGGAAAATGAGCAAAGGCTTCTAGAGCATTTCCTTGAAAGTGGCGCACTGCAGCATAACCCAATTGTAGTGGAAAGTGGGCATGGGCTCATGTCATGATGGTCGAGAAGTACGTTGGTAAATAGGCTATCTCAAGAGCATAAGATTCGTATCACCACATGGAATATAAGGACAGTGACAGATAAGAGTCTGGAATTACAGATATCTCAAGAGAGTCAACATCGCTTGTATCTAAGAAACTAAGTAGAAAATGGGTTAAAACTAGAGAAATTGATGGGTATAAGCTCTGGTACATAGGAAAGGATAATAACAAAAATGACATATGAATAGTGGTGGATAAAGAATTAAAGGATAGAGTTGTAGACATTAAAAGAACCAGTGATAGGATTATAATAATAAAACTTATTCTAGGGGAGCAGGTCATATATATTATAAGTGCATACACCACAAGTAGGGCTAGAAGATATAATCAAGAGACAGTTTTGGGAAGATACATAGGGAAAAAAAAAATGAAGGATATGATGGGGTACATGAAGGGTATGGTATTAGAGAACAAAATGAGAAGGAGAAGCTATCCTTGATTTTGCTTTGGTATATAACCTAGCCCTTGCAAACACATTCTTTAAGAAGAGGGATGAATACTTAATAGCCTTTAAAAGTAAACTCCATAAAAGTCAAATAGACTTTTTTTACTTAGGAATACTGAAAGATCAATGTGTAAGGATTGTAGGTAATATCCGGTTAGAGTTTAACCTCACAACATACATTAATAATTATGGATATCTACATTAAAAGATGGAAGAAAGAAAATAAACTTATTAGGTATCTAAAAACTAAGTGTTAGAATATAAAAAGGGAGAAAATAACCTCACTCACAAATAAATTGATGGTAGAAAAAAACTGGAATAATGAAACAGAAGTAAACACGATATGGATTAATATGGCTGAGTCCATTAAGAAAGTGGCAGAAGATGTCCTAAGAGTATTGAAAGGTAAAAGGCAATTAGTAAAGGAAACTTGGTAGTGGAGTGAAATAGTGCAAAAAGTAATTAGAAAAAAATAGGTGTGTTTTAAAGTATGACAGAAGACTTAAAATAATGAAAACTATGAACAGTATAAGAAAGTTAAAAAGGTTGCCAAGAGAATGGTGAGGCTAAACTCAAGGCATATGATGATCTCTATAATAGAATAGGATCAAGAGAAGGTGAGAAAGACATGTTTAAACTTGCAAAAATAAGAGACTAGAAGGGTAAGGACTTAGATCATGTTAAGTGCATTTGAAGTGATGATCAAAGGGTACTAGTAAAAAATAACGAGATCAAACAAGGTGGGAAAGTTACTTTCGAAAATTGCTAAATGGCAATTGTCCTAAGAATATAGAGATTGAAAGTACTGTAAACCTAAATAACATTGGACATTATAATTACGACCGTAAGATTAGAATACCTGAAGTAAAAGAGGCATTGAAAAAGATGAAACCAAGAAAGGCCCTGGGGCCCAATGGTATTACCAATAGAGGTGTGGAAGCATATGGGAGATACTGGAGTAGTTTGGTTGACTAAGTTGTTTAAAAATATTATAAAATCAAAGAAAATGCAGGATGAATGGAGGAAGAGCTCTATTGCAACAATTTATAAGAACAAAGGAGATCTACAAACTATGTAGTTAAAGGTGTGCCTAGACGCAAGGTGGAAGTTGTGTGCCTGGGAGAGTGCAAGTCGCAGTGGAATAGAGGCGCGATCGCCTAGCCGCGCGCTTGGGTGCGCCTGAAGCCTCCTTTCAAGTGCGCCCCGGACTCCAGGCGTAGTTTGTTTAGCTGATAACTTATAAACATCAAAAAAAAATTTCGTTTTTTTATCTTCCAACCCCAATTTCGATATTCCAAACTGTTGAGAAGGTGAAAACGACCATTCCTCTTCGATCTTTCACATATCTAAGTAAAAAAAGGTATGGATTCACAAATATTACCATTTTTTATAGTTTCTGTTAAAAAATGTAAAAAACAATATCGTTTTTTCAAATTTCTTGTTTTTTCTTTACTTTTTTCCATAGATCTTGATGGGTTCTTATTCTATATGTATAAACAAACATTCCATTTGAGTTTTATACTTCTTTGCTCTAGATTTGAGATTTTTTAGGCCTTTTACTGTTTTTCTAAGAAAATCAGTTACGAAAATATGTCTTCCTTTTTTTGTATTTCTTCATTGAAATGTATTTCTATCCACATATATAGCTTTCCAATGCTTGTGTCTTCATGTGTGATAAATTTTTCATCTTTTATTTGTATTTTAGGGTTTTAAAAAAAAAAAATTCAAATATAACAATTATGAAAATTGGAAAAAAATTGTTTTTTTTTAAATATTTATTAGTTAAAACCTATTCCAATCCACATATATAGTTTTCCCATGCTTGTGTCTTCATGTGTGATAAATTTTTCATCTTTTTTTTGTGTTTTAGGGTTTTTTAAATTTTTTTTGAAAATAACAATTATGAAAATTATAATTTTTTTTATTTATATTTATTTGTTAAAACCTATTCCTATCCACATATATAGCTTTCCCATGCTTGTGTCTTCATGTGTGATGTATTTTTCATGCTTTTATTGTATTTTAGTGTTATTTTTTTCAAAATTTTTGAAAATAACAGTTACAGAAATTAGAAAAAAATTGTTTTTATTTATTTATTAGTTAAAACGTATTCCTATTTACATATATAGCTTTCCCATGCTTGTGTCTTCATGTAAGATGTATTTTTTATATTGTTTTTGTATTTTAGGATTTTTTTTTTAATTTTCCCAAAAATACTAGTTACAGAAATTGGAAAAAAAATTGTTCATTTTTATTTTTATACCTATTAGTTAAAACATATATCTATCCACATATATAGCTTTCCCATGCTTGTGTTTTCATATGTGATATTTTTTTCATCCTGTTTTTCTATTTTGGAGGGTTTTTTTTTTTTACGAAAATAACAGTATTCACTATTTTATGCTTTCTACATTTTAGGCCTAAAATTTAAAGATTTCATCATCAAGGGGTTCAACTTCAGATATTTCAGCTATTTCTAGATTTGCAGACCCAGGGTGGGAGTATGGAGAGTTAAGAATTCCAGGTGATAAGAACACAATTTGGTGCAAATTGTGTGCAAACAAATACAGTGATAGAATTTATAGGCTAAAACAACATTTAGCTAGAGAGCATAGGAATGCTAAAAAATGCAGCAAAGTGACCCTGATATATAAAAAAGAATAAGTCATTATATGAATGAGTCAAAAAAGAAGAAGGATGAAAAGGGGAGAATTATTATGGAGCAAATACGACCAAAAAATTTGTTTGGGATTCATGATGATCTTAAAGCTATTGAGGGAGATGTTGACATTGATAGTGGGAGATAGGCTGGTGGTAGTAGTGGCCTAGGCTCTAGTGGATTTGGTATAGAGAGCAGCAAGAGATCTAGAAGTGGAATAAAGGGACCTCTTGATATTCATTTTACCCTTGATCGTGAGAAGGCTCCTTTACATCAAACAACAATAAATAATGCATATATGGAGCTTAGAACCAGAGCATGTGATTGCATTGCAAGTTGGTTTTATGAGAATGACATTGCCTTCAATGCCGCTCGGTGTCAGTCATTTCAGACCATCTTTGAGGTGGCTGCACAACATAGTCTAGGTAAATGGTTTTCTTTGTTTTCCTTTATATACTAATACTTTTTATGCATATTTTTAAGTTAAAGAGTATTTAACTTGTGTTTCTTTTCTCTCTTAAGATTTCAAGGCACCCTCTTACCACGAGTTGAGGGTGCCTCTTCTCAAAAAATAAGTTGCAAGGACGAATGAATTTGTACAAGATTGCAGAAAATTTGGGCACGATAAGGGTGCTTCATAATGTTAGATTGGTGGACTGATGGCAAGAGTCACATCTTAATCAATTTTTTGGTAAACTGTCCAACTGGGATAGTTTTTCTAAAATCAATTGATAGATCTGAGCATGTAAAGAGCTCAGATTTGATTGTTAAAACGTTGGATGACGTCGCAGATGACGTTAGAGAGGAAAGCATTGTTCAGGTAATCCCTCCTCTTAATTTCAGTTAAGTTTTTCATTAAGAAATTTAATATTTACTCATGAATTTCATTGCCTATTACAGATCATCACGGACAATGAATCAAATTATGTAGCTGCAGGAAGATGCTTACAAATAAGGAAGTATCTATTTTTGTCACTCTGTATAACTCATTGTATTGACTTGATGTTGGAGGGCAATGGCAAATTGCCAAAAGTAAAGCATGTTATGAAACAAGCAAAGGCAATAACTGTTTTTATATACAGTCACACTCATGTCCTTCATTTGATGAGAACGATGACCAAGCAAAGAGAATTGGTTAGGCCTGCAGTCACTCGTTTCACCACAAACTTCTTGAGTTTAGAGAGTATCTACAATGTCAGGGCAGAATTGAGGGAGATGTTCCACTATCAGGCAAGGAGTAACAACAAATGGAGCAATACGCTGGTTGGACAGTGTAAAATATTGTTAATAGCAGCTCCTGGAATAATATTCTATTTTGCTTGAAGATAATGGCACCACTTGTGGAGGTGATGAGGCTAATGGATACTGAAGAGAAGCCTGCAATGGGCTCTATATACGAGGCCATTACAAGAGCCAAGGAAAAGATTATGGCAAATCTTAAAGATAATGAGCGACATGGAGCCCATATTTGTGGCACTGTTGATAGTAGATGGACGAATCAGATTTGTCAACCTTTGTATGCAGCTAGTTATTATCTTAACCCTATATTTTATTACGATAGGTAAGATGTTGAGGCTAATAGATTTATCAAGCAAGGCCTATTTGACACTATCAATACACTCACTATAAATCAAGATGATGCAAGCAAGGTGATTAATGAGCTAGGCCCATATAAACGTGCGGCATGCCTATTTGCGAATGACTTGGCTAAATTGAAAAGGAAGCCAATGACTCCTTGTAAGTCTTATAATTTCAAACTTATTTGTATTAAAAAATTTTAATTTATATTTTTTAATTCATTGTTATTTAACTCTTGTAGGTGAGTGGTGAGTTACTTTTGGGGCTGAATGTCCAATTCTTCAAAAAGTTACTATCAAAGTCCTCTCCCAGACATGCAGTGCATCTCCTTGTGGGTGGAATTGGAGTGCTTTTGAGAATGTAAGTATTACTTTACTAATTTATAGATCATTCAACAATATAATTTACAATCAACCTTATAAAATTTGATATTTTATTGCAGCTTCGCACAAAGAAGAGAAATAGATTGCACGCCAAAACATTGAACAATCTGGTATATGTTCAATATAATCAACGTCTCCACCATCGACATGAAGATCGTTTGAGATCCCAAACATATACAAATCCCATTGTATTGAGAGAGGTTGATGAGAATGATGAGTGAATCATTAACGCAGATGTTGAGGATGACCTCATCCATCTAGATGATAGCCTCACATGGGGTGACGTTGAGCGTGCTATGGGATCTAGTTCACATGTTGCTCCCCCCACTTGGCAATACTAAAGGCAAAGGAGGCAGAAGAATATGTCTTAGGTACTTGAAGAACCAGAGGAGGAAATTGGTTTTGAGGAGGACATGGAGTTGCAAGGTCAAGGTGGTGGTCTTGCTGGATATGTTGAAGAGGATTATGATAGCTCTAATGATAATTTGAACCCTGAGCCTGAAGATCCCTCTAGAGATAACTTAAGCGAGTAGTCTTGACTCTTAAATTCTTAAAAGTTATTTTACTTGATTGATTATGCTTATATATTATTTTGCTCATAAAAAATTGCATGATTAGATAATATTTCATAATAGAATTATGTTTCTATGTTTTAATACTTTTTAGGATTTTTTAGGAATTTATTAATGATTTTTAGCATTTTTACCTATTTTTTAATTATTAAATACATAATTTTGTGCCTCGTGATTCAGGCGCACCTAGGCACCCCAGGCTTCAAGCGCACTCCTTTGCACCTCAGTGCGCCTCGCACCTCTAACTGCATAGCATATAGAGTTGCACTAATTATTGGTGGATCAAACTTATGAGCCACACTATGGAACTTTTTGAAAGAGTGATTGAGAAGAAACTATGGCATGAGACAAGTATATTGGAGAACCAGTTTAGTTTCATGCCTGGGAGGTCTACCATGGAAGGGAGAGAAGGACTTCCACATAATCTTTATTCACTTAGAGAAAGCTTATGATAGAGTCCCTAAAGAGTTGATATAAAGGGTGTTGGGTGAGAAAGGGGTTTCCCAAGGGTATATAGACATAATTAAATATATTTATGAAGAAGCAGTAACAAATGTTAAGACTGCTAGCGGAGAGTGTGATGATTTTTCTGTCAGTGTAGGATTACACCAAGGATTGACATTGAGCCCATATCTTTTAACTTTGGTTATGGATGAGTTAACAAAACATTTGCATGAGGAGATTCCATGGTGCATGCTATTTGCAGATGATATAGTTTTAATTGATAAGACAAAGGAGGGCGTAAACACAAATCTAGAGTTATGGAGAAAAGTATTAGAACCCAAAGGATTTAAAATCAGCCGAACTGAGTATGTGGAATGCAATTTTAGCAAGGAGAGGAGCAGGAGTGGAGCATCAGTAAAGATTGATAACTAAGAAATTCCTGTAAAAAATCACTTTTGGTACTTACGATCGATTATTCATGAGAGTGGAGAGATTGAAAAGGAGGCTACCCAGAGAATTCAAGCGAGTTGGAACAAATGGGGATGTGTATCTAGAGTTTTGTGTGATTGGCGGGTGCCATTCAAACTAAAAAGAGAATTCTATAGGATGGCTATAGAGCCGACCATGCTCTATGCATCAGAGTATTTAACAATTAAAGAACATTGTGTTCATAGGATGAGGGTAGTAGAAATGAGGATGTTGAGATGGATGAGTGGCAAGACAAGAAATACTAGAATTAGAAATGAAAACATTAGAGGAAACTTAGGGATAGCACCAATAGGTAACAAGACGATGGAGATTAGACTTAGATGGTTTGGACATATCCAATGAAGACTGAAAATGGCACCAGTTACAAGGAGTGAGGCTATGCAAGTAGAAGGTTCTAAAAAGGCAAGGGAAAGGCTTAAAAGAACATGGATAAAAGTGGTGAGAAAAGATTTAAAAACTTTGGGATTAAATGAAGTCATGACACTTAATAGAGGGGAATGGAAGAACAAGATTCATGTAGCCAACCCCATATTGGGATAAGGTGATGATGATGATGCCTAGATGAACTTGGTGGCTCACCAAAACTGAATCAGGAGAGCAGCCCTATAAAAGTGAACTCAAGTCCACCCATTGACGAAACATAACTAGTCTTAGGTGCAGGTGTGGAGGTATTCCTCAATTGCTCCCACCCACCAAACAAAGTTCATGTTTACAACCAAAACCTCATGCCCACTATTACAGGCTGCACAAAGAAACAAGATTCACTTGAATGCCACAAATAAGTCTTCCAAACAGCTAAAGTTTTATTTATTTATTTTGGAAACATTCCAAATGGCTAAAGTTGCTCAAGCTCTTCCAAATTTCAATTCTTGCCCTGCAGTAAATGACATAGGTGAAGGGTAGAATTTCCATTCTAGTGCTTCTCATGCTTCATTGTTGTCAATAGACTATATTGGCATCCTGAAGTCCAATCTGACACATACCGTTCTCAAGATGAAATTCATCTTTGAACCCCCTCTGGAAGGCTCTGTATGTTGTTATGCTTTTAATGACTGACGTGTAATAGGATCCAAAACTGCAAAGCAGTGAACACTAATATAAACATGAACTCCAAATAAATACCTGTTAATACTGTTTTCTATTAAGAAGTTGCACTACTGGGCAAAGCAAACTTGTTTTGTCACCAGTCTCAGCCCTGGCTACAATCATCAGAATCAAACCCACAGTTGATCTAGTAATTATTTTGCTACTTTCTATCAACTGCAATGTGAATGTGATGTAAGAAGATCCAGTCATTAAAAGTGGAAGGCACTGCCCAAGAACTTGAAGATATGAATAGGAATAGAAACTACCATTCATATGAAACTGTTCTCATGAGCAGTAAAGCAGGGTCATTTTGGTTTTGGTTTGGGATGTGCTTTATGTGTTATTTCTGCATTTTCAAAGTCAACTATTAAGGTATCGTTAGATGGGTTTATCAGTTGTTTGCCTAGGATCATCTTTAAGAAGTTTCTAATTTGTATACAGATATATCTGGGAGTTCTTTACAGGATACTTTTCTTAGAATTTAACTAGGAATAGGACTATTTTAGGGAAATGATAAGAACACCCATTCAAATATCATGCGGACTCAAAAAAGCATCAAATAGGTCTTCCTATCATGCTAGTTGAACTGAGTTTTCCCATCAATTCCCTTCTTTGACGAGTCTAAAAAAACAGGTGCAAACAGCTAAGTTTTACAGATTGACTATTGAACAAAAGTAGTTTGCTTTTTCTCTGGAAGTGCTGACGCTTATGCTCTGTTTTCTTGTTTTTCTGGTTTTGTTCTATAATGCTAATGGAAAGGCCAGGAATTCAAGAAAGAAACCTCATGGAAGACTCTTGCTACAGCCTGCCTTAGCAGCTTGACAGTTTCTTCTCCTAGAAATAGCAACATTTAGGGCTGTCAACAACAACAGAAGAACAGGACCAAAAAATTATGTTCTAATCCTCCAATTAGAACCAATGGTCCGGTTCCAATTCTTTGCCAGCAGAACCAAACTAAATTTCGTCCGGTTCTAATTGCATGTCAGAAAAACCAGATCAGAACCGATTTTCCATGTTTCCAGCAACCCATCCAAATTCCTGCATCCACGACATTAATTCCAGCACTCCAGTCTTCATTTGCATCAGGTGCCAGCCGGCATAAAACCCTTTGGCAAACGCAATGACATGAATCTAACTTTGACACTCCAGCACTCCAGTCTTGTGTTATAAAATGTCCTACTGTTACCTCATATTGGTTACCAGGCCTGCATTACTATGCAAACTCCCACACTTTGACTAAATAGCACAGAATAGTGCTACACTTGTCTGAAAGATTAAAGATGGTTTCAGTATACGATACAAAATGATTGTCAGCTTGTTACCCAATGTTAACTATCTAAACATAGTTAATAAAGAAATGGGAACAGAACAATTTCGAAACAGATTGGTTGCAAATTCACTTTGACTATAACATCTAACAGTTCTACACTTGTCAAAAAGTGTAGAGATGGTTTGGCATAAAGTACAATATGGTTATCAGCTTGTCACCCAACGTTAACTATCTAAAGTTCTAAACATAGTTAGTAAAGCAATAGTAAGGACAAAATTTCAAAACAGATTGCCTGCATGCCATCAACCACAAAGGCCTCTGCTGAAAAAATCAACTCATTGCATTTGGCAAAATGCATACATGAAAGAAAAACTGTGTTTTTGGACAAGAAAGAAAGAAAGGGGGTTCCATATGAACAGAGTGATCATAGTCCAAATTGCTTATCCAGGGGCTTCCTCACTTGTACTTCAAAAGATAATAAGACACTAGGGAGCATTGGGTTATTGCAAAACTACAAACAAAAGAATTTAATGATTTCATCTTTTCTTTGATGAGGAACTTGTAAAACTACAAACAAAAAAGAATTTAATGATTTCATCATTTCTTTGATGAGGCACTTCTAAATTTACAAACAAAAAAGAATTTAATGATTTCATCGTTTCCTTGATGAGGCAATTCTAAATTTACAAACAAAAAAGAATTTAATGATTCCACGTTTCCTTGATGAGGCACTTCTAAATTTCAATTCTTTCAAGACCGTCAAAAATCTAATCCACAGAAAACATTCAACTAAATGCAACATATTGTAAATGGTGTTAAACATAGCAATGTAGCCAATAAAAGAAACTATTAAAAATGATAAATGTATTTCAAGGCAATATAAGTAAGGAAAATCAAAACTAAGAGGAATTTATGTACTGTTCAACAGATAAGACATGAATAGCTTCTTGCCCTAATAGTAATTGAGCTCAAACAGAAGCACACCTGTTGATTGTTTCTAAGGAAATCAAGTGATCCACCTACACTACTGGCTCCAGGAATGGGAGTCCCCTGGAGCAATACAAAATTGAGAATTAAAAACAATATGGTTATAAGAGCCAATTTTTAAATATATAGGAACAAGTGATAAGGAGCAGCATTTTTCACCTGAGGAAACAGATTTAGTGGAGAAGAATTGGGTAATCCAGAGATAGGCGCTGCTTCTGCCAAATCTGGCTCAGTTGTAGTGTTAGCACCTTGACCTGAAGGCACAGCTACTGGAACAGCAACTTCAGCCGCCGGAGGAATACCCTGAAGACAGGCCAACTATGAGCTAATATGCCCAGGAAAATATCCCAGTTATCAGCTGGATTATTGAAACAATTATTTTCCATACAGAATATAAATATTCCACAGCTCGTTCTGGATTATTGTAAGCTGCACGAACCGCACGTAGAACAGTCTCTCGGTCCCAGCTGCCACCACCCATATCAATTATTTGTTGAATTGTCTGCTCAAGGCTATTACCAGAAACTATATTCGATGCAGCTTGACCATAAGCATCAGCAGGAACCCTGCAATTAAGTAGTATATGTTATTGATATCTTTGGCTAAACTGACAACCAATATCTAAACCTTACAAGCACACACACACATTATATATATATGGTTCCATTAGTCTTAAAATTTGCATAGCTGATAATGTTCCACGACTGGCCTCTTCTATTTGTTGTTTGTAACTGGGTTTGGTGCACTATTAGTGCACAGAAAAAGAAGAGAAATTGTGTGCAGAAGATAGTTTTTCTTACTGAACTGTAAACAACTCATTACAATATATAAACAAGGAAAAAGAAATCTGGAAAAGTTATAAATAAGATAAACATTTTTAGGTTAAGCATCAAACATCTTTATTGTTGTAGGAAAAATCAAGTGTCATGCCACTAGACCACTATTACACATGCACCAGAATTTGCATGCTTGGATTAAGATGAGACACTGGTGCAACAGAAAATTTAAATTTCCATTTCCAGTTATGTGCACGGATAGTTTCATCTCTTAGATAGTTTGATGAGCTACAGAAGTAAAGGAGAAAGAACCATAGTACATCTGAATGTGACGTGATCAAAACCAGAGAGAGAGAGAGAGAGAGAGAGAGAGAGAGAGAGAGAGAGAGAGATGAAATGCATCAGAAAATCAAAGCATCTAAATTAAATGGTATCCATCAGCACTAGATAAGTAGTTTCTCTTGCTTTTTAATAAGGGTTAGTACAACATAGCAGGGAGCTGCAGTTTTGTCTTCCATTGAAAGTGACTAAAATGCCTTTATGTCAAATTTTCAAACCTTAATGCCAATAGACTGGATACCAGTTCCTACTTTAGAACCTACAGGACAAGTGAAGATTCCAGAGATGCAGGAGCCGAACTGGATTTTGCATTTCTCTCTGGTTCACTTATTGCAAAATTTGAGTCCAAGACAAGTGATACCAATAACCGAGATTGTCTACATGATTTCCTTAAGTGATTGTGGGTAATGATTTTTACTTTTGAGTAATGCAATTTATATATAGATATAGGGACTGGAAATTGACTAGAGAGAAAGAAGACCAGTTACATTTACTGTTTATGATTTTTATAGGGACTGGAACTTGAATTGTACAATTTGGCAATATGGGTATGCGCAAATTTGGCAGCTTTTGAAATTTTGCTGCATAGGATGCTCTGTTTTGATGAGAGTTTTGCCTAAGAAATGGTAGCAGGCTTTGCTTATGGAAATTGATTATTGGTGGATGATAACAATTGTTCAACATTTCTGGATCCTGGCATCCATTACATTCTTTCATCTTACTGGTTTTAAAAATCACCATATAGGTAGCTGAGTTTTGGTTGCAGATGGAAGAATTCATGTAATTTAAATTTTAAATACTAGAATTCTAAGAAAATGTAATGAGTTTGAGAAGCAGCAGGAGTACAGATGAATGAGACTACACAAGGATCCTTGAATCAATAACCCATGTGGTTTCTGCATAGGCAAGAGAGAGTCACTATTGGTGTTTGGTCCGGATTTTGCATTATGAAAAAGAAGTTATGGAAATTGTCAAATGTTTCCAATACGAACCATTCATCATGTGCAAAAAGGGCAAATCACACAGTTTCCTATGGGTTTATTTTGAGGCCTAGATGTGTGTGATGTGGGGATGATTGGATTCGTTATTCCATAGTTGACTACTAATCCTTGTGTCTGCCCCTGATTTTACGTTGATCAGATGACCTCAATCGGTGAACCATGTTACATGATTCCACCAAAAAATGAGAACTGTCCAATTTTGCTCGAATATATCTTGTGGATGGAATGTCTTTTTAGCATGAGACAAAAACCAGGTAGGTAGCGTTTTGCTTACCTAAAATTTTTCAATCAGGCGGATCATGTTTATGAAATTTTGTTGGACTGAAGAGTCAAGCTTTCTTGACTGCAAGCCTGTTACAATCAAGGCTTACAGCTGCAACATGCTGGTGTGTGTGTGTGTGTGTGTGTGTGTGTGTGTGTGAGAGAGAGAGAGAGAGAGAGAGAGAGAGAGAGAGAGAGAGAGAGAGAGAGAGAGAATGATGTGGTTTTGTCAAATTATAGTTCTTTCCTTTTTACTGCTCCAAACCTTGAAACTCAAAAAACAACCTATGAAAAATGGGGCTATGCATATATACAGACACATTTGGACTTGCGACCTTTTGATTGAGAACAATCACACCAATAACATCTTATCACAAAGCAAACAAATTATAGTAGCATATACTAACATATTAATTGAAACCAACGTTTCTAAAAACAAAATTGTGAAGTCGTAACATATTTAGACGTTAGAATCTATATAATTTCCTTGTTTTAACATCAATTTGATATGTAATTATACAATGAAATGCAAGCATTCAGTAAAATACAGAAGAACATCAAGCGATGATACAACTAAATCAATTAATATATACAAACAGTAAACTGCAAACAAATGTAGCCATATGAATTTATTTTATAATAAAACATTATGCATCAAATAAGATAAATTTACTGAAAACTGACATGGCAGAGTTCGAGAAACCTGGAGAATAAGATAACTTTAGAATATAAACACAGCTTGACTGTTAGCACTCCAGTATATCTTTTTCATTTTAAATTTTTACATGAAGCATGGGCAGAATATATGAAAAAAGAAACATAAAAAACTTGCAATTAAAAAAATAGGGCACATACTCTGATGTTGCTCTATCAGAAACAGTTGTAGCGCTTACCGGGGCCCTGTAAAAAATCCTTCAAAACATTAATGAGTGATATTAACGGCCTCAAAGAGTAGCAAAGATGTGAAACATAGACTCACGGAGCAGTAGAAGTTGGTGCAGCAGGCGCAGCTGCTGAGGACTGTTAAAATGGATATACAGCGTTCATTACTGAAATTTTTTTAATAGCTTTGAGAAAGAGTTTACATACAGTTACCACTTCTGAAACATAGTATTCATACCTGAGCAGATGAGGCTCCAGTTGTACCAGAAGTCTTGCTCTGCAGAATAAAAACAACAAGGACAAGAGATGCTGTGAAGTAAAAGATGTGAAATAGATAAAACAAGACGAGCATCTAATTTAACGATCAATGATGCATGTGCAGTGATCCAGGTTTTCCTATGATGAAACGCAGAACTTATATCAACATCAATACTGAAGAGATAGACTGAGATCGGGCAGAAAATCACTCTTGAAGTGGTCATATCATATATACAGATGAATCAACTTGAAATGACACTGGATGGAGAAGGCACTGAAACTATAGCTAAAAGTCATGATTTCATACTGAGCAACCTAAAGGGACTCACTGATGGCAGTAAGTGAGATGTAATACAACTTCACTGCAGGTGCAAAACTGTGGACTTTTATACATGACTGTGCACCACATGGATCATCAAATGTTTAGCCTACTCTAATCATGCATATGTATGGAAACATTACTGCATCCTCCACAAAATATACAAGCAACTTGTGTAACTCTATCATCTATTACATGCACTAGGAAGCATAGACTATTTAATGCAAAGGTTAGCTTGACTGTCACATCAAAAGCTTTTTCTAACAAGGCAATAGCTACAGATCCTTCAAATAATTAAAAAATTTTAAAGTCACACTTTATGATATCCCAACTTAAACCTCAAATAGTTCCATATAATTCAAAGGTAGAAGCAATTTTCAATAAATATGTATTTGTTGTGACAAAAATTCAAAAAATAATTCATCAAAATCTCATATAATGGTATATTTAGTTAGAAATCAAATTAAAAAGGTTTCATTTCATAATCATACTTTTATCTCGGTTTTCCAAACTATCCATAAATCCTCAAATTTTCTTAAAATTTGGCACTGCAGATTTATGCCGAAACCAAGCTTTATCACACTAGATAATCATGCAAAATTGATACTACATATGATATAGACATGTGACTTGTTTCTGTTATTCTATTTGTTGCTTCTCTGGATAAAACTTCATTTTGGAAAACTAAAATGGAAAGGCGGCAAATGTTGTCATTTTTGCAGCTTAAATTCTAATGTTTTATTTCAAAGTATCAACTGTACAATTCAGAATAAGTTTTACATTCAGAAATGAGGGCCATTGTCATATCCACCAACCAGAAATCATCCAGACTTGAAAATTTACAATTCTTGATGCTATTTCACAGCTCTTCTCATATATTTGGAGACAATGTTATGAACAGTTTATACATTATGGATCCTAGTAGGCAGCATCATCCCATATGAGGACATGAATAACAGCCACAACAATAATAGTAAATAATAATAAGAGGAATGACAGATATAAGGGTGACCTTGTACTTAGAGCATGCGCGCATGTGAGTCTGCCCATGACCTAGATTCATACACCATTTCACATTTGCACAATAATACCATAGTTTTATCTAACAGCATATCAATCACCAGGTAGGTGACAGTTTCAGCAGATGCAACGACAAAATGATCTTAGGAATCAATTTCTAAAACCATCATCTGATATGGTTCTGATTTGAGCCCTCATTGACAGAGTGAGAAAAGATTGGACTAAATGCTAGAAGAATAAGATCAATAAAACACTAACCGATGGTAGCTACTTTGAATGAAAGATTTATTTTCATAGAACAGATATTAAAATATAAGTTGTCTCATTTTTAGGGAGAAAGACCCATGATGACATCAATGACATGGAGGCTTTCTGATTTTAGGGAAAATTTGCAAAGTTTTAGTAAGACTGCTAGATTCTGGTAGTATTCACTCTTCTTTTGAAAACATAAGCACTTGAAACCAGTAACCAGGTAAGTAGGTTATCCTTTGGAGATTTGGATCGAATTGGACGCCCTTGTTATGGTTAGATACAAGGCACCCTTGTATCTATCATGCCTCTAACAACAACAACAACAATCATAATATTAATAATAGCCCAAAGTATCCTATATTAAAGAATCTGAAAGGGACTAAGGACAGAACGATGTACCTTACTGAGCATGACAACAAGAAACCCATCTTCGCTGACTTTGTTCTCTTCTAGAGTACTTTCATCTTTCAGAACCTTGCCATTATGAATTAATAACTGTTGTGCATATGGATAGCTGTCTTTTCCTTGTATCTCCTCAATGTTCTTCTTTACAGCCATAATCTACGAAAACAAGACGTAAGACTCAATTATTAATTCATACTTGCAACCAGAGGAATCCACATAACTTTAGATACAGTAGTAAATTAATATGAGCACAGGCATTCTAGCACAGTGGCAAAAGGAGGATAGGACACAAGTTTGAGGCTGCTCATGGGGGTGTGTACAACACTCCAAAAGGAAAAAATTATACACTGGACATATGCAAAGCAATTCAGAGAGGATTCCAATTAAATTGGAAAATAATTTTGACCCATTCCAGTTTCATCTTTATCATGTTACTGACTGAGAATAAAAATTCTCCCTCTTGATATTCCATAGGCACGCGAACCCCTGAAAATCCCTCTGATCCTATAACTATGAATATCATGAATCACCTGCCCAGAATTTCTGATGCATTTAAAACCAATAACAGCAGAAAGGCACCTAAATCCCTAGAAACAAATACTGATTTTGTTTACTAAGGGCCCTATGGGCTTCGATAATCCAGTTTGGGCAATTATACCTGATTATTCCCATATAGTCTGAAAGGAATATGAAGCATAATTGCAAGACAACTCCTATAAGGCTTGCCAATCGGGCCCTAAGTGTCACCTGAAAGTCAATATTTGGTGATGTGTTCAGCTTTTTACAAACATCCAATTGGGCAGTAGGAATTTCCAACACAACTAATTTCGCAATATTATTTTGCTTTCTTATTTTCCTTCTCTGCCAATGAACCCATCAATTGTACACTAATATATGCGAGGAACACCATTTTCAAGAATTTCACTACAAGAAACAGGTATAGTTATTTGGCAATGAAAATTCCGTGATTCTCGCTCTTACAGAAGAAGATTGCAACATTCAGTAAGAATACAGTCCGAAGAATAGTACATAAGCATAAGTATTGCATTTCCAAGCATTGCAACAAGCATAGATTTAATGAAACTGAAAAGAGAACAGAGGGTTTACCGTATCATTAGCCCGAACCTGTATTTCGAAATGGCTGCCTTTGAGCGTTTTCACCGTCAGCTTCATGACGAGAAACCCGCGCAAGATCCTAAGGTTTCACAAACTCTCAAAGAGAAGGAGGATTTCTAAGCGGGAAATCAACTAATTCAGCAAATGAGAAAAAAACCCTAGAGCATTAGACAGGAGGGTGACTTTAAAATGGAGGCAGAGTCTTAGGTGACCTGTTCGAACCTTACTGATTGTAGGATTTATCTTTGTTTCCATTAATGTTGTTAAGTTTGTTGTAAAACAGGCAACTAAGTAAGAAGACACTCTATCCATTTCCAGCATCATGCGGGCCACGATCCTAATGGTTCATTTGATAAGTTGCATACTGTTCATCCAACATCAGCCATTCACTTCTTTCCACATATTATGATGGCTTGATCTGGTCTGGGACTGCTGCTACGCTTCGCAGACCCCAACAAACAAGTACAAGATATAATATTTCCTCGTGGCAACAGCGCTGGGATGGAATGAGCTGACTTGAGACGAGAGGTGAGACGAGCCATATTATTGTATCATTGTTAGTTAGGCTTTAGCTGGTTTAAGATGCAATGATTTTTTTCTCATCTCGTAATTAGAGATTGAGATATACGTGGGGTAATCTCAACTCACATCTCAAGCCATATCTTATCTCAGGTCATCTTATGTCAGCTAACTCAGTCTATCTCAAGCACCACGTAACACGTCACAAAAACTTTATTATGTTTTCTACATGACATAACCCTTTCTTTACTTCTTTTTTCTTAAAAAGAGTGAAACTAAATTAACACGGACGCAGGGTATGACACAGACCACACAAGATGTGTGACACGTGATTTACAGGTGTACCCACCGTTTGCAAACCCACCCTTTAAAATCCTACAGCCATGACCCAATGGGATGTAGGCCTACGCACCCTTGGAAAACCTCATCCCCTGATGAAATGTTGGTGCATGACCTTAGGTGTACCACCCTTCCAAAGCTCATCCCTCGTGGTATGTTGGTGCACAACCTCAAACCCCAAACCTAGCGTACAAGTGGGAGAAGCGCCTCAACCAACCACTGGACTATGTCGTCTTATGTACAACTCCGACACAATGTTGTTGGTGCATGTATATTAGCAATGCTAATAATTATTCAACACGCACTGAATGATAAGTCCCGCTCAAGGTATCGAGTCATCCAACAATGCGCCATGATTGATCGCATCTACGAGCGGTTTTGAGATCCAAGCAAAGTCATTAGAAGCAGTTCAAACAAGAAAGTTCTCAAGTGTGCCGTATGTGCAGGGAGGATAGGTCTTGAACATTCGCCTGAAGCTCAACAAATCGGTAAGCAGCCTAACCGCATCTGATCGAGTAGTTCGACCCCTATCCTCATGTATGGAGAAAGAATCAATTATGTGGACAGTCACGCAAACCACTCAAAGAATAGATCTTGGAAGAGCAACAAAGATAACACGATAATTCACAGTAAACAAAGATAATGTGGGGTGGCTTTTATCGTGTACCTCTAGGGTGAATTCAATACCACTTAAAAACTTATTATCCAAATCATAGTACTTAGGGCAGTGCAATGGAGACTATCTTTGCGCCATGAGATATTTTTCTATCCCGGAACCTAAGGCCTCATATGTACCTGTACCTTCGTAGATTAATCTTCTAGATTTACAAGGAAGATAAGATTGTCAAAGCAGGAGACTTTGGTCACTGACCACACACGTTGTCTGAGTGGCTGCTCACCAAACCATTTTTCAATTACACACGCATAACATGTTGATATAGGTAGATAAAATTAATATTAGGGTAGTGATATGTGCACCCCTTGCTTTTCCTCTTGAGCCACTCAATCAATGGTACAAATGACTATATTTTTATATGAGCCCAGATATCTAGATTTTGAACTATTGACAATGTTTTCCTTGGTTTAGATGGGGCAAGCTTTGAAAATCTCGTTCATTGGTTGATCCTAGCCTACCTTTTGATTTCTTAAGTTGAAAGATGAACAGTAAAAAGTTTCACCTATTTGTTTTTACAACTAGAAGTAGCTATTCATAGGATCATCCAATCTTTTAGAATTTCAGAGAATGGCCCACCAAAGTCAAGAGCAACACTGCAAACAGTTTGGATCTTAGAAATCTGGATCGAACATGAGGTTATAGCTGTTCATATCTATTTATTGAGGGTTTGTGACCAAAAACAAAGGGCACATATACTACTATCCTAATCTTAATTGACATTGTCATAGCATAGACACATGGTATAAATTGATAGAACCATGACAATTTTTGGGTATTTGGCATATAAGATGTAAAATTCTTTCCACAAAGAATTTTTCGGCGAAAATAAATTTTAGTCCATTTTCTGCCAACCAAATATACACTAAGTGCCATTGGCAAGATTATATGGTGCTCTAGGAGTAAAGGAAAATATATAACATAGTCAAGCATTTAACACAACTAGGTCCCATGTCATGTACCAAAATCCATCAATCGGATTGATCTAGCCTATGCTGCTTTGAGTTATAAAATGGACAAAGAATGTCCAAGGATGAGATTCGTTCGAGTATCAAAGTTTTGCAAATGACCAAGATCGCATCTTATTCACCTATTCTCGCTCCCCTATTTAATACACGCATCACCACGTGTTATCTTAGTAGTATTAACCTGATTATACGAGCCTTGCCAATTGAGCCTTAATAAAGTTTTCTGATGTGTTAAAGATATGCTTTCTCTTAGCATCCTATTTAGGATTTACGTCCCCTTCACCGTAAGGAAATATTAAATGGGTCACTTGTTAATGAAAATGTACAATGTCCTGATGATCTTTGGAAGGAGATCACATAGGAATTGGATGTTTGTTGGGGGCCATTAAAGCGTAGCAGCATTCCAAGATGGACTAGATCAAGCCATCACATTCCTGGAGCCAAATAAATAGCTGATGTTAGAAGAGCAGTAGAGTACCTATAAAATGCGATATAAGGATCATCTCGATAGGTGGGGCCTACTTGTCAAAAGTAGTGCAAAAAATGTAGTGTCTCCTCCCCTCGTGGCTGCCCAATAGACGTTACAACAATGGGAGAGCAAACACGTTCGGAGTGTAGAGCTTGGCTACTTACAAGACATGTTACTTACGAGAATATTACGCTCAGTCAATGAGTTCTCAATTTGAGTAGTTACAAGCTATAACTAACTATTATACTTCTAGTAAGCAGTGTGAGCATATGCGTGAAGTAGAGAAAGAAGGTTTAATAGGAAAGTTTTTATCATATTACTGGCGAGTAATACCCACCGGTAAAGTTACTTCTGCATCTTTCCACTATAGATATGTGCGTTATAATATACACGGTCATTTTTATATATTTATGAATATGCCACTTTGGTTTTATTTTTCTCTATTTATTAGCTTTATTGGTGGACGTTAGCCACCAGTAAAAGTAATTTTTGATACTTTATGCTCTTTTCCTATATGCCTTTCTCTTTTAGTACATTTACCAATGTGCTATTCCACTTTTATTTTGGTGAATCGGTTGATGTTCATCTTCTAAAGAGGTGCTTCATTTATATAGAATATAGATTTTCTGGAAAATGAAATAATTCCCCACCCTCATACATCACTTAATCTTTGGCGATTTCTCTCTCCCTTAATATGCGTGTGAGTCCTTTCTCTTTTCATGATTGGCGCTACTAATCTTGCTCCTTCTATCATGTTGACGTCCACCCCTGCTTGACCTTTTTCTGCTCATCACAATTGTACCCACTGATGTTTCATTATTATTACCACCTCCATGTGTGTGTGTGTGTGTGTGTGTGTGTGTGTGTGTGAGAGAGAGAGAGAGAGAGAGAGAGAGAGAGAGAGAGAGAGAGAGAGAGAGAGAGGTGCTACGGCTTATGATAGTCAACTCATACATGGTGTTGTGGGTTTAGCTTATGATAGTCAACTCATACATGGTGTTATGGGTTTAGCTTTTCAAACTCCCATGTGGCACTTCGCTTGACCTTTTACTTTGCACAAACTAAGTAAGCTTGACTAGAATCTCTAAATAGAAGAACAACTGAATGAAACTTGGAGAAAACTCTAGCTTTATTACTCTAAAGATACTTACAACTCTTAGATTGGTGGTTGACTATGAGATTGTTGGATTATTGGAAGATGTCTTGCAAATGAGGGAGCTCCTCTATTTATAGGTGCTCACCCCCTTTCCACCTCCTCAATGAATGGTGGTAATTGTTACATGTGTATAGTCCAGATTGTTCTCTAAAACATTCATATAAAATATCTAAAATCTACTACATTATAGATCTTAGATATTTCTAAGGACAATTCCAGAATTTGGGTCACCTAAAAATGAGCCTTCCTCCACGAGCCTTTAATAGTGGACCAAAGTCTCTCGGGCCAAGTGCATGAACCAAAATGGGCCTATATGGACTGTGTAAAAACAATTTGTGACATTCTCCCCCACTTGATAATGTTGATGCCCTCATCGACACATCTTTCCTAATAATGTAAGAAAATTTGTTGGATCACATGCTTCATGTTTGTGCTACTTATACCTCCTCTGTTGTCTTGTGGTCCTCTCCTTGCTCTTTAGGCTCTTGTTCTCTCTAGTCTTGTTTGCTCTAGAACCATTTTCATCTTGTATGCCTTCCTGCACACTTGTACATCTTTGCATAATAGCAAGTTGTTTTGCGTCTTTTGTATTTGTGAGGTTATCCTTGTCCATCGTGTCTCATGCTCATCTGTGTGGCTACTAAAAGCTTTTGTACCTCTAGAGCATTTGCGTTGGGTCTAGCTCTTCCTTGAGCTCTCTAATTGCAGCACATGTCTCCCCACATCCTCATGTGTGGCAACATCCTTTCTAGCTTTAGTTTCTTTAAGTTTTTCCTAGGTGTCGACATATTCATGGCACTTAGGTGTTGTAAACCTAGTTGCATTGTCTCCACACTTGATGCAACTTCTTCCCATTGTAGCACGTCTCCTTCCGTGCTCTCTTGTGTGGCAACACTCTTGTTGTCCATGGTCTTTTCAAGTTGAACTATGGTCATGCAATTTGGTGGTATACCTGATTGTGCTAGATTCTCTAATTCAATTTCCTTCTCTTCCTTCTTGTATATTGCCATATCATGTAGGGCCTTTTTCATTAGACAATCTTGCATGAGGTGAGATCCGTCGTAAAAGTAGCATGGCCTTGATGGGATAACCTTCCATTTACTAGCATAGCTCCTTGTTTTTGAAATATTAATCTCAAGGGTTTCACTAAGGCTTACTTTCTCATGGAGCTCAGTCCATCCTCCCCCTCACCCTTAAGCTCTTTCGTTGCAGCTTCAAGGGACCTAGACTTTGGGTGCTCTTCCTTTAGCTGAGTGGACATATAAGTCACAACTACCTCCATCTTTGTAAACCTTTGCTCCAAACCTACTTTGATACCAACTCCACCCAACCTTGCTCTGATACCAAATGTCATGGGCTCAGTTTCTCAAATTCCCATGTGGCACTTAGCTTGGCTTCTCACTTTGTACTAACTAAGTAAGTCTGATTAGAATCTCTAAGAAGAAGAATAAGTAAAGGAGACTTTGAGAGAACTCTAGCTTTATTGCAGTGGAGATGCTTACAATTCTTGGATTGGTGGTTGATTATGAGATCGTTGGATTGTTGGGAGATGTCTTGCAAATGGGGGATCTCCTCTATTTATAATTGCTCACCTCCTCAATGAATGGTGGAGATTGACATATGTATGGTCTAGATTATTCTCTAAAACATTCCTATAAAATATCTAAAGTCTACTACATTTTAGATCTTAGATATTTTTAAGGACAATTCTAGAATTTGGGTCATCTAGAAATATGCCTTCCTCCATAGACCTTTAATAGTGGACCAAAGTCTCTCAGGCCAAGTCTACGAACCAAAATGGGCCTCTTTTAGAACTTGTAGGCTTTGGTCATGAAATGTGTAACAACAGTATATGACAATGGGTAGGCAATTGTTTGGCTAGGGGTAGGATTATCATTTCCCTATTTTACATCAATATTATATTAACATGTTCAATATTAAATGATACTAATATGTGGTGCCATCTTTTAATAGCATTGTGTGTCCTACAAAAAAACTGACATGTCCTAAAACATACTTGTTTGCAATACACCTTTATTCAATAGTACTTGAGTCCCATTATAAAACTCACATGATTTCCACATCAACATAAAACTTACAGTCTCATTCTTGTGTGGATATAAAGGACAATACAGAAATGTTTGAGTTTAATCCTATGAGTGCACACTTGATCAATTGTAGTATAATTCTTATCCCTGATTTAAAATTTTAATTTTTTAGTTACTTAAAATAAAAGATTTTTAAACAATAGTACATTTTCAAAATCCCTGGGTGTCAAACGATCAATAAAGTAAACACAAGTCTTGAATGAAGATAAATAATAGCTGCACATAGTACAAAGCAAAGTACATCTGACTGCATGAAAACTCTATTGGAAACAAAAGTAATGATACTGAGAATACTAAAAGTTGTTAAGACCCTAGGTTTATCCATCATTACTCAACATCCATCCATATGGCTAAGTCCATAAGCATGAGGTATATATAGAATAGTGTTAATTATTTATACCCTATATGAAAGCACAAAATAATGTCTAGTCAACTACTTTACACTAGTGTGGTCTTCTCAAAATGATTTGGTGGTCCCCTGCCGCTTTCCCTTACTACTATCTCAGTTTATACCCGAGGCATTGCAAATCACATCAATGCCTCAGTAAGCTATTGCTTATGTAGGTACATAGACATTTAATACTTAATAAAAACATATATGAGTAGTGCAATATCTAAATAGAAAAATCTCATAATAAAGTCCCATGTATGATATAGTAGCATAAAACCTAAATAGCCAAGAGTCATGGTCTAGTAGAAATATCCACATGTAATCAACGCCAAAACCAGTATTCAGCACAAGTACGAAAGACCTCGAAATAAATAATGAAGAACATATGAAATAAATTCAGCATAACATGCCATAGTATAGTATAAACCAAGGCTCATGAATCCAAAAGTGCCAAGTATAAGAAACTCTAAAACATCAAAAAGCATGTGAATGTTGTCGATGAAGGGCACCCAAACCACATGGGTCCCACGAGTTTACCAAACACTCTCAGATAAGGTCATGAGTACCTATACTAATCCTCCACATATTGTTATCATGTGGGTACATAAGGATATATTAATCCAAGTATGCTCACAATGTTGTATGAAAATATAGAACAACATTTGGATCACCATGTTGCATTGGTAACCAATTCCTAGGGCCTACCAACTATCGGAACGGGAGACTAAGTGTTCATTTGTACGAGGGATTAGACTTGTAGTGAAGTTTGCCCATCTATGGGGTGGGTGTCTAATCATCTCTCAAAGTCAAAGGTAGGTGGCAGGCCCTAAATCCCCAAGTAGAACCACTCATCATAAATTTACAAAATATAAAAAAAAATTGCTCAATATATCAAGATAAGCATAAGAAGTAATATCTTATGCACAAAATACAAGAGCACTTATGGTTCACCATCCCAGAGCACTGCCCTTACCATGTGGTCAGTCTCTTTAGGACCATCCATTAAGCCACATGAATAAACTATGGAAAAACCTTCACAATAAAATGAATCATAAAAGCATATCGATACCAGATAAGCCATGTGTCAATGGAGCAAGTAAATCATAGTGGTCGATCATAATAAAATATGTACATGTGAGATAATATTCCTAGTGAGGCCATAGTGCAAGATAAACATGTATCAAAATAATTGATAGACACGAAATTATCACATCAATCATCCATGGTTTTATAAAAACATATTCATATTCAATGTTGTCACCTACACAAGCATAACTTGCCAAGGCATTGCGATGTTTTGCAATGCCTTAGATACAAAGAGAAATAGTAGGTAAGAAAAGTAGATAGAGAGTAAGTGAAGGCATTGGTAGCCTTCAGTGGTATAGAGGAGATTTTAGTGACATATGTGGTTTGTTAAAACTCTACCTTTGCATATTAGTTATGGAATGTATATGTATATGGTTTATACTTTTATGACTTGGACGTATGGATATATTTATGTTGGATGTGATGGTTGTGTATGGATATACCCTAAGCTAGTCATTATTTTAGATTTGCTTTTCATCAATGATGTATATATTTTTACCGAAACTTATGGATGATTAGGGTGGATGGGTTGGAGACTAAGTCTTCTAATTATGTATTTTTGTGTTATTGTGTTTACAAAGTACTTGTTGCACCGCATGCATTAAATGTGGGTTGTAATTATATAAGGCATGTGTAGGGTATGATGGCCTGCACTTGATCATCATTGAAACCCTCACTGTGAGCAATCTTTACCCATATTTTTTTTAATTTTCTAGTATAAATTGCATTTTGTATAAAATTGCATTTGTAATGATAGTATAAATTATATAGATTAGGGTCATGTATTGATATATGTTGCATATTATTTATGGCCACTACATTAGTAAATATCTATTTAACAAAGGTTAGCTTAAGCTCGGCTATAACCAAAGCATAGGTTGCATTATTACAGTGTCTTATCTGTTAAGGTGCTTGACCCTTTGTTAAGTAGCATATAGGTAGGCATTAGTTTGCTTTTATTTTGCATTGCATATTTAATTGCTTTATGATATGGAATGCATCACATTGATAGGAAGGGTCCCACAGGAATCTTCATCAGATAAGGACCTAGATTTCATCACTAGATCCTTGGCCCACCTAGGTCATGTATTGATATATGTTGCAACCTTCGACCGTAATTTCAAATCAAGTAGAAAGAGACTTAGGGTTTGAGCTCGTAGAAACTTTTTTGAAAGGTTAGGTTTATTATCACTCCAACGGCTTTTGAGCATCATGGTTATAGAAGGTGTTTAAAAATATAAGTGGTTTTCCCATCCTTTTCATTGACGTTGGTTGAGGACTAAATGCCTTTTGACATGAGAATTGTATTAACTACTTTAGAGCATAACCTAACTGGTAAGCAATAATTTACCTTGGATTAAAGGAGGAGTTGTCTAAATTTAGGTCTAAAAAACATCCTTTGTAAAGATCATTAATTCAGTTCATCAGCAAACTACTAGGATTGGTTGTACATCATTTAGCTTAGGACTAGTATTTAGGTTGCATCATATAGTAAGGATTTTTCAAAAACAAATCACATAAATACTAATTTTTTGTATACAATAATTTGTTTCATTGTATATAAAGTTGAGAATAAAGGCCTATCAAGAATGGGATAGATTTGATAAATTAGATACATCTATGGATATGATAGATAGTATGGAAAGTTAATTGTTTAGGATGGTAGCTTCTAGGCAACTTGCTCCACAACGTCAATACAACAATTACTCTGCCTATTATGAATTGTAATATCCCACTCTTTCATGGCCATCAAGCTCCACATATAATGAACACTATCAGGAGCTAGTGGATGCACCTAATGCATTCACATACCTTAGTAGTGACTACTATCCTGAGATATATTAAATGGATGGGCTAGGCATCTGAACAACCATGATCTCAAGATTATCAATTATACCAGGAAGAACCATCATGGTCTCACCCTCATCTACCCTACCATGATTAATAAGAATATTAGGTTCAACCATCATGGGTTCAACCTACCTAGCTCTTTTTCAGTAACTTAGTGCCACAACAATACCAAACCTATGAGCCATTTCATCTACAACATGAAGAACCATAATTAAAAGAGAAAATGCAACAACTTAGTGAACCAATAGATCAAAATCTTGTTGCACTTAAAAATGGGGCAGAGGAAATGAAACAAATCAAGGAGGAGAGTGAAAAAAACACTTGAAAGAATTTTAAGGTGGGAATTACTAATTCCTAGTGAATCTGAAAGTTTTTCACCAACCTTGACTATTGATGATAGGACAGAAATATCTTACCATTATTCTAAGCCACAAAGTCAATAACCATCCATAGAAACCTCTAACTCATATCTACTTGAGCAATATCCTGCTCTTTATTATAATTTTGATGAAGAGACTTCCATTAACGAAGAGAATGAAGTAGTAAAAACATCTAACCAAGATTCTCTAGAATTGTGTCTAGCTTATTTTTATGAGATTGATGAAGACACATTCATTGAGGAAGTGAAGGAATTGTTAAGGAAGGTGCCATTAATGAACACTTGTCATTGAAAAGCTAGAGTAGAACTGTATACAGAGCATGCAATTCCATTTAAGCTTACAATGTAGCAAATATACGTAATTGAGACCTATATACCTTATTTGAACAAACACCAAATAGTAACTTTGGTCCATCTAAAATCTTACATGTGCCAGTTGAACAAGAAGAAGAGTCCATTGACGTACTTACCTTATATCAACCAACTCTAGGCTACACATAAGAAGAGAATAAGGGGTTAAACCTAACCATGTCCCTGCTTCCAATAATGCAAGAACAACCTTTTAGGGAAAGGCAGAGTTAGCTCATACCCCTATTTTAGGACTATGGAAGGAAAATGGAGGAAAAAGATAATTTAAATATAATGGTCAATGTTCCCTAAATTTGATCAAGATTGGGACATTTTATCTTGAATTGATCCTAAGAAATTCATAGTGGGTCAAGATGTCATTGTATTACCACCACTTCAAAATACAAGGTGTAAGAATTATATTGACTACTATGAAATTTTGAAGATGGGGGATCATCAACGTGATGCCACTAACTTTAAAATTGTGGTGGTCTACTATGTTATGATGATTTCACTGCTTAAAATTTCCAAGTGGAAAATGTATATAAACTACTGTGAGATTCTAAAGTGACGTGAAAAATCTTGCCCATTTCAGTGTTAGGGTTAGGATTGGGATAATTAGTTGAAGTAAGTAGGTCTAAGTTTAAAAAGTTAGGTTAGTTATAGGCCTTGTCTACCTGAAGACGTTAAACTTAGTGTTCATTAAGAGGTAGCCCAGGGTTTTTAGGAAGCCTCAGTGTTCTATATTACTTTTTCATCATTTAGGGTCCTATATTTCAAAACATTAAGAATAATGTTTAGTTCAGGTTGGGGGTGTAGAAATGAGATTTCTAAACTTTTCTTGCATTAAAAAAAATAAATTATGATAAGTTCCTTTATAAAGATGAAAATTTAAAATTTTTGAATATTTAATTATCAGTTGAACTTTAGCTTATTAATAGAGTTTCAAGAAAAATTAAACTTAAAATATTAATTGCACAAAATAGCTATATATTGTTTAAGTGGAAGAGAAAATATAACTTAGAGATCTTGAAGAAGATCTATGTATGCTTATAACCTAAGTGAATTTTGAGTTATTCTTCCTTTTCTATAAATTCAAAATTTTCTTCAGCGGATATTAATTCTTAGTTGGTCTCATTATTCTTTATCTTAGTCAACTATTGAGAAATCCCAAAAGACTATACCATATATCTCTTAAGTTTATGGTCAATTTTAAATCATATGAACCCTAGGAAATGATATAGCCCAACCTTAGTAAAACCCAGAGCCTTTAGCCTTCCCTAAGTCATTTTTGGATTACTAAACCCATTGAGCCTTTGAAATATAAGCATTTTCTTTGTTAACCAAGAATCACCTTTATCTATATTAAACCTCTATAATATATCTATTACCTAATTGTTTTAGAAATATGTAGAGAAGATTGAGAATATCTTAGAAAAAGTATGAACAATGCAATTCAAAAGATGACTATCAAAAAGGTTAAAAAGAAGGCAAAGTGCAAAAAGGCTATATATAAATTCAAGTGAAAATAAACAAAAAAGATAACCAATAAAAAAGAAGATTGTTCACTCTTGTAAGGGAAAACAGAAAAGTTGTGAATACATTTATTGAAGACCTTTAGATATTTTCCAGACAACCTTTGTTTATCTTTATACCCATTCTTTTGATAAACCTTACCTAAGCCTATGTTTTGTCCTAATGGGAGTCCTAACTTGATCATTGGATATGGTTATAAATAAATTGAAAATTGGGTAGTGTAATATTCTTAGTTGTTGATATCCTATCATGAGACCATTACTATTTTTTTTTTCTAAGTTATCGTTCTTTTGTATGAAATATGTGAGATTTTTGGATTTGATGAACAACATTCTACTCACTTATTAATGAGACATTTAAACCTTTTTGAGCGACTTATTTCTGAGTGACAAGTATGTCTTGTGAGAATTGAAGTCAAAACATACATTTGGACAGTAATTTCGGTTATATTTGACTTAGAAACTAGCAATTATATATTAGCTATAACACACACTTACCTTTTAAAGTTTAATGAAATAATGAGATATCTTTAGCATAAGGGTAGGATTTTAAACCTTTTTGTTCATCTTTATTAGAATGCTAAAGTTAGGTATCTACTATAAGCTAAATAAGAAGAAAATTTTCTCAAATGCATAAAGGATTTCATAAAAAATTTAAGAATTTCATGGTTATATTCACTACAAACCCTTTTAAGGCTTAACTCATTCACTAGGGGTAACCTAGGAGTTTAAGGGCTTGTTACACATGCTAAATGCAATCTTGAGCACCTACAAAAGTGGAAATTTGTGTCAATTTTGTAAAATGATTTTAGCTTGTTATGCTTGAGACTAGCAAAGTGCTGGTTGGGGGTGAAAATTAAGGTTGCCACTTCCTATTGGTCCACATGCATACTTTTCCATTGATTTTCACCCAAATATCTTCTCATTATCATCTTAAAAACCCCATGCATATTTGCATTAGATTCTCATCTAATCATGGGCTTCCATGTAGCTTGGCTTAAGTGGCTTGCTTTGGGAGCTCATTTGGCTTAGGTTCATGGTTGGCTTTAGGGAATATTTTGGCATGACTTGGTGGCTCAACCTCTTGGCTTTGATAGTTAGCTAGGCTCCTCACCTTGTCACCTCCTTCATGGCTTGTATATGGTTAAGTAGCTTGAGTGAATCCCGTGCAAAGGTGGTAAACTTCGCATGACATGTGTATGGACCCATTTTAGTCACCTTTGAATCCTCCATATCCATCCTTTGCTTGCCTTAAGGTGATCTTGATCCTTGATCTTACTTTGGATCAATGACATTTAGGCCTTGACTCTATCTTTTGATTTTGATCTTCCATTTTGATCTCGATTGATTTATGTCTTCGGATCATCATCTTGCTTCCTACAAAAAATAAAAAAATCTAATTAAATATTAAAAATATGATTATTCTCATATTTATCTTGGACTAGCCTCTGAACATGCAAGCTATCAATTATTTGGTCTATTAGGTCAAAATGCATGTGATAATTTTTGGCCAAAATCCTTAATTTAAAGCTATAAGTTATAACACATGGGCAACTAATTGAGTGATTTTAATACAAATTTGAACACTCATCAAAATGTGTTGGTCCAAAATACAGAGGAGATTGTCAAATTTTTGGTAAAAATGGAAAGATCATTTCACTATTAAATCCATGGTTTTGTTGGTAGTATGACTCTCTGGGATTTGAAAAAGTGTTTTCATTTGAAGTGTTTATTTTAAAAATAAAAAATTTAATGAGTGATCTCGATTGTCGAAAGTATAATGTTTATATGATGTGTAAAACCCTGGGTGTCATAGTTTGATATTAGAGCCCATTCTACTCTATTACAACCACTCCAATAAGACCAAAAGTCACATACAGTCTATGAGAGAGTTGATTTCATAAATATGTGCTATAGAGATAACTCATATGGGGAATGTTGATGATTGTGAAATAGATGTCACCCATGAAGGTTGTCAGAATTTAAGAAAAGATGAGACCTTGATCCTTTATATGTACGAGGTAGTGTATCTTCATGGGAAGTCTATGATTCTTGGAGGAAAGAATTAGAATAAAGAGTATAAATATGTGAGAATCTTGTTATATGATAGAAGATCTATTCACATGGACGATTTTCTAAGAGTTCAAGTTCTAACTTGGATGATGTGTATAAATCTTTGAAAAAGCATAACAATTATTGTACACCAAAAATATGATAATAATAAAAATAGACTAGAAAATAGTCATAATCAATGAGAACTCAAGAAATACAAAAAATTATAGCATTAGTCAATACATGTAGTGGACATATTTATTGGATAAAAATTGTGGTATGGAAAAAACTATTGAAAATTTTATAAAATAAGACTTAAAATGCTTTTATTGATGAATTATTTGATTTATGAGGTCAAACAAGTGAGTCCTTTTATACACAGAAATATTGATAACTAGTCATCAATTAGAAGTGAATGCTCATTAATTATTTTTGGACTTTTAGTTATGATTAGGAGGTGCATAATGCTTGAAGGATAATACAACTATTTTATAAGAATAGTTATTAAATAGTGATGAGGATCAACAGATGAGTAGGAAGTCAAAGAAAAAATATAAGAATTTAGTGAATGAATTCAAATGATTTCTTAGGTTATTGGAAAGGATTATAGAAATGTTGAGTCAAATATTACATTATATGGGAGTATCTATTTATTTGACTTTAGATCAGAAATGTCTAATATATGTTGGAAATCAAGTAGAGAGAGATTGATCGAAATGATAAGTAGAAAGGATTATATTGTGAGAATAATGTAAGATGAAAATGGCTATAACTGATAATAATGAATAGCGAAGGTGGTGAAAACATAATTTTCAATGAATAAGGAGATTTTAATTTGAAAGTTCAATTTTATTAGAGTGAGTTTGTTGAAGTTGTAAGAACATGAAATAAACAATTAATTGAGGGGAATTTAATGATAAGGATGAAGACATTGAATATGTAATTATAAGAATTTAGTGGTAGTTGTTTGAGAAGATGCTTTCCTCCATTATTGAGACTTTACTGGTGAGGCCCTTAGGAAGGCATATGATGATTAGTATTTTTACTTTATGAGCACCCACCGATACATAGATAGTTAGTTACTTTAGAGCAAAGGGATCATATGGTTCAATAGTGTTTGAACCGGTTAATGCGGCCAAGGAGGTTTTCTCTTAACTCCTTCACCATATATAAGGAAACTACAAACATATTTGTTGATGGGTTGACACTTGGATTGAAAAACTAGGCAATTATAGCCCGTTCCACTTTGATGACAAAGGCAACAGTAATGACCTCTATGTTAGAGAAGGGTTTTCTTAGGACTAGGACAATTGCAGGACTAGAACAGGGAGAGTCTGAGTAAACTCTACAAGGGCAAGAGACCACTTTCATCGATGAGGTCGCATATGCTGCTGAGTCAGCAGTATTTGAGTTGGTTGAGTGGGGATGCGAATAGGAGGTGCATTACTTGTAAGGGCAGGCACCTTGGGCAGTCATGTCCTAGATCTAGTGAACCATTACAGTAGCAGCAATAGCATCAATAGCCACTATCACAATGAGAATCCTTTAGATGCTTTGGCCATGGAGAGTTAGGGTATTTCCTTAGAAATTGTCCCATAGGATAGAGAGTCAGACAAACTGCCCATGGGAGTAGGGCAGAGATGGCCCCACATAGCTAGGGATGATGTTTTGCCAATTACTTTGAGGCAAGAACAAGCCTCGAACTTAGTAATAAAAGGTACTTTCCTTATTGCTGATAGGCACACTAAGAACTTTTTGACCCAGGATCTACTGATTCTCTAATTTCATGTGTTTTTGCACCCTGTTTGGATATGTTTGTAAATGTGTTAGCCTTTGGGCTTGATATTATGATGTTAGAAGGAGAGTCATTTGTGGTTAGTGAGTACCTTCAAGAGGTACCTGTGGAGATAATGAGTGAGAGGATGGACGGATGTCATCCTACTTGATATGATGATTAGAATGTCATTCTAGGGATGGATTGGCTAGTTACTTACTAGGCGATGGTTAATTGCTATAAGAAGAAGGTTACCATTAGTGTACCTAGATCACCAGTTACCTCGTTCCAGTCTAGGAAGAGTATCATTAAGGTTTGTGATATCTCTGCCTTGAAGGTAGCACAATACTTTTTTCAAAGGGTGTTAAGTCTTGCTTACTTGCATGATAGTAGAGGAAAGTGAGCAACCTTAGGACGTTGACATCGTTCAAGAGTTTGTAAATGTCTTTTAAGAGGAGCTTTTAGGATTACCACTATAGAGGGAGATCGATTTTGCTATATATTAGTACTAGGTACAACACCCATCTCTAAGATGCCATACAAGATGGGTTAGCTAAGTTGGTAGGACTCTAGCTATAGGAGCTTTTTGATAAGGGCTTTATCAAACCTAGTAGGTCTCCACGGGGTGTGCTAGTCCTCTTCGTGAAGTGGGACATATCTTTATGACTATGCTTAGATTATTGATTGTTGAATATCACCATGGTAAAAAACCAATATCCTATTCACAATCTATTGATTAGCTCCAAATGGTGTAGGTGGTGATATATATTGTAGTTTATATGAGGCTATCTTCTAGCTTGTAATAAAAATTTGATTTACACTACTTGTGAGTAGCCAATGAGGGCGGGTATGAGAGGCACTGACAGGTTTTCAAGTAGTAAGCTTCTAGGTGGCAGGCTTTTAGTTTCTCGCAGCATGAACGTGCTATAGAATGAGATGATGGGCATGATTTTGAATAAATTACGAACTAATATGCTTTGGTTTTGATTTGGCATAGATTTGCCTATTGGTGAGATGGGATGCTCAAATTTTGATTGATATAAAATTGCATATTGTGAGAAGTGATTTAGTATTTAATCACTTCATCACTGATTCATGCATACTAATGTATGGATATTCTTTTACATTGATATAGGGTGGTTTTACTTGTACTAATGTTGTACATAGATGATTTAATCCTTCAAGTGATTCTAATATACTATTTGTGTCACGCATACTTATGATGCAATTTAATTTGATTTGGCATGGATTTGCCTACCTTATGAGCTAATTTGCCTTTGAATAATTGGTAATGATTAGTCTACTTTATGTGATGAGGATATTTCTAGAATTGTTTGAAAGATAACATGAAAAGAATTTTGAGAAAAAAATTCATATAAGGGGTAAGAATGTAACAACTCTCAATTTTGTGTTATTTTTGCATAATTATATTATATTTTAATTGGGATGAAAATCAATAATTTAATTTTGTGAAAATTTAATTTTAAGGATGTGACCCTTTGAAAACTCAAAATTTCAAATTAAAAATATCAAATTTGAAATGTGCGCATCAAGACAATTCCAATGAAACTAAGTTTGCCAAAATTAGAGCTCAGACAAATAAGTTGTGATTTTTCTTATAAATGGTAATTTATTAATTTTATATTATGGACCCCCACTTGCAAAAATTCATATTGTACACATTCAAGATGACATCATGATCACTAATGATGATGTATTAGACCTCATTCTGCTTGAGTTAAAAAGTAATCATATTTAATTTATTTATTAAATGAATTTAAATTGAATAACATAAAGTATATAAAAGAGGGGGTTAAATTAATATTGACACCCGCTTTCACTTGAGTGACATTGAAAATGGACTGAACAGTTTGTTCCTAAACCCAACACACTCACAGAGCAAAACCCAATGGAGGGAGAGGAAGAAGGAAAGCCCACTAGAGGAAACCTGTTATGCCGGTGAGGAGGAGATTGAGGGTTTATGGGTTTTGTTGAAATTTACAGTTATTGCTAGAGATGATGATGGTTTGGATCAATGATCGAAGCCGGTCATTCCCTTTACCATGAGATTATGATTAAAACCCCTCAAAAATCACTGAAATTGGACCTGAAATGAGGGAAAATTAAAGCAGAGAAGTTGACATTAGTAATTGGCAAAAAAAAATCGATGACTGACTACCTATTTTGGTGTTTTTTGACATCAAACGATGTTGGATCTTCACCAAATTTTAAAGACATGAAGGTGAGATCCAGATCTATAATTCCCTTTAAGCAAGTGCCAAGTTCAAAGAAAATAAATTCACTGGTGACGACTACACTATTCATCTTCTTTGATGGCGGTCGATCAACATTGACAACCCAGTAATTTTTAATGAAACATGCCTTATGTGTATTTTGGCTTGATCTATGCTATGTGATGGTCAGATCTTTGATCGAGGATCATCCACTATCTAAATTGGCTACGACCCTAATTTGAAATCCACAATGTGATATTTGCAGGATCAAACTATTCATTTTGTCCCACTCAATGTTGTGAGTGAAAACCAATAAGCAATTCATCGATCTGAGGAGATCTTAGGGAGATCAAGGGGGTACAACATTGCATGGTTGTGATCAAGGTTGATTGTGGTCTGTCACCTCTAGTACTCAAGTCCATTGCAATCTAAGGTCAGAAGACTAGATCTAACCTTCTATCCAGAGTTATGGTGATCTAGCCAATCTTGATCAATGACTGAGATCAATTGAGGATACAAGTATGAAACTAGATCTAAGTCGACCATCCACATTCTTTGTATGATTCTTTAAGATTATTTGATTAGATTTGCTAATATATTCTTTGATCTGAGGTGATTAGGTAGATGGTTGCGGTCATATCGCTATAGATATCCTAGATTGGGCACCTTTTAGAATATAGTCGACAATTTGACAACTTCTACAACTGGATATCATTCAGATTTGCTTAAGTAAGGTAGGATTTTCATCCTAACTATTTAACTTCATGGATTTGGCTGTAATTAGCTACAATTGACTAGGATTTGTATATTAATATGGCTGATTTGTCGATTAAATGATGAATTACTTGAAATTGACATGATATGAGTATGATAACTCTGAAATACATTACGATATGATTAATAAATGAGTTTGATAGTTATTGGTGGGCTCGGTTCAGCATGATTTGAATTATCAACCAACAGGGGCAAGGCCCTTCTTAAGAGTCCATGGTTGTGAACCATTGGATCATATTGAAACACAGTAAATTGAGATATGAAATTATGGTATTTGATTTATAATTAAGAATTCACCTAAGATGAATAACTTAGTTTCTAAATTAGACTTTGATGTGATATGTACGTAGTAGTGGGTTTGAGGCAGACTGATCTAGAGTGAAGTCCAATTATGACTTAAGAGGTATAGAGGAGCAGTTCTCTGTTTGAGGTAGGTGATGATAATGGGCATGTTTCTATTTTGAAATTATAGATATTATTACATCATCTCAGTATTTATAAATGTATGCCATGTATGTATTATTATACCATGATTCTTTTTGAGATATCGATTTCATCTGTGAGTGATACACATACACACGATTTCATTGATTAACATTTTTTCATGAATGCATGATTTTATAAGTGATAGTGCTATTGCATGATTTTAGTATTTTTCCATGAGCTGTGAAATCATTAAATGGTGATTATATTTACTGTTGCATAACGAGGCTTGTGGATGTGATGACCTAGGTTTTTATAAATCATTTTGTAATACATTTTCCAAAGATAGGGCCCTTAGTAGTAATTTTTTTTTGCAAAACAAAGCAACAGAAATTTTTTTCTTTAGAACTTGTTTTGTAAAACCCAAGTCATCACTTCATAACATAAATAGAGTTTTGTACAAGATAAAATTCTATTGAAGGAATAAAATTTTATTAAACTTCAGGATCCATCCAGTGGTTCAAAGTACAGCCCTGTATCATTACAATACTTGTCCAAATTACATAATCCAAATTTCAAAGCTCAATACAATAAAAACTCTCAATACATATAATGCTCTCAAATAAAATACATGTCTTTAATGGATATACCCTGATTGATTATTCTTTCAAGTGTTCTCAAGTCTTGAGCTCTTAACTCTCCTTCTTTGTATTTGAGGTATTGTAGACATTCAAATATTTACAATATCTCAGTAAGCTATGCTTGGTAGGGGATTAAAGAAGTAACATAATTTGATAATATAAACATAATACTCATTAATCCCATTATTCATTTATGTCATAAACATGATCATGGATCAATCTCATTTCTATAACCTTTCTTTTATCATTTATGTACGTCCTTATACATAATGTATATGAACAAATTCATCAAAATAGTGAAAATATTCCATTCTCATTCCCAACTAAGCTAATCAACTATTTCAATTGTAAGAGATTAATATATCATCTAGTTACTATACTAGGAATTTCCTTTTTCCTAGGAATATTGGTAATATACAATTACCTGGAATTTCATTATGCCATATATAAGGCATCTCACTATGCCTATCTCATATGCATCATAGTAAAAAATAAATCAAAGGACTACCATGCTTGTAGTCTAATCCGTACAATGCACTCGGATAACTGCTCAATAATCCACTCAGACCATATTTAGTGGAAATGTAAAATCCGTGTCCATATGTGGGGACCATGGCTATCACAGTGGCGGCCTTCCCATAATTATCCTACTTGACTTTCTGCCTTTTTTAGGCATGGAATTCATCAACAAATTTTAGAGAGCGCGTGGCCAAACCCTCATAACTCCTCTAGCATAGCATCCCCAGGCCTACACCTATTTAAAATGAAACCACAAGCCTCCATGCTCATATGTAAAATATTTTTTATGCATATAAGACAATATGTCTATTTATCTAGGGCCGAAATATCTTCTACTTCCCTATTCACTTAGGGTTTTCTTCAACTCTACACTTAACCATTTCATATCTATTTTCTCATTATTTGGTTGGAACATAAGGATTTAGCACAAGGTATTTGCATTATACATGTCAACATTTCTATACATAAGATCCTGTATTTAACATGTATCTTTTAGACAAATGCATTCATAAAATCCTCCTACCTCAATAGGATATTGTTACTTCTTAAAGTCTGCCATAGCCTTGATCAACGTATATTTATCAAATCATATGTATAATGTCATCTTTCAATCCAAAGGTACATACTACATGGCCTTTTGATCATCCTTAAGTAGGATGATCTGAATCTTTCTTCCTTGAATCGCATATGATCAAGGGTTCAGATCTTCTAACCTAATAAATCTATATTACAACTATATTCACCTAATAATAATTTACTCTACATTATTTATTTTCTTTTATTGCTTTTGATCATTCAAGATCTCCTCTAGGATTCTTGTTTGATCATCCTTATCTTATTTACAAATTTTATTAGGATTAGTTAATTTGCTCACCTCTTATATTCTTATTATTATTTCTCAACCAGTTAGTGTTACTGGTTTGAGGATAATTTATTCACTCATAATCCTAGATAACTCTTCTTATTTTCAATTGACTAAGGCTTATTAGCTACATGTTGCTCAAAAAGTGATTACTTCAATCCTCATGTAAGGAGGCATTTAGGCCTCCACAAACATCACCAGAAGGTGAAGGAAGAGCGAGGCTCTATTAGATAACCCCCAACAAAAGAGAAGAAGAGAGTCTTAGGAAATTTTGTCAATATATGATTATCATATGGAGGGTGTGACCTTCTTATTAGCTTTTTTGGTGTGGTCTTCCAAGAACCATCTAAGTATGGTATTTCTCTAGCTTTCTTGTTAAGAAACCTCTTTCTTAATTCAATTCAATTCAAACTCTCCCTATATTATAGAGTTTTTTTTTTCATATTAGAGATGATGATGATGTGACATTAAGCAAATCCACCCACCAATAACCACATACAGCTACATTAGAACATTAATTACATACATACCTTATGAGTAAATTACTGTTATACCTCCCACTTAGCCATATTCATATGTGAAACCAATAATAGAACCACCACTGATAGGAACCTAACTTGTTGTTAGATAAATTTAAGTCTCAAGTTCTATATAGTTAAAATAAGTCACTTATAAATGGTAGGGTTCAACATTATAAAGAGAAATAATGTTGGTCATTACTGTAACAAGAGTTTGTTTTGTCCTTAATGAGGTACAAGTGTATTAGACAAGTGCATTATGAAAGTAATGAGTGCACTATAAGGATTTCACTTATGTGTGTGTAGGGGGGTTTTGATCATGACAGTAGGGGTGGTGATGATCGCGAAAGTATGGGCTCTCTATGGATCACTCATGAATTAGGGATTAGCACATGACCATATACATTGCTAACAAAAAATTTGAGCACCTTACTTGGTAGTTACTATCATGTGTGTGGCTTCCCCCATTTTGTCACATAGGGTTACTTGGTTTAAAGGCCCTGGATGATCAGAAAATATGATATGACTTTGTGGTACGAACACAAAGTGGAAGTTTAAAATCAAAAGATGCCTTCATTTATGGATAATAGTTTTGATTTAATCTGACATACTTATTAAAATTAAGTGAGGGATGGTTCAATATTTTTAGTGTTAATGAAATATATTTATTTTGAAAATATTTTTTAAATTTGAAATTTCAAAAATAAAGACTCTATTTTAAAATTCAAATGAAGGAACATACTACATGGATGAAATTAAGGCAAAAGCATGTCTCAAACCTTTAAATGTGCAAATATCAAAATAATATTGTAATTTTTGAAGTCTTAGATTAAGCCTTATACATTTATAGAATCTAATTGTTATTTAGGTGTTGCTACTGTGTCTTGTTTACATGGTGGTTTACCATCTAAGGTGGTAGTTGGTCGACCAAGTAGACGATTTGACCATTAAAATATTAAGAAAAGGGGTTAAATCCCCTTTCTTCCTTGATGTTTACAAAAACCCTAATTTCTTTTCTAAAAGTCCTAAATTTTGTATCCCATGAATTTTGATAAGGGGGTTCTAGTTCAAAATTTTCGAACATCCACTGGTTCCCAAGTTTGGCACTTTCTTGAAGGCATTCTAATAGTAATAGTTTGATTCTCTGTTGGTAGTGATGGATTCATTTGACGAGGATGAAGATTGAGGATTTTGTGTCCAATGGTTTTTGGGTATTTGAAGGTATACAAATTTGTGAAAGAAGTATTAAGAAATGATTATGATGTTAAGAAGTTATTTTGAATTGATTATATAAAGACATAACATATTAACATAAATCTTGCTTTGCTAAAACATAATACCAAAGGATGAACTAGTTCATATACATGTATTTCACAATTAAAACTTTTGAAGTAGAAAGAAATTTGATGAATGGTGCTTGAGTACATATATCAAAACCTTCGATTTCATAATGACATTTACAAAAAGTATGGTATATTCCTTTCCTTTATGCAAATTTATAAAAAAGTATAGACATCAAGATCAATTTCATAAATGTGAATTGATACAAAATCATGATACAATCCCTCTTTGATTTCATAATGGTTGTAGTGCACATCTTGGTTAGCACTCAAAACCCCAGAAAGGTCCTCATCTCATCAATGGAGACAATAACACCTTCCAAAAAAGTCCTCATCTCATTGTGAACTATGTAGACTTATGATTAAAAACATTGCAATAGTGACAAATGTAACCCAAAAATAAAAAATTAGGCCATAGATAACCTAACATGCAACTGTAGAATATAATGGCAAAAATCATAAATCCAACCCTTCTACCTAAATCGCATCCAACAATATAAGTTTGTCACTCTAGATACCACATGTAATCTTGCTATGGCTCTAGTGTAACTATCAAGTAGAAGAGGTAGAAACGTACTCTATCATGAAAAGGGAAATAGGGCATTTTTCCTTTCTCTATTTTTTTTCTTCAAAACATTTTTAGGTTACCTTTTCTCCTACTTGGAACATTAGCTGCAACCTTAGACAATCAATCATCGTGTAGGTAGGACATAGTGGCAACACCTAAATGGACATTAGATTGATGATTTTGAGTCACTTATGAATTTATGGGGTTTAATTTGAGACTTTGCAATGTATAGGATTATTTTTAGATTTTGGGCAAAGTTGGAGGTTTAAAACATGTTTTTGCCTAGAAATTAACTATAAAGTTGAAGGGTCACCTAGTGAAGAGTCATTTGGTGAAAAAAAAACCACTAACTCCTATTCTATAAAAGCATCATTTCCATTTGAGATAAAAATGTTATTTCTAAATAGTATTGAGTTTTCTTTTAAGTTATTTTGCTAGATTGGAACTTGCTTAGTTAGAGTTCCACATGCCTTTTGTAGATGCTTACTCTAGCCCAAACAAGGCTTATAGTATGCCTCAAGTGGTTTGTTGTGATCCTATAAGCAAGCTCTTGTGGTGTGTTTATACACATTGAAGCCTTAATTACTTATTTATTTTCTAGGTTAATCCTTACAATTATATTTTTCTACTCCATTTCCCCTATCTTCGAAAGTTTTTGTAACTACAGGATGCATGGGGTTTTTCTCGGCACATGTCATATATTTGATGGTGAAAAATCTCAAAGATAGACATTTCCAAATCTAGGTTCAGCCCAATGGTATGGTAAACCCTTTATTCTCCTTTCAATTTCTTTATTTCTAAGACTAATATTCTCAATACTAAAAAATGCACTACATTTGCTTATGTAAATTTTCTACTTTTGTCTACATTCTTGTTGAATGTTGGAATCTTCTTCTATAATTAAGATGGAGAATGCCAAAATTTTCATTACTAAAGAGTTAAATACCTAAGGAAGCATTACAAGTGAAACCTCCTATGTAATGGACAATTTGACAATACACATACAATTTGTTCGTGACATGTTCTATAGAGAAACCCTTAGAAGCCAATTACAAATCAATTAGATTTATGGTCATTGCTCCTATATAATGGCCCTCAATTTTGGGTAATGTTTTTGTGTATTATGTTATATTTTAATTGGGATAAAAATTGGGAAATTAATTCTATGAAAATTGGATTTCCATGAAAATGACCCTTTGGAAATTGAAAATCTGGACTTGAAACTTTCAAAAATGAAATGTATGCATTGATATGGATGATACTAATTTTACACCAAAAGGAGATCAAGATTGAAAAATAAAAAAAATTTACTAATTTAGAAGGGATTGAAATTGATAATGACACCCCTATTTTGTCTGTTTGTAGGATACATATGAAAATAGCACAAGATGAAGGGGGGCCACTAGGAAGAGAAAACCCTAGTGACCCAACCCCCTCCATTTGACCTCCCCATCATCTGAACCCTCATCGTCACCAGCACAGGCATGTAGTTTGTGTCGCTCAGACTTGCCTGGCATTGGCACCAGCCCTAGTCCAATCTTCCCTTCCCCAGCACCGGTATGCAGACCCAGTTTTGCTCAGAATTGCCCGACACTGGTTTCACTTTTTTTCCATCCCCTTATTTCTTGTAGTTTCTAACAAGTCAGGAGATCAAGTCCAGCCACCAGATCCGGTCTGTCACATCAAACTCCATCTCTTCCCCCTCTAATTGGATACATAGAAACCTAGAAAACCCTTGCCTTCCATGTGTTTTCCCTTGCTCTATTGACGATGAACAGCAGGCCGATGTTCCTGCTTTCTTCTCAAGCTAGACACATGCCAGACCCTCTTCCCCCTTCCACTTACTCGTGAACCTCTTGGGTTCCCTGAGCCATGACACAGTAATCGCCCTCGACCCCCACTACCTCTCCCTTTCTCTGGCATGGCCTGGTAACTCAACAGGTCAGTGTAATGGAGCCCTTGCCCTTTCCCCTACATCTCTCTCCCCCTTCTGTGTTAGGTTTTGGTGGTGATCGAATTGACAACCACCACTGCCATCATCTCCTTCACCCCTATCTTCCATTTCCTTTGGCAAGTTAGGGCAAGTCGACTCGCTGAGTCAACTTGCTCCCAACTCGTTTTGAGGAGATGAGTTGACGCAGTGGGCCCCACCACCCATTAAGCTTTGATCCCTTATTCTAGCTAATCTAGGAAGAAAATCAAGGATTTAAGATAACCCTCATAATCCTTGCAATACGAGGAGCAATATCATCTTCTCGTTCATTGATCAGGGATGATTTGATCATTGATCGTGATTAGACCTTCGATTGGATGTCTGATGGTTTGATATGTGACAATATGACCTCACTTTATGATCTAAATAGTCTGTTGTAATCCTCATGATGTCTAGATCAAGATTTATATGATATATCTTGGAGCTGGAACACTTTTGAGACGATCTATCGATCTTAATCAATGGTTGAGATCAACCAATGATTTGGGTGTAAAATTGAATCAAATTTGACGATCCATGACATTCAAATGATTAATTAAGATTATTTAATTAGAGTTACTAATTTATTCTTCAACCTGGGATGATTAAGAGGACGATCATTGTTAGATTGCTATGGATACTGCAAATTGGTTACCTTTGAGATGTTCAATTGGCGATTTGGCCATGCAGATAGCCAGATGTCCTTTAGATTGACTTATGCAGGGTGAGATTGTCACCTTAACCATTCAATTTGGTTGATATGGCTATAGTTATCTAAAATTATTCATGATTTATAAATAAATGTACCCAATTAGTTGGTTAAATGAGAAATTAATTGAAATGGACATGGTATGAGTATAATCACTTAGGAATATGTTATAATATGATTAAGAAATGAACTTGATATTTATTATGGGCCTAAGTTAAGCTTGATCTACATTATTAGCTTGCCAAAGTGGTCCCCACCTTGAGATCCCAGGGCTGTGAACCATTAGATCGTATTGAAATATAGTGAATTCATATATACAAATATAATATTATTTTATAACTAAGAATCCAACTAAAACAGATAACTTGGATTTTAAGTTTGACCTGGATGTGATGTGTATCTAGGTAGTGGGATTGAGATGGACTGAGCTAAACAAGAGTTTGATTGTGATTTGAAAGGTACAGATGAGTGGTTCTTTATTTGAGGTAGGTGATGACTATAAATAATGGGCATGTTTTTGTTTTGAAATTATAAATTTTCATCATATTAGCTTAGTATCTATGAATGAATCCCTTGCATATATTATTATATTGTGATTCTTATTGAAATATCTATTTTATTTACAACTGACACGAGTGTGTATGATTTCATTTATTATTTCAGATGCATTATTTGACTATAATGAGTCATATTTTATATGCCCTAGTAAAAATACATGATTTTGGTATGATTTCATGATTGTGAAGTTATTAATTGTTGATTTGATTTATTATTCCATATTAAGGAGTATGGACATGCTGTTTTATCATTTGTTTACCATGGACTTAGTGGAGGAGGCTTGGTGGCTTATCCTTGAGAGGCTAACCCCAAGTTGAGGGGCAGTGCCTTGGGATGGTGAGCCACAAGTGCTCCTGTTTTTCATGATTTCACCAAAGGATTATATATCCATTTTATTAACCATGAGATGTGTGATATCACTTAGTGGACACTATACTAGGAGGGTTGTGGGGTTGGTCACTTGCCCTCTGACTTTATAAGACGATAGACACCGGCCCCCAAGATGTATAAACCTCGTAGGGAGTGGTATCATGGGTAATCCACACTACACATCCAACCAGCCCCTATGCATGGTGAACACTTAATCTCCTATTTGGTGTTGGTGGGGACCATAGTTGCTACACCTAGGAGGTGGTTACCACTTGTAACAACCCAGGTTCCAATAGTCACAATATTATCCGCTTTGGGCTTAGCCCTCACGGCTTTGTTTTTCCCCAGTTTCTCAGGGAAAAGGCATTGTTCCGTGGGTACAGTGTGCAACAGTACAATATTGTTTTCTTTGGTAGTCCCTCGCCTGAGACTTTTGGCTTGCTTCAGTCAGCATCTGACTGCACTCGGCTTGTTAGACTACCTCAAGGTTTTGTTCCCGTAAGACGCTTTGTAACTGTTAGAGTTCCTTGAATTCTTATAACTAGCACATCTTCCACTCCCCAGACGATGTGGGACTAACTCTCAATACCTAACCCCTATCCCTTGCCTAAGACTTTCTCCTTGCCTTAGTCGGTGTTTGACCTCACCCAGCTTGTTAGACCTTAGAGCGTTACCTCTCCCCACCTTAGGGGACCTGCATCCTCGCATGGCCTTTTGACAAGACCCAACCACATGTGGTTATTCCACACCATAAGGGGTAACGGCTCTGATACCAATTGTAACAACCCATGTTCCAACAGTCACAATATTGTCCGTGTTGGGCTTAGCCATCACAGCTCTGTTCTTCCCTAGTTTCCCATGGAACAACGCATCTTATGGGAACAAAACCTTGAGGTAGTCTAACAAGGCAGGTGAGCTCACCCTAAAAGTCTTAGGCGAGGGACTGCCAAAGAGGACAATATTGCACCGCTGCGCACTCTGCCCATGGAACAATGCATTTTCCTTGGGAAGTTGGGGAAGAGCAAAGCTATGAGGGCTAAGCCCAAAGCAGACAATATTGTGACTGTTGGAACCTGGGTTGTTACACCATTGTAGCATAGCGGTCCATGTATTTCTTGATGATTAATTTTATCATATTGCATAGTGAGCATGCCGGGATGATATTCCTTATATGACATGACGGCTCATGGAGGAGTGGTATGAATACCCATGACCAGAGATTGGAGTGTATGGCACACTCATAGGACCTATGTGTGAGGGTGTCCCTCATTGATAATGTGTATATTCATTCATATATTTCTCACGTATTTGATGCATTGCCCTTGTTGATGTCTTATACACTTATGATATACTCTTCAAGCTTTTAATGCGCTGTATTAATGTGGTTTGGCATATTTATGAGCCTTAGAAGCTCAGTTGATTTCACATGTTTTCAAACACACGGTTGGCATGAGTTACATCGATTGATATTGATTTTTTGATGAGTTTGAAAGGCTTTGTTTACTTAGCATGTTTTGGAAATACATAGCTAGCTTAGATGCATTGCCTTATTTTTAGTATTATTATGAGCTTTGATCCCTTGGCTATTTCCACCAATTTATTTGGTTTTGATGCTAATTATACTATACTTTAGCACTATTTATTATCATATTTTATATCATGCTAGAAATATTTTTCATGATGAAGATATTTATCACATGCCCTGAGATTTGATGCATGAACATTTCATATTGTGTTAAGTATTCATAAATACTATAGTTATTGTCGTCACCTACATAGGCATAGTTTGCTGAGGCACTATAATGTTTTGCAATACCTTCAATACACACAAAGAGAGAGAGAGAGAGAGAGAGAGAGAGAGAGAGAGAGAGAGAGAGAGAGAGAGAGAGAGAGAGAGAGAGAGAGAGAGAGAGAGAGAGAGAGAGAGAGAGAGAGAGAGAGAGAGAGAGAGAGAGAGAGAGAGAGAGAGAGAGAGAGAGAGAGAGGTCATTGGCAACCTTTAATAGTGCATAGAGGAGATTTCAATGATGTATACGATTTGTTCAAAACCTTAATCTTCGATATTATTTATGGATTGTATACATGCATGGTTTATATTTTATGATTTGGATGCATGTATATCATCTGATTAGATGTGATGGTAGTCTATGGACAAACCTTAGGTAACGTTGTTATTTCTTTTTTATTTTACTCTACCATTGAGGTATAACATTCTATAAAAAAAAATTGTGTATGATCTGGATGGTTATGGAGATTAAGTATCCCAAATTGTGTATTTATGTTTATTATGTTTATCAAGTGTTTGTCACATTGCACATGTTAAATGCGTTGGTCCAAAATACAAAGGTGACTCTGTCAGATTTTCAGTAAAAATAAAAATATCATTTCATGTTAAATCCATGATTTTGTGTGTTGTATGACTCCTAGGGTTTTGAAACAAATGCTTTTTATTCAAAATTTTGTTTTTAGGTGATTTTTAAAATTCAAAGATTTAAAACAGGGATCTCGACTTTTTAAAAATTAGTATTTATATGTTGTTTAAAACCCATGGTGTCATAATTTGGTATCAGATCTTAGTCTACTCTATCGCATCCACTCCAAGAAGTCCAAAAGTCACATATGGTTAATTAAGTGAGTTGATTACCTAAATATGAATTACAGAGGTAACTCATATGGGAATGTTGATTATCGTAAAATAGATGTTGCCTATGAATGTTGGAAAATTTTAGGAAAAGATGAGACCTTGATCCTTGCATGAGTACAAGGAAGTGCAATTTCATGGAAAGTGTATGATTCTTAGAGTAAAGAGTATAAATTAGTATCTCTAAGTGAGGATCTTGTTATATGATAGAAGATTTATTTACATGGATGATTTACTGAGAGTTCAAGTTCTAACTTGGATTAGAAATGTCTACCATATGTAGTGAGTCAATTAGAGAAAAAGATGGATTAAGTGAATGAGGTAAGATGAAAATGATTATAACTAATTTATACTCAGCATCACTAGTGATGATGATGTGGTTTCTAATGACTAAGGAAGTTTATTATGAAAGATCCATCTCATTAGGTGTGAGATTGATAGAGTTGTAAATGATTTTGGTAGATATGACCATGAAATAATCATTACTTAAAGGAAGTCTAATAATGAGGATGAGGATGCTGAATGAAATTATGAGAATTCTCGTGGTAGTCATTTGAGAGGATGCATTCCTCCATTATTGAGACTTTTATTTGGAAGGCTCTTAGGAAGGATTATGATGACCAGTATCTTTTCCTTGTGAGCAATTTGCCATACGGAGAGAGTTTGCTACTCTAAAGTAGAGGCAGCTGATAGTTCAATAGTATTTGAATTGGTTTACTAGCTGAGGAGGTTTGCTCCTATCGTTGTCACCATAGATTAGTAGGTGGCAAATAGATTTGTTGATGGTTTGACACATGGATTGAGGAATCAGGTGATTATAGCATGTTCTACTTTGATGACAGAGGTATTAGTCATGGCCTTTATGTTAGAGAGAGATTTCATTAGGACTAGGGTTGACCACAGGGACTTGGATAAGAATAGTTCAAGTCAGCCTAGTATGTACAAGAGACCCTTTTTCGCTGATGTGATTATAGAGGCCACCAAGTAGGGATGCAAACATGAGGTGTATTACTAGTAAGGGTACAAACCCTAGATAGCCTTGTCCTAGTGAGCAGTATCATTAGTAGTTGCCACTATAGAGGCAGCTCTTTAGATGCATTGGCTATTGAGAAATGGGGCATTCTTTAGAGACTGTCCCAGAGGACTACGAGTTAGATAGACTGACATTGGGAGCAACGTAGAGATGGCCCCTTGTTGCCAGTGACGAGTTTCTGCCACTACTTTGAGGCAAGTATAGGCCTCGAACCAAGTTCCGGTAAGTATTTTCCTAATTTCTGGTGGGCATGTTAGGATCCTCTTTGATCCAAGATGTAATCATTCTTTCATTGGGTTAACATCTTAATGAATATGCCTGTATATGTGTTATCCTTTCTGTTGATGTTACAATGATAGTGGGAGCGTTATTTGAGGCTAGTGAGTACCTTCAAGAAGTACCTATAGATATAGCAAGCAAGAGGATGGAAGTTAATGACATCCTACTTGATATGGTTGATTATGATGTCATATTAGGGATGGATTGGCTAGCTACTTATTAAGTGACAGTTGGTTGTTGTGAGAAGAAGGTTACTTTTAATGTATCTATACTCCCAATGAGCTCCTTCCTGTGTAGGAAGGGCATCACTAAGGTTTGCATTATTTTTTCCTTGAGGGCAATGCGTAATTTTTTAGAGGGTTCCATGTCCTCCTCATTAGTGTGATAGTGGAGTATAGAGAGCAGCCACAAATTAAGCGCATAGATGATGTGCGTCAGTTAGTAGTCTTTCTTAAGGAGCTTTCAGCCTTTTTATCGCATGAGATAGATTTTGATGTTTATTTGGCATCAGTTGTAGTGTTATTTTCCAATGTGCCATATAGGGTTGCCCAAGTTGAGCTGGAAGGGTTCAGCGACAAGAGTTACACGATGAAGGCTTATCAGACTAAGTGGGTCTTCATAGAGTGCGCCAGTCCTCTTCATGAGGAAGAAAGGCAAATCCTTGCTACTATACATTTTATTAGGTAGCACCATGGTGAAGAACCAATATCCCTACCCCATATTGATGATTTAATTGATTAGCTCGAGACTATGTATGTGTTTTTCAAAATTGATCCGAGGTTTCATTATCACAAGTTGAGAATTGGGAGGAGGATGACTTTAGGCCAATTTTTAGCACTCATTATGATTATTATGAGCTCTTGGTGATACCGAATTGTGTGGCCAATGTATGAATAGTATTTGTGCATATGATAGGCCATGTTTTCAAGGCTTACTTGGTTGAGTCATGAGTATGTTAATGGATGATGTTCTTCTATAGTCCTTAAGGACTCATTTCTTGTTTGTGAATATTTGTAAGATTGATTTATGGCCTGAGAAGGTGAATTTCCTTGACCAGTATACCTCGATTGATAGAGAGGCAGGTTATTAAGACTGTAATGGGCTGGGATTAGCTCAAGTTGGTGACTAAGGTTGATGGTTTCCTTAGTCTTGTGAGCTACTATCATTGGGTTGTTGAGTTCTCTAGGATAGTAGTGGTATGGATGCTACTTTTATAATTCATATGTAAACTTGATTTCTCACTAGATGAGAGCTATGACAATGATGTGTGTTTTGTATGAGATTATTTTCTTCTATGTAATAAAAAATTGATTTATGATCTATTCTTGTGAGTAGCTGATGAAGGTGGCCAATGAGGGTTGGTGCAAGAGGCAGTGGCAGGCGTGCTCACAGTATGATTGTGTTGTGAAATGATTTTGATTGGCATAGATTGCCTACTGATGAGCTATATGCTCTGGCTTTGATTGACATAGATTACTTGTTGACGAGCTAATATAATTTGGTTATGATTGGCATGGATTGCCTATTGATGAGCTGATGTGCTCTAAATAAATTTGCCTATTGGTGAGCTAAAATGCTTGAATTTTTATTAATCTGAGGATTTTACATGCACTAATGTTGTACATAAATGGAGCAAATCATGGATGGGAGTTTGATTATGTTAATTGCACTATATGTAATTATGACGTATTCTAAATATATTATGAGATGATTTGACATATATCGGTCTATATGATGAGTTGATATCTGATGGGATGACATGATATAGAATTGCCCATTTTATGATGCTAATTGACTATGGAATTATTGGCGATATTAACATAACTTGTGAGATGAGGATGTTTTTAGAATCGTCTAAAAGATAACGTGAAAAGAATTTCAAGGACGAAATTCCTATAAGGGAGGAAGAATGTAAAGACCCTCAAATTTAGGTCATTTTCTATGTATTATGTTATATTTTAATTGAGATAAAAATTAAGAAATTAATTTTGTGAAAATTGGATTTCCATGAAAGTGAACCTTTGAAAATTGAAACATTGGACTTGGAACTATCATAAATGAAATGTACACATGAATATGATTCCAAGGACACTAATTTTTCATGAACCAAAGATCAGGATTGAAAAATCCAAAAATTTTACTAATTTAGAAGGGAGTTAAAATTGATAATGGCAGCCCTTATTTTGTCCATTTGTAAGATGTATTGTAGGAAAATGGGACGAGACAAAGGTGGGATGCTGGGAAGAGAAAACCTTAATGACCCACCCCCTTTCCATTCAAACTCCCCATCATCTGAACCCTCACCCTCACCCTCACCAACACTGGAACAGAGCCCGTGTTGCTTGGACTGGCCTGGAACTAGCACCATCCCCAATCTGATCTTCCCTTTCCTTGTACTGGCATGCAGGCCCCATTTTGCTTGGAACTGCCAAAGCACTGGCTGCATGCTTTTCCATCCATTATTTCTCACTGTCTCTGGTAGATCAGGAGATTGAGGGCAGCCACCAGATCTTGTGTGCTGCATCAAACTCCATCTCTTACCCCTCTAATTGCTCCCATAGAAACTTAGAAAACCCTTGCCTTCCCTATGTTTTCCCTTTCTGTGTCGGCGATGATTAGCAGCCTGATGCACTTGCTTTCTTCTTAGGCCAGATATGCATTGAACCCTCTTCCCCCTTCCACTGCACCAGTAGCACGAGGCTTCTGCAGTCGAAGGCACAAGTCCCTTATGTTATGGAATAGGACCTGCCCTTGACACCTGCCACCTCTCCCTTTCTTCTACATGACTTGGCCACTCAGTAGGTCCACGCATTGGAGCCCTTGCCATTTCCCCCCTCCATCTCTCTCCCCCTTCCTTGTTGGGCTCCGACGGTGATCGAATTGATAACTACCGCTGGTCATCATCTCCTCCTCCCTTGTCTTCCATTTCCTTTAGCGAGTTAGGGTAGGCTGACTTGTCGAGTCAACTCGCTCCCGACTTGTTTTGGGTAGCTGAGTTGATACAGTTGGCCCCACCACTCCAATTAAGCTTTGATCCCTTATTTTGCAAATCCAGGAAGGAACACAGGGATTTGAGATAACCATCATGATCCTTGCAACGTGAGGAACAATACTCATCTTCCCCTTTGTTGATCATGGAAGATTCGATCATCAATCGTGATTAGAACTTCAATCAAATGTCAGATCGTCTAATATGTTACTATCCAACCTTACTTTACAATATGAATAGTCTATTATAATCCTCATGATGTATCGATCAAGATTCATATGTTATATCTTGATGCTAGAACACTTTTGAGATGATCTAGCTGATCTTGATCAATGGTTGAGATCAACTGATGATTTCAATATAAAATTGGATAAAATTTGATGATGCATGCCATTCAAATGAATCATTGAGATTATTTAATTAGAGTTACTAATTTATTCTTTGACTTGGGAAGATCAAGTGGACGATCCTTGTCAGATTGCTATGGATAGAGCAGATAGGGTACCTTTAAGATCATTAGTTGACGATTCGACCCCACAGACAATCGGATGTCCTTCGGATTGACTTTTGCAGGGTAAGAGTATCATCCTAACCATTTAATTTGGTTGATATGGCTATAATTAGCTAAAATTATGCATGATTTACAAATAAATGTACCCAAATAGTTGGTTAAATGAGAAATTAACTGAAATGGACTTGGTACAAGTATGATCACTTAGGAATACATTATAATATGATTAAGAAATGACCTTGATAGTTATTATGGGCCCAATTAGGTGTGATCTAAATTATTAGCTTATCGAGGTGGACCCCACCTTGAGATCCCATGGCTATGAACCATTGGATAATATTGAAATATAGTAAATTAACAATTAAAAAGATATATCATTTTATAACTAAGAATCCAACTTAAATATATAACTTGGATTCTAAGTTTGACCTAAAAGTGATGTATATCTAGTTACTAGGATTGAGATGGACTAAGCTGGATGGGAGTTTGATTATGATATGAGAGGTATAGATGAGTGGTTCTTCATCTAAGGTAGGTAATGATTATAAATAATGGGCATGTTTTTGTTTTGAAATTATAGATTTTCATCACATCAGCTCAGTATTTATGAATGAATCCCATGTGTATATTATTATATTATGATTTATATTGAAATATCTATCTTATTTGTGACTGATGTGCATGTGTATGATTTCATTCATTATTATTGTTCCATGGATGCATGATTTGATTATGATGAGTTTTTTTTTTTATATATGCCATAGTGAAAATACATGATTTTGGTATGATTTCATGACTATGAAGCCATTGATTGGTGATTTGATTTATTATTGCATATTGATGGGTAGGATGCCCTGTTTTATCATTTGTTTTACTATGGACTTGGTTGAGGCTTGGTGGCTAGTCTTTGAGAGGCTAACCCCCAGATGAGGGGCAGTGCTTTACGATGGTAAGCCACAAGTGCTCCTAGTTTTCATGATTTTGCAAGAGGATTAAGTATCCATTTTATCAACCATGAGGCTTGTGATTTTCATGTTGTGGATTTATGATAGGTTTTTTGACTCGATGGACATTGTGGTAGGAGGGTTGTAGGGTTGGCTACTTGGCCTCTAACTTTATGAGATGATAGTCACTTGCCTCTAAGATGGGAAAACCTCATAGGGAGTGGTATCATTGGTAGTCCATACTTCAAGTCCGACTGGCGCCATGCATGGTGGACACTTAGTCTTTTGTTTGGTGTTGATGGAGAGAGTTTGTTGGTAAACCCCGTAGTAGTTACCATTGTAGCATAGTGGTCCATTTATTTCTTGATGATTGATTTTATCATATAGGATAGTGAGTGCGCCAGGATGATATTCCTTATATACACATGGCTTGACGACACGTGGAGTAGTGGTATGAGTACTCATAACCAGAGAGTTGAGTGCATAAGACACTCGCGGGACCTGTGTGTGAGGGAGTTTCTTGTTGATGATGTGTATATTCATTCAAATAATTCTTGCATATTTGACGCATTGCCCTTGTTGATGTCTTTTTATTTATTGATATATTCTCTGAGCTTTTGACGCTTTGTATTGATGTGGTCTTGGCATATTTATGAGCCTTAGAAGCTCAGTTGATTTCATATGTTTTTAGACACATGGATGGCATGAGTTACATCAATTGATATTGACATTTGCTCAGTTTGAGAGGCTTTGTTTACTTATCATGTTTTGGAAATACGTAGCTAGCTTAGATGCATTGCCTTATTTTTAGTTATTATTATGAGCTTTGATCCCTCGGATATTACCACCGATTTAGTTAGTTTTGATGCTAATTATACTACAGTATTATTTATTATCATATTTGATATCATGTCAGAACTATTTTCCATGAGAAAGATATTTATCACATGCCTTGAGATTTGATGCATGATGGTTTCATATTGTGTTATATATATATTCATAATTACTACTATTATTGTTATCACCTACACAAGCATAGCTTGCTGGGGCATTGCAATGTTTTGTAATGCCTCTGATACAGAGAGAGGCAGTAGGTTTGGCATGCAGGTAGAGTAAGCGAGGGCTTTGGCACCCTTTAGCTATGCATAGAGGAGATTTCAATAGTGTATATGGTTTGTTCAACACCTTACCTTAGACATTGTTTATGGACTGTATATGTGTATGGTTTACATTTTGTGACTTAGATGTATAGATATAATCTGGTTCAATGTGATAGCTGTGTATGGACAGACTTAGGGTAACATTGTTATTTCTTTTTTATTTTACTCTATCGTTGAGATATAAGGTTTTATGTGAATGATCTAGATGGATATGGAGACTGAGTCTTCCATATTGTGTATTTATGTTTATTGTGTTTATCAGGTGTTTGTCGCCACACATACATTAAATGCATTGGTTCAAAATGCAGAGGAGACTCTGTCAGATTTTCAATGAAAATGAAAATATCATTTCACGTTAAATCCATGATTTAGTAGGTCATATGACTCCTGGGGTTTTGAAATGAATGCTTTTTATTCAAAGTTTTGGTTTTTAGTTGGTTTTTAAAATTCAAAGTGTTAAAACAAGGATCTTGACTTTTTAAAACTTAGTATTTATATGTTGTGTAAAACCTAGTGTGTCACATCAAACCTCAAAACTAGATCTCAAGCAATACAAGCAAAAAACACAATTGCATGATCAAAGCAAAAACTTGCTGGATACCTACACTGCTAGCACCATTTTAATTGCTTATGCAAAATGTAGAGAACCAAACAATGCCCACAACTGTTCAATGAACTTCCTTCTAGAGATACTATATCTTGGAATTTAGTGGTCATTGAACACGTGGATTGTGGAAAGTATGAAACAATACGCAATAACATGGGAACTTTTAAGAACCGTGAGGAATGAATTTAGGTTTGCTTAGTACACTTTTTGTAATATCTTCTTGATATGAATAAAAGCGATATTTTATTCCAAAATTATGGATAGATTAGCATACAATAAACAATAACATCCACATTACATGACTAAATTAGAAACTTCTTAATTATAGAATTGTGAGGTCCTAAGGGATGGCCTACTAAGATGACTTAGGATTGGTCCACATGGGACGTCCTAAACCCTTAAATTTTTGGTGTGTGAATATGAAACATTATGGATCATGCATGGAAGGATAGGTCCAAGTGCTTAAAAGGCTAGGCACATAACACTTAAGAGTGAAAATACATGCAAAACCATTCAAAGGTCACTAGAACTAGGCATTGGATTGTAGCCAATATGAGTGGCCAAGAGACCTAGGTAGATGCAATACATACTAGCCTAGATGAGTGTGAAAGATTGGCTTGAAAATAGCATAGGAATCTGGTCAAGATGTGTGGGTAAGATCAATGGCAAGATGGCACCTAAAACTTTCCTAAAATGGACTCAAGAATGAATGACCTAGATCTAGGGCTAGAGGTGTGATCATCCTATGAGATTTTAAAGGTCAATATAAGATTCTAACATGCTCATGCAATGAAGAAATCAAATCTTTCTGAGATTACGAACTAGGAGAACTAAGTGGAGCATGGAATGAAAAAGTGATTCATGTGTCTACCCTTTCAAAATAGGAAATTGAGTGATGTAGGTTTTATTTTGTGTATTGACTTTCTAAAACTCACTAAATCTACCTAAGACCACTTATTAAGTATACCTTATGAATTTTACTAAGTTAGGACTCGAGTGTGAGTGGAATTGGAAACAAGATGAGTGAGAATTACAAAGTGCAAGATGCCCCACTCCTAGGTGCCAAATTTTTGGATTGAATTGGGTTCCAATTTTGCAGGACTAGATTAGAAAGGTTAGGAAACAAAATTGAGCCTGATATTTTGGGTTTCTAAACTACATTGAAGGGAATCTTAACATATGAATATGCCTTCTAAATTAGATTAGATTAGATTCTATGAAGAAATTAGAAATGAAAAGACATCTAGAATCTAAATGTTTGGACTTAGAAAGTTAGCCATGAGAGTGGCTTAGAAACTTGTCGAACAATGAGCTGATGACCTAGGGCTTCTAAAGTGTTTTAGAAGAGAATCCTAGATAAATACTAGAAAGATGAAATCTTTTTCAAAACCACTCAAAGTTCTGGTTAACATGGGGAGGAAAATGGAAGTATAGCTGTGTGCCACATTTGGATTTGCCAAAGAGGGTTATTTCGTATGGTGCTCCATGTAAGAGAGATTTGAGAGAAGAAAGAGAAAAAAAAAAAGGAAAATAAAAATAAAAGACAATAGGCATAGTAGCAAGGAAAAGGAGGAGGCACATAGGTCTAAAGTTAAGAATGAATATCGTAGAAACTAGTGTAACTTTAAAATTACTCACAGGTCCACAAATCAATGTAGTAATTTGCACATGAAAGATGTTGATCCCATGAGGAATATCATAGATTTGGATATAGATTGGATTTTATTTAGATTACTTAGATTATCCAAAAAGAGATGACTTTTAATTGAACTAGGAATTTAAACAACAAGGAGGAAACATGCATAAAATTAGAAACATGAACTAAAGGAAACTTTCTAAAAATAAAAAATTTTAATGGAATTAGAAACTTTCCCAACCAACATGCATTCAATAAAAGAAACTAATACAAAATTAGAATGAAAGAATCTAGGAAACTTAAACTAAGAAAACTTGCTAAAAAATGAAACTTTCCTAAATTAACACTTCCCGAGAACTCAAATTAGAAACTTACTAAAAATAAAATTTCTAAAATAAATTAGGAAACTTTCTAAAGCTAAACTAAGATACAAATAACTAATTAACTAATGATAAACTAAGATTAAACCATCAAGCAAGAAAATCTTAAAAGAGAATTCACTCAATCACCATGCACATGAACCTAAGATTTGTGCAGATGGTTCATGGATGGGAAAATGGATTAAATTCTTGAATCAAAAGCTTAGTAATGTGCAATATAATCAAGTCACTAACTAAACAACCTAAAAAGCTTAATGAGTTCCCATCGAATCAAGCAAATAAGATATATAGATTGTTGAAAATTAAACACAAACTTTGAATAGAAAAAGTCCATAATTTAGGTACTAAATAAATTCAATTCTAGTAAGGCATGAAAGCAACTTAGCAAGCACTTCCTATGCAAGATAACACTAAATAATTAATGTACTTTACTACTAATATCAAGTGGCAACAATGATCTTCAAACAGCTTTATTGATTGAATGGAAAAAATACATCAAATAATGGTGCGCATGAACATGCATACAAAATTTGAAATTTGCACACTTTTTCAATGCTTGTAGCTTGATTCAAATAAAATATGAAGTGCACTCCAAAAACCTTAGACTAAACTTAGATAACATGCGAGTGAAACCCATAAAGAAATCAGGGGAAGAGAGGGCTTGAATGAAGGGAAGTAGTCAAGGAAAAAGACACCTAAAGTTAGCTCCAACAAGTGAAAATGTGGAAATCAAGGAAGGGAAGCAAGAGAATTAAGCTATTATTCTCTTAGTTGTCACTACTAAAGCAGAAGTAACTTTGATCTTGAAAGATTAAGCAAGAAATATTATAGAGATGAAAGCAAAGTTTTAAAGGAAAAACAAAGAAGATCTATGTGTATGAAATTGAAGAACAAAATAAGAGCAAACTAAGTAGTGAAAGTAATGAATGAAAGCAAAGTACTACCCTGAAATTTCATACAAAAGCAAATGAAAATACTAGAGGAATCCAAGAGACGAATAGCCAAAAGAAAGCCAAAGTCCAAAGCTCCAAAGATGTCCAATGTAGTGTGCCTCTTTCAATGATTTTAAGTAAACTCTCTACTTGAATTTTATGTGGAAACTCTTGGTGGTTATATAGAATTTTTTGTTTCCAATTTGATGGAAGCTATCCTAGGAATGAATGATACTCTTAAATATTGGACTTCAATATAATAAATTTAGGTGGAGATAGAAGTTTAGCAAGTGGTGTGGATGAGGTGGCATGGTGTAATTAGAAGGGGGGAAGGAACCACTCTTTTAGGAAGGTGACATGGAGCTCTTCCCCTTCTAATTGTGTGGTGTTTGGTGGTTAGGAAAGAGAGAAAAAAGGGAAATAAAAAGTTAGGAAAGATGGGTAATTAGTTAGGATTTTGAGGTGGTTGAGTGTGAGTAGAATTAAAAGTTGCGAATTAGGATTTCCATCTAATCAAGATAACTAAGCAAGGTGGGAGGAGCCACTTTTTTAAAAGGTGCTTCCCTCCTTAAGTAAAAATTGTGGAATACCTAGGTTGGTTGATGAAAAAGGATGGAAAATATATTTAGAACTTGGGTTTTTCTATTGATTGGTCCACCTATGCATGATCATTTTTCCAATTACAAATTTCCCTCAAAACCTTCTAAATATCCCATGGAAATCATGTTTGTTTCCATGAATAATTCATTGAAATATTGCTCCATACATGTGACTCCAAATGGCATGGCTATATGTGGATTAATGACTTACTTTGATGGCTCTTTCCTTGGTTGCTAAAGTGGCTTGAATGCTTGGCTTCATGGCTTGAATAGCTTGTTTAACTTGTCATCCTTTTGCATGGCTTAAATGGCTAAGGTGGCTTACATGGCTTCTACGCAAAGGTGGTGGAAATGCATGGCTTATGCATTGTCCTATTTTAGGTACCTTTAACTTCTTCCAATTGCTTCCTTACTTGCCTTAGGATAATTTTTAGGACTATTGCAACACAATAGGACATAATTTTTTATGGATCTTCTAGGGGCTCCACCCCTGAGCCCCCAACAAAGGTGCACTATGAAGTGTAATACATGCCATTGGATCATCTTCTCACCCCCTACAAAAAAGTAATAATCCTAATTAAATCATATAAATTATGATATTTCACATAATTACTCTGAATTAGCCTCGTAGCTTGAAAATATCAAACTGAGAATGTATTAGGTTAGAAATGCATGTGTTATGAATTTTGACAAAAAAAAACCCTAGACTTTTATACTCTAATTTATAATACATGGACTACTAATTGGGTCCTTTTTATACAAATTTCAACCCTTATAAGAAACATTGTTGGATTGCTTCTAAGTGGTAGCTAAATCTAAACTACTAAGTTTTTGCTCTTTTATAAAGTTATTCTGGGGCCTTTTTGATGGTTTTGAATGGTGTTTCCATTTAGTAAGGAGAGTGTGATGGATAGCCTAAAATACTAGGCTTGTTTTACACAATGTATGCATACTAGAATTGGATAGTTTTCATGTCTATAAAGAGGTGGGTTTTCCATGGATTTCTAAGTTCTGTTTGCATGTTTTTCAATCCTAAGAATTCTATACTTATCAATCTTAATCATGTTAAAATATGCATGGAAAATAGCCTAGAAAGAGGCGTCGTGTTGCTTGTTGTTTTTGAATTAAAAATGCATGGAATTTTGGGGTCATTAAAGACCTTGTTTTGCATTTGATCTATATGTTATTTATAAATGTTCTTGATGAATATGTTTTATTCTATGGTTGATGAGTTTTAGATTTTAATTATGCCATGTGGTTCTTTTGATTTCTAGCTTAGAATGGTTAGGAATTTACATGCATGATGATAGCATTTTGTGTCAGTTATGGCTTACTATCTTATATATGTTAGCTTGCATGATCTTATTCCTGTGATTTACAACTTGGATGGTTAAATATTTTAGTAGCTTTTATGACTAATGATGAATTTTCCTCCAGCCTTAAAAACATTGGATCTTGGTCTAGGTTATCCCACTTGAAAAACAAGGAAAGTTTAAAGCATACATGGATTGATTTTGACCATTTATTGTGAACAACCATGCATGACTTTTCTAGGGTTGAGAAGTCATATTTTGGCATAAATAATACTTGATATGACGTCTAGTTCATAATCTTGAATATGAGAAAAATTGGAGTCCCAAAGTCTTTGGTTTGTGCTTCATGGGGCCTTGGAAAAGGTTATCGAGATCTCTTTAGGGTCAAATCATGGACATGAGATGGAGCTCCATATAGCCTGGATCCATCATAGGTTATGATGTACCTCATACGCCCATGCTTGAACTAAGGAGCTTGAAAAGTGTGAAAGAAAAATCGGCAAGAGCCAAAGCTAGAGGAAGACATCTTGTGACTTGTAAAGTTCAAAAGAAAAAATTATGAATTTTTAAGACTAGTCTTTGAGAAAAGTCCTTACGAAATCTTATGGTCAAATTGAGAAAAGACACGCATCTTGAAAAATCGAAGCATAGAATCATATGGTGCTAAATTTAGTACTTTGATAAATAAAGTGATTAGAGATTTTGAATAAATAAGATAGATGGTTGAGAAGCATAATAAAGTCTGCTTAAGACATTTTGTAAATGCGTGGTTTAAGTGAGAAATCACATGTGGCATGGGCACAAGGATCTCTATTGCTCTATGATGAGCGATGCGAATGCATTGATCATGGGATAGAGAAAAAGCCTACTGAAACTATACCATGCAGTATGTATTTTGCATATGCGATATGTAATATGTTTACATGTATATGTGGGTGTGGCCAATGAGGTGGATGGGAGCTATGCTAAGGGGTTTTAGACGAGGTCGCTCTCTAACCTCTAACCACAATAGTTGGAAAGGTATCAATAGACATAAAGTGGCATGGTCTCGATTGGTGTCTCAAGGCCCCCAATTCGATTAGCCTACAGACCTGTGAGGTGACCGGTAGGAGTTACCCTAGCATACTAGGGTGGCTCACATCGTGGTAGAGCTAGCATGACCATATTAGTCCTGATGTGATTTTGTTTTGATGGTACTCCTTAGGGAGTGATATGATTCGTTGTATAGATGAATCGCTTGAGTACTCAAGATGGTTGATAGACAAGTCAATGTAAATTGGTATGACTTCCCTGAGCACTAGAGTGTGCTTATTGCTATGTTTGTATCATTATTTTCATATGTGGTTTATATTATTGCATTCTATAGTATTGAATTGTCAAGTACTTACTGCATGCTTGAATGATGATGTATGATGCATGAGTGTGGATGAATATCATGTGATGACTAAAGAGATAGTTGTGGTTTCCTGCATTAAGAAAAGAATGTTTTGAAATCCTTGAGTGCGTGTAAGATGCCGTAGTTTTTGTATTTGTAGTTTACCTTTATCTATTGAGTATATCCCCATACACTCAACTTACCAACAACTCTATAGATTCACATGGAAAGCAAAGATCGTTGATTAGAAGCCTTCACAAGTTAGAAGGAAAGGTGAGAACATAGTGCAAGTGAGGACTGGTAGCATGATATTTATTTATTTTTCTTTTGACGATAATTTGGTTATTAGATTCAAAAGCACATAAGTGCTATAGACTTTCATGGACATTTATGTTAAATGTTGATTAATTATAGTTATATGGTATGTCATGGCTACTCTTGGGAAATGTTTTGAAAAACTATAATAGGTATGGACTCAGACGTGAGTTAGTTTTGCATGTATGGTAGGCCTTGTGGTTTTAAAGGTAATTTACAAAGGAAAATAAGGTTTTGAAAAGGAATTTTAAAATATGGGATCACGTACTTTACAAATATTGTTTATCCTTTGTAAATATTGTTTATAAAACTTGGGGTGTAACACTTTTGGAATTGTTCTTAAAGCTATTGCTTCTGAAAATTTCCTCGAATTTAGCATGCAAGTGCATTCATTCATCATCAAGATGGAATTATAATTAGAATGTTTATTGTGAAAGTGCTCTTGTGAACATGTACTACAAACGCAAAACAATTAAAGATGAAAGTGTGGTCTTCCAAAAGATTTTGGAACAAACATGGTTTCATAAAGCAATGATTTCTAATGTACGAACAATTACATGACAATAGTAAGGCTTTCTCATTTCTCAAGTGCATGGAGGAGGGAATGTGGCATGACGAGGCTACATTTGTAGGCATTCTTACATTGCTTGATAACCCATAATTTTATAAACTAACACCACCATACTAAGATTATAAAACATGAGTTGGCATATGACACTATTACATGTAGTGCTACCATCACTATTTATTTATAATGTGGTTTAGATGAAGATTTTGGAAAGGTATTTATAATATGGGAGATAGTCAATACTTGGTATCATGGAATTTAATGCCAGATGCTTATTCATCCCATAATCTTGGAGGTCTAGCCATCGACCTCTTCATCCAAATGAAAGAGCTTAGGATTCAGCAAGAAGTGTACACCTATACAAGTGTTATAAGTGCATGTTTTGAGCCTAAACAATAAAAACTAAGAAAGCTTTTTCATGGTTTGGCAATTAATATTGTTTAGATTAAGCCATCCTTATATCTAAATAATTAATGGCCATCATCTCAAATATGATGATGAATCTATTGAGATTGCAATGAATTGCTTTGATTTTGTGGACATCTAAGATAGTGTCTCCAGGAATTCAATTCTTATTGGGTTCTTGGAAAATGGGTTATGTGAAGAGGCCATAATATTCTATGGAAAATTAAAGTTGATCATTATACATTTTCTACATTGATGTATTCTTTTTCTAATTTATTAGTCCTCTAGTTGGGTAAATATGTTGATATCTTAGTCCTTAAGTTAGACTTTAAATCAAATGTCTTTGTGGCAAGTAGTTGAAGATGCAAGAAAATCATTTGAAGAAATGCACAAAGATAGCTTGATTACTTAGAACTCAAATCATTTGTACAAGGTAAAATCTCCCAAGATCTCCTCCCAGATGGAAGCCAATGGATGAAACCATACTATATTACCCTTATTAGCATTCTTTCTACTTTTAGTCACATTGATTTGGTTGAAGAGGAATTAGATTTTCTAATGCTGTTGTTTCCATTAAAACTCACAAGCGCATGAATCATTTGCAATATAGCACGCTAGTGAGGTCGATCCTAGTAGGATTGAATTATTGTGATGCTAGTGATTTCTACTTTAAATTATCTAACCTAACCAAAATTCAAGCGATTTTTGTAGCCTAAATTTAGAATAGAAATTAAAACATGAACTTGGAAACTAAGTAAAAACAAGAAATGGAAACTCAACAAAAACAAGAAACAAGCTAAATGAAAGACTTTCCTGAAACATGCACTTTCTAAAATTCAAACTTTTCTAAATTAAAAACTTCTAATTTTATGAATTTCCTAAAATTAAACTTCCCTTAACATGAAATTAACAACCAATCTAATGGAAACATTCTTTGATAGACTACTTTCTCAATTATGCAAAACTAAGAAAAGTAAGCAACTATCCTAACTATTTCAATAAGTTTGACAAATTTGATTACATTCCAATTAACTAAGATGCAAACTAATGGAATCTAACTACAATCAAACTAGAAAAATAAATGAAAGCAATTACTTACAACAATGAAAAGGAACTACCCAATTAACATACGTGTAACCATAGAATGGTATGCATGATTCATTGGATAAGAGTGGATTTAATCAACTCTATTGATAACCTAGGCATGCAATTCTACTTTTAACATTAACTAAGCTATCTAACAATCTAATTGGGCTCTTGAAGTGCCAAGTGAACGACATTGTATAGTGCTGGAAATTGACATACACCATTTACGCAAAGAAATTCCAAAAGTAATGTGATTGAAACATTCAATGACTACAACATATAAAACATGGAATTAATCACTTCTAATTCATTCAAACATTCAAGAGCAAAGTTAACTTACTATTGGACACAAACATGAATGGAAAATTCCACTAATTTCATTGAATCACATCCAAAAAGTCATCAACATAACATTCCACACATGTAATCCAAATCTAAAAATTAAATGCTATTACAATGATGTTCACTTAATCTAAATCACTCCCCAATTACAAGCCAAACTATTCTTTAATTGTTCCAACATTCACTCATGAATAAGTATGCTTGAAATCAAAGGAAAATCCTATGCAAAACTAAGGCAACAATCAATGGAGCTTGAGCAACCAAAGCTAGAAAATCAAGAGGGCTAAAAGAGAAATAAGATGCAATGAAAGTAAAAGGGCAAAACTAGATTCAAGATGAACTCCCTTGTCTGTCACTCTAAGGGAAAACTAGGCTTGAATCTTAGTTTAAAAGCAAGGAAAGTTACAGAAAACAAAGAAAAAGATGACACGAAAAGAAGAAATTCTAGCAAAGGCTAACCAACCTTCAAAGATGAATCAAAGTCCCACAAATCCTAGGTTGAACACTTAAGGAAGAAGCATGAACCTTGGAAGTTTGTAGCAGTACCCAAAAGCATCACAAAACATCAAGCAAAAGGAGTACAAAGGGCTGGAATGCAGTGGACGTCTCCTTCCTAATGGAGGAAGCGCCCTTTTAAAATGTGACAAAAGAGTCTCTTTAGATTGGGTTTTGGGCTGATTTTATAAGGTTTGTCCTATTTTTCCTAGGGTAACATAGTATTAAAGTATGGTGGGGATTAAAGAAGATCAAGTTGAAAGGCTAGGGTGGGGGAAAAAGGGTAGACATCCAATAGGAAAGTGAGTAAGAAGGACGGCTATCTTAAGGTGGGCGTTAGGTGGGAGACGCCTATCTTTTAGGAAGGTGCGTCTCCCCCTTTCCAAAAATTGTTGAACTCCCATTTTTTAGGAAGGTAGGTGGGAATGGGTTAGGAAAGAGATAGGATATGTTAGGTGAACAAATTTGGTTGGTTAGGAAGCTTCCTAAGTGGTGGAAGGAGTGAGAGTTTTGGAAATTCGTAGTGTATCTTAAGAGTGAGGTGAAAATTTACGAAAAAGTGAGAAAAAAAATCTAAAAATTGGTTTCTCTTATCCCATTGGTCCACATTCCCTCTTATTTTAAGAGATTTTTCCTTAATTATCTTCAAAATAACACATGGATAACTCTCTTGTTTCTCCTCCAATCTTGGCCTTCCATTTAGCTTAGCTTGATGGCTTAGATGGCTAGCTTTGAAGGCTTCATTGGCGAAGCTAATGGCTGGCTTAAGAATCTTCCTTATCTTATTTTATTAGCTTCAACCCTCAGGTTGAGCAGCTTGTATGGTTTGTCTTGAATTCCTTAGCTTGCCATCTTCTCTCATGGCTTATATGGCTAAGGTAGCTTGAGTGACTCCCATGCAAAAGGTGGTGGAAATGTGTGGCTTACTTTATGGTCCCACTCTGACCATCTTTAACTACTTTAATATCATCCATTACTGGTCCACAAGATGCTTTTGGCCTTCATCTCAGTTGGATTGATGATTTTGAGGCTTTGACTTGATCTTTTGATCTTGATCTTCAATTTCATCTCAACTGATCTCGGTCTTTGGATTAATATCTTACTTCCTACAAAAAGGAAAAAAATATCCCAATTAAATCCTAGAAAAACATGATTAATCACATACTTACTTTGGATTTGCTTATGGACCTACAAAATAATAAAATTTTGCTTCTTTAGGTAAAAATGCATGTGTTATGAATTTTGGTCTAAAAACTCTAATTTAATGCGATAAGTTATAACACATGGATATTAATTATGTGGTTTTTATGTAAAAATATATACTTATCACCTAAAATTCATGGAACCTGTCCATGAAATTCCACAAAAGATGGAGTGTTATTCTTGTGCAATTGCCCTTTTTGGTTGTGCAAGATGAATCAAGCAAGTAAAAGCACTTATTGAGATTATGTTTGGAAGACTTTATTTGGTGCTTGTAGAATTTGTGACAATATCAAGTTAGTGAGTTGTATAGCAAAGATTTTGCAAGTGCTAAAGCCAAAAGAGCACTTTACATATGTTCTTCTTGAACAAGTATAAATAAAAAATAAAAAAGGAAAAAAGAGAAATATGAGAGAGAATTTGGAGCAATTCTACATGCCCATTAAGGTTGTAGAAGTTTCAATATGTATAGAACAACTAGGGTTAGAAGGAACTACAACAAGGAAAACTTCTTAATAAAGAAATAAAAGGTTTTAATGAAATGAAGGAAAGAAGAAGTCAAAGGAAAGAGAGAAAACTTGGAGCATAAGTTTGGCTCTTATAACAAAGACATGACTTTTAGTTTGCCACAAAACCAACCAAAATATTGAGTACTAATCCTTTTGTCATTCCATCTAAAATCTGATCAGTTGTATTAATGAAGAAAAACCCAAATAGCTCCAATAGAAGTCTGTCCTCTCACAAATTGATACTCAACCTCAGTGTATTTTGTCGTAGCATGGAAGATAGGTTTCACAACCATATAAGTGTTGATAATGTTGTCACAAAATAATGATAGGCGTTTAAGGGTAGAAATGTACATATCTTTGTGTAGGAACCCAAGCCAATAGATATCAATAGTAGTGGAGGTTAGGAAATATATTTATATTCAAGACTTGATCTAAAAACTATTAGTTGCTTGTGGAAACCCAAAAGATCAAATTAGGACCTATAAAATCATTGATCATCTGGAGACATTACCAATCTACATCACTAAAAGCATGAAGAGAGAAATCCTTGAAGTAAATACCATGTGTAATTATGAATTTGAAATAAATGAAAATACAATTAAGATCCTCCAAATGAACAATAATGGATAGATGATGATTAACCAATAAGAGATAAAAGTACGAGTCATTGTCAAATATTACAAAGCTTCCAATAATCAATGATGTGACGTTAAATCAAGTAATGAATCACCATCATGAATTGAGAGCTTAAATCTAAGTGAAGAATGGGTGGAATCTAGAAGCTCATCACGATGAAGAAGATCAAATGCATATTTGGTTTGAGTGAGAACAAGAATATCACATATGAGAGAGACTTCCATTCCAAGAAAATATGGTAAGTTGCTAAGATCACGTATAGCAAATCTATTTAATAAAAAAGAGATCAAGGATTGAATACCACCAGAGTCATTCCTTGTTATCATATCACCAATATAAAGTAATAAAATATGCATTCACAAGATAAGTGATGATAAAATAGGGAGGAGTCATGTCAACTAGTAATCATTCCATGAGTATGAATCTGAGCTAAAGTGATAAAACCATGCATCTAGGGCCTATTTAATCCTATAAATAGCCTTATGAAGTTGACACACATGATGAAGCCTAGTGTGACCTATAAAACTTGGTGGTTGTTGCATCTAGACCAACTCAGAGAGTGATCAATGTAGGAAAGCCTATTGATATCAAATTGATGAAGCATCCAATGATAAGAGAAGGCCAAGGAGAGTACAAGATAAATATTTAGAGCCTTAATCACTACATTAAATGTATCATCAAAATTGAGGCCATGCTTTTGATGAAAAACTTTACCTACAAGTAAAGACTTCATGCACTCAAGACGAGCTTTAGTAATAAGTTGATTCTTGAACACACACACAAACCACAATATTAGAACTTGAAGGGGGGAGTTCAAAAGTCCAAGTACCATTTTCCTTAAGAGGTCTAGTTGCGTAGAAGCATTCCAAAGCGGATTTTTATGAGTCTCTTTAATAGATACATGTTTAAGTAGAATGTCAGAGGATGCTAAGAAACAAAAGAGAAAGGAAAACTTTACACTTCCTAATACCGTCCTTAAGTTGCATCACCATAGGATGCACATTAGCGTAGGCAAGAATAGAGTTAGGAGTGGTGGGCACAATGGCTTTGGCTAGTGAGGGTTCCACCTCAAAAGGTTGTTGAGATGCATGAGAGTCTACCACAAATGGTGTGTCAACAGGTGTGGCTCCATTAGATGAAGCTCGATCAAGTGGAGGATTTGATGGATGAGAGAAATTTGTGAGTCTTGAGGGTAGCTCAAAATGAAGAGGACAATCCTACAAAAGGAAATAATTTTTTTTTATTAAAAATATGCCCATTTGATGGATCAAAACATCTATAGTCTTTTTTATTAGAAGTGTGAATTCATTTTTGGTTTATTGTATGACATAAGGAAAACCAAATGTGCTAAGGTACCCATATTTTGGTGGTTTTACAAATATGACTTCAAAAGGTGACTTCCATTTAAGAATAGGAGTAGGAAGTCAACTAACAAGATAAAAACTTGTTTGAAATGCCTCAAGCCAAAATTTGTACTGTAACTTTTCCTAAACAAGTAAAACTAAGCCCATTTATACTACATATGTGTTTCCTCTTAGTGAACCCATTTTGTTATGGTGCATAATTGTAATAAATAAGATGTTGCGTAGAACCTTTAGGTAAGATATTGCAAAAAATGCAACAAGTAAATTCACCTCCACAACCAAATTAAAATCTCTTTCTAAATTTAGAGAACATATTTTCAACATGACCATAAAAGTGTAAAAGCAATCTATAACATCACTTCCAGAAAAATCATCATGAAACAAAAGATAAAATCTTTGTATAGATATGCTTAGTACCGAAGACTAGTCCCCATACATCTGTGGCACAACATGTTTCTAAATTTGATGAACTACAAGTGATGGATTGTTCTATAGTAAACTTTAGGGGTACAAAATGTAAAATATTTATTATAAGGTTAGAAGCATGACAAATTCTTAGGATATTCGATCATGTGATAAAATATTCATCTCATATAAATTTAAGAATTCCATAAGGATATAATTTAAGGTCTACAATAAAATTCTGCGTGTAACATATTACAAAGCCTTCTAATATAAGTATTTCTTCACAAATCAATATATTTCAGAAGACTATAAATAAAAAAAATAGTCCCGCCTTCAAATGGGTCAGTAGCTTCTTTGTTCACTTGCTCCATCTTATTTACTTCTCTATCATTCTCTCTAATATGAGATATTTAACAATGCCACGGTGAATTTGTTATTTGGTAAATATACTAACTATTATCCATTTAATATATATATATATGTATGTATGTATATGTATATATACCTATGCCTGTCATGATTCACTATCAACAAATGTAGATTTATATAGTTCTAACAATATACAATTTAAACATGCAATAGTCATTTAGATCTATAATTCAATATTTCTATATTCATAAGAGACATAATTTAGAAGACATATCTTACATGACAATAAATCTTTCCAATCGAATTCTAAATAAGTATATATATGTAAGTTTGTTTCAAGACAAAAAAACTTAGTTTGTGTGCAAACATGATCAACTTATTATGGTCTTCCCTTACTTATCATTCAGATGAGTTCACCGCCTCGTTGATCAAATGAGGTTCATGTAACCATCCAAAGAGGCCTAAATATATACTCTTTGATAGCAAGTCAGTATAGTTACTATCCCAACATTGATTGATGCCTGATCATATATCTGAGTTATCAGTCCTTTATTACCTCAGTGAAGTGAATTTCAATCAAGGTGTCATTGAAGTAAGTCTTATACAAGCCATCCATTGTGACAACAATGGAGCAGACAAAGTATATATCAATAATCTCCATCAAAGTCTGGTGTGGAGTAGGTACTTCCCTATTAATGTATTATTAGGTACTTTAGTGGGAACAATATAAACTTTGGGACTTTTTTCCCATCTAGATTTAAACAAAAAATGGTACATATCATAAATTCTTTGAAAATAACTTTCAATTTTTATAATATATTTCAATGAAAATGAAATTTCTCATATGAACATATCAATCATTAATCAAAATCGAGTTTATCATTTTCTTTCTTTCTTTTTCATAAAATACCAATCTCAATAATTACATTTCTTTTAAAAGATGATAATGCAACAAAAGCAAATTAAATAAATAAATTAGGGTTTATTAAACCTATATTATATAATCTTTCAAAAACCTTTCCAATAAACATTTATATTCAAAAATCATAAAATTCATGCTTTTTTGATCAAAACCTTAACTTTTTGCAAATCATATGTAAAATAAAAATGCTAGCTAATTAAGGAAAAATTCAAAATATGAATTTTATTATTCTTATAAAATGCAACATGATTTAAGAGATTATACTAATAGGATCAAAATGTAAATTTTCATAGTGTGCTTATATAGTTAACGAGTTTTTGATCAAAATGTGTATGCATACTCTTGATCAAGTAAAAATGTGAATTACTAACTTAGATTAAAAAAATGTGAATTTGGAGTAATATAATTACAAGATTAAATCTAAAGCATTGAATAATGACATGCACAATTTCAAAAGATAACATCCAAAATGTGAGATTCTAATGTACTTATAAAATCAATGAACAACTAGACTTGGATCAAATAATTAGATTAGATTAAACAAAACTTGGTTGATTAACATAGGCTCAAAACTTAGAAAAATGGTAATATACTTGGAGATAACATGATTACATTTCCTAGCATAATCGAAATTCTTCTCTTCCAATATCTATGAGACATGTTCTTTACTAATTTTTCCTTTCCTAAATTGATCTTATTGGTTTTGGATGATTACACGTTTGGAATTCACTATAAAGAGATAGAGAAAATAAGACATCCTCGAAAGCATGAGAGAATGGGATGAGGAATTGATCGAGTGTAGGGTAGTATTTGTTAGAAAATGGAGGTATACATTTTTAGATGTAACATGCAATTTAAATAAATGTTAAGATCTACCATTGAATAGTTATTGATTTCTATATTTAATTTAAATGGGTGAATGTTTTAGATCTAATAATTGATGATCAAATTTAATTTAATTTTAGAACATTTTAGATCCATTTTTAATGAAATCTTGAACATTTTAGATCATAAGTGAATGAATGTTTCCATTTGTTTAAAAACATGTAAATATAATATCAATTTGATTTTAGATCTGAATTGAATGGAAACTTTCAAATTTGAAATTAAATGAATATTTTCATATCTAATTTGACTAGCTATGACTCAAGTTACAAACATGAAATAACTATCTGGATGTTTTCAAATATGAACTAATGAGTGAGAAGTATTTTCAAATCTAAGTGATTGTCATTCATTATAGAATAAAACATGTTTGTGTATTTAAATTAAAGTGTAACTCTTATTTAGTTTATCAATTTAACGTCTATTTAGTAAACTAAGTATAATGAACTCAATTCATAAACACTTCTTCTTAATGAACTTGACTCTCCCCCTTAAAGTCATTTAACTAACTAATTGGTTAGTCAAACTAACATAGCCAACTTAACTTACTTAGCTAACAAGCTAATTAAAATACACTTTTAGTAAAAGAATGTGTCATTAACTCCATTATATTTAAGGGATATTTTTCTATTAGATGTATTCAATTGCCAATTGACTAATTTACCATTAGATTTTCATATAAATTTTATATGTAAAAATTTAGGTCAATACACAAACTATGCAAAATCTTTCTAATGGGTAGCAAGTCACATGTTCCAAATTTCATTCAAAGAATTGTAGGAGATTAAAGCTTCTGAATGATTAGTGCTGCTCCCATGGAGAGGGTATGACCCTCTCTTACTCTGTAAAGTACTTTTTCCTTGCGATGATCTTGAATGGCTTGGCCACAAGCATCAAATTAGGATTAGGTTAATTGCACAACAAAGAGAAGACTTCTTTTCATTTCATGCCCATAAGAAATTTTAGGGAGTGAAAGAGACTAATTAGATAATAACAAATTAACTATACCCATATGTGTAATAGGTAAGGACTTACCATTGCCTCAATAAATCAAATTATACTGTTATACTCTGTCTTGTTAGTGAACTAAGAAGGATCAATCATCATATGGTTTGTTGTAGCTGTATGAATGTGCTAGTTTTGATTATAACTACTAAGATTTTTAGCCAAAAAAGAATGAAACATCTATTTAGAATTAGGCTTGAGACATTTTTTAAGATATAACAATGTTTAGTGACATGGCATTTATTGTTTGAAAATTGACAAAAAACTATACATCATTCAGAATTGTATCGAGGTCCTAGAAGGCTCAGAGAATTAGAGGATGGAAATTGGACTTAGAAGGAGAAGATAAAAAACCTTAACTTTTTTTTCCCTTTGTTCTTATTAGAAAACATGCCATGCCCCTTGTTGCTTTGAATAGTAAAATTAGTAGACTGCATATGAAATTTAGGTAAAGAAGATTGTTGTTCTAGGAAGGATTCATGAGTTAAAAGCATTGGTAGGTGTCCGTAAAGTGGGTAGAGTTAGCTTGATGATTGAAATAGTCACATCAATGGAGGAATAGCTAGGACCAAGGCCAGAAAATGTGTAAGGAATGAGATATTTTTCTGGCAAAGTATTTTTAGAAATTACTAGGGCATTAGAAAGTGTAATGACCCCAAATTTTGTAATATTAAAAGCCCATAAAAAGTTCAGTTTTAAAGATAAGGGAATTTTGGTCATTTCACTAGTTTCCTTGACTAAACCCAGTAATTTGGTCCTAAAAGTGGTGCCATTAGATGTGTCTCAGAAAAAGGAATCCAACGAGACCAAAATCACCCATAACGGAGTTAAAATGAGCAAGATATGCCCCTTTGAAGTTCAGGGGCAAAACTATAAATTTCATAAAACGACTTAACTTGAAAAACACAGGTGCCCGTTTTGATACGGGCACCCCGTCGTCTTCAACCTCCTAGAGGCTTCTGGAATGGCGGTGTTTCAAGGAGGAACCACTGCCATTCTGGAGGTTTCCCCACCGCCATTCAAAGGCGGTTAGAACCCCTCCAGAACCCTCTTTAAAAGCCCTATAAATAGAGCTCTTGGGTGCCTCTAATGGCAGCCCAAAACCTTGGAGAAAACCTATCGCGGAGCAGTGACCAAGAGGGGAAAACGAGGAGAGAAAACCAGTCACGAAGCAGGTATGCTCCAAAACTCCCCAAACCCATCTCACCCATAGTCCTAGGCTCAATTCCCCTAAGTTTTTACATGAAAAACCATGCAAAACGGAGCCTGAGAGAGCCACTAAGGACCCTGAGACGTCCCTAGGGCCGCACTGGTTCGATAGGGTCGAACCAGGGTGACTTGAGGATGACCCAGGTCACTAACGGGCAGGATGATCCAATAGGAACGTCCCACGTCGACGTCCGTTTGAAAAACCAAACGGGCGCGTCCAGGGACGCGCCTGCTAAAGGGACAGATGGGTGGAGGTATTGTGCGCATCTGCAGATGCATCCGCTGAGGCGCACGCCGCAGACGTGCAACGCGCTAGCGCACAACCAATTTTTGTTACTTAAGGAAGCAGGGCGCATGACGCTGAAGCGCAGCGCCCTAGCATTTCGACTTTTTGTCTTTAAAGACTCTATGTACATACAAAACTAAAACGCTTATAACTTGAGATCTAGAGCTCCGATTGAGGCGCCGTAAAAGGAGTTGTGTCCATATCGATGACGTGGACACATCCAAATAATAAAATCTCTGATCAAGGCCCAATCACAGGTGGGCATGACCCTTAGAATAGGATGGTGGCGCGTGGCCACTAGAATGTTGGAAAACTGAGGATACCAAGGCCAAATTAGGACCTTAGGACACCCATAGGCATAGGGATGGACCCCTAATGCCTAAGTAATAAGACCCAATTGCTCTAAACCCATAAAAGATAGGCTAAACTAACCTTGAGTCCCCAAACCATGTTCAGGAGCGTACGAGGACAAAAGGGTTAACGCGACCTAGTTAGGTAAGTGCTCTATCACTATTAGATTCTTTTAAAAGAACTATTGTTATTTGAGAACATATGTTTTAGATATATGACTAGATTTGCATGTGATTTGCATGAATTAATTCAGCATGCATGTTAAATGCTTTGTACATAGCCATGTTTTGAAATGACTGCATATACATTATGCACATATATGTGTTGCAAACAAGTGCATGCATTGCATGATTTAAGTACTTGCAAAGATTGCATGTCCTTGAGGGTTGCCAAAAGATGCTGGAGTGCCGAGGGCCAGGCAGTTGTGAGGGACCCAAAAGAGGACAAGTTTTAACAAAAGGTTTTGACTTATCTTATGTGATTTGGGCAAGTAAGCCCGTGGGTGCTATGCCGAGGGGTCTGGGTTGGCCACCCGGCCTCTACCACTAATAGGTGGATGGGTACCACGCCCAAAAAGAGGTAAGTCCCTACGTCGACTGCATGTGGTACAGGGGGCTACCACTGGTGTCACGGCACTGGGTCGACGTGTCATAGGCCCCGTGGAGGCTATGACCGAGTGTCCTCAGGTACCCGGGGACCACATGACGAGGAGGTTATGGGCATAGTGGACCCTATGGTTTGATGAGTTATGTGCATTTCATATAGCATGATATGAGGTTGGTCGACCATACCATACTAGAGGTCCATGAGTTGGACTCCATGAAGCATCTATTGCATATCATGATGTCATCATATATATATATATATATATGATACTTTCAGTTTTGGATTATGTGATCTTTTAAGTTCTGAGAATTTCAGTTGATTATGGATTCTTATACTGATATTGAACTCGAGTATTCAAACATATGTATGTTTTGAATGAGCATATGATTTTAAAACTTCTCATGCATTTATAAAACTAGTAGTGATAGGCTCCTACTGAGTATATTATATACTCGCTCAATCCTTAACATTTTTCAGACATCAGTAAGTACTTAAGGACAGGGTACGTCCGTATATATCATGGTTCAGGACAGCTTCACTCACAAAAAGAGGACATCTATGTTAGTGCTATGAGCAAGTGAATCCAAAAGGAAACAAATACACATGTAAGTAAACTCTCAACCCTTTGGACATGTGTTTGTACTTAGTTACAGTTGGGCTGTGCATTGTGCCTGGAAAGACCTGGGGAAAAACATTTATGATTTTTGAAGTTTTTCAAAAACTACCTTAGTTGTTGTGAAAGCAAATGACACTCGGGGTTTTCAAAAAATGAGTTTAAACAAAAGGTTTTCTACTACATTGCATGGTTTTTATAAAATGGTTTTCAAATAGGGATGCATCCCGCCTTAGGAAATTAGACATTGCATTCAAAAATGCATGAGAAAACCCGGGTCGTCACAGAAAGAGAACATGTCTTCTGAAGATATTTAGTGATGCTAAGGGAGCCTTTTTGGATCTATTCAAGTTCCATTGGATGTGAATAATTTGAGCCATGGATTAGGGGGAAAAGGAAGCTTCAAGAGAATCTCAGACTTCCTTAGATGTGGAGAGATCTGGCACTTGAGTTAACATGGGTTTATCAAATTAGCAAACATTTAAAAGACAATGGTCTAATCTACACTTTCCGATAGAATATAATCTGAGAGTTGTGAGGAGGATCATTACTTATAATATATTTGGATGGTGGAGGTGTAGTACCATTAATGAAATAGAATAAATCTTGAGTGATGAAAACCTATCACTTTTGACCATGTCATGGAATCTATTTATGACTGCCCAAATTTGTGGAAACATAGTATGTTATATTAGAGATGGCATGATTTACCAAATAGAGATTGAAAGTAGTAGATGATTTGATAGTTTAAGACACCATAGAAGATGCCTAGGATGCCATAGGAAGAAGTAGTAATAAAAGAGATAGCATAAGTGGTAGAAATTTCAAAGAAAAAACTTTAGAATACTATTTGAGGGGTGAAACAATTTTTGAAACACCACAAAACATGCCCTCCCATGAAAACAAATGGTCACTATTTCCACTCTAGTGCATAGAATAATAAAAGGTAAAAAGCTCCAAAATAAGGTCTAAGAGACAAAAAAGAGGATCAAAATGAAAATCATAGAATAATGGTTTTCCTTTGATTCCATGAAAGAGTGTAGAAATGAATTAGAAGAAGAAAGAGAAATATGAGAGAGTTATGAGCAAGTCTACATTCCTACAATAACTACAATTACTTGATATTATTATTAGGAAAAGTTATTAAAATAGAAATAGAAGTTTCCAAATATAATGTTTGAGTGAAAATAGGGAAATGATAACTCAAACGAAAGTCAGAAAACTTGAAGCCTAAGTTGGACTCTTAACAGTTCTCTTCAATATGTATACAAGTTTTGGTAGATGGGATGAAAGAGCTACAATTAAAAGGGTTATGAGGGATAAGGGCCTGCAGAAGGTCTGTGCTTAATCCAAAAAGATATATGGGAGAGACCAGGAGAGATGATGCTGGAAGGTTGGGTCATGTTGCTAATATGGATTTTGTCATACATGATTTAGAGTATGTGGTGAAAGATAGTGATTATAGATGTCATTTGGTCTCCCACCATTTTTAAGGTACTCGATGGTGTCTTAGACTTGGTGGTAAAATAGAACTGAGATAAACCTAGTAGTGCATATTGTAGACATTTTTTAAGTGCCCACATGAATGAAAAGGGGTTTGATATCTTAACCTAGGTCAAAATTTGGGATTTTTTAATGTTGAAATTAGAGGTAACTTACAGATTTCTAGATGAACTTAAACTCTCACTATGTGAACTATCTAATAAGGGTGATAGGTTCAAATCAAGAGTGTTTTGCGCAAGGAAAGGCATGATTGGATAGTTCGGAAATGCAAGGGGTCCTACTTGGTCTTTCCATTTTTAAGTGTTCATTAATGGTGCAGCATCAAGTAAACCATTTACTTCATTAATGGAGTTGCCTATATCAAAATCAAAATGAGCTAGACAGATGTCAAGAGGATCAGTATTGGAGGATGATAGGGATGGTAGACTATGTATCATATTTATTTTAAATGGATCTCTAATTGTCCTGAATGAAAGACATTAAGCTTAATGTCTATATTACCAAAGGACAATTTCATAGTGACATATCTACAATTAATTATGGTGTTCGATGTGGCCAAGAATGACCATCTAAGATGATTGGAGTTTGACTACTAGAGTCTGCTACATATTGTGTATCTAAGGCTACAAAATCTATTGGAAATAAAAGCTTATCAACTTGAACTAGTACATCCTCTACCACACCATGAGGAACTTTAATGTACTTATCTATCAATTGTGGTGTGGTGGTAGTCTTCTTCATCTCTATAAACCTAACTCCTTATGTATAGAATAAGGTAATAAGTTAACACTTGACCCAAATCAAGTAGCTTCCTATCAACTATGTGTTCCCCAATTACACATGATATAGTGGGGCAACCTAGATATCTATAATTTGAAGGATTTTTGTGTTGTAGTATTGAGCTTGCTTACTAGGCAAGAAAGGCTTTCTTCTGCATTTGATGTTTTCTCTTATGGGTGCAAAGATTTTTAAAAAGCTGACATAAGAAGGTATATGTAATATGTGTAATTACTTGATAAGACAAGGGAGGGTGTAAACATAAAGCTAGAGTTATGGAGAGAAGCATTATAATTTAAAGGATTTAAAATTAGCTCAACTAAGGCAGAATATATGGAATGCAATTTTAGCAAGGAGAGGAGCAGGAGTGGAACACTAGTCAAGATTGATAACCAAGAAGTCATCGTAAAAGACCACTTTTGGTACTTAGGATCAATGATTCATGAGAGTGGAGAGATTAGGAGGGAGGTTACCCAGAGAATCTAAGCAGGTGGAACAAATGGAGATGCGCATCTATAATTTTGTGTGATCCATAGGTGCCACTCAAACTAAAAGAAAAATTCTATAGGATGGCCATAAGGCCGGCCATGCTCTATGGATCAGAGTGTTGGGAAGTTAAGGAACATCATGCTCATAGGATGAGCATTGCAAAAATGAGGATGTTGAGATGGATGAGTGGCAAGACAAGAAAGGATAGAATTAGAAATGAAAATATTCGAGAAAATTTAGGGGTAGCACCAATAGGTAACAAGATGAGGGAGATTAGACTTAGATGGTTTGAATATGTTCAAAGGAGATCGGTTAGAAGGAGTGAGGCAATATAAGTAGAAGGTTCTAAAAGGGCAAGGGGAAGGCCCAAAAGAACATGGGTAATAGTGGTGAGGAAAGATTTAAAAACTTTGAGACTAAATGAAGCCATGATACTTAATAGAGAGGAATGAAGTAATAAGATTCATGTGGCCGACCCCTAATTGGGATAAGGTCTTGATGATGACGACGACGACGATGATGATAAATGTAATCTGCAAAAAATGGAAATTATTTTTGATTCTACTCTTTCTATCTCTCTCACTCCAATTGACTAATTTGCTTTCATACTCTTTAATTATATCAAGGATAAAGTGTGACAAGGGGATAATTAGAAATGTTGGAACAAGTTTGCTGTGCACTAAATGGAGCAATTGAGCCATAGTTGTCAGTTATCCATAAGGAAAACCCTAAAGGTTGGAATGTGGAAGTGTAGGGTAGAATTGAAAACATATATGGCAAAGATGTGATCGTGACAATAATTGAGAAGCCTAAACTAAGAAAGGAAAGTTAAGTAACAAACTAAAGTAAGGACTAAGGATAGAGATTAATCAAAGTATAAGAAATTAAAAAGGAAGTGAAGGAATAAGGTCAAATTGTAAGAAAGGAAAAGTCTAGAGAGTTTTATTTGAAAGCTAATGGAATCAAGGGATGTAATAGAGTATGAACACATGGAAGCTAGCTTGTGCATACATGCAAAATCAGCCCAAAATCAAGGTATGATGGTGGGTTGTGCTAGCTGCAAGCATGGCAAGTAGCTGGCCATGCAAGGGAGAAGAAATGATTTTAATAGGTGTTGCATCTTCCTCTTCCCACTCCATTACGCAACCAGCATACCAGCTCAAAAACCCACCTAAAAATCCTCAGTGAAAACCTACAAAAATCAAAGGAAATTAGGGCTGAAAAAGAGATATTAAAGTGAAGGTAGGAGGTAGAAGAGGAAGGGGGGAAAACAAGTGGAAGGGAAGAAGTTAAGAGGTGAAATTCTACACCAACTTTTGCTATAAATGGAACTCACTACACTATTGAGAAACCAATGGAAACTAAGCAAAAAATTAGAGGCAAAACTAAGATGGAGTAAGGCATTCCAACTAAAAGAAAGTGAGAAGGAAAGAGGAGAACTAGAGGTGAAAAAAGGTGGTGACTATCGGGGGAATCAACACCCTACTAGATTACTCCAAAATTGCTAGAAGTTTCATCAGTTGTAGTAGGAAAGTCAGCATTCTCAGATTAAGAAGTTAGACGGCATCCTAAGAGGTTTGGGGTTTTTTGAGGAAATTGATTAATGCAATCCATGTTGTGGCTTTGAAACTCTAGGAGATTAGAAAGTTTTAGAAAAGATATGTTGAGCTATGATTTTTACTAATTTCCCTTCTATAATTAGTTGAATAAATGCATGTGTTCTTGAAATTTCTTGTAGGAAAACCTTGTACATGTTATTAGGGTAACTCATCACATGGGGAGTCTTAGTTCAATCGGGGTTGCTTGTAGAAGTAGCAACTCATGGGAAGTTCTTATTGGAAATGTCCCTACATTTCTCCTTTGATGGACAATCCACTTTCCTCTATTCCATGAAAGAAATTTGAAGATCATTGTATGGCATGAATGTACTTCAAATTTGGGATTGAAACACCTTACAATGGCAGGTGAAAGACAAGTTGGGACAAGACAAAATTTCCTTCTGAATTTTGCGAAAATTAACATCCTATTTTGCCAACTGATCTCCCTGCTATTCATGGGACTATAAAGAGAGATATGGCAAAATTATATATGATGATGACAGTGGGCTAATTAAAGAGGAATTTTCATAAATTTCTGTTGAGAAAGTGGGTTGAAATCAATGTTATGTAGGACTGCTACCTTGTAGGATCAACAAGGAAAAGTCTTGGATATACACTGAATGTGTTAGTAATCCTCCATTAGTTTCAAGCATGACTAATTTTATTTTTACTAGTAATTGATTGTGTCATCAATGCAATTCAGAAATTTAATTGCAAACTTTATTTAAATACAAGTAAAACAATAGTTGTGAAATAGTAAAACACACCCTGCTGGATCAAGGGAATGCATAAAATGAATTTGATAATTGAATAGACAAGATCACTATCAAACCCTAGAGATCCTACTCAAATTTCTTTGTACCACATTAATAGTGTTTGTGATCTTATAGATTAGGAAAACTTCTAATGGATCGGGTCACGTCTTGGTTTTGATTTCACCTAGGACATTGAGGTATACCTTGCTAAACCAGCAGAGGCTTACTTAGAAACAATAGGTCCTTACTGAACTTGTGGGGACATTTTCTTGCTTAAAATTGCAGAATCAAGTAGTCCATTATGTATCCTAGCTAAGGACATTATAGTTTTATCACTGAAATCCTTATGGAATGATTCAAAATGAATTAAAAGACAGGTGGTGCAAACAATCCCTGCTGGAAAAACATGATTGTATTCTGGAAAACCAGTCTTTTAATGCATTTGAACTCCCTTTAACTTGAGCTTTTAGGTTCTAAACACATTCTACATTGATATCACTAAGGAACTTGAAGTGTTAGACTAGTTATAAGTTAGTTGAGGCAATGTTTAGACTGCCCTTAATTTCTATGACTAAGAGTACCCTGTTGGAGCAGCAGGGCGCAAACCTAGGCTAATATTTTCTAAGATAAAACCAACTTAGATTGTTTTGTCCTAAATTTACCACGAGCAACATATGTTTTCACTCACATGAACTACCTAACTAGGCCATGAGATCGAACATGGACATGTTAGTTGAACTAATAACTTGAAATAGTGCATTTGTGTGTATTTCATGTTGTATCCTCTTCATTCTTGATTATTTTGACTGTTTCACACCTAAATATTGTTTACATAGAATGAATATGAATTTCAATTGTGTGGCCATAAACTTGAACTACTAGTTGCTGATAGACAAGTATATGTGTTAGCCTATGCAATTTATTTTATATTCTTAGCTAAGACAGGAGGCTAACTAATAATACAATAACCTGAGGATAAGAAACCCAAGGATAAGAAACCCAAGGATAAGAAACCCAATTCACTTAACCACTCCTAGGATTATAAGTGAAAATGAAGTATACCATGAAGGATGAATTGAATAAGCAGCTGAGAACTTACACATAACATTACGTAGGGACATATCTTGGAGTGGAAGTTAGATAAATATGTTTCTCTTGCAACCAAGTCATTGCACAACTATTATTTGACATGATTTAGAAGAATATTGAACATAGTTACTGAGTCATGAAGAATACTACAATAGATTGATGGAAAATCTCATGGGTCATGAATTGATGATTTATTTATGCATGGATGACCAAGTAAATTCAGACTTTCACAAATGATTTGCAAAAAATCTAATTTCTCACTTGATATTTGATTGAGGTTTGGGCAAGCACTCCAAGAGTAGTTGTAAGACCTATGAATATGTCTGATTGAAGTCTTGGATAACTGCGCTATAGGCAGGTGCAAGTCCTGAGTTAAGCTCACTACGTGCAGTTATAAGTCTTAAGACCATATGCTAGGAGGAGTAGTGGCCACTAACCTTTGATTTATTGGTACTAGCTTGATAGGAGTTTGAGTAGAGTCTGTCATGGGGACTATCTTTCGGATGGCCAGTAAACACCATGAGGCCCATTGAAGAGACCATGTCCCGAGCAATGTACAGTGACAATAGTTACTTGTAGGTGATGGTAGTGCCCTACGAGCACAAGAGTTTGATTATGAGTTCACATTAGCATGTTAGTCACTATCGAGAGCCTAGACCATCCATTATGACTGGATTGTGTCGCCATTCCTTTTGTTAGGACGAGAATGCTAGCATCCTTGTGGTAGGCCAAATACCACCCCATATTTCACCATATTGGTTTTCAGTTGGATTTGACACCGAGGTTTTGACATGCATCCTTTTTCAACAAGCACAGCATATAGTTACTACACTCCATGGTTTTAGGAAAGACTTTGGTGAGGTGTATCATGGAAGGAAAGGCAAAGGTGTAACAGTCCATTAGATTTTGGCCAGCCTCTATGATTTCATATCTGACTATGTTTAGGAATTTTTATGGACTGTTGTGTATGTAAATGTTCTTAATAGTAGTTTATGTTTCGACTAGAAAATCTTGTGGCATGATATTTTATTTTGTATCATCATGCTCTTACTTATTTTGGATGTGTGAGGAATTGTAGCAAACACTTTGAAGATGGACACTTTTAAATGTGTGTGTGTCTATATATATATATATATATATATATTGCACATTTCCCTTTTATAGACTAAAGGAAATTTTTTTTGCTTCCAAAAAGAATTTTCAAATATTATTTCAAGAAAACTAGGATGTTAAAGCATATCCTTAATTGCATTAAGTAATGAAATATTTATATTGACTTGTTTAAATACATTCATTAACTTAGCAAAATTGTTATCCTTCTTAGACATACTAAGTCGCTGAGGAAACGAAACCTTTGGACTAGGGTTAGGAGAAGTAGGAGGTTGTTGCTTCTCTTCTTTTCCCTTTGGATTCTTTTTAGGGCTCCCTATCCTCAACATGCTCCTTTGCCTTAGCTCACCATACTTGATTATTTATTGTCTTTCCACTTCTGAGGGTAGTTTTAGATTGGATCTATTTATGGAATGTCTTTTAATTAGAAGTTACACCAATCTCATACTAGCCCTTGAGGTTGGGCATAGGTTGATTAGGGAACTTTTCTTATTCAAGCGTGATAGCAATTTGACCTAATTGGTACCCTTGCTATGTAATAGATTGCAAGTGGCTCTTTATTAGTTGTGTAATATTATTTTGGCAATCTAGTGAACTTTGCATAAACAAAGGGTCTCTTCTAAAGATTGTTTCCCCTATTGTGAAGGAAATGATTGTTGAGGAGGAAATTACTATTATGGTAATGTTTGCTGTGGAACTAGAGCTCTAGGGAAAGGTTGTGAAGGGGGAGTCCCATATAGCCCTCCCTTATTATTCTAAGACCATGAAAAATTGGGATGCCTAGCCCATCCAAGTGTTCAAGTCTTAGAGTATGGATTATTGTAGCTAGGATTCTTGAATGCATTTAATACATTCACTAGCTTTGAAATCTTTTTAAGGAATGTGGAGATAGAGGAGCATGAAGCGGTAAGGTGTATTGTACGAGAACAAATTGAACAAACCTCAGATGGAGGTCACATAGTGGATTCTCTATCCAACACAACTTTTTCTAATTTATGAAGAATACTTCTAAACTTATATTTATATTTTCTTATAGAGGTCAAGAGTGGCCCATAAATACCACCTTTTTTTTTTAGGCTATGAAAATCTTTATGTTCTAATAGAATGATTACATTAAATAGGCTTTCTGGTATTGAATAGTCTATTAAAGGCTTAGCCTCTGCTACTTCATTGGCCATCTTTTTTTCAAGATTTTTTGGTACTTGCATTTTGCTCCATTCGATCTTTAGATCTAAGAGCATTAAGTCTAGGGTCAGTGATTTATGGCCTAGCAAACACCAACAACAAGTCGTTACATATAACAAAAGAGTACTTTTTTTTCTAACTAGTCTAGGGAAACCTAAACTAGATAATACAACCGATATATGATGTATGCTACAAACAAACAAAGAATACACACAATAAATCTAACCATATGGCAACAAGCTGAAAGGTTGATTTTTCTTTATTTTCTTTGGGTGAGTGGTTTTTGACATCTAACCTAGGTAGCTCTTCCTTTCTTTTAGACTTGCCCTACTACTTGCTAGTTAGATCATGATTGTAATCAATGACTTCACACCATCCTCAGTCATCCTTAGGTAATCTGAGTCATTGAATGTGTAGGAAGAGCTAGTCACTTAAATACCAATTTAGTTGATTAGATAGGGGCCAATGAAGTGGTAATAGGTTGTCTCCTTCTAAGAGGGTCCTATGAGCTTGTAAGCTGCTAAGGTCTCTTCTAGATTGATTTTAAATTAATTGTTGAGGCTAATGTTGCACACAAGGTGATGTTTAACCTAGTTAGGCTAAGGGATGATGGTCGAATTCACCCTTGATCTTGTAAGGGGCAAGTGCCCTTAAAATTTTTTTAACCAATCCCATGCAGTTCGATCAACATATATAAACCTTATATCATATACATATGTCCTATTATGCTATGAAAACTATAAATCTAATACAATTACATATACACTACTTAACAAAGGGTTAAGGCCTCAACATATGTGACACTATAACTATGACAGCCTATGTCCTTAGGATATAGCTGAGCTTAGGCTATCCTTGCTAAGAAGTTACTTTCTAATGCAATAGCCCTAAATAGTATGCAACAAGTAATAATGGAATGAAACTACATGCTATTAACCTATCATCCACAATGCAAGATTAACTACTTATGAACCTAATCTAGGAATTGGAAAGAAGTTAAGATAGTTCACATTAACGACTTGGAATTAGTCTTCTTGTACAAGGGTGGGTCCATTTGCATACCACCTCCTCTTCTAGGTTAGGATGACCCACCCTTGACCTGTATTATTACAACCCTTTAAATTTAAATAAATCACTGTGTATAAAAATTTACAAGCATGTCCTCATAATTCTTTTAGGAATAAGTATAGGATGCAGAAATAAATGCAGTTATTCTATATGCAATCCTAAGACACTGACTAGTGGTGAAGTAAATTAACCTAGCTTCTCATTAAACTTTATTATGAGAACTTAACAATCATGCCAAAAACTTGATGTGCTTTAAATAATTACTACAACTGCATGGCTCTATTGGAGTATAGAATTGGCAAATAAGTGTTGATCCCACGAGAACTCTATAATTAAATGGAGTTAAAGCCTAAGTACTTTACTTTAACCTAACAAAAATTCAAGAAAAGAAATAAATCTAAATAATTAACTAATAAATTAACAAAGCAAGTAAATAAACTAAGAAATTAAAGCAATTAAGGTAATAAAGCATGTAACTAAGCAAGAAAAGAAACTAAATAAGAAAAGGAAAGCAACGGTTTCATTATAAGAACTTGATTACAATGGAAAGTAAATATGTAAAGAAAGCAAAAACAAAGCAAATAAAGAAACTTCCTTGAAGTGTTCATTGTAGGAGTCCTTAGTTTTGTTGCCTAACTAGGCTATTTACACATCCCATTCTTTTTCAGGCTTGAAAATCCTTTTCACAGTTTTCTTATTGTGTCACTCAACAAGTGCCTATAAAGTTCTATCAAACCCTAGGTACACTACTTTACAACCAAAATTTTTTCATCTCCTTAACCTAACATGCCATAAACCCAAAATAATCCTCAACAATGCTTTAGAAGTTGGAAGGATTCCTTAGCTTCCATAAAAAGGAATAATGCTTCTCTTCCTTTTCCTTGCATTCACAAATCCCAAATAGAAAAAGAAAAGAAGGAAGATAGAATGTGGAAGAGAGGATAGATGTGTGTGAGAGTGAAAAGAGAGGAGTGTGCATGTAAAAGAGTGTAAAAGGAAACGTGTGTGGTAATCTAAGGAAGATTGGAGAGTGTAAAAGGCGTGAAAGAAAGAGAGTGAAAGATGATGAATGTAGATATAATTTTCAAAGGAAGAGGGTAAGCTATTCCATGCAAATGCTGAAGGTTAAGGCATTCAAAGTTTAAAAGATGAATGAGTGTAGAAAATGCAATGGGATGTGTGCAAATTTGAGAGAGATTGCATGCAGTCCTAGATTGGATGTCTAAGGTGTGCAATGCAAGCTGGTTTGCGGCTTGTAGGTGCAAGGCATATAAGAAAGAGGTAAAGGCGTGCTTATGCCAAGATGGGATGGGGAGATGTGGAAGTTAGGAAAGAAACAAGGGAAGGTGGTGTGTACAAAAATAAAGGAGGAACGAAGGATGCATGCAGACCTAGGGTACTTGCAATTCATGGAAGAAAGAATAAATTATGAGGGTAAGAGAAACAATGAAGAAAAAGAAAGTAACTGGGGATGGATGAGACCTTTACCTCTTCTCCAAGGATGTGAACTTGTGGATCCTGGGGGGTAAGGGTGAGCTCTCTTCCTATGTTCCTCCTAAGTATGCTTTCAGTTCTACGAAGGTAAGAGATCCCTTTCTTCTTGTCCTTCACTCCCTTTTTATAAGTTTTCGAAGAAAGAATCCTTAAGGATTGAAGGGTTGAGATCATAGGAGAAAGGATAGTCGTGTGATTAGATTTAAAGATGATTGGAAAGAAATAAGGAAGAATTAGAAGGAGGGGGTCATGGAATCCATTGGGGAATGGATGAAGATTTAATGTAGAATGGCAGGGAGGAAATAGGCTAAAAGGTGGGGAGGTGTGGAATTCATGTAGGAAATGGTATGAGACGTGGGATTCTATGGTGGGATAGAAGTAGATGAGGATATGAGGAAAGGGATAAGAGTGGGTGGGGAAGAGAATAAGTGCGAAGGGAAAGAGCATAGGTGGGAAGGAAAAATATTGAAAGAAAATGGAGAAATTGAAGGAGGTGATGAGGGAATAGAAAGTTCCTAGGGTGGAGTGAAACTCCATGGGTGTGTGTGTTTTGAAGTTTAGAAAGTTGTGAGGAAAGTGGACCATTGGATGATAATGAGTGGTAGAGATCTTTTCTTCTTAAGATTTTACCTTGGATTCTCATGGAGTGGGTGGCTCGGGTTTGTAATTCTTCTATGCTTCATTCCCATCCTTTGGATCATCATTGCCCTAGCTTGAGTAGATGAGATTCAGTTGGAATGTTCTTATCCATAAAGATCATCTTTAAGGGCTTATTTTCTGTCCACCTTTGGATCATGATGCCTTGGAGTGAATGACCTAGATTCCTACTAGATTTTCTTAAATAATATTAGTCTTTCATTTTTTGCTCCTAACCCACCATAATTTTCTCCAACCAATGAGCACCAAATAAGATGGGACATCTCCATCACTAAGAAACACATGTTGGCTTCTAAAATGTAGGTGGGCAGCCCACCCAAAAATCTCAACCAATAAGGTTTAGTTATGGTCTTCATTGTAGTCTATCTTTTCATTAGTTCATTATTGTTTGAGTGACCTATTGGTTGCTTAGAATATGCATGAACAAGGATAGATCTCGGCTTTTAAGTGCTTGAAAAGAAAGGATGTTTTTTAACCATAAATTTCATGTAAACTGTCTCTCTCTTCACTCCTTTATTTTCTCAACTTGTTTTCTTTATTTCTCATGTTATCACAAGGAATTGAGTGTGACTCACCACCTTACATGGTAGAATTCGTGTGGCTCCTTAGGTGATCCCCAATTTTAGTTGAGTAGGAGAGAGAGTGTAAGGAATATATCTATTGTGGGCCTCAAGCTTCTAACTTGTTTTATTTCAAAGAAGCTTTCATTGTATGTAATTCCAATAAACTTCTCTTGAAAGGTTCCCAAGAGGTAGATAGCTTTGCAGGCATGCACAGAAAGTTCTAACGCCTTACTTTTGATATATACACCCTTATTAGTACAAATATGTTCTGACTGCTCTAACTTTGATAACAACACCCGATTTTTAGTCTGAACTCCTAAACTTCAAGTTTAGCATGTGTGGGCCCATAATATAGCTTGGATTCTAAACTAGCTCTTTTTTAGGGCTATGTTTGCCAAAAATACCTTTTTTTCTTATGTGAACCATGAACTAGCAAGATATAGAATTAACCCTAATTAATAATATGTAAGAAAATTTTGGGGCTAAAGCCTACTTAATATAGAGGTATGTGTGTAATATTCCTATATATATCATAAGGTATTTGATACATGACCTAGATCATATGCATAATTAATCTACAATTTGGATGATGACATTATTCCTATATTTGATGACTTCAAGGGAGAGGATGATTCAAAGCACAAGTCATTGTTAGACAAGTTGGGCGGTGATATAGATACTCAAAGTGTGATCTATGCAATTTTATTATGTGACTACTATGATGAAGATCCTATTTATTGATGAGTCCAATCAAGGAGATGATATCTGTATTGGGATTTTGATAAAGATTGTCCCTTTTGATGCAGTAGATGAAGGAGTTTATCTTAACTTTTTTAAACAAAAGAATATAGTAATCAACTTGTTGGACGAGTATTTTGATATATAATAAATCCCATGAGTGGCTAGTTGTGGGAAATTATGGTAATTTTCTCATCACTTGGTATAAGCTATTGCATGATAGTACATATGAATAATTTTTTGTGAGAATTGTTTGGACTTCCCTGCTCATTCGGAGATCAATAGAGAATTTAATTTGTAAGATTTAGCCCTTTTTATAGAAGGCATAGGCTGACAGTAGAGAGAGGTTGAACAAGCCAAGGCTTTCAACTAGATTTGTATAGGGATAATTGCAACAACCCACATTTTTCTTAGAAATAAAAAGCACAAATTTTATTTTCTATGAAATTCGATGAGTAATTAGTTTAAGAAAAGTATGTTGAAGTGTATTAGAATAAGCTAAGGACCTATGACTAGCTTAGCTAATTGGTTGCAATCTATGTTATAAGTACAATGACTATAGTAAGGATTTAATAAAATTTTAAAATAAATAAAAGAGAAAACTTAAGCTAAGTGTGGCTAAGCAGTTCCAAAGTCAACTTGTCTCGGAGATGTTTAGACTTCAAGTCATGTCCTTGACAGTTCTTTGGAAGAAAATCATGTTTTAATTATTAATTGCAAAGTTTTCCATGTGGACATCCAAATCTAGAAACACCACATGATGTGACACTAATCTCATGTGATGAAACATGGAATGTCACAAGGAGTTGAAAACTATTATAAATCATGACCATTGGTTGATGATTCAATGGTTATTGATAAAGAGAAAGTATGGATCTAAATAGTTACAGATTTGAGTCTCTAGTGATGATCTAAAAGAAGGGAATGAATTACAAATTTAAAAGTAATAAAATGATTGAGATTAAATTAGGAATCTCAACAGATTAAACATGTGATCTTATAAGCTAAAAAGGTTACCAGTTGAATAGTAATCAAACAAAGTTAAAAGCTTCCTGTACTCTTTTTAAAAGTGATTTAAACTGTTACAAGGAAAGAGTTTGTAAAGGAAATAAAGAAAAACAAAAGAAAGATTTGATGACTCCTCATCTGTCTAGTCTATCTCTCAATATCTGAGGCATTGCAACAATAACACAATACCTCAGTAAGCTATGCTTGGTGGGGAATAAGATGCTTATGAAAACCAAAATAAAATATTTTCTTTCACAATGTAATAATATTTTCAAAGCATCAAAGCATTTTGCATCAATAATAAAAAATCTACATGATTAAATTTAAGATAATCTAAAACATTAGAATATCAAATTTTAAAGCATTTCATGTAAATATTATGAATAAATCTGTTAAGTGTTTAATTTTGACTAAAAGACCTCTATTTTAGCATTCAATTAGATCATCTAACCATTCAAAACTGCAAAATTTAGCTTGATTTTTAATTTAGCTCAAATTGACCATCCAAACTTTAAAATTTTCAAAATCAATGGTTAGATGATCATTAGAGCTTATTAGAGGATTAATGTATGGTTTTGATTATTCTAATTTAGTCTTTTATTTTGTAGATCAACTAAAGGAGGGTTGGATGGCTCAGATCTACGATCAACTGTGTAGATCAAGTGAAGATCAATAAGGTAAGAGTCCTAATTGAAAGAAGAGTTCTAATTGAAAGAAGAGTCCTAATTGAAAGAGGAGTCCTAAATGGGAAAAGAGGAGTTTCCTAATAGGACTCTAGCTCTTCAAGGAAGGAGTTAGAGGAAGATTAGGAAGGGTAAACCTTATAAAGAGGGAGAACATATGGAGTTGGAGGAGTTTTGGTTTTGAGTTGTTTTGCTTTCCCCTATTACATTCCTTTCTCATTATTGCTACTTTCCTCTTCCTTTTTTATTTAAAGTTCTCTTGTTTATGCATCTCTATCTCTCTCTCTCTCGTTTACATTAGTCGCACACTCCCTTTCACCTTCAGCATCCACTCTCTTCAGCCCCCTTCTCTTCTTTTTGTTTTCCTTCATTGTCTTACTGTGTTGCCTTTGGGTTGCATCATTTTTCTATTTTTCAGTTGTCATCCTTCGATGTTTGTTTTCAACACACCAAACCCAGCTCTTGTTTCCACAGCCTCCTTCATTCACCACACAAGTTGATTTCGCATTTCACCCTCTCTTTCACATTCACAAACTAGAAGACCCAGTTACTTTACTGCACCATCATACCACCTTCTCTGACCAGCCCTATTTATCAACTGCCGCATAGCCAGGCAAGAGCCCATACGTCATTATTTTTTTTTCACCGCTCCTCCCATCCCACGCACTTATGTACTTTCCTTCTACTTACTCTGCTCCCCATCATCTTCCACTCTTCCCAGCTATCTCCCTCTGCATTTTCACAGGCCCAAAACCCATATGTCCAGACCGTCCTTGTTTCCCTTGCTTGACCACCAAAACCAGTGGCACTACATCATCACTGGTCCAGGGATTGAAACTCAAACCAGGTTTCCTTTGCTGGTTCTTCGGGCACCACTACCCAGGTCACCGACCTCTCCTCTCTTCTACCTTTCCCTCTTCTTCTTTGGCCCCCTTCGACCAGTTCTTCCTAATCTCCAGCCAAATCACATTTTCTTTTCCTCTGGCATCTCTGTCCGTCGTTGGCCAGCCCAAACAGTTCCCGGGAGGAAACCTGATCTAGGTTTTTCTTCTTCTCCCCATTCTCCTCCCCCCTCCTTTCTTCTCTTCTTCTCCCTTCTCCTACTTCTCCCCTCAACAGGGTTTCATCTGGTTTTCGTTAAAAACCAAAAATCTGGGAAAATCCCAATTCTGCCTTATCAGATGCCATTAATTCCATCTCTGTCCTCATTTTAATTACATTTGTATCCCCATTTTAATTCATTTGAGTCCCTATTTTATTTACAGATGTGTCCCTAAATATTCTAGTTTTACCATATCCATATTCTACCTATCCAGGGACAATGATATCCAAGGCTGCTTGTTTAGTTTTATTTTATGTTTTCTTGGATTTAGAAATTCTGTAAATTGCAGTAGTTAAATAAATTAAGAATTTTTATTTTATTGTTAGTTTATTTTTGTTATATTCTTTATTTTTATTTTTTTAATTGAATTTTATGTAAAACTCCAACATTTAAAGTGAGTCCCTGTGGGATCAACCCATATTTGCATAACTATACTACAATAGCCAGTGCACTTGTGGAAAACATCAACAAGTTTTTGGTGTCGTTGTTGAGGACTCGCATTTTTTGTAGAATTTAATTTAAAAAATCCAAAAATTTAAAAAAAATCTAGAAAAATAAAAATATTAGGAATTGCATTTTAGGAATTTTTAGGTGCATATTTAATTTTTTTTGTGCATAATCACTTTATTTCCTGAATTTGGTACTAATTGTTATTTTTCTTTTTTAGAAAATTATCAAGTGGAGCATTACCAATTAAATAGATTTTTCTTGCTTTCTTAGATTAGGAATTTTTCTTCTTTTTTTTTTAGTGAATCTTGTAGTGAGGCCCATTTTTAATTTGTTCTTTTAATTTCTATTTTAAAAGGGTTGTAATAAGACAGAGCAAGTGTGGGATAAGGTGGCCCACACTTGATCTTTATTAGAAACCCCATTGTAAGTTTCCTCACTCATTTAATTCATAGATTAGGGTTTGCATTTAGAGTAAATTTGCATTGTTTGGTAGTGTAACTCATATAGAAAGCATCCTCTTATAATTGTTGCATTTTTAGGTTTCTGCATTAGTTTATTGCTTTTCATTGCATCTTAGGACATGATTAATGCTTTAAGGTGATATATATGCTGATCAAACTACTGTGGAGTGTGGAATTAATTAGTAAGGGCACCCTTCCCCTATAAGATCAAGGGTGGATTTCATCACCACTCCTTGGCGCACCTAGGATAATCACCTCAAGTGCACTACCCTACCCTTCAATTCAAATTAAAATCAATCAGAAGAGACCTATAGGGCCATCACATGCTCGTCAGACCCTCTTACTAAGACGGGATTTATTGTCACTGTAGTGGCTTTTGAGCAATGTGGTTATTGAGGGTTGTCTAATAAAGCCTCGCTTTTCCCTCACCTCCTGTTAACGTTTGTGAGGTCTAAACGTCTCCTTACACGAGGGTTGTATCAATCACCTTGTGAAGAACCTAACTAGTAAGCAATAATCAAGTCTAAAGGAGAGGAGGAGGAGCACTAGATTAGGCTAATTAAAAGCATTGTCCCCACACAAATTCAAGAAAATCAATATATTGCATATTAGCCTAAGGTGTTTGATTGTACCTTTTTGTTTGCGTCACATAGAATTAGAGTTAGCATTTAGAGTAGGACATTTTAGATTAGGAATAGTTCATGCAAGGGTGTCGATCTCAGAACCTTAAGCTACTACCTTTAAACCTAGAGATTCAATGCATCTAACACCAAGGGAAAAGAAACATAGTTCCTATCCCTATGGCTAAACCACTAATAGAGATTAAGCATAAGACCATTAGAGATTTTTAAATGCCCCTCCGACTTAATACCCCCTCCTGCTTAGCTTTACCTCCCACTAATGCTGACCACTTTGAGTTAAAGATAGGAGAAATTCAATTACTCCCTAATTTTTATGGTCGAGACCGAGAAGACCCATACCTACATATTAAGCAGTTCCTTGATATTTGTGACACATGTAGGTTCCAAAATGTTTCGGATGATTTGATCAGGCTAAGGTTATTCCCGTTCTCACTTAAGGGCAAAGCCAAGTCATGGCTTAATTCCTTGAAGGTAGGTTCCATACATACATAGGACTAATTATCTACAAAGTTTTTGAACAAGTTCTTCCCCGTTCACAAAACAAATCCCCTGCATCACGAAATTATAAATTTCCAACAAAGGGATGATGAACAATATTACGAATGTTGGGAACGGTGGACTGAATTATGGAAAAAATGCCCTCACCATGGATTTGAGAAATGCCAACAAGTTCAATACTTCTATGAGGCATTGACGTTTCAAAATAGACAAATGATAGATGCAGCGAGTGGAGGGACCCCTTGATGTTAAAAGATGAAAGTGAAGCTTGGGAATTCTTTCAAACTGTAGCTGATAATTCTTAGCAATGGGATTATTCAAATAGGAGAGAAAGAACTAACCAGTACACTAAGAAATGAGCTATCTATGAGATAGGAGCACATACTGATCCATCCTATAAGCTCGACTTTGTCGCTGAAAAATTAGATGGAAGAATGGACAAGCTTGAAACTATGTTTCAATCTTTCCTGGCTGTTACATTATCCCAAAAACCTCCACAAGAGGTATGCGATACTTGTTCTAGTCTAGCCCATTTAACCTCAGCGTGTCCATCTAATAAAGTATTCCTTGAATATCTTATAGACTGAGCAAATGCATTGAATGCATATCGCCAATCCAATGACAACCCATATTTTGAGACTTATAACCCTTAATGGGCTAGGCATCCCAATTTATCTTGGTCAAAGAATAACCACAAAGGAGGGTCATCTGTAAATCCCCCTGTCCAAAACTTTCCTCTTAGAACTACAGTTCCCCATCAGCCACCTGGCTTTCAACAACCTCTACAACGAAAGAAACCATATTCAGAGGAAAACATCCACACCATTTTGGAATAATTTTCAAAAGATAATGATTACACTAAAAAGGCCTTACACCAATTACAAAATGATAGTTGACATTCAGTCAATGTCAACTCTCAAGCCATAGCTAAGCTAGAGGTGCAAATAAGCCAATTGTGTGATGAATTACATAATAGAGGAAAGGGTTAGTTTCATAGTCAACCCATCCCTAACCCTAAGGGTCAATTTGGGATAGGGTTAAGTTCTCAAAACCATAACCCTCATGAGCATGCCAAGTCCATAATCACCCTTAGGAATGGTCATCAAATTGATAACAAAGAAGGGCAGGCTAAGGAAACTATAGAGAAAAAGAGCTAGCAAAAATACAGGAAAAAGAGAAAAGATAGAACAACCCTGTAGAACCTATAGTGGAGGCACCCTATGTGCCTAAAGCCCATTTTCCCCAATTATTGAATAAAGCTAGGAAGGGATCAAACTTCAATGAGTTAATGGAAGTGTTTAAACATGTACAAATCAATATACCCTTGCTCAGTGCAATTAAAGACATCCCTGCATATGCCAAATTCTTAAAAGAGCTCTACACAATGAAGCAAAAGTGCAAAAGAAAGCCTTCCTCACTAAACAGGTGAGCTCTTTGATTCAACATAAGACCCCACCAAAATTTAGAGACCCAGGATATCCTACAATCACTTGCGTCATTGGATATCATGTCATAGATAGGGCACTTCTTAACTTAGGGGCTAGTGCTAACTTATTGCCATACTCTGTCTATGAGCAACTAAAACTCAGTGAGTTGAAACCAACCACTACCACACTACACTTAGCTGATAGATCTATCAAGATACCTCGTGGTTTGGTTGAAGATGTCTTGATACAGTTGGATAGGTTTTATTACCCTATTGATTTTATTGTGCTAGACACCCAACCTATATCAGATCCTGGTAGTCAAATCCCAGCTATCCTTGGGCGTCCAATCTTGGCAATGTCCAATGCCATTATTAAATGTAGGAATGGTGTAAGGAAACTCTCATTTAGCAACATGAAGGTTAACCTTCATGTTTTTAATGCCGATCAACAACATTTAGACCTTGATGATCCCTGTGATGTCAACTTGATAGAGAGTCTAATTAATGAGATTCATTCACCATTGTCTATCTCTGACCCACTAGAGGCTTGTTTGATGCATTTTAATGGAGAATTTGACATCGACAAGTCTATTGAGGAGGTAAATAATCCTTTAGATGTTGCACCACTCATGGATACCTCTAAGTAGGGGGAACCACTCCCACTGTCTAAATCTGTCCCCATACCGTCAATAGAGCAACCACCTCTCTGGACTTGAAACCCTTGCCTGATAACTTGAAATATTCATATCTAGACCCAGATGAAACCTTACCTGTAATAATAGCATCAGAATTAGATAAAGAACAGGAAGGTAAGCTTTTAGATGTTCTTAAGGAACATAAAACTGCTCTAGGGTGGATGATAGCAAACATAAAAGGGATAAGTCCAACCGTATGCATGCATAAGATACATCTAGAGGAAAATGCAAAACCTTCTAGGGAAACTCAAAGGCGACTAAACCCTCACATGAAGGATGTGGTTAGAGATGAAGTCCTAAAACTCTTAGATGTTGGCGTCATATACCCTATCTCTTATAGTACTTGGGTCAGCCCCATTCAGGTTATACCTAAGAAATCTGGGGTCATGGTAATGAAAGCTGAGGATAATGAGCTAGTCTCTACCCATATTACCACTGGGTGGAGAGTTTGTATTGATTATCGAAAGTTGAACGCAGTCAAGAGGAAAGATCGTTTTCCTCTACCTTTCATTGACCAAATGCTACAGAGGTTAGCCAAACATAGCTATTACTGTTTTCTGGATGGATATTCTGGTTATAACCAAAATTCCTATAGCACTAGAGGATCAGGAGAAGACCACCTTCACCTGCCCTTTTGGAACCTTCGCCTTCAGACGTATGCCTTTTGGGCTGTGTAATGCTCCAGCTGCATTTTGAAGATGTATGTTGAGCATTTTCTCAGACATGGTATAAAGATTCTTTGAGGTGTTTATGGATGACTTCTTAGTATCTGGTTCATCATTTGATGAGTGCCTGCACCACTTGAAGTTAGTCCTTGTAAGGTGTCAAGAGAAGAATCTGGTCTCAAATTGGGATAAGTGCCATTTTATGGTACAGAGTGGGATAGTATTATGCCATATAATATCACACAATGGGATAGAAGTCGATAAGGCAAAAGTGGATTTAATAGCCAACCTTCCTCCACCAAGGACGGTAAAAGAAATTCTCTCCTTTTTAGGACATGTTGGCTTTTACAGACGATTCATCAAAGATTTTAGTAAAATTGCCAAGACCCTATGCAATTTACTTACGAAGGAGGCCACTTTTGACTTTGATGAAGACTGTAAGAAAACATTTGAGCAACTTAAGGCTGAATTGACTTTTGCACCTATTATTCGACCACCATATTGGAACACACCATTCAAAATAATGTCACGTTGGATTATGCCATTGGAGTTGTTTTGGGGCAGCGCATTGATAAAATTCCCCATGTGATATATTATGCTAGTAAAACACTAAATGATGTGCAACCCAACTATTCCACTACTGAGAAAGAGTTGTTAGCTGTAGTGTTTGCTTTGGATAAGTTTAGATCTTATCTATTAGGGTCTAAAGTTATAGTATACTTGGATCATGCAGCTTTAAAGTACCTCCTTTCTAAAAAGGATGCAAAACCTAGGTTGATCCATTGGATACTACTGCTACAAGAGTTTGACTTGGAAATTAGGGACAAGAAAGGTTCAGAAAATGTAGTAGCAAATCACTTATCCAGATTAGTGGTGGAGCACATTAGTGATCAAGGGCCTATAATTGAGTCATTCGCAGATGAACAGCTATTGCATGTTGCCTAGTTACTTTGGTATGGAGATATTGTTAATTATCTTGTTACAGGACAACTGCCTAATCATTGGACCAAACAAGATAAAAAGAGATTTTTAACTGAGGTTAGATATTTTACTTAGGATGACCCATACTTATTTAAGTACTATCCTAACCAAGTAATTAGGAGATGCATACCCGATAATGAACCTAATCAAATCATCTCCTTTTGTCATGATCATGATGTCGGGGGCATTTCAGCTATAGAAAGACAGTTGCAAAAATTTTGCAGTGTGAATTTTATTGGCCTACCATATTTAAGGATGCCCATGCTTACTGTAAAGCATGTGCACAGTGTCAAAGTTTAGGAAGGAGACATATGATGCCTTTAAACCCAATCCTTGTCATAGAACCTTTTGATGTTTGGGGCATAGATTTTATGGGACCTTTTCCTAATTCTTTTGGAAATTTATATATCCTAGTGGGAGTGGACTATGTGTCTAAGTGGGTGGAGGCTATACCATGCAAAACCAATGACTACAAGGTTGTGGTAAAGTTTTTAAAAGAAAATATTTTTGCAAGGTTTGGTACTCCAAAAGCCATAATAAGTGATGGGGGCAAACACTTTTGTAATAAGGTGTTTGAGAACTTAATGAAAAAGTATGGTGTCAACCATAGGATAGTTACCCCATACCACCCTTAGACTACTAATCAAGTAGAGGTATCCAATAAGGAAATAAAGCGAATTCTAGAAAAGACAGCCAATCCAAATAGGAAGGATTGGTCTCTGAGACTTATTGATGCTTTATGGGCTTATTATGCAGCATATAAAACCCCTATAGGAATGTCACCTTACCGCTTGGTCTATGGAAAGGCCTGTCACTTACCAGTAGAGTTAGAGCACAAGGCATATTGGGCTATCAAAAAGGTAAATTTCGACTTAGATTCTGCTGGAACCCATAGAAAACTCCAACTCAATGAGTTGGAAGAATTGAGGAAAGATGCATATGAGTCTGCACAATTGTACAAAAACTGAATGAAGGTTGTACATGATTGACATATTCTAGGAAAATCCTTCACACCAAGTCAAAAAGTCTTACTATATAATTCTAGATTGCATCTATTCCCAAGAAAACTTAGATCTAGATGGACTAGACCTTATATACTATGCACAATCTATCCTCATGGGGTCGTCGAGATTGAAAAGGATGGAGAAATCCAAAAGGTCAATGGTCAAAGGTTAAAACCTTTCTTAGAATTACCTAACCTTGAAATTGATGAGACACTTTTATGAACACCTGAGTATCATGATCCACCTTAGATTACCACTCTAGGAGCCTTGCAGTATACCATCATTCCACTCATCACTATGTATGGCTAAAGACGTTAAACTTAGTGTTTATTGGGAGGCAACCTAAGGGTTTGGAGTCTACATCACTCAACTTTCATATAGAATCCTAGGTTTTCCAACATTTGGGACAATGTTTTATTCAAGTTGGGGGGGTCTAGATGCACATAGAGATTTTGATTTTTCTTTAGGTTTTCAGTAAAAAAAAAATGAAATTTTTTTTGAAAAAAAAGAAAGCTTTTAAAGTAGAGTTTCCTTACTGTGATGAGAATGGGATATTCAGAATTTAGTAAATATACTGTTTTCACCTCTTAATGGGAATGCATATGATTAGTTTTGCATATCATGCATGTGTTGAAGCATTTTATGAAAGTTAATTCTTGGAAACCAAGTACACACAGTACATAATCAAGACTAATATCGAGGTATAACTTAGAGACCCTAAGAAAAATTAGTAGAGACCTATAACCTAATAAGAGTTTAAGACTATCTTCTTTTAGAGAGTTATAAGTAATTCCCTAAATTTTTCACCGTACATACATTAGTGTGATCTTGTTACCATTGTTTTGGTTAAACATCGAGAATAAATAGGAGTAATAACTTTAATTCTAGAAATTTATTGAATCTGATAGGCTTTAAGAAACCTAGGAAATGATATAGGCCACCCTTGCTCAGCCCAGAGATATAAAGCCTACCCAATATAGTATACCACTAGTTAGCCTTTTGAGTTTGTTATTAAACCTTTTCTTTCTTAATCCCATTTACCTTAACCCAAAATAACCCATTAAAATAAATAACCACTACCAATCAACAAAATGAGTAGAGTAGAGAAAGTTCAAAAATAGGACAAAAAGTCAAAGAAGTGAGAAAAATTATCTATCTTTCTTCTAAAGAAAAAAAATGAAAATGAAAATGAAAAAAAGAAAGACCAAAAATCTGAAAGAGAAATTCACTTCAATACAAACTAAATAGGAAAGTTGTCCTAGTAGATATTCATTGAAGACATCTACTCAATTTTGAACCTTTGAAATCTTTATATCTTTCTTTTCTAAACATGTCCTAAGCCTACATTTCATCCCAGTTAAAGACCTATTGATCTTAGGTAAACATAGCCATAAAGAGGAGATAAAAAGAAAGAATTAAGGTAAAAGACCCCTAATATTTTTTGTGTTAACATCCACTCTTAGGGATCACTTTCCTTTGTCTCATGAGCGTTAAAAAGAATTATGTGAACCATCAGCTTGTTGGATTTGGTCACATAATGAGAGAAGTATGTTTAACCCCTTATCTGAGAGTTTTAATTCTGAGTGTATACCTATGAGGATTTGAGGTCAAAGCATATTTCCAATTGAATGTAAGCATATCCAATTAGAAGTCAAGATGTATGAGGCTGTACACACATATGCACTCTGAGGAATAGCTCAAACAAAATGTCTTTAATATGTGTGTGGTGTGTAAAATTGTCAAATCATCTTCATTAAGTTGTGAAAAACTAGTCAATTTGCTAATGAATGAGGATTCTCTGAGATAAAATAGGGGACTTGACTTTATTGAATTTTGTGGGTATATTCACTGGAAACCCTCACGAGGCATAACTCATCCACTAGGGGTTCAAGGGCTTATTACATATGCTAAATGCAATCATGAGTGCCTACGAAAGTGGCACTTTGTACCATTTTTGTGTAAAATAGTTGTCTGCATGTTTTGCTCGGGATTAGCAAAATGCTAGTTGGGGGTGTGTTAAGTGTTTAATTTTGACTAAAATACCCCTAGTTTAGCATTCAATTAGATTATCTAATTGTTAAAAATTGCAAAATTTAGCTTGATTTTTAATTTATCTCAAATTGACATCCAAACTTTAAAATTTTCAAAATCAATGGTCAGATGATCATTACAGCTTATTAGGTGAAGATCAAGAGTCCTAATTGAAAGAAGAGTTATAATTAAAAGAGGAGTCCTAATTGAAAGAGGAGTCCTAAATGGGAAAAAGAGGAGTTTCCTAATAGGAATCTATCTCTTCAAGGAAGGAGTTAGAGGAATATTAGGAAAGGCTAAACCTTATAAAGAGGGAGAACGTATGGAGTCCGAGGAGTTTTGGTTATGAGTTGTTTTGCTTTCCCCTATTGCATTCCTTTCTCGTTACTGCTACTTTCCTCTTCCATTTTTATTTAAAGTTCTCATGTTTACGCATCTCTCTCTCGTTTACATCAGTTGCACACTCCCTTTCACCTTCAGCATCCACTCTCTTCAGCCCCCTTCTCTTCTTTTTGTTTTCCTTCATTGTCTTACTGTGTTGCCTTTGGGTTCCATTATTTTTCTATTTTTCAGTCGTTGACCTTCGACGTTTGTTTTCAAATCACCAAACCCAGCTCTTGTTTCCACAGCCTCCTTCATTCACCACACAAATTGATTTCTAATTTCACCCTCTCTTTCACATTCACAAACTAGAAGACCCAGTTGCTTTATTGCACCATCATACCACCTTCTTTGACCAGCCCTATTCATCAACTGCCGCATGGCCAGGCAAGAGCCTAGACATCATTATTGTTTTTTCACCACTCCTCCCATCCCATGCACTTATCTAGTTTCCTTCTACTTACTTTGCTCCCCATAGTCTTCCACACTTCCCAGCCATCTCCCTCTGCGCTTTCACAGGCCCAGAACCCATCTGTCCAGACCGTCCTTATTTCCCCTGCTCGACCACCCAAAATAGCAGCACTGCATCATCACCAGTCTAGGAATTGAAACCCAAACTGGGTTTCCTTTTGCTAGTTCTCCAGTCACCACTGCCCAGGTCATCGGCCTCTCCTCTTTTCTAACTTTCCCTCTTCTCCTCTAGCCCCCTTCGACCAGTTCTTCCCAATCTCCAGCCAGATAGCATTTTCTTTTCCTCTGGCGTCTCTGTCCGTCGTTGGCCAGCCCGGACGGTTCCCCAAAGGAAACTCGATCTAGGTTTTTCTTCTTCTCACCATTCTCCTCCCCCTTCCCCTCTTCTCTTCTTCTCCCTTCTCCTCCATCTCTTTCTCCTGCTTCTCCCCTCAACAGGTTTTCATCTGGTTTTCATTAAAAACCAAAAATCAGGGAAAATCCTAATTCTGCCTTATCAAATGTCATTAATTCCACCTCTGTCCTCATTTTAATTACGTTTGTATCCCCTTTTTAATTCCATATGAGTCCTTGTTTTATTTACAGATGTGTCCCTGAATATTCTGGTTTTACCTTATCCACATTCTACCTATCCAAGGACAATGATATCCAAGGTTGCTTGTTTAGTTTTATTTTATGTTTTCTTGGATTTAGAAATTCTGTAAATTGCAGCAGTTAAATAAATTAAGAATTTTTATTTTATTGTTGGTTTATTTCTGTTATATTCTTTATTTTTATTAATTGAATTTTATGTAAAACTCCAACATTTAAAGTGACTCCTTATGGGATCGACCCGTATTTGCATAGCTATACTATAATAGCCTTTGCACTTGGGAAAACATCAACAAAATCCAACATTGAAATATCATGTTCAAATCATAATCAAGATCTTAATAGCTCTAGACATCATAAATAGATCTAGCAATGCAAGGTCATGCACAAATCATGGTCCAAATCTTGAATAAAAATACTGAGTGGTCAAATGAGTTAAACTTGTGAAATTAGTGAATATAGTCATCAGTGATCACACCCCTAGCTATATACGGCCCATAATTCTCCAATCAACACTGGGTGTACATAGTGGTCATTAACTCATACAAGGCATTTCATCATGCCACATAGTCACGAAACTGTCACTCAATCATGGTTGTAATACCTAGATCTCCAAAGAAAACCAATCACACATGCTATCACTCAGTCGTGATCGTAGCACTACGCAAAAAAAATACAAGGGAATGCTATGTTGTAGCGATAACCAATTCCTGGTTCTATCGATTGATGCTTTCTGTCTACATTAGAATGGGAGATTAGGCATCCATCCCGCATGGGTGAGGATCGAAACCGTACCATGGACTACCCTTGGTACCAATCCCTACGGTGTTCAGCCTTCTATGGGGCAGGCATCTGTCATCTCATAAAGTCAAAGAGTAGTGGCCAGCCTTATATCTCTCCTAGCTTAGCGTCCCCCAAGAACACACCTGTAAAAGACAAAACCATTAGGCCTCCATGCATGGGCATCATAAAACCATCAAGCTATGTGCCTGTCTTAAATCAAATCATGAAAATAACATATCATGTGCAAAGCAGGTACCCTGTACAAAAATAAGCCCACTTAGCTATCAAATCAAACCATGTGAATATAAAACATCCAACGCATTCTTAAATGATGTATTTTAAATAAATGACATGCATTTCCAATCCTCATAACTATAATATGATAAATTTTCATATGTAGACTATAGCCTTTTTATTTCATAAATTTCATAATAAACATATCAACAAATCATGCAATTTGTGAAAATTAGCATCTTAAACTCCACCTAACTGGCTATCCCAATACTTAGAACGTCCAATAGTCTCAATGTCATATCAATCGACATATCAGTCAAGTCATACATACATTTCATGTTAATCAGTTACTCACAATTTGTCATTTATTACTCATCTTATCTTTGATAATAATTAAATATGATGATCTTTCTCTTACTGACCTCCTATCCTAGGCATAAATCTTTATTTTTGTAATATCCTCAAATTGTACCATTGATTAAAGATCAGTGAACTAGATCATCCATCCATTCTTAAATTCTATTGATTTTATTGACTATGGTCTACTTCATATTTCAATGTTTGATCTATCGATCTAAAGGTCAGATTAAATTCTAATTGGTTAGAGCAATAAGTTCCAAGTTCTCCTAACATCAAATCTTCGAATTTAAGGTCATTAGAATAATCTAACCATTAGATTAATCTAATTAATAATATACATAGTTCAATTACCTCTCACAAGCCCCTGTTCAAATTTGAAGATCATATCCTACTTTAATTAGTTAAATCTATGTTTCTTGTCTCATCATGTTGTCCAAATTTATAAAACTTAGTTTACTAAGACAATCTAACCATTAGATCATTTCAACTACCATGTTAGATTGTCAATTTAGTCATTTATTACTGCTTAGATACTTATGATAAGCAAATCTAGGCCGTACAAAGTCTAATCTTACTCAATTATGGCTAATTATAGTTAAATCAATGAAATTGAAGAGTCAGGGTGGTAATCCTACCTTGCATAGGCCAATCTTAGTGATATCAGGTTGCCTGTGTGATCAGATCATCAATTGATCATCGCAAAGGTGCCTAATCTAACTATCTGCAATGATCTGGCCATAGTTCACCACCTACTCCTCCTAAATTAAAGAACACGTTAGTAAATTTGATTAAATAATCTTATCAAATTAGTTTAATGATGTGAATTGTTAAATTGGATCAAATTTTATACTTGTACCCTTGATTGAAATTAGTCGTTGACAAAAATAGCTTAAAAAATGCTCCAGATTAAGGATCTCTACCATGGATCTCAATCTGCATATCATAAGGATCACGATGAATAGTTCATACCATTGTGGATGGTTAGATCAATCATATATCAGATGATCTGATATTTGATCAAGGACTTGATCATGATCGATGGTAGGATCTTCCCAGATTAGCGAATGGAAAGATGAGTATTGTTCCTCGTGTTGCAAGGATCGTGAGGGTTTTCTTGGATCGACTGAATTCTTCTTGGATTGGGCAAAAAAAGGGGTCAAAGCTTAAGGAGGTAGTGGGGCCAATTGTGTCAATTTAACTTCCTAAAAGGAGTCGAAGCAAGCTAGCTCGGTGAGTTGGCCTGCCCTAACTTGATGGAGAAAAGGAAAATAGGAGTGATGGTAGTTGCTTGGTTATTCAATGCCTAAACTTGGTAGAGAAGAGAAAAGGGAGGGGAAAAAATTTGCCAGTTAGCTGGGTGATCTAGATCGTGCCACAAGAAGAAGGTGAGGAGAAGGAAAGAGAGGGAAACAGGGAGTGGTTCCTAGTAGTGGCTGGCGATCCCTAACATGGTTGCTGCATGGAATCGAAACTATGAATAGGGAAAAGGCAAAACCCCAGTGTATGTCACTGATGAACGAAGGAAAGCAAGGGCACTAGAGCGGGTTCGACGGCAACCATTGCTCGATTGCAGTCTATAACCCTCTCGTGAAGGAGGTAGGGGAACAGTGGGGTGCATGTGGTATAACAACCCTAATTTTCAAATCCCAATTTGAGTGAATTTTGAAAAATATTGAATTGGAATAAAACAAAAATGGTAAAATTTTATATTTTAGGAGTTTTATAAGTGAAAAAACTTGATAGACATCAAATCAAGTATTAAAACCTTTATAATTGGATAGTACTCAGAAAGACAATTCTAATGATACAAATTTTGCTAAAATCAGAATCCAAATGGCAAAGATATGAAAATTTGAACATGAAATATATAAAAAAATAGATTATAAAAGGGAGGTGCCATTTTGATAACGGTACACCCCTTCCCTTTGGTTAGATGATAGTCAATGACTGTCACCCAAGATGACATAGGAAGATGAGAGAAGAAAGAGGGAGAGGAGAGGGAGAAGGAGAGAGAAAGAGAGAAGGAGAGAAAGGGAAGAAGAGAGAAGAGAGGGAGGAGAGCCGATAGTCACAGCCACAACATGAAACGCCGGTGACTGTGAAAACAATGGTAAGGAGGCAGAAAAACTGAACTTTTAGGGGCCAGATTTGAGGGAGCTTCCAAGAAAAATGACAGCTCATATGGGTGATCTGAGTCAATCATTTTATTCCTCATGATCGTATGATCACAAGGTCTCAAGAATCATTGCAATTGGGCAAGAAAGGAGGGAGAATCGCGCCATTGAAGATGATGCCAAGAAGTGGTAGAAAACTGACAACTGATAAATGTTTTTTGCATTTTTCAGCATCAAATGATGTTGGAACACCACGAAATTTTTGAAGACTAAAAGTGAGACCTTGATCTACAACCTCTTTTGAAGAATTTGAGATCCAACGAGAAATTAGCCACCGGCGGTGGTCACGTCAGTCACCTTCTTTGGTGATGGCCAATCAATGCCAGTGACTTGTTAGAATGGAATGAAAATCATACCCTATATGTATTTTGGTGTGATCTACACTATGGAAAGGTAAGATCTTTGATTGAGGATCATCTGACCATCCAATTTGGATGCTTGTTAGATCAGAGATCCATGAGGTGCAATTTCAAGATCTGAATTGTTCATTATGATCCTTGTGATGCGTAGATCAAGATCCATGCGAGGTATACTAGATCTAAGATATTGGTGAGACTATCTAGCCAATCTTGATTAATGGCTGAGATCAATTGATGATTTTGGTGTAGAATTGGATCGAGCTTGATGGTCCATTCCATTCAAATGAATCATTAACATTATATGAATAAAATTATTGATGTATTCTTTGATCTAGGATGATCAGGTGGAGAAATGTCATTGAATCAGTATGAAAATCTTTGTTCAGGCACATTAGAAGCGATCGATTGATGATCCAGTGACACAGACTGCTGGATATCCTTCAGATGGACTTAGATGAGGCAAGACTATAATCCTAACCTCTTGATTTTTTTTTATTGATTTAGCTATAATTATATAAGATTATGCATGAATAGCATGAAATGATGCCCAATTAGTTTATTTAAAAGATAAATTACATGAAATGGACATGAAAGCATGATAGCTCTAGAACATATCATGATGAAATTATGAAAGGGGTCTAATGGTTCTAAGTTATCATAATTTGAATTATTAGCCAATTGAGGCAGGCCCCACCTTGAGATTCCATGGTTATGTACCATTGGATAGTAGTGAAATACGATATAGTGAGATATAGAAATATAATGTATTTTATAATTAAGAATCTAATTTAGATAATTTGGATTTGATGTATGACCTGGATATGATGTTTATTCAAGTGGTGGAATTGAGGCGGATTGATTTAAGGTAGAGTCTGATTGATTTGAGAGGTACAGATGAGTGATTCTTCATTTGAGGTAGGCAATGACAAGCATTAGCAAGCATGCTTTTATTTTTAAAATTTTAGACATATATGGCATCATATTTCTATTTTACCAAGATTTCATGTTGAGGTATTGAGATTATTGCTAGTGATGCATATTTATGTGATTTCATGGATTCATATTTATTCATGGATCCATGATTGATCATGATTTATTTATTTTTTATAAGTGATATTGATGTCACATGATTTATGTACGCTTTTGTGACCATGGGTCATTACATAGTGATTTTGTTTACTATGGCATATTGAGGCATATGGATGCCCTATTTTTATTTCTTATTTATCTGTGGATTTGGTGGGGGAGGCTTGGTGGCTGATCCTTGAGAGGATAACCGCATGATGAGGGGTAGTGCCTTGGGATGGTGAGCCACATGTGCTCTTGGTTTTATGAGATATGTGATTTCTATATTTTAGCAGATTTGTGATAAGTGTTTCTGCCAGGTGGACGCTATGCTAGGAGGGCTATAGGCTTGGCCACCCACCCTTTGACTTATGGTGATTATGATAGACACCTACCCAATAGATTGAAAACATCATAGGGAGTGGTATCATGGGTAATCCACGCTATGGTCCTGGTCCCACCCATTCGGACCACCATTGGAGTCTCTCATTTTAGTATTGGCAATGAGCGGCATTGACTGATACCCTGGAGTAGTTGCCACTATAGCATAGCGGTTCATGCACTTTTTGATGTGTGATTTTATCATATTGCACAAATAGTGCACCATGATGGATATTCCCTGTGTACCCACAACATGACGACGCATCCTGAGGGCTGATTGTGTCGCGGGCAACCCTGCAAGGAACAAGCGTGGGAAATTTGAGTACTCATGACTGGTGATATGATTGTATGGTACACTCATGGGACCCTCATGTTAGGATGCCTAGCATTGATGACATTTATACATTTAAATATTCCTTCCGTGTTTAAAGCATTGCATTTATGTGATTTTGACACTTGTGGGACCCATGTGTGAGGGTGCCCTTGATGATAATATACACATTTATCCTATGAGCTCTTGGCACTTTGTAGTGATATGATTTTGGTATATTTGTGAGCTTTAGAAGCTCAATAGATTTGACACATTTTCATGCATGTGGTTGGCATGAGTTACATTGATTTGGTGTCTTCAATTGATGAGTTTTCTAGTTTTGTTTACTTTGCATGTTTTGATCCTGCAAGTGGCTTGGATATTGCCAAAGCTGACCATGTTGTACTGCATTGTTATCACTATTCTCATGAGATTGATGTTTTATCACATGCCTTGAAAATTGATGTATGTTTTCTTCATATGGTGCTAAATGTTATTATTATTATTATTATTATTTGTCACCACCTAAACAAGCATAGCTTGCTGAGACATTGCGATGTTTTTGCAATGCCTCAGATACAGTGAGAGACAGCAGTTTGGACATGCTGATATAGCAGTGAGGGTGTTGAAGGCTTTCATGCAGTGCATAGAGGAGATTTCAGAAATGGACAAGGTTTGTGTATAACCTTAGCTCAGTGTTAGTTATGGACTGTATATATGTATGGTTTATATTATGACTTGGATGATATGGATGTATCTATGTTGGATGTGATTGTTGTGCATGGACAGACCTGGGTAATGTTATTATATGGTTTTATCGAGATGGATAATTGATTTGGATGGATGGGTATGGAGACTGAGTCTCCTATATGATGTGTGTTTTTTTTGTATCCATTAGGTATCGTTGTATCACATGTGTTATATGCTATGGTCCAAAATACAGAGGAGACTTTGTTGGATTTTTGGTAGAATTAAGAATATCATTTTACCATTAAATCCATGATTTCTTGGTTGTATGACTCATAGGGTTTTGAAAAGTATGCTTTTTATTCTAGTTTTTGTTTTTAGTAACTTTTAAAAATCAAAGTTTTTAAAATAGGGATCCAAACTTTTATAAAAACTAGTATTATATTATTGTTAAAACTTGGGCTGTCACACATGGTGCATCACCGATGGAGGAGGAATAAGGGGAGGGTGGCATTCCTATGTGGTCGACATATGCACACCAGCGTGTCAGGCCAGTTACACTAGAGGAAAATTCGATAGGGTAGAAGAGGAAAAAGGAATCTAGCATGGTGCTAGCGGGTGTTGATGTTGACAATTAAGAAGAAGGGAATGGGGGAGAAGAGAGAGAAATAGAGAGAGCAAGAGAACTCTGACGTCAGCTACTGTGCATGGGTTTTTCTATGCTTATGCGAGGAAGAAGTTGAGGGAGGAGGATCGACAATGGTTTCTTGGTGGGTGCACTAGTGTAACAAACCTATATTTTATTGTGTTTTAAATGGAAAGGGGAGTGAAGAATCAAATTCCATTGAAAATCCAGATCTTAAAATTAAACTAACAAAACACTTTGAATTTGACTTTGAAGCCTCTAAAATCAGAATGTACATGATGAGAGCTCTTCAATGACACTAATTTTGTGTGAAATAATGGTAGGAGATAAAAAAAAAAAAAAAAAAACTCAAAATTTTACTAAATGTTAGAGGGGCCCAAATTGATAACGGTACCCTCTCTCCAATGTGGAGCCCCACATGACGGCCAATTAGGGGAAAACTTGATGCGTGGAGCTCTACCCTTGACTGCTTGTTATGAAGGGAAGAGGCCAGCAAAGCTCATTGCCTCCTCTCCCTTATCTCTCTATCACTCTCCCTCGTCACATCTCTCTCTCTCTCTCTCTCTCTCTCTCTCTCTCTCTCTCTCTCTCTCTCTCTCTCTCTCTCTCTCTCTCTCTCTCTCTCTCTCTCATGACAACTGTCATCGGTTTAGGTAAGAAACCCACAAGCACATGAGCCTTCTCCCTCTCCTTTCTCTCTTTTCCCTCTCCTCTATCACTTTATCTCTATCACATTCATCTCCTCCCATTGCCAGCAAGGATGGAAAACCCACCTAGGTTTCTATCTGTTTTTCCCCTATTTTCTCCACTAAATGATTATAAAATTGCTCTAGATGTTAAGAAGGTTGTGCAGGTAAGATCACGATCCACAAAACCCACATCTTAATTTCTTGAAAATTTGCATTTTTTAACATTGTAACAATTGGCAATGGCGACCATTTTTCGGTCGTCTTCACTAGCAATGGTGATCAGATTTAGGCACCACGATCATTTTTCAATGAGGAAAAAATGGAATAAAATATATGGATGGAATCCTCATGGAATGAATTACCCATCAGTGGCAACAAAAGTTCAATAAAAATAAGTGAAAAGCTTTCTAAATGAATAAAAGCTTATCAAACCATTAAATGGTTGATATGATCACTCCAGTACTTAGACTTATGTAATTTAGAACTAAAACATCATATCTAATTAAACGAGGTATGAAATTGACTTTCTCAACACCCAAAGATATCTTATTTGAGGTTAAACGACAAATCAGGGACAATATGTAAATACACGACCAAGAGACTAAATTATGATATTTATTTCATATTTCTCAAATTAATGCTTGATTGATGATAAAAGCCATGATCTGTGACTTCTAATTGTTGATCAACATCCAAATTGACCCGTAATTGATTCTGTTGAATCCCAGTCATCTGATTGAGGTGGGTAAATTCTAAGATTACTAAGTTCACACACACACACACACACACACACACACACACACACACACACACACACATTGCACTTATGCAATGTTTTGTTAAATACATGTAAGTATTACACTTGAATTGTAGTTGATGAAATATTTTAAGGTTGTACGTGTAGCATCCTTATAATTTAAATTATGTGATGACACTTATATTAATTGTGAATAAGATTTTTAGGAGACAGAGTCTCCATTTTTATTTAAACACGAAATGATGACTACCATGTGAATCGCATCACATGTGTTAAATGTGCATTGTCCTATAAATAGGGGAAATTCTATCAATTTTTCTATAAAAATAAAGGGATTTTATTATTATACTTGAAATGATAAGGTGCATAGTATGAGTTGATTTCTAACTAAATTTTGTGCAATATTTATATTTGACATCTTATTTGCATTTAAATAAAAACTATATATTTTTAAAACCATGATCAGGATCTGATTATGTGATTAATAGGTAACTAATATGTCGCTGAGGACCATTGTACCTAGATTTTTCATGTATTAATTTGATGATGATTTGTTTTAAAACAGGTGCTTTCTCCTGATGGACACTATGATAGGTGGGTTATAGGGATGACCCCCACCTTGAGAAAGTTGGTATTTTGACACCAGGCCCAAGTAGCTAGATTTCGATTATGGCATCATGGGAAGGCTACACTGCGCGATCTATTCTCCTTGCAAACGAGATGGTGATAATTCTTACACAGTTGATGTTAGCATTTAAGAATGTAATGTCCCACCATTAGGCAGTTTTTGCAACATAGAGTTCCATGTATTATTTTTCTACAGTATCCCATGATTGGACAGTTGTTTTAGTGTTGCAATGTCCCATTATAGGCATTTGTCACAGGTTGATTTTTTTGGCACCACATATGTGAGAGGGTCATAGATACCTTGACCATTAGGCATGTAGATGCCGTAAATAATTTGAGATTTGATATATTTATATTTGCATGTTGAAAACTGATATGTTTGACATAGATTGACAAGGACTTTCTTATATGTGATTTAAATTGAGATTTTGTGCACTTGTTTAATGAGTACTCTTTTGATGTCGACATATCACATTATTCTTACACTTATATTATACTTGTGTGATATGAAACCTTTGATGTAATGTTTTAAAAAGTATGCAAACAATATATTGCTAATTTATATTGCTAAACCTTACGAACCATACCTAAGGATATTTCACGATGTGCATAAGTGCATAGATGAAAATTTACATTGATTTATATTTATGATCTTAGTTTTACCTACTGAGTATATTCCTCTATACTCACCCCACCAACTCCATAGACAAATGTGAAGAAGAGTAAGGTAAGTGTTGAGATTAGGCACTCTGAATAGTTAAGGAGTGTATAGATAGTGTATGTATGATCTGTATATTTTATAAATGCTGTGAGATGATTGAGTAGTTATGTAACTATGATAAATAGTTTAGACATGTATAAATATGTTTAATGCATATTGGATTGTGGGCTGTAAATGGATAGAATTTTGGGAAATGATAAGTTTTGACTTGTCATATTTGATCATAAAAATGTTTAATTTCAAAATTCATGAATGTGTTTTGATCAATCAAAAGACATTGGGGGTTTTCTACAAAGTCTTTTCAAAAGAAAAATGTTTTCACTATTTTTTTTTTAAAAGAAATTTTTAAATAGGGATCCCGCCTTTCGAAAATAATTCTTAAAAGGCATTTGATAAAACCAGGTAATCACAGTTGGCATCAACGCCTAGTTATTCCTTTTATAGCCAATCGTTCATTTCAAGAGTTAGAAATAGTTAATAAGTAAGAGGTGGTTGTTTAGATGTGAGTTGAGAAGGTGACTCATATAGAAATATGTTGTGAAATGTAAAATAGATGCATCATGGAAAAAAGAATGTGGGGTCTGCTAGTTCTTCTACTAGAACCCCAAAAGAGGAGTCTCATATGGTAGAGTTTAAGGAATAGATGATGAAGAACTTTAAACATTATATGTAGCAACAACAAGCCCAAGTTCATACAACTTCTTTACTGAGCATTCCTGCATTGTGCACTGGTGAGGGTAGTTTGGGAGGTAGATCGAGCAAGATAGATAAATTGCTAGAACAATTTTAGAGGATGGTTTTAGCATTTTCTAGGAAAGGTGAATCAGAAGCGATAGGGGAATGGATATACCAGGTTGAGAAAGTCTTTGAAGGTATGGAAATTCTAGAAGAGAAAAAGGTGAAGATTTTCACCTTTATCTTCATAGGAGAGTCTGCTTTCTGGTGGAGGGCAGCACAGAGGACTTATTTTCCTCAATCAAGTTACATTTTATGGGATAACTTTCAAAAGGTATTCTATGATAAATGCTTCCCTCTCCATGTCTAAGGAAAAATGGAGAGAGAATTTCTAAATTTAAAATAAGGAGATCTTACAGTCAGTCTTATAGTATGAGAATAAGTTTGCATAGATGAAGAGGTTTGCACCATATATTTGTACTTTAAATAAGAAAGCAGTAGAAATATTTATTTGAGGTTTACAAATAAGGTTGAAGAGTAAGGTTATGGGGACACAACCTACTATCATGGCAAAAGTAGTGAAAATAGCTCCTATTTTTGAAGAGGAATTCTTGCATAATCAAGAAGAGCAATGAGACAAAGAGAAATACAACACTATTCCAAGATGCTCGTGTAGGGGTAAGCGCCCTTCATCATCTTCTTCATGGGGTCCATATAGACAAGAACGACCACAGGCTGCCACACAAATCAAATGGCTGGAAAGGAGACAGTGCCCAAGATGTAAAGGTTATCATCCTGATTCATTTTGTTTCAAACTAGGGCAAAAGAGACCACAGATACGATGTTATAGATGTGGTGAACAGGGACACTTCATGAATGAGTACCCCAAGAGACAAATAGGCAATGGGCCAAGGATAAAAAATGTGCCTCGAAGCCAAGGTTGAGTATTCACTATCACTTGTGAATAGGCTAAGGCCTCAAATGCAGTGATAAAGGTATTATTTTAATTTTAGACAAACATGCTAAAGTTTTATATGTTCTAAGTTTCATGCATTCATTTATTTCCAGCATTTTTGCATCTTATGCAGTTGAAGGCTAATCTCATTCTACTTGATACGATGGATTTTGATGTAATATTGGGAATGGATTGGCTAGCAACAAATTTGACAATAGTGGACTATCATAGGAAGAAGGTCATGTTCTGTATACCAGGACAAACAGTAACTTCATTCCAAAGGGGACTAAATACAAATTGTGTTTGTGTTATTTAAACCATGAAGACAACAAGACATATCTCAAAAGGATGTCAGGCCTTTTTAGTGAGTGTAGTAGCAATGGATGTTGAATAACCTAAACTTGAGGAGTTGAAAGTTAGTAGACAATTTCATAATGTTTTTCCTAAATAACTTCTTGGATTACCACCTTAGAGAGAAATTGATTTTGCCATCGAACTTGTGCTAGGTACAGCTCCTATTTCTAAAGCACCATATTAGATGGCTCCAATGTAATTGAAAACACAATTGAAAGAGTTATTAGATAAGGGTTTTATCAAACCACGTGTTTCACCTTGGGGAGCACCATTAGTTTTTGTTAAGAAGAAAGATGAATCCATGCGACTGTGTATTGATTATCAAATGATGAATAATGTTACAATAAAGAACAAGTATCCCTTACCTTGGATTGATGACCTCTTCAATTAGCTACAGCATGAAACTATTTTCTATAAGATTGATTTGAGGTCAGGATATCATCAATTGAGGATTAGAGAAGATGCTATTTCAAAAATGACATTTAGGACTTGTTACGGTCACTATGAATTGTTAGTCGTAGTGTTTGTAGATGATATTTTGATTTACTCCACAAGCAGAACAGAACATAGAGAATACTTATGCATTGTATTAAGTACCTTTCAAACTCATCAATTATTTGCTAAATTTAGCAAGTGTGAGTTCTGGTTAGAGCATGTTAACTTTTTGGGTCATGTTATTTCTAAAATTAGAATTGCTGTGGACCCGGCAAAAGTAGAGGCAGTGGTGAATTGAAAAAGACTTAAATCAATGACAGAAATCCATAGTTTCCTAGGTTTGGCAAGATATTATTGCAGATTCATTGAAGGATTTTCAAGTATAGGCTTACCATTAACTTCATTAACTAGAGAAGAGACATAATTTATTTGGAGTGATGAATGCGAAGAGAGTTTTTAGGAATTAAAATGAAGACTCACGTCAGCACCAATTTTAGTACTTCCTTCATGCAGTGGAAGATTTGTAGTCTTTTGTGATGCATCATAGTAGGAGGCACATTACTCACGGTATGGCGTTCACTTAGGGGAAACCAAGATGTATCATGACTTGAAAAGAAATTTTTGGTGGAATGGAATGAAAAAGAAAGTAGGAGAATGTGTGGCAAGGTATTTAACCTTCTAACAAGTAAAGACTAAACATCAGAGGCCTACAACAATGTTACAGTCCCTAGACCTTCATCAGTGGAAATGAAATCACATCACTACGGACTTCATCAGTGGCTTGCCCAGGACATTGAGTGGACATGACATGATTTGGGTGATTGTAGATCAACTCACAAAGTCATCTCATTTTCTCCCTATTCAATAGACGCAATCCTTAAACAGCTTGGCAAAGCTATATATTAAAGGGATGGTGAGCTTACATGGCACACCTATGACCATTATTTCAGACAGAGATAGCAGATTTACCTCTAAGTTTTGGAGGAGTGTACATGAAGGATTAGATCTTCCTTTAGTTTCAGTACATCATTCCACACTTAGATAGACAGACAATTAGAAAGAATAATCAAGACATTAGAAGATATTTTAAGAGCTTGTGCCATTGAATGGAAAAGAAACTGGGATGAGAAATTTCCCATTATTGAGTTCGCATACAATAACAATTTTCATGCTAGCATCTACATGGCATTGTATGAAGCACTAAATGTAAGGCTGTGTCATTCACCAACTTGTTGGAATGAGTTTGGAGAAAGACAATTAATGAAGTCTGAATTAGTGGAGCAATATGCAGAGAAAGTGAAAGTTATTTGAAAATGACTTTTAGCTACTCAAAGTCAACAAAAGAGTTACACAGACTAAAGGAGGAGACATTTAGAATTTGAGATTGGAGATCACATATTTCTAAAGGTCTCTCCTATGAAGGGAATTGTGAGGTTTGGTGCTAAAGGAAAATTGAGTCCTTGATTTATTAGTCCTTCTACAATTTTGGAGAGAAACAAACTGGTAGCATACATACTGGCATTGTCATTGTAGCTTACAGATGTTCATAATGTATTTCATGTTTCAATGTTACACATGTATGTGCCTAACCCTTCTCACATAATTTACACATGTACCAATAGAGATGTAACCTAATTTAACTTTTGAAGAAAAGGTTGTCTAGATTTTGGATCAAAAGGAGCACACGTTAAGAATGAAGATCATGCCATTGGTCAAAGTTCTTTGGCGACATAATTCTGTTGAGGAGGCTACCTAGGAAATTGAGGATGAAATGAGGAGAATGCACCTAGAGTTATTTGAATAGCAATGTAAAAAGGTAATTTAAAGGATGAAATTTTTTCTAAGAGGGGGAAAATGTAACAACCTTATATTTTATTGTGGTTTAAATCAAAAGGGGAGTGAAGAATTAAATTTCATTAAAAGTTGAGATCTTAAAAGTAAACTTACAAAAGACTTTGAATTTGACTTTGAAACATCTAAAATCAGAATGTATGCTATGGGAGCTTTCCCATGACACTAATTTTGTGCAAAATAGAGGGCAGAGATAGAAAAAATCAAAATTTTACTATATGTCAAAGGGGCCCAAATTGATCAGGGCACCCCCTCTCCACTGATGAGCCCCATGCGATGGGGCCAACCATAGGGAAACTTGTTGTGTGGAGCTCCACCCTGGCTCTTGTCATGCAGGGAAGAGGCCAGTGAAGCTCCTTGCCAGGTCTACCCAATTTTCTTCTGTCCCCTCTCCCTATCACTCTCCCTTGTCACATCTCTTTCTTTCTCTCCACAACATATCACTCTCTCTATGTTACCCATGATTCCAAGGACAGTTGGCATTGACAACACCACCTATGACTATCACAGGTACAGTTAAGAAACCCACCTGTTTACAAGCCTTCTCCCTCTCTTCTCTCAATCTATCTCTATCACCTTCATCCTCCCATCCCAAAAATGACAAAAACCCACCTAGGTTTTCATTAGTTTTTCCCCTTTTTCCAGAGCTACATGCTAATAAAATCACTCTAGATTTTAAGGGAGTGAAGGTAAGATCATGATATACAAAATCTATATTTTAATTTCTTGAAAAATTACATTTTTTAACACTATAACAGTCGCTAGTGGCGACCATTTTCTAGCTGTCTTCTCCAACGATGGTGACTGAATTCTAGCACCGATGAGCATTTCCCTACAAGGGAAAAATAGAAAATAAAAATAAAAATTATATGGATGGAATCCTCGCAGAATGAGTTACACATCAGTGGTAATGAAAGTTCAATTGAAGATCATTTGACGATTGAATTTTTTTTATCTAATCATGATGCACGAATAGTCCTAGCTCTATAAATCTGATCGTTGAATATATGATCAGACAGTAGATCTATGAATCAAATGACGTGAATTGCATGATAAAGACAATGTGGGTTATAAACAATAAGTAAAACTTTGCTAAATGTATAAAATCTTATTGGACCATTGAATTGTAGATCTGGTCACTTTAGTGCTTAGATCTATGTAATTTAGTCCTAAAAGATCAGATCTAGCTGATTGATGTATGAAATTGAATTTTCCAATAGCCAAAGATATTTAATTTGAGGTTAATGGTAGATCAAGGACAATTTGACCATTTAAAGTAGAATTTTCATATATAAATCCACAATCAAGAGACTAAATTATGATATTTATTTCATATCTCTCAAATTGATGCTTGATTGATGATAAAAGCCATGATTTGTGACTTTTGATCGTTGGTCAACATCCAAATTGACATGTAATAATTGAATCGAGCCATCAGATTGAGGTGGGTATATTCTAAGATTGCTAATTTTTCACATATATGTTTCACTTATTCATTGTTTTGTTAAATACATGTAATTATTACACTTGAATTGTAGTCAATGAAATATTTTGGGATTGTAAGTATAGCATCCTTATTAGTTAAATTATGTGATGACACTTATATTAATTTTGAATGAGATTGTTAGGAGATAGAGTCTTCATTTTTATTTAAACATGAAATGATGATTATTAGGAGAATTGCATCACATGTGCTAAATGTGCATTATCCCATAAATAGGGAAAACTTTGTCAATTTCTTTATAAAAATAAAGAATTTAATGATTATATTTGAAATGCTAAGATGCATAACATGAATTGATTTCTATCTAAATTTTGTGCATTATTTATATTTGACATCTCCTTCACATTTAAATGAAAATTTTATATTTTTGAAGCCATGATCAGGATCTGATTATGTGATCAGTAGGTGACGAATATGTCATTAAGAGTACAATTGTACCCAAATTTTTCATGCATTGATTTGACAAGGATTTGTTTTAAAATATGTGCTTTCACTTGCTGGACACTATGATAAGAGGGTTATAGGGATGGCCATCCACCTTCCGAAAGTTGGTATTTCAACACTAAGACCAAGTTGCTAGATTTTGAATGTGGCATAATGGGAAGGCTACACTGCACGATCCATTATCCTCTCATGCGAGATAGTGATTAGTCTCACATTGTTGGCATTAACATTTAAGCATGTGATGTCCCACTATTGGGCAATTGCTGCAACATAGTGATCCATGTATTCTTTTGCTACAGACCCACCATTGGGTAGTTGTTGTAGTGTTGCAATATCCCATTATAGGGCAATTGATGTAGGTTGATTTTTTTGGCACCATATGCATGATAGGGTCATAGATACCCTAGCCATTAGGCTTGATGATGCCTTAGCTGATTTGAGATTTAATATATTTATATTTGCATGTCGAGAACTAATATGTTTGACAGAAATTGACAAGGACTTTCCTATATGTGATTTAAATTGAGATTTTAGTGTTTAACTAATTTATGTCGATTTCGTGCACTTATTTAATGAGTACTCATTTGATGTGACATATCACATTATTATTGCATTTATATTATACTTGACTAATCTGAAATGTTTAACGGAATGTTTGAAAAGTATGCAAATAATATATTATAAATTTATATTGATAAACCTTAGGAACCATACTTAAGGATGTTTCACTATGTGAATAAGTGCATGGATGAAAATTTACATTGATTTATATTTGTGATCTTAATTTTACCTAATAAGTATATTCCCCTATACTCACCCACCAACTCCAAAAAAAACACAAAGAGCAAAAAGGCAAGAGTGTTTTGACTAGGCACTTCAAATAGTTAGGGAGAGTATAGACAATGTATTGATGATTTGTATATTTTATAAATGTTGTGAGATGAATGACTAGTTATGTAATTGTTATAAATAGTTTAGACATGTATAAATATGTTTGAAGCATATTGGACTATGGGCTGTAAATGGATAAACTTCTGGGAAATGATATGTTTTGACTTGTCATATTTGAACATAAAAATATTTGATTTCAAAACTCATGAATGTGTTTTGATTGATTAGATGACACTCAGGATTTTTTGAAAAGTCTTTTCAAAAGAAAAATGTTTCTGCTATTTGTTTTCTAAAAGAAAATTTTAAATAGGGATCCTGCCTTTCATAAATAATTCTTAAAACGCTATTGAAAACCTTAGGTTGTCGTAGTCAGAGGCAAGGTCGACAGAGTAGCTAGGGCTGGATGCTTCAGTTGATGTGTCCGGTCTGCCTTTCAATGCAGCATTGTCTGCTAATGCACTGACCTGACAAAGCATGAGTGTAAGAGAGGGTGGCGCGTGGGAGTTTGGGAAATAAGCTTAAAGCTGATTTCTAATTATTATTTTTCATTAATCAATGCCCATCATGAATGCAAGTAATTATTGCCCTTAATTTCATGTAAACTCAAATTTACATTTATGGATGACATCACTATTTATGATTGCATCATGTGAGTCCCACTTGTAATTAATTCTATCACTTTAATTACTAAATAATTTAAATTAAATATTTTAATCAAAATAATTATAAATTTTTGTTTGAACTTTGATTTCCTTGTACTTAGTGACGTTGGATTTATTTTTATGAGTAGATTACTAATATTGATATTTCAATGATAAATTCCATGTCTTACATTAATTATCCTTAAAATTTGAAAATCTTGAATATTAAATTTTGTGTTTCTCTTTTTCAATTTATTCCATTTACATCAAATGAATTGAAAATTTAGGGCTACTACATCCTTCCCTCCTTATTGAAATTTCATCCTCCAAATTTTTCTTCAGTACATATCTACACAATTAACTCAAGTTGTGTCTTACTCATCTCATCTTTTTCAGAATGCTTACCCTAGTTCTTGAAATTCTTTCCCTGTCTTCTATTGAAGACTTCTATATGCATCTTCATCTTATTGTATATTTAAGAGGATTGTCAATGAAAACTCCTGAAACTCATAATGTTCATTAATGTAACTCTTCTATTTCCTCCAAGCAATAAGATTCACTTCTGTTGAGAACTTTGAAGATCAACCCCCTCTTGATAACAATCATCCTTGCTTACTATTTCTTACTACATAGTTATGCCTTCCATGCTCCCTCCACAATTAGTATGTATTGTACTGAATCACCACTTATAATTGATTATATATGATTTCATTAATCATCATTTTTCCACGGATGCATGATTTGAATATAACGAGTAGTGTTTCATAAGCGATTGTGAAAGCACATGATTTTAGGATATTCCCATGACATGTTAAAGTCATTAGATGGTGATTTTATTTGTTGTTGCATGCTGAGGCACTTAGAGCCCTGTTTTATCACTTATTTATCTATGGACTAGATTGAGGAGGCTTGGTGGCTAGTTCTTGATAGGCTAATCCCATGATAGGGGCATTGCTCTAGGATGGCAAGCCGCATGTGCTCCTATGTTTTGTGCATCAAATATTTCCTCTTATCTTTGGTTTTCAATATATTAAGATTTTCATGTTTTTATGGATTTATGATGGGTATTTATGCCCAATGGATGCTATGCTAGGAGGGAATTAGGGGCGGCCACCCACCCTCTAACATTGTGATGATAGACACCTGTGCCTTAGAAGGGCAGACATCATAGGGAGTGGTATCATGGGTAATCCTTGCTACGGTTCCGATCCTCACCCATGCAAGTCATATGCCTAGTCTCCCATTCTAGTGTCGATGGAGGGCAACAATTAATAGACCCGGGAGTTGGTTATCATTGTAGCATAGTGGTCCATGTGTTTTTGATGATTGATTTAATCATATTATGCAAATCTATGTGTACCCACAACATGATGACGCATGGAGGATTGGTATGAGTACTCATGATCTGATATATGAGAGTGGTTCACTTGTGGGACCTTCATGTTAGGGTGCCCCTCATTGATAATGTTTTAAGATATCCCTCGCTTATTTGACGCATTGCACTTATGTGATTTTTGAAACTATTGTGACCCGTGTGAGGGGTGCCCTCGTTGATGAATTACATATTCATTGATATATTTTTTGAGATTTTGATGCTTTGTATTGATGGGGTTTTGGAATATTTATGAGCCTTAGAAGATGAATTGATTTGACATATTCTTAGACATGCGGTTGGCATGAGTTACATATATTTGATATTTGCATTTTGATATACCTAAAAGGTTTTGTTTACTCAGCATGTTTTCGGAAACACACAGGTGGCTTGGATGCATTGTCTTATTTTCAACTTTGTTATGAGCTTTGATGCCTTAACTATTGCAGCTGATTTAGTTGGGTTTTGATGCTAATTATGTTATACTTTATCACTATGTATTCTCCTATTTGATATCATGCTAGAATTATTTTCATGAGGAAGATATTTATCGCATGCCCTGATATTTAATACATGACCGTTTCATATTCTGTTATAAATTTATAAATTACTCTTATTATTGTCGTCACCTACATAAGAATAGCTTGCTAAGGCATTGCATTGTTTTGCAATATCTCAGATTCAGAGAGAGATAACAGGTTTCGCATGCACACAAAGCAGGTGAGGGTGTTGACAACCTTTAGTGGGTCATAGAGGATATTTCAATGATGCATATGGTTTACTCAAAACCTTACCTTGAATATTACTTATAGTCTATATATGTGTATGATTTACATTTGTGACTTGAATGTATGGATGTGTCCATGTTGGAAGTGATGGCCGGGCATGAACAGACTCTGGAAAATGTCGTTGTTTTTTTAAATTCATTTTATGTAAATGGAATAAATCAAAAAGGAGAAACATGGAATTTAATATTCAATATATTAAAATTTTAAGGATAATTAAATAAAGATATGGAATTGACCATTGAAATATCAATATTAGTAATCTACTCACGAAAACGAGTCCAACGACACTAAGTATGTGGAAATCATAGTTTGGACAAAAATTTTGTAATTATTTTAATTAAAGTATTTGATTTAAATTAATTAGTAATTAAGGTGATGGAATTAATTGCAAGCATGACTCACATGATGCAATCATGAGTAGTCATGTCAACCATAAATGTAAAGCCGAGTTTACAAAAAAATTAAGGGTAATAAATACTCCCATTAAAGGTGGCTAATGATTAATGAAAAAATTAATTAGAGATCAACATTTAAAGTTGATTTACCATACTCCCACACCCACCCTCTCCCTCTCTCATGCTCCGCCTGCTCAGCGCACCAATCGATAATGCCTAATCAAAAGGCAGGCGGGACATGTCAATTGACAAATCCAGACCTATCACCCAGCCAGCCCGGTCAACGGTGCACCCATCGAGAAACTACCTTCGCTCCTCCTCCCTCACCTTCCTCTCCAGCACAGGCACAGAAACCCCATGCGTAGCGACTGGGTGCCGAAGTTCTCTTTCTCTCTCTATTCTCCCCTGTTCCCTTCTTCTCAGCTATTTACAGTAATGCCTCATAGCATTGTGTCGGATCCCTTTTTACTCTTCTAACTTGCCGGCTTTCCCTCCAATGCAGTCGGCCTGACACGCTAGTGCACATAAGTGAGCCACATAGGAATGTCGCCCTCCCCCTATTCCTCCTGCGGTGATGCACTATGCGCACATTGCCATTCCCCTACCTCACGGAAGGGTTATAGAAGACAATTGAGCAGCGGCAACCATTGAACGTACTCTGGTTTCATTGCTTTCCTCCATTCATCAGCAATGTGCACAGGGGTTTTCCCCTTTTCCTTGTTCACGATTCTGATTCTTTGCAGCTACTGTGCTAGGGATGGCTGAGCACCGCTAAGAACCACTCCCTATTTCCCTCTCTTTTCTCCTCCCCTCTAAGGATTCCAACTTAGCACCTTTTGAGATTTTGACAAGAGTGGGCCTTTGGAGAGCATAGTACAATGATAGTTGTAAGATGTGTTTGGGGGGGGGGGGCTTTGTCTATTGTTGGCCTCTATGGTAGAATCCATTGAGGAGGCCTAAGAGGTGGTGGTTTTCCCTATGGTAGACGTCAGCGATTCCAGTATGCTTATCTTTTCTTCCTCTAACACGGTTTGGATCGACCAGCTTGCTGACACATCCAAACCCCCCTTTCCACCTTTGTTTTTTCTTCTTTGTTGGGTTTAGGAAGTGAATAACTCAACAGCTACCAACCATGGTCTCCCATGTTTCTCTTTCCTCTAGTGAGTTAGGGCAGGCCAACTCACCAAGTCAACTCTCTCCCAACTTGTTTTAGGTAGTTGAATTGGCACAATAGGCCCCACTACCTCCTTAAACTTTGACCCCTTGTTCTACCCAATCTAGGAAGGATTTCGAAATCTGAGACAACTCTCGAGATCCTTGCAATGTGAGGAACAATACACATCTTCCCATTCATTGATTGGGAAAGATCCGACTATCAATCATGATTAAATGCTTGATCGAACATCGAATCATTTGATCTGTTATCAATTTGACCATCCACAATGATATGACTCATTCAATGTGATCCTTATGGTACACAGATTGAGATCCATGGTAAAGATCTTCAATCTGGAGCATTGTTGAGGCAATCTTGATCAATAACTAAGATCAATCAAGGGTACATGTATAAAATTTGATCTAATTTAACTATCCACATTATTAAACTAATTTGATAAGACTAGTTAATTAAATTTACTAACATATTCTTTGATCTAAGATGATCAGGTGATGAATTATGGCCAGATCATTAAGGATAGAGTAGATCAGGCACCTTTGCAATGATCAGTAGGTGATTTGATGACACAGCAGCCTAATATCATTCAGGTTGACCCACGTGAGGTAGGATTACAATGCTGACTATTTAATTTCATTGATTTGACTATAATTAGCCATAATTAAGTAAGATTAGACATTGTACGTCCTAGATCTATTGATCATAATTCCAAGCATTAATGAACAACTAAATTAATGATCTAACGTAGTAGATGAAATGATCTAATGGTTAGATTTTCTTAGTAAATTGAGATTTATAAATTTGGACTGTATGATGAGACAAGAAAGATCAATTAGAGTAGGATCTAATCTTCAAATCTGAATAGGAGTTAGTGAGAGGCAGTTGAACTATTTATATTATTAATTAGATTAATCTAATAAGTAGATTATTTTGATGATCTTAGATTTGAAGATTTAATGTTAATATTGATCCGACCAATCAAAATTTAATCTGACCTTCAAATCAATAGATCAAGCATTGAAATATGAAGTAGATCGTAGGCCGTTGAGATTAATAGAAGTTGAGAATGGATGAATGATCTACTTTATTGATCTTTAATCAATGGTCACAATTTGAGGATATTACAAAAATAAAGAGACATGCCTAGGATCAGAGGTCAGTAACGCAAGACCATCATATTTAATGATGATCAAAGACTAGATGAGTAATAAATGAGAAATTTTAAGTGATTAACTTGAAATGTACATATGACTTGACAAATATGCCGATTAATACTACATTGAAACTATTAGACATTCTGAGGATTGGGATAGCCTGTATTAGAGGTAGGTGGAGTTTAAGATGATAATTTTCACAAATTGCATGATTTGTTGATATGCTTATGATGTGATTTTGATAATTGCATGAGATTTGAGTTACATGAACTATTTATAAAATGCAATTTTTGTGCGATGTTATACATGCAGCATCTATGACATGATTTATGAAATAAAAAGGCTATAATACTATATATGAAAATTTGTCATATTATAATTACGAGGATTAGAAATGCATGGCAATTATTGAAAATACATTATTTAAGAATGCACTGCATCTTTTATATTCACATGGTTTGATTTGACAGGTAGTTAGGCTTATTTTTGGTACATGATACAAACTTTGCACATGATACATTACTTTTGTGATTTGATATGAGACAGGCATATAGCCCGATGGTCTTATGATATCCAGGCATGGATGCCTAAGGGTTTTGTTTTTGACAGGCGTGTCTAACTTTGTGAGATGACAGACACATGCCTATCCTCACCCATACGAGACAGATGCCTAGTCTCTCATTTTGAGGTTGACGGAGAGCGATAGTCGATAGATCAGGTAGTTGGTTATCAATGCAGCATAGTAGTTCCTTGTATTTTTTTGCACAGTGCTACGAGCACGACTGAGTGACATCATGTGTGATTGGTTTTCTTTGGAGATCTAGGTACTGTGACCACAACTAAGTGACAATGCTGTCACTTTGTTGCATGATGATATGTCTAGTATGAGCTCATGACCATTCTGCACACCCATGTTGAGTGGAGGATTGTGGGCCTCGTATAGCTATAGGTGTGACCATTGATGACTATATTCACTAATTTCATTATATACTAATAAGTTCTTTCCTGTGGCGGTGGTGTAATGTCTGAGGTATCCAATCACACTATTAAGGCATATCAGAGCTCGTGCTTGCCTATGGGGAATGATTTTGTACATGTATTTTATGTAGACATGTATTTCATGTCAGTTATTCTACAATGTTAATGACCATACTGACTACTTTGGTAGCTTATTTGATACTAAAATATTTTTACTAATGTTATTCAATGGTGATTAAAATTTATTATCAACGATTTCAACATATGTGACAAAGGCTTATGGATATTGATGCTTTGACATATGACAGAGTTTAATCAAAATAGAAAGATTGATAGATGGTTTATATTGCATACGGGTATAGTTTTGTTTAGATATGGTTTTTTCTAGCCTTGTACTTCTCAAAGTGAGTGGTCATAATCACCCCTTAACAATAAGCATTATCAGGTGAATGCTCTAGGAAAGGAAAGGAAAAAGTGGAGAGTTAAATTTTTTCTAAGAATTATATATTTATTCGATGGACATATGTAAGATAGTAATTAGTTGAATTGTTATATTTGAAATTGTTGTTATTGATACACTTGATAGCTTTAATTTAATTAAAGTTGGTATCATGACAAATAAGTGTGTTTGGGTCTATGACTAGTGGTCCTACTATCGATTTAGGTTTCACACTTATATTTTGTATATGAAGTTTTATAGTACGATGCCAGAATAAAGAAGTTGTAGATTTTAGCTTATCGTAATTATTAGTTTTACAAAATGTTTTTCAAAAACTTAGTCAAAATGTTGCTTTATTTCAAAATTATGTTTAAAAAGTCTTTGAAAAATTTGAGATGTAACAGTTGGTATCAAAGCTTAAGGCTCATGCTACTCACAACAAAACACTCTAAGAAGTCTATTGTATCAAAGTCAAGAAAATGAGTTATAGGGACATCTTAACTTAGATAGCTTAGGAAAATTCTCATAAGTATTTAATGTTGAAATATAGATGATCCTCATTGTAGTAGAATGAATACATCAGTACTAGTAGAAGAGTGGTATTGTTGGGAATGAAGCACTTGCACTTACACCTATACCTGCATCTACACCAATGGAGGTTCAATAGGACATACTAGAACCATCAGTACATGCACAAATGAGAGCTTGCACATTGGCATATTTGGCTAGTGAGGTGATGCAGTTGACATTTCAGTAAATGAAATAGAAGCCACAAGCTTCATTAGAAGAGGGATCTATCGCAGGGGGTAAGAATGACACCTTTTTAGAGCAATTCAAGAAGATAGCTCTAAAGTTTTCTAGAGTTGCGGGAGCCAAGGCAGTTGAGACTTGGCTTTGTGAGATTGAAAGGCTCTTTAATGGGATGATGGTGTCGGAAGATTGACAAGTCACTATTACTACTTTTGAATTGAGAGGAGAGGCCAACCATTAATGGCCAACTACGAAGTGAATGCATTTCTCCAATGCTGAGGTCATTCGATAGGGTGAGTTCAGGAGAGTTTTTGAGTAGAAATATTATCCAACTCACATTATGGAGTTGAAGGAGAGAGAGTTTACAAGCTTTGTTCAAGGTTCTATAACAGTGGAGGAGTATGAGAGTAGCTTCACCAAGTTGAGGAGATTTGTGCTACTACGCTCAGAGCTACTCAAAAGTTTGTTTGTGGATTGTGCAAGGTTATTGGAAATCATATTTTTATGTCTCAACCTACTACTTTGGCAAGTGTTGTCGAGTTAGCCTCCCTATGTGAGAGAGAGGAAGATGAGAGTAGAAATTTTTTTGGCTAGTGTAAATAGGCTGAATTGGAATGGAAAGTAGCAAATCATTCCTAGACCAACACCGAAAGCAATGGTTCCACTTCAGTTTATACCACCATAGAGGCTAGAGTTCGAAAGGAGGGAAGTGGAATGAAACCTTTGCAAACATTATGAAAAGAAACATCTAGGGAAGTTGTGTTATGTCCAAGAGCATCGGTGTTTTGGGTGTGGAGAGAAGGTCCATTTTCTGAATAAATTCTTGAAGACAAAGAAAAAAGCAGCCCCAAAAATAGGATTTTATACTATGTGGTCAAGGATAGGTTTTTTCCTTGATTATTGAGCATGCCTGAGCTTCAAATGCAATCGTTGAAGGTCGTTTACCCATTCTTGGTTAGTTTGCTAAACTGATAGACTCAAGTGCTATACATTCTTTCATATAACAATACTTTGCATAAACTTTGGATTGTACTACATTAGCTTTGGTGTTTAGCTTAGAGATCAATATTCCACATGGAGGACCAATTGTTTCGGATAAGTATATCCATGATATCGGGATGGGAGATAAGGAGTTTGTAGCTAACCTAATCCTTGATAAACTTTGACATCATATTGGGTATGGATTGTTTTTCAAAATATGGAGCTACAATCAACTGTTGGAAGAAAAGGGTATGCTTCATGGAGATAGATAGTAGCATTTGCATTTTTTAGGACATACTTGATACATCAGAAATTCATGTTGTATTTGCTATGAAGGATACTAGGCTCATTGCCAACGACCATATAGCATATTTGGTGAGCAGGGTGACTCAAAAGGAGTCCAAATAGAAGATTGAGGACACATATGTTATACAGGACTTCAGAGGAGTGTTTCCTGATGAGTTGTTAGGGTTGCCACCCAAGAGAGAGATGGGCTTTATCATAGAGCTAGTGCTAGGTATAGCTCCCATCTTGAAGGTGTACCTTATGGCATCGTAGGAGTTGAAAGGACTCAAGGAATAGTTACAAGGATTGTTAGATGTAGGTTTTATTCAGCCAAGTGTATCATTGTGGGGAGCTCTAGTATTGTTTGTAAAGAAAAAGTATGGATCTATGTAGTTATGTATTGACTAAGAATGCTGAATGGAATTACAATTAAGAATAAATGCCTGTTACCATGTAGTGATAACCTCTTCAATTAGTTATAGTCTGCAAGAGTATTCTCAAAGATTGATTTGAGGTTGGGTTACCATCAATTGAGGATACAGGATGTGGATATCTTTAAAATAGCATTTCAAATGAGATGTCATCATTATTAGTTTCTAGTGTGCCATTCAAATTGACTAATTCCCTAGTAGCATTCTTTGATTTGATGAACAACATATTCCAAAAGTATTTAAACCAGTTTGTGATAGTGTTCATCGATGGCATCCTTTTCTACTCATCAAGGGGAAGCATTAAGACCATCCTAAGATTGTACTTAGCACATTATAGGAGCATCAGTTATATGCAAAGTTCAAAAAGTGTGAATTTTGGCTAGACAAAGTACAATTCCTTAATCATGTTATTTTGAAGGAAGGAGTTTAGGTCGATCCTGCGAAGATAAAGGCCATTATGAAGTGGGAGAGACCAAAGACTGTTGCAGAGATTAGAAGTTTCTTTGGATTGGTTGGGTTTCATCGACATTTCATTAAAGGGGTTTCCAGAATGGCTTAGCTGATGACCAAGTTAATTATGAAGGACATTAAGTTTGAGTAGACCAATTAGAGTGAGTAGAGCTTTAGAGAGTTGAAAAAGTGGCTCACATCGGTTCCTATTTTGACATTACCATCAATTGTAGGAGGTTTTTAGTGTATATCTATGCTTTGGGAAAAGGCTTAGGGTATATACTCATGCAGTAAGGGAGAGTTATAGCATATGCATCTAGGAAACTATAGACACATTATTTGAAGCTAGTAGTGGTAATGTTTGCACTTAAGATTTGGCGATATTATAGCTATGAGAGAAGTCTAAGGCATATATAGATTACAAAAGTTTGAAGTGTATATTCTCACAAAGTGACCTTAACATGAGATAACACTGATGGTTAGAATACTTGAAGGACTATGACTTTTCAATTCTATATCACCTTGGGAAGGTAATTATGGTCATGGATGTTCAGAGTCACAGATCTCATGGAGTGTTGATGAACATATATGTAAGATCATTGTTTATAAATTTTATTTTCCAAGCACAGAAGGATTGTGAGGAGACACATGTCTTAGTGGGTAGTTGATATGTCTTAATAATTACTACAAGTTCATAGCTCTATTATAGTATAGAATCGGCAAATACAGGTCAATCCCATGACGATTCTTTGATAAAGGGTATTAATTAAAACATTAAGTTGCTTTCCTTTGACCTAGCTAATAAGGAAAGAAAGGAAGAATTCTAAACTAAAGCAACTAAACTAAGCAATCAAACTAAATTAAAGCAAGAAAAATAGACTAAGCAAGGAAACTAACTAAGACAAAGTAAGGAAAGAAAGTAAACTAATCTATGAAAAGAAAAATCAAATCTTTCATTAGTGAACCTTAATTACAATTTAGTACAAGAAAGAATGGAAAATAAAACAAATATGAAACTTCTTTGAAGTGGCTACTGTAGGAGTTCTTTGTTGCCCTACATTTCTTCTTTTCTAGGCTTGAACTCTGCTTTACAATCTTCATGTTGTGTCACACAACAAGGGCTTACACACTTACATTCTACCCAAAGTACACTAATCTACAACTAGTCTTTTCTCAGCTCCTGAGCCCAACTTGCTATAAAACTAATGAAATCATCAACCAATTTAGGAATTAAAAGAGCTCCTTGACTACCATTAGAAGGTGATCTTGCTTTTCCTTTATTCCCAAATCTCAAAGAATGAAAAAAAGATGAAAGAAATATGGTATATAGAAGACGCAAGGCTAGAAAGATAGGGAATGCATGCAAAAGAGAAGAAGGGTGGAAGGAAAGAGTCATGGAGTGAGGGATATAGAGGATGTGTGTAATAGAGATATGGGAGAAGTGATGGAATGTGTGTAAAATAAAAGAAAAGATGGAGGGTGACTGGTGCATGCTAAATTAGGTGGCAAACTGTGATGAATGGAGGATGTGTAAGGGTTGTACGAGGATGAGATAGGGAAAAGAAAGGGTACCTACAACACTAAGTTGTGCTAGGCATTGAAAGCATACAAATATGAAGGAAGGGGAACATGTCAGGGTGGATGACGGTAGGTCATGCATTGCAAAAGTAAAGAAAAAGATCAATGGAGAAAGAAAGGAAGGAAGGGAAGTGTGGATGGAAAAGCATCCTTACCCCTTCTTTAAAGGTTTGAACTTTATCTTGTGGAAGATTTGATAAAGGTGAACTCTCTCCCTCTATTTCTACTCGTTATAGCATCAAGTATAAGTAAAAAGGTAAGCGATAAAAAATTTCTTGTTTTTCACATCTTATTTATAGAGTTTAAGTAGTAAAAGCCATAGGAATGAATGACTAGGACCTAAAAGAGAAGAGAAAATTGAATGGTTGAGATGGAATAGAATGAAACATCAAAATCCAAGGAATAGAATGGGGGTGTGAATTACATTATGGGAAGGTAGAATGGCATGTAGGTATGATTTGGATAGGAAAGTGGAATGGGGAAGGAAGGAAAGTGGTAGGAAAGAAGATTTTATTAGGAAATGAAAGAAGATTGATTAGTAGAGAAGGAAGAGAGGAGATTAGGAAGTTAGGTTTGATTTGGTTTTAAGTAAGTGGATAAGGTGGGAGGCAACTTTTCAAGTGGGGGATAGTGGAGAGGAATTAAAAGGTGGTAAGATGAAAGAAGAAATAACCTAATGGGAAGGGAAGGAATAAGTGGGAATGGAAAGAGATGGGAAGGAAAAGGAAAGAAATGGAAAGTAATTGAAGAAAACCAAGGGCTTTCAAATTTAAAAAGTTTGGGGGGGTTGATTTCCTAATTAGGTGGGTGGGTGGGTGTTTAGAAATCTAAGATAAGATGGGCATTATATCAAAATGGGTGGTTGAGTTCTTCCTTTCCTTAGGGTATTGGGTTGACTTTTTAACATGGCAAAGGTAGCTAGGATTTTGATCTTTTCAATGCTTCATTCACAGAATTTGGATCCTGCTTATCCTATCTTGATGGATGGGATCCATTTGTAACATGTAGATCATCCTAATATTCATTTTCTCTCTGCCATTATATTAAATTGCACTAGAATGAATGACCTTAATTCTTGTAGATCTTCATGTGTTGCACTTGGGACTAAGTATGCTTCATTACCTTTTCTTGGATAAGATTTCCAATAATTGGTTTATCTTCTTTATTTGGTTGAATAGGAGAGAGAAAGTAAGCAAAAAGTCTTCATGTAGGTCTCAATCTTCTTTTATTTTTTAGAAGATTTCATTATATATTATCCCATTGAATGTGAATTAAACTTCTCCATATGCTTCCTAAGGAGGTCAAATGTATACATGCATACATAATGGGGAGTCTGCTACCTTTTCCCCCTCATTTGAGTAGGATTTGTGCATAGGGTTTCTCACCTCTCTAACTTTGCTAGTGACATCCAATGATCAATTTGAATCTCTAAGATTTTATTTTTGGCATGTGTAGGTCCACAATGTAGCTTGCTTTCTAAATATACTCTTTCATGGGTCAAATTGTCAATTTTATGCAATTTTCAATTTGTACCCTAGACTTGAAAATTTATAGAATTAACCATAACTAGTGATAATTAAGTGATTTCTAAGGCTAAAACATGCTAAATATGGAGGTATGAATATAATATTTCTATGCATATATCTGTAGTACAGGTTTCAGTAAGGAAGCTAATGGAAGCATTACATTTCAAGGCAGGATTGGTGGTATCTCCTATAAAATGTTTGAGACAGGAGCTGTTGAAGGAAGCACATACAATGAACTACACCATTCATTCTTGTGGTACTAAGATACATCAAGAACTAAAATAAAGTTTTTAGGGGAACAAGATGAAGAAGGACGTCAATGATTGTGGTGCTAGATGTCTTACTTGTCAACAGGTAAAGACAGAGCACCAAAGACCAGCAAAACTTCTATAGATGCTGGAACTTCTGAAATGGAAGTGGGATCATATCATGATAGACTTTGTGATTAGACTGCCTATAACCTTTAGTGGACATGACATGATTTGGGTCATTGTAGAGATATTGACCAAATTATTACACTTCTTACTAGCATGACAGAGGCAATCTTTGGAAAGTTTGGCTATACTTAACATTAAGGAGACAATGAGCTTACATGGAGTTTCTTTGACTATCATATCTTATAAAGATAGTCGGTTCACATCTCACTTCTGCTAGAGTGTGTAAGAGGGACTCGTCATGATTATGAGATTTAGTATAGCATCTCATTTGTAAATAGATGGATAGTCTAGGAGGATGATTCATACACTTGAAGACATGTTACGCTGTGGATTGGAAGGGAATTTGGGATGAACATTTACCTTTGATCGAGTTTGCATATAATAATAGTATATCGGCATGAGACCATATGAGGCATTGTATAGATGGCCTTGCAGGACACCTACCTATTGGAGTGATGTTGGAGATGGGAAATTTGTGGTCTTAATTGATAGAGCAGTGTGCAGAGAAGGTTAGACTAGTAAGGAAGAGATTTTTTATGGTACATATTAGACAGAAGAGTTATGCAAATGAGAGATGTTGAGATCTCGAGTTCGAGATAGGAGATCATGTATTCCTGAAAGTCTCACCAATGAAAGTAGTCATGAGATTTGGAGTGAAGGAAAAGTTTTGATCTCGAGAAGAACATTCTTCAATCTAAGATTGAAACCAACTTAGATCAAGGAATCACATGGAGGAAATCTTGCATGGTTGAGATATATAATTTGCAACTGATTTCGGACATTTTTTCTTAGAAAATTCTAAGGAAAAATGGCACTTGAAGTAATGGCTTTGTGAGGATTACATGTTTAGATCCATTAAATATTGTCTAACTTTTATGAATGATTGAGAAAAAATCCTCTCTCCCTATTCAATTGCCCATCCAAGAGCATTTAGCACTAGGATACTTTTTTTTTTGGCATAAATTTGTCTTGAGGATAATCTCATTTGGCAACTTAATTGATTTTAGAAAGTTTTACATATGTATTTCAGCATATATATGTGTAAACATTTTATTTTGTGGAATATGTTACAATTCTAAAGAGATGCATGTTTGAGTAAATTATAGTAGTCTAGCATGGTTTCTTAGTATAGAATATTAATAGCATTACTTAATGTTCTTCTAGTAAAGTTATAGTTGATATATAAAATGATTTTCTATTAATAATACTTAGGATATCCACACATAACATATTTGACTATCAAGGCATTGATAAGTTAAAAACTTGGAAAAGAACATGATGTTGATTTGTTAATATATTTTAGTATGAAAAGTAGTTCCAAAAGACATAGTTCCAATATATAATTGCTAATTTAAACTTTAAAAATCAATAATAGATTATTTGTTACATACAAAATAGAATTATTTCTACATAAATTTCAAATACAAATTAATATAAAATTAATATTACTTTTAACAATTTGCATTATGAAATTTTAAGGATATAAAGTGAAAAATTAGATAAGTAATATGATTCATAAGTATCATTTGGACTACAAGAAAGGATTAGAATTAAAAGTTTTGATTTGAACCTAGCATGTATTCATTATCTTTATATAAAGAATACATAGTGTATTGGTTTTGGAAAGAGTATTTTTTGACAGTTATGGCTATTTATGGAAAGTATTATTTATGATGATTAGTGATTGATTATTTTGTTGAGACTTTATTAACATGCTAGAAAGCATGAGTAGGCCAGTTGGATGACCAGTTAGGCATTCACAGTAGGTACCAAATATGAGCCAAGTAGTTTATTAGACTTTTGAGATATGTTTTACACCAATCGGTTAGACACTTATGCTTGTTACATATAACATAGGACTAGCTTGGCCTCTGGTTCCTTTATGATATTAGACATTAGTATATAATTTAAGGATGAAGAACATACGATATACTACATTATGTATTCATTTGCTTCTTCCCATGGAGTCGATGTACTTTCTGAGGTATTTGGCCACACTATTAACACATAACAGATCCTGTGCTTGTTGGTGGGTAATGATTTTATACAGATGTATTTTTTGTGAGACATGTATTTCATGTTAGTTATCCTTGAGGGTTAATGACTATACTAACTTCTTCGACATGTTATTTGATACTCCGACATTTTGTGGATGTTATTGATGTTTTTTATGTGTCTAAGTTTTACTGATATTGCTGTCTTTGATGTATGATTGAAATTTATTATCAACGATTTTGATCTATGTGACAAAGGTTTATGAATATTGATGATTTGACTAATGACAATGTTTAATCAAAATACACTAGAACCTTCAGCACAATAGACTAAAGCACCATTAACGACAAAGTAGAATATTTGGCAATTCACGAGCATGAGGCTGCATGGTTGTAGGAATAGGTGAAATAACTTGGGCTGAACCAAGGCGATCAATGGTATTATGACATTTTGAGTGGCGTGTACTTGGTGAATTGTGGGTTTTATTATGCCAGTACCAACCACATAATCATTGTAGGCCACTAGATGTGAAATTTGGTATTTTGACTTGGCTGCTTTCTGTCTGTCTCTCTCTCTCTCCCCTAAGTACAAGGCAAATTAGGAACAATATTTTTCACGAGATATTTTCTTCGGTGTGTATGTGCATCTAAATACAAGGCATATTATGAACAAGATTCATTAGATAGTTTCTCGGTGACAGCAAACATGCACCATAAATTCATTCCTCCAATGCTTTTTGCATTACACATTATCTATTCATTTCCAACGAAGGAAGAGGTACGCTAGGCCGAAGGCAGTAAAGGTCCTTATCTAGAAGCGCTCCACACCCTCTGGTTGATCCCATCTGTGATCTCATTCTTCTGGCCTTTGATAACTAGTAGTTCAAACGAATTGAAGCGGATGGAATCATCCAATCATACAAATGAGTTTAATATATAGTTATCCAAGACTGGAGCATGAGTAAGATGCACGGATTGTATCATCCAATGGCAGGTTCTCATGGTTCCAAATGAGAGGTACTTCTAGATAAAGTCATTTTAAGGTCTTTGGTGTAGCATTTCTCATAAAAGAAAGAGAAAATTATCTGGACTGAGTTTTTTTCACTTACTCTAGAACCCCACTTAGCTAAGCCCCACTTTTAGAATTTGACCTAATCATCTTGTTCGGCCTCTTTAGACTGGCTACAAAATCCATGACCATTGGATGATTTTAGCTGTGTTTTGAGCTTCCAAATATCTTGCACTTCTTAACTGAAAAAAGAACATCCCATGGATTTTAGCTGTGTTCTGAGTTTTTGAATGATGACGGTTTGGATGTTTAATTGAAGAAAGAAACATCCAACACACATGATTCTTTTGCAGATACCTTAAAAAATAAAGGCTGATTAGGTTAGACCATGCGAAGGTGAAGCTTAGCTAGGTACTGTTCTTAAGTCCTCGAAAACTCAGTCCGAATCGTATTTCTTTAAAAGAAATTACTGTAAGAGTTATCTAGTGGCCATCCAACATCTCATTTTTCTCTGTTTCAACTTCACTATACTCGTCGTTTTCATTCCGCTTGTTTAACGTGGTACATGCCATCCAAAACCTTTCACATCACCATGCTAACGATTGAGAGATGTCAAAGTGGAAGTCCCTTTCTGTGCAGTTCCAGAGACAGACATCATCGAAGGTCCAAAAGAAAGGAGAATATACCACTATTACCTATATAAATATATTGTGAGACGCTTTGTTTATTTGTAATCGACTATTTTCTAACGACATCATGGAAGGAAAAAAGATGGTAAAGATACAAGAAGTAAACATTGAAGAAGTAACAAGAAAGATAGGACCCATGTCATCAAATTCTTCAAATCATCTCCTTCTACATTTAATTTTGGTGGGCAATCTGTATATCTCTTATATATCTGCCTTTGAGAAAGTTCTTGCATATCTTGTGCCAAAACTCTCTATCAGGTTCAGCCGTTTCCAGTCTTGTTTTTATGTCATCAGCAAAGCCTCTCTGGCGATATTTTAGCTCCAGTTTGAGAAGAAGAAACTGATGTAAAGATTAATTGATAAACGAAATGAAAGATGAAAACTAGTGCATTACCTCTATGTGCTTATTGTTGAGAAGGCGATCAATGAGATTATTCAAGATGTCTTTGGTGTATTCTGGATGCCCTTGAATTCCTAAGATGCTGTCTCCAATACAGAACATCTCCACGCCTGTTTTATCAGAGAAGGCTATAACGTCTGCCCCAAGTGGAACCTCCCATACCTGTTACATTGAATTTTCTCTTTTAGTAAATTTCATAAGAAACAAAGTACATGCCTACAAGAAAACGTGGAATTTGCAACAAATAGAAGCTGTTCCATAGTATGTGCTGATGTACTTGATCAGGGAGTACGTGACGAAAGGGGCAAGTGGGGCCTAAGTTTGTCGTGATTCGAGCTATTCATCACGTGTTCCCACAGTGAATAGGATATAACCAGTACGATTTGTCCTTTAAATGGATGGGTAGAGATAAAAGGGGCAACAGGGCAGCTTTGCTGTCACGAATCAGTTTCGGGATTAATCTGGAGAAGGATTTAGGAGACTAATATGCCTATCAGAACAAATTCGCCAGGTAGCTTCCATTCCCAAGTTGCTATAGTGTGTGAACGTCATGGCGTAAGTTCGCTGAATTATACCTTTACTCGTCAAAATGCCCCCCGCAGCTGGTCACTGAGGTGGCAATGTTTCAAATCAAAAATTTCAAAGATGCTTCTCCCGCTTTAAGATGCGTTTGTAGATGCTCCCAAATGCACGGAGATTGCAATTTGCAGTCCTTTTCTTGTAGGCGCATGAGAATTGGTCATTTGCATCTATAGAAGTCTGTTTTCTAAAATATCTGAGAGCACTAAAAAGGCATTAGTCAGTTCTATTCTCGATGGGGCCGGGGGTGGAGGTATAACTTGGCAGCGTGTCATCATTTGCTCACCAAAGACCACGTCAGAAGTTTCAAAAGGAGGCTTTGTACCTTTTGTTCCGAAATATCAACTCCTACTAGCATCTTTGAAGACCGACGAGAATTGCTCAGTCATTCGTTAATTACGGGGTCGTGCCAGCTAAAAGCATTCATAAAAATAGTTTTAAAAAATGCATAATTTTTTTTCATTTTTTTCTTTTTATTTTGGATGAAGATTAGTGAAACCGTCCATTTTACATCTGTGAAAAAAATTGAAAACACTAGGAATACCACTCATCTTTCCACTAGCATAGCACGGAATAATTGAGAGAGGTGGAGGGGTACCTCATCTTGATGGCATTCAATTATAGATGCAAAAGAAGGAAGTTCCTCAATCCCTTCAAGAAACTTGCAGGGGGGCAAATCCTCCACCATCTTCACCTTTCTCAAACCAATATCCCAACCTCCATATGCTTTTCCTACCTTTCCACCTAGTGCTCGACATAACACCTGAAATGAGAAACAAAAAACACTAATCGGAAGAAGAAAATGAAAAATACTAGAGAAGAAACCCAAAAGCCAATTATACAAACACAAACTCAAACAAAGATCACCTCTCAAACACAAATACCTGGTGCCCGAAGCAAATTCCAAGCACCTTCTTTTGCATGGCATCCAAAATCTGCAGCAAAAAGCAGAGCTTTAAAATCCATACGTCATTCCCATAAGCGTTATAAGGGCTTCCACTGATTACAAAACCATCATAATTATCAAGCTCATCCATTTCTGGAAACTCTTCCTCCACCACTCTAAACAAATCCCATGTTTCCCCTTGGTCCCCAAATACCCCTACGAACACATTGAAGTAGCCTCCATACACCTTTTTCACGTAATCAGAGTCCTTAGCAGCCAATAGAAGCGCATATCTCTTCATCGTCTTCTGTCTACTAATGCTGTAATTCAGCAGAGGAAGCTTGAAATCTTTGATCAACCAAAGGCTATATAGTGGGTAAGAGAGACCAGGGCAAGTAGGTATGGAATCTTCAACAGAAAAATAGGGGAGCTCAAAATGCAAACGACAGATGGGAAGGAATACGGGTATAGTTCCCGTTTCAACGGCAATAAAGATGAGGATTCCACTTATATAGTTCTCTTCCAGCTGGTTCCACAGCTAATGCAATAAACTCTGGAAGAGTATAAAGTGTTAAAGAGTATTTCTAGGCAATTTCTCTGCTGCCCCACAAGTCTTCCCACAAAATACTCCACAAAACGATGGCATATATTCAGACCTATCTAGTCTATTGTCGTTATTGCACTCTTGTAGTATACAAAAATAAAGCGATAAAAAAATTGGCAAACCTAATAAAAACGTGGCATTCCTATCTGACTGTAGCGTTATGATAAATTTAATTGATGCCAAGTCCAGGATGCTTCAAGAGGGAAAGAATAGCCATGTGATAATGACACTGCTCACCGTGTAGAACTGATAATTTAAGAGCCATGTGATAATGACATTGCTCACAGTGTAGAACTGATAATGTAAGTAGTCTTTTTAACAGCGAGTAGGAAAGTGAAAAATAAAGCGAGCACACCCAGCAGAGCGTTCTTTTTCTTTGAATATGGTTGAGGAGTGCATCATAAAACCAAAGTTCTGAGGATGTAATTTCCATTATCCATGAGGTGCTAATACTACAATTCCCCGGAACTTTGCTACACATTTGACCCAGTTGGGCTATTTGTATGATAATCAGGGCAACAGATTCTCTTTTAGTTGCTCAATCAATATCAGCTGCTGCATTTTCATGAGTTTCAGCTACTGAATGTTATTTTACTTGTATTTTATTTTTTCTGAATGCTGTATAAATGTCAAATATTTGCTCTCTTTACTGCAAGGCATACTGATCAGTTATCCAAATCATTGTGTGGGGTCGGCGAAGATGGTTGGAGAAACTTGTCTAGCATTTGAAATGTACATGACATGTTAGCACCACCGTGGTTCCTTATGGATGGAGATGATTTAATGCAATTCACAAGCAGTTGCGAGATATATAGTCCAAAGAATTCATGCTTTCAGAAAAAATAAATAAATAAAGAATTCAATAGAGCAACTCCAGCATGGTGGATTCCATGATGGAACCCACTGGATCGAGAGTTCTCGTCAATGATCATAACGCCCACGTAATTTGATATATCAGGGTGGCCACCTTGACCGAAAATAGGTGATCTGTTTGGTTGTTCATATGATTTCTTGGGTGGATTCTTTTCTTAGACTGGATACTAATAGTATTAACATGAAAGATGTTCTTAATAGTCTATTACCTCTTAACATGGTTAATCTTTGTGCTTTCAACTCAAAGAACTTCAAAACAACGTCAACTACCAAAAATTTTGTCCCACCACAATTAACTGATGGCGGGTTCCCAAAATTGACAAGTTGCGTTAGCTGATATCAAACGATTACTACTGCTTACCAAGAAAGGTAATGCCCACTATGTTCATGCTACACAATCAAGACCTTTTAGGATAACTACATTCATATTTCCAACCAACATGGACTTTGATTCTTATTATTCCTACCGGATATCAAAACTATAAGCATTGTTTTCAGCCATGAGTTCCCATATGACATAAGCGCTCTTGGGTGGGGTAAGCCATCATTCCCCAGGTCTTTGAGTGCCTGGGTAAATGCACTCCTTTTAAACCATGAACGTTGTTAAAGTGATTCTATGACTATTAGACATTTTTTGTCCTTAAAATGACCTTCTAAGAATACCGTCCAAGTATTTAAGCACTGAAATAATCACGTCATAGTTACCAATTTGCCATTTCTTTAGAAATAATAAATCCTAATACACTTGGGGACTATAAGATCAACGGCTCTGATCGGACTATTAAGGACACGTCTATTTTTGTCACATGGGATAATGAAGAATAGGTGAGGGAGAGGCTACAATGAACTGCAATGAGCACACAGGTGGGGTCACTGTAGCAGTTCTTGACAAATTTTTCACGGTGGGGCTCGATAGTGACAACATTAAATTCTCTCCAACTTAGAACCGATTTTCAGGTTCCCATCCACCCTTACCCAGCACCCCCCACGCACAATGGCGCGCCTGAAAGCCCATATTCCTTCTGTGTGAGACCGCCAATTGCCAGCCTTGATGTAATAGGAGTTCCTACAAGGGTTTCCAGTGTCGACGTCTCCTTATCATACTCCGCAATCACTAGGATTAAGATGGGGCATCTCAAAATACAGAGGGGCACAGGCGTCTCTGCTAATGGTGACCACTGACTCGATAATCTATATTGGTTCAACATGTTGAGTGGATTCTTTTGTGGCTCGTGCAACCCGCAAAACTATTGGTCCAGTCCCACCATGTGTGGAACCACATATTCCACTACTGTCCTATTAATTGTTTCATTCATTCTAAGTACAAAGGATATAGACGTGAACGGTGCACCTAAACTCATAGGTAGATGTTCATGGATGGAATTTGTTCGTATCTATCCCATGCCTTAGCTAGATAGTCCCACGCAAAACTCTCTCGAGAATGACCCTAACTATTATTAACCGGGAATGGACTCTAAATGCTTTTTGGTTTTTGGGTAAATATTCGACTCTAAAAGTTAAAATACAGCACTGAAGATATTGGCTAAGATCCCCCGAAGCAGAATTTATTTTGGCCCTAGCAGATGAACGATTAGGATCAGCGACAATCAGGGTAACACATTTACTTTTAGATGTGTGTATTGTGCAATATTCTCTGTTAGACTAGATAGTTTCCTTTCTTAGGCAAGATCCTAATTTTTTTATTGAATAAACGAACATCGTATTAATATTGAAATCTTAAATACAAGAAGTTTGGGGATTAAGTGATCTGCAGACCATATTGAAGGAAATAGAGAGCAACATCCAAAAGAGTTTAGAAAAACAAAAGAAAAAGCACTGATGATTGAAGGTTGGACCTGAAGAAGAAAAAGTCGTTTCACGCTGCCATTCTAGCTTCGGTTTCCCATTCTCGGGACATCTGTTCTTGTTGTTGTGCCCTTTCTTTGGCCAATTGTTCTGCCACTTCATTACCGACCTCAGCGTGTGATGAAAAGAGAAGATTATCAGCTGTCCGTTCTTTAATCTTTTCCACCCAATTTGCCACTCCATGGAGCCTCAACCTACACCCCAATTGATGAGATGGGTCTTGAGAATCTCATCGAATCATTAATGGAAAAACTTGTTCTGATCTCGACACTCTTAATGCATAAACAGCAGCACGGACTCCTCGAACTGTGGAATCGATGATTCCTAGAGATCTTGCCACTTCAACAATCCTCTAAGTATGGTACCTTGCCTTAAGGGTCTAGGATTTTCAAAACTAGATCCATCCATGTTTAATTTAGAGGGAAGAGGTGGTGGGTTCCATTTTGGCTAAGTTTTAAGGAGAACTATTTCTTTGAGATAACATCTTTGTAGTTGGATAAGAATTGGAAGAATGAGACATGACAAGTTGATGCAAGGGGGATTTAGAATTAGCCCTTAGTATGATTTTAACAAGTAATTAAAATATTCAGCCCAATTAGATACTCTCGAGTAATCCTAAAACATTAATCAGGAGGTATCTAGCCCTAATTATTCTTCTTTGATTTGGGTCAAAACTAACTCGCCAAACCTATTATCCACCCTCTAGTAACCCATTCTAAGTTAATCTATAGTAGATAGTCAGAATTTACAGTTGTAGCTACCTAGGAAAGGACAAAACAAAGGAAAAAAGTAGGTTGGTTTGTTCAAAGCAATATAGGAGGCTGGTTCACTCAAAAGGCATTAAAGGTAGCATTAAACAATTGAAGCAAGGAATAAGAAACATATCCACTTTATGCCAAGAGACAAGATTTCCACCTTTAGATTAGCACAAGTTTGTCTCTATGGAACAATGTTAGAAAACACCAACAGAGGGAAGTTAGCATCCCTTAGGATCCTTTATCTTCAGAGGTCTTCTAGATTCAACACAAGAATACTAAAGAAACTAGAATTTTTATTCAATTTTCACTAATATCCTTGGATGGTATAACCAAGGTATATATAGAGGTCTATTTCCTTTCAAGAAAGAAGATCTCCCAAGAATTAGGGAGATTTCAACCTTGAAGATTACAAAGATACAAAAAAAAGAAGAAAAAAGAAACAAATCCTCTCTTTATTTAATGAATCTTATTTAGAGAGATTACATGATAAAAAAAATCCTAGTAACAAAGGAAACAAATCAACTTTCTGAAAGTCCCATAATTGCCAAATGTAGGCTTGAAAACTTATTTGACCTAGGTCTAGCCTATCTTGGATTTAGTTTAGTCAAAAGGCCTAGATTGGACTTGATGGGCCTAGGTCTAGATTGAGCCTCATGTCCACATCACTCTCCCTCACGGAGGAAAAACTCAACCACGAGTTAGGGGAGGTTGAAAGTTGCTGCTTAGCATTTGCCAATAGCACCAGTACGTAGTTGTCATTAAACCAAAGAGATTGAGGTGTAAGTAATGTTGCTAGTCCACACTGTCGTCACCCTAATGTAGATTGCCTCCTGTCTACTATAACTAATGAAGAAACAATACCTCCAATGAATGTGCAGTAATATTCCAAATGATTGGGTTAACTTTTTGTAACTCTATCTCTATCATCCAAGTACAGTCATCTAGGGGGACACCCCTTCCAATTCACTAAGTATTTCTGAAATCCTCATTGAGTCAAGACTTGTTGCTCATCCATAGTAGCCTTGACCTCATCTCTAGCTATGGGTGTAATAGGGATAGTGGTAGTGGGCCAGAGGGAATGGATACATGGGAGGAAGTAGGGACTCATGAAAAAGGGACAATAAGAGATGCTGCAATTGTGGGGTCCAAGGCTAGTATCAAGTCCTCTACATTAAAGGTGGGGCGAATCTATAGGTCAAGGGGAAGGTCCAACTCGTAAGCATTGTCTCCAAATTTTTAGAAGATCTTTAGGGACCAGCATCTCAGACCTGTAGTTTCTTGGCTGCAAGTAATCATAACCATTACATAATCTCCAATCTTAAAGTTCTTGGTGATAGGCATCTACAAGGGCTTTATATTTTGAATTACTTGCCTCAATTTTGTTCCTAATATCTGCATGCAATGAATTAATGTGCTTTGTAAATGATAATGCAAACTTAGATGGAATCTATGCAATGTCCATTAGGACAACATCAATAGGTGTCCTAAATTTGTAGCATGTAACTATTTTGAATGGACTCTTTTATGTGGTCCTATTAATTGAACTATTATAGGCAAACTAGGCTATAGGAAGGACCTAATCCCAATTGCACACACTCTCTCTGACTAAGCACTTTAACAAATTCTCAAGGCTTTGATTAACTACTTTAGTTTGTCCATCAATCTAAGGGTGATAAGCAGTCAAAAACTGGAGCCTAGGACCCATCCGATGCCACAGTGTCTTATAGAAATAACTAGTGAATCTAACATTACGGTAAGACATTATGGTTTTGGGCTAGCCATAGAGGTGAACCACTTCTCAAAAGAAAATCCCTACTATCTTTGAGGCATTGGGAGTTTTGGTCCAGAGAAATGGCCCAAAACCACAAAGATGGAATCGTACTTTCTAATTGGAAGAGGGAGTCTAAGCACAAAGTCTATACTAATATCCTATTAGGGAGCATATGGCATAGGCAATGGAGTATAAAGTCCATTGTTCTGCTTCCATTTCTTGGCCATCTGGCAAGTGTGACATTGTATGACTATCTTGGCTACATCCTTTTGTAAGTGGGCCAATAAAATCTATCCTCCATCAGGGCAGTAGACTTAACATGACCAAAGTGCCCCACTATTCCTCCTACATGAAGCTCCCAAATAAGATACTTACGCACTAAATTCTAAGGAATGCAGAGTTTGCTCCCTTTGAAGAGGTAATTCTCTTGAAGGGTAAACTCACTCATGGACTTGTGTGAGGCAGTATTTAGAGCTTTATAAATGCCCCCATAGTAAGAACAAGAAGGATAGTCCTCAACCTTCTCAAAGCCATCCACTTCCATGCTTAAGGTGTGTAAGAGCATGACTTTCTGACTTAGTGCATCTGCAACCTTAATTTTTGACATAGCCTTATGTCTTTCGACGAAGGTGTAGTCTTGTAGGAATTGGACCCACTTTGCGTTCCTAGAATTTAGATGCTTTTGTGAATTGAGCTACTTTAGGGCCTCATGGTCAAAGGATAGAATGAATTCCTATGTTAGAAAGTATTGCCTCCAATATTGTAAGGCATGGACTACTACATAGAATTCTTTGTCATATTTGCAGTATTTTTCTCTTAGCATCATTAAGTTTTCACTGAAATAAGCCATGGGATGACCTTCTTAACTTAGGACTCCACCTATGCCTATGCCAGAGGCATCACATGCAATCTCAAAAACTTTGGAGAAATTAGGGAGGCCCATGATGGAAACTTCCATTATGCTAGATTTAAGTTCCTTGAATGCGCTCTTGCTCCATTTGAATCGCCCTTTTCAATACAATTAGTAATGTGGACCACAATTGAGCTAAATTCACTAATGAAACAACGGTAAAAAGTAGCCAGGCCTTGAAAACTCTGCACTTCATGGATATTTTTGTGTTGGGCTAGTCCACAATGGCATTTATCTTAGTTGGATCTGCCTTCATTCTTTATGAGGAAACAATAAACACTAAGAAGATTACTTAAGATGCAAGAAAGGCACACTTCTTTGAGTTGGCGAACAACTTTTGGCTTACGGTCTAGTAAACCAATCTCAAGTGGTTTAAGCGTTCATCTTTAGTTTGACTATAAATCAAGATGTCATCAAAATACACAACTAACAAATTTCCCAGGACGGGCCATAGCACTTGAGTCATAACCCTAATAAAAGTACTAGGTGCATTTGTCAGCTAGAGGGGATGACTAATATCTCGTAATGACCATTCTTAGTCTTAAAAGCTATCTTCCAATCATCCCCAGGTTTGATTCTAATCTAGTGGTAGCCACTTTTTAAATCGATCTTAGAAAATATAGTGGCACTAGCCATCATATTCGGCATATCATCCAAGTAGAGAATGAGAAATCTATACTTCACTATGATTTTATTAATTGCTCTACTACCCACACACATCCACCAAGTACCATCTTTCTTTAGTGTGAGGAGAGTAGGCACGACGTACAGACTCAAACTCTCTTAGATGAACCCTTCACCAAGAGTTCATCTACCTGCCATTTTAATTTAGCATAGATTGTGGGTTCATTTAGTAATGGGATAGATTCAAGAAAGTAGCACCAAGAACTAGGTCTATAATGTGTTGAATGTCATGCATGGGAGGAAGCTCATCAGGGAACACATCCTCAAATTCCTAAAGTAAGGGCTCCACCTCCTTAGGAATTACTTCAAAGATCTTTGGGGAGGACTCCTTAGCAACCAAATAAAAAATAATAACCTCCTCCACAACCTCTCTCTCAAACTCCCTAGCCCCCTATAATGTGTAGTTCCTTAAGGTCTTTCTTACCATTAGGGTTAAAAGGTAAATTTACAACCTTCTTCTCACTAGGAGGAGAAGGGTGAAGTCTAATCTTTTTCCCATTAAAATTAAAACTCCAGATGTTGGCCTACCAAAAGTGGTCACATCAAGGTCATAAAACTAAAGCCTCCTTAGTATAATGTGCCCTACATCCATTGGCATACATCACACCACACTTGGTCCTCATATGCTGAAATCGTTGCAACATTAGGTAGTTGGAATGGTAGTGGAATTAACTACATTGGATGGAGTAGGGTGGGCCTTAGGTTTCAACCCTAAATGGCCAACAATGTGGGAATAGACCACATTGGTGCAACTTCCACTATCAAGAATGAGTTTACAAGACTTCTCTCCACAGGTAACAAAAGTCTGAAATATGGATGTCCTACACCAATCACCCTAGGTCTGCTAGGTGATGGCAAATCTAACCAACAACAAGCTATCCCAATTAGAAGGTTTGAAGGGAGGAAAGGAGACCTACTTTAAGAAGGCAATATGTTGTCCACTAGAGGTACTCTCCTCATCATTAGTTGGGTTAACAGCATGATAGTTAACAACCTCAAGGCCATCCTCAATTTCCTCAACCACTAAGTCTTTGTTAAGTTCCTCTCCTAGTAGAGAGTTTGAACAAACTTCTTGGTGGGGCACATGGCTACCACATGACTAAGACCAAAACATCTGTAGGACTGGATGAGATTTTTCCAATTGATTTTATTAAGCAAAGGGGTTTTACCCTTGTCCTGGCCAAGGAATGGGTTGGGGTTGGGTTAGGCTTAAGCCCATTAAAAGTGGACCTGCAAGGAATACAAAAATCAAATTGAGAGGAAGGTCCTCAGGATTTAGTTCGCTAGGCCAAAGGGGTCTTAATGTACTTTTCTAAAGCCTAAGCCCTCTCATAAGCTTGATCAAGGATGAAGACTAGATGTGGTATTAATTCTCTCTGTAGGTCAGATATAAGATCAGCTCTAAACCTAGTTCAGGATAGAGCAGGCTCTTCAATCACATCATACCTAACTCGGTAGGTGAAAAAAATAGAGGTATATTCATCTACCTAAAGGTTTCCTTGCTTAAGTGACTGCAACTCATCTAAGAGATCTCGACGATAGGATTAAGGTAAATAATTTTGCTGAATGATCTCTTTCATTTCTTCCCAATAAAAAACTAGGGGTTCTCGACACCTCTCAAAATCAAGCTCAAACCCACTCCAAAAGAACCCAACATCCCTTATTAATTTTATTTTAGCAAATTGGGCTCAACGGTTGGCTGACAGGCCATGCCAGTCAAAAAATAGGTCCATTCCTCTAAGCCAATCTAGGAACACCTTAGGATCATGATTGCCATCAGATGTAGGGGCTTCATGTTTAATGGTCTTGAAGGCTTGTTGGTCCAAATTCCGGGGATATAGGTGGGGAATATACTAACTCTAACCAAACTACCTATTAAAAGGAGGTGTTTCAGTAACCCTTAGAGGATTAGCACCATTAGATGGGTCAGTGTTCTTTGATGGGCCAACAATTTTCTACTGTAAGGCAACAATTTTATCATAAAGAAGTTGTTAACATGCTATACAATCCTTAATCTTGATTGAAAGACCCTCTACCAAATTGAATTTAGTGGTAAGCCCCTCAAACATTCGCAGGACCTCAAGCTTGATCCATTTTAGGATGTAATCACCACTTGTACTAGTGGGCATGTATGGTCAATTGGTCCACAAGGGTACACTCAAATGGAATAGGCTATGCAACTAAAAACTGTGAAAAAAGAAAAAGTGGAATGCATGATAAATATAACAATGCAAAACTAAGCTTGTATAAGTAACAAGTGAAGTATGCGTAAAACCTGAGTTACATGCATAACATGTGTGCAAGTTAGTGTTTTGTGAGCACTACTATGTGTATAGAATTACGTAGAAATATAATTGTTGATAATAAACCCTAATGCAAAACCTAATTAGAATGCAATTAGAGATTTGAGGCTAATCCTCGTAGCTCTGATGCCAATTATGATGTAGGAGGGATCTAGAATTAGTTCTTGGTGTGATTTTAGCAAGCGATTAAAATATTCAACCTAATTAGATACTCTTAAGGAATCCTCGAATATTAATCAGGAGGTATCAAGCCGTAATTAATCTTCTTTGATTTGGGTCAAAACTAACTAGCCAAATCTACCGCCCACCCTCTAGAAACCCCCTTCACTGTTAACATATAGTGGACAACCAAAACTTACAGTTGCGACTACATATGAAAGGCAAAATAGAGGGGGAAAGTAGGCTGGTTTATTCAAATAAATATAGGAGGCCAGTTCACTCAAAGGGCATTAAAGGTAGCATTAAAAAATTGAAGCAAGGAATAAAAAACCTACCCACTTTATGCCAAGAGACAAGATCTCCACCTTTAGATTGGCACAAGTTTGTCTCTATTGAGCAATGTTAAAAAACACCAACGAAGTGAAGTCAGCATCATGATGGACCCTTCATCTTCAGAGGTCTTCTAGATTTAACACAAGAATAATAAAGAAACTAGAATTTTTATTAAGTGTTCACTATATAATAGAGGGTTTATTTCCTTCAAGAAAGGAAGATGTCTTAAGAATTAGGGAGATTCCAAATCTTGAAGATTACAAAGATATAAAAAAAGAAACTAATCATCTCCTTATTTAAAGAAATCTTATTTGGAGAGATTACATAATAAAAAAGATCCTAGTAATAAAGGAAACAAATAGAACATATTACATAAAAAAGAAGAAGATCATAATAACTAAGGAAACAAATCAAATTCCTTGAAGCCCCATAATTGTAAAATGTAGCCTTAAAACCTTCTTTGACTTCAGTCTAACCCTTCTTGAATTTAGTTCAGTCAAAGGTCCCAGGTGGGCTTGGACCTAGGTCAGGCTTGGGCCTAGATCGAACTTGATGGGCATGGGTCTAGATCAAGCTTGATGTCCCCATCATAAGCAAAACCATGTTCTTAGTCTAATGTATAATATAGTTTTTTATCTTAAAAGAGATAGTAGAGACAAAGGACTTACTATGTGAGAAGATTCTTCAATTTCTTTCCTTCCAAATGCTTTGATAGGATTTATTGTTTGAGATTCTTTGATTTCTTTCTTACCAAAATGCCCCAACAATTGAAAGGAATTAAAGCTTTCTACATGAACTTCTTGATTTTAGGACACTTGATGAACTTCCACTAAGTAATTAGGTCTTGAATTGTTTGACGACACACCCAATAGATTCCAAACAACTTAAGAAATATTGACCATATCTTGAAAGCAAAATCATGAGGAAGGAATAAGCAGGGGAGAGGTATCAGTCAAAGAAAAACATAGCAAGCTCACGCTTGTGAACACCGAACCTTTAATGTAAAGGTTTTTAGTAGTAAGAACCATGTTATGGCCTAAAATCCGAAGGAAGGATATTACTCTAGGATGGTAGAGAGGGACCAAATTTGAGGGATTGGTGAGAGTTGTAGATTGTTTGAGAGAGGAAGAGATAAAGTGTTTTAACTGTAAAGTGACCAAAGAGTGATGGAGCCCAAACCCTTTGATCATCCTTAATTGGGAATAAGAAGCTTGAGGACAGTAGTGGTTAATTTCATCAAGTTCTCCTCGTTCTCTTTTCAAGATTCTTCTTTTGGTAGCTACTTCCAAAATGCAAGATTATGAAGTCCATTTAACTGATTCCTATATTGTGGCTTTCTTTTTAGTGGCAATTCTAAAGATTGTAGGAAACTCATCCCTAGGTGGTTGATTAGAACACAACTTTGTCCTCCCAGAACTTGATCCTCCAAACATGTCTTATAATAAACTTAATATTAGTTATAGTAATTTCACACATTTCTTTAGATAGTAGAGAGATATTTTAACTGTTGGAAGAGAGGGGAACCATTGATTCTCTTTATATCCACAGTTACAAAGTACCTTTCTCCAAAGACTTTCTTTTTCTACACCAAACCTCCAACACTACTTTTCTAGTAGAGCTCTTGTGAAATCATCTATATCCTTCTCATCCCTTTTCCCCAAACCTCGTATCCCTACAAACCCTATCCTAGTTGATTAGGTGGGTCTTCTTCTTCTTTTTCCCACTTCCTCACTCCACAAAAGATGACACTGCGATCTGTCCAAAATCATTTTGGTTTGAGCTAGGGTTTTAAGAATAAAGAGAAAATATATTGGGAGATTAGCCATGGTGACTTTGATTAGAGTTATTTTATCCCCTACAATCAAATAGGACCTTTTCTACATTTTTTCCACTACTAGATCCCAATACTAGTTTTTACATCTATCTATGAAAATATGAATCTCTAGGTAGGTAAAAGATAAGCTCTTCACTTGACATTGAAGAAAGCAAACCTTCTAAGCTTTTTCATTTTGACCATAAATAGTAGATTTTTCTCTCTTAATAACCTCTCCAGATGCCTATTCAAATCCCCTAATCATTAGTTTGAGATTTGAGATATGACTTTCATTTGGCTCATAAAAAGCCATTGTGCCATTTGCATAAAGTAGAAGAGAGATCACAAAGTGCTTCTTTAGTTTAATTACCCCTTAAACATGTCCCAATTCACTGTGTTTTAAATCAATTTGGAGAATAAATCTCCAACTAGGATAAACAAAAGGGGTGACTAGGGGTCACCTTGTTTGAGTCCTCTGTCAATTTTGAAAGCCCCCTTTGGTGCTCCCTTCAGTAAGATAGACATTCATGTCTCCTTGAGAAGTGTTGAAATCCAACTAATGAACTTAGCCCCAAATCCCATCTTGTCCAAAAGGATATCAAACATGTTTTGGTCCACTTGATCATATGTTTAGAGTTCACAAAAAGTTGACTAGTTCTTTGAAATGATTTGACCCATCCACTCTATCATTCTATTTGCAATTGTTTTGATGAGAATCTTAGACACAAGAAATTAAATAGATAGGTCTAAAATCCCTTGCATCCTAAACCACTTCTTTCTTATGATTCAATAAAAGAAAAGAAGAACCCACTCTCTTATCAATATTTCTATTTTGTTGAAATTCATTCAGGTGATTCACAATATCTATTTTGATAGAGCTATAACATGCATGTAGAAAATTGAAATTAAAGCCATCTGGGCCATAGGCTTTATTACTGTGGCATTGGAAGAAAGCACTTTCAATGTATACATCAGTGAACTCCTTAATATTAAAATCATTAATCTCAAAGATTTTATTGATAAACATACTTAAAAAACTTGATCTCTAGTTAGTACTTGTCTTAAAGATAGTTGAGAAATGTTGCACTAAGGCCTCTGTCATTGTTGGATCATAAGAAATTTGATCACTGACTTGTAAGGATGAAATCCAATTCTTCTTGGCTTTAAAATTAGCCATTTGATGAAACAATTTGGTGTTATGATCACCATCTTTAAGCCAAGTAGTTCTTGATTTTTGCCTACATTGCACCTCCTGAGTCTACTCTTCTTTCTTATTAAGTTTACTCTATCTCTTTGTCTCTTCTATTAAATTCTTAGAGTTCACCTCGCATTCCCTCTAAATGATCCAATTTCTTCTTGTTAGCTCTTTCTTGTACACTTTTAGATTTTCTTTGACAAAAGATGGCTTAACAAGAAGTACACTTTCCCCATTTGTAGGTTTTTAGTGCCAACTCTCACTAATCATGTATCATTTCAATGAAACCCTTTAGTCAAAGATTATGAAACCTAGAGATTTTGGTCAGTACCTTTTTACCACAAACTCTAATAGAGTAACTCTATGGTCTAATGCTTCATTGTAAAACAAAATTTAATTCATGGAGAGGAAAGAATTCAACCATTCCTTGGTGATTAGGAATTTATCAATTCTGCTCATGATTGGGGGTCTTATATATTCGACCAACTAAACTAACCACCAAGATGGGCAAGTCAACAAGCACCAAATTCGAGATAAAGTGAGAAAATTGAAACAATGGTCTAGTAATTTGATGAGATGAGCATCTTTCCCCTAGAAAATAGGCTTTATTGAAACCCTCAACTAGACACACTAGGATTTGCCACTATTAATATCTTTCCTTGAGCCTATCAAACATGTGAAGTCTTTTATAATCATCATTGGAGCCATATAGTGAGATAATGATAGCTTTGGACATTTGATGAAAGACAATTTTATTGCAACAATATCCTCATGAATCTCAAATGACTGAAGCATTAACCTCGTCTTCCTCCCAAATAGTTAGAATACTATTACTTGAGAACCTTTAAAAGAAAATAGATTGTCTCTACTAAAACCCATGAATGAGACCATTCTTCTGTCAATCTTCTCCATTTTGGTCTCTTGAGACATGCTAATAATTTGTGTCACTTTCTTAATGAGTAGCTTAAATGATGCTCTGTCCTTGGGGCATGCAGGCCCTCTGAGATTCTAAGACAGAATCATCATAAAACACTTCTCATCAAATGGAACCCTTCATCTCTATGGCAGAGGGTTTCCCAAGTTGATAGGGATGGAGCTATAACTCAAATAGTCTCAAAGAATCTTAAATCTTTTTCTTCTATAGTCATAAAAGATAGACTAAGTTGTGAGCATACCTTTTTAAATTTTCCACAATTCCATGTTTTTATTCCTTATTGTTCTTTTTCTTTTAATCTTGCATCATCGGTCTTCTTTCCCTTTTAGATCCTTCTTCACTCTCATTTTTAGACTCCAACTATTATGTGACTCTAATGACTGATTCAAACCTTGTAGGGGATCTGGACAAAGATGATGGGATCTCATTTTGTGATAGGCATTGTGGCTTTGTTGTAGAGGAAATTGACCGTTGCTTTTCAATGACCTCCTCTTTTTCTTTTTCGAGCTAGGCAGCTAAAATCATTGTCATGGTACTCCTCCTTTGGCTATGACATTTGGCCATATTTTTCTAAATTACCCTTTATTGGGGTCCCTTCATTAAAGCTTTCTCTTTTTGCTGCATAGGCCCACTTTTTTTACTATTATAATTGTTTATATTTCCAATGGACTTCTCCATGTTCTTTATAGCTTTCATAGGGATGGAACCATAATTTCCTTCTTTTTTATTGTGGGCAGGCTCATGAAAAAAAGAAATTTGAATTCAAGGGCATGGGCACTAAAACTATGTGATGGTCCAATTTTGGAGACTTTAAGTCGATTTTAGCTTCTTCTTCTTCCTCATCTGATTTCCTAATTATTCAGGCTCATCAACCACAAATCAAAGAATTTTAACATCTTTCTCCACCCATGCGCATTAACATTCTATTGTGATCCAAACTTTCTTTCCTTTAACACAAACTTGAACTTGCAAAGATTTGGAAGGGTTACTCGAAGCTTAAATTAGCATGTTAATACTACCTATGTCTTTATTTGATTTGGAGTCCTCTTTGAACTCAAGAAAAGTACCAACAAATTCAATGATTTCTTTGAATGACTTATGGCACCACCCATACCTCTAACAATAACTTAGAGAAGGCATTCCCATGTTCCATGTGTTGGGTTCCATCATTTGAAGCACCTGAAAGGTCCATCTTGGGTGTTGTAGCCCTAAGCAATGAGTTTATCTGCCATCTCAATATTAGGCAATACAATGAAGAACTCTTTATTAGCTACTAACCTAATCTTTACTTTTTCCATCGTTTTTTACAAACCCTTAACCCAATTGCATAGATATTGTGGGGCGTAACTTGGGGATTTAACTATGGGAACAATAGATTTGGCAAGAACTTTCCTTTTTCTGATCCACACTAGATTGGGAACAAAGATTTGAAGGGTTGAAAAGGGGGTTTTGTTATTATGGTTAGAATATGGGCTTTGTAACACCTCCTTAATGACCTCCTAAAACCTTATTTATTGTTTAATTTGCTTTCACCAGCTTTCTTTTGTTCTTTCTATTTCAGACCTTCCATAACATCTTTTTCTGGAGATAGTGACAAATTTTCAGGCGTCATTCTCACCCTAATAGTCAACCTTTTGCTAAAAGGGCTCCATAACTTGTTACAATTTTTACATTGATTCCTTATTTGTAGTTCTAAAATCTACACATACTGCACCTCCATTCCTGTCATATCATTTTGTTTCTGATTTCCAATACTTGAATCACCCTCTTTGTGAACTTTGTCTATGCAACTGCAAATCATCTTTAATATCTTTATGACCTAAGGACTATGATTCCTTAGAAGAGGACTTCTCAAATTCTATTTCTAATGAAGATTCTACAAATCAAGTAGAGCTTCTTTCCCTCCCTATTTTCCTTCAAAGATCCTTGGTACTCCACATTTTTTTCCTCTGGCTTGACATGAGGATTAGATCAAATGTATTTGTGGGATCCAATTTGTGATCAATTGATTAGATGCTAGCACCCTTTTCTCTTATACATAGTTTATTTTATTTTTTTTGGCTCCAATTCGGCTAGCTAATTATACATCTATGAAGTTTAGGCAAGACCATTATAGTCCTACATCTTTTGAGATTTTTGTTTGGTGTAGCAATAGGAAAAGGATAGGAATGAGATTGAATACTTAAGTAGCTTGATAAGGGCGATCCACATTCTTCTCATTTTCAAATTGCACCATGTGATTATAGTTGTGTCTTTTTACTATTCAGGAGGTTTAGGCAATCACAAACTTCAGTGGTTAGCTTAGCTTGATAAAGGTGGTACTTATGCAGGTCTGCCTAAGGAACTATTATTACATCAAAGTTTATAAGATCTCATAGAATACTAGATTTCATTGAGGGGAGTAGGCCTCTTCTTTTTCCTTCATCTGGTGCTAAAAATTTCCATTCATTGTGAAAAACTACACTACACAATCTATAGATGCATGATTTTCATGTGCAATGCATGGATTATCCAAAACTATTGAAGGCTACAATAAAGGATTTTTTCCCAACGTCATATCTATTGATACTCTACTTAGCATCATGGATTAAGAGTTTAGGATCATCTAATCAAAAGTAAAATCTACATATCTGCAAAAGAATGGCTTGTGGTCACCTATACAATCAAAGGATTTGATTGCATCAATGCAATGCTTGTAGGCCTAGAAAGTTCATGTTGCGGAAGAGAAATATAACAACTCTCTCCTTTTAGCATTCACTTACAAAGAAGATTATATCCCATTAGAAAAAGAAAAGGTAAATGTCATCCTCTTGATATTGATTTGACTAATATGCATATTGTGAAAGTGATTTTCTTGAAAAAAAATTCCCAAGGAAGGAAGAGATCAAAGTGAGACAAATTGTAGACTTGTTTCCCACCATGGTAGAAACGAAAAGATTGGAAAAATAAATTTTCTTCTTTGAATGATTAAAGTTTGTATCATTGCCATCATTATTCTTTTTATTCTAGTATTGGTGGAATTGATGGATACACCAAACCACTAGCTAATCGTCTTCCAAGTTTATCCAAGTGGTACACCTCAATCGCATCAATAAATGATGCTAATGGAGATTGCTTTGCTTTGGTCCATAGCCACCACCAAAACAAATATCAATAGCCTAATGGGAATATAACTACACACTTGCTAATCCTCTTGTGATAAAATGAAGAAATGGAATATGCCCCTAGCTTTCTCCAAATGAGAGATTCTTTGCTTATTTCAAACTTAATTAGTAATGGGCAATTAGGGTAGAGAAAGATGAAGTACCGTGAAGAAAAAGAGACTTGAGGAAAGAAAAGGGAAGGAGAAATATGCTGAAAGAGAATGGGCTTCATAGTGGGAAACTAGGGACTAACTACTAACTAGAGAGAAAGAGTTAGTGAGGCTCAGATAGATAGATGATCCAAACAGCACCTCTTATGGATCACATCTTAGTTATATGATACATACCCCGAAAATATTATTGACTAGAAGGAAACGCATACTTGAATTAACCACTCTAAGACTAAACTTAAATGAATAATTTGAATTTATCTATAATGTGCACAAAATATCGAACATTTTGAATCACCAACAATTTGCTCCCTGACTTCCATTTGGTTAGCAAAAGCTACAATCAGGTTTTTGAGTTTTTACATTCTGGGTTTTTGGGTTTGAGCTATAAATGGATTTCTATAAACCATAAAAAGGGTCAGCTTGCTGCATGAAGATCCCACATATGCAAGGTCCAAGGAAGGGTGGACCATAAAGGGTCTACAGTACATCCTTCAATTAATTTTTTATTTACTAAAAGTGAGCTCGTGCAGTTGGTCAAAGACAACAGGTCACCTCTCCTCATCTTGGTAAGAGTTGCACTTTTCTTTGTTGGGGAGATTTCAAGTATATTTAGAAACTTGGATGATAGGTTCTAGGTAAGTTTGCTTCAAAACTCTTCGTTGTAATAATAATAATAATAATAATAATAATAATAATAATAATAATAATAATAATAATTTATTCATGTAAATAAATGGATTTGATCCATTTAGTATATAATTCTTTCTATTTATATAAATAAATTGATCTTTATCCATAGTTATTTCTTTTTAAAAAATGCTTTGTGGTGGGCAACTAAGGTATTTTGGGAAATTCTCAAACCATCCTTTATTCATGTAAATAGAAAGAACAATATCCTTACATACTATTATTTTGTCATTCATCTGCTATGATATTTATATTGCTCGGAAAGAGATAGCACATTGAAACTCTTATAAGGACAGTTATGATTAGACAAAAAAATTTCCATAGCATTCGATTCAATTTAGTTTAAATTCTATGAAATTGAGATTTGATGTTTTAAAAGAGAAATATATTTTTCTCAAAAATGAGGGTCACATTTTGTGTTGAAACTGGATTTCATGTCAAACCAAACAGTTGAAAGTTGATTTTGATTAGAACCGGTTTCCTTGCATTTTCTCCTAACCAACTAGGGCCTATACGTGTATTTCTACCTGTCCATGCGTTTGTTGATTACTTGATATGGATGAGGGAACACCAAATAACAACTTAGACGAAAATGGGGAGGGATTCCACACCTTTGCTAATTTGTGTTAGAATTAGATGCATGATCATCCAAAACGTAGGATAGCAATTGTATTAGAAATAATAGAAAGTATGTCTAATTTTTTCATAGTTGGGGTCATCTAGCATATAGTATCGATGCTCTTCACAAGTTTAAATTTAGATAGCTTAAAGTTATAAGATGACGACGTCTGACAGAGCACGATGGCCACCTCCATTGACCCACCCAAGTGGCGCAACGTTAGTGCTGAAGGGAATAGCTTTCCAGGGGAATGCCTCTTCTACAAAACCTCATTTCATTCTCTACACATTGCTAGCTAGAAGTTTAATTGGGTCTTTATTTTGGAATTAAGTCCAAAATTTGCCATACTCATGCACACTTAACGGAAGATTGTCCGAAATCCAAATGTGGTTGTTCTACATTGATTTGAATTGATGAAGGGTTGGGTCTTTTGATCCAGTTCACACTAAAATGTGCCACAATTAACGTAGCTAGTCTTACCTTGATTAGACAATCCTATATACTTTTTGTGATTCTTATAATAGAACTTGACGCATACTAAGGCAGTTGGCTACTTAAGGTTGACTACGTCTATGGATAATCTGATCACATCAGTGATTACTAAGGCTGTTGGCTTCTAAACGCTTACTATGGTTATGGATAATCTAGTCATGTTGGTGACTAATAAGGCAATTGGCTTCTTCTTTGCGTAGCAAACTTGACCACCACTACGTACCAATTGATACCTGTGATGCCTGCTCTCCAGTAATGAACTAATGACCTTACACACTAATTGTAGGCCAAAATGTAGTATCATTGAGCATGAACATAATAGACCATCCCTTGCAGACCCTACCTTGGTAGAACTACTTTTCATCTAGTCTATGCAGGTATGGTCACAGTAACAAGTTGAAGGAACTGGGTTTCTCCACTCGATTGAGAACAAGAACGAAGAAATGTTCAATTAGCTTCAATGCAGACTATAATATTAGATCTGTTTGGCCCGGGGATAACAGCCTCTAGACTGAGCTGTCGATGGTTAGTAATATTTTCCCTCGCTATTTGCAGCCTTAAAGCATGAATGAAGAACAGACAGCCCAAGATTTTAGGGCTGCCAATAGCATCTAAATTCGGCAAATTTATCCAGATTTTGTAAAACCTGTGTGAAAATGGTCCATAAGGATCTACATTTCCCCTCATTGCTACAAATCTTTCAGAAAACCTTCGTGTATAACTTAAAATGATTGCAAGAAAGACATGACTATAGAGATGATTTCTGAGTTTGTCATATTTATCAATAGCTTTTCTGTTCATTCTATAAAGGGATGGGACATTGTTTCAAACAAATACAGTGAGAAGCAACGGACTGTATTTTGCCGTAAGTGTCTATGTCTGAAGATGCGATGCCATTGTAGGAGGGTCGTAATCTGAACTACTCTATCAGGTACGAATCATAGTGCCACATGAAAAAGGAAAAGGATTCCTAACGCTAGGAATCATTGTGCCACATGTGGAGCGTCTCGTGTTTAGCAAGTCTGAACCCATTTGGATCACTAGGAAGCATATTTAAGTAATCTTATCTTCTAACTTTTGTTCCATTTGAAAATGATACAAGATCAGATTCCATTATGAGATACTAATTCTCTTTCACTGTACGAATCAATGCAATGGACTGAATTTTATTTCTAAAAACTGGAATTTAGATGGCAATAGCATCTAAATTCAGCATGTTTATCCAGATTTTGTAAAACCTGTGTGAAAATGGTCCATAAGGATCTACATTTCCCTTCATTGCTACAAATCTTTCAGAAAACCTTCGGGTATAACTTAAAATGATTGCAAGAAAGACATGACTATAGAGATGATTTCTGCGTTTGTCATATTTATCAATAGCTTTTCTGTTCATTCTATAAACGGATGTGACATTGTTTCAAACAAATACAGTGAGAAGCAACGGACTTGATTTTACGATAACAGTCTCCATTTCTAGTACATAATGTCTGAAGATGCGATGCCATTGTAGGAGGGTCGTAATCTGAACTACTCTATCAGGTACGAATCATAGTGCCACATGAAAAAGGAAGAGGATTCCTAACGCTAGGAATCATTGTGCCACATGTGGAGCGTCTCGTGTTTAGCAAGTCTGAACCCATTTGGATCACTAGAAAGCATATTTAAGTACTCTTATCTTCTAACTTTTGTTCCATTTGAAAATGATACAAGATCAGACTCCATTATGAGATAATAATTCTTCTTTCACTCTACGAATCAATGCAATGGACTGAATTTTGTTTCTAAAAACTGGAAATTTGATTTATCAACTATGGATCAATGTAGGGAAAGTTTGAATTCTTTTAGGGAAAGGTAGTTCTGTTTTCAGCCCCGGAAAACTTATTTCTTTGCTTTGATTCCTTAACACATCCAAATTGTAGCTGTACACTTTGGGCGGACATAAACATCAGTCGTCATCGTGGCTCTATAATCTTGGAGAATTACAAGTCATTACCCCAATATTAATGATTAGCTTTAGTAAAGTTAAAAATAAAAGGCGGTGGTAATCTATCTATGAAATGACTATTTCACATACATCTGCTTGTTCGATCCACCTGATATTACATCTTCACTCAGTGAAGAAACCTTTATTAACATCACCTCCCACACATAGTTCCCAAACGTTTTAGGCGTTCAAGCCCTTGGGCTTTTTGACAAGGCGATAAGAATTAGGGTTTTTTGCAGATTTACCATTACTTTTTTTTTCATATTTGCAAAAAAATCCAAACATTTTACATTTTTGCAGATTTGCCATTAAGTTTTACAAAACTTTGCAAATTTACCATTCCATCTATTTTTCACTGTTATACTTTTGAAAATGTCAAAAATACCCTAGTTATCTGTTCTCCCTCTTTAAACATTACAGATAACGGATCTGTCTTGTTTCTATGGAAGAAGAAATAAGACATTCGGCAGAGTGCGTCATTGGATGGCGTTGCTTGATGAAGGATCATTAGCCATCGCCGTAGTTCTCCGTCGTTGTCATTCACCATTGTCAAAGCCTAGGTCTTCTTCAACAGAAACAAGACAGATATGTTCTGTAATGTTTAAACAAGGAGAACATATAATGGGGCTACTTTTGACATTTTCAAAATTTGTAAAATTTTGCAAAACTTAAATGGCAAATCTGTAAAAACTTAAAAACGCTGAATTTGTTTTGGAAAAATGCAAAAAAGTAATGGCAAATCTACAAAAAACCCTAAGAATTATAGACAAAATTTCCAATGGATACTTATTTTATACTCTCATTGGCAGCCCTAATACATAAATAGAATTATTTAAAAATAGATCTATTTGCATCTTAGGCTATTAATAGTAGGGAAGACAATTAGTATTAAGTTATTTGGGATGTGAAACAGCTTCTTTCTATTGCACATACCTTTGAATCCCTTTTATAGATGGAAGAATGAAAACAGCTCTTTGGCCCCTTGTTATAGAAAGATTTCAATTCAAACTTACAGTTCGGAAGAGAGCTTGTTTGTCTATGGATAGTAGTCTTAATCAAAGCAGCCCCCGCCTAATTGTCACCCTACACCCAGCCAATGTCATCTTGAAAATGGATTTAATTCAGAAGAACTTTCTCTTAAAAGGTGGAGAAAAAAAGCAAAGTTTCATCTTGTTTCAAGGTGAAGAGTCTGTAGACCAACGAAGGAAGGTGGGAGAAATCAAACGGATGGGTCTGATCAACCATATGTGGGACCCATCACAAAAAAGGTGTACCATTATATTATTGTTATTATTATTATTTTCTCCTCTTTATTTCTTTATTTACTATGTCTCTCATTTCTCATTTACTATGTTTGGGACCTCCCCCTTTTAATATTTAGGTTAAAAGTTTCACCGTCTTAGACACAGCAAAGAACTGTCTATGATCAACTACTAAAAAGCACTCTTTTTTAACTGTTCAAATCATCCTTCATCTTGATATTTTTGACACAAGATATGTTAAGTGGGAGAAATCAAGGGGATAGGACGGATCAATCATAGATGGGACCCATCATGAGAAAAGAGGTTGTAGTGCACACTATGCTATCATTCCTCAAGAAAGAAGGGTGGGATAAGTTCCAATGGAAGTGCTAATCAAGATGGATTCTCAAAATAATTCTAAAGTAATGGGCCCACTTATTCTTGATTAGCATAATTATAGACATCCCTAAATTTCTCAAAAGAAATGATAAGACGACAAAAAAGCATCATAGGTTGAAAGAATAAATTTTTGGAGGATTTGCCACATGTGCCAAGAAAAGGCACACTATCTTATATTATAGTGGATTGATTCTAATTCTAACCAAATACTGCCTTTATCAATAATTTCTAAAATATCTTTGATCTTCTATTAATTCCTAAAATATCTCTCTCCTCTCTCACTAACCTTTCCTATTTTAGTTCCAATTCCAATAATTCAATAATATTACAATATATGGTATTTTATTAGTCAAATGTAAGTGTGCCCTTAAAGTCTCTTTTCTCTTATTATTCTTCTAACCTATCCTAATTTTTTCTTGTTTTCCCTTTCATGATTTCTCATAACTCTTCTAATCTCCTTCTCTATCTTATTTTCTTCCAATGTCATTAGTTAAATGAATGGGACCAAAACTTTTTCTTTATCACTCCTTTTTTTTTTTTTAACCACATGACCTTTGTATCTCAATTGTTTTAATTTCTAATTTTATTTGTATACGTCATTTATATCAATCCCTAAAATCTCTCTCTCTCTCTCTCTCTCTCTCTCTCTCTCTCTCTCTCTCTCTCTCTCTCTCTCTCTCTCTCATCATTTTCACATATTTATTTTCTTATAATTCTAATTATTCTTGCATTTATTTTATTATATATTATATATATAGAATTTTTCTTCACCCCTTTGAAATATATTTCTACTTGGCCATGTGGCAGTTTTCCTTAAACCTTCTTTTTTCTTGCGTAACATAGGTATTTTTATAATTTAAATTTTTTTCTATCTTGTTTTTGTTTTAATCACAGTATTAGATTGGGGGGAGAAAAGATCTTGTCATGGTCGTACAATACGATCAAGATGATTAAAAGATAGGCAAAGTTATATCCTAATCAAAAGGAAGAAAAACCATAAAGATTATATCAGATGACTAAACTTGTGCATATCTTGCTATAATTGATGGAAGATTAACCCCTTTTCTAGCAAGTTCATCAGCTAGTTTAGTAGCAAACCTATGAATATGAGAAAAAGACAAATCATTCTCATTAACAATAGCTATAATTTTATCCCTCATGGGACAAAATCTCCAAGGAATTGATCCATTGTTTTTCACCTATGAAATCACGTTGATTGAATCACCATCAATTGTTAATGGAACCTGCCTTTGGCAATTGTTGATGCCTAAAAGTTATTATCCAATCTCTGCCTCATTTGAACATGTAATTCTAACTAGACTTTTATAATAAAAAAGAAATTACTATGTTCATTCCTAAGGGCACTACCCAGCTTGATGCCTCCAAGCTACTCAAGAAGTGGAGGGGTCCAACATTTCCTTGCTCTTCACGCTAAGAACAATCTCACTCTATTTCATAAGTATTCTGCTCTTTCTACTAGGAACAATCTCATTCTATTTCCCAAGTATTTTGCTTGTTGAAAAAGTATTAAAGTCTCGCAAGACCAAAGCCCAATTGGCCACTTTTACAAAGATTGATTAGTAAAGAAATGGAGAGATAATCCATCATTGAAACAATTTACGTTCTACTATAACCATATTGACCAAATACCTACAATGAAAGCTAGATTCCATAAAGTTTTACCTATTTGCTTGAGATTCTTCACATGCTATTGAACCATCAAATTGGTAAGGAGTTTGGCACCACCCATTTCAAATTTAATTTGCTTAAAATTAAGTTCCAGATCTTTTGTGCCATGAGGCATTGTACGAAAAGATTATCTCGATCTTCTGAAGCTTGTGTACACATGTAGCTCCAGGACAAACTATTCTAGCCTTTTGATTGCATGTGGTAAAAAATAAGTGTTTTATCAAGAGCTATAGTCCATGTAAAGCATAGAACTTTTGGAGGTGCCTTCGAGTTCCAAATCATATTAGTCGGTGGCTAAATCTTATCATGAGACATAAGAAGCTTGTACACAAATTTGAAGTGAAACACCCAAACAAACTCGGAGACCAAATAATCTTATCCTCCTAATATTGGTCTGAAACTATTGCATTTAGTTCATTCAATTGTCCTTCTTCAAAATCTCTTAAGCTTGACAGAGAATGAATATTCCATTGGGCTTCAATGTGATCAATTATGAAATCACTTATCCTTCTTCAACCTCTATTATCCTAAAAAATCATGGATCCAGTATAATTAAACTTTGATTACCCAACCACAAGGTAGTGTGAAAATTTATTCTATCTCCTTACATAGAATCTCACATGGTTTTGAAAGAAACTTAACTATTTCATAATGTCCTTCCATTGTCCAAATCCACTAGTCATAATTCAATTGATATCTTTCTTTTTTCAATTGTTACCACAATAAATTGTGGTAATTAGCATAACATGAATTATTCTTTGTTAACAAAGCATGATTTAGCTTTAAACATCTCCCTAATCTAATGTTAATCTCTCTTTCTCTCTCTCTCTCTCTCTCTCTCTCTCTCTCTCTCTCTCTCTCTCTCTCTCTCTCTCTCTCTCTCTCTCTCTCTCTCTCTCTCTCTCTCTCTCTCTCTCACTCTCTCTGTCTCTATATATATATATATATATATATATATCTATGAATTAAGTCACTTATCTTATTTTCAAAGAAGGAGGTTTCTTTACCATGTCTTATTTTAAAAAATAGGCCCTACTTATCCATGGCTTGGCTGAATGACCAATGCACCACCTAATGCACAGCAAGGGGCAAATAAACTAGTTATAATCTTATACTATAAATTTCTCTTATATTTTCTTCAAACTTTCCAATTTATTTTTGCATATGTTTTCTAAAGAAAGGTCTTTTAAAGTAAACTTTATCTATTGGTCTATCTATTGTATTTTGAGTTTATCTTTCCTCTTTTGTTTTCTGTTAGTCTTTCTAGATGTACTATGTTCTAAGGAAACAGCTTCTAATATATAATGACTAGAAAGTCTTCGTTTCACTTACACTATTACATAGAAGGCTTTTAAAGTCGGCAAAAAACATTAATAGAAGTCAGTAACAAAAGTGACATCTATGGAGCCGACTTGAAAAATTGGTAAGAAAAGAAGTTGGTAAGGAAATAACTTTACAAGTATTGATTTTTAAAGTAAATAACAAAAACTACTTTAAAAATGGAGCCTTTTAAAGTTGTTTGGAAAACAACTTCAAAAGAGTCCATATTTTAAGTCGTTAAAAATAAAAATAAAAATAAAATTAAAAACATCAACTTATGAAGTCATTATGAAAAAAGCAACTTAAAAAATGTATCTTTGGAAGTCATTTTTGAAAAGAGTCAATTTTTGAAGTCATTTTCTTAAGAACAACTTCAAAAGTGATTTTATTTTTTTTTAATATTTCTTTTGCTTACATTGCAATCTACCTGCATTTCTATATACATTCAATGTGCCACCTGGTACATTGTTTTTGCAATCTTAAAACACATGAAAAAGAAATATATGTTTACTTTCACATTGGGTATAAAACATCCAAATTCTTCATCCATTCACATCACACCACATTAACGCATATATTCACTTTTGCACCACATTCACATCTTGAAATGACTTGATAATTAAAGAAACTACACCACATTCACTACAATCTCCACATTCACTTCATTTAGACCACATTCGCTTCATTTAGTTCTAGACACCAAGTTCCCTAAATTCATCATCCCATATAATATTTATGCTTCAATAAAAATAATGAAAACTTGACGAACACATGCATATCCACATTCACTTCATTTACTGTCCAAGTTCCCCTCATTCATCCCATAAAATGTATATACTTCAATGAAAATAGTGAAAAATAGAAAATATGCATATCAATGAAAAGAACACTTTGTTATGGAAAAGGAAGTTTACATTCATGAAGTTACTCCAACTGTTCTAATTAAAACTCACTACATACTCGGCTCATTCGCTTCATATTTCATTGAGGTTTACTTTGGAGTAACTCTTCTTGTTTGCTCATTTAGGAAGCACAACAACTTGGAATACAACATTTTTAATTCAATTGACACATTCTTTTGAGTTGGGATCCATCAACAATTGTGAAAAAAATATAAGATTGTGACCAGTAAAAAGTGTCTTACTTTCTTAATTAGGAGACCTAACACCATCAAGTACTAGGGTCCTCATGTATCTCACCACATTGTATTGCACTTCCAATCAGACTACTATTTGTGGTACTATGCAAGAAGAAAAACAAAAAGGATCAGTAATTACCATGTGTAATATTGCAAATTTAATTTGTAAAATAGAGTAATTAACTGTTTCCATACCTTTACATTCTTCCAAGTGAGTTTTGGTGATTGCAAAGTCTAAGTCAAATTAACCTACATCAAGGGTGCTTTATAAATTTAAATTTTAAATGCGTCAGAAACAAATAATTTTTTTATTTTTTTATACATAATACATGAAAAGATTAAAATCTTACTTATTTATGATTTCTAGAAGGGTTGGACGAGCATGTGATCCACAAGAATAAAAAGGAATGCTTGCCAACCATGTACATCCAAAACAAACAGCATCCAATGATCCATATATACACAATTATATGAATTGTTATTGAAGTTTACACTCCTTATGTGTAGAACAAGTTATCACAAAAATAAAGAAAAGAAAATAGACCTGTTATTGTAAGGAATCATTATGCCTTGCCCCTTGGAGCACTAGAAGAACCCTGAAAATATATCATCTACACACCCTTCCATCGCCCATTGCTCCATTGCTCCACACATGATGCTGGAATCAAGGATAATAGTACAACACATCCCCAACCCCAAAAAGGCTCATTGCATTATTCTGGAAGTTGCATAAAAGAAATAATTATAACTTATTATGAAAAAATAACATCTAATGTCAAGTACTATAAAAGTGGATATTTGTATATACCCCATGTAGGAAACAAAGTGAGGGTGCTAGAGTTGATTCCATTTCTAAACTCATAATAGGTCCTCTGCCATAAGTGGCATCTCAACAATGACATTGACAAGCACTCCCACCTTGATCTATAAGGGGTTGATTTCCTTCTCTTCATTGGCGAGTCCAAAGAGTAACCTTAGGGATTGAGGCATGTTAGGTGGGATTTCAATGTGATCCTTAGACAATAGTTATAAAAGTTGTAGAGTCAATTAATATTGATCAATGAAGAAATTCAAATTTATGATGAAAAATAAACATAAATACTGGAACTAGTAAATTGGTGTGATGGTAGCTAAGGGTATTGTTAAGTGTTCAATTTTGGTCAAAACACCCCTAATTTAACGTTCAATTAGATCATCTTGCTCATTAAATATGTGATTTTTAGCTTGATTTTGAATTTAGCTCTAATTGAGCATCCAATCATTAATTTGTCAAAATTGACGGTCAGATGATCATCAAAGCTAATCAGAGGTATAATGTATAGTTTAGATTACTCTAATTTGGTTTTTTATTTTACAGATTAACCAGAAGAAGCTAGGATGGATCAGAACAAAGATTAATGGTGCAGATGGAATGAATTATTAAAGAAAATTCTATTTTAAAGGAAAGCAGGGAGAAGGAAAGTTACACTTGTTTCTAAGGTGGAGAAGCTTCCAAATTAAGGAGATGAATAAAAAATAGAAGGAAATCAAGGGAGAATGTTTGCAAAGAGGAAACAAAGTGATTATATAAGAGAAGAAGCAATCTCTTCACTCTCTCTCCCCCTAGGCTGGGCTGGAAGTAGGAAACCGTGCTCCTCCCTTTTCCCATTATCTTCTTCTTCTCTCACCCTCCCTCTTTCTCTCTATCCCCTCTTCTCCCCCACATTCTTCTCCTTTCCTTCCCCCTTCTCTCTCAATGCTCCTCTTCTTCTTCTTTCCATCTCTTTCTCTATCATCTCTGTTCCCACTTCACCACTCCAATAATACTAGCTTGTCCCCTGCTCCCATCTCTCTTTGTTGTACTTCTTCCTCATCACCTGACTAGTCCCAGCACCTCTCCATCTCTCTTTGTCTTCCTTTCTCGTCCCACTCTCTCTCTCTCTCTCTCTCTCTCTCTCTCTCTCTCTCTCTCTCTCTCTCTCTCTCTCTCTCTCTCTCTCTCTCTCTCTCTCTCTCTCTCTCTCTGTTCTTCTACATCCCCAGGCGGTGATAGATTGCGTTGTCTGAACTAAGCACTGCCCAGTCTCTTCATTGTCCTAGCCTACTCCTCCGCCTCACCTTCCCACTTCTTCTATTCTCCAGCTTAGATACTCCTTATTCTTCTTTGCCCTAGCTCTCTATCTCTAGGCCCTTTCTTCTTACCTGCATCATACTGCACCCCCCTTGTCTCTGATCTTTCCATCTCCATCTCCTACTGTTTATAGCCTCTGTCAGCCCTTCTTTCTCAATCTCAGCTCTTACCTCCTATCTTCCCTCATTCTTTCTCACATCTCCAACATTGCATGATCTTCATCTCTACTCTGCCCTCCTTCACCACCCCTCTCTCTATTTCACTCCATCCCATTCCCATCTCTTCTCGGCTCCACCCCAGATAGCACCGGACTGCTCAGAGCTTCTAGCACCAGCTTCACCACCATCGTCACTGGTGCTTAAAGCAACCAGTAGAGCATCATGCTCCACCATCATTTGCCCACTCTCCACTGACCTTTACTTTCTCTTTCGGGCAGCATAATCGCACCTGGCACCTTCTTCTCCCTTCTCCCCCATCTCCTTCTCCACCAGTTTCTCCTCCTTCATCAGGTTTTCCTTCTTCCCAGTTTCTTTTTTTGTTTTAATTAGATGTTTGCTGTAATTCAAAATTTACCCATTGCACTTGATTTTAATTACATTTTAGTTCTTTTCTTTAATTCCCTCTATATCCTGCATCTGTTCCAATATTAATTTATCTTCATTTAGCTTATCTAGGAATTGTCCAATCTGAGCCAAATCAATTAAAGCTTAACCCAATCAATGGCTTAGCCTTAAAAAATAAAAAACTCTCAATTTCTCTTCTGTTTCTTCTCTGATTTTCAATTAAATTTTAGATTTCATTCTTAAGACATCTCTGAACTTAATTGATATCTCTGATCTTTAATTTGAAATCCATAAAGTGATGTAGACCGTCCAAATCCCAAAATCCCCAGATCTTTACAATTTTGAAGAATCTAACAAATTCAACTGGTAGATCTTTAATCAAGGACATGTTGAAGATGTTTATGAAGGCCAATTAACTCTAAGAATACTAGAATTGAAGAAATTGATAGGGAATATGCTAGGGAAGTAGATTCTTCATGTTATTTGCTTTATTTTCTTTCTTTTTGAAGTGGAAATTCTGTAACTTTTGGTAGTTGAGTAGATTTGAACCTTTATTCCATTTCCAATAATTTTTTGTTATTTATTTCTAAAATTTGATAATTAAATTTTATTAAAACTCCAATTTCTTAAAGTGAGACTTTGTGGGATCAATCTGTACTTGCACACGTTACACTACAATAGCCTGTGCACTTGTGAAAAACATCAACAAGTTTTTCACATTGTTGTCGAGGACCCGCAATGTAGTTTTTATAAAATGTAATTAAAAAATGCATAGAAATTCAAAAAATTAGAAAAATCCAAACAAAAATTAGGAATTGCATAATATTAGCATTTTAGGCATTTTTGTGCGCATTTTTTAATTTTCTTAGTGCATAATCACCTTATTTTCTGAATTTAGTACATATTTCTAATTTTCTTTTCAAGTAAAATAGGATAGTGGAGGAAATTGGAAAGTGGATCTTCATCAAAATAGAAATTTCCCTACTTTCTTAGATTAGGATTTTCCTTTTCTTTTAAGTGAATCTTGTAGTGAGGATCTTTGTAATTTTCAATTTCCATTTCAATTTTAAAAGGGTTGTTAATATAGGGTAGGTGTGGGATAAGGTGGCTCACACTTGATCTACATTAGAAATCCCATTGTAAGTATCCCTCACTCCTTTAATTTCCTAGATTAGGGTTTGAAGATAGGATAATCTTGCATTATTTGGTTGAATCATTACATATAGAAAGCATATTTGATAATTGTTGCAGTTTTAGGGTTTTGCATTAGTTTACTATTTTAGTTACGTTCTTAGGGCACGTTTACTGCTTTAAGGTGATATATATGTTGATCGCACTACTATGGAGAGTGGAAATTAATTAGTAAGGGCGCCTACTCCCACAAGATAAAGGGTATATTTCATCACCACTCCTTGACCCACGTAGGATAATCACCTCAAGTGAGCAACCCTACCTTTCAAATTAATCTAAAGTCAATGAGAAGAGACCTATAAGGCCATCACATACTTGTAGAACCTTCTTACTAGGATGCGATCTATTGTAACTTCAATGGTTTCGACCACTGTGCTTATAGTGGGTGTCTTAAAATTCAAGTAATTTTCCCACTCCTTTTGTTGACATTTGTTGAGGTCTAAACGACTCCTTGCACGAGTATTGTATTAACCACCTTGCGCAGAACCTCACTGGGAAGCAATAGCCAAATCTAAAAGAGAGGAGGAGCACTAGATTAGGCTAATTTAAAAGTATTGTCCCCTCACAAATTCAAGAAAATCAAAATATTGTTGCTTATTAGCCTCGAGGATTATATTGTGCCCTTTGTTTGTCTATCATTTTAGGAAGTTAGGTTGCATCATGTAGGTTAGTTTTTCCTCTTAAAAAAAATAAAAAATTCAACATTGTATAGAACGATTTGTTTCATTGTATCCAAAGTTAAGATCAAAAGCCTATCAAGAAGGGGATAGATTTCATAGATTAGATGCATCAATGGATAGGTTAGATATTATGGAAAGTCAAATGCTTAGGATAATAGCTTTTAGGCAAGCTATGCCATGACCTAAATACCATAATGACTATACCTATTATGAGCATCCCTATTCCACTCCTTTATGGCCCCCATCAAACTCCATGGACAATGAATACTATTAGGAGCCAGTGGATGCACGTAATGCATTCACATACCCTAGCAATTCTTATCTTGAGAAAATTACCAAGACTATAATGGATGGTCTCAGGATTAACAATATTAGGAAGAACCACAATGGTCCCACCCAGGTCAACACTATCATGATTATTCAGAATATCAGGGTCAACCATCATGTGTTCAACCTGCTCAGTCCTTTTTCAGTACCCCAATGTCATAGCAATACCAACCCTATGAGTCGTTTCCTCTACAACGTGAAGAACAATTTTTTGAGAGAATAGAACAAGTCATAGCTGATAGCTAAAAGGAAATGAGACAAGAGATGGGAAAATGGGTAAAGGAAATGTAACTAATATAGAAAAATACTGATAGAAACATTGCTAAAATTATAAAAAGAACTAAGGAACTAAAGCAAAATGGGGATAATGAAGAACCATTTATTACTAATAATAGGATGGAAATTTTTTATGGTCCTTCTAAGCCACAAATTGCACAACCATCCTTAAAAACCTCCAACTTAGATCTACTCAAACCATGTCTTGTTTCTTATGATTATGATGAAGAGACTTCCATTAATGAAGAAAATAAAGCTTCAGAAATGCCTAACCCAAAACCTCCCGCTCATTTTTATGACTTTGATGAAGACACATTTATTGAGGAGGTGAATTAGTTCTTGGATATTGTGCCTTTGATAGACACTTTTCAATGGAAAACTAGAGTAGAACTCCCTATAGAGCCTAATTTTCAATTGAGCCTTATAAAGTAGAAGATGTACCTTATTGGGACCTACATACCTTATTTGAGCAACCATTAGACATTAATTTAGTTCAATCTAAAATCTTGCAGGTGCTGGAAGAACAAAAAGAGAAATAGTCCATTGATGTACTAGCCTTACATCAACCAACTCTAGGGTACACATTAGAAAATAACCAAGGTTTAAGCCAAACATTGTCCCCATCTCTAACAATATACAAATAACCTTTTAGGGAAGGGCAAAGTTAGCTTATACCCCTATTTTAGGAGAATGTTAGCGAAATGGAGGAAAAAGTTAACTTGAATGCAATAGTCATTGTTATCCCTCAATTTGGTCAAGAAAGGACCATTCATCTCCAAATGGCCTAACAAAATGCATGATAGTACATGAAGTCATTATGTTACCATCACCTCAATTTTTGAGGTGGAGGAATTATATTGACTACCATGAAATTTTGTAGGTGGGCGACCACCAATATGATTCCCCACAATTAAAAATCATGGTGATTTTCATTTTTTTAATGTTACCACCACTAAAATTTTTAGGGTGGAGATAATACATAGATTACTGCAAGATTTTGAAGTGGCATGAGAAATCTCGCCATTTCATCTTAGGGTTAGGATTAGGACAAATAATATGACTTGGTTAGCTCTAGGTTGAGAAATTAGGTTAGGTCATGTCTAGCTAAAGATGTAAAACTTAGAGCTTCCTGGGAAGCAACCTAGATGTTTTACAAATCTCCATATTCTACTTCCTTCCATTGTCATATAGATCCCATGTTTTCCAACATTGAGGACAATGTTTCATTCAAGTTGAGGGGATTAGATGCAAATACAGATTTTGAATTTTCCTAAGTTTTCTTGATTCTTTTGAAAAAGAAAAAAGTTGGAAAAAAAGTTTTTAAGGTAGAGTTCCGTTACTATTATGAGAACTGGATGTTCAGAATTTAGAAATTCCATGGTTTTCACCTCTTAATAGAAATGTACATAATTAGTTTTGCTTATCATTCATGTGTTGAAGCATTTTATGAAAGTTGGTTCTTAGAAACTATTTACACACAGCACATAGTCAATACTAATAGAGAGGTATGACTTAGAAACCCAGAGGAAAAGCAATGGAGACTTATAACCCAATGAGACTTAGGGACTATCTTTTTTCAGAGAGTTATAAGTAATTCCACAATTTCTTTAACAAATATAAAATTAGTATGATCCTATTATCCTTGTTTTCTTTAAACATCAAGAATAAATAGGAGTAATAACTTTAATTTTAGAAAATTTATTGAATCTGATAGACTTTAAGAAACTTAGGAAATGATATAGGCCATCCTTGCTCAACCTGGAGATATAAAGCCTACCCAATATATCATACCACTCGTTAGCCCTTTTAAGTCCATTATTAAGCCTTTTTTTTAAAAATCCCACCCACCTTAGACTGAAACAAGCTAATAAAATAACCACTACCCATCTTCAAAATGAGTAGAGTTAGTAGAAAAAGTTCAAAAATAGGACAAAAAGTCAAAGAAGTGAGAAAAATGAGTTGTCTTTCTTCCAAAGAAGTACAAGAAAAGGAAAAGTGAAAAAAAAAAAAAAATTTGAAAGAGAAAGACAAAAATATGAAAGAGATATTCACTTCAAGTACAACCCCAAAACAAAAGTTGTTCTAACAGATATTCATTAAAGACTTCTACTCAATTTTGAACCTTCAAAATCCTTATACCCTTCTTTTCTAAACCTATCCTATGAATACATTTCATCCTAATTAAAGACTTATTGATCTTAGGTGAAAAGAAGGAATTAAGGTAAACTACCCCTAATATTCTTGGTGATAACATCCACTCTTAGGGATCACTTTCCTTTGTCTCACAAGCATTTAAAAGATTTATGTGAACCATTAGCTTATTGGATTCGGTCATATAATGAGAGAAATATGTTTAAACTCTTATCTAAGAGTTTCATTTCTGAGAGTATATCTGTGAGGATCTGAGAGTATATCAATTAGAAGTCAAGATTTATGGAGCTATACACATGCACTCACTCTAAGAAATAACTCAAATAAAATGTCTTTAATATGTGTATGATGTGTAAAATTGTTAAATCCTTTCTTTAAGTTGTGAAAAACTAGTAGATTGCTAATGAACGAGGATTCTCTTAGATAAAATAGGGGATTCAGCCTAATTGAATTTTGTGGGTATATTCACTGCGAACCCTCATGAGGCATAACTCATCCACTAGGGGTAACTTAGGGGTTCAAGGGCTTGTTGCATGCGCTAAATGCAATCATGAGTACCTACTAAAGTGGCACTTTGTACCAGTTTTTGAAAAATGATTTTCTACATGTTTTGCCTAGGACTAGTAAAATACTAGTTGGGGGTGTGTTAAGTGTTCAATTTTTGTTAAAATACCCCTAATTTAGCATTCAATTAGATCATCTAACATATTAAATTTGTAATTTTTAGCCTGATTTTGAATTTAGGTTAAATTGACCATCCAATAATTAATTTGTCAAAATTAATGGTTAGATGATCATCAGAGTTAATTAGAGGTATAATGTATTGTTTAAATGACTCTAATTTGGTCTTTTATTTTACAGATTAACCAGAAGAAGCTAGGATGGTTCAGATCAAAGATTAATGGTTCAGATGGAGTTAATTATTAAAGAAAACTTTGTTTTAAAGGAAAGTAGGGAGAAGGAAAGTTACACTTGTTTCCAAGGTGGAGAAGCTTTCAAATTAAGAGAGGAATAAAAAATAGAAGGAAATTAAGGTGGAATGTTTGGAAAGAAGAAACAAAGTGATTATATAAGAGAATAAGGTAATCTCTCCACTCTCTCTGCCTGCTAAGCTGGGCGGGAAGCAGGAAATCGTGGTCCTCCCTTTTCCCATTATCTTCTTCTTCTCCCACCCTCCCTCTCGATCTATTCCCTCTTCTCTCCCACATTCTTCCCCTTTCCTTCACCCTTCTCTCTTAACGCTCCTCTTCTTCTTCTTCTTCTTTCCATCTTTTTTCTCTATCGTCTCTGTTCCCACTTCACTACTCCAACAGTACTAGTTTATCCCCTGCTTCCACCTCTTTCTATTGCACTTCTTCCTCATTGCCTAACAAATCCCAGCACCTCTCCATCTCTCTCCTTCTTTTTTTTCTCGTCTTACTATCTCCATCTCTCCGATCTCCCCATATCTCTCACTCTTTCATGCCTCACTCTTCTCCTTCTCTTACCCAGCCATCTTGTTTCTCTGTGCTCTCTCACTCTCTCATGCGTTCTCCCTCTGTATCTCTCTCTTTCTCTTTGTTCTTCTACATCGTCGGGTAGTGATGGATCATGTTATTTGAACCAAGCATTGCCCAATCTCTTCACTGTCCCAGCCTGCTCCTCTGCCTCACCTTCCCTCTTCTCTTGTTCTCCAACCCAGATTCTCCTTATTCCTCTCTACCCCAGCTCTATCTCCCGGCTCTCTCTTCTCACCTGCATCACATCGCACCCCTCTTCTCTCCGATCTCTCCATCTCCCACCTTCTCTTGTCTCTGTTAGCCCTTCTTTTACGATCTCTGTTCTCAGCTCCTATCTTCACACTTTCTTCCTCACATCTCCAGCACTGCTAGATCTTCATCTATGCTCTACCCTCCTTAACCACCCCTCTCTTTGTTTCACTCCATCCCATTCCCATCTCTTCTCAACTCCAACCTAGATAGCACCAGACTACCCAGAGCTTCCAGCACTGGCTTCACCACCATCGTCACTAGCACTTGAAGCCATCGGTAGAGCATCGTGCTCCATCGTCATTTGCCCACTCTCCACTGACCTCCACTTTCTCTTTTGGGCAACATAATCACACCCAGCATCTTCTTTTCCCTTGTCTCCCATCTCCTCCTCCATTGGTTTCTCCTCCTCTATTGAGTTTTCCTTCTTCCTAGTTTCATTTTTTGTTTTAATCAAAATTTTGCTTTAATTCCAGTTTTACCCATTACACTTGATTTTAATTCCATTTTAGTCATTTTCTTTAATTCCCTTTATATCCTGCTTCTGATCTAGTTTTAATTAATCTTCATTCAGCTTATCTAGGAATTGCCCCAATCTAAGCCAGATCAATTAAGGCTTAACCAAATCAATGGGTTAGCCTTAAACAACCAAAAACTCTTAATTACTCCTCTGTTTCTTCTCTAATTTTCAATTAGCTTTTAGAATTTATTATTATGACATCCCTAAACTTAATTAATGTCTATGATCATTAATCTAAAATCCATAAAGTGATCTAGACCTTCCAAATCCCAAAATCACCATTTATTCTAGATTTTTACAATTTTGAGGAATCTAACAAATCCAATTAGCAGATCTTTAATCAAGGACATGTTGAAGACATTTATGAAGGCTGTTCGACTCTAAGAATACTAGATTTGAAGAAATTGATAGTGATTAAGCTAGGGAAGAAGATTCTTTATGTTATTTGCTTTATTTTCTTTCTTTTTCAAGTGAAAATTCTGTAACTTTTGGCAATTGAATAGGTCTGAACCTTTATTCCATTTTCAGTAATTTTTTGTTATTTATTTCTAATTTTGGCAATTAAATTTTATTAAAAATCTAATTTCTTAAAGTGAGTCCCTATGGAATCAACCCGTACTTGCACATGCTACACTACAATAGCCCGTGCACTTGCAAAAATATCTACAAGTATATTAGGCTACCTCGATGGCACTTTTTGCTATTGATTAACCTTAAATATAATTAATAAATGATAAAATTAAGGTCTCTATTTAAAAAATGTTGTTGAGAAAGGTAGTGTGAAAATATATATACCATGGACTTTGTAGGAATGATGAATTCCTCCTGCTAAGCAAGTGATATGCCACTACTTGCCCAATAGTTACAACATTTTCCATTTATAAAGGAAATAAAAGGTAGGTAGTCACAATCAAAGCCATGTTAATGGACACGCACTTAGTATGTGGAGGCATACTAATTTTGTGAAAAATGTTTGATTCATGCTCATGGAATGATCCAACTATGACAGTGTTTTGATAGGTGTTCGAGGCCAATAGGCATTAATGCACTTGCAAATCATAAATACATTAAACATTGAAGAGGTTAAGATAAGAGAATTACAGAAGCACAATAAAAAAGTTCTAGTGTAGTAAATACCTCCTTGGCTAGAATTTTTGTCTCAAAGGGCATAGGTTGTCTTTCTTGATCTTCTTCAGTAGGAGAGTTACATCTAGCATGTGATGGAGGTACAACAGTGGTACAAAGATCTAGTAGAAGGGGTGTAGAAACTATCACCAAATCCTCATGTTAAGTGTTTAATTTTACTTTAAAAACCCTTAATTTAGCATTTAATTTGATCATTCAATCACTTAATTTTGTAATTTTTTTATTAAGTATTAATTTTAGTTCCATTTAATCATCCAACCATTGATTTACAAAATATAATGGTCAGATGATCATTAAGAGCTAATTAGATGATTAAAGTATAATCAAGATGAATCTAATTGAGCTTTTTTATGTTGCAAATAAGTCAGATTATGAATTGGAAGGTTTAGATTGAGCTAAACGGTGCCAGGTCATCTTAAAAGGCATGATGGAATAGTTTTTAATTGAAGATTAAGGAGTGACAAACTCGTAAGAGAAAGGAAACCAATGAAGCTAAGGTGTTCTTCTAAAAGTGGAAAGCATGCTATTATGGAGGAGTTCAAGGAGTTGCTATCATTAAAAGGACATTTTAAATATTAAAAAGGAAGAAGTACTAGATACTGTTTCTAAAAGAGAAAAAAAACTAAAAATTAAAGAAGATTGATGTAGAAGAAAGAGGAAATTGAGGGAGAAGCACACTACAAATAACATGAAGGAAGAAGGAGGGGATATTTTAGAAGTCCAAGCCTCAACCACGGAGGAGAAAGACTGAAGGAAGGAAATCTGAACCGAATCTAGCTCACCTCTGAGTCCTCTCTCTCTCTCTCTCTCTCTCTCTCTCTCTCTCTCTCTCTCTCTCTCTCTCTCTCTCTCTCTCTCTCTCTCTCTCTCTCTCTCTCTCTCTCTCTCTCTCTCTCTCTCTCTGACTAGCTCTTTAATGAAGGAGGAGAAGCTGAGCATTGATTTCTTTCACCTTGCTTCACTTTTTTTTTTGTTCACCATCTTTCTCTCATCGTTCCCAATTTTTTCATCCTTCCTTCCTTCTTTTCCATCACCATTTTCAATTTCCTTGGTTCAGTCATTTTTTTTCCTGTTCATTATTAGTTTCCTAAGTGTATTCCCTTATTCATCATTGATCCTTGCTCTTGATTTCTCACCAATTTTCCTTGTTTTCTCTTCATTTTACATGTTTGCATTGTTTTAAGTAAAACCCAATTCTAGTTTTCCCCTATTTTGCTTTATCTCGCTTTGTTTCCTATCGTCTATGCATCATCTTCTTCCTCTAGTTTTCTTTCTTTGTTTCGGTTAAAACTAGAAAATGGATAAAGTCAATTTTTGCCCATGGTTCCTTTTCCTTAATTTCATTTATATCCTTAATTTCATTTTCCTTATTTCATCTTCTTCTTATCATTGTTCTGTGATACAAGTTTTGTCCTATTCTTAGCTAATCCTTGAACTGTGCTATTCCAATTTTAGTTTGATTAAAGTTTAACTGAATCAACAGTTTAGCTTTAACCAATGGAACAAGTTAATTTTTTGTTCTTTTTCTCCTTAGATTTTCAGTCAATTCTCAAACATTCATCTAAACACAATTCCTAGCTAATCTAGTAGATCTAATCTTGAATCTACTTCCAAAAAATTTATCTAAGCCATTTGATCTTCAATTTTTACATTGACCCAAATCTTTAGATTTTTGGAAGATCTGATTAATTCAACCATTGAATCATTAATCAGAGACCTAAGGTATGGATAGATGAAGATTGATCAACTAGGATATGGCCAAAATTGAAGAATCTTGCTAAGAGGATTTCAATTGATATATTTTTTAAAAATTTTTGTCTTTTAACTTAGAATTGTGTATTTCTCATTAATTCAATAAATCTAAGTTTCTAATTTATTGTTATTTAATTTTTAATTTTTGTTAATTTGTGAAAATTTAAATTTTATTTAAACTCCATTTTCTTTATGTCAAGCTTCTATGGGATTGACTCGTACTTACACAAGCTATACTACAATAGCTTGTGCACTTGAAAAATAATCAACAAGTTCTTGGTCCCATTGTTAGGGACCCACACCAAAGTTCTCATAAAATTTAATAAAATCAAAAAATAAAAAAATTCTAGAAATTACATCCATTTAGCATTTTAAGGTACATTTGTTAATTTTTCTTAGTGCATAATTACTCCATTTCCTAAAATTTGGTACTTTATTACTATTTTTTATTTGGTAAAAAATTATAAAAAGAGGAATTCAAGGAGGACCTCAATTAGGATAGTCATTTTTTTTAATGAATTATAGTGAGGATACATTATTTTTTTATTTATCATAATTTATTTAAAAGGGTTGTAATAATATAGGTCAAGGGTGGACCATTGTAACTTAGAGGTGGACGTGGAATGTAAATGGTTCCACCCTTGTACAAGGAGAACTTACATAGGACCCTACTGTAAGTATTCCTAACTCCTTTAAATTCTTAGATTTAGGTTTGCATTGTTTGGTAGTATAATTGTATAAATAGCATAATTGATAGCTATTACATTTTAGGGTTTGCATTAGTTTATTCTTTTTAATTGCATTTTAGGGCATGCTTATCACTTTAAGGTGGTTTATATGTTGATCAAATTATAATGAAGTTTGGAAATTAATTAGTGAGAGCACTTGATCCCACAAGATTAAGGGTGGATTTAATCACCATCTCTTCGCTCACATAAAATAATCACCACAACTGTGTAACCCATCCTTCTTAATTAATTTAAAATCAATTAGAAGAGATCTATAGAGGCGATTGTATGCTTGTAGGACCCTCTTGGAAGGAGGCGACCCATTGCCACTCAGCAGCCCTTGTTTAACTAACTGCATTGGTATTTAAACTACTAGCTCTATAGTACATTCAACGATTCAAATTACCTATAGCTAGTCGAGGAGGGTGTGAAGTTGTTGGTTAGGTTAGGATCTAACTAGTTAGCAATGGGACAAGTTTGAAAGAGAGGAGCATTAGATTATATTAATCTAAAAGCTTCTTCCCCACATAAATTGAAGAAAATCAAAATATTTCAGCTTGTTAGCCTTAGGGATTGTTTAATTGTGCCCTTTGTTTGTGCATCATTCTAGACACTAAGTTGCATCATTTATTTTAGTTTTCTTCAAAAATCAAAAACAAAAAACAACACAACAATAAAAGAAAATTTAATTTAAAAAAATCTTTCTTTATGTGCACTTTTGGATATGCGACAAAGTTGGAAGGTTAGTCAACTATAATCAAAACAACATACAACCAGATTAGTCCCCATCATTGACTAATCAACAATCACGGGATAACTGACCTTGTGGATAGAGGTGATTGAGGCCCTCCACTCATCATGAATGAGGTTCGACTACCTCTAATGGATGATGAATATCAACATCCACCAAGGAGGAATAATCATCCACCAAAAAGAGATTGGACAAGGAATACCAATAGGGAGTGGGACTAACAAAGTGAATATGGGGATAATGATTTATAAAAAAAAATTCATGGCAGCACTTTAAAATACTATCTACAGCCTACACGCATGAATACCTATCTTGTGTCATTCTTCCTTCGAATGTTAGTGCACTAGAATTAAAAATAAGAGTAATTCAATTGCTTCTAAAATTCCATGGGTTAGATAATGAAAGTCCTTACCTGCATCTTAAAGAGTTTGATGAGGTATGTAGTGCTCAATGTGCGTAGAATATTGGCTTAGATACAGTGAGGCTTAAACTTTTTTCCTTCTCTTTAATGGAAAGAGCTAAAATGTGGTTTAATGCACTACCAACAAGTTCCGTAAGGACTTGAAATGAGGTACAGTGAGGCTTAAGAGGTACTTCATGATCAAGCTAATTTATTGAATAGATATAAAGACCATTCTCCCTATATTCAGAGACATATAATCCCAACTGGAGAAATCATTCAAATTTCATATGAAGAAATGTACTCATTACCAATGTCTCACAACCTGGCCTATACCAGCCTCACCAACAACATCAAGGACATCATGCTCTAGTCCCATACCAAACTCATGAACCTCCTAGACCTCACATGCCCCCGCCCAAAAGGCCTATAGAGGATAAGCTCCATAAACTTATCCAAAACTAGTAGAGGAAAACATCTCAATTGGAAACCAGTTAAAACAAGCCACATAGTTTGTGAATGAAATTAAAAATATGATGAGTCAAATGACACAAACTATAAAAAAGGAAAGTTCCCAACGTAACCACAAGTAAACCTTAATGGTGTGCATGTGGTTAGCAATAATATGTTTAATGCATCATCAAGCTCTACCATAGAATAGACCGAGGCTGTCACCATTCTTAAGAGTGGTAAAAGAATTGAGAAAGATGAGCTGAGAAAGGCTGAACAGGTAGAAAAGCCTACTAAAGTTAAATAAAATTCTAAAGGGAAGGACCCCACTCTACTTGTTGAACCATGTCCCATTCCTGCTCCATTCCCTCAATGGTTGCATCAAGCACCAAAGTTTTAATGATGAGATTTTAAAGATTTTCAAATAAGTCAAGATCAACCTACTAACCTTGGATGCTATAAAACAAATCCCATCACATGCCCAATTCCTAAAAGACCATTGCACCATAAACTGAAGATTAAATGTTCAAAAGAAGGCTTTTTTGACTAAGCAAGTTAGTTCCATTCCTCACCATCAAACACGACCAAAATACAAGGATCCAAGTTGCCCCACTCTTACTTGCATTATTGGGAGCTATAAGATTAATCAAGCTTTGCTTGTTTCAGGTATTAGTGTTAACTTACTATCGTACTTGGTATATGAACAGTTAGGTCTAGGTGGTCTTAAACCTACTTCCACTACACTCCTACTAGCTGACTGTTCTATGATGGTATCGAGAGGGTAATGGAAGATGTGTTTGTCCAAGTAGGGCAATTCTCCTTTCCTATATATTTTTCTAGTTCTAGATATACAACCAGTGATGAATGAGAAGAATGAAATACCTGTCATCCTAGGATGACCATTCTTATCTAATCCAATACCTTAATTAACTATATAAATGATGTCATGAAACTGTCCTTTGGTAATATGATATTAGGGCTAAACATATTCAATATTTGCAAGCAACCTGGTGAAATCACTAATGACTTGTATAGTGTAAAAATGATAAATTCAATTGTGCAAGATCAATTTCTTTCATCTTCCTTATCAAACCTATTTGAGGCTTTTATGGCCCACTTTAATGAGTTTAATGAGGACACATTAATAGAGGAAGTTAAAGTGCTACTAGATTTTGCTCCTATGCTAGACACAGATAGATGGAAAACTCATTACAAGGAACGTCCACTATCCACTCCCATTCCATCCTCAGTTCAAACTCCTACGCTAAATTTAAAACCTCTATTGTCTGAAACCAAATATGCCTATTTAGGAGATAAATAAAAATTTTCTATTATAATTGTCTTTCAATTGAAAAAATCTCAAGAGGAACAATTGATCAAAACACTTAGGGAACATAAAAGTGCAATAGGACAGACCCTAGCAGACATTAAAGGTATTAACCCTTTAATTTATACCTATATGATATATGTGGAGGATTATTTTAAACCATGTCATCAATTGTAGAGAAGGTTAAATCCTAATATGAAAGATGTGGTTAGAGTAGAAGTCCTTAAGTTGCTTGATGTGGGAATCATCTATCCCATAAGTGATAGCAAATGGGTGAGTCCAAGATCACTAATGAATTAATTCCTATTAGAGTTACCACTAGTTGGTATAGTTCATTGATTATATAAAGTTGAATGTTGTCACTAAGAAGGACCATTTTCCTTTACCTTTTATTGATCAGATACTAGAAAGCATAACAGGGCATCAATATTTCTACTTTTTGTATGGTTATTCAAGATATAAGCAAATAGAAAGTGCACCCAAGGATCTAGAAAAGACCACTTTTACATGTCCTTTTAGCATTTTGTTTACAAAAGAATGTCATTTGGATTATGTAATGCTCATTTACATGTTGCATGTTGAGCATCTTCAGTTATATAGTAGAGAAAATCTTAGAGGTTTTCATAGATGACTTTTCTATTTTTGGTAATTCATTTGAAATATGTCTTGAAAATTTAAGAGAAGTGTTAAGTCATTGTAAAGACAAGAACCTAGTGCTTAATTGGGAGAAGTGTCACACTATTAGATAGGGGCCTTTTAAATTTGGTTAAAAAGGATAATGGAAGTCACTTACTCAGCGACTTCTATCAAGCTAACTTGGAAAGTCGAAAACTTTTAAAGTTGTTTAGGTAAATGACTTTAAAAATGAAGTAGTTTTGAAATCTCTTACATAAACGACTTTAATGGTCACCAACTTTTGAAGTCGTTTAGTCTAAGTGACTTTAAATGTATTTGACTTTTGAAGTCACTTATATAAAAATGACTTAAAAAATAACCAACTTTAGAAGTCATTTTTATATAAGCGACTTCAAAAGCCCAACCTTTTTGAAGGACTTTTGAAGCCCCTTAGCCCAAATGACTTCTAAAGTTTGTGGCTTTTCAAGTCATTTTTATATTAGCAACTTCAAAAGTCCAACCTTTTTTATGGTCTTTTAAAGTTGCTTGCACTAAATGACTTCAAAAGTCTAGTCTTTTGAAGTGACTTATCCATAAATGGCGCCAAAAGTTGGTGACTTCTAAAGTCAATTTTAAATACGTGACTTCAAAAGCCACATATTTTATGGACTTTTAAAGTCATTTTTACTCAACAGCTCCTAAAGGTCAGACTTTTGAAGTCACTTAACTATAAATGACTTCAAAAGTTGGTAACCTTTATTGTCATTTTTAAATAAGTGACTTCAAAAGCCTACCTTTTTTATGGACGTTTAAAGTTGCTTTTACTAAATGACTTCAAAAGACCAGACTTTTGAAAATGTTTTTCCCTTAATGACTTCAAAAGTATTTGCTTATTTTTTCAAATTATATTCAAGCTTTGCCAATTGTATACAATTGAATGACAAACATCCCATGTTTGCCTGATACTCAAACAATCTTTATAGATATTAAAAATCTATTCTAATACCATATTCATCCAATTCTTAATATGATACCACCTATACACATTGAATAACAAACATCATATACACATAATACTTTAATCTCCACAAACATGAAAAATCAACATCCACTACAATGCATCAACATCCTAATTTCTCAATACATTACCACCTGTGTACACATTGAATAATAAACATTCTATACACCTAATACATTAAATTATCTTTATAAACATGAAAAACCAAACATCATATACACCTAATACTTCAATCTCCATACACATTCGAAACCAACATCCACTACAATGCATCGACATCTTTCTTGATACACTACCACATGTGTATACATTAATAACAAACATTCTATACACCTAATACAAATAATCTTTATAAACATGAAAAACCAAACATCTAATATAACATGCATCCACATCTTTCTTCATATCTTTCTTCATTCTTACAATATAACACCTAATATATCCATAATGGGTACAAAACATCTAAATTCATCATTATCCATCCATATCTATCTTGAAATAATTTATAAAAGAAACTACAACACATGCGTTCTGTATAACATCCCCATTCACTTTATTTGTAAATCCATACACATTTGCATTTAATTTCACACTCTAAGTAATCATCTCATTCTTCATCTCATAAAAGTTATATAATTCAATGAATATATTGAAAACCAATAGCCACATATTCACTTCATGTACAACCTTCAAATTTACTTCATCCATACTCATTTATTCCCACACTCCAAATTTCATTAATCTCTCAAAATACACACACACACACATGCATGCACACACACATATTTCAAAGAAAATAATAAAATCTAAAGGAACACACACAAGTGAATGAAAAAAAAAAAAAACTTTATTATGTATTTCAAGTTCATGTAGTTACTCCAAGTGATCTAATTGAAACTCATTACATACTTGACCCATTTAATTCTTATTTCATTGAGATTTACTTTGGAGTAACTCTTCTTTTTTGCCCGCTTAGAAAGCACAATATCCTGAAATACAACATTAATCTCAAATGTTTTTTCTAGATCCATAAAAACTATAGAAAAATATAAGATTATGAAAAGTAAAAAGTGTTCTACCATTCTTAAATGGGATACAGGAGTACTATTGAATATGAGGGTCCTTATGTATCTCAGGACATAATACCAACACTCCTAATCAGACTGTTGTTTAGGCACTGTGTAACAAGGATAATAAAAAATAACCCACAAATATCATTTGTAATATGCAGGTTTAATTAGTGGTAATTTAGAGCAATTAACTGTTTCATATACCTTGAAATTCTTCCAAATGAACTTTAGTGGTTGTACAGTCTCATTGATATTAGCCTATTCAAACCAAACCCTACAAATTTAAATTTCAAAAGCATTATAGATGAATAAAAAATTATTTATCTACAGATAACACATGAAAAAAATAAATGCTTACTTATTTATAATTTCTATGAGGCAGGACGGATGTACGATCCACAAGATAAAAAAAGACAGCATGCCCACAATGCACATCCAAAATGAGTAGCATCTAATAAGACCTACATAAATAGTCATATGAGTTGTAATGGAAGTAGACAATCCCTAAGTATAGAATAAGTTGTTAAGAAAACAAGAAAATTAAAACTTACTCGCTTTTATAGGGAATCATTAAGCCTTGTCCCTGAGAGTAAGAAAGAAGCATGACAAAATATTGTGAACATGCCTTTCCATTGGCCATTGCTCTGCTGCTCCAGAAAAGATGCCAAGGTTAAGGAATTGGTAAAGTGTACCGTCACCCTCAAAAAAGCTAGTCGCATGATTCAAGAAGCTACAAAAAAGAAATAATTATTACCTATACCATGAAAATATAACATGTAAATGTCAAATGATTTATAAGCAAGTATGTGCATATACTTTGTGTAAGAGACAATGTGAGGGTGCTTGAGTTGATCCCATAGGTAAACTCGTAATAGGTCCTCTGCATAAGTGGCACTTCAACAACATCCTCAACAAGCACTCCCTACTTAATTTGAACATGATTGATTGCATATCATCAGTGATGAGATCATATATTAACCTTAGGGACTGAGGTGTGTTAGGTGGGACTTCCACATGCTCTTTGGATGGCTGTTGTAAAAGATGTAAAAAAATTTTGCTAAATAATATTAATTAATGTAGAGAACCTAATTTATGATGAAAAAAAAAACAGAGGTATATGCAAGTACCTGTTCATTTGGTGTAGCAACAATAGTTGACATTGGAAAGGTGATCGATCTTTGTGCCCAATGTTATTGCTAATTAACTATACATAGTTATTAAACAATTAAGTGAGGTGTCTAGCTCAAAGAAAATTGACGAGGAAGGTAATATGATAAGATACATATTGTGAACTCTATGGGAATGACTAGGGCCTTCGACCAAGTGACGTGATATGCAACTTCTTGCCCAACGATTATAATATTTTCCATTTCTAATGGGAATGGTAGGCAGGCATTAGCATTGAAAGCCAAGGTAATGGACACCCACTTAGTATGTGGTGGCATACTAATTCTGTGCAAAACATTTGATTCAAGCTCATAGCATGCATCAACTATCACGATGTTTTGATTGGAATCCAAGGCCAATAGGCATTGACCCACCTGCAAATCAAATATGCAATAGAGAGGTTGTGATAGAGAATTATTATGGAAGGACAATGAAAACTTTCAGTTTTGTCTATATATAGCTTCTAGGCAGGAATTTTCTTTTTGAGGCGAGCTAGTTGTCCTTCATTACCTGCTCAAAATGGGGAATTACAGCTCACATTTGATTGAGGTATAGGGGCACTACTAGAATTATAAGTAGGGGATGGAGTAACAATCATCAAACCTCCCTCATGCAACTGGCTAAATATATCAATCTTCATTTTCTCAATGAGCTCATTGTAGGCCTCCTCATCATCTTGAACCTTAAGTAAATGTCCTCTACCAAATAATTTAGATGGAACAACACCGTGGCCCATGCCCTTAACTCGGCTAGGGTGTTCCTTTTTATTGCTCATCGCCCTATATGGGATGTCTTCATTGGTAGTAGTGTTGTTTAGAGTTTCTGTAGTAGTAAACTTTTGGGTAAGAATGTCCTACAAAATTTAATTAGAAAGATATGATCATGTCATCTAATTAATTGTATAAATTTTATAGATAGGTGGAACCACTTACTATGCAAGAAGCAATTTGCACAGTACTTTTATCTGAGAACTTATTGCTAGTACAGCCCATCGAATGCACCATCTTCCAGAAGATGGAGCATTCAATGGGTTTTGCAATCCCATCTTTCTTTATCTGTCAAGCAAAGGCACTATAGTTAGAGAATAACATGTATATAACTATAATAGCATTAAATTGAGAGGGATAAATGGTCACAAATGCTTACTTTGTGCTCTTCTAAATGAGTGTAGCCTAACTTGGACAGGTGGTGTTGCATATTTGTTTCATGCACCTTTCTTCCCCTTGCACTCTTTACCTACATATTTTTGATGCATGATCAATTGCAATAAATGGATGTTACACATAATTAATTAAATGAAGCATTGTTTCTACGCATACCTCAAATTTGGTAGAGGTGCAATTCTGTACAAATGCATTCAAAACCTCCTTGTCAATGACGTTGGAGTATATGGAAGGCACCATGCACTCTCACAAATCTCTTGCCTTACATTTTCTCCATTGCTCACCAGCCCCTTGTAAAGCACACATCTTCATGTCATTTAGCATGTCAAAGGCAGTCTGCAAATTTTACACATCAATTTACTATTTTTGAAAAATAAGGTAAGTTATAATGTAAATAATACATGTACTTAATATTTACATACCTTCACCATTTCTCATATTGAATCTTTTTTCAAGGATGGCGCATGTCTCCAATCCTCAAATGTGATAGGAACCATGCTTCTTACTCTAGAGCATAAGAAACTACTGTAAGTAGGTGCACTCTCACCAATCTCTTTCCCTCTACTGTTGTATTGGATAATTTCTTTAATTTCGTTCAATGTTCTCTTAATAACTTTTTCCATTATTGTTCACCCTCTATCCTTTATTTTTAGAGTAGTGCTCATGTTGGCCTCTTGTTCATGCTCTTCATTTTGGTCATAATTTTTAGTTTGATGGTCTTCTCATTCCATCATTACCACAAAGATGAACACAGTGATATTAGAACAATGACATAAAAAAAGGCCATGTAATTCATTTAAAGAAACCAAACTGACATGACATATGTGGCAAACAAACCAAAAGAAAATCAGATAAGAAATGCATGAAAATAGAAACTTTTTAAAGAATAGATATTTCTAAAATTAAAATTTCCTAAAATTAAACCGAGAAACTAATTTGCATGATTATAAGTACTGTTAACTTGATTGATTCTATCAGGATATAAGTAAAGTAATGTTAACTTGCATGATTCTAGTCATCACATAGCACATGTATATACACATTCATTTGCACTCATACAAACATGACTAAAACAATCTAGCTTTATGTAAGCAACTACAACTACCATTCGACAATCATGAGATACATCTTAAAGAATTTACTAGTAAGCCTGCTTGTATGTCTTATTATGTCTTGTTCATGCTCATTTCTAAAAATGTGTTACAAGTCATTCTTATCAAAATCCTAAGTGTCATTTCTATAACAAACATAAGGATTATATAGTAGAATGAGTGTCTCATTACTCCTGAAAATTCGATAAAGTTTCCTCTATTTTTTGGACATATGTGCATTTAAAGCAGTGTAAAACACCTAATAGACAATACAAATAAATTTTCATTATTTTTAAAACGAATTCATACAACTTAACACATCCCAAAACCACTAGACACAACCACATCACAATATATTCCACTAAATAAAAATGAGACAACTACATCAACTTCTCTAATAACTCATAAATTAAATCCCAAAAAGTGAAACTCACTCTTCAGATACTAAAAATCCCAATTGTCAGCTTAAACACACCCTAAAGTTAAATTTGCATGTATGTCTTGTTGTGTCTTATTCATACACATTTCTAGAAATGCAGTATAAGTCATTCTTGTCAAGGTAATCAGGTGTGTAGTTTGACCACCTATTGATTAGTTTTGAGTGTTTTTGGTAGGTTGGTAGATGCTTTTAGTCTACTTTAGGCCAAGTGTAACATGCCTTCTAGTTGGGTTTATATGCCCTTAGGTATAGTATTGTGTCACTCATTTTCTTTAGCATGTAGTGCTTTTACTTAAGGGTGTAAAGTTATTTACTAGTTCTCCACATGAAGTTACCTTTAGGTCACTTTTCCTTAGGAATTGTATACTTAGCTAGGTCATGTCACCATTGTTTACATTTTTATCATGGCCAAACACCACCCAAATGGGGCATGATCCTAGGCATCAAATTCTTGTTTTATTTGTGGGGATTTGTGCTCCAAGATAGTCCTCCACTTCTTTGATATTTGCACATGTTTTATGTCTTTAAAGGTGGCTTACCATATTCTTGATTTAAATCTAAAGCAACTAGCATTAACGTGTCCATGTTCTATTATTCACATGCATCATTGTTTACTCATTTCTCATACTTGAAAGTGCATCTGTTATAGTCCCTCTATATGCTTGAGAACTTAGTTACCACTTGTCCTTAAGCACACTCACATACCCATATAATCACCGAGCTTGCATCTAGTATTGAAAGGGTGACATGAGTCAGCTATAGTGGTCTCTCCCTATAATAACTTGAATTTTAAAGTTTTATTTTGGAATATTAAAAGTGATTTTTTTAGATATCCAATTTAGTAAAAAGTAGTTCTACAGTCAGATTCTACTCGAAAAATGGAACCCAATGCCTCAAAGAACGCCAAAAACGGATTTCGTATGAAGTTATGGGCGTTTAAAGATTAAGGGTATTTTTGTAATTTATATTTAAAATAGGAAAAGAACGAAAAACTTAGGGGGTCGTTTTGATAATGGCACCCTCATCATCCTCCCCCTTCCAGCGACTTGCAGCACAGACCTCCAGCCAGGTGGTGCATAGCACCGCCATTGCCAATGGCGGCACTGTCATTGGCAGCATCGCCTTGGCCAGGCTACAAAAACCCTCTTCCCCGATCATCTTCGTCTCCTCTTTTCTCCGACTGTTCGAGCTAGGGTTCCGAAAAAATTGAAAAACACCTTCTCCAAATCTTCCCTGCAATTTTTAGCACGGCCAAGTCCTCCCTTCGGGCTTGCCATCCTTTTGTCCCCTTCTTCTTCTTCTCCCTCCTCTGGTATTCTCTGATGACAGGGGTTGTTCCCTCTTGGTATTTTCAGTGACCAGGGGTTCAGGAATCGCACCTACCAGTCAAAAGGGGCACCACCCACGTCCCTCTTGTATTTTCCCCTTTTCCTAGACCAGATCCATGCCGGATCTGTTGTTTCCCAACCGAAGATTGCGAAGGGGAAAGGCCGGGTTCCATCTGCCTCTCTGTGAACCAGGCGTCCCAAGGACGCAGCACGTAACGTGTGCCTAGGATGCGCCCCTGGGACGGGCTTTGGGCATGCACTAATTGCAACACGGTTTTGGTTCAACTGGTACGTACAAGCGCCTGGGAGTCGTGACACATGCGCGCCTGCGCCAAAGATGTGTCTTGCAACGTTTAGGCATGCATGCGCATGTGAACGCGGTCCCTGGCGCGGCCTTCAGATGTGAGCAACGTGCGGGTGCAGGTCCTGGTTCGACCAGGGCACGCGAGCATCCTGGGAACCATGATGCACGGGCCCTATTCATAGACGAATCTGGTTCATTCATGACTTTGTGATGCTAAATATGCAATTATAAAGGCTGTAGGACTCCGATTGACGAATCAAAAGAACTGTTGTGTCCGTAGGAATGACGCAGACCTAATGAAATGATAAAACTTAGCATTATAGGATTATTTAGTGTAACTATAGCCTAAGAACTATAAATATCTTTGAGATCTAGCCTAGAAGAGCGCCAAGCAAGGGCCTATAGATCTTAAAAGGCAGATTTAGCCGATAATCTATACGTCTAAGTAATGACCCATAAAGGTTGAAAAATAATACTTGAATGCTAGTTATTAATGAATATCTAGGGTTTCATTAAGATGGGTCAGGGTTGAGTAATGAAGAACGCAACTCAAGGAACATCGAGGTAGGTAGTCTGATACTGCTACATTTTTAATGCATTCCCAAATATACTTGATAAGTAGGTAGTCTGATCCTACTAAGTTTTTAAAAAGCATCTTAAACTCGGACTTGCTTTCTTATCATGTTTAGTATGTTTTTAAGATATAATATGCAACCTTGTCTTCATGATTTTGAGATATAATGTTCTTATACTAGCATGCGAAAATGTCTTCATATTTTATGACTTTGAATGCGATACTAGCATGAACAGATTTTATGCATTGCTCGCATGTTTTGAAAATAATTGCATTTGGATTATTGCCTATCCTTGAGGGGTTGCCAAAAGATGCTGGAGTGCCCAAAAGACACTGGTGAGGCAATGTGAGGGCTAAGCAGTGTGAGGGATCCAAAGAGGACATGATTTTTATATTTTACGAGTTGACAAGCCTGGTGGGAACCATGTTGAAAGGAGGTACGGGGTTGGCCTCCCGGCCTCTACCACCAAAAGGGTGGATGGTATCACTGCCGAAAAGGCATTGTCCCTTCCCTGACTACTGTGGTAAACAGGGACGACCATTGGAGGTGTTCACGACACCCTTTCGGGGACATCCATAGTTGTCGTGGAGGCTATGGTGGATCCAGCTATATAGTGAGTATGAGCATAGTGGCCTTATGATTTCAATGTGATTGATATGCATATAGCATCGAGATGGTCGTATACGAGTACTTGTGACCAGTTCATGTGACGTGTATGCCTAGAGACTCATGTGCTTGATACTAGCATCTGCTTGGAATAATGACTATTTTAAGAATTTAATGATTATTATATTTGCCTTGCTGGTTTGATGCATTTACCGGGATCTTCGTATATGGATCTATTGATTTCTATTTTATGATTTTGATCATATTTATCGTGGAATACTAAATTATGAGAAAGAATCCCATGACTGAAATTGCATCAATAAACTTATGTTTTATGCATAACTATGCATGCTTAGACAAAAGGAATGAACTGATATTTTACATGAAAAGCTCTTAGAATCATGCATGTTGCCTACCGTATTTTCAAAATAGTAGTATCAGATCACCTACTGGGTATAAGAAATACTCACCCAAATATATTATTTTTCAGGATAGCTCTACTCACGAGTAGAAGAAGCATCAGGAACATGTTAGTGCTATGATCAAGTGAATGAAGAGAGAACAAGCATGAATGTAATTGAACACTCTACCTTTTGGACATGTATCTATATTTATTTGCAGTTGGGCTGTGACTAGATAGACCTGGGAAGACATTTATGATTATAGTCATTTTTCAAAAAACTACTTTGTTTGTTGCGAAAGCTAATGACACTTGGGGTTTTCAAAATGAGTTTAAAACAAAGGATTTTCCCACTGCATTGCATTGATTTTATAAAATTGTTTTCAAATAAGGATGCATCCCGCCTTAGGAATTAGATATTGCATTTAAAAATGCATGTGAAAACCCGGGTCATCACACTCCCACTAGTTTAGAAAATTACCAATGTCAGGCATTGGATGCCATTCCACTCTCCTAGTGGCCATAGGCTATGACACCAATTCATAATACCCCTAAGCATCGCCCAACAAGCACTTTAGCATGTCAAAATCATGCATCTTGGGTATCATCATACCCAACAGTATGATTTTAACAGTATGAATTTTTCAGTCATTTTTATTAGTATGTTAAAGTTGATGTGATTTATTGAAGATAATTCTCTGAGGAAAAAGAGGAGTTGACTTAAAAATAAAATTTGAAATCTTGAAATTTGGTTTTTCGCATGTTTTGCTCGAGACTAGTAAAATGCTAGTTGGGGGGTGTGTTAAGTGTTTAATTTTGGTCAAAATTCCCCTAATTTAGCATTCAATTAGATCATTTAACCGTTCAATTTTACAAAACTTAGCTTGATTTTGAATATAAATCTACTTGACCATCCAAACCTTAATTTGTCAAAATCAACGGTTGGATGATCATTAGAGCTCATTAGATGACTAATGTACGGTTCAGATGAGTCTAATTTAGTCTTTTCTTTTGTAGATCAACCAAAGGATGCACATATGACTGTGATTAAAAGATAACTGTGCAGATCATCTTAAATGGCAATGGATGGACTAGATCACCCATGAAGATGGATATGATAGTTTCCTAGAAGAAAATGGAGCTAAATTTAGAATCATGGAGAAAAAGGAAACCCCTTCCCCCACTTCTTTCTTTCCTTTTCTTTCTCTTTCTTTTCTTTCTTTTTCCTCCTTTTCTCTCCTTTTCCTTTTTTCCCTCTTTCCTTTCTTTTCATTTTCCTCCTTTTCCTTTTTCCTTTTTCCTCTTTCCTTCCTTTTCTCTTTTCTTTCTCTTTCCTTCCTTTTCTCTTTTTCTTTCTTCCTTTTCCTTTTCCTTTTCCTTTTCCTTCTTTCTTTCCTTTTCTTTTTCCCTTCCTCATTCTCACGTACCCACTTACCATATTTTTCTCTCATTCTCTCTTCTCACCTTCTACTCCTCTCTTCCCATTTCACTGCCACCTCCTTTTTCCCTTTCTCTCTTCTCCTCTCTTTCTATCTTCTCATCTTCCTCTCTACTCCCTTCTCTTCCACCATCCTCTCCCTCATTCTCCCTCTATTCTTGTTTCCCTTCACCAGCCCTATCTTAAACTCCTCTTGTCTCCCACGCCATCCATTGCCGCACCACTACCCCGCTTCCCTTTCTCATGTTCTATTTTGTTCACCCATATCCATGATGTCCCTCTCTCTCTCTCTCTCTCTCTCTCTCTCTCTCTCTCTCTCTCTCTCTCTCTCTCTCTCTCTCTCTCTCTCTCTCTCTCTCTCTCTCTCTCTCTCTCTCTCTTTTTGATCACCGCTCCACCGATCATTGGCCACTCACCCCATTGCCCTCCTTTGCTTCCACACCGTACAAGCCCCATCTCATTGGCTAGCATCCAATCATCGACCAAGAGCTTCCTTATTGCTTTCTCTAATGTCATCTCACTTCACTAGCGTCTGCCGCATTTGTGTCTATCTTCAACCAGCATCCCTGTCCTCATCTACTAGTTCATCGCCACACCAGACGGCGGCACCACTACCTAGCACTCCACCAAACAATGCCCCTGACATTGAGATCTCCTTCTCTAGGCGTCGTCTGCTCATTTCCAGCACTGCCAGGCAAGCACAACTCCACCGGCCTCTGCATCACCACACCTCCTCCTTCTCTAATTGCCCCTGATTTCCCTTCTTCTTCGGCAACTTTCACTGTCGTCGGGTTTGTTCACAGTGTCGAACATTCTGGGGAAGGAAACCCAAAACGGGTTTTCCTTCCTTTCCTCTTTCTCTCCTCCTTTTCTCTTTTCCTCTTTTCTTCTCCTCCCTTCTCCTCCTTTTTTCCCACCTTCTTCATCGAGTTTGTCTAGGTTTTTTCTTTAAAACCAAATTTTCAGGAAATTCCTATTTTGCCCTCTCTCTTTAACAGAAATTACAAATCTGTTCTTTCCCATTAATTTCCATCTGTGTCCCCAGTTTAATTCCATCTATGTCCCATTTTATTCCAATTTTGTTTTATCTGTGTTTTTCTTATCCAGGAACAGACAAATTCCCGACAGTTCAATTAAGGCCAAACCCATCAACGGTTTTGCCTTAATTAAAACCAAATCTTCAATTTCTCCTTCGTTTCTTAATGGAATTCAAATTAATTTCACAGAGTCATTCTTAGGACATCTCTAGACATAACCAACACTTCTGATCTTAGATCTGAAATTCAGAAATCAATCTGAGCCGTCCAAATCTTGAAATCACAATTTAGCCCAGATCTTGACCATTTTGAAGAATCTATCAAATCTGACCGGTGGATCACTAATCAAGAATGTGTTGAAGATATCTGTAAAGGAGGATCAGCTTTTAGAAGACCAGAAGTGAAGATTTTGATGAAGATTGATCTAGGGAAGTAGTTTTTTCTCATTATTTGATTTTGTTTTTTTTCTTTAGGAACTGGAAATTTTGTATTTTTGAGAAGTTGATTATATCTGAACATTTATTCTCATTTCAATAATTTCAGTATTTTTGAGTGATTTAATTTTAAATAATTAGATTTTATTGAAAACTCCATTTTAAATCAAGTCCTCGTGGGATCGACTCGTACTTGCATAAGCTATACTACAATAGCCCGTGCACTTGCGGTAAAATAATCAACAAGTTTTTGGCGCCGTTGCCGAGGACTTGCAAAGGAGTTTTCATAAAATTTAATTAAAAATCCAAAATTTTTTTTTAAAAAAATCCAAAAAAATACATAAAATTAGGAATTGCAATTTTTAGCATTTTAGAAAATTTTAGATGCATTTTTCAATTTTTTTTAGGGCATAATCACCTTGTTTCCTAAATTTGGTACTAATTCCTAATTTGATTTTTCAGGAAATTGGAAAGTGGAGGAATTTGGCAAGTAGATCTTCACCAAAATGGAAACTTCCCTGCTTTCCTAGAATAGAACTTTCTTTTTCCTTTTGAGTGAATCTTGTAGTGAGGATCCTTGTAAATTGCAATTTCCATTTTAAATTTTAAAGGGTTGTATAATACAGGGCAAGTGTGGGATAAGGTGGCCCACACTTGATCTTCATCAGAAACCCCACTGTGAGTTTCCTCACTCATTTATTTCCTAGATTAGGGTTTGCATTTTGAATAATTTGCATTGCTTGGTAGTGTAATTCATATAGAGGCATCTTTTATAATTGTTGCATTTTAGGATTTTGCATTAGTTTACTACTTTTAATTGCATTCCTATGGCATGTTTAATGTTTTAAGGTGATTTATATGCTGATCGAATTGCCATGGTGTGTGAAAATTAATTAGTAAGGGCACCCTACCCCCATAAGATCAAGGGTGGATTTCATCACCACTTCTTGGCCCACTTAGGATAATCACCTCAAGCGCGCAAACCTTCCTTTCACGTTAATTTAAAATCAATCAAAAGAGACCTATAGGGCCATCACATGCTCGTAGGACCCTCTTAATAGGACGTGATTTACTGTCAATCCAGTGGCTTTTGATTACTGTGGTTATTGGGGGTTACTTAATAGAGCCTTGCTCTTCCCCCACCTCCTATTGACGTTTGTTGAGGTCTAAACGCCTCCTTACACGAGGGTTGTATTAACCACTTTGGACAGAACCCAACTGGTAAGTAGTAATCAACTCCTAAAGAGAGGAGGAGCGCTAGTCTAGGCTAATAAAAGCATCGTCCCCACAGAAAATCAAGAAAATCAAATATATTGCTGCTTATTAGCCTTAGGATTATTTGAGTGTGCCCTTTTGTTTGCGCATCATTCTAGAATTTAGGTTGCATCATTTAGGTTAGTTTTCTTAAAAAAAAAAAAAAAAAAACGAAAAGAAGCTTCCCTTGTATGCACTTTTGGAGACGCGACAAAACCGGAAGGTTAGTCAAGTACGACCAAAAAGACATACAACAAGATCAGGCCACATCTATGACTGATCAACGCTCTAGGGGTAATTCACCCCATGGAAGTCAAGGGGATCCACTCATCATGAATGAGGACCCACCACCCTTGATGGATGATGAATATCAACCTCCACCGAGGAGGAATAATCATCAACCAAATAGAGATTGGAGAAGAAACAATAGGGAGTGGGACCAACAGAGTGAACATGGGGATGATAATATTGAGGTCATCAAAACTTTCGTGGTAGAACTTTAAAAGACTACCTTCAGCCTACACGCACCAGCACACCATCCTATGTAATTCTTCCTCAAAATGCTGGTGCGTTAGAATTAAAAACGGGAGTAATCCAATTACTTCCCAAATTCCATGGTCTAGATAGTGAGAGTCTTTATTTGCACCTTAAAGAATTTGATGAGGTATGTAGCACCCAACGAACACAAAATGTAGGTCTAGATACTGTCAGGCTTAAACTCTTTCCTTTCTCTTTAAAGGAAAAGGAAAAAATGTGGTTTAATGCACTACCATCAGGTTCCATAAGAACCTAGAATGAAATGACTAGGGAATTCTTAAAGAAGTTTTTCCCTACCCATAAAACCAATATGCTTTGCCGCAAAATAATGAACATTACCTAGAAGGATAAAGAATCATTCTATCAATGCTGGGAAAGGTTCAAAGAACTACAACTCACTTGCCCACATCATGGCTATGAACCATGGCGCATCATCAGCTTCTTTTATGAAGGACTAAATTCTGACATGCGCCAGTTTGTAGAGATGATGTGTAATGGTAATTTTCTCAACAAACAACCAGATGAGGCAAAGGAGTATTTGGAATGGCTAGCTGAAAGTGCACAGACCTGGGCTGATTCAGAAAGAATAGAACATACAGATAGACCTAAGCCCAATAACACCCATGCTAGGGGAGGCATGTATGCTATGTCTGAAAAAGATGATATCAATGCCAAAGTAGCATCCCTAGCAAGAAAAGTAGAAGCCATAGAAATGGGAAAGAAAAACTCAAATAAAGAAGAACAAGTGTGTAGCATTTGTGAAAGTACGTCACATCTTACTCAGGAATGTCCTACAATCCCTGCTTTTCAAGATGTACTTCATGATCAAGCTAATACACTTAACACATATAAAAGACCTTTCTCCCCATATTCAGACACTTATAACCCCAACTGGAGAAACCATCCAAATTTTAGTTGGACAAATGGACCTACTACTAATGTTCCACAACCAAGACAATATCAACCTCATCAACAAAACCAAGGACTTCTTACCTTACCTTATCAAACTCATCAACCTCCTTCTAGACCTTACTTGCCCCCACCTAAAAGGCATGTTGAGGATAATCAAAACGTTCAAAACCAAGAAAGGAAAATTTCTCAATTAGAAAGTCAAATAAAACAAACCAACCAGTCCATGAATGAATTAAAAAATATGATGAGTCAAATGATGCACAGTATGGAAAAAGGAAAGTTCCCAGCTCAACTATAAGCAAACCCTAAGGGAGTGCATGCGGTTAGCATTAATGCATCTGATGAAACATCTAGCTCTACCATGGAACAAACTAAGGCTGTTACTATTCTTAGGAGTGGTAAAAGAGATGAGCCTCAAAAGACTAAAAAGGTAGAAAAATCCTCGAAAGTTAAAGAAAACTCTAAACAAAAGGACCCTGTTTCACCTGTTGATCCATGTCCTATACCTGCTCCATTTCCTCAAAGGTTGCGTCAAGCCCCAAAGTCTGCATCTAATGATGAGATTTTAGAGATTTTCAAGCAAGTCAAGATCAACATACCGATCTTAGATGCTATAAAACAAATCCCATCATATGCCAAATTCTTAAAAGACTTATGCACCATAAAGAGAAAATTGAATGTCCAGAAGAAGGCATTTTTGACTGAACATGCTAGTTCTATTCTTCAACACCATACACCACCAAAGTACAAAGATCCTAGTTGCCCCACTCTTACTTGCATTATTGGCAGCTATAAGATTAACCAAGCTCTTCTTGATTTAAGATCTAGTGTAAATCTATTACCATACTCAGTATACGAGCAGTTGTCTAGGTGAACTGAAACCTACATCTACTACGTTCCAACTAGCTGATTGTTCTATAAAAATACCGAGAGGGGTAATAGAGGATGTGTTAGTCCAGGTAGAACAATTTTGCTTCCCTATCGATTTTCTAGTTCTAGATACACAACCGGTGGTGAATGAGAAGAACGAAATACCAGTCATCTTGGGACGACCATTTTTGGCTACGTCTAATGCCTTAATCAATTGTAGAAATGGTGTCATGAAAATATCCTTTGGCAATATGACATTAGAGCTAAACATCTTTAACATTTGTAACCAACCTAGTGAAACTACTGATGATTTGCATAGTATTAACATGATCAATTCAGTTGTGCAAGATCAGTTTCAGTCATCTTCCTTGTTGGACCCACTGGAGGCCTGTTTGGCCCATTTTAATGAGTTTAATGAGGATGCATTAATAGAGGAAGTTAATGCCCTCCTTAATTCTGTTCCTATCATGGATACAGGAAAATGGAAACCTCATTTTGAGGAGCTTCCATTAAGTGAGATCACTTCCCTCCCATCATCTGTAGAACCCCTTACAGAGCCTGAAATCCAAAATAAGCCGTTTAATGTAGAATATGTACCTGATTGGGACTTACAGCCTTCATTTGAACAAACATTAGATAAGAAATTAGTCCCACCTGATTTGTTGCATGTGCCAATAGAACAGGAAAAGAAAGAGTTCATTGATATACTGTCCATACATCAACCGACTCTAAGGTACACACTAGAAGATCATCAAGATATAAGCAAAACCATGCTTCCTCCTCTATTAATACAAGAACAACCTTTTTGGGAAGTGCATGGTCAGCTTATACGTCAATTTTATGAAAATGTAAGGGAAAAGGAGGACCATTCACATCCATTTGGTTCAATAGATTCCATTGCTATAAAGATTCCACCACCTAAATTTTCAAGGTGGAGGAATTATATTGATTACTGTGAAATTTTGAAGATAGGAGATCATCAAAGTGGTCTCATTCAATTTACATTCGTGGTAGTCTATTGTGTTATAATTCTACCATCACCAAAAATTTCAAGGTGGATGAACTATCTAGACTATTGTGAGATTTTGAAGTGGCGTGAGAAATCTTGCCATTTCATTATTGGAATCAAGAACACTCAAAGATAAACGAGGATATGTCTGGCTGAAGACGTTGAACTTAGCGCTCACTGGGAGGCAACCCAGAGTTTTTCATTTTTGTTGTTTTCTGCATCACCCATATTCATTTTAGGTCCTACTTTTTACAACATTGAGGACAATGTTTCTGTCAGTTGGGGGGTGTAGAATTCTAGCAAATTCTAGTTTTTTTAGATTTTTAGGTGCTTTCCTTGTTTTTTTTAAAAAAAAAAATTGAAAAATTTAAGGTCATTTCCTACATTATGATGAGAATTGGATTTTTTGAAATATAATCTATATAACTTTAGTTTATTAATGGAATTGAATATGATTAATTCATCATTTTATTCATTTTCTAAAGTATTCTATGAAAGTAAAGTCTCAGATCACATCTGTACACGTAGTTGCATATAGCTAGTCTAGATTGATAAGTAGCTATAACTTAGATATCCTGAAGAAATTCAGTGGAGACCTATAACCTAAGTGAATTTTTTTTTAGCTATTCATCCTTTTTGAGAGGTTATAAATACTCCTAATTTTCTTCAACGTGCTTAAAGAAAATTGATCTCAAATTCTTAATTTTGGCTAATTACCTGAATAATTAGAATATTACCTTTAAAATTTTAGAAGTTCATTGAATTTGATGGATTATAGGAAACCTAGAAAATGATTTAGGCCATCCTTGTTGTTAACCTAGAGACATAAAGCCTACCTAGAAGTATTGTTACCACTAGTTAGCCAAATTGAGCCTTTTATAAAGCCTTTTCTTTTGTCAACCAAATTACCCTTTACCCATATTAACCCAGTATAAATTATCCATTACCCATTTTCTTTGAAAAATAAGTTAGAGAAGAATGAAGAAATACCTTTTAGTTGCAATTGAAGTTGAAAAGTGGATATGAAGAAAATAAATATTCTTCAAAGTGAGTCAAAAGTGCTGAAAAAGAAAGAAAAGATTCTGAAAAAAAAAAAAAAAAAAAGTTTGAAGAATACAAAGAAAAATGGAAACAAAAATATTCACTTTAGAAAAAAAGCAAAGGAAAAAGAAGAATTGTCAACTTTAGTAGAAGACCTCTACTTATTTTTTTGAAGAAACTTTGAATATCCTTATACCCTTTCTTTGATACCTTGTCCTAAGCCTATGTTTTGTCCCAGTTAAAGACCTATTGATTCTAGGAGAAATATAGTCTTGATGAGGAAATGAATGGATAGAATCTAAAAGAGTGGTATTTCTAAATGTTCAAAGGTAATGGCATCCATTCCAAAGGGATTAAAACAATAAAATTCCTTAGTAATTCCCATTTTTCATGAGTATATGTGAGATAATTTTGCTTTTATTGACTTTTCTCGCATAATTAAAAGAGAGATATGATTTGACCCCTTTATCTGAGAGATTTTGTTTCTGAGAGTATGTCATTAGTGAGGATTGAGGTCAAAACATATTTCGAATGGAGTTCAAAAGTTAGAAGTTTACTTAGAGATCATTATGATTCTATATGTAAACTATACATACACGCACACACACTCTGAGATCTGAGCTTAAGTGGAATGATTTTGGCATATGGGTAGGGTTTTGAATTTTTCAGTCATTTTTATTAGTATGTTAAAGTTGATGTGATTTATTGAAGATAATTCTCTGAGGAAAAAAAGGAGTTGACTTAAAAATAAAATTTGAAATCTTGAAATTTGGTTTTTCGCATGTTTTGCTCGAGACTAGCAAAATGCTAGTTGGGGTGTGTGTTAAGTGTTTAATTTTGGTCAAAATTCCCCTAATTTAGCGTTCAATTAGATCATCTAACCGTTCAATTTTACAAAACTTAGCTTGATTTTGAATATAAATCTAATTGACCATCCAAACCTTAATTTGTCAAAATCAACGATCAGATGATCATTAGAGCTCATTAGATGACTAATGTACGGTTCAGATGAGTCTAATTTAGTCTTTTCTTTTGCAGATAAACCAAAGGACGCACATATGGCTATGATTAAAAGATAACTGTACAGATCATCTTAAAGGGCAATGGATGGACCAGATCACCCATGAAGATGGATATGATAGTTTCCTAGAAGAAAATGGAGCTAAATTTAGAATCATGGAGAAAAAGGAAACCCTTTCCCCCACTTCTTTCTTTCCTTTTCTTTCTCTTTCTTTTCTTTCTTTTTCCTCCTTTTCTCTCCTTTTCCTTTTTTTTTCCCTCTTTCCTTTCTTTTCTATTTCCTCCTTTTTCCTTTTTGCTCTTTTCTTTCTCTTTCCTTCCTTTTCTCTTTTTCTTTCTTCCTTTTCCTTTTCCTTCTTTCTTTCCTTTCCTTTTTCCCTTCCTCATTCTCACGTACCCACTTACCATAATTTTCTCTCATTCTCTCCATTCTCTCTTCTCACCTTCTACTCTCCTCTTACCAACTTCACTGCCACCTCCTTTTTCCCTTTCTCTCTTCTCCTCTCTTTCTATCTTCTCATCTTCCTCTCTACTCCCTTCTCTTCCACCATCCTCTCCCTCGTTCTCCCTCTATTCTTGTTTCCCTTCACCAGCCCTATCTTAAACTCCTCTTATCTCCCATGCAATCCATTGCCGCACCACTACCCCGCTTCCCTTTCTCATGTTCTATTTTGTTCACCCATATCCATGATGTCCCTCTCTCTCTCTCTTTTTGATCACCGCTCCACCAATCATTGGCCACTCACCCCATTGCCCTCCTTTGCTTCCACACCGCACAAGCCCCATCTCATTGGCTAGCATCCAATCATCGACCAAGAGCTTCCTTATTGCTTTCTCTAATGTCATCTCACTTCACTAGCGTCTGCCGCATTTGTGTCTGTCTTCAACCAGCATCCCTGTCCTCATCTACTAGTTCATCGCCACACCAGATGGCAGCACCACTGCCTAGCACTCCACCAAACAATGCCCTGACATTGAGATCTCCTTCTCTAGGCATCGTCTGCTCGTTTCCAACACTGCCAGGCAAGCACAACTCCACCGGCCTCTGCATCACCACACCTCCTCCTCTAATTGCCCCTGATTTCCCTTCTTCTCCGGCAACTTTCACTGTCGTCGGGTTTGTTCACAGTGTCGGACATTCCGGGGAAGGAAACCCAAAACGGGTTTTCCTTCCTTTCCTCTTTTCTTCTCCTCCCTTCTCCTCCTTCTTCATCGGGTTTGTCTGGGTTTTTTCTTTAAAACCAGATTTTCAGGAAATTCCTATTTTGCCCTCTCTCTTTAACAGAAATTACAAATCTGTTCTTTCCCATTAATTTCCATCTGTGTCACCAGTTTAATTCCATCTGTGTCCCATTTTATTCTAATTTTGTTTTATCTGTGTTTTTCTTATCCAGGAACAGACAAATTCCAGACAGTTCAATTAAGGCCAAACCCATCAACGGTTTTGCCTTAATCAAAACCAAATCTTCAATTTCTCCTTCGTTTCTTAACGGAATTCAAATTATTTTCACAAAGTCATTCTTAGGACATCTCTAGACATAACTAACACTTCTGATCTTAGATCTGAAATTCAGAAATCAATCTGAGCCGTCCAAATCTTGAAATCACAATTTAGCCCAGATCTTGACCATTTTGAAGAATCTGTCAAATCTGACCGGTGGATCACTAATCAAGAATGTGTTGAAGATATCTGTAAAGGAGGATCAGCTTTTAGAAGACCAGAAGTGAAGATTTTGATGAAGATTGATCTAGGGAAGTAGTTTTTTTCTCATTATTTGATTTTGTTTGTTTTCTTTAGGAACTAGAAATTCTGTATTTTTGAGAAGTTGATTAGATCTGAACATTTATTCTCATTTCAATAATTCCAGTATTTTTGAGTGATTTAATTTTAAATAATTAGATTTTATTGAAAACTCCATTTTAAATCAAGTCCTCGTGGGATCGACCCGTATTTGCATAAGCTATACTACAATAGCCCGTGAACTTACGGTAAAACAATCAACATTAAGTTATCAAAACATTTCTTTTCATAACCTGGTCATTTTTATTAAGCATAACAAAGTTTCCAAAAATGCAATTTGAAAATAGCAGTATTATATTTTTGGAAAATTTCCAAAAATATATATTTAGTTGGTATCTCAACTTGCTAATTTATCATATCGATTCATTAAATCAAATACTTCCAATTGCGTAAGATGTCATCATACATTCATATAATAAAAACATAGTATACTAACTTTCCAAATATATGAAGCACACAAAAATCACAAGCTACTAAATTCACATGATTTCCAAGACTGTTAAAGCATACAACTAGCAAAAATCATTGGAAGTTTGCATATTTACAAAAATCAAGCTAAGCATGCTAAATCTCAACTATTCATGCATATTGAAGAGATAACAAGCATAATATAAAACACATAAGATCAAATCACATATACAATCCAAAACAACCATGCAAATGGAGTCTTAAGCAAGGAATAGTAAATATCAACTTTCTTACTTAAAACAAAGATGTAGGTGGGTGGTGGTTGGGCGCGATTGGTGGTGTCAGAAGAAAAGCCAAGGGCTTTTGTCTCGTTGCCTATGGGAGCTTAGGGTGATCAGGCGTGATTGGCCGATGGCCAGTGGTCGAGTGCGATTGGTTGGATCAGAGGGGAAAGCCAAGGGATTTTGCACAATTGTTGATAGGAGATACTAGTGATCTAGGGCGATTAGCGATGGTGGGTGGTCGCACTCGATTGGCGATGTCAGAGGGAAAGCCAGGGCTTTTGTGCAGTTGCCAATGGGAGATAGTGGTGATTAAGCACGATTAGTAGTGGCTTGTGGTCAGAAGCAATTGCCAATGCTAGAGGGAAAGCTAGAGGCTTCTATGCGTTGCTGGTGGGAGATAGTGGTGATCAGCTAGATTGACGATGGCAGATGGTCAAGCACGATCAGTGGCGTTAGAGGGAAAGCAAGCAGCTTTTGCATGATGCCAATGGGAGATAATGGTGATTAGGCACAAAATACTGGTGGTCGACCATGATTTGAAGGATCAGAGGGAAAGCCAAGGGCTTTTGCACGTTGTTGGTGGGAGATTAGGGAGCACAAAGACTAGTTGTGGGTCACTAGGAAGATGGGGAAGATGATGGACCAAAGGGATGGGTGGATCAGGTTTTAACTTGGTCATCGGGTTTTAAGTAATTAAGAGAGGGGGTGCCAATATCAAAATGGCCCCCCTATTTTAGGCTTTTCTTTTTCTTTTTTTCTTTTTTTTTTTTTAATTTCATCCATATTCAAAACATCAAAACTTCTCACAAAATTAGTGTCATTGGAATTGTCTCGACATGTACATTCTAAATATTAAGGTTTTAAGTGTAAAATAAGTATCCTTCAAAAGGTCAATTACGTGAAACTCAAAATGGAAAATTTCTAATTCGCATTTTAAGGTAAATTTTGTTGTACATAAAAAAATTGTTTAAAGTAAATGACTTTAAAAGTGTACACTTTAAAACAACTTTAAAAGATGTCACTTTTAAAGTCGTTTACAAATAAATGACTTTAAAAATAATACCTTATTAGTGGGAAAGATGCATCCCATAATGAGTTTGGTCACATCGATAGGTTGTTATGGTCATTCATATGATTTGTTAAGGGTTGAACTTCTTAATTTTAAATGACTATATGTATTTGATTGATACTAAGCTTCCAAAGTTTACTCGCGCCACAAAATATTGTAGAAACACTCCTATAGAACTAAAAAAATATGATAACCAAAGAAGTACAAAAGCTATAGTAATAAAAGAACTTCAAGAAAAATAATATGATTAAATTATTTATGAGGTGGGAATTTGTGTGTGTGTGTGTGTGTGTGTGTGTGTGTGTGTGTGTGTGTGTGTGTGTGTGTGAGAGAGAGAGAGAGAGAGAGAGAGAGAGAGAGAGAGAGAGAGAGAGAGAGAGAGCGTAGTTCTTAAATTAAAGTGACATCGATTTTACATAATTCAAACTTTTGTAAATTGTTATTTAAAAATCAAAGATGTTACATAATGATTAGTATAAATTTGGTAGGTTTTTTTTGGTGCTAAATTTGATTGTACATAAAGTGGTTGTTTAGTGTGAATGACTTTATAAATTATTTTTCATTCAAAAAATATATATAGTTTTTATGTTAGTACTTTACAATATTTAACAATTAATACACAATGAAATTGATTTTTAATAATAGTCAACATTGATTCATGCATTCTTTGTACACATATATAGCTCACTTATCAATTCATATAGCTCATGACAAAAGAGTTAATAATTATATATATATATATATATATATACTGCAATTGACTAATACATTCCACATACCCCTAACTATATATTGTTTTCAAACCCAAGCACCATCTTCACCATTGTCACACACATAATCCTCATTCTCACTAAGTACTATGATGGATGGGATTTTTTTAGTAATAGAAGGGTTATTTATTTTAGTATCTTCTAGATTGTCTTCATCATAAAAATTCCTTGGATAGGATGATAAAATAATTGATCATCTCTTATCATGTTCATCTTGCACATAAAATACTTGTCATCCTATCAACATCTTTGGAGGTGTCCTTGTCTCTATAGCCCCTTTAAATTCTCCATTCTTAAAATGATAAGGATGGTCTATGTGCAACATCTTCTGCACCCAAGGAATGCCATTTTCCTACCATGTTTAAGTTGTATTGTACATGTTTGATCACTACAGATATCACAAGCATTGTATCCCCTCACTGTGCATCTAGAAAAATTACCATATGTAGAGAAGTTGCTTATTGTCCACATAGGGTGAATGACTCTTTCCTGTATGCATCGTATGCTTCAATGCCTACATCCCATAATGTCTCAAGATCATCAATCAAAGGAGACAAGTACACGGCAATGTCATTCCCTGGTTGCTTTGGACTCGATATCAAAATAGTTAGCATCATGAACTTCCTCTTCATGCATAAAGATGGTGAAGGTTGTAAAAAATTAATATAATAGGCCATCAACTATACTTGCTACTCATAGAACCATAAGGATTAATCCCATTTGCAGATAATGCAAGTCATATGTTTCTAGGTTCTTAACCAAAATTAGGCCACATCAAGTCTACAAGCTTCCTTGATAGGCGATTTACTAGATGGAGTTGAAAGCTATAAGCTATTCTATCCTTGGTATGCTACACTAATTTCTTTGCTATTTTTATTACATAGAACATTCTTTTGAACCTTGGAATAGGGGGAAAGTACTATAAAACCTTTGCACCAATACCTTTAATTGTTTCAGTTGAATTCTTCTTTAACTCCCATCTTTGCCGTTCATAAGTTGGGCATGTAGTTTTATCTTTGTACTCCTTATATAAGATGTAATCATTGGGACACACATATATCTGGGTATAACGGTTCATTGGTTTCATCTAATGTAGTATTAAATTGTTCAGGGTCATCTTAGAAGTCATCATATACATCTCAAAACATCAATATAGCTGTACCATCTCCAACACTTCCTACGGTGTCGTATCTACTAGGCCTTGTCGAGGGCTTGTGTGGAAGTTGTTCTCCATGCCAAATCAATGGGTGATAGCTTTCATCGATTTCATTGAAGCACAAGTATTCTCTCAACACCCCTACACTTAATTTTTTCAAGTTTTCACATTTTAAGCATGGAAGACTCATGCGATTATGATCATTACCTATCCTAAGTGTGAACTCTATGAAATTTCTATTCCCTCCTCATCTTCTTTTGATGTTCTTGTCACAGTTATCCAAGCATATTTGTCCATTATCACATGAAATTAAAGTAAATATGTGTGGAGACTTGTTAAACATGAAAAGTTTAGGTTAGACATTTTATCAAACATTATGTACACAAGAATTAAAAGTATTTTAAATAACTACATTTCATGAAAATTTTCAATTAGCAATGAAAAAAAAATGATAGACACATTCAAGAAGAAAAATAACTTCAAAAAGGAAAATTTCTAACCCATCACCTTTTAAAAATTCTTCAAATATGCATAATACAAATGAGACAAATAGAGAGATACTAACCAATACTCACAAATCAATATCTACCCTGAATTTGTCAATGTAGTTCCAATTCACAAGAATGATTTGTTTTAGAGTAGTGAAATAGAAATCTGGCTTAGTTTTTGTGCATAGATAATAAACACAGACCGAAAAGGAACAGTAGAACATGACGAAATAATTGTTAAAATAGACATACAATTGAAGTCATTTGCTGACTTTTAAAGTCCTTTATATATAAACCACTTTAAAAGTATGGATTTTTAAAGTCATTTATGGAAAATGACTTAAAAAATCTTTACATTGTCACATTAAATATATATTTAATTACTTTTTTTCAATTACAATATCTTAGATAAATACACATGGAAATCAATTTTACAAATATATATATATATATATAATATATACCTAAACAAACTCCTCAACAATGAAATCAAAATTTTATTTGATTACATCCAATGTTACATATATCAAATGTTACATATTATTAAATCTTATTAATACAAGATCAAATGGCAAATCTGCTCTTTTTCATCAAAATTTGGCCTAGTATTTAGGTAACAACCATTCTATGGAGAGAGAGTGTGTGTGCTTCACATTTCTCAACCAAAAGTTGATGGTATAACCACCACTCTTCACCAAACCCAAATTTTGGGTGAGAACTACAAATTGTAATGTTCTCCCTTTCTTCAATATTGAGGGTTAGAGACAATAGTTGTCATTTGCAATGAAATCATATAATTTTTGTGAAATTAGGAAGATCTAAAAGACTTCTTAACCCTATCATTTGTGGTGAGAAAATCCACATGGTCTACAAAATGAAAACAAAGAGAGTTAGTAACGAGAAAGCAATTTGTGATCAAAAGAAGTTGTGGTTTACTTATAGAATAGTCGAAATATCCAAAATGGAAAGCAAGAAGGGAAAAAGAGAGAAGCATAAGGACCAAGGAGGAAGCCGTCATGCCACTTGTGAGAAGAAGAGGATACAGGAAAAAATGATATGTGGTCGGCTATTTATAAATGAACAAGGACTTTAGAAGTTATTTAGTACTAAACGACTTCAAAAGCATACTCATGAATGTACTTTTAAAGTCATTTCACTCAAGTGACTTCAAAAGTGATTAACTTTTAAAGTCATTTATAACTAAATAACTTTAATAGTTATTGACATTTGAAGTCATTTACAATCAAACGGCTTCAAAAATCCATTACCACATAATATAATCTTCTTACCAATACTTTTGAAGTCACTTACAATAAATGACTTCAAAAGTCCATCCTGCTTAATAGAATTTTCCTTCTAAATTTATTAGCAGAGTTTTAAAGTCGCCTAGGTTGAAATGACTTTACAAGCTATCAACTTAAGAAGTCGTTTAATTTTAAATGACTTTAAAAATCCTTCTCGTGAAAAATTTCCTCTTTGCACTAGCTTTTTAAAGTTGTTTATAGTTAAATGACTTCTTTAGTTTATATTTTTAAAATAGTTTATTTCTAACTAACTTATAAAATATTTACGAAGTTGGCCATGAACTAAGTGACTTCTTTATGTCAACTTTAAAGCCCTCTTATGTAGTAGGGTCATTTCATGGTTCATAAGAGAATTATTGTTGGCTACAGTGTCATCCAAAGATATAGAGGTAGATAGAGCCAATGTTGACCTAATTGCTAATCTATCCATCCTCAAATATGTTAGGAATATTTGTTCATTCCTAGGCCATGTAGGATTCTATAGGAGCTTTATTAAAGATTTTAGTGTAATATCCTGACTAGTGTGTCACCTCCTTACAAAGTATGCCCCTTTTGAGTGGACTTATGATTGTCAAGAAACTTTTACAAGGCTGAAAATCAAGTTGACTACTACACCTATCATTCAGCCACCTAATTGGAGTCTGCCCATTGAAATCATGTGTGATGTTAATCATTACACTACTAGAGCAATACTAGAACAAAGAAAAGATAAAAAGTCATATGACATCTACTATACAAGTAGGACCCTAAATAGCACCCAAATGAATTTTTCAACTATGAAGAAAGAAATCCTATCAGTTATCTTTGCATTGGATAAGTTTAGGTCTTACTTGGTTGATTCTAAGACAGTCATGCTAATTGATCATGAGTTTAACATTGAGATAAAAGATAAGACAGAAGTAGAGAATATGGTAACTGACCATTTATCTTGCCTAGTCTTGACAAAACCAATAGAGGAGTTGCAAATTAAAGACACTTTCCTTGATGGAAACTTTTTCATGTTTCCCATGCTCCTTGGATTGCTGATATTGCAAATTATTTACTCACAGGCAAGATTCCAAAACATTAGAGTAAATAAGGAAAGTAGAAATTTATTTCCAATGCTAAGCACTACTTTTGGGATGATCCATGCTTGTTTAAGTACTACCTAGATCAAATAATTAGATGATGTGTAAAGATTTCACATTATCGTTTCTACTACCTCTCATTGTTTAAAGACACGTGTTATGTAAATCATGTGAGCATTGTTAAAAGTTTGGAGGAACAACATGTAGGAATATAATGTCTCTTAACCATATCCTTGTTATTGAAGTTTTTTATTACTCGGGCATTGATTTTATGGGGCCATTCCTACCTTCTTGTGGTTACATTTACATCTTATTAGTAATAGACTTTGTATCCAAATGGATTGAGGCTATCCCATGTAGCCACAATGATCATAAAATAGCTATTAAATTTTTAAAAGAAAACATTTTTCTAGATTTGGGATACCTCAAGCCATTATAAGTGATAATAGTATACATTTTTGCAACAAAGCTTTTGAAGCACCCATAACGTTTTAATATTGTATCACCCACAAACAAATGGACAAATAAAAGTATCTAATTGGGCTATAAAACAACTCATTCAAAAGGCGCAATGATTGGTCTCTTAAACTGATTGACATGCTCTAGGCTTACATGACTACGCACTAGACCCTGATTAGTATGTATCCCTATCATATCGTATAGTGTAAGGCCTACTATTTTCCAGTGGAATTGGAACATATAACCTATTGGGAAATAAAGACTTTTAATTTCAACATGGATAAAGTAGGCTCACATAGAAAACTCCTACTCAATGAGTCAAAAGATATTAGACAAGAAGCTTATGGAAGTAATAGATTTATAGGAGAAAGATGAAAGTTCTTCATGATAAAAACATAATGAGAAAGTCCATGACTCCAAACTAGAAGGTTCTGCTTTACAATTTTAAGCTCCACCTATTTCTAAGCAAGATTAGATCTCGATGGACTAGTCCATATAAAGTTAATGAAGATTTTTTCATATGGGATCATTGAGATTGAGGATGTTAGGACCGATCATACTTTTAAAGTGAGTGGTCATTGTTTGAAGCCTTTCCTAGAATATGAGAATTCAGAAGCTGAGTCAACAACATTGGATGATCCTATTTATCAAGATTGAGTGGATTTGACCCTCAATACCATCTTTCGTATTCTTGAATTAGTTGTTTTCTACATCACCCATATTCATTTTAGGTCCTAATTTTTAAGCATAAAGACAATATTTCTTTTAGGTTGAGGGGTATAGAGTTCTAGAAATTTATATTTTTTAGTTGATTTTCCTAATTTATAAAAATTTAGAATTTTTGAAAAAAATATTTTGAAAATTTTATAAATTTTTAGTTCAATTCCTACACTCTAATGATAATTATTTTTTGAAGATAGTCTAACTAAATTTAGTTTATTAATGGAATTGATGACGAAATTGATAACTAGTTATAACTTAGAGATCCAAAATAAATTTAGTGGAGACCTATAACCTAAGTGAGTTTTGGAGCCATTCATTCTTTTGAGAGGTTAGAATATTCTAAATTTTTTTAGTCTATTTACTATAAATTTGATCCCACCAACTCTTAAATTTGGTCAATTACTTGAATTGTTAGAGTATTTACCTTTAAAATTCTAGAAATTCATCGAATCAGATATATTATATGAAACCTAGAAATTGATATAGTCCATTCTTGTTGTTAAATTAGAGACACAAGCCTTACCCAATAGTATTTTTACCACTAGTTAGCTAATTTTGAGCCTTATAAGCCTTTTTTTTCATACTCAAATTACCCTTACCCATTGTAGCTAGTATAAATTATCCATTACCTATTTTTTTCGAAAGATAAGTTAGAGATGAATAAAAAATACTTCTAATTATAATGAGAGTAGAAAAGTGAATATCAAGAAAAGAAATATTATTCAAAGATCTTCAAAAGTGCTTTTTAAAAGAGAGAGAGAGAGAGAGAGAGAGAGAGAGAGAGAGAGAGAGAGAGAGAGAGAGAGAGAGAGAGAGAGAGAGAGAGAGAGAGAGAGAGAGAGAGAGAGAGAGAAGTATGAATTTGAAATGAAGAAAATAAAAAAAGCAATATTCACTTTGGTACAAATAAAGAAGAATAGTAACTTTAGAAGAATACCTTTACTTATTTTAGAAGAATTTTGAATACACTTTATACCCTTCCTTTTCTTAACCTTATCCTAAGCCAATGTTTCCTCCTACTTGAAGACCTAATGATTATAGGATGAATATAGCCATAATAAGGATATAAATGAAAAGGAATTAAGGTGAAATATTCTTAGTGGTCTTGGTAATGATGTCCATGCAGAGGGATCATAATTCCTTTATCTTATCTGTGCTTAAAGGAAATTATGAGAACCATTAGATTGTTGGATCTAGTCACATCATGAATGAATTTTGTTTGACCCTATTTCTCTAAGAGCTTTATTTCTGAGTGTATATAGTGAGAAATGAGGCCAATTCATCTTTCCAATGGAATAATAAGTATTACTATTTAGAAGTCCTAACTCATGTAACCTGTATACACAAACATGCACTCTGAGATATAATTGGAATGAAATGAATTTCGTATGTGGATAACTTATAGAGTTTCTCAATCATCTTTATTAAGTTATTAAAGAAAGTAGAGTGCTAATGAGTGATAATTCTCTGAGATAAAATAAAGGACTTAGCCTTACTGAATTTTATGGGTATATTCATTGCAAACTCTCATGAGGCTTAATTTGTCCACTAGAGGTTTAAGGACTTATTGCATATGCTAATTGCAATCATGAGTACCTACAAAAACAACAATTTGTATCAAGTTTGTAATTTGATGTTTTGCATGTTTTACATGGGACTAGCAAAATTCTAGTTGGGGGGGCGGGATATTAAGTGTTTAATATTATTTAAAAAACCCCTAATTTATCATTTAATTACATCATCCAATTGCTTAATTTTGCAATTTTTAGCTTAAATGTTAATTTTAGCTCCAATTAATCATCCAACCATTGATTTGTAAAATTTAATGGTTAGATGATCATTAAGAGCTAAGAAGGAGTAGGAAATTCCTAAGGGAAAAGAAAGCAATGAGGCTAAGGTGTTCTTTTAAAAGTGGAAAGCATGCTATTATGAAGGAGTTCAAGGAGTTGATATCTTTAAAGGGACTTCACAAAAGACATTTTACATATTAACATGGAAGAAGGACTTAATATTGTTTCTAAAAGAGAAAAGAAACCAAAGATTCAAGGAGATGTGATAGAAGAAAGAGGAAATCAAGAGGGGGAAGCACATTACAAATAGTACTTAGGAAGAAGGAGGCGAGGGAGATTTTGGAAACTGAAGCTTGAACCATGGAGGAGAAAGACCAAAGGAAGGAAACTTAAATCGAACCTAGCTCACCTCTACGTAATTCATACTGGCTTTCCCCCCTCTAATTTTTTTTTTTTCTTCTATCCATCTCTAGCTCTTGACCAAAGGAGGAGAAGTTGAGCATAGACATCTTCCTCCCTACTTCATTTTTCCTTTTTTTTTTTTTTTTGTTCCCCATTGTTCCCAATCTTTTTACCATTCATTGTTCACTGCCTTCTCCTCTATCACCATTTTCAATTTCCTTGGTTCAGTCCTTTTCTTCCTATTCACTATCAGCTTCTTAAGTGTTTTTCCCCTATTCATCATTGATCTTTGCTCTTGATTTCTCACCAAATTTTCCTTGTTTTCTCATCTTGTTACAAGTTTGTGTTGTTGTGAGTAAAACCCAATTTGGGTTTTCCCTTGTTTCACCTTTTCTCCTTTCGTTTCCTATCCCCTGTGCATCTTTCTCTTGTTTTGTTTCTTTGTTTCAGTTAAAAAAAGAAAAAGAAGAAGAAGAAGATAAATTTTGTTTTTGCCCATGGTCCCTTTTCCTTAATTCCATTTATATCCCCAGTTTTGTCATTTTCCCTATTTCATCGGATTCTTATCCATGTTCTATGTGATTCAAGTTCTGCCCTATTCTCAATTAATCCTTGAACTTTATTATTCTAATTTCTATTTGATTAAAGCTTAATCAAATCAACAGTTTAGCTTTAACTAACACGAACAAGTTAATTTATGTTCTTTTTCTCCTCAAATTTTCTATCGATTCTTAGATATTCATCTAAACGTAATTCTTAATTAATCTAGTAGATATAATCTTGAATCTACATTCCAAAAAATTGATCTAAACTGTCTGATCTTAAAATTTTACATTGATCTAAATCATCAAATTTTTGGAAGATTTTCCTAATCTGACTGTTGAATTATTAATCAAAGACATGAGGGATGGATTGATGAAGTTTGATTAACTCATGCATGGTTAGAATTGAAGAATCTTATAAAGATTAAGCTAGGTAAGAGGATTTCAATTGATATTTTAATTAATTTTCTGTCTTTTGAACTTGGAATTGTGTATTTTTCATTAATTCAATAGATCTAAGTTTCTAATTCATTCATAATTTATTTTTGAAATTTTAATTATTTTATGACAAAATAAATTGTATTTAAACTCCATTTTCTTTAAGTCGAGTCCATGTGGGATTCCCCCATATTTGAAAAAGCTATACTATAATCGCTCTTGCACTTACAAAAATAATTAATACCTCATCACATAGCTAGTTAAGTACATTCATTTTTATCCTCTCACATGACTCATTGTAAGCCTCTGAATCTTCTTCTATGGGTATTATCTTACGAAAGAATCTAGAAGGAGCAATACTATCCCCTATGCCCTAACTTGATTAGGGTGGTCCTTCTCGCTCCATGTGCTCCTTCCTGTAGAAGATGCAGTTATTGGGGCATGCATGCATCTTCTCATACTTTTAACCCTTGTGCAACTAGGATTTTCTTTGCCTCCCATGTGGACCTCATCAATTTGTTATCCTTCAATAGAATCTTAGCCACTACTTTCAAGACTTCTGGAAGGAGCAATACTATCCCCTATGCCCTAACTCGATTAGGGTGGTCCTTCTCGATCCTTGTGCCCCTTCCTGTAGAAGATGCAGTTATTGGGGCATGCATGCATCTTCTCATACTTTTAACCCTTGTGCAACTAGGATTTTCTTTGCCTCCCATGTGGACCTCATCAATTTGTTATCCTTTAGTAGAATCTTAGCCACTACTTTCAAGACTTCTGTAAAACCTTGATCTAAAAAAAAAAATCTTGATTTTACTTCGTAAAGTTCTACCATTAAACACAACTTAGTACAATCTTTACACTCAGAGTAGTACACTCATCTACTTCCTCTAATGTGGTTTGAAATAGTTCAAGGTTGTCTTAAAAGTCATCATATGCATCTTGAAACATCGATGCAGCAGCACTATTTACTACACTTACTACAATGTCTTCAAATCTTCCCTCCATTGTCAAGGGCCACCCATGTGGAAGTTCTTCTTGATGGAAAATCCATGGGCAATAGCTTTCATCGATTCCATTGAACCACAAGTGTTCTTTCAACACCCCTAAGTTACTTTTTTCAAGATTCCACATTTTGAGCATGGACAATACATGTGATATGACTACCACCCAACCTAAGTGTGAACTCTATAAACATTCTTGTTCCCTCATATTCTTTTGATGTTCTTGTCATATTTATCCGAGCATATTTACTATTTTTTTCAATAAATTAAAGCTAATATATATATATATATATCTAGATTGTTATACATGAAAATCTTGATTAGGCATTTTACCAAACAATAGGTATACAAGAATTATAAATGTTTGAAAAAACTAAAGTACATGCATGCACACATGTGGAAATTCCAATTAACATTGAAGAAAGATGCAAAACATGATAGATACATTCAAAAAGAAATTTAACTTTAAAAAGAAAAGATTTTAACCATAACCATGCATGCAAAATATATCAAAATGCATATATATGAGACAAAGGAGGAGATACTAGCCAACACTCAAATTGATATCAAGAAGGAAATATTGATATGTAATTCCAAATCATAGTTGATTTGGTTGAAGATAGCCACAATGAAAGTCAACCTATATGAACTTTAGTTTGTGTATATATGAAGAGATTCAGAACTGGAAAACCAAAAGATGATGTCCAAATTCTTATAATAAAGTACTACTTTTAAAGTCACTTTCAGAAAATGACCGTAATAGTACACACTATTAAAGTTGTTCATTTCTAAAGAATGACTTTAAAAGTCTATACTTTAAAAGTTGTTTTCTAAAAAATGAATTCAAAAGTCCATGGTTTTAAATTAGTTTTCGTAAAATGACTTCAAAAGTATGGATTTCTAAAGTCTATTTACAGAAAATGACTTTAAAAATTCTTTTCCATGAAAAAAGGTTCTTCGCACCAGACTAAAGAAGTTGTTGTTTTACTAACCAACTTATTAAGAATGATTTTTAAATTTTTATTTTTACAAATGATTTGAAGGTTATTTATTTAGTCATAGTAAAAAAATCTACAATTTTATGCCAGCTTTAAAAGCACCAATTTAGTAGTGTTACCTTATATTAATTTTTCAAAGAAGTAAATGGCTCCACTTGAATTAGTCGTTTGAATCAAAGAATTAATAGGTATCTCATGCCTCACCTGGGAAAATATACTAGTTTCGATGCATAGTTGATAAGTGTTCAAATTTGTAAAAAGGTACCCAATTAGTACCCAATGTGTGATAACTTATGGTGTTAAATTAAGGTTTTTGGCCAAAATTTATAACACATGCATTTCTGACCTAAGAAATCAAAATTGTAATACTTTGTAGGTTTAGAGGCTAATCTAAAGTATGGGAATGATCATAATTTTTGAGGATTCAATTAGTTTTGTCTTCTTTTTTTTTAAGATGTTGAGAAGGCAATCTAAAGGCCAATCTTGATCAAGATAAGAATTGAGGCATTCATGAGGTTTCCTAGTCAAATTAGAAAACTTAAGCAAGCCAAAGCTTAAATGTCATCAATCCAAGGAGTGATAATAGTTCAAGATCATCTTAGGCAAGCAAGAAGGTAATTGGAAGATCTAAAGGTGTCTAAAATGGGCCTATGAAGAAATCCATGCATTTCTACTACCTTTGCATGGGATCCACTCAAGGTAAGCCATTCTCACCATTAAAGGCTAGGGTGTGAGCCATGACGCCAATCCAAATGAGCCCTCAAAGTGAGCCACAGAAGCTAACTAAGCTAAATGCCACATGGAGTCATACAATTGGAGGAGAATTCAAGAAATGACCCACTTTCTAAATTTGGACTTTTGAGGTTTAATTAGAAGGTTTGAAAGAATCATGTAAAAGTAAGATGATTATGCATTGGTGGATCCATCAAGAGAGAAAACCTACTTTCCAACTCCCACTCCCACTATTTTTCCTAGGGTTACATGTTAAAGGAGGGAGGCATATCATTATGAAAAAAAAAGTTTCCCACTTATCTATTTAGTGATCAAGGGATTCCTAAATAGAAAACCTTAAGATCTACTTCAATCCAATCAACTTTAAATCCCTAGATCTTTACACATATTTCCTAAACCATGCCATACTACTTCTATAACTTTCCATCCACTAAACATCATCAAATTTGGAGCGAAAGAGCTTGACTTCCCTTCCATGAAAAAGGCCCCTATTAAAAATAAAAAACCAATCATCATGTCTCTCTTATCTCATCTTTCCATTCATCTTTCTTATATCATCTTGCTAATTCATATCCCATATAATCTTCCTCATTCAATACGCTAGCCCTAGGGCCACTTGCCTCATGTTCCATACGAATTTTCTAAGTAGAGGTTGAGTGGCACAACCTTGAATTCTAGCTTTCCTTTAGTTAAGTTGGTGCTGGATTTTGAAAACTTTTTTGTGTTTTTATTCCTTTGTCTTTTTAATTATTCTCTTGGTAATTTTCTCTCTAATTCTAGCTTAGTAATTTACTTTCATAGATTACATACATAGTTATTTCATGTTGTTTTTACTTCTTTAAATTCCACACCTAGTCTGACCCTTGTTCCCATTCTTTCCTCCTTCCAAATATCAAATTTCCTTTTTCTTATTCCTTCAAAATCTAAGTTAACTTCCCTCTAGTATTGACATCCAAGAGAGGAGATACCTTAGAGCCTTGAGTTTCCACTTAGTTGTATACGTTGTTCTTCTTGTTTTGCATCTTAGTTTTGGGCAATTTTTCCATCATTATTCACACACTTAACCCTTGTTTCTCTTCAATTTATTCATGGGTTTTCTTTTCATGTCATTCTACTTTATTTTAGGGGATTTATATTGAAATTTTTGTGTTGTTTAGAATTACTTGTGCAAGCAAGAATAGTGCACACTTAACATATGTTTAGACAACTTTATGTGTCTAATTTTTGTGTATAATTTGAACATAATGCAATAACATTCTTTGGGAATTCTTATTATGGATTAAATATTTCATCAAATTATTTAGAGATTTGGGTTGTTTCCTTGTGTACAAGTTGTTGTTTCAATGGATTTTTAATGTGAGACTTGTTGAATGTTCTTAAGTACTGGAATCTAGAATTTGTTTTTCCCTTAATTTTGTGCTTTAATTCTAGCCATCTAAACATTTTTTTTGTTGCTTGAATATTTAGGTACCCATTTAGATTTTTATGTTAGTATACTATTATATCATGAAAAATAGTCATCTTCTGGGTCATAGAACCGTGTGCACAGCCCATGGACCATGTGCATGGTACTAGACCACTTGCCTATTTGATTTTTGGATAAGTTAGTTGCATGATATTTTTTTAGAAATTATTAATCAGTTGTTTGCATATTTTTTTAAGTTTAGAAAGTTTCTTTTCTGGATTTTAGAATGTTTCCTTTTTAATAGGTTTTGGGTTAGGTATGTTTTAATTTAGAAAAGTTTCTAATTTAGTAGTTTCCTTAAGTTTCATTTCTTAGTTTGTGTCTTTCTAAAATGATGTAATTTCCATTAGTTAAGGGAATTTTAGTTACGTAAGTTTCCATTTTTCATTGTTCAATTTTAATTTAGGCAACTTTCCTTTTTAGTTTTAGTTTCTAATTACATACATGTTTCTAATTTGAGTAATTTAATCTCCTAATTAAATCAAAACCCTTCTATTTTTTCTAAAGCTAAATAATTTGAATAAGATCCAATCCATTGCAAATTTGTGAGATTCCTCATGGGATCGACCTTGCATGCATGAGAATATTACAACCGATTCGTGCGCTTGTGAGTTAACTTTAAAATCACAACAAGTTTTTAGCACCATTGCTGAGGAATTGTAATGGATTTATGGTTGGATCCTTATTTAGATTGTTTACACTTAGTCTTAATTTTAGGTTGCATTAGATTAGGGTTTTGCATCATAGTTATTTATTTTGTTAATTCCTCACAAAAGTAATCTATCTTATTTGTTTTATGTGAGGGAAATTTGATAACAAAGTAGCTTCATCAACTTAGGATTTACTTAATTTCTTATATTAGGGTTTCTCTTTTCTTTGAGTGAAACTTATAGTGAGGCCCATTGTAACTTGCAATTTCAATTTCAATTTTAATTGAGCTGTATTAAAATAGGGTAAGTGTGTGGTATGGAGGCCCACCAACAATTGTCGAGCGTAAGGCTATTAGAGATTTTTATGTGCCACTACAACTCAACACCCCATCTTTCATACCTTTACCTCCTACAAACACAGACCACCTCAAGTTAAAGTCAAGAGTTATCCAATTACTCACTACCTCCTATGGTCGAGACTGAGAAGGCCCTTGCCTACGTATCAAGGAGTTTCTTGATATTTGTGCCACATTTAGGTTCTAAAATCTTTTAGACGATGTTAACTTAAGGATAAAGCCAAGTCATGGTTCAATGCCTTAGATGTAGGTTTCATTAATACATGGGACTAATTGTCTAGGAAGTTTTTGAACAAATTCTTCTCTATTCACAAAACAAATTCCCTTTTCATGAAATTATCAATTTCCAATGAAGAGATGATGAATAGTACTACAAATGTTGAAAATCGTGGAATGAGCTACTGAAAAAATACCCTCATCATGGACTCAAGAAATGGAAGTAACTCCAATACTTTTATGAGGCATTAATACCTCAAAATAAACAAATGGTAGATGCAACGAGTGAAGGGGCCCTCATGTTGAAAGATGAGAGTAAGGCCTGGGAGTTCTTTCAAACATTGGTAGATAATTCTAGAAATGAGATTGCTCAAATAGATGAGAGGATCACCCCACTTCCAAAGAAAGGGTGTCTATATGAGTTAGGTGTACATACAGATCTATCCCATAAACTTGACTCTATACTAGAGAGATTGGACAAGTATGATGGGAGAGATCACAAGCTTGAAACTATGTTTCAATCCTTTATGGCTGCCAGATTTCTAAACCTATACAAGAAGTTTGTGCTCTTGGTTCTAGCATAGCCCATATAACCAAATCTTGTCCATCAAATAGAGCACTTAACGACTATCTTGTTGAACAAGCAAATTCATTGAATGCATATCATAATCCTAGCAACAACCCATATTCTAAGACCTACAATCCTAGGTGGGCTAAGCATATAAACTTTTCCTAGTCAAAGAATAACTACTAAGGGGACTATTTGTAAACCCTCCTACACAAAACTTTACTCCTAGAGCTATAATTCCTCAGTAGGCACCTTGCTTCCAACAACCTTAACAACCAAATAAATCATCTTTAGAGCAAAAGATTCAGAGCATGTTTGAAAAAAAGAAGTGAAGACACAAAAAGGTCTCTAAATTAATTGTAGAATATCAATTCCCATGCCATAAGTAAGCTACAGATGTAGGTTAGCCAACTATCATCTGAACTACATAATAGAGGAAAGGTCAATTTCCTAGTCAATCCATCCCTAACCTGAAGGGCCAATTTGAGATAGGGTCAAGTCCTCAAAACCTAAACCCTCATCAGCATGCCAAATCCATTACCACAACAAGGTAGGGTAGGCTAAGAAAAATGGAGAGGAAAAGGAGGTAACCAAAATACATGAGAAAGAGAAAAAAATAGAAAAACTTTGTAGAACATATAGTGGGCAATCCTATGTGCCTAAGGCCCCATTTTCTTATTTATTGTACAAGGCTAAAAAGGGAACAAACTTAAATGAGTTAATGAAAGTATTTAAACATGTCCAAATCAATATTCCATTACTAAATGAAATAATAGATGTTCCCACCTATGCCAAGTTCTTGAAAGAGTTCTACGCTAGAAAAAGAAAGCTAAATGTCTAGAAAAAGGCATTCCTCATTGAGTAGGTGAGCTCTTTGATACAATACAAGACCCCACCAAAGTTTAGAGACTCAGGGTGTCTTGCCATTTCTTGCATTATTGGAGACTATGTCATAGATAGGGCACTACTTGACCCAGGGGTTAGTGTTAACTTGTTGCCATACTCTGTCTATGAGCATTTAAGACTCAGTGAGTTGAAATGAACCACTACCACATTGCAATTAGTCGATAGATCTGTCAAGATACCCCGCGATTTGGTCGAAGATGTGTTGAAACAAATGGACCAGTTTTACTACCTAGTTGATTTAATTGTATTGGACATCCTGCTTGTATCAGATCCCAGTAGTCAAATTCCAATTATACTTGAACTCCATTACTAGACATCCAATGCCATTATTAACTACAGGAATGGTGTAATGAAGTTGTCATTCAACAACATGTAAGGTAACCTAAATGTCTTTACAATCGATCAACAATATTTAGACCTCAATGATCCTTGTAATGTGAATTTGATCAAGAGTCTAATTCATGACATTCATCCACCATCTTCCATCTCTGACCCACTAGAGGCTTGTCTCATGCATTTTAATATAGATTTTAATTTAGATAAGTCTATTGAGGAGGTATACAACCTTTTAAAGGCTGCGCCAATTATGGATTCCTCCAAGTGAAGCCCTTATGTGGAACTAGTTCCTCCTTCAAATCCTATCCCCATACCCTCTATAGAGAAACCACCTTCTGTAGCCCAAAAACCTATGCCTAACCATCTTAAATATTCTTACTTAGAATTGAATGAAACCATACGTATTATAATAGCATCAGATTTAGATAATGTATAGGTGGGTAAGCTTCTAGATGTTTTTAAGGAACATAAGACTGGTCTAAGGTGGACAATAGCAGACATAAGAGAGATTAGTCTTGTCATGTGCATGCATATGATACACCTAGAAGAAAATGATAAACCCTCCAAGGAAACTCAAAGACGATTGAATTGCCATATTAAGGACGTGGTCAAAGATGAAGTGCTTAAGCTTTTAAATGTTAGCATCATATACGCCATCTTTAGCAGCACTTGGGTTAGCCCTATTCAAGTTATACCCAAGAAATCTGAGGTCACGCTAGTAAAAAATGAGCAAAATGAGTTAGTACCCACTTACATTACCACCAGGTGGAGAGTTTGAATTGATTATCAAAAGTTGAACATAGTCACAAGGAAAAGTCACTGAGGACAATGTTTCATTCAGGTTGGGGGTGTAGATATACACAGAGGTTTTGATTTTTCATGAGTCTTTTGACATGTCTTGAAAAAAAAATAAAAAAATTTAGGTATGGTTCCCTTACTATGATGAGAACTAGATTTTCAAAACTTAGTAGTTCAACTATTTTCTCCTCTTAATAGAAGAAAATATGGATAGTTTTGCATTTACTCATATGTTGAAGCATTTTAAGAAGGTTAATTCTTGAAAATTATTTACACATAGCACCGAGTCTAGATTAATAGAAAGGTATGACCTAGAGACCTTGAGGAAAATCAGTGAAGACCTATAACTAATGAGTCTTACAGACTATCTTCTTTCAAGAGAGTTATAAGTAATTCCATAGTTTCTTCAATGTGCATATTTTAATGTTATCCTTTTATCCTTTTTTTGGTCAATTATCAAGAATAAATAGGAGTAATAGCTTTCTTTCCAGAATCTTTATTGAATCTAATAAGCTTTAGAGAGCCTAGAGAATGATATAGGCCATCCTTGTTCAGCTTAAAGACATAAAACCTACCCAATACAGTATACCACTAGTTAACCCCTTAAGCCTACTATTATTAAGCCTTTTCTTCCTTAACCCAAAATAAGCCAGAAAAATAAATAACTTGTACCCACTTTCGAAATGAGTAGAGTTAGTAGAAAAAGTTCAATAAAGAACAAAAAGTTAAAGAAGTTAAGTGAAACATCAAAATACTTTCTTTCAAATTAGTCAAAAGGAAAAAAGAAAAGAAAACAAAAGCCAAAAGAAAGTGAAGTTAGACAAAGATGAGAAGAATTGAAAGAGAAGATAAGAGTACATAAAAAAGAAAAGAAAAAAAAGAAAAAAGAAAAAAAGAATTCACTTTAGTATAGTCAAGGATCCATTGTCCAACAATCAAATAGATGACCTCTACTATAATTTTGAACTTTTAAAATCCTCGTACCCTTGTTTTTCTAAACCTGTCTAGAGCATACGTTTCGTCATAGTTAAAGACCTATGGATCTTAGGTGAAATATAGCCTTAAAGAGGATATAAAAAGAAAGAATTAAGATAAAAGATCCCTACCATATTTGGTAATAACCTCCACTCTTAAGGATCACTTTCCTTTATCACTTTAAAAGTTTATGTGAATCATTAGCTTGTTCGATCTTATCACATAATGAGAGAAACATGTTTAACCCCTTGTCTGAGAGCTTCATTTCTAATAGTATACCTGAGAGGATTTGAACTCAAAACATATTCCCAATGGAATTTGATCATATTTAATTAGAAGTTATGACTTATGTGGTTGTACACACACATGCACCCTGAGAAATAACTAGAATAAGATGACTTTAATGTGTGTATAATTTATAGAACTATCAATCCTCTCCATTACATTGTCAAAAACTAATAGGGTGCTAATGAATGAAAATTCTCAAAGATAAAATAGGGGACTCAATCTTATGGTTACAAACCTTCACAAGGCATAACTAATCCATTAGGGGTAACTTAAGGGTTTAAGGACTTGTTACATATGCTAAATGCAATTGTAAGTACCTATGAAAATGGAAACCATTTTGTTTTCATGATTTTTGGCATGTTTTTCTCAATACTAGAAAAATGTTGGTTGGGTGTGGTAAGTGTTAAGTTTTGTATAAAAAGTACCCAAGTAGTAGCCAATGTGTCATAATTTATAGTGTTAAATTAGGGTTTTTGGCCAAAATTTATAACACATGTATTTATGACCTAAGAATTAAAAAATGAGACATTTTATAGGTTTAGAGGCTAATCCAGAGTAAGTGTGTGAATGATCATAATTTTCTAGGATTTGATTAGAAATTTTCTACCTTTGTAGCTGTTAAGAAGGTAATCCAAAGGTCGAGCTTGATCAAGATAAGAATTGAGGCCATTCATGAGGTCTCTTAGTCAAACTAGAAAACATAAGCAAGCTAAAGCCTAAATGTCATCAATCCAAGGTGTAATAAAGGTTCAGGATCATCTTAGGACAACCAAGAGGGCAATTGGAAGAACTCAATGTGACTAAAATGGGCCCATGAAGCAAGCCTTGCATTTTCACTCCCTTTGCATGAGAGTCATTCAAGCCACTTTAGCCATATAAGCCATGAGAAAAGGTGACAAGCTAAGGAATTCAAGCCACATCATTCTAGCCATTAAAGCCTAAGGTATAAGACATGAAGCCAATCCAAATGAGCCCTTAAAATGAGACACATAAGCCAACTAAGGCAAATGCCACATGGAGTCATACAATTGGTGGAGAATTCAAGAAATGACCCACTTTCTAAATTTGGATTTTTAATGTTTAATTAGAAGGTTTGAAATAATTATGTAAAAAGTAAGATGATTAAGCATTGGTGGACCCATCAAGAGAGAAACCCTACTTTCCAACTCCATATCCCACTCTTTTTCCTATAGCTACAAGTTGAAAGAGGGAGGCACATCATTATGAAAAAAACTCCCCTCACTTTCCTATTTGGTGATCAAGGGTTTCCTAAATAGAAAACCCTAGATCTACTTCCAATCTAAACAACTTTGAATCCCTAGATCTTTACACTATTTCCTAAACAACATTCCTTACACTTCCATAACTTTTCATTCACCAAACATCATCAAATTTGGAAGGAAGGAGCTCCACTTTCCTTCCATGAAAAAGACGCCCCTCCTTGTTAAAAATTAGAAACCAGCCATCATGTCTCTCTTATGTCATCTTTCCACTCCTCTTTCTTGTATCATCTTGCCAATTCATGTCTCATCTAACCTTCCTCATTCAATAATATAACCCTAGGGCCACTTTCTTCAAGTTTTCACTCATTCATAAGTTAGAAAACCACTCATCTATATATAGCCCCATGTTCTATACGAATTTTCTAAGCAGAGGTTGAGTGACACAACCTGGGATTCTAATATTCCTTTGTTGCTTAAGTTGTTGCATGATTTTGAAACTTTGTTGGTGTTTTTCTTCCATTACTTTTCTAATTTTTCTCCGAGTCTTTTTCTGTCAAATTCCAAGTTAGTAATTTACTTTCATAGCATACTTTCCTAGCTATGGTTGTTTTTGGAGAAGAAGAAGAAGATGGTGTTCTTTTTCTTAGATCCTATTAGTTTACCTTTTTGCTATGTTAATTGGTATTAAAGCTCACCTTTGACTAGTTCTATGGGTCATAACTAATCGAAAAGCAACAACTCCACTCATATTGTTCACAATGATCAACCCAAGACTGTGGTCGTGTTTGAAACTTATCATCAAACAAATCAATGGTCTATAGAAGAGATACAACCAACTCATGCAATTGGCAAAGGCTTTGGAGCATATCATGTTTGTAACAAAAACAAGATTCTAATATGTGAAGAGGCTCATAAGCCTCTTGTTGATAAGTGTTTAATTTTGCATAAAAGCCACCCAATTAGTTATCTACATGTTACAACTTATAAGGCTAAATTAGGTTCTTTATACCAAAATTCATAACATGTGCATTTTTTGAGCTAATGAAGCAAAAGTTTGATATTTTGTAGGTCCAAGAGCTAATCCAAGGTAAGTATGTGATTAATCATATATTTTTAGGATTTAATTAGTTTTTTTACATTTTTGTAAGAAGTGGAAGAAATGACCAACAACCTATATTGGCCTTCGCAAAGTTTTTTGCAAAGCCTCTAAAAGAAATTTGAAGAAAGCGAAGGCCTTGGAGAGATGATATGATGGTTGAGATTGATCGAGATGAACATTGAAGATCATGATCAAAAGATCGAGTCAAAGCCTAAGATTCATCAATCTAACATGAATTCAAAGGTCAAGATCATCCTTTGGACCAGAAATGGATGAGAATAAAGGAGCTAAAGGTGGCCAAAAAGTTCTCATGAAGTAAGCCATGCACTTTCACCACCTTTGCTTAGTTGCATGTAAGCCACCTTAGCCATATAGGCTATGGGAGAAGGTGACAAGCGAAGGAATCCAAGCCACTCAAGCTAAGGGATGGAGCCATGAAGCCAAGCTAAGAAGGCCATCTAAGTCAGCCATAAAGCCTAGCAAATGGAGTCCTCAAAGTTAGCCATCAAAGCCATAAGCTAAGCTAAATGGAAGGCTAGGATTGGAGAAAGTTCAAGAGGATTATCCATGAGATTTTAAGGGATATTTTGAAGATAATTAAGGAAAATATTATGAGGATAAGTTGGCATATAGACCAATGGGATGATAGCCTTCCAATTTTGATGTTTTTCCCACTTTTCCCACCTTCTTATCACTTTCTACCTCACCACCAAATACCACCACGAATTTGACTTTCTATTCAAGAGTCCTACCATTTCATAAATCTTCCACCTTCCTAAACTCCCATCCTAAGCACCCATCCAATCCCAAGTCCTTAGAAAATCACTTAACCAATCAAAAATTTTCATCTCATGTTACTTTTCTAAGTTTTTCCTACACCCCACTTTCCTCCCACCTACTTTCGTTCTTTCCATCTCTTTCCTCTTTTATCACTTCATCCATATTCCTAATTTGGAGGATCCTCCAATCATCTTTGAAGGGGGGGACGCTGCTTGCTAAAAAGGTGGCGTCTCCCACCAACTCCACCCTAACATGGCAGCCACCTCTCACCCCTTGTTTCCTAATTGAAAACCTTGGCCCTTCTCCTATCCTAGCCATCCAAAATAACCTGATTTCATCCCCACCACATATTTTTATTAGGATACCCTAGGAAAATTAGGAGAAAAACTATAAAATCAGCAACAAACTAAAGGAGACGAGACTTTTACACTAGGAAAAAGATGCCTCCTCCATAGAAGGAGACTTCATCTTCCTATGCACCTCCTCTCATCTCTTTTTCCTATTTCCTTGGATCTCCTTTGGGTTATACTCTCTTCCTAAAGTTCAAGCTATTCCGTGCCTAAACCTTAGGGTAGTTGATTCTCCTTTCAAGGTTGGTTCATATCACCTTTTCTTTTGTCTAATCTTATGCTTTTTATATTAGCTTTTGATTTACTTTCTTTTGTTTTTCCTTGCCTTAAAGACTAAGATTCAAGGCTGGTTTTCCCTTGAAGTGACATCCAAGGAAAGTCATCTTGAATTTAGTTTTTTCCTTTGCCTTTCGTTACCTTGGGTTCTCTTTTCAGTTTCCATAGAATTCCAAACTTGTTCTATTAGTTTCCCTTGAGTTTTGCCTTGTTATTCCATTAGAATTTTCCTTGAATTTCAAGCAAGCTTATTCATGATTGATAGTTGGAACAATTGAAAAAGGATTAGCTTGTAGTTGTGGGTGGGTTAAGATCAAGTGGATGCTTTCATTGTAATAGGATTTTAATTTCATATTTGGATTGCATGTATGGGAGCTTTATGTTAATAGATATTGATGCAATTCAATAAAGTTTATTGGAGTTCTCAATTCATGTTGATGTCTAGTAGTTAATAGTTTACATTCTTGAATGTTTGCTTACATTAGAGTTGATTAGTTCCATGTTTTACCCTTTTTATTGAGAGAATGATTCAACTACTATGCTGCTGGAATTTCTTTTCATGGTTGGTTTTGTTTAATTTCCAGCACCATGAACTTTAAGTTCTCTTCAAATTTCAAGCACCCAATTAGTTCTTTAGATTTCTTAGTCAAGTTGTTGCCTTCATTCATGATAGGAAAGTAGTTTAGTAGTGTTGATCTTAATTAGACTTAGATTATAGTTGTCAAAGTTTCCTTTCCTATAAGTTTACTTACTTTATTTAGAAGTGCATGATTAGGTTGTCATTTGTTAAATCATGTTTCCTTAGATTAGTTGTTAATTTCATGTTTAGGAAAGTTACTTTACGAAAGTTTCTTAATTGCACTTTAGGAAAGTTTTAGTTTAGGAAAATCATCATATTAGAAAGTTTTCAATTTAGGAAAGTTTATTTCTAGAAAATGTATATTTTAGGAAATTTTTAATTTTAGCATGTTTCTAAATTTAGCATAATCTCTCATTCCTTGTGTTAATTTCCACTTTTACATTAAGTTAAAAATCTCTTGAATTTTAGCTAGGTTATATAGTCTAAAGTAGGACCACTAGCATCATATTAGTTCAGCTCCTCGTGGGATTGACCTCACTAGCATGCTATATTGTAAATAATTCATGCGTTTTTGAGTTTTAATTAAAACAGCAACACTTGTTCATGTTAATGTACAGAGACAACATCTAGAAGAGGCTAGCGATGAATAACTGGACAATATTCTTCTTAGAGAAGAATGATGGTGCTCAAAATAATCAAACCCATCAAGGTTATCATGCACAAAACTATATAATGAATATCAATCTTTCTCTCAATGAATACCCACATATCAAAGATTTTCTCAATTAGCTTCTTAAGTTGAGAGATTCTTGATTACATTGATATTGCAAAAGAGAAGAAAGTGAAGCTTATCACCTACATGCTTAAAGGTGGGCACCAACATGATGGGAGAAACTACAAAGCTCACCCACAGTATAGGGAAAAGCATTAATCTGTACTTGACAGTGGGTAAAGAAGTTGTTTCAAACAAGATTTTATTTTCACGAGATTATGATCAATTATTGTATCAAAAATACTAAAATTGTTGGTAAGAAAGGAATAAGGTGTGAGAAAACTTCGAAGAGTTTTATTGGCTACTATTACGTAATCATCTAGTAGAAATGAGTCACAGCAAGTGTCTAACTTTATTGGAAGACTATGCCTTCTATCCATATCAAGTTACATTGTAATCGATTTGGACTCTAGTAGATGATGTGAAACTAAAAACTAGAGTGAAAGCACAATCAAAGAAACCTAGCAGATGGGGTCTATTCATCAACCAGCATACTTGTATTACTAATTCTTCTTTAGCACACTGTCATAGAGTCATGATAAAGCTTCTATTAAGGATTTATTTTTTCCCTCTACAATGACAAGCCAAGTTTCAAGGAGTAGACAAATAAAACAATTTGGAGAGATATCGAAAGACATTCCTTATGGTCCACTACAACTAATAAAATGTTAGAGATGTTGAGAAGTTGAATATTGATCTAATTAGTATTCCTAGAGAAAGGTAGTGAATGTAGTAGATAGAGAGAAATCATATGATGTAAAGAAACCAAAATTATATGATGAAGAGGAAGGTAAAGATTTGAGAAGTGGGTACCATCAATAAGGATTAAATAGGGTGATGAATGGAAAATAATCTTTAAAACTAAAAATAGCTATAAGAATGGCTAGTTATGCCTTTTAGGCTTTTGAATGCTCCAAGTACTTTCATGAGGGTATGGACCCAAGTACCCAAACCCTTTATTGGCCATTACGTAGTATTGTATTTAGTGATATAATGATTAATAGCTAGAATAATGGAGAGTCTCTTGACACCTCATGAATGTTTTGACAGTGTTGAAAGATAACAAGCTTTTCATAAATTTATAAAAATTCAATTTTATGACATATAGGCTTGCAATCTGGGTTATTTTGTAAGTACACTAGGTATTAATGTGGATGGGGAGAAAGTGACAGCAATATGAGAATGGCTAATGCCTCATAATGTGAGTAAATTATGAATTTTTTATTTTGCAACTTTTTATAGTTGATTGATCAAAATTTTCAATATTACTGTAGCTCCTATTACGAAGTGCATGATAAAAGTAAAATTTCAGTGGTCTAAAGAGGCTAAGAAGAGTTTTACTATAGTTAAAGAGAAGCTATCCTCTACTTCTGTCCTAACATTATTGAGTATTGATCGGCTATTTGAATTTATTGTCATGCCTCATACATTTACATAGGAGATGTATTTTCACAAGAGAACAGGCAAGTTGCCTTCTATAGTGAGAAACTTAAGAATGCATGTAAAATATAGTTGACATATGGGCTGGAGTTGTATGTTGTCTTTCAAGCTCTATAATACTTAAAGCACTATCTAGTTCAAAGGGAGTTTGGTTTTTACGCGGATCATAAAAACTTTAGAATTTCTTCATAGTCAAATTAATATCAACCAAATGCATGCTGGATATTTTCCTCTTTGTAGGAATTTTCTTCTATGTTGAATCATAAATCTAGACAGCAGAATAAAGTCATAGATGCATTGAGTAGAAGGGTAGCATTATTAGGCACTATGACTAACAAGATGAGGGCTTTACTACTTAAAAGACCTATAGGTAGAAGACGAATATTTTAAAATAGTTTAGAATAAATGTTGGATAGGACAATCTTCAGATGTGTAGGATGATTTTTTCTTTAAAGGAAAATGGTTGTGCATTCCATGACATTCACTGACAGAGCGAGATATCAAAGAACTACATGCAAGTGGTTCAGCTGGACACTTGGGGGTCATAGCTATTTAATAACTCGCTCAACCACTTGCGTATAAGACACCGAGTGTCTTACATATATCGTTTCTCGAATACATTTCACATACAGGCAAGTATGAGTCAAACTATCGTGTGCCAAAAACTACTTTTTCAAATCGTGATACATAATTCCTTAGTACTTCTAAATGACATTGTGGGGGAGATCTATCACATGTTTGCAGTATAAAAGCACATATTGTCTGCAAAATGACGGTCAAATAGAAGTCATGAATAGGATACTGGAAAACATCATCAAATGCTTAGTTGGCAATAAACTTAAACAATGGGACTTTTTGTCTTGCTCAAGTTGAGTTTGCATTCAATAATATTAAAACATATTTACAAGAAAATCTCTATGTGAGATTGTACATGGGAAGACACCAAAACATACTGTTACGAGCACTATTACAAAAATATGGCTGACAAAATTCAAAATGTGTAGACTGAATCAAGAGACAACATGAAGAAAGACGAGATTTAGTAATGGTTCACTTGGTGAAAGAGCATTTTTTTTTGCGTATCTACAACAAGTAAAAGAATAAGTAGTTTGGGCCTTTCTCAAATTGTAAACAAAATCAATGACAATGCTTATGTTATTGATCTTTCATAGAGTACACTATCATTTGGACATTCAGTATTGCTGATTTGTTTGAGTATCATGCTCTTGAAGAGCCAAGTAATCCAGTTGTTGACTCAGAGGATAGGGTTTTTTCTTATGTGTAGGGGACTGAGGTAGAATGGTGAACAAGTTTACAAAATCTCCTTTTCTTTTTCTTATTAGTTTCCTAGTTTCTATTTAAGTCTAGCAAGTTGTACAACCTGCGGACTAAATTAGCTAGTGAACAATAGATTTAGCGTATAAGCTATTCATATTGTAAAGGACGGTTTCATCAAATTTTATTAAGAAATACTTTATTCTTTTTTTTTCCTGTGGATTCAAGAATGAAGTGGAGTTTGTCTTCAGGATTGAAGGCTTGTTTGAAGAAAAATATGGTATTCTTCGTTCTAAATTTTGTTAGTTCACGTTTCTGCTATGTTAAAGTCTCGGAGTATAGCCTTATGATCTCTATCAATGGTCTTGACTATTGAAACATGGTGCAAAATCATGGGGAAGTCTGATGGGTTCCAAAGAGTTAAAATATATTCTGAAACTATACCCCAATGGCCAAATTGCGAGCGATCCAAGTTAGGAGAGATTTTCTAGGTCATAGCTGTTCCGCAGGTGGCCACTGAACCTTAAAATAAATGGTAAGGAGAAGGCTATGAAGAAAGAAGCCGACTTTGTGGTGGCATGACAACACAAAATGGCATTTTTCATGTCAGAGCCACCGTCAATGAAAACGGACGACGAGCATTTCCCGTTCTTTTTGTTACGGAAGGGAAAAAGTAAAGGTGTAGATAGGGTCGCGAAAATCTCTTTTTCTAAGAAAGCTATAAGCTACGGCGTGGCCTTCGGACGGGCTGTTTCCACCTTTCTTTTGTTTTTGGGTTGCATATCTTTCTGCATATAAAGAACGAAGGCCGAGAATTGAGGCATCCTCCAGTAGCTTTTATTCATCTGCTTTTGTTGATTCAGCCCGCTCATCTGCTATCTCGCACATTTGGAGGTTGGCCTTTTCTTATACAGAGCTTATTTAGTGTGAAGGATACTTTGGTAGGATAACGAGGCAAATGCGCCTTACATATGGGCTCGCTTAGGTCATACAACCTCCAAACATATATAGTTTTGATCTGTCGAATATGAGTCGCGGGCATTTGCTCTATCTGTACTTGGTGTGATCTTTTGGGCAGGCTGTTACAAATCCAATGCGGCAGCTATTAGAGGGACACCTCAGATTATCAAATTGATTGCTCTCAATTTGTTATGCACGAACTCCCATATGGGCCATTAGATAGATCCCCGCACAGATGTCCTTCCCCAGTAGATGTCATATTACAGGAGAATGTTACGGGGAGGTAGTTTAAGGTCTGGATATAAACACCATTATGTTCGGGTAATCCTGCATTCACCTTTAAGTAATTATATAAAACAAATCAAATAAGACCCGTTGGTAGTAAAATGCCTTGGTTTTATGTGTAAATGAGACTAGTTACTTTGTGGGAAAATGGCTAAATTATAAGTATGTATACTCTATCCTATTGTCCTTTTTTGTAAGGAAGCTGCCTTGAACTATCAATCTTTGGTTGTAGTACAACGCCTTTCAACCGATATCAAGGCTCAAGCCCAAGGCACCACTCGGTTGGAGAAACGATCATATGATAAAATTCAAAGTCTCCCGCTCCCAAGCAGCGCACCTTATCCGTTTGCCCAGTTGATCACAGGACTAAAAACATCGTCACCATTTTGAGGTTGGGATTCTTTAAACTTATTATTTTTCTTCACCTTTTACCATTTTTTTTACTAAAAACGTCGTCACCATTTTAACATTGGGAATCTTTATTTTTCTTCTCCTTTTACTACTTTATCTTTTTTTGCTAACCATTTGTTTTGTAGGCAACGATAGAGGGCTAAACCCTTGATTACTTTGTCATCTTAAGACCTTAGCTGTATTGTAGGGATAGGGAGTCTGATTAAATCGGATTTGTACCTAACCATAAATTTTCTTCTGTTTTCCATTTTGTAGAATCGTTATTATATACGGTACAGATTAAACCAACTCTTACTAACTCTGTACTGGTAACACAGTTTAAATTAGTGCCTTATGATATCGTAACAACGGGAGTTGGGTTTAGGGCTTAGCAAAGAGCTCTTTGGACCTGAATGATTATGTTCTGTTGATTCATAAGGAAGAAGTTTACACAAGAAAAAAGATAAGGAAGAAGAGAAAGAAAATAACGAAAATGTGTGATTTAGCAGCTTTGGATTTTTTTAGTAGGATGGACAATCTAGTAATGAATGCCTTGGCAGGTCTTTGGGGGGTTTTTCAATGATCCAAACCAGTCATGTTATTTGGGCCGTCTAAGATTCCCTAGTTAACCAATTTTCTATCCGAAATTTTGCTAGCTAGAGAATCTTGGCTAGCCCACGTCACATAAGCGATTAGGGTCATAGAAACCTCCAAGAACTGGACCCATCGAGTCATTTTTCCCATTTACTTGGGGCGCATAATATAATTGAGACAGACAGAGAGACATTTTGGGGTACCAATGAATACCATCTCTCTCAAATGTGCAGGCCCACCTCTCTCTATGTTTTCGAGTCATCCAATCCAATTTGTCATCCCCAAGAGTGGGTGGTACAAAAAAATCTAATTAACATGGCCTATTATGGTTGAAAATGAAAGGCGAAAATAGAAAATTTCTCTCTCTCTCTCTCTCTCAAGAGATGAGATTTTTTTATACCTGCTCATGTAAGAGGGCAACAAACAAATTAAATGAATGAATTGGATCAATGGGGAGAGGTAGGGCTTCATGGATGCATGAGAGAGAGAGAGGGGGGGGGGGGTGGAGTGTTAGGGCCGCAAACACCAACAAACATGTCTACCAATTAAGCATAGCAAGGCTCTTGAATAGTAGTCAATCCACTCTATGCCACAAGCATTTAGGTCAAAGTTAAAGAGAGTTAAGCCTAAGGTTCCATCTACTATTCTAAGGACCTTGATAACACCTTTGATATTGAAAGAAGGTTACTTGAGCATAACAAGAAGAGAAAGGAATATTTTCAATACCTCAACTAGCACATTATGGTAGATTTCCATGAATGTAGGCATAATTTTGGGAAGATTTAATATCTCATTTCTACTTTTCTATATTACCTACACAATAGAAATCACTTTAATTGGATGCTCACAACCGATGTTTTTATTTACTCCACATTATGGCCATTAATATTTGAATAAAAAAGTTAGTAGCTGAAATCATCCGAGTGCCATAATTTTTCCTAGATAGGCTAAACATTGGGTGAATAAGATGAAAACCTTAAATAGTCTAGGGAAGATAATTAGCATCTACTGTAAGAAGCTAGTTTAGCATATGGAATATCAATATTTTGGGGCAATCAAAAGTTTTGCACTCTAAGTGGACAATAAAAAATGTAGTTTTGATAAATAAAAAAGAAAATTTTGGTGAGATAGTGAAAATGGACTAGAATTAGTATATAGTAGTATGCTTAAGCATGTATAAATATACTTTCTTTAAAGTATTTTATGTCATCACTCTTTAAACAAGAGATTGCTTATGATATCACTAACAAACCACTTTAGTGATAATAGAAGACTTATGTGAGTTGGTATAAGCAACTTTTGAAGACCCCACCTTGAACTATAAGTAGGCAAGTTTAATGTAGCAAAATAAACTAGTAGATAACTCAGGAACATTTGGAAAACCTTTTCTTTTTTTCAAAATGAGTGGAATACCACCTTTTATAGAAATTCAAGGTAGTTATTTCTCCACTATTGTCTTTTCACTAGACCAGCATTCACTAGGTTATTTTACCACTTAATGTGAACTTTCATTTGAATTTTGAAACAACTCTTAGTTTTGAAATTTTAAATTCAAATAAGGGTATTTTTAAAACAAATATCATTTAGCTAATACTAAAACATCCAATAATCTCCTACTTAGTTTAATATACTTAAGGCCCTAGAGGCAAAATGTCCTATGAACTAAATACAAATTTTCAATTGATCCCCAAAAGATTTAATTGCACCAATGGACACCCTAAACAAACCAAAAAAGGTCAATTTTATCATAAAAGTTACAATGTTACTATGGTTAAGAATAGCTTATATGGGTTGTTTTTATATGTGAAAGGTCATTAGCTTTCCTAAGTTGGTTTGTAAATGTGGCAAGTCACATCGTCCTTTTCCAATCATTTCTTTCCTTCTTTGTCTATAATTAATGCAATCACCATTGTAATTGAAGAGCCACCCATTAATGAGTTTTAGCTATTGTAGTTGTGACCATTAAACCAATTTTAGTGTAATTTGGACATCATTGTTATTATTTATATATATATGCAACTAAACCACTTTTAGGGTTAAAAGAGGATTAATTGTAGAGAAGAGCAAAGAAGAAAGGGTTTTCAGATAAGTGTGACACCCCAGGTTTTATAAACCTTTTTTTTCAAATTCACAATAGTAATAATAATACGTTTAAAATAAAATAGGCGGGATCCTTGAAAGTAAAAACTCATAATTAATAAATTTTTTACAGTGTTCAAGGAAATACCAAAAAGAAAAATCACGAGGATCATCCACATCCCAATTACTATGAGCATTACAAAATTTTAATTTTGATACTCTGAATATGCTCAATTTAAAATCATGACAAATCATACATAATTGTGAAAGGACAATAATAGGAATAATATATCTAAATTCCCCTAGGGTTCTATCCATGATGACCACATTATACCCATGTGTGCATGTAAATATACGCTATACAAAGTGTGGGTCCCAAGTGAAATGAACCTCAATAGGCTGAGTCAAAATACATAATAAAGTATAAACCATCACATGTGAAAACATGCATAACCGTATAATCAATTGTCATGCTATCAAAAGTGAAGTAATAAACACTTTTTAATAAGCATGATAGGGTGTGAAACACATGCCTCAAAAATTTTCAAGTGAGAAATCATAATCATGAAATTAAGAAAAATCCCGAATGTAATCACCTACCTCGAAAAACACAATACTCCAATCAAGTGAGTAGACAATGTTACGTCCGTCGTGCACTCTGACATACCTATCACATCATAAATCATCTATCACATGGCACTCTCACATCTCAAGGTAAACAAATCCAAGTGATAACTTCATTGATCTAGCCATTAATCTTGGATCAACGACCCAAATTGTCTAATTAACCCTCTATTGGGTCAATCTTGCACTAAACATAAGTTTTCCTAACATCTAGACAAACATTCATGGTCTTTGATCATCAATCTATGTCAAGATCCACTTAATTTATGTTCCTCAATCAATGAAGGGTCAGTCCCTAACATCTCGTGAAGTTTGGAGATGATTCGACCGTTGGATCTCTCCATTCACTCATAATTAACATATGATCAACAGTTCTAACTCTTTTTATCATGACCTCTCTAATATTAGCATTTATTTAGTGATTTATACACTATGATTATACCTCGATCTAATGGTCAGATTGCTCTCTATTTAGCCAATCCCAAAGTGCCTGATCAGATGAATTGTTAAGATAACTTTTCTTAACAATCACATGCAATCTACTTTGCTAATTCCCTAGATCATCTCATATTTGGTGTATATAATCAAGTTCTAAGGCCTGATCATCTATTACAGGCATCAGGTCCTTCTTACTCTACTATCCAATCGGATGGTTTAGGTTTTTCAGTCAATTTCAATCTAGATTCTTCCATTTGTGCCATATCCTAGCAATTTCAATGCTTTAGAACCCATCTGTGATGTCTGATTGTTGATCAGACATAGCAAGGTTGCTGTATGAACAGTACTCGATCGGACGACTGAGATTGTCCTATCTATTTTCATCCTGGATGATCTATCCTGATCGATTTCAGGCTTCATCAAGTACTTACCTAATCCTAGGTTTGGATTAAGGAATGGACAGTTAGATTGTCCTTAAATCTAGATCTAGCATAAAAACCCTTGAATTTAGCAAAATACAACAAATTGGGAATAGGGCTTCATAGATCTTACCTTTAAAGAACATTTTTGTGTTTCAACACACTTGAATGGTATGGATCACTGCTAATTTTAGGTAAAATCCTCCGATCTATGTTGCGCACATTGTTCCCCTCCAATCAATGGTTAAGATGATCACTGATCTCCCAATCACCTTGGGGTTCTGGTTCATCCCTTCGTGAAGAGTGGCATGATAAGCTCGGATCATTGATTCGAGTCGTCGTCTTCTCTGATGATGTCTACAAATTTCGGCTACTAGTTTTCCCAAGTGTACTGTTTTTGCTCTAATCCGGTGTTGATTCTTGTCCAATCACAATGAAACAAAGGGGCTTTTGATTGTGTTCTTGAGTACATTAAGACAGACAATTGGATTGGAGATCAAAGCTGTCGATGTTGCCGGTGAACTCTATTTCTCTAGTTAGCCTGAAGCCTTGAGATCACCGGCGTGATAGATTTCCCTGGTGAGCTCTCTCTCTCTCTCTCTCTCTCTCTCTCTCTCTCTCTCTCTCTCTCTCTCTCTCTCTCTCTTCTTCTTCTTCTTCTCCTCCTTTCCTTTCTCCCCTCTTCTTTCTTCCTTTCTTAGTTTGTCGGGTGTGGAAAAGTAGACCCGACGTTGTGTCGGGTTCTACTTAAGTGAGGGGGTGCTAATATCAATCTAGCCCCCCTCCTTTAATAATACATTTTGCTACTTTTTTTTGAAATGTTACATTCTAACCTCCTTATAGGAATTTCATCCTCGAAATTCTTTCCATGTTATTCTTCAAATAATTCCAAACATCCCCATATCCCATGATCTATAAATCATACCAAAATTTCCAAAGCCAGTGCCAATAACAGCTTCATGCCCTGTTATATCCTCAAATACAACTCGTACATATAAACCAACACACATTTCAAACCATTCTGATCAAATAACTCATATTATGGTTAGAACGTGTCATAACCACGTATAATGTAATTAACAAAAATCATGCTCTCATCCAAGAGTTAATCATTTGTTTACATCTTTAGCATAAGTAAACCATAATGTCAACAAAATTGAAGTGTCACAACTCACATATAGGCAATTCTACGTCAAATATATTCTAGCGTATAATGTATATCAATCAACCAATATCACATCAACTCCTGAACAGGTAATACATGCTAATCAAAATCAAAGCATACCAACTTAGTAACAGTCAATCATATGCCAATCATACTCAAAGTATACCTGCTCAGTAATAGGCAAATCAGGATCAGATCATACCAACTCAATAACAGGCAATCATATGTCATTCAAAATCAAAGCATACCAGCTCAATAACAAGCAATCATATGCCAACTCAATCACACTGTAAGCATCTAGAAGCCTGCTACCTAGAAGCTTGTCACCTAAAAGCTTGCCAGGAAATCATATGACAATCAAAATCGGAGCATACCAACTCAATCACACTGTAAGCATCTAGAAGCCTGCCGCCTAGAAGCTTGTCACCTAGAAGCTTGCCAGTGCCTCTCACACCCACCCTCATCAGCCGCCCTCTTAGGCTTCCCACATTGGCTACTCACAAGTATCAATTGTAATTTGAATTCTAATTTCCCATAAGAAAACAACCTCATATAATATTATACATCAATGTTATCCTAATGAAACTCAATTAGTCCACTCTAGCAATTCATAAGACTAAGGAATTATGAACTTTGGCCACTGGTTTGGCTAATCTTAGCCATCATGGTCTCAATAACTGCCTTTCTTCTAAAATTCAAGTCTCACATTTCTAACGAAATTTGGGCAGAGTCTCCTCTATTTTTCAAACTTTCACATTTAACGCATGTGATTACGATACACTTGATAAACCATGCATTCATATAAAATACATTTCAAAGACTCTATCTCACTACATTCTTACATTCATTACTATGGAAGTAATTATTACACCCTCACCTAACAATTGTAATGCAAAACAACTTACTCATCTTCACCACTTCAAACATAACATTTAAATCTTTCAATAGCAGTGTAAACTTATTAGGAAATCATCAATTGATAATTATTTAACTACACATGCATCACCATCACAACCATATACATATATTGGGAGATTTTCATAGCATCTCACAATATTTTATTAGAAATCCATCCTGAGTTGCATTGATTGATTTATACAAACATTCACATTTTCAATCACCAATTCAAGATCCTTTACTATAATGAATCGTATTTTAACTCTACATCATAACCTTATCAAGTATCTTTCCATTATTTCAACATATGTTCAGACAGATAACTCTTTCATTTCTTTGAATAATTATTTCATATAAAGATCAACTATATTCTAACATTTCAATTGTAATCATAAACTGATTTTTCAACTCATTCATCGAAGTTTGACATATGAATCCAAAATAAAAAAGATAATCATTCAATCAAATAACATCCTTGACATCCTCAAATTTCAATTTACTGCAATAGTATTTACTGCATTACATTCAAATAATTAGAAGCAATACTCCTAAAGTATAGATATAGGCATTCAATCACAAATACTGGAGATAACACATATGATTCAAAACAAATATCTGAGCTTACACCCTTGGGTGTATTCAAATTCGAATACAGAAATAATACATGCAATGTTTCTTAATTGCCTATTTAAACTAATAGCATTAATTGAATAATTGAAATCTCATTGTGCAATCACCTTCGAATACTTAAATAACACCACTGGTGTTCACAATTATCTCTATTGTATCATCTCACTCTAAACAATGATACAAAAGGTTTTCATCATTACATACCAATACAAATGCTTAGAATATTCTCCATTGGCATACAATTCAAATGAATTCCCTCACTGCATTTATCAAATAAGGTTTATATCAACTAACCTCAAATATATAAACAAATACTCTTCATCAGAAGAGTCCAAATTCATAGTGTCGATCAAAAGCTAATGGAATAAATTAGAAGTCCATCAATCCAATAATCAATGGAATTTTTCAAATTCGGATGTAATTCAAATATCATATTTGATCTTTCAAAATAAATAATTTGAGAATCTCCCGAAATCAGACATGAATCCAAATCACTTATTTTATTAAAAGTTGATTTGACATGATTTCAATGAAATCAACTATCCTCCAACAAATAGAACCCATCCCAAGGATGATATCATAATCCATCAAATCAAGGAGAATAAAGTCAATATCTATCCTCTCACTCATCATCATTTCCACCAGTACTCATTAGAGGTACTTACAAGTTCCAATAACTTGTCCATTAATGTCATAACCTCCAACCCAAGGATTGCTAATGCATTTATCAGAGTGCCAACACTCAAACTACGAGGATAACTAGATCCTAGATTTAGGAGGATCCTAGTGTGTCTATCAACATTCAAAAGAGTACCTTTCATTGACACACCCCACCCACCGTGGGGTCCACAGTAACAATATTGTCCGCTTTGGGCCGGGGCCCGCACGGCTTTGTTCTCACCTCGGCTTCCCAGGGTAAAACGCGTTGTTTCCAGGGATGAAGTCCCAATGGATCCAAGATACTCTGAGGGGAGCCCCAGAGCGGACAATATTGGATCCGTTGGGACTTCGTCCCTAGAAACAATGCGTTTTACCCTGGGAAGCCGGGGTGAGAACAAAGCCGTGCGGGCCCCGGCCCAAAGCGGACAATATTGTTACTGTGGACCCCACGGTGGGTGGGGTGTGTCAAATGGTATCAGAGCCAGTCTCCTCGTGGTGATGGGTGGCTAACCGCATGCGTGCCTCGGTCACACGAGGGCGTGTGTCCCCTAAGGGGGAGAGATCTAGCCTTGTCGGCTGAGGCACCGTGAGGTACCATGGCCTTGTGAGGGGTGGCGAAGCGAAGAAGGCCGAGGGGGCGACGGTTGAGAGTTAGTCCCATACCGCCTGGAGAGGGGAGCTGGGCTGGTTGATAAGGAGTGGGAACACTCCTCACAGTAACGAGGCCTTTTACCCTGTAAGGGGGTGAATGCAAAACCCGTGGGACCTGCGGGCCCTGTATGGGACAATATCGTTACTGTGGACCCCACGGTGGGTGGGGTGTGTCAAAATGGTATCAGAGCCAGTCTCCTCGTGGTGATGGGTGGCTAACCGCATGCGTGCCTCGGTCACACGAGGGCGTGTGTCCCCTAAGGGGGAGAGATCTAGCCTTGCCGGCTGAGGCACCGTGAGGTACCATGGCCTTGTGAGGGGTGGCGAAGCGGAGAAGGCCGAGGGGGCGACAGTTGAGAGTTAGTCCCATACTGCCTGGAGAGGGGAGCTGGGCTGGTTGATAAGGAGTGGGAACACTCCTCACAGTAACGAGGCCTTTTACCCTGTAAGGGGGTGAATGCAAAACCCGTGGGACCTGCAGGCCCTGTACGGGACAATATCGTTACTGTGGACCCCACGGTGGGTGGGGTGTGTCATTCATAATGTGGGCTGAGGATAGTACTTTCTTCCAATAATGGCAATACTCATCATTACCAAGGCGAGGGCCATTTCTATTTTATCTTCAATGTTAACCTGTCTAATGCATTGTCCTTTGACACAATCTCTAAGGAAATGTCATGACTCTCCACAGTCACAGTATCTTAAGGATTGCCATAATAATGACGTCTATCGATGTTAGTACCACTACTATGGTGGTCTATCACTCTAATACAATATTGTCTAGGTGCCTGTCTATACAACTAGTGTAATGATCCAAACATTTTATGCTATTTTTACTAAATTTGAAAACTAATATATGGAATTAACTATACTAAATGTTTAAATTTATTTAAAATAGGAAATAAATGAATTTGTGAGAAATATTTTATTATTAGATTCTATTCTCAAAATGGAATCCAACACCTCAAAGAACGCAAAAAACGGAGTTCGTATGACCAAGTTATGACCTATTAAAGATAAGGGACATTTTTATAAAATAAAACGACCCGAAAACACAGGGGAGCATTTTACTAATGGCACCCCCCAGGTCGTCCCCTATCTCCAGCACTGATTTCCAACACCACCTTTGTAAGGCGGCCCCAGAAAAATGGCAGCAACCCCCTTTCCCCCTCCTCTCCGATCACCCTCTTCCTCATCTTTTAAGGTCATTTTAAACTAGGGTTCCGACAAAGTTTTCATCAGAAAACCCCTCAACTCGATTCCTCTACGAGTTCTAGCACCAGCCCAAGTAGGCCATTCCCCTTTACTCTCTCCTTCCATCTTTCTTCCCCTCTTCTCCTCCAGCATTTTCCTACGTTTTTGGACATCTAGGGTTCTAGAAACAAGGAACATGATTGCTGCTAAGATCTCAAAAATAGCCATCCAAATGATGGTGGATAGAAGAGTAAACAACACCATTGGATTCCTTATGAAGAGAGGATCAAAATCCCTCAAGAAAATTTCGAATCAGAGTTAGTTTCACCATTGATCAGGTTGAAATTCGAATTTTGACAACAATGCATTTTTAGGCAAACCTCCAATGTGAAATTCTTGTTTTTCGGCGTCAAATGAGCACGAAATGACTCCAAATGTGATAGGAGTGAAGGTAAGATCCTGATCTATAAACCTTTTTATTTTGGAGTTAATCAGACTTAGAAATCATCACCTGCAACAACTGCGCTGGTCATCTTCTCTGGCGACGGTTAGTTACACATGCGACCTGATCTTGTACCTAGGATGCACGCCCATAATGCATGATCGGAACGCACACTTTGGAGTGTCCTTCAGGTGTGTGCAGCATGCAGTGAGGTCGCAGTTCGACCGGGACACACATGTGTCCTAGGAACCATGACGCGCGAGCCTGCATGGACGAATCTAGTTCGTCCGTGATGTTGTGACACTAAAATTGCAATTACAAGGGCTATAGGACTCCGATTGACAATCCGAAAGAACTATTACGTCCATATTGATGATGCGAACCTAATGAGACTATAAAATTTAGGGTTAGAGGCCTATTTAGTATGATTATAGCCTAAACACTATAGAGATCGCATAGATCTACTAAATCAAAGATGATCAAAAAGGGTAAATCTATCCGTTAATCTAGAAATCTAAATAGTAATCTATAAATGGATAGAAAATGCTATTTGAATCCTTATTGTCAAACAATGTACAGGGTTTTACGAAGGTGACTCAGGGTCTAGTAAGGAAGAGATATGATCTAAGTGATGACGATCGAGGTAGATAGTCTAATACTACTAAGTTTTTAAATGCATCTTAAACTCCAACTTGCCTTTATTACCATTTTTAGCATGCTTTTGAGATATGATGTTCTTATACGAGTATGCAGAGCACTTGAAATTATTACAATATTTAGCATGCTCTTTGAGATGTGATGTCCTTATACAGGCATGCAGAATTGTATCCACATTTTATGGCTTTAAATGCGATATTAGCATGAACTGATTTTATGCATTTCTCGCATGATTGAAAAGAGATGCATAAATTGCATGATTTTGATGAGTGATATTGAGGATTTCCATGTCATATAACTCATCTCATAATACCAGCACATAATGCATAGCCTTGAGCGTTACTAAAAGACGTTGGAGTGCCCAAAAGACGCTGGTGAGGCAGTGTGAGGGACCCAAAGAGGACATGATTTTTATTTTTCGGGCTGATGAGCCTGGTGGGAACTATGCTGAGAGGTTGTTTATGTATGGGGTTGGCCTCCCGGCCTCTACCACAAAAGTGGATGGTATCGTTGCCAAAAAGGCTTGTCCCTTCCCTTATTGCTATGGTAAACAGAGACGACCACTGGAGGTGTTCACGGCACCCTTTTAGGGATGCCATAATCACTGTGGAGGCTATGGTGGGTTAGTCTCTAAATAACAGAGACGCACGATTCCAGTTGTGTGCTAATCGTGAGCATAGTGACCCTATGATTTCAGTGTGATCGATATGCATATAGCATTGAGATGGTCGTATACGAGTACTTGTGACCAGTCGATGTGATGTGTTCACCGAGTGACAGACCATGTGCATGATACTTATAGTGATACCATCATCTGCTTGGAATAATGACTATTTTAAGAGTTTCATGATTATTATAGTTGAATCACTACTTTGATGCATTTGCCGAGATCTTCGTATATGGATCTATTGGTTTCTACTTTGTAATTTTGATCATATTTATATCATTGAATATTAGATTTTGGCAAAGGATTCCATGATTGAAATTGCATCAATAAGCTTATGTTTTATGCATAACTATGCATGCTTACACAAAAGGAATCACTAATGTTTTACATGGAAAGCTCCTTGAATTTATACATATTGCATGTCGTGTTTTCAAAATAGTTGTATCAAATCACCTACTGAGTATGAGGAATACTCACCCAAATATATTATTTTTACAGATTAGCCCCAAAAGGCCAAAAAGGATTAGAAGAAACCCCAAGACATATTGGTGTCACGATCAAGTAAAAAAAAGAAGAGACACGTATGAATGTAAGTAGACTCTTTACCTTTTGGACATGTATCTGTAATTATTATAGTTGGATTGTGCGCTGTGACTAGATAGACCTGGGAAGACATTTATGGTTTTCTTCATTTTTTAGACTTTCCTTATTCATCTTGAAAGAAAATGACACTCAGGGTTTTCAAAATTGAATTTAAAATAAAATATGCATAGGAGGACTACCATGGAAGCTATTTTCCTCCTTAGAAAATTAATAGAGAAATAGGGAGAGGAGGGGCCTTCACATATTTATTAGAAAAATCCTACGATAGGATGCCTAGAGAGTTAATATGGTGTGTGATCAGAGAGAAAGGGGTTTCACAAGGGTACAAAGACATAATTAAGGATATGTATATGAGAGCAACAACAAATGTTAGGACAACTAGTAGAGAGACTGATAATTTCCCTGTCACCATAGGATTGCACCAAGGATTGGCATTGAGCATGCACCATTTCACGTTGATTATGGATGAGTTAACAAAACATCTATATGAGAAGATTCCATGGTGCATGTTATTTGCAGATGACATAGTTTTGATTGATAAGACAAGGGAGGGCATACACATAAAACTACAATTGTGGAGGGTGCGAGGGAAACACCAGCAAAGATTGATGACCAAGAAGTACCCCAATAAGACCACTTTTGATATTTGGGATCAATAATTCATGAGAGTGGAGAGATTGTGAGAGATGTTACCCAAAGGATCTAGGTAGGTTGAAACAAATGGAGATGTGCATCCACTATTTTATCTGATTAGTGGGTGCCACTCAAACAAAAAGGAAAATTTTATAGGATGGATCTAAGGCTGACCATGCTCTATGGATCAGACTGTTGGGGCAGTTAAGGAATAACATATACAGAAGATGTGCATAGCTAAAATAAGGATGTTGGGATGGATGAGTAGCAAGACAAGAAAGGGTAGAATTAGAAATGAAAACATTAGAGGAAATTTAGGAGTAGCACCAATAGCTAGCAAGGTAAGAGATGGTAGACTTAGATGGTTTGGACATGTCCAACGAAGACCGACAATGACCCTAGTTGGAAGAAGTGAATCGATCCAAGTCAAAGGATCTAGAAGGGCAAGGGGAAGGCCTGAAAGGACATGGTGAGAAAAGATTTAAAAAATCTTGAATATATCTATAGTTAAAGATCACTTGTACTTGTATATGAAATCCCTAATCCCTAATAAAATGAATATGTACTATGATCGAGTGGATGAGATCTACATGTCCCTAAAACAGAAAAAGATGACACTTCTTTAATAAAATAGTGACACTTGATGGAGGTGAATGGAGGAAAAAGATTTGTGTAGTTGAACCTTAATTGGTATAAGGCTTTGATGATGATGATGATAGTTTGATTTTAAAATTTGTATGATCCTAAACCACATTATATATATATATATATGAAAGTATTCCATGTTTTGTAAGCAAACCAACATCACATGTGGACGATCCTAGATGATTGATTCATTGGATTTTGTTGATGATTAAGAAATTAAAGAGAAAAGTTAGAGCTTGCAGTGGGGAAGCAATAAAGAATTTCAAAGGAGTATACATTTGTAATAACATGATGCGCATAAATATCACACATACACAAATTTCAATAGGATGCACCAATATCTCTTACAAAATATGTTAAGATACAAAATCTCATATGGAAGCTCATCATTTATCAATTACATCTTAAAAATCCCTACAATGTGCTCAAGTTTAGACCCTAGATCTAGTCAAATACTAAAAATTACAAATCTAAGAGAAACTGCCCATAAACCATGCAGGTTTTGAGAAAAATGTAAATCTAGAAACTAGATTTACAGAGAGAGAGAGAGAGAGAGAGAGAGAGAGAGAGAGAGAGAGAGAGAGAGAGAGAGAGAGAGAGAGAGAGAGAGAGAGAGAGAGAGAGAGAGAGAGAGAGATGGCATACCCAAACTATAGCAATAGAGAAGGGAGATGTTGGCTAAGCTTCTTTGTCATTGTTGGAGAAGATTCTTTAAGAAGGGTTTCTTGGCTGGACCTCTTCCCTACTTGATCTTGTGGTTAGAAAAAAAAGCAAGGGTTCGTAGAAGGGAAAAGGGATACATTTCATAGAACATAGAGATTAGAAAGAAAAAGATGGTAGAAAAGGTTGCCAATGAAAATGGTTAGACCTTTCCATGGTGGGAGAAGAGGGCTTACTTAGGCCCCGTAGAGTTCTAGAACTCTTGAATGGCCTAGAATTCACAAATAGTTACTAGCATTCATGAATGATGGACTAAACTTCAACATTCTTGAATGTTATTTTTACATTCTTGAGTTCTTTAGCTTGCATTCATGAAATATTAACATTATATAATAATAAATTATTATTTAATGAAATCATTATCAGCAATAAACAATAAAAACCCTGACAACCTAGATTTGTTTGAAATCACAGTTGTTGAAACTGCAAACTCTGGCTACCATGGAAAAAGAAGAAGAAGAAGGAAGGACGAAAAAAGGATTAAGGGTACTTTTGTACTAGGTTTGATGGGCTTGTTGACAGAAAAATAGAAACATGACAAACCTAGAGAGGAAAGATATCACAACCTCCAAAAATATGAACACCAATGACTGTGGAATAAGAAGAGAGAGAGAGAGAGAGAGAGCGAGAGAGAGAGAGAGAGAGAGAGAGAGAGAGAGAGAGAGAGAGAGAGAGAGAGAGAGAGAGAGAGAGAGAGAGAGAGAGAGAGAGAGTTCTTATTGCTAGAGTTGTCCATTGTATTTGCCTCCACTAGGGCTTGGAGAGTCCTACTGACAATAGCCTCTTGGAAGAGAACTCAGTACAGTGTTTGCAAGTGGATTTATAGTAAAGTATTCTTCCAAAATACCATTCATGAAATCTAACTTTTTGGGAATTTTATCTTTGCCAAGACTTGTATTCCTAACAGTCTTGAGTTCCACATCTCCACTACCTAGCTACATTAACAAATCCTAAGCAGCAAAATTTGTGAGTGCAAAAACTCTATAGGTACCTTTGAGAGGAGGAGGAGAATGAGTAAAGAGACCCCAATATTTTTTTCTAAAATAAAATGGGTTCTCTTTAGAACCTAACCTTTGTGGATTCTAATTTTTGGCCCTTTTCTCATTCACCACATTCAATAGTAGAAAGAAAAAAAATAAAAGAAAGGGCACTGTTATAGCCTCCCACATGATTTGTACACCTTCCCTCTTTCAATTGAATTCTAATTTACAAAAAGTGTTTCCAAATGCAACCTTAAACTATACCTTTTGCACTTTGGAAGATCAAAATTGAATTGCTCAAGACATGCTCTATACAAGTGAGAAAATGATAGCTAGAATAAAATAATAACTTTTTACTTACTTATTTTGATAATCCTTACTTGATTGACTCATTGAGGTGAGGTTGGAATGTTGACCATAATAGTTCCCTAATGTTGGAAAAGATTGACCTCATCTTTTCTCCATTAGCGTCCTTTCACTACAAGTCCATTCACTAGATAGTTAATTTCACTACTTAATGTGACTTTTCATTTTAATTTTGAGATACAAATATTGGTTTTGAATTTTGACTTTAATAAAAATATTTTTAAAATTAAATAATTTAATCTATACTAAAGTATCAAACAATTTTGACTGTGTGCTTGATGTGCACAATTGTATATTAAAGTATTCAAAGGATTTCTAAGATTAAATTTTGAAATTTTGACTTAAGTCAATATCACAAAGTTCTAAAAGAATACAAGTAGGAATCAGACAGGTAGTGTAGCTTCAAACTTATTTAAAAAGTAAGAAAAATGCCACTAGTTGGCAAAACTATTTTTTAGAAGACTTAAACTTGAAGTTTTCTTACTGAATTTATTTCTAAGCTCTTAAGATTGGAGAAATGTCTTTAGTTTGAGTTTTAGAAATTTGACTTGCCTCCCAAAATACTACTTTTGTAATTGGAGTCAAGATTTGACTTTTTTACCTTTTGAAATTAGGTCTCGTAGCTATTTTTATTGGACTCAAATAAGGTATGTTTCTTATTTAAAATATGATATTTTAAATAAATGAAAATCTAATAATAACAATAATAATAAATAATATACTTGAATGATACTAGAATGTAAATAAGTATCATTTGCAATTACACCTTGTGTAGGCATGAAACCAAGCAACAAAAACTAGGTAGGCTATCCATTGGAGGGGGAAACTGTGACTTTTTCCCTTAAAGATCAATGAAACGAGGAGAGGAATTCCTTTCTCGCCCTTTCAAAATATATTTAATGGTCCTTCTCTCCATCTTTCCCTAAATTTTAGGTAGGTTATCCATTGGAGGGAGCACCACAATGCAAAGGGGTGGGGCTCCCTCTATTGCATTTTCTTTCCTTCACTCAGTCACTCTCTCTCTCTCTCTCTCAATGTCTCTTGAAAATAAGGCAACAAAACTACACATTCCCTTTTCTCTTTTCTTTTTACTTTCCCTAGAAATAAGGGCATCACCACCCTTCTCTCTTTATACAAAATAAAGCACAAAGAGAGAGGCATGGGGACCACCCTTTGTTGTGCTATTATCACCCTAAAGTCTTGCCTTTCTCTCTCTTTCCATAAAAGCAAGGGCAACATCACCTTTCTCTCTATACAAAAATCAGTATGAAGAGGGGGGACAGGAGACCACCCTTTTTGTGTGAAGATCCCCTTAGAGACTTACCCATCTATCTCAAATACCCTACCTAAAATCTTGGGCAATATGAAATGCCCTCTTTCTTCTAGATATTCCATAACAGCAAAAGTGGGCTAAACCCATTATGGTCCCTTATTCTCTCAACCCATTAGAAGGGGAGCTTTAGTACAATGTTAAAGTTATTGTCATGCAACCTTGAGGTCACAGGCTCGAGGGGTGTAAACAACCTCTTGTAATGCAAGGTAAGATTGTGTACTATTGAACCAATTGTCCACCCCTTCCATAGACCCCACATATGTGGGATCTTCATGCCCCTTGCTACACTTTTTTATTCTCTCATACCATTACATAGGTAGCCTACTAATGAGAAGGGGAAGGAGGCATGGGACAAATGCCATCCTTTTAGAGGAGCTAGTTAACGACCATCTCCCACCATATAAAAACTCTTTTCTTCCATGGAAAATAGTAGGAATGAAGGAAGAGAAAGAAGAAAACAACAACGAAGATAGGAAAAGTGAGTGCAAGAAAAACATAAGAAAAAAAAAAATAGTCAGAGAGGAAACTACTTGCTTCCCTCTTCATGCGAGAACCCATTGTTTCTCTACTACGATTTCCATAGAAAAATAGTACAAGAAGCTACAAGGTGGAGACATTTGTTGTTTTCTTCTTCTATTTCCCATTTTATTCTCATTTTTTCATCCAATTGTGGGCTCCATGCTCTTCTAGTTCATGCGACAACTCTATGGAGGGATATAATCTTTCTCTTGTGGACTCCATGCCCTTCTACTGTAAGTGGAAACACTATAGAGGAAAATAATATTGCTCTTGTGAGCTCCATGCTCTTCTGTGCATGTAGCATATTTGCACTGGAAAAAAAATCTCTCTATGGGCACCATCCTCTTCTAGTGCATGTGGCAGTTATATAGAAGGATATAATCATTCTTTTATAGGCTATAAGCTCTTCTACTGCTTGTTGTAGCTCTATAAGGGAATATAAGCTTTATCTCTTCTAAGTTCAGGTGCATATGATTGTCATATATAGTTGTATAAATTTTTGTGTAATATGATCCTAAGAGGCTAAATTAGGCACAAAAATATGGTAAAATTAGCTTATTGACCGAATCAACTAAAATAATGATTTTGTCATATTGGCAAAGGGTTATAACATAATAAGCATTCACTTTAAAATATGATGGCCATGAAACCTACTTTATTTGAATGAATTTGCCTACAAATTAAGCTTGCTAGACAACTAGATTCCTGGGCCCTACCTTAATTTAGGTACTAGCTAGGTTAGCCAAGCTTAGTGGGCCCTGTCCTAATTTGAGTAAGGTTGTCTTACAAACTAGGCTAGTTAATTAGCAAGTTTCATGGACCCCCTCCTCATTTGGACATGGATTTCTTAAAAATAGGTTAATCGGTTATTTAGGCCTTATGGACCCCATCCATATTTGGGTATGAATATCCTATAAACTAAGCAAGTTAATTGGCTACATTTAGGGTACCTATCCTCATTTGGATAATTAAGATTGTTCTACAAGCTATGATATGTAGTCAGATCTATTAGGTCTTGGGGTCCTATCCCTCTTGAATAAGATTTCCCATGAGACTAGGCTAGTCAGTTGACTAAGTTTTATGGGCCCTATTGTCATAGGGTTGTAAGACTCTTTAGGCCTTACAACACAAGTCCGTGGCACTTGTCCTTGCTTAGATAGGGTTGGCCTATAAACTAAGCTAGTTAATTGGCTTAGCTTTTAAGCCTTGTCCTCTTTGCCACATACATGCTTCCCTATAAATCAAGGCTAATTTGTTTCCTGTCATATAGGTCCTACTCTCTTTAACAAATATGGCTATGCTATGAATTAAGACTATTAAGTCATCTCAGCCCACCAGTAATTCAAGTGTACATAACCTATATTTCCCACATGGTTGTCATAAAGGACAAGCTAAAGCCTTAGGGAGTTTGATGAGCTTTATGCCCTCTCAAAAAGTGGCTTCATGAATTTATGGGACACTTCTCAATGTACTAAAAGCTAAAAGAATGCTAATATATGGAGAGAGGATATTTCTATGTACTAATGGCTTGAATGATGTTATTTGTGTCCACGGATGAAAGAGATAAATCCAAAAGCTAAAATCTATCTTCAATAGGGGGACCTTATAGGTCATATCTATTCAATGGGCTTAAGTGTAACTTTAGAAGACATAAATTCATGATCAATTAGCTCATGTTGTAAAACTAAGCTAGCAACCAAATCATGTTGTAAAACTGATTTCAAGTCACACAGACTATTTAATAAGTCAAATGACTATAATCTAAAGGGTTTGACCAATGTTAGAACTACAACGTATGAAAGAACAAGGAAACCAAATATTCATGTTATGGTTACTACACATAGCAACTTATAATCAAAAGGAGTTATTCTTAGTTTTGTTAGTTTCATTTAAAGGAAATGTAATTAATAGCTACCAAGAATGTACTCACAACTCTTCATATAGTGAAATACAACTTAACCCTTTCTCTAGTAACAAATTTTTCCATTCATCTTCCCTTGCATGATTGCGTTCATCTACTCATGAGTAAGCATGGAAAAATTTGACAGTCACAAATTTCTACCACTCTCAATAGGGTATTTGTTTGAGTTTTCCTACAAGTGTACAATAGTCAGTTGTAAAATCATGTAGGGTCAAATCCACAAGGAGAATATAATGATAAAATAAAGTATCAAAGTTAATCCAAACTAATTATCCTAAAACTAATCCAAATTAAAGAAACATGATAATTTTCCAATTTAATGATAAAGAGAAAAAAGGATTTTTAATCTAACTTAAATTGCTAGGATTAAAGATCAGTTATTTAAAATTAGATTCACTACTTATTTATCTTCTTTTAAAACTCAAGAATTGAATTGAAACAATAATTATTATCTTAGAAAATATTTCTTTAAACACTTAATTTAAAAATTTTAAACATTAAAAACCTAGATAATTCATCAAATTATAAGCAATCTATGTAAAACCTAACTATAATGGATGAAAGATTAATTTAATCACCCACTATAAAAAATTAATACCACAAAATCAAAGAATTATACTAAGAATGAAATTATCTTTTCTAAATTAATTTAATTTCTAAAATTAATTTTTTAAGACAATTACCTTTTTGAAAATTTTATAAAAGGTGTTTCTAACTTAAAAATGAGGTCACTTTAATCCTAGACTAAAGAAAACTAGCCTAGCATGATTTTAAATTAATTCTAGAATTTTTAAAAATAAAAATCTCTAATTAAGGAAACTACTTTCTAAGTATGTATATTTTTATTTTTTAGAACACCCATAACATTCTTTGATATGTCATGCATTAGATCTTTTTTATGAATTTTCTTAATTTTTTCAAATTAAAATACTAGAGCAACACCTCTCATTGCGTTTGCAAGTGAGAGAGTGTCACTAAAAAAGTAGTAGATAGCTAAAATAATGATGTGTATAACCAGTTATCTTATCCCATTTATAGTTGTAATATATGTAAATTTTCTCACATAATTATATAATATTATTCAAGATTTGTATAAAAATTAAGAATATAAGTTTTTAGAGAATATATAATTATAGATAGAAAATTGAATGCTGAAATATAGATAATTATATAGTTCTTGAAAAATGGAATCCAACGACACTAAGAACGCCTAAAATAGAGTTCAAATAAAAAAGTTATGGGTGTTTGAAGTTGAGGGGTATTTTGATAAATTTTCAAATGGGGCTCATTTACTTGATTTTAAAATAGAAATGTGTGAAACGTAGGGGGTGTTTTGATAATGGGAGTCGTCCCATTGCATTTTATCTCGTTTTAAACCCTTTCCCTTATCTTTTCATGTTTCACCTGCTTTCTCCCTCTCTTTTTCTCCCCTTCGCCCAGATCACCCATTTTCCTCTTGCTACTTAGGTTTCTGATGACTCAACAAAATGGGACATCATCGACAACATCTAGGCAAGCCTTTTCCCTTCTTCTTTTTTTTTTTATCATTTTTCTCTTTGCCACACTAGCCAGACTAGTTTTTTCAACCGCCAGAGTTTCATCAAAGAAATCGACATGGCTAGAAAGACCCACCTTAAGGATAGCTCGGAAGGATGGTCTGAGCCATCCATTGGATTCTTGGACTCTCAAAACCCTAGGAATAGTGAAAATAGTCAAAAAGGAAAAGAACATATGGTTTAGGTGCATTGTCTCCAATGGTCCTTGCTCTCTAGATGCATCCAGGTGGATGCACGCCAAAATGCATGTGTGTGGGCACTACACGCACCATTTGCAAGTGAAAAAAGACATGCACGTGTCCTGGTGATGTAGATGCACCTCCATGCATCTTAGTGATCATGACATCCTCAGACGCATCCCAAATGCTCATCACAAATGCAGTGCATCCCAATGACTCTCTTTTGTACAGTTTTGATCCAGACCATTGATTTTGATCTGTAAAAGAAAATCTTCAATTTTGGAGGCAATTTAAACCCAATTTTTTATTTGAGACATCCTTTGGATTCATTGTGATGATGTGGGCATAATTTTGTGATGAAAACTTAGATCTAAACATAATTTAACTTAATTAAAACCTAAAAATATAGGATTAGCTAGATCGCCCAGATCAGAGGGTGATGAGGCCTTAAAAATTGATCTATTAGATGATCTAACTAGTGTACTGAGGGACTAAAGGATCAGATCACATGGATTGACCTAGATTATGATGCAAACCATTGAATGAGATAAGAATCATAGATCCAACTAATCAGTGGTTGATCGACCATCATATCAACAAATTGACTAGTGGTACACATGTGGATCTTAGAAAATTCTATGAATGTGATGGAATGAGGTACATGAGGATATTTAGAATGATCCAATGGTTGGATTGTCCCAAAAATTATAGATTAAGTAAAAATTGGACCTCAAAAGTCATCAGAACTATTGATCTGATCAATCAAGATCAGATCTGACCATCCAATTGTTGGATTGACTATGTAAATTGGAGAAAGACTAGTGATAAGACATTGATCACTATGGATTGTGAGAAATTGAATGATCTAGACCATTGATTTACAACCTAGGTCACAACCAAATATGAGATAAAAGATTAAGGGAAATGAGACTTTAACTAGTGATAAATGAACAATAAATCACCTAGATCAAGGAGGATTAAAGTGATTTTGTGTAGAAACGATGAATGTTGAGCAATAGGTGATGGATTATGTTATGTGTGGTTTTATAAGTACATCAGATTGTACTAATTTGAGAGGTAGGTGACAACATTTAGTATTGATATATTTTGCATAAAAACCATAGATGTTCATTTGATGATTTCATGTATATCAATGATTTGATGCATGTCTATTTGGCTTTATGACTTTGAGACTATTATTCAACATGTATGGTTTATGCTTATGCACAATCTGTCTAATTTATATGTTTTTCACTGACTCATGTTATTTGGATATCGTGATGCTTTGATTTATTTGTTTGAATGGAATCATTTATCCATGAGTTTATTAAGGAGGCTTGGTGTAGAGACTGACCTTATGATGAGGGTAATGCTCTCAGATGACGAGCCACAAATGCTTCTGTATTTCATGCATTAAACATGACTTATTATCGCTTGTTTTAGTATGTTGAGTGAATTTCCTATTTTTGTGGATTTATGACGGGTTCTTTCACTCAATGGATGTTGTGTTAAGAGGGTTGTCAGGTTGGCCACCCAAACTTTGACTTTATGAGATGATAGACACTCGCCCCTAAGATGGGCAAATGTCATAGGAGTTATATCATGGATAGTCCACACTACGGGCCCCATGCATGATGAACATTATTCTCCCATTTTACTATCTACAGGGAGCAACAATTGGTAGACCCTGGAGTTGGTTACCACTACAGCATGACAATCCATATGTTTGTTTTGCATTTCATGCAGCATTATAATCATTATTGGGATTGATATATCTATACACACCCATGCAGTGACGATGAGTAGAGGATTAGTATGAGTACTCATGACTAGATGTGCGAGTATGTTGTAAACTCGAGGGACACTAGTGGATTGTGTGTCCTTCTATTCATGACATGCACTCATGTTTTGATGTGATAGATTTGCTTATACTTGGAACTATCAAATTTATAAGTCATGTTTTATACTATGTTATGCATGTCATGTTGATTTGACGCATGCGATTCTTGTGATTTGTATGAGACTATACATGTCATGCTAGATTTTTGTTTTGACATTAATCATATGTGGACACTGTTTTTGTTTATGAGACTTGGCTATTTTGCATCCATGAGTTTTATTATGAGATCTTGTAATTTATCCATCACACTAGTGCTATCTATTTGTTGAATATTAAATGTCTATGTACCTATAAAGTGATAGCTTGCTGAGGCATCGCTATTTTACTTGCAATGCCTCAGATATAGAGCTAGACTCTAGGAAGGGCAAGCAGGTGGAGGATCACTAAAGGCGGGGGGAACCACTAGTGTATTTTGAGATGATTATATAGATGTACATTTTGGACTTGTATGTGGGTTGTATATACGTTGATGCTCCTTTACGCGTACTTTAGACTTATGGACTTGGTTTTATGGATGGATGTTGAGTCATGATGGACAGATCCTAGTTCTTGATGATTTTAGTACTTCCAGCATTATTACTTGTGATTTTTGAAGTAGTTTTCATGCAGTAAGATATGACATGGCTCATGTTGTGAGTTAGTATTATTTCTTTGTATTTGCATCTATCATGTTTTCTCATGGGTTGTTTGACATCCAGAGGTTTGAAAAATGTGTTGTTAATTAGATATTTTATAATTATGAAAATGACTTTAATATATTAATATTTGCAAAGAGATCCCGCCTATTTTATATCTATTATATATATGTATATGTATATGTATATGTATTTGGCGTTTGAAAACCTGGGGCATCACAACATTCCATGATTAGTCTAGTCTCTATTTACAATCCACAAACAATCAGAATCCATGAAGATTTTACTAACTTTGTCCACTAATTTCTCCTACTTTTTAGTGGAATCTTTCAATGAAACTTGGTACCTAGAATAATTTCATATCAATAAATTCAATTATATTATTATATTTCAAATCAAGATAATAGAAATTAAGATATTCAATCACAAACATAGGCTATTGCCAATAGTACCTTTTAATATTATTTCATAAAATTAAACAAATTCGACAATTAAATTTTAAAAAAATTATATGAAACTCTTTTTGAATAGAAATATAATCAAAGGATTAGATCATTCAAAAATATAATCAAATAAACCAAACTAAAGGTGCAAAACTTATGTAACTCGCTTTTACAAGTCATGTGAACAATGGCAAGGAGCTAATTTTAATCAATTCATATAACAAGATTTCAAATGAAAATTGAAAATTAAACACCAGAGTCTTCTTTTCTTTGATGTCTTCCATCCAATGAAACAAATTATAGAAATTTTTATCAAGCATTGAAGCAGGAACTCACATGCAAAGTACCCCTATTCACCAGCATGTGCGTGCACTCTTCATCTTCTTCAACCTTCATTTTTCTCTAAATTTTCAAGCTATTTTTTTCACTACATCTTCAAGCTAGTATTTATAGATGATGAAAAGTAGGTTTGAATTCAATATTTAGCAATTTTCTTGTCTATTTTATTTCCTTTTCTTCAAAGAATTCTAAATCAAACTAAGTTTCCTAATTTTAATGTAGTTTCCTATTAGGAAACTATTTTCACTCTCTTCATCCTTTCCACTTTCCATCATTAAACAGGGCAAAACAGCACCACATGACAAACCCCTTAGCATTCCCAATTCTATTGTACTTATGATTTGGACTTGATGGTTAAGGATTGAACTGGGGTCCTTGCTTCCTGATTTTGATCTAGATAATTTACACTGATCTAAGCTGTCCATTTCAATCTAAGATTAATAAGAGATTTAAGATGCAGATCGACTTGTTCTAACCAATTGGATCTTGATCTACCACCTACAAGATAAAGAAAATAACCTAATTAGTGCTATACAACATTCGATTTTACACGTACTTACCTCGAATTGTCATCTAACTTGAAAATTTGTCAATTTATAGTTAGATTATAAAATTTTCAAATAATATATTTTTCATAGAAATTTCTAAATAATGTCCTAAAAATATATCAAATTTCATGCTAAATGAGGTATAAATTATACAATAATGGACCCTTAATAGCATTCCTTTCACTTCATCTTATGGTTGTTTTTATTTTATTCTCCTTTCTAGAAAGATGACCAACTTCATGATAAGTGGTTTCTAGTAAGTGAGATAGTTGCACCATTGTTGAAAACATATCCAGGATTTATTATCACCCGCATAATGGCCTCACCTACAACTAGTTTTTGCTCACATTGCAAGGAGAGACTCTAGCATCCAAGAAGACAAAGGTTGGGATGCAAATGCAAGTGCCAAAAGAAAAGGTGTTGTAGAGAGAAAGGTATGTCATGATAGTCAATGACATCCCAACTAAAAGCCCTTCAAATCTAGATGAGGCTATTCCATTTTAATAACCACTTCTCAAGTAGGGGTTGCACATACTACTAAACCTGAAATAAAGGAACATTCCCAACTTTAGTCAAACTGGTCCCCAAAGAAACAAAGGTCTATCTGACTTTGTCTACACCTTTGAGCAATAATAAGTCCCAATATAACTTAGCTTGTGATGAGAAAAATGATCAAGTTCTTTCCAATAATGGGGCAAGATTAAAAAAATTGGGCCTCTTTCATTGTACAAAGGATCCTTGTGGTTGAGCAATCCACATTGACCTCCATCTCACACAAGTACATAGAGTGGGAAATATGTCAACCTAGTTTCTACAATGAGGACTAGGTTAGAATCTTTTTCCATCCATCCAACCTTATTTGTGGCAGTGGAAAATCAAATCAACCTACTTCAATAGTAACTAGGATAAAAGAAGCTGATATTACAACCCTATAGGCTATTTTAATAGGCCCCAATATTGCCTCTTCTTCAATTAATGCGTTGACTCTAACCCCAACTATCGCAAAAAAAAGTTCATTTATGATAGCTTATGACACTTCAAGATTATGAATTGACTCAAGACTAAGATCTACAAAAGCCATTTCTTGCATGGTTTGATGACCCTTCTTTATCCAAGAGGTAGCAAAAGCTATTGCGAGCAAAAGTTCTCTTTCCATATATTTGTAACAAAAATCATAATAATACAAATTTTCACCTTGGATAGGATTTTATTAACAAAGTGAAAGTGAGTACATATCTCCAACCTAGTGGGTTGTTAATTATAAGCATAAAAGAAAATACTACAAATTTTTTCCTCAAATGATATTTTATTAATCTAGTGAAAGTGGGTACATATCTTCTACCCTTTTGGTTGTTAGTTACATGCCAATAAAATAAAAAACAAGATATTTAATTATCTATCACATACCTTAATTATAAGCTATAGGCCTTGGCTAGATAGAGAAATGGTTTAGGTTTATAGGAGCCATAAAGTGACGAAAGGGAGCCAAAGGCAAGATATGACTAGCCATGGAGGGGTCAATTGATTCTAGATCGCATGATTCTTTAAAGATCAAGCCCATAAGTTTGCATGGCATGAGCCCGTACATACACAAGTTTGGTGACTTTTGGGCCATAACTTATATCTTCATAGACAGATTATCTGCTTCAGCATAAGGCTAAGTCCTGGGATTGATTATATGGATAATATATTGACATGAACCATGGCCTAGTGTTAAGCCAGTGTCCAACTCATACCTAAGAGCTCTAAGCTTGCTAGTTAATCCCTTAGGTAACAGAGAGGTCTAGGACACATAATGGTTTGCCATAGGAATCACCATAATGAATAAAGACTAAAATAGTCCTATCCATTACCTTAGAGAACAAGTATACAAAATAGCTTAGTGCTTAACCTTAAAGTCAACACCTACCAAAGCTTAGGACCTAATGAGCAAGGACACAAAACGTGATGGTGCATGATCCACTCTAAACCAAGGCCAAGATTAGACCTAGGCTCATATCTCTCTTGAATACCCTAAAACTAATTATTAAACACTATAGTTCCTCACCTTGAAAATAATAGAGGCAAGAAACTTGAAGATCTTCTAGAGAGAGAGAGTGTGTGTAATTTGCTCTTTGAGAGACTTGATGTCTAAATGTGAGGGGAGAACCTCTATTTATAGTTTTAGGCATTCATATAGTTACTTTAGGCAGTCCATGAGATTCTAATACCAAAAGAATAATTGCCACAATCATTGTGTGTTCAAAAGTTCCCTCACAACTATCTAGTGTTGATCAATTGAAGGTGAATGTATGGACGTGCCTATGAGGCAAGGTTCATGCAACCATTTAGGCACCAGTAAGGATAAGTTTTGCATTTTCCCAACATATTTAGATAAGTAACTACCCCTTTTTGCATCTATTGATTGGTTATGCTATTTAGAAGAAAATTGCTCTAGGTGCTCTTGTTTATTTGATTCTAGTTTTATGCTCAGGTAGATTGACTAATGCCACATAAGAGATGATAGGAAAGAAAGAATTAGAGAGCTTGACATTGAGAATTAATGTCATGATAGTCAAATAAGGGGCCTTTGCAGTAGTATATTTCTAGTTGTCCTTAAAAGTGAAATAGCAACAAAAGTCTTAGACATAGTGAATATCAGTTGGATTGGTCATCTCTCAAGTCAAAGAAGAAGTTTAGAATAAGATAAAATACCTCATGAAAGCTTGTCTTTTCTTACTTAACATTATAAATGACAATACTTGAAAAAGAAGAGGAAAAGAAGGATGTACTTCTAAAGGATATTAAGGATCCCATATTAACAGAACCATGTATATGATTTGTTTTGATCATTGGAAATTCCTATTTAATTCACTTATGCTTTAATATGTGAGAATTGATCTTTGAATGACCTTAATTCCTTGCATGATGTCTTGTGAGAGTTGTAATAATGCCTTAACTAATACAACCCTTCAAGTTAAGAGGTACAATTCATTGTGAAATGTAAGAAACCTTGATGTTGCACCATTAGTAAAAGCCCATTCATACATTTGCAAAAAGTAAAAGCATAAAAGAAAATAGTATAAATTTTTTTCTAGATGAAATTTTATGAATCAAGTGAAATTGAGTACATATCTCCAACAATTTTGGTTGTTAGTTACATGCCAATAAAAGAAAGGAAAGACCTTTAATTATCTATCACATTTCTAATCCTAATAATAATGCCTCAGTGTAGACACCCAATTCCAACCACAATCAATTAGATGAGGATCAATCCTTAATTCTTTTGGTGATGAGCAAGCTAGAACACTGATTAGCTAATGCACAAGCTATGAATGTACTTCTGTACTTTACAACTATAGTCTCATAGCACTAATAGCCCAATTTCAGTCAATATATAGGAAAATCTAGCCTACTGCTACTCTTTGTTGATTATGATTGCACTGTGAAACTCTCTTACTGTGTTTCTTAGCTACCCTACATTTTCCATTCATATCCTATTTGTATCCTTTTACACCATCCAAATTTAGGTCCAGATGACTTGAAGAAAGGAAAGAACTAGTTACCAAGACTACAAAAAGAAGGTTCTCATACAAACTAAACAAGTTGAAGTTCAAGAAAAGTACAAGGGTTAAGTCCAATTCGTAGAAAGTACCATAATCTTAACCTTTTATAGTGAACTTTATTAGCTTTGAAAAAGTTGATTAAGGAGTTCTTGTTGTTGGAGTTCACTTTGGAGCTTGTGAAATGCTTGAAGAAGGGACTCTTCACTTGAAGGCAGGGAATCAAAGCAATCTCTGATTAATTCCAGTTTTAAGTACATTAGCAAGCTCTGAGTACTTAATCATGTCTAATTTAAGTAGTTTACTATGTGCTACTTTAGTTGTGCTGATAGTTATAGATTGTTCCAGTTTAATTAAGGTCTTCCCAATTATGTAGTTCTACTACTATTTCTTGTAGTACCTCCCATTTAGTTTAAGATTGTTCTCTAAGTGTTTGTTTCAAGGACTGGCTATAGTATCAACATGATACAAGCCTCCTTCAGGAAGCTTAGCACCATGCTAACACATGGGTCCATAGAAACAGTAACATATCTTAATGCTTCATGCTTTAAGATCCTCCTATATAGATCCTTTCTAGATTGTAGGATTAGCCTCAATGGATGATTCATCTTCCCATTAAGAAGTGGGACCCAAGGCTTTTGGTTTGAAGATGAGTGAAAGTTACAAAGAATATGTCACCCTTTTTGTACAAGTGGAAAGTCCTTACAGATTGCTAGACTTATGTTCATTGTTTTTTGTTTATAGACACCTAGACCATTAACCCTCTAATCTAAGGCATTTTTCACTCTTCCTAACTAGACCTATTCACTTATGTTACATTTTTTTAGCCCACTAAAAAATATTTTACAAAAATTTAGGCAACTCTATATGGAGCCACTTGCCAAGGATTTGGTTATAGGAAGTCTTAAACATTGGACTATTAGCTTTATGCAATTATCTACTCTCTCATTTGGCTTGTATAACTTTCCCTATGATTTCTAACTATTTCATAGAATGCATTACTATGTTTCCTTTGCTATTTAAGTTCCTCTACTATCTCATCCATTTTCTTCTTCTAGATGTATGAATGTATGGGTGGTGAATTGATGTTTGGCCTAAGAAATAATAGCAACACCATGGTTGAGTTATTTAAAGTATTATCTTCATGCATTCTTGATTATTTTTATTCATTTGGTTTCATTTTACACCTTGGAGGGTTTAATACCATGTTATAGCAAGCCTATGGGAGTTGTATGATCGTTCAGGATAAACCTCTATACATTGTCCAATACCCTTGAGTTACATTAAATGAAGAATCTTTAGTCCATATCTCTGTAATTGCATTCTCTAGGAGGAGACTATTAATAGGACTAAGATATTACAAGAAATGGGAGTCCTTTTGCAATCCTAAACATACCCTTGCATGAAATATAGGATTTATAGACCTTATCCAATAAAATACCTAGCTCATACCCCAACAATGGAAATTTTGTCATTGCCAAACTTCCAATTGTTAGTGTAGGTCTAGAGCTTCTACAAATGCATTGCTTGACATTGTTATTGAATATTCTTTAGCGTGGCATTATTTTGATTGCCAATTAACTGCACAATGTGACTTAACATTAAAAAATAAAAATAAATAAATAATTCTCAAAAAGTGTCATATTGGTTTCAAGTGATATTATTGCTCTTATTTGGTGGAAAAGACTTCCTACCCTTTCTCACAGAAAAAAAAGACTTAGTAGAATTGATCTTGATATGATTTTTCCTTTTCCTATGGAGAACCATCAAACTATAACACCTCTCGGAGCTATACTCTCAACCAATCCTTCTCCCATTTATCATTCTAGCTATGGGGTTGCTCATCCTTGTGTCGCTAACCCCATTTATCCCAAAGTAAGTGCTACAACTATTTACCCTACATAAGACTTAACATCCCCAATAGGACATGGCATAGATAAGAGATTTAACTTGTTGGCCAACCATGTTGGTGATTTGAGTAGCCAATTTGCTCATCTTACTAACTTAGCACAATTATTCAAATCAATCGTGCTATCCTTAAAGAGTTCAAACAATCTTGCAATCCATGATTCTTATACCCATCCAACACATCCATGTGAATGATAATCATTACTGTGCCACAAATGGACAACACCACAGAAGTCCATGTTCATGCTACCAACCCGTTACCTAACCACTCTACAAACCAACCCATACATCAGTTCCAAGTCCCACAACCACCATGAAGCGAGGATGGCTTTACTATGTGAAATATGCAAGGGATCCTATAAAGAGTTATAGATTTTAAATAAGTAGGTGAGAGGATGTGACACCCCATATTTTTTTATACCAAAATTTTTTGATAATATAATAATAATAATCGTAGTCGGAATCCCATGTTAAAAAGATTCTATTATTTATTTTATTAAAATATTTATTGAAACCTCTAGGTGTTATTTTCTCTTTCCAAACATCACAATTATAATTTAAAACATAATTAAATTTTTTCGATGGCACAATTGAAACAATACACATGTTAAACCAACATCAAAATCATCAGCGCCTTTATTTTTAAAACAATAAATATCCAAAATACAATAATAATGTGGCACAGGGTCTATCCATCATAACATCTCACCTAAATGTCCATCATATGTATAACTATCATAATCAAATCCATAAAATAAAAGTATACAGTCTATAAAGAAAGTCACATGGTACTCCGTTTATTAACTCATGCCACTGTCTATCAGTCAAAGTAAAGAAATCTCCCACTGCTATCACGGTCTCTCAATGGTCTTGCCCTTCCTACTGTTGCGTTCGAGATCTAGGGCATTGCAAAACAAAGCAATGCCTCAGCAAGTTATTGATTGTGTAAGTACATAGACATTTAATGTAATAAAAATGGAACAATGCGAATAACCATGCTAATATAATGAGAAGATCTATCCTCTATGAAAATAAAATCATTATAATCAATACAAATATAATCTCAAACATCATGTACGATAACACATGCATATCATGGATTTAAAATATGATATGAGCTAATGTAAATGAGCATACAATAATAACAGGGCACCCTAAGGCACATAGGTCCCATGAGTGTCCCATACACTCGTATAACACAGGTCATGAGTACTCATATCACTCATCTGAGTGTCGTCACACCCAGGTATACAACAATATCTCCATGCTCATCATACAAGCATACAGAATAAGAGTATGGATTGTCATGCTGCAGTGGCAACCCTCCAGGGTCTCAACCACCGCCGCTCCCTGTCAACACCATAATGGGAGACTTAACATCCATTCCCATGGAAAAGCTCGGACTGGTAGTGTAGACTATCCATGTTACCAAACCCCTACCGAAAGCCATCTGTGGGCAGGTGTCTATCATATGACAATTACATCACAAATCTCAGAGGGTGGCCGGCCGTACTCCCTCCTAGCATGACATCCATCAGGTGAAAGCACTTGTCATAAAACCCAAAACATAAAAAACATGCATCTCAAAAACCAGGAGCACTTGTGGCTCTCAATCCCCAATGCACACCCCTCATTCCGAGCTTAGCCTCTAAAAGGACTAGCCACCAAGCCTCCACTTTCGTTTCTCATGAAAACTCATCAATTTCAATGATGCAATAAGGAAAGAAAATTTCTAATTATGCATAAATATGTAATATCAATCTCATGAAATCATCAAGCATAATCCATTCAATATATTGTCAAAATCAAATATCAATAATAATATATATAATTTTGAGTTTCACAATTTTTTTTTACTAATTTAAACAATGCAATTTAAATTGTAGTAAATCATGATGCTATGATGATGCAAGGTTTTAAAATTAAAACAAAACATTAAATGTCATCACCTACCTTGATGTGAGATCACTCAACTCGAATATATAATCCCCTTATCTTGTACGTTCCGATGTACCTGTCAATACCACAATACTATTTGATGTTATTTATTTCATCATAAGGGAATTTATGGTGATCCAACCATTGGATCATCCTCTAAGATCTTTAATTATGATTTAGTTCTTAACTTTAGTCCAATCTCATCTTCATTTGTTCGTTTTTGTGTGTATCTCACGTTTATTCCTAAATTTGACAATCAGATCATCCTCAGATCAATAATTTCCCAAGATCTTGGTTAGATCAATGGTCTAGATCAATTTATAGTATAATTACATCTAATTTACTTCTCTTTCCCTTCTTTAGTATCATATATTTTCTATTTGTTCAAGTTATAGGGCTTAATGGCCTTTTGATCAGCCAGATCTAAGTTACTAAATACTATTTTATAATTTTTCTAAATTAAAAGTGGTTAATGGTAAATTTTTAAGTTAAATCTAGGTCTGCATCATCAAGACAATAGCAACGGATGTTTTTTATCGTGATTTGGATCTCTGTAGCTCTCAAAATCAAGTTTTTTGTGAAAATACTTCATAAATTAATATTATTAATTTATAGGGGGTCGGGCGATGCGTTTGCACCAGCTTACACCGGCGGCCCTAGTTTACACCAAGTTACACCAACGGCCCCGTTTACATCAGGTTACACCGGTGGCCCAGTTTACGCCGGCACCACAGTTTACATCAGGTTACACCGGTGGCCCCGATTTACGTCGGCACCCCAGTTTACACCGGGTTACACCGGCGGCCCCGATTTACACTGGAGATGCGGAACCGGCACCGGGGAAGATGACCAGAGCTCGTTCGTCGCCGGTGACTCCATAGGTACCCAAATTTAGTGATTTTTGCACTATTTTGTTCAGAATTTCATGTATTTTTCATTTTCAACACTCCTTTGGCTTGATTTTACCAAAAACTAAGGTTATACTCATTTTTTCTCATGTTCCTAAAATTTTCCTACATACTATTCTTCATAATTTTCGGCTTCGTTCACCGTCAGATTTTTCTCAAACTTAAAGGGTTTATTCTTGGGTTCCTTATGCACTAGATGGATGGTCCGATCTCTATTTTAATGATGTTTTATAAACCTATTTGCATTCCAATAGTAGCATATGCATATTTTTAGGAAAAATGACAAACCCTTGTCGTTTTTCCCGGCTTTCATGCATGTCACTGTTGTATACACTACACATGAAAAAGGGGATTAGAGGGTTGGGCTTACCTCAATCAGCTGGGCGGTTGTTGATGCTGTCGGATCCCTAGTTACACTTTTTTGAGAGTTAGACACACACTCACATTCATAGCCACCCACCCACACACTCCACCACTATCTAAACTCGTGGTATTTATATCATTCAATGAGCAGCGATAAGTGAATCTCATAGAGTAGCGATAAAAGGGCATTTTTTTGTTCCTATTTTTTGAAGTTCGAACTATCAAAAATTTGAATCCTTGCATATTATGAATGACCATACTAGTTTCAAGAGTTTCATTCCAACATCAGTTGCTAAGTTCATAGGATCCATGGAGGAAATAATGAACTATTAGAATTTAAGTGTTATGTTGTAGAATTTTATGAATTTTAACTTAGAGGCATGCTTATAACAGCTTCTTAAAGATAGTCGAAGCCTCTTGAATTGTGCAAGGGGATTCTATAAGCTATATCTTTGGGATTTTAGACTTAATCTTACCCCAAGTAATTAGCGAAATAGAATTAGTTCATACTTGTCTCTAAACTAAATGCCTTAATATAATGTGCTTAAAAAGTCTATGAAAAGCATATCTTTAGTCTGTCTTTTCTATCCTATTGTATGTGCTAAATTACTAGGTGAGTAAACACACTCAAAACCTAAATCACATCACAAATAAGATTAGAAGATAAAGAATTCAAAGTTTTAATGAGAAATTAAGAACTAAGCTTTAGAGAGAATCTGACTATTGATCTCATGAGTGGAGAAACAGTCGAATGAGAATACCAATATTCTCATGAGTGGAGAAACAGTCGAACGAGAATACCAATATTCTCATGAGTGGAGAAATAGTCATACGAGAATACCGATATCAAGTACAATCAAAGAAAGAATATGAAGATCTTCACAAAAATCTAGCTAGAGCAAGACTAAGTTGGCATCAACCATAAGTCTAAGAACTAGATTCATAAGTAAATGAACACATGAAGAGAATAGTGAATTGGGTAGACTCTAGAGAAGAGAATGCGAAACACTCTTGAAGGTATGGGGCGGGACGGAGAAGTTGCAAGTGAGAATTATAGGAATGTCCCTTTTATAAGAAAACATGCCTGCATTAGGACAATAAGGAGTCCATGAGAGAAACTAATGCACTTGAATAGTAAGAAGACCAGGTCAGAAACCAATATATTTGGACAATAGAAGTCCAAATGAGAAATCAATGTATGTTATTGACTTTAAAATATAAAACCATCTCTAAAACAATGTGACACTTATTTGAAACTCATCTAATACCTTTGAAAACCTCCTAAAATACTAATGAAGAACTCATCTAAAACTTAGAGAAATTGATGAGAGGCAGAAATACTCTTTCAAGTACATATATCCTTTTGTATAGGCCTAAAGTCTAAATATTTCAATTCTTTCATTTGTATGACCACTTTTCCATTTCCCTTTTTCCTTCATCATTCTTCCTCTCTTGTTTCTCTCATGTTTTACTTTTATCTTTTCACATACAATTTTCTAAGTTTTTGAAACATTTTCTATGTCCCAATAGTTCCATTTCTTGTTTTATGTAAAAATTTTGTAGAAGTTTTAAAATATCGTTTTGCGCATCATTTTTTGAATACTTTTCATGTTTAGGTAAATATGGTTGAAAACATTGTTCAAAGAATGCAAATGAAATTAGGTGAATTAAAATCTATTTTTAATTGTTAGTTTTTAATTGTTAATGCTTAGTATATATGTGTATAAGCACAGTTTTCGAACGTTAAAATCATCCAACCACCTTGATTTTAGAATATAAGACATCCAAAATCTAAGAAATCAAACGGCTTGATGTGATTAATCAAGGCGTTATTTTCTAATTGCCTTTTAAGGTACTTAGAATTTACATTTCCCAATTAGCTATAAATATGAATACTATAATAATTACCCTCAAATATTGAAATAGCTAACGGCATTAATTTACCATGCAAAAGGGAGTTGTCCTTATCCGAAGATTTTAATAAAACATATAAAAAATTCATTCTTCTAAAATAAAATATCTTCTACCGATTCTCTCCTATGTATCTACTTCCTAATCCATGGTCTGGTGTTACATTTTTAGTTATCTTCTTAATTGCAAACATCTAAAATTAAACATGGGTCCCATTAACATCTTAATCATAGGAGAATGAGAATGAAATGTAAAATTCAGCATGGAACCCCATTAAACATGCTTATCATATAGGAAAATGGGCAAAGATCCATAAAATCAAAATGGCCCCCACTGAAATGTTAATCATAGGAAAATGTGTCAATGTGAAAAAGGAAGAGGCTTTAAGAAATTTCCTACACCCTCCACAAGGGAGCGAGTTTTTTATCAGTTTATTATTATTATTATTATAAAACGAATCTGATCAAAATGTTGGGCTCAAGAAGGTGTCCAGCATGAGCAGCAGCTCCCCACCATAGTCAGATCTCAACCCTACTTCCCAGGAGAATGGTCTTGGCGTAATTAACAAACTTCTGCCGGGCAAGATTTGGAAGCCCTATGACCACGGCTGTGGTTAGCTGCCCGTTAAAAGCCTACCCTTCACTGAGTCAAGAACAGAGACCGGGAGAGGGGGAGGGAAGGACAAAATTTTTCCCAAGAACTCGAACAAAACTTGTTTGGAGAATTTCTGTTTTCCTCCGGAAGCTCTATTTATGTTCGTCTCCGAAGATCGAGAACAGCAAATGGTTTTGAAAGGTAGAAATTAGGGTTTCAACGATGAGAAGCAGGGTGCGGAAAGTCTTACTACGGACAACATTGGCAGCCATTGGAGCGGAGAAGTTAGGGTTTCATAGCCTCAGAACAAGTTTTGGAACTGAATTGTGTTTCAGCCAGAAATCTCCTTTCTGAGCTCATTTTCATCCCTCAAATTTCGAGTTTGTGGACGTGTAGAGGAAGGAAACCATTTCCAGTTCGTATTTCGCCTCAACTGAAGTTGTGTAAATACTTCACAATCTGTTTCTTTTGAGGCGGAAACCGGCAAATTAAGGCTCAGTATTGAGAACAATTGCCGGTTCGAAAGAATCCAGGCCAGAAGGTTAGAATATCTTAAATCTGTACTTTTGTCATGGATTTTCCGTCTTTGTATGTATTTTTTACATGTTCCTCTTCAACACCAAGTTCTTGAACAGAAATGACTTTTTTCCTGCATCTGCATTTGAATTTCTGTAATCAGATCTGCTTTTGAATTGATGTTTCAAGTCTTGCTCTATGCTCATGGAAAACCTCTATTTTTCTTCCATAAATTACTTGCCTTTTCCTTGCCTGCTATTCTAATTCATCTGCTTTCATCAGATCCTAGCCGTTGGAATGAAAAATCAATCTCGTCTGCTTGAGCGTCGTTATCTACTTCAGGTGCTGGACTCTCTCTCTCTCTCTCTTTACGTTGGATCGATTCTGATTTACTTCATCTTCTCTTTCGTCTCGTGGTGATTAATTCGGAAAAGGGTGGCCTAAGATGGTATAGAAATTTGTCTTTCGTGATAATTCCGTTTTATCTCCACTGTTTTTTCCTCCGACATTCCGTGTCTTCTTTTCTGGAACTGTTTTATTTGCCTCGAGACTAAAATGCCCTTGTTCTTTTACTATTTTTCCTTCTATTTGCGTTTTTAAATTGCTCGTATTCAATTTTCTGTTCCTAGGGTTTCCAGACGAGGGACCACCTAGGCCACTAAATCCCCCAATTCAACGACCAAAATACTCTTATCTTTTGGCGGGAATGATGGCATAGTCCGCGACACTACACCCTGTTTGTGCATTGTCGCGCCCTTTTCAATGATGGGCCTACTCGTGATTGATCAGATCTGTCTATCTAATTTTCTACCTTCACACATCTTTTATATCAAATTGAAAGGATAGTTATAACCTTCGAAAATTCTAATTCTGTATCGGATAACCCTAACCGAACATCCAACAGTGTGGGCCAAACTTGGGCTTTTAACCGCTCGTATTTGGTTTGCTGGAAAAGCGACTGTTTGCCCTTTTTAGGGTCCACACATGTGGGTGCTGATTTACGTGTTAAAAGCACCGGGGACTGCTTGAAATCCAGTTTGGACCCAGCGCCATTCCTTTGTTGGGGAAAGAGAGCGGTCCACCGATATCCGTGGTCCGAGGATTGGCTTTCTTCCCTAAGGCGTTACCCCTAGGTTATCAGGTAGACTCGGTAACGAGCGTGGGTTAAGTGGTTGTGGTTTCCGAGAGTTGTTATTACCCTTTTGCCCTTATCCTCTGCTGAGCCCATGTGAATCGTACGGCGTGGCTTCTGCTTGGATTGGGCAGGAAGTTTAGAATGGCCTTTGCACATGATCTCTGCCCAAGCTCTGAAATGTGGATACGTCAAATACGGGGTCCGCATCCGTCGTTCAGTAAATGACCAAAAACCCACTCCGGTTCCGTAAAGGAGAAAAACACGGTCCCCTTTCTCATCGTCTTAAATGCGTGGGCGTATTGGTAATTGAATCCCATGCTAATGGCTGGGAGGCAGGAGATTTGCTTGTACAAATCTAGACTTTCTGGCCGCTAACCGTACAACATTGCTCCATTGCAATTACGCAGGGCCAGGGCCGGGCGTAATTTCGCTCTCACTCCTTTCCCACTTCTCAACAACAGAAGACAGCAGCTGAAAAAGGTGGGACCTACTTTGTCTGTGCGCTTTTTTTTTTCCGTTTGCCGAGTTAATGATGATTAACGCTTTCTCCATTTCGTTTTTGTTTGCTGCCTAGATGCGCTCTCGGATTTCTCATTCGGGCTTGTCATTCAAATACCCACCGGCTTGTGGGAGGAGAGAGGCATACGATGGTAATTAAGGTGGTTATGGCTTGTTATACAGAACAGGTAACTGTTTTCATTAGTAGCTACGGTGAGATGTGGTTGGGTGGTAAATCGCCCAAGCGCCATGTTTCACTGTTTCTTCATGTAGGCCCTCTAGTTGGATGGCGTTAGCTGTTAAATGTGGTGATATTGGCTGGACGGCTCAATCTGTTTTTGTTTACTTGAAAGATACGCAATTCTCTCTCTTGTTCCTTCGTTCCTAGGCCAGATTTGTCTTCTTTTCGCCTATTATTATGCGTTGTTCCGGGTGATGATTTAAGCTCATTCTTTTAAAGAAGAGGAAACGTCATTTGGTCATCCTTCACGTGTTGCATATTTGGTCTTTTCTTTCTCTCGAGCAGTGCAAAGCATCCTCTCTAAAGAAATAGAGGAAGAAGGCAAAGTCGATGACGGGAAATTGTCCTGTTGCATCGTAGTTATGTGTATTTATGAGATGTTGGAGTTTTTGACGGGTATGCATGCGGAAAGGACGATATTTATGGAATGGCTAATCACATTCCGTAGTGATGGGAGGTGTGCCATCTAGAATCGCCGTGGCTAATCGTAGTTAAGAATTTAATATTTTCCTTTTCTACATGATCTTTTATACCAGCCACGTTGCAACAGAATTGGGAGACAAATCTGGCAGCAACTTACGAAGAGTAAATAGTTTCTTGATAGTTACCGAGAAACTAAAAACTTTTACCAAATTCCCACGACAGTGTTTAACGTTTGACAGGCTGGAGCTTGGGGATTACTTGGTTGCAAGTTATAGGTTTAGTAAGGTGGAGATAAACTACATAGCTAAATTCTGTGATAAAAAAGGATGAACTGGATAAGAAAAAATCGTGCTTCATGAATTTCATCTTGTTGAATGACAAACCCGCCCTCCCAAGGGAATTAGTACCGCCCCACTGGCTTTTTAGGCATTCTTTTGACTTTTACGTGATTAAATCATAATTTAATCCCTAAGCCCAAAACATCGACAAGGTGTGGGAATATCTTTTTCCACGTTATCCTAACATACGTCTCCGTGGCACAATAGGATTCTCTTGTGGAGGGCACGGGTGCGCTTTTTTCAACATTTAAACATTTGTTGTTCTTGGACGTATAATGGACGGTGCAAAAGATGAAGGGGTGAGATTGTCTAATAGAATATGAAAATTTCTCTAAGAGGAATAATTTTTTTCGCCAAGATCAACCCGCTTTTATCACTGACTGAATTAAAATAGTATGTTCTACTCAGTCTGCTACCATATAACTTCTCAATCATTGTTAGAGGCTTGCAATTTTTGAGTAGCCTTTCATGGGACTGTGTATTAGTGACCTAGACCATTGAAGCTCGGTGCGGGGTTCATTACAGTGGATAGAGAAATCATTTTAACATTTCTGACCTCCATCCATGACTAAGCTCTTCCTTTGATGGCCTGTTGATCAATATACATGACTAACGATTAAGGAATGAATATATTTGTTGATTGGCAAGCCACATAAACATATCAATTTCTATCTGTATTTGCAAATGGGTCGGATTTTTTCCCAAGGGGGAAATTGGCGAAGCGTAGCTTTCTACAATTCAATAAATGGTAGAACAAGAAATGAAAATAACGCAAAGTTGCCACTTCCCAGGGTCAGGCTCACGAGATTCCAAAGTGATGAGCTATTCACAAATTAGTAGCACAAACTATCTTATATAACCAAAGGAATTTGGAAACTAAGACAGTGCCTAATGCAAACCAAGCTACGTACACAAAATTTTATAGTACTTAAGAAATCTAAAACACAAATTAGTCCACGTAATAGAGATTCTTTATGGGTCCCACTGGTTATAGGTTTGAAAGACGAGCGAACAAGTCGATCAACACCGCACTCGACCATTTTTAAGCAGTCTCTACTAATTTATGGCATCAATGACAACAAACCACAAAATGAAAATAAAAATAAAGGGACAGATGGTTGCCATCAAAATAGGCTTGCGCTCCCCTTGGTATTTATGTGCTGTGAAGACGAAAGTAAAGACTGATACAAAGTTGAAATGAAAATAGAACGACGTGGATCAAAATCAGGGCTGCTCAGAGCCCATCGACAGGATAGAAAAAAGACTAAATAATGTAGCTCTCCATCCTCTGTTCATTGTGTTGGATGTTGATTTTGACTGTTGGTCTAATCCAATACTAGTTCGTAAATTAGGTCTGTACAAAATATTACAAATCTCGCTCAAGATCTTTGTCATGTATGATGACTGTAACCCATATTTCTCCTCGTAATCTCACAAAAATTTTCCTCTTTTCCTATCACTTTTTAAAGATTTCAACAAAGTTTCCTCTAAAAGCTAGAATTGGTTGAAGGTAGAAGATTCAAGCTTTACGTAGAAGGTCCTCTTAACTATCTTTTTTGTTTTTTACTCCGGATGAGCTATTAACAGAAATTTTAGGCTGGGCTGGACGTCGAGGTGATGGCAATGTGGCGATTTACTAGATGTCCTATTGATATAATTGAGCTGTGATGAGATGATGACAATTTCTTATTTTCATAATTGTTGGCAGCTTCCTATGATATTTCTCCTTCAAGCTAGGATAGAAATGCCATATGTTGTCTCTCTGTAATAAGAGAGGGCTAATTAGTACATACATTGAATGGCAAAGAGCTAACTTAATCTTCTCTTGGCTGGGTAGGCACCCATATAAGCTTCATTACACTCAATCTATTGCTGGCTGTAAGAGGCAAAAGTCTTCCTTAGTACACATGATGGGAGTCTCCATCTCTTTTATCTCTAAAGAATTGAATATGCACCATCCCGCGACCAAAGTCAAGTCGCTGGGCCAGATTTCCTAGGCTTGGTGTTGGACTTTAGATGACCTATTGATAGGCTTACTTGTTGAGCCAATGGATAGGCTTAGTACAAGACATGTAAAGATGAGCCTAAACTCGGGCTAGTATTTGGAGCTGAATACTGACAGCTGCGTTCCTGTGACCACATTTGTTATCAGCATGGCTTGATCTCGTCCATTGGAACATCGAATAACTTGAAAATACAATGTCACTGTTTGCAGAAATAAAATAGGTGTGTGTATATATGGGGGAAACAAACCTCAGGATTTGAGGGACAAAACGTAATCCAGAAGTGCAGTAAAACATTACTGCGTTCCTCAATAATTTTAGTCAATGTTCCAAGCTTACAAATGAAGATCATGATCCATTAATGGTCTATCCAGAGCAGAGACCTTGTAGCATATCAGTGCAAGATGGCCTAACCTATGCTATGCATACTGGTTTTGAGATGTTAATGAATGTATATTGTGTGTTCAACATTCAGAAAATATCCTCCCGGTATTCTTATGCATGAATATTCCACTTGAAAGATTATATTTTCTTTATTTTCACTTTTGCTATGCTTTTTGAATATGTTGATGCATTTGGTTTCCTTTCACCTCGCTGAAGATTTGGGAACAAACAGAATTATAAACTCAGGAAGTGCATCCCGAACAGTAAAACCCGGGAAGTAGGATACAATAATAATGAATAAGGATCTGAAGAAGGGCAATGAAACTAAAAGGAAAACCACATCAGATGCTAATTAGGATTCCAAGATTTGTGAACTTGTCAATTAAGTTGGTCGCCTTAGCAAAGATTGACGAACCAGATTTTCCTTATTTCGCTCACTGTGACAGCTTGAGGAAGGAGTAACTAAGTTATGTTCTAGCATCTGTCTGTAAATCATCGTAATTTAGGAATATCAAAACCTTATTACTTTTGTTGATGTTCGGCTGACTCACATCGGACCCACATATTCATTCAACATCAAATACATACTTCTCATACTCATAATAGAAGTAATATTTGTCATCAAATGCAGTTAGAATCTTTAAACAACATCGAGTTGCCAACTGTATTATATCGGAATAAATTAATCAGTGGAACTCGTTAGGAGGGAAGAGACAACTTGAGTAGTGAACTGAGCCAAAAATGAACCATCAAAAGTCTACATCAAGATACTTGGTTCATTCCACAAATAGTGACAACCAACCACTAACCATATTGAAAAAATCAAACAACCAAATTCTACTTAAAGAGCTACAAAAGTAGTTTTTAAAATATACAATTTGTAGTCCATTGAACTTTGCTATATGAGAAACAACACTGAAACAGTTTCATGATGGGTTTTTGGATCATGCAACTAGATTTTAGCAAATACTGAAGATTCTCCAAATGCTGCTTGTCAAATGCCAAACAGAAATTTACACAACTTATGCATTGACATTTGACAGTGGTATCTATAAGCTCCAAAACTGATTGCATGACAAATGAAACCAACAACAGAGTAATAAGCAATAGAGAACTCAATAAAATGATAGATGATGTCCAGATAATGTACGCTTCGAGAATAACTTTCACAGTTGTGCTCATAAACTGACTATCAAAGCTCTAAAGGTCCTAGGTGATGTTATCAACTTATAAAGAATAACTCAAAAGGCAGTTGGGACAAAGATTTGTAATTATTAATATACTTGATCAAGGATGTGATTCTCCATCTCAAGTTTAAATTGGAATATTAAATGCACAATAATTTAGTTTTTATGATTGTATCTGTTGGCTAGCCCTTCACTTTAGGGATTACAATGGTGTGTGCGTGCGAATCAGTCATAGTGTTATGATTGCCAGTTGTTATCAAATCTCGTTTCCTAAAGCTTTCATGTGGTATCAGATCCTTCAATACCCTAGTCAAGTTTCTTCTTGGTGATCATGGCTTTTGATGACATATATTCCAGACACTTCTAGTTCATCTGAATCAAACAGTCACATTGCTTTCAATGTCGCACCATTGTTGCCACTTTAAGCTTTCTGCAAGCAACACCTTCTGTGGAAAGCTCCATTCACTCCGCTTCTTGTTGGCTACCATCTCCTCGATTATGTGGACGGAACCTTTTCCTATCCATGCACGAACAACAGACTCTATGCATTGCCTTTCGGTCCGTTAAGGTAGAATCATCTTCAGTTGATTTATCTTGTGGCTGTCAAAACCAATAGTCGTACATGTGATCAGTGCTACTACATCTAGTCAAGCTTGGAGTATCCTTTGAAATCATTTCATACCAACTTTTATAACTCAAGTCTTGAGGTTGAAGGATCACCCTTCATCACTCAAGAAAGGTTCATCCTTGGTCACTGATTACCTTCACTCGGCCAGAGTGATCGTTGATTCTCTTGCATCTATTAATTCACCACTTCCTAATGAAGAATTAGTGATTGCAACGTTGCGAAGAGTTGGTCAAGGGTTTTGCGACTTTGTAATGTGTTGATTGTTTAATCGCAAGTGCACGGGCTATTATAGTGTAGCTTATGCAAGTACGGGTCGATCTCACGAGGACTTGATTTAAAATGATGGAGTTTTCAATAAAATTCAATTAATAAAAGAATCAAAACAAAGAATATAGCAAAATTCAACTAACAATAAAATAAAATCCATATTTATTTAGTTGTTGCAATGTTCACAATTATTTATTCCAAAAACACAGAAATTGCAACAAAATAATCAATCCTGGATAAGCCTGTCCTGGATTGCATTGTCCTTGCATAGTCAAAATGAGGATAAAATAGAACTGAGACATAGATGTAAATAGAATAGGGACCCAATTGGAATTAAATCGGGGACATGGATGGAATTAAACTGGGGAAACAGATGAGATTTTTGAAAAAGGACAGAGTTGGTATTAAAACAGGGACTCAGATGGGATTACTGAGATCTGCCAGGGGCAGAAACGTGATTTTTTGGGGTTTCTGGTTTTTAATGAAAAAACCCAGGAAAACGATGAAAACTGGAAGAGAAGGAGGAAGAAGGAAGAAGGTGTGAGGAAAAGAGGAAGGAGAAGAAGAAAAGGAGGAAAGGAAGAGAAAGAGGGAAGAAGGACAGAGTTGGTATTAAAACAGGGACTCAGATGGGATTACTGAGATCTGCCAGGGGCAGAAACGTGATTTTTTGGGGTTTCTGGTTTTTAATGAAAAAAACCAGGAAAACGATGAAAACCGGAAGAGAAGGAGGAAGAAGGAAGAAGGTGTGAGGAAAAGAGGAAGGAGAAGAAGAAAAGGAGGAAAGGAAGAGAAAGAGGGAAGAAGGAAGATGGGGAGAAAACCCAGTTTTGGGTTTTCTCTCCCCGAGCCGGCCGTGCGATTTGGAGAAAAAGAGGAGAAAACCCGAGTTGGGTTTTCTTCTCTGGAGTGTCCGGTGAAGATGGGAACGCGAGAAGGAGGAGGAAAACCCAATCTGGGTTTTTCCTCAGAGTTGAACAGTGGTGCTGGGATCTTTGGGCAGTCCGGTGCAGTGGAGGTTTCTGGCGTGCTGGAGTCACAATGGAGAGAAAGGTGCGAACAGAGGTGGAACTAAACGTCATGGCTGGCTTGGTCAACTGGTGGGCTTATGATGGGAGGTAAGGTGCGTGGTGGACTGGGGGACCAGTGATGGGATTGGGTGAATAGGGAACCAAAGACACTGGTGCCGATTGGAGATAAAGAAGATGGTGCTAGAGATGGCTGGGTGACGGTCGGGCTTGAACAGATAGAGGAGAAGTGGGCAGTAGGTTTGCTGGTAGGAGGGAGAGCCAGTGCAATGTGAAACGGACTGAGGAGGTGGTGTGGTAGAAGCAAATAGGTGTTGTGACTTGATAGAGAGATGGGGGTTGACGGAGAGGAAGTTGGAAGTTGGGAGTCAACTGGGAAAAGAGATGGTGATCGGGTTTGGTGCGGTCAATAAAGAATAGAAATGAGAGGCAGAGTGTGGCTGTGAATGTAAAAGAGAAGTGGAAATGGTAAAAGATAAGAAACATGGAACACAAAAGTAAGTGGAAAGACGGAAAACGAAGAATAGAAATAAGAAAACAAATGAAAACAACCAGCCCACCCCAAAGGAAAAAAAAACGTCTTTTAAGAGAGAGGGGAAGGGGAATATAAAGGAGAATGAGAGAGAGAGAGAGAGAGAGAGAGAGAGAGAGAGAGAGAGAGAGAGAGAGAGAGAGAGAGAGAGAGAGAGAGAGAGAGAGAGAGAGAGAGAGAGAGAGAGAGAGAGAGAGAGAGAGAGAGAGAGAGAGAGGAGGATAAGAGGGAAAGAGAAAAGAGGGGGGAGATAGAAGGAAAAGAGAAAATATAAGAGAAAAAGGGAGGTAAGAGTTAAGAGATAGAGTGGGGCCTACTAGAATTTTAGACTTGCTAGAACTCTACAAGCCTTCAACTTTGTCCTATACTAGGATTCTTCAAATTCCATCTTATTTCCATGAAACTTCATCTATTCTCCATTTAACATCCTTGATTCGATCTGGAGCCCACGCCTAAGTCAATTGATCTGCAATGCACATGACCCAATTAGCACAATCTAAACTGTCCATTAGCTTTAATAATCATCTAAGCACTAAATTTTACAATTCAACGGTTGGATGACCAATTAAAGCTAAAATAAAATATTTGATGTAAAATCTTAAAATTAATGGTCTAGATGCTCTAATTAAATACTAAATTAGGGGTATTTTAACCAAAATTGAACACTTAACACACCCCCCAACCAGCATTTTGCTAGTCCCAAGCAAAAGATGCGAAAAAATCAACTCAAAATTTTTTATTTTTCAAGTCATCTCCATTTTTCTGAGAGAATTATTTTAAATAAATCTTTCCACTTTAGCAAACTATCAAAGATGACTAAGGAATTCAAAACCCTACTCATATGCTAAAACATTCCACTTAAGCTCAGATCTCAGAGTGAGTGTGTGCGTATACAGTTTACACATAGAATAATCTTTATCTCTAAGTAGACTTCTAACTTTTGAACTCTATTTGAAATATGTTTTGTCCTCAATCCTTACTAATGACATACTCTTAGAAATAAAGTCTCTCAGATAGAGGGTTCAAATCATATCTCTCTTTTGAATATGTGAGAAGAGTCAATGAAAACAAATTTAGCTCACATATACTCATGAAGAACGGGAGTTACTGAGGAATTTAATTATTTTGATCCCTTTGAAATAGATGCCATTACTTTTGAATATTTAGAAATACCACTCTTTTACTCCTATTCATTCATTTCCTCATCAAGACTATATTTCTCCTAGAATCAATAGGTCTTTAACTGGGACGAAACATAGGCTTAGGATAGGGTACAAAAGAAAGGGTATAAGGGTATTCAAAGTTTCTTCAAAAAATAAGTAGAGGTCTTCTACTAAAGTTGACAATTCTTCTTTCCTTTTGTTGAAGTGAATATTTCTTTTTCTATTTCTTTGCATTCTTCAAACTCTTTTTTTTTTTTTTTTTTCACTCTTCTTTTTTTCACACTTTTGAATTACTTTGAAGAATATTTCTTTTCCTGATATCCACTTTTCTAGCTTCATTTCAACTAAAAGATATTCTTTCATTCTTCTCTAACTTATTTTTCAAAGAAGATGGGTAATGGATAATTTATATTGGGTTAATATGGGTAAATGGTAATTTGGGTGACAAAAGAAAAGGCTTATATTAAAAGGCTCAAGTTGGCTGACTAGTGGTAAAATACTTCTAGGTAGGCTTTATGTCTCTAGGTTATAACAATGATGGCATAAATCATTTTCTGGGTTTTCTATAATCCATCAAATTCAATGAATTTTCAGAATTTTAAAGATAGTATTCTAATTATTCAGGTAATTAGCCAAATTTAAGAGTTTGAGATCAATTTTCTTTAAGCACGCTGAAGAAAATTAGGAACATTTATAACCTCTCAAAAAGGATGAATGACTCTAAAAACTCACTTAGGTTATAAGTCTCAACTGAATTTCTTCAGAATTTCTAAGTTATAGTCACTTATCAATTTAGACTATCTATATGCAACTGCGTGTACAAATGTGATCTGAGACTTTGCTTACATGGAATACTTTAGAAAATGAGTAAAATGATGAATTAATCATATTCAATTTCATTGATAAGCTAAAGTTATCTAGATTATATTTTAAAAAATCCAATTCTCATCATAGCAACATGACCTAAAATTTTTCTTTTTTCTTTTTTTGAAAAAAACAAGGAAAACAACTAAAAACAAAAAAAAAACTAGAATTTGCAAGAATTCTACACCCCGCAACCTAACAGAAACATTGTCCTCAATGTTTTAAAAAGTAGGACCTAAAATGAATGTGGGTGATGTAGAAAACAACAAAAATGAAAAACTCTGGGTTGCCTCCCAGTGACGCTAAGTTTAACGTCTTCAGCCAGACATATCCTCATTTATCTTTGAGTTTTCCTGATTCCAATAATGAAATGGCAAGATTTCTCACGCCACTTCAAAATCTCAAGATAGTCTATATATTTCATCCACCCTGAAATTTTTGGTGATGGTAGCATTATGACACAATAGACTACCACGAATGTAAATTGAGTGGGACCACTCTGATGATCTCCCATTTTCAAAATTTCACAGTAATCAATATAATTCCTCCACCTTGAAAATTTGGGTAGTGGAATCTCTATAACAATGTCAACTACCATGAATGTAAATTCTGTTGAACCATATAGATGTGAATGGTCCTCCTTTTCCCTTACATTTTCCTGAGATTGAGGTATGGACAGTGTATCAATGGACTCTTTTTCCTCATGTTCAATTGGCACATGTAATACTTCAGGTGGGCCTAATTTCTTATCTAATGGTTGTTCAAATAAAGTCTGTAGGTCCCAATCATATTTTGTATTAACATGCTTATTTGGAATTTTAGGATTTGTTAGGGGTTCTACCGATGATGGGATGGGATTGATCTCACGTAATGGAAGCTCCTTGAAATGAGGTTTTCATTTTTCTGTATCCATGATAGGAACAGAATCAAGGAGGGCATTAACTTCCTCTATTAATGCATCCTCATTAAACTCATTAAAATGGGCCAAACATGCCTCAAGTGGGTCTGAGAAGGAAGATGACTGAAACTGATCTTGCATAACTGAATTGATCATGTTAACACTGTGCAAATCATCAGTAGTTTCACCAGGTTACTTACAAATGTTAAAGATGTTTAGCTCTAATGTCATATTGCCAAAGGACAGTTTCATGACACCATTTCTACAGTTGATTAAGGCATTCGACGTAGCCAAAAATGGTCGTCCCAGATGACTGGTATTTCATTCTTCTCATTCACCATCGGTTGTGTATCTAGAACTAGAAAATCTACAGGGAAACAAAATTGTTCTACCTAGACTAACACATCCTCTATTACCCCTCTCGGTATTTTTACAGAACGATCAGCTAGCTGGAGCGTAGTAGATGTAGGTTTCAGTTCACCCAGACCTAATTGTTCGTATACCGAGTATGGTAATAAGTTTACACTAGATCCTAAATCAAGAAGAGCTTGGTTAATCTTGTAGCTGCCAATAATGCAAGTAAGAGTGGGGCAACCAGGATCCTTGTACTTTGGTGGTGTATGATGTTGAAGAATTGAACTAACTTGTTTAGTCAAAAATGCCTTTTTTTGGACATTTAATTTTCTCTTGATGGTGCATAAGTCTTTTAAGAATTTGGCATATGATGGGATTTGTTTTATAGCATCTAAGATCGATATGTTGATCTTGACTTGTTTGAAAATCTCTAAAATCTCATAATTAGATGCAGACTTTGGGGCTTGGCACAACCTTTGAGGGAATGGAGCAGGGAATGGACATGGGTTAATAGGTGAAACATGGTCCTTTTCTTTAGATTTTTCTTTAGGTTTTTCTACCTTTTCAATCTTTTGAGGCTCATCCTTCTCAATTATTTTAGCACTCCTAAGAATAGTAGTAGCTTTAGTCTGTTCCATGGTAGAGCTCGATGTTTCATCAGATGCATTAATGCTAACCACATGCACTCCCTTAGGGTTTGCTTGTGGTTGAGCTGAGAATTTTTCTTTTTCCATATTTTGCATCATTTGACTCATCATGTTTTTTAATTCATTCATGGACTAGTTGGTTTGTTTTACTTGACTTTCTAATTGAGAAATTTTCCTTTCCTGATTTTGAACGTATTGATTATCCTCAACATACCTTTTAGGTGGGGGCAAGTAAAGTCCAGGAGAATGAGGTTGATGAGTTTGGTATGATGGTGGAGCAAGTAGTCCTTGGCTTGGTTGTTGATGACTCTAGTATGAGCCTGGTTGTGAGACATCAGTATTTAGTCCATTTCTCTAACTGAAATTTGGATGGTTTCTCCAGTTGGGATTATATGTCTCTAAATATGGGGAGAAATGTCTTTTATAATTATTAAGTGCATTAGCCTGATCATGAAGTACATCTTGAAATGCAGGGATGGTAGGACATTCCTGAGTAAGATGTGACGTACTTTCACAAATGCTACGCACTTGTTCATTAATAGTTAAGGTTTTCGTTCCCATTTCCATGGTTCTACTTTTCTAGCTAGGGTTGCTACTTTGGCACTGATTTAATTTTTTTTAGTCATGGCATACATGCCTTCCCTAGTAGATGTGGTAGTGGGCTTGGGTCTATCTAAATGTTCTACTCTTTCTGAGTCAGGCCAGCATTCCAAATACTCCTCCGCCTCATCTAGTTGTTTATTCAAAAAGTTACTATTGCACATCATCTCTACAAATTAACGCATGTCAGAATTAAGTCCTTCATAAAAGAAGCTGATAATGCGCCATGGCTCATAGCCATGATGTGGGCAAGTAAGCAATAGATCTTTGAACCTTTCCCAGCATTGGTAGAATGATTCTTTATCTTTTTGGGTAAAGTTCATTATCTTACACTGGACTGTATTTGTTTTATGTGTAGGGAAAAACTTTTTCAAGAATTCCCTAGTCATTTCATTCCAAGTCCTTACGGAACCTAGTGGCAGTGCATTAAACCACATTTTTGCTTTTTTCTTTAAAGAGAAAGGAAATAGCTTAAGCCTGACAATATCTAGACCTATATTTTGAGTTCTTTGGGTACTAAATACCTCATCAAATTCTTTAAGGTGCAAATAAGGACTCTCACTATCTAGCCCATGAAATTTGGGAAGTAATTGAATTACTCCCATTTTTAATTCTAATGCACCAGTATTTTGAGGAAGAATGACACAAGAGGGTGTACTGGTGCATGTAGGTTGAAGGTAGTCTCTTAAGGTCTGTCTATGAGGATTCTAATAAACATCATTTTCTCCATGGTCACTCTGTTGGTCCCATTCCCTATTTCCATTCCTTCTCCAATTTTTTTGTTGATGATTATTCCTCCTTGGTGGAGGTTGATATTCATCATCAATTAGAGGTGGTGGGTCCTCATTCATGATGAGTTGAGGACCTTGATCACCTCTGACTCTACCATGGGGTAAGTTACCTCTTGATTGTTGATCAGCCATTGTTGGTCTGTCTTTTTGGTCGTATGAGACTAACCTACTGGTTTCGTCGCGTATCCAAAAGGGCATACATTGAAAGATCTTTTTGGTTTTTTTTTTTCTATCCTAAATGATGCAACCTAAATGCCTAAAATAATGCACAAAATAGGACACAATCAAGCAATCCCCTAAGGCTAACAAGCATAGATATTTTGATTTTCTTAATATTCTATGGGGACAATGCTTTTAATTAGCATAATTTAACACTCCTACTCTCTTTAGGGGTTGACTACTGCTTACCAGTTAGGTTCTACCCAAAGCGGTTAATACAACCCTCGTGTAAGGATGCGTTTAGACCTCAATAAACGTCAACAGGAGGTGGGGGAAGAGCGAGGCTCTAACCCCCAATAACCACAGTGATCAAAAGCAACCAGAGTGACAGTAATTCGTGTCTTATTAAGAGGGTCCTACGAGCATGTGATAACCCTATAGGTCTCTTCTGATTGATTTTAAATTAATGTGAATGGTAGGGTTGCGTGCTTGAGGTGATTATCCTATGTGGGCCAAGGAGTAGTGATGAAATCCACTCTTGATCTTGTAGGGGTAGGGTTCCCTTACTAATTAAATTTCACACACCATGGCAATTCGATCAACATATAATTCACCTTAAAGCGTTAGACGTGTGCTGAAATGCAATTGAAAGCAATAAACTAATGCAAACCTTGAGATGCAACAATTATAACAGATGCTTTCTATATGCAATTAACTACCAAACAATGCAAATTATTCTAAATGCAAACCCTAATCTAGAAAAGAAATGAGTGAGAAGACTTACAGTGAGGTTTCTGATGAAGATCAAGTGTGGGCCACCTTATCCCACACTTGCCCTGTATTATTACAACCCTTTAAAAATTAAAATTAAAAATGCAAATTACAAAGGGGCCTTACTACAAGATTCACTTAAAAATAAAATTCCTAATCTAGGAAAGCAAGAAAAATCTATCTAATTGATGAAGCTCCACTTGCCATTTCTTGAAAAAGAAAGATAACAATTAGCACCAAATTCAGGAAATAAAGTGGTTATGCACTAAAAAAATCTTAAAGATGCACCTAAAAATGCCTAAAATGCAATTCCTAATTTTTTTTGTATTTTTCTAATTTTTTTGTATTTTTTTGATTTTTAACTAAAATTTATAAAAACTCCATTGCAAGTCCCTGGCAATGGCACCAAAAACTTGTTGATTGTTTAACCGCAAGTGCACAAGCTATTATAGTATAGCTTATGCAAGTACGGGTTGATCCCATGAGGACTTGATTTAAAATGATGGAGTTTTCAATAAAATTCAATTAATAAAAGAATCAAAACAAAGAACATAGAAAAATTCAACTAACAATAAAATAAAATCCATATTTATTCAATTGTTGCAATGTTCACAATTATTTATTCCAAAAACACAAAAATTGCAACAAAATAATCAGTCCTGGATAAGCCTGTCCTGGATTGCACTGTCCCTGGATAGTCAAAATGAGGATAAAACAGAACCGGGACATAGATGTAAATAGAATAGGGACCCAGTTGGAATTAAATCGGGGACATGGATGGAATTAAACTGGGGACACAGATGGGATTTTTGAAAAAGGACAGAGTTGGTATTAAAAGAGGGACTCAGATGGGATTACTGAGATCTTCCAGGGGCAGAAACGTGATTTTGCCGGGGTTTTTGGTTTTTAACGAAAAAAACCAGGAAAACGATGAAAACCGGAAGAGAAGGAGGAAGAAGGAAGAAGGAGGGAGGAAAAGAGGAAGGAGAAGAAGAAGAAAAGGAGGAAAGGAAGAGAAAGAGGGAAGAAGGAAGATGGGTAACTGGGTTTTCTCCCCCTGAGCCGGCCGTGCAATTCGGAGAAAAGGAGGAGAAAACCCGAGTTGGGTTTTCTTCTCTGGAGTGTCTGGTGAAGATGGGAACGTGGGAAGGAGAAGGAAAATGCAATATGGGTTTTTCCTCAGAGTTGAGCAGTGGTGCTGGGATCTCTGGGCAGTCCGGTGTGGTGGAGGTTTTGGCGTGCTGGAGTCATAATGGAGAGAAAGGTGCTAACAGAGGTGGGACTAAACGGCATGGCTGGCTTGGTCAACTGGTGGGCTTATGATGGGAGGTAAGGTGCGTGGTGGACTGGGGGACCAGTGATGGGATTGGGTGAATAGGGAACCAAAGACACTGGTGCCAATTGGAGACAAAGAAGATGGTGCTAGAGATGGCTGGGTGTCGGTCGGGCTTGAACAGATAGAGGAGAAGTGGGCAGTAGGTTTGCCGGTAGGAGGAGGGAGAGCTGGTGCAATGTGAAACGGACTGAGGAGGTGGTGTGGTACAAGCAAATAGGTGCTGTGAACTAATAGAGAGATGGGGGTTGGGGAAGAGGAAGAGGAAGTTGAAAGTTGGGAGTCGACTGGGAAAAGAGATGGTGATCGGGTTTGGTGCGGTAAATAAAGAATAGAAACGAGAGGGAGAGTGTGGCTGTGAAGATAAAAGATAGGAAACACGGAACACAAAACTAAGTGAAAGACAAAAAATGAAGAATAGAAATAAGCAAACAAATGAAAACAACCAGCCCACCCCAAAGGAAAAAAAAAACGTCTTTTAAGAGAGAGGGGAAGGGGAATATAAAGGAGAATGAGAGAGAGAGACGTGAAAGAGAGTGGAGGATAAGAGGGAAAGAGAAAAGAGGGGGGAGATAGAAGGAAAAGAGAAAAGATAAGAGAAAAAGGGAGGTAAGAGTAGGGCCTACTAGAATTCTAGACTTGCTAGAACTCTACAAGTCTTCAACTTTGTCCTATATTAGGATTCTTCAAATTCCATCTTATTTCCATAAAACTTCATCTGATCTCCATCTAATATCCTTGATTCGATCTAGAGCGTTCACGCCTAAGTTGATTGATCTGTAATGCACAGGACCCAATTAGCACAATCTAAACCGTTCATTAGCTTTAATAATTATCTAACCACTAAATTTTACAATTCAACAGTTGGATGGCCAATTAAAGCTAAAATAAAATATTTGATGTAACATCTTAAAATTAATGGTCTAGATGCTCTAATTAAATACTAAATTAGGGGTATTTTGACCAAAATTGAACACTTAACACAATGGCAGTACGTACCTGCACAAATCCTATCCAATTCAATGATCTGTGCAGAATGCTTCTAAGTCATGATCTTGAAGAGTTCCTTCAATAGCAGTTTGAAGACATTTCACTTCAACATCTGTAACATGATTAGCCAGACATCAAAATGGTGAAAAGATAATATGCAAACTTCAGGATTAGCTTCTGCACACTTTGGGGAAAGTTTCGGAATTAAGATCATGATTAGAATATTTGAAAACCATCCACTGACGATAGTGGAATCCAAATACAATAAATATTGAAATAACCAATTTAATGTTTTCAGAGTTGCTCTGATAAACTAGCTCTCAAGATTGTAGAGCTCTAACAGTGCTAGGTGATGTTATCAGGAATACATAGCTCAAACAGTAGTAAGGACCAAGAATTTAGACTAAAATTATTGCGCTAATTGGATTTACAGACTAGCAGAAATTCACATAATAAGATTGATTAGAAATCGTAGGAGAGAAAAGGTAATATACAAACTCTTTGATTAGCTTTTGTCATTGTGAGAAAAACTAGTCAGTTAAGATCAGGATCAAAACACTTGAATGCCACCCAGCATTGATAGTGAAGCCAAAGAGTGAACTTGGAATGCAGTATATTGAGTATAATGCCAAAAGCAATAATTATATACACTGCTAGTTAGGAGGAGATGAGAAATGATGAATATTGAATCAGATACACACATATCACTAGAAGCACTTACAAGGAGATGAAAAATGGCGATATTATCTTGAATTGAAAAGCACAAAATATCTACAACAAGAGTGAACATGAGATGCAGTATAGAAAGTATAATTATATACTATCAGTTAATTCTAGGAAAGTATTATGGAATGAACTGAAATCCCCACCTACAATGCATTTTTGTGTGATGACCTGGGTTTCTAAATTAAAAATTTCTCAAAAATTTATTTTACAAAGGCAAGATTGATCCCTATTTTTAAGTTCTCATTTGGAAATGCAAAACATTAGAAAATCTTTTTTCTTGAAAATTCATTTCTTAATAAATTTGAGAGGTTTTTTTTAAAACACTTGACATTGTTAGAAACATGCTCAAATCTGAGTCATTAACGTTATATCACATATTCACATAATAAGATGCACAAGATGTATTAGTCACAAATCACAATACTAATGTAATCATTAAACTAAATAAAGTTTTGGCATCTCATGCCTTATTACATGAATAGTCTACTAAAACTTGGAAGAAATTAATTCTAACTAATTAGCTTCTCACATTGTCTTCTAAGCATGTAGGCCAGGTCCTCTACTCCTCTCTCCTAAGCTTCTTACAATGATCTGTATTTTTATTGTAAGTTAAGTATACACCATATCCAGTAGATGAAAGACCCCAAACTCAAAAATAGCACCATCTAGTACACACATGCTTTGAAAACATGTCTTTCATTATAATAAAATCACATGACTATCTTACCTTAGTTGTTCCATGTTGTGCATTTATAGACATTCATATGCATTCCTATATAATCAATTTATATAGGTAGATAATTACATTTACTCATTCAAATTAAAATTATTAAAATCTTAAAGTAATAATTTGATAAAACCATGACATTGGTAATCCGGGCGATAAAATATCTCATGCACTTTGGCACCTTGGCAAGTATGTTTGCTAATTGAGGGTACTTATCTAGAGACCATCTCAGGCTCTATCTTAAAACGATAAATCCAGCTCCCTAGGAGCCCAAAAATAGAATTCTCATAGGACTCACAATGTTCATGATCAGTCATTGAATTGTGTGCCTGTCGATATCTTAGAGGAACTCTCACCATGTCCTCATAGAGCTATACAAATATGTTTTGAAAGGATGTGACAATCACCTCTATTGATTATTCCTACACACTAGTTGAGAATAATTAGTGCTATTTTAGGTGTGAATACCTTACCACCTCTAGTGATTTGATGCTGGGAGGCTGAACTTGCATACCTCTTAGCATAATTCGCACTAGGCATTTTAGCTTATCCAAATAATATATCCAAGGTGTTATTATACCCAATATCTCACATCTCAAAATCTCATCCTGTATATGTTTTGTAATAATTTCCTTTTCAAGAACTGAAATCATGCCATACTATTTGTTATGTCAAAACTTTGCAAAACTAAATTTGTAAAACATCTTATTTTAGAGATTCCAAAAATCATGCTTTGCAGGTATATTTAACTTGATAAAAATCAACTACTACACGAGGGTTTTAAAGTCGGCATAAAGAAGTCACTTATACGACTGCTAACTATATAAATATTTTAGAAGTCGTTTGAAAATAAATGATTTTAAATAAATAAATAAAAAAATATATATATATATATACTTAAGAAGTCATTTAAGCATAAGTGACTTTAAAAAACTGACACAAGAAGGGAATTTTTTGCGAGAAGAACTTTTAAAGTCGCTTTCATAAAAATGACTTAAAAAATGCATAACTTTTGAAGTCTTTTTAAGGAAGTGACTTGAAAAGTATTGTGATAAATTTGGTGAAAATATTTTATTTAGCATGAATGGACTTTTAAAGCTGTTTATATATAAACGGCTTTAAAAGTTCCTCACTTTTAAAGTCATTTAGTGCTAAGCGACTTCAATAGTTAGATATTTTCGAAGTTGTTTAGCACTAAACAACTTCTAAAGTCTTTGATGATTTATAAATAGCTTCCAAAGTATGTTTTTTCCTTATCTTCTTCTTCTCACAGTTTTGGCATGATGGCTTCGTCTTTGGGCCTTATGCTTCTCTCTTTTTCCCTTCTTACTTTCCACTTTTATATTTTGACTATTTGTGTCATGGAAAAAAACTATAAGCATACCACAACTTCTTTTAAATCACATGAATATTTCTTTTCTTGTTACTAACTTTTTTGTGTTTTTATTTTGTAGATCATGTGAGTTTTCTCAATACATATCATGGGGTTAAAGAATCTATTTGATCATCTTGATTTAGCCAAAATTGTATGATTTCATTGAAAATGACAACTACTTCTCTCTTAAGCCTTACTATTGAAGAAAGGGAGAACAATATGATTTGTGGTTCTCACCCAAAATTAGGGTTTGATGAAGAGTGGTGGTTATAACATCAACTTTTGGCCAATTTTCAGGAAAAAAGTGGTGTCAACTAAATACTAGGCCTGCTTTTGATGAAATAAAGTGGTGTCAGTTAAATACTAGGCCAAATTTTGATGAAAAAGAACATATTCGCTATTTGATCTTGGCTTGGCAAGATTTAATAATATGTAACATTGGATGTAATAAAAAAATAATATGATTTCCTTGTTGATGTGTTTGTTTACACACACACACACACACACACACACACACACACACACACACACACACACATATGCTTGTGTTGTAAAATCAGTTTCATTATGTATTTATGTAAATTTGGAATGTACAAAAGGTAAATAAATATACATTTCATGTGAAAATTTAAAAATTATTAAAATGACTTTAAAAGTCTAGACTTTAAAAGTGTTTACTTTTAAAGTCGTTTTTCTGGAAACGACTTCAATTGTACTTATGTTTTAAGAATTATTTCATTGACTTTCGTCGTGCCTTTTCTCTTTGTGTTTATTATCTGTGCGCAAAAACTAAATTAGACTTCTGTTTCCCTACTTTAAACCAAATCCTACCTGTGTGAATTGGAATTACATTCACAAATTTGGGGTCAATATTGATTTCTGAGTGTTGGTTAGTATCTCTATGTTTGTCTCATATGTATTATGCATATTTGAAGAATTTTTACAAGTTTGTGGGTTAGAAATTGTTCTTTTGAAAGTTGATTTCATCCATGAATGTGTCTATCGTAATTTACTTTTTTTCATTGTTAATTGAAAATTTCTATGAAATGTAGTTATTTTGAATACTTTTAATTCATGTATATCTAATGTTTGGTAAAATGCTTAATCTAATCTTTTCATGTCTTACAAGTCTTTACGCAAATTTGCTTTGATTTCTTATGATAATGGACAAATATGCTTGGATGTCTATGACAAAAAATTTCATAAAGCAAATTATACTCTTGATAGAGGAGAGGAGAATAATGTGTAAAACCTTGTTTGAGCTTAAAGTCCTAGATGACTACTCTTCAAACTTTAAAAACATTATTTCCATGGAAGAGCTAAAATTGTTGGGGATGAAGTCCCACGATTTCCATGCATTGATGCAACAACTACTGCCAGTAGCAATATGTTCTGTGTTACTAGACAAAGATAGGGAAGCTATTACAAAATTCTGCTACTTCTTTAATGCTTTATGCAAAAAGGTGGTTAATGTTTCAAAATTACAAGAAATTCAAGGTCATCTAGTGACAACTTTTATGTGAGCTTGACAAAATCATCCCACCATCCTTCTTTGACATCATGGTACACTTAACAATTCATCTCATTGATGAGGTCAAACTCTGTGGGCCAGTTTATTTACAATGGATATATCCATTTGAGAGGTACATGAAAATTTTAAAAGGGTATGTATGTAATCACAACTGGTCAAAGGGGTGTATAGTTGAATGTTATATTGCAGAGGAAGTAGTGGAGTTTTGAATAGAGTACTTAACAAGAGTGGATGCCATTGGAATCCTAAGAAAGAAACAATTAGTTGCATTTCATGATTCAAAGGTTGGAAAACTTCTCTAGAGCAGTTGAGTATTGACTGTTGACTATAAAGAATAGGACTAGGCGCATCTTTATGTGTTGTGAAATGTTGATGAAGTCCAACCTTACATTGAGTAAGTTGATCATGCATGCATGCGCTTATGTAAAATAATTTAATTGCTGATGGTTAGTTACATTTTCCATTATTACTCTATTAATTTGTGTGCGGGGGCCTAGTGAACACATGGATTTACTCAAGGCAAAGAATCCAAGTTAAGCAAAGAAACAAAAGTGGTTACAATTTGAGCGTTGTCGCACTTTTAATAATTGGTCGCATAAGAAGGTAAAATGAAAGAAATCTCACTTAAGTTAAAAAACTACATTCTGTATATATATGTATGTATATATTAATCTTACTTAAGCCTGCTTAATATACGTACATAGATTCAAGATCAGCGAGAAGTAGCAGGCAACAGTATATTAGAAACCTTGGGTTAGATGGTGATGGGACCATGACTAGAAGTAATAAAATATATCGAATATGCCATCAATGGTTATTGCTTTTATATGAAAGACTGTGATAACTCAAGAGTGCAATAGAATAGTAGAGTTAGCTCAGTTGTTAATGCTACCTTCTTTTCAAGTTCAAAGGACAACAAGCCAATAGTGGGGGATGATATTTATTACAGCGTTATAAGAGAGATTGGGGCCTTGGATTATACTTCAGAACTGTGGTTGTGTACAAGTGCAATGTGCCCTTGGATTGACATTGGTTGACCTCAATAGGATAGTTATAAAAATGATTAATTTATTTTGGCATCTCAAGCAAAATAAGTATTTTACGTACAAGATGAAAGTGATAAGATATGGTCAACTATTTTATCATCCTGTTTGAGGGATTTTTATGATAAAGATGATCTAGGAGATGCTGAAATAAATTACCTTTGTATTACCAAAATAATCCCATCAATGAAAGCATTACTTGGTGAGAATGAGGATTATGTGCGCGACAATGGCGAGGAAGGTGCTTGGGTTTGAAAACAATATATATTTTGGGATACATGGAATATGTATATTAGTCAGTGGTAATATATATATATATATATATAATTTCTTGTTAATAATTTTTTAGATCTGCTTTCGTCATGAGCTATATGAAATATTGATAGTGAGCTATACATATGTGCATATAAAGAATGCATGAATCAATGCTGACTATCATAAAAAGGCAGTTTCATTGTGTATTTAATTGTTAGATACTGTGAAGTACGTAACATAAAAGGTGTATATATTTTGAATAAAAAATATTAAAAAATTATGAAAAAGTGTAATCTTTTAAAGTCGTTTACAGATGAATGACTTTAAAAATCTACACTTTTTAAAGTCATTTAAAATATAAATGACTTCTTTATGTATAACAAATGTATCAACATATTAATGAGATAGACCTCCTAAATTTATTGTATTAATTATTTACCATTGTTGATTCTTAAATAACAATTTACAAATGTTTGAATTATGCGAATTTGGTGTTAAGAAAATTAACATTAATATAACAACCACTCTGACACACACAGGTAAGGAAATGGCCATAGAAATTTAAGCTAGCAGCCCCACATTCCCACTTCATAATTAATTTATCATCTTTTTTTATTAATGTTCTTTTATTAGTACAGTTTTTGTACTTCTTTGGTTATTACATATTTTTAATTCTTTAGGAGTGTTTCTACAATATTTTGGGGGCTAAGTAAACTTTGGAATCTTAGTATCAATCAAATACATATATTCATTTAAAATAAATTAAGTGTAGATCAACCACGAACCCTAACCCTAATCTACCCTAACCTTGAACCCCTAATCCTGAAACATTAACCTTGAGCACTTAACTCTAACCCCCAACCCTATTCCTAGAACTTGAACCCAACCCTGAAAAGTTATGTACAAACCCTGAACCCTTACTCTGAGCCTTAACCCTAAGTCCTTAACCTAATTAACCCCAACATTGTACAAACCCTGAACCCTTACTCCGAACCTTAACCCTAAGCCCTTAACGTAATTAACCCCAACATTGTTACTTGGACAGTTGAACCTCGAACACTTGAACCATGAACTCTAAACACTTATGTACATACCATGAAACCTTACCTTGAACCTTGATTCCTAAACCCATGAATCAATGTTGACTATCATAAAAAAATCTATTTCATTGTGTATTACTTGTTAGATATTGTGAAGTGTTAACATAAAAGGTGCATATAATTTGAATAGAAAATTATAAAAATTTGTATACTTTTTACCCATATTTAAACCCTAAAATAGACTTCTTTCCATCCTCGACTTACACAGAGAAAAATCAAGGGAGAGAAGAGAAGAGAAACAAGGAAGGAGAGAGGAGAAGAGGGGCGGTACGTACTTATAACTGATTGGTGGTGAGGTGGTCGTTGGAGGAGGGAGGGGGGGCGTGGAGGGAGGGGAGGAGGGTTCGGGCGGGTAGTGGGTAGGAGCCGGGTTGGGGGGTTCGAGCAGGTGGTGGGAAGGAACTAGGTCAGCTAGCTGATGGGAAGGAGATGGGTTGGAGGGGGGCTAGTGGGTTCTGGTTGACAGTGGGAAGGAGCTAAGTGGGGTTGGGGGTGGAGGGTTCCGGTGAATGGTGGGGAGGGGCAGGGCAAGCAGTGGGAAGGAGCTGGGTTGGGGTAGGCTGGTGGGTTCCAATGGGTGGTGGGAAGGAGCTAGGAGGGTTCTGGTTAGGGGAGGGGGTGGGAGGATTTCGGCAGGCCAGGGGAGGAGGGAAGCTGGGTTCTAGCATAGTGGTGGCTGGGGGGAGGGGAGAAGAGGGAGATGGGTTCCAGCATGGTGGTGGGTAGGGGGAGGGTTACTACTATTTATTGATTGATTTTCATGATCAATTTTTGTTGTTTTTTGCAGTCGTATGCAAACCCTAACGTTGGAGGTATTCATTCAGAGGAATCAAAGTTAACAAGCCCAATCTTACAGGTGCTTGATTGTTTCCTCTTTTCTTCTGTTTCTTAACATGCATGTCTGGTAATAACATCTAGTAACTCCATTGCATGATTCCATTTTCATATTATTTGCTATCCTAGTTAAATCAAAACCTATCTCTCTTAGGCTAGGTGGTGTAGCTTTAAAATTACTCGCAAGCTCACAAATCAAAGTAATAATTGCATGTGAGAGAGGTCGATCCCATGAGGAATCTTAAAGACTTTCTAGTTGATTTGATCCTATTTAAGTTCTTAGCTTAGCTAAAGAAGATTATTTTGATAAACATGGAATTTAAATAACATGGAATGAGAAACATGCATAAAATTAGACACATGAACCAAAGGAAATTTTCTAAAAATAAAGATTTCCAATGGTATTAGAAACTTTCCTAACTAACATGCATTAAATAAAAAAAAAATGCTAAACTAAAATGAATGATTCTAGGAAGCTTTAATTAAAGAAACTTGCTAAAAATGAAACTTTCCTAAACCAACACTTTCCTAATCCTAAAACTTTCTAAAAATAAAACATTCTAAAACTAAACAAAGCAAAGTTATAAAACTAAACTATGATGACAATAACTAAACAAGTAATGTTAAAATATCATGTTATTTGCTTTCCTAGTTAAATCAAAACCAATCTCTCTTAGGCTAGGTGGTGTAGCTTTAAAATTACTTGCAAGTGCAAACAAATCAAAGTAATAATTGCATGTGAAAGAGATCTATCCTATAAGGAATCTCAAGGGATTTCTAGTTGATTTGATCTTATTTAAGTTGCTTAGCTTAGCTAAAGAAAGATAATTTTGATAAACATGGAATTTAAATAACATGGAATGAGAAACATGCATAAAATTAGGCACATGAGCCAAAGGAAACTTTCTAAAAATAAAGATTTCCAATGGAATTAGAAACTTTCCTAACTAACATGCATTAAACTAAAAAAATAATGCGAAACTAAAATGAATTATTCTAGGAAGCTTTAATTAAGGAAACTTGCTAAAAATAAAACTTTCCTAAACTAACACTTTCCTAATCCTAAAAATAAAACATTCTAAAAGTAAACAAAGAAACATTCTAAAGCTAAACTATGATGTAAATAACTAAACAAGTACAGAAAAACTATCATGACACAAGGGAACAATAAACCACTTAAAGACAAACCACCCATCACCATGTTTATGATCTATGGAGTTGTGCGCATGGTTCATGAGTAAGGAAATGGCTGAAAATTGTGGATTAAAGCTTTGCTAACATGGGATCTAACCAAAATAGTAACTAAACTATCTAAAAAGATAAAGTTGTTCTTAAGAAATCAAGAAAATAAAGTGTATGGACAACTTGAAATTATGTATATATGACTCATGAAAGGTAAAATTCCAAAAGTAAGATACTCATGAAATTTAAATCAAGCAAGGCATGAAATGACAGGGTGCATGTGATTCAAGACATGAAACATAATCATAATACCAAAATTTTAATGAACTTCAAGCATGCAAATAACCAAGTGAAACTTACATAAGACATAAACTTTATTGGGTGGAATTTTGTACATGAATTGTGCATATGTACATAGATGAACATCTAGCATAAGTTAAGCATATCACTACTTGTGAATTCCTACACCCACTAAGAGATGTGAACTCAAAGTAGTGGAGTTAAAGACTAGTAAAAGGTCTATGGGATTTGTAGCCCCTTACAAATATTTATACCTTTTAGGCAAATACTTTTCATGCATCCTTTATTTGTTTTCCTTGAGGTTAGTCTATAACATATGTTAGAGATTGTATGTTTATGTGAATGGATGGAGACAAAGTCTCCTTTAATTATTTTTGTACGAAACTATGTTTTTCAGGGACATCAGTTTGGTTTCTTTAAATGAATTACATTGCATTTTTTATGTTGTTGTTCTAATATCATTGACTATTTCTTTGTAGTAACATGGAATGAGAAGAACATCGAACTGAAGATTATGGCCACATTGAAGAGCATGAACAAGAGGCCAACATAAGCACTACTCCAAAAAGAACGGGCAAAGGGCAAACAACAATGGAAAATGTTATCAAGATAAAATTGAAGAGAACAAAAGAAACTATCCGATACACTAGTAGAGGGCAAAAGATTGGTGAGAGTTCACCTACTTATAGTAGTTTCTGCTGCTCTATAGTAAGAAGCATGATTCCTATCACATTTGAGAATTGGAGACATGTACCATCCTTGATAAAAGATTCAATATGGGAAATGGTGAAGGTATGTAAACATTAAGAACATGTATTATTTACATTATAACTTTCCTTATTTTTCAAATATAGTAATTTGATGTATTCAATTTGCAGTTTGCCTTTGATGTGTCAAATGACAAGAAGATGGAGGAACTACCTTGTTTGCAATTACATAGCTCCAAATGTCAACAATTCGTCAAGGCTGTACATGGTGCCTTCCATTTACTCTGATGTCATTGACTAGGAGGCTTGGAATACATTTGTATAGAACTGCACCTCCATTGAGTTTGAGGTATGTGCAGATACAATGCTTGATTCTTTTAATTACATGTAATGTTCAATTAGTGCACTTGATCATGCATGTAAAAATGTGTAGGAGAAGAGTGGTGGGGGAAAAAAGGTGCATGAAACAAATATGCAACACCACATATCTAGGATGGGCTACGCTTATTTAAAAGAGCGTAAAGTAAGCATTTGTGACAATTTATCCCATTCAATTTAAATCTACTAGAGTTATATAAATGTTCTCTAACTATAGTGCCTTTTCTTGATTGCAAAAAAAAGCTAGGACTACAAAACCCATTGATTGTTCCATCCTCTGGAAGATGGTGCACTCAGTGGGCTATATTGGCAACAAATTTACAGATGAAACTACTGCGCAAATTGCTTCACGCATAGTAAGTTGTTCTACCTGTCTGTAAATTTTTTTACAATTAATTAGATGAAATGATCAAGTCTTTCTAATTAAAGTTTGCAAGACATTCTTATCCAAGATAGTGCTACTATAGGAACTTTAAGCAACACTGCTACCAAGGATGACATTGTATATAGGGCTATGGGCAATAAGCAGGACCACCCTAGTCGAGTTAGGGGCATGGGTCGAGGTACCGTTCCTTCTAAATTCTTTGTTAAAGGATGTATACCTAAAGTTCAAGATGATGAGCAAGCCTCCAATGAGCTCATTGAGAAAATAAAGGTTGATATATTTAGATAGATGCGTGAGGGAGGTTTGATGATTGTTACTCCACCCCTTGCGCATAATATGCACCCTACTGTACCTCCATCACATGCAAGCTGCAATTCCCCAACTAAAGAAGATAATGAAGGATATTCACATCCCCTCAAAATTGGATAATCTCCTATCAATATTCCTTATCTAATCTTGCCCTTTAATATAAAGGATCTAGATCTGTCTTGTGTTCCTATCATCCATATAATCTATCTTCCTCAAATAGTATTTTATCCTATTGATCAATAGTGTGTCCATCTCCTTGATCTTAATCTTTCATAGATCCTTTGATCAACAATCTATACATGTTGATAAAGATCGAGGGCCTAGATCTTCTATCATCTAGTTCTTTGATCTAAGTTCAATTATTTGATCATCCCTAAGGAGGATGATCTTAGTTCTTTTTCCTAAATCATATTTGATAAAGGGTTTGGATTATTTAATCTAATGATCTAGATTTGTCTACAACATACATACATGGATACATAATAAAATACAACATTAGGATTCTTATTATTCTTGATCATTCAAGATCCTATGGATCTTCTTTGATCATTCTTATCTTACTTACAATTTTTGTTAGGATTAGATAATTTACTAACCTTTTATGCTCTTATTATTATTATTATTATTATTATTATTATTATTCAACTAGTTAATGTTTTACTGGTGAAAGATAGCTTATTTCATCCTAAGTTTAGACAGCTCCTCTTATTTTCAATTGACTAAGGCTTACTAGTTGAATGGCTGAACACAAAGTGGTTACTTCAATCCTTATGTAAGGAGGCGTTTAAACCTCACAAACGTTAACAAAAGGTAGAAGAAGAGTGAGGCTCTATTAGAAAACCTCCTTAACCACCATGTTTAGAATTCACTAGAGTAATCTTAGCTCAACCTTTCATAAGGTTCCTATGAGCATTTTAACTCTAAGTACTCTTTCTAATTGATTTTAATTAATCCATGAACATTTAAAATGTCATTCATGGGATTTATTATTCTCCTAGTTTAGGCCAAGGATTTGATAATCCTTATATTGTCCTCCTAACTATAGCCCTTACTATCATTAAGTCATGTTATTCATCCCATGTAAATGTCCTTCAACTTTATTTTTCATTTAATTACATTTTCAATGTAATTTACATAACATAAGCATTAAAGCATAAATAAATAAATAAGTATATCTAACAATTAAATCTACAAAGCAATAAAAGGCATTTACAATAACATTAATAACTGAAATAAACACATTTAACATATCATCATGTTCCAATGGTCATCTTTCATTTCTAATCATCTTTCATCCTATTTAGGATTATAGATCTTGATCTTTTATTTTTATCATATCTACTCATTTTCTCAAAGTGATCTCATCACTAGATAATTGATATAATCTTATCACATGATCTGATCCTTCTTGATCTGACGGATCAAGAAGATCTTAAGCCATTTTATCCAATTTAAGGGCATAGATCTTAATGTATCCCAAATTATCATCATCAAGCCCATCACTCCATATGATCTTAACTTTATATCATCATCCAAATACATCCACACTATCCAATCATCCTTGATCAAAGTGGTCAAAGAGATTACCATTTACTTTTATGGATTTTACTACTTTTAAGGGTTAAGATCTAGAAGATAAATTACATCCAACCATTTAATTGTTGTAATTATACATTTAGATCATCATATAAACTATTTTAAAAGTTCTAATCATGCTTGATTAATCAGATCATGAAGATCTATGTCATTTTTATAATTTTTCTTCTTTCAAGGTTAGGTTTCTTAATTAAACACAGATCAGTCACTTCTAACCATTGATTCCATGCTTCAGAATCACAAGATCATTAGTGGATCAAAATTATAAAGTCTCATCATTCCAAATTTCACTCATCATAGGAATTAGTAATACTTTTCTTTATTAATAGAATTTTACATGCATCAAAACATAAATTTTCTAAGTTCAATGCCTTATACAAGTAACAAGGAATCTATAGCAACTTTTAGATCTAAAATCAAAGCTAAATTGAGCTCTCAATTGAAGAAACAAGATTTCAATTAAAAAATTGGATAGTTGAGATAATTCCAATAGAAAATGACAAAACAGAGAGCATCCCACCCCCATTATTGTCGTTTGTAGGTGTTCTGAGAGGGGTGACCGGCTATGGGTGAGACGGTTCAGATTTGGACCGTCGGATCACCCTGCAATGGATCACCCTCCCTCTCTCAACATCAATGGCTAAGATTATGCCTCTTGAGCTTTTTGGACCCCAAGAAATCATCCAATGGCTCTGAAGTTTCATCTGAGCCATCTAAGATTGGGATCTCAACCTTGTTGCTAGATCAATTATTCCTGACGGATCAATGTTTGGGGAGATCACCTAGAGGTCGGAGAACTTAAGGGAGGTGTTGAAATGGAAGGGGAATGAAGTAGGTGGCCTAACTGTGCTAGTCTGGTGAAGGAATTTTAGTAGATAAGTTGTGTACCAGAAAAATAAAGCCCTAAATGCCAAAAATACATATAGCAAAGAAATTCTCCATCGCTGTTCCAAAGAAGATTGGAAAATATGGGGGAAACATATATCCCCATGTGCTTAACATATTCAATGATCCAAGATTTGAGTTTAACGGTGGGATATTCTAAAAAATGTGAAAAATATGACGGAGATGATGACCCTGCTGGAGGTTGTTCTTTGTTTTGAGTTTTTCGGCAATCCAAGAGGTGGATCATCACAGGACCTTAGGGCTTTTGTAGATTTTCTTAGCCCGAATAGATCCAAATGTGGAGATTTGGATTAGTGGGCTAGAATTCCATGGCTAATTGAATTAGGATTTCCTGGGCTAAAACCTTGGTTCATCAGGGATGATGCGTCCCTAGACGCTCCCGATGTAGACGTTGTGTCATTTGCTCGTGTGAGTTTGGGGACACACCTGCAGAGAAAGAGATAGAGAAAAATTTTGGAGAAATTTGGGGAGGATTTTGGAGTTAGGATTTCATGGGATTCTAGGGCACCTCGTGGGGGATTTTTAGGAAAATTTTGGGAAAATTTTATGGGCTATTTATAGGGATTTCTGAATTTTCCATGATTACATGTCATAATTATGTTTTATTTCTTTTTATTATTAAATTATTTTGGATTCCCACTATCACCTCCTTCTCCACTAGCAGCTGGTAGTAGTTTGACTCATGATGGTGGTCTTCTAGACTGTTGGCACACCTCGTGGGTCCACATAGTTGTAAAAAGGTCATTTTGCCCTTTTAATTCCAAAAATGGAGAAAAATAGGGTTTATTACTATGAACTCGGAATTGAGCGTACTTAGTGTCATTTCAATTGGTTTTTTGAGTACATTTCAAATTTTGATGTCTTAGGTTTTTGTTATGAGTACAATCAATATTTTACCCTTTTATTTATAAAAATAGAGAAAAATAAGGATTTTTCATCTGAACTCAGAATTTGACGTACTTATAGTCATTCTAATCCATTTTTCGAGTACATTACAAATATCCAAGTTTTAAGTCTTGATTTTATTTTTATAAAAAATAATTTTCCTGGAACTCAAAGTTCTAGTTCCACTTTTAAATTTTCAACTTTTAATTTTTAATAATTCAATTATATTCATAAAAATTGGGGTTATTACACTTTCACTGCTCTTAGGGACAAGGCTTAATGGTTGCTTACAATACTAAGTAAGTTTTAATTTTCTTATTTTCTTGCCATTTTATTCTTTACTTAGGGATTTTTAACTTCCATTACAATCCATATGACTGTCTATGCTGGTCTCATTGGATGCTACTCATTTTGAATATGCATGGTGGTCATGCTTTCTTTTTTTATTCTTGTGGAGCACACATTCGTCTCGCCTCACTGATATTATAAATAAGTAAGCATTTATTTTTTTTCATGTGTTATGTGTAAATAACTAATTTGTTATTCATCTATAATGCATTTGAAATGTAAATTTGTAGGACTTGGTGGGAATGGGCTACAGTGACTGAGACTTTACAACCACCAAAACTCATGTGGAAGAATGTCAATGTATATGAAATAGTTAATTACTCTAAGTTATCACTAATTAAACCTATATTATTACAAAATGATATTTATGAGTTATTTTTTATTGTCCTTATTGTACAGTGCCCTAAACAACAGTCTAATTGGGAGTGTTGGTATTATGTCCCGAGGCACATGAGGACCCTCATATTTGATTGTACTCCTATCTCTCATTTAAAAAAAGGTAGTTTTTATTTTTCATAATCTTATATTTTTCTACAGTTTTTATGGATCTAGCTAAAAAGCTTTAGCATAATTAGATATGTTGTATTTCAGGTTATTGTGCTTTCTTAGTGGGCATACAAGAAGAGTTACTCTAGAGTAAATCTTAATGAAATATGAAATGAATGGGCTAAGTATGTAATGTGTTTCAATTAGGTTACTTGGAGTAACTACATGAACTTAAAATACTTAATAAAGTATTTTTTTCATTGACTTGTTTGTGTTCCTTTATATTTTATTATTTTCTTTCAAATATATATATATATATATATATTTTCATTTTAAGCAATGAATGACTGAAAATTTGGAGTGTGGGAATAAATGAGTATGGATGAAGTGAATTTGGAGTTTGAACATGAAGTGAATATGTGGTGGTTGAATTATATAACTTTTACTTGATGTAGGATGGCAAGGTTACTTAGAATATGTATAGATTTACAAATGAAGTGAATATGGATGTCATAGGCAATGGATATATTGTAGTTTCTTATATATATTACTTTCAAGATAGATGTGGATGGGTAATGATGAGTATGGATGTTTTGTAGCCATTATAGATGTATTAGGTGTTATATTTTAAGAATGATTCAGGTATCAAGAAAGAAGTGGATGCATGTTGTATTAAATGTTTGTTTTTTAATGTTTATAAAGATTATTTATATCATGTGTATAGATTGTTTGTTATTCAATGTATACATAGGTGGTAGTGTATCAAGAAAGATGTCAATGCATTGTAGTGGATGGTGGTTTGGAATGTGTATGGAGATTGAAGTTATTAAGTGTATATGATGTTTGGTTTTTTATGTTTATAAAGATTGTTTTAAGTATTAGGTGCATAGAATGTTTGTTATTCAATGTAGTCACATGTGGTAATGTATCAAAAAATTAAGATGTGGATGCAATGTAGTGGTTATTGATTTTTCATGTTTGTGGAGATTAAAGTATTTTAATGTATACATGATATTGTGTATTAATAAGTGGATGAAAATTGTTTTCAAACAGGTTTTTAATGTTTATAAACATTGTTTGAATATCAGGTGTTTGTTATTCATTGTATAAAAGATGAGAATTCTTAAAGTCATTTTGTCAAAAACGACTTTAAAAGATGAGAATTTTTAAAGTCATGGTATATTGTTTAAATGTTTTTTACTTTCGAAGTTGCTTATATGAAAATGACTTCTAAAATCACAAACTTTTGAAGTCGGTTTTATATAAGCAACTTCAAAAGTTCATCCAAATGAAATTCTTTTGAAGTCGCTTATATGAAAATGACTTCTAAAGTCATCAACTTTATAAATCTTCTTTTTTTTTTTTCTTTTTTTTCTAAACGACTTCAAAAATTAATTAAAATTTGGTTGTTTTTGAAGTTGCTTACAAAAGAATGACTTCTAAAGTTGATGACTTTAGAAGTCATTTTTATATAAGTGACTTCAAAAGTATATGGCTTTTGAAGTCGTTTAAAAAATGACTTTAAAAGCCACAAACTTTTAAAATCTATTTTTAAACTACTTTCCAAGTCACCTTGGTAGAAGTCGCTTTGTAAGTGACTTATATTATCACTTTTTACTGACTTTAAAGGCCCCATGTAGTTGTGATCACAATCCTAAGCATGCATCTTGACCATCAAAATCATTTTTTTCAATGGTTTGATTTGATGCTAAAAATGATTTTTAACTGATAAAACTGATAACTCGGGCTTAAAAGAAGTTCCACAACTCCCTCCTTAGGGCTGGTTCTCATGGCTTCTTCATTCCTCCATCCAAGCCTTCAATGCACCATGTTCATGGGTCTTCTACACCACCTCCATTGAAGCTGGATTCCATGCCTTTTTACTCTTGAGTTTCAAAGCATCTTGAAGGCAAGCTTTCCTTTAAACTTTCATGCTTCTCTGTTTCTTTCTTTGTATGTTTTGTTCCTAGGTTTATGCGCACTTTTCCTTTGGATTTTCCTTATTGCTTTGCTTCTAGTTTTGAGCACTAGATCCTTATATCCTAAGGCCATCAATCTCTTGTAGTGATAGCCAAGAGATAGTAGACAGAGGATCAAGTTAATTGTTCTTTGAATTTCTTACTTACTTGCCTTTCAATTGTTACTTGATCTTCAATAGCATCATATAGTTAGGATTTCCCTTTGTTTCACATTGCAAAAAAAAAAAAAAAGTCACTCATTATATGCAATGATTTGTTTCATTGTGTCTAAAGTTGAGTTCAATGACCTACCAAGCAGGGATATAAGGCCACTAATTCATACTATTTCACACCTAGGCTCTTATGCTATGAGGATATGTATGAGACAGAGGAGGGGATACTACTAATTTGTCCAATACATTCCATAGATTGGGTGCTACTATGGATATGACTGATAGTAAATTGAATAGTTTAAATTCTTTTATGCAAGATACTGAGTCATCTTAGCAATGTCAATATGATAATTACAACACCCATTGCATTTATAGACCTTAACAATTATTCTCATGCTGAGACTGACTATTATGGATGGGCTAAGCATCTAAACAATCTTGGTCTCAAGAATCTTAGGAAGAACCATCATGGTTCCACCTTGTTCAACCCTTCCCATATTCCAATACCACAGCAGTATGAGATATATGAGATGTTTCCTCCATAACAGAGGGAACAATCATCAAAAGAGACCCTTATGTTATACATAGATAAGACGTAAAGATCTATTGAGCAGATGGATCAAAGAAATGCTAAATATAGAGAAAGGGCTAAGGAATTTGAACAAATTGAGGATAATGAGAAACCCATTAATACCAATATCAGGATGGAATCATCATTTGATCCTTCTAAGATGCAAGATTTTCAACCATCCTTGCAATCCTCCAACACATATCCACTTGAGGCATGACATGCTCATTTTTTTTAAATTTGATGTAGAGATCTCCACTAATGAAGTGAATGATATATTAGTTATTGCACCTTTAATGAACACTTTGCAATGGCAAGGTCAATTAGGACCCCTTACAGTTCTTGAAACTAAATTTGAGCTATATAGTGAAGAAGCACATGAGTGGAACCTACAACCTTTACTAGATAGATCACCATGTGAGAGTTTAAGTTCAGTTGAAACCTTACCTATGAGTATAGAACAGGATGAATAATCAATTGATGCTCTAGCCCAACATCAATCAACTCTAGAGCACACATGAGAAGATATTAAGGGTTTAGACCCCACCACTTCGCTACCTCCAGAAAAACAAAAACAAACTTTTAGTGAGATGCAAAGCCAGCTTAACCTCCAACTATGGGAAAATGTAAGGGAGAAGGAGGAATATTATGTAATGTTTGATATGGGCACTATTATTTCTCAATTTGGCAACCATTGGGACCATTCGTCTCAATTTTGTCCTATGAAACTTAATTACACAATGGTCTTTGATACTATATTGCTATCACTACCATACATGTTGAGGTGAAAAATGTATATTGACTACTGTGAAATTCATAAATGGAGTAAGAAATTCATCCATTTCATTACTAGAGTTAGGATTAAGAGAGATTACTTTAACTAGTTAGGTTTAGGACTAGTGTAGAGAAGATTTGTTAGTTAGTTATAAGATCATACATCTGGTTGAAGACATTAAACTTAGCACTAACTAGGAGGCAATGCAACTTTTTTAGAGTCTCATTTTTCTACATGACCCAGTCATCATATATAAGTCATATGTTTCAAAACATGGGGGACAATGTTTAGTTCAAGTTGGGGGTGTAATATGTATGATATTTCTACGTTTTTCTTGCCTTAAAAAACAATCCAAGTTTTTAGAGTTTTTAAGGTCAAAGTTCTCTTACTGTGATGATAATAAAAAATTTTGAAGCAGAGTATTTCTCCTACTTTAAATTTTTAATAGGAATACATATGGTTAAATTTGCATTTTATTCATGTTATAAAGTGTTTTATAAATCTCAGAACACACTACACATAGTGGGGACCTATACCTATTGAGCATTAGAAACTATCATCTTCCTAAAGTTCTTATATAATTCTATATTTTCTTTAGCAAACATCAATTTTGAAAGATCCCAATATCTTTATTTCGGTCAATTCCAAGAATCAAATATGAGTACTAACTTTCTTTCCTAAACATTTATGGAATTTAATAGGCTTTAATAAATCGAGGAAATGATATAGGACATCCTTTTTTTAGCCCAAAGACATAAAGCCTAACTAATAGTATACCACTAATTAGACCTTTTGAGCCTCTTTGTAAGCCTTTCCTTCTCAAAATCTATCTACCTTACCCCAAAAGCCTAGTAAAATATCCATTACCTATTATTCAAAAATGAGTAGAGATGTTACAAAAAATGGCCAAATTTTAAGAAGTGAAAAAGTATCAAAGCTATTTAATAGAAAAAGCCTTTTTTTCCAAAGAAAATCAAAAGAATTATTAGAAAACGAAAAGAAAAAGTTAAGAGGAAGGAAAAATACAAAAAGATATTCACGAAAAATACAAAAAGATATTCACTTCAATACACTTAAAAAAGAACTTGTCCAATATTTATTGAATACCTCTACTAAGACTTGAAACTTTTTTGAATCCTTTTACCTTCTCTTTCAAAACCTGTCCCAAGCTTAAGTTTCGTCCCATTCAAAGCCATGTTGAGCTTAAGGAAGAAGAAAGCCTTAATGATAATATAAATATTAAGGAATTAAGGTGACATACTCCTTTTGGACTTGGTAATGGCATCCATTCTTAGGGATCTTAGTTCTATGTATTATCTATGGATATAAAATTATGTGAACCATCAACGCTGTTGGAGTTAGTTACATAGTGAGAGAAATTATTTGATCCTTTTCTCTGAGAGCTTTATTTTTGAGTGTATACCTATGAGAATTTGAGGTCAAAACATCTATCTAATGGAGTATAAGCATTCTATTTAGAATTCCAGACTTATGTATGTAGCATGTACACACACTACACTTAAGATATAATTATAATAAAATGGCTTTCGTATATAGGTAAATTGTAGAATTTTTCTTTCATCTTTATTGTCATTAAAATCCAATAGAATATTAATTTATGAGAATTTTTTGAAATAAACGAAGGAACTTAACCTTATGAATTTTTGTGGCTATATTCACTGCAAGCCTTAACAAGGTGTAACTCGTCTATTAAGGGTAACTTAGGGGTTTAAGGGCTTGTTGTATATGCTAAATGTAATTGTGACTGCCTACATAAATGACAACAATTTTTGTTTCCATGATTTTTCATATATTTTACTCGAGACTAGCAAAATGCTGGTTGGGGAGTGTGATAGGTATTCAATTTTGTATAAAAAGTACCATGTTATATATCATATAGATTGCAAGGCATATTCTAGGGTTTTTTCTGAAAATTTGTGACATACGTATTTTTGAACTAATGAGTCGAAAGTTTAATATTTTTTAGGCTCAAAAGCTAATGCAGCATATGTATGTGAATTGTCATATTCTTTTAAGAATTAATTAGGGTTTTTGATTTTTTGCAGGTATTGAGAGGATGATATCATTTTAGATGAGAATTAAGGATCCAAATCAACTTAGAAAGTAAAGACACATTTTACATCAATTCCCAAGTTCAAACAAGGGTCAAGATCATTCTAAGAAAAGCAGACTAGCCCAAGGAAACATTTGGAAGAGTTCAAAGTGACTAGACGTGGATTCGTGCAATTCCACCACCTTTGCATGAGAACTCAAGTCATGCAAGCCACCTGAGCCATATGAGTCATGCATTAAGGGCTAGGAGTAGCTAAACAAATCAAGCCATGAAGCCAAGGATGTGAGCCATTAGGCTATCAAGTCAGAGCTAGCAAAGGATGCCACTTAAGCCATCTTAGACTATGCCACATGGGACCACGTGATTGGAGGAGTTTCCATGCAATTATCCTATGCAAAAAAAATGTGGACTTTCAAGTGGATTATTAGAAGAAAAACTTGATGATTATCATTATGAGTAAGTTGCATTTATATGTGGACCAATGAGAGGATAATTCCCATCTCCAACTTTCCCTCTTTTCCTCATCCATTCCACATCTTTTTCTTTCCAAAATTTCCTCTCTCTCTCTCTCAACCTCCTATTATAGGTTTTCATGCATGGAACATAGAGGTGGAGACACCTCTTTTCCTAAAATAGTAGTACCTCCGTCCTTGACTGCCCTTAAGAGTTTCACGTCTCCTACTTGATAATACCCTTCTAATTCTCTTTCCAAATTCCATGCAATTTCCTAAGTCCCACTTTCCTAGTCCTTCCACAATTCCACATTCCAAGGTCCTTATCTCACGCAACTACCTTATTTATCCCACCTTTGATTTTTCCTTAGGATTGTTTAGAAAGTGCAAAGCCAATAAAACACTTAGGGCTTCCATGCAAAAAACAAAAAAAAGGAGTTCCATGCCTCCCTCCTTAGTGATGCTTCTCATGCCTTCTTCATTCCTTCTTTCAAGCCTTCAATGCACCATGTTCATAGGTCCTCTACGCCCTTTCCATTGAAGCTTGATTCCATGCCTTTTTTCTCTTGGGTTTCATAGCATCTTGAAGGCAAGTTTTCCTTTAAACTTCCATGCTTCTTTGCATGTCTTGTTCTTAGGTTTATGCACACTTTTCATTTGGATTTTCCTTATTGTTTTGCTTCAAGTTTTGAGCTCTATGTCCTTGTATCTTGAGGCCATTAATCTCTTGTAGTGACAACCAAGAGATAGTAGCATTAGGATTAAGTTAATTTTTCTTTGAATTCCTTGCTTGCTTGCATTTCAATTGTTGATTGATCTTGTCGTTTTTTCCTTTTTTTGGTTCCATTATTGCTTTCATTCTCTAATGTAATTCTCTCCCTTGGTTCACAGGCATGGCCCTTGGTGGATAATATTCAACTTGAGGTTAATGATCAAGATTTGGTGTTTACATTTTTATGGTTCATGTACACACTTTTGTAATGTCTTAACGAAACAATCATCTTTGTTTCATGATAAATCTCCGTGGTTTTATAAACAATATTCCTTTGATGTTTCATGTGCACATTCCATGGTGTCGTGCACACTTTTCTTTTGAGAATTGCTTAGTTCTAATGTGGTTTGTTGATCATACATTTTTGAATGTTTAGTTTAGTTGATCATATTTAAGTCATGTTGAGAGTCCTTTCATTTTTCAACACTTAAATTAGTTGCATTCCTTAGATTCCATCTTAAGCAAGTTAGTTTGAATGTTTAGGTAAATTTTTATTTTTAAAAAGTTCTTCATTCTAAGTTAGAAAGTTCATTCATCTTTAGTTTTTAAGTCATTCACATTTCTAATTTTACTTTAGTTTCATTCTTAAATTCTTATTAGTTTAAGTTAAGTTTATGCATGTTTAATTCTCAAGTTGTTTCAAATTTCTAGAGTAATATAACCAACTCTTTGGCTGGGATAATTCATCTACACCAAGCTTTTGGCATCGTTACTAGGGAATCACAATGCATTTATGGTTTGGATTTTTGTTTATATTATTTATAGTTTTAGGTTGCATTAGATTAGGACTTTGCCTTCATTTTTGCATATTTTGGTAATCCCTAAAAAATTCACATATTTCTTTGTTTTGTGGAGGGTCAATTTGGTAAAAGGAACAATAACAATCCTATTGGCCAAAGCTTCATCAGATTAGTTAGGATTTATTGCTTTCCTAGATTAGTTTTTTATTTTTATTTTTTTATTTAGAGGACTTGTAGTGAGACCAACTTGTAATCTTCAATTCTTTATCTTAAATGGGTTGTGGTGATCCACACTTGTAATCTTCATTGAAAACCCTACTTTAAGTTTCTAAACCTCTCTTTTACTTTTCTAGTGTAGTTGCATTTAGAGAAAAATTACATTTTTGGATGGTAGTGTAATTCATATAGTTTAATTCATGCATATTAACTTGTTGCATATTATTTAGTGTTATTTTGGACCTATTTAACAAAGGTTAGCCTAAGCTCTACTATAACCAAGGCATAGGCTACTGGTTATACTATCTTGTCTATTAAGGTTTGGACCCTTTGTTAGATAGCATATAGGTAGGCATTAGTTTACTTTTCCTTATATTGCATTGCATGCTTACTACTTTATGGTGGATGGAAAACATTGATAGTAACAGCCCTTGGGAACCCTCATAAGATAAGGACTAGATTTCATCACCAGATCCTTGGCCCACCTAGGTAATCAAATTGATCCTTGTATGTTCGTGGTCCCAGCCCTTAAAGCTTGATTTAAAATCAACTAGTAAGAGATTTATGGTTTTTAGCTTCTAGGACCCTTTTTGAATGAGTAGATCTACTGTCACTTTAGTGGCTTTTAAGCATCGTAGTTATAGTGGGCCTGTAAAATCCAAGTGATTTTCTCATGCCTTTGGTTAATGTTTGTTGAGGTCTAAATGCCTCCTTAATGAGAATTGTATTAAACACTTTAGAGCAAAACCTAAATGGTAAGTAGTAGTTAAGCCTAGATAAAAGGAGCAGTCTAGATTTAGGTCTAAAAGCTACCACCCTATAGATTAACAAAGATAAAAAAGTAGCTTATTACTAGACCATTAGGATCCATCATTTAGAATTAGGAGTCCCATTTGGATTGCATCATATAGTTAGGGTTTTCCTTAGTTTCACATTAAAAAAGGGTCAATTAACTTAGTATAGCTTTAATATTACTCACAAGTGCATGAATCAATATAGTAAATGTGTGTGAGTGAGGTCGATCCCACAATGAATCTCACAAAATTTTCATGCAATTCGATCTTGATTTATATGACTTATCCTAGCTAAAGTGCTAATTTATATTAATCTAAGAATTTAAAACAACTTGAGAATTTGAACATTCATAAACTTAACTTAAACTAAAGGAACCTAAAATGAATTTTAAGAATGGAACTAATGAAAAACTAGAGATATGAATGACTTAAAAACTAAAGATGAATGAACTTTCTAACTTAGAATGAAGAACTTTCTAAAATTTAAAATTTACCTAAAAATTCAAATAACATGCTTAAGATCTAATCTAAGTAATGCAACTAATTTAAATACTGAACAATCAAAGGAATCTCAATTGGACTTAAACATGATCAACTAAACTAAACATTCAAATAAATATGATCAACAAACCACATCAAAACTAAGCAATTAAAGTGCTCATGATAGAATGGAATGTGTGCATGAAACATCAAGGAATATTGCATATTAAACCATGGATATTTAGAATGAAACAAAGATTGATTTATTTTATTGAAACATTACAAAAGTGTGGCATGAAGCATAAACATGAAAACATTAAATATTGATCTTTAATCTTAAGTTGAATACAATCCAACAAGGGTCATATCATGAACCAAGGAAGAGAATTCATTAGAGAATGAAAGCAAGGATGGACCCAAAAGATGAGAGGGAAAAACAAGAAGATCAAGCATTCTAAGAACAATGGATTTGATCTTAAGGCTAATATCTCTTGGCTTTCAATACAAGAGACTGATGGCCTTAAGATACAAGGATCCAGAGCTCAAAACTTGAGGAAATAATAAGGAAAAGCCAAACGAAAAGTGTGCATAAAAACCTAAGAACAAAACATTCAAAGAAAGAAGCATGCAACTTTAAAGGAAAACCTGCCTTGAAGATGTTGTGAGACCTAAGAGGAAAAACGCATGAGCTTCAATGGAGGGGGTGTACAGGACTTATTAACAAAAGCTTGTTTACCACAAGGCACATAGCATTATGCCTAGAACATATATTGATTAGCTAAGAATTCATGGTAGGAAGCATGTGATATAGATCATGGAAAAACTCCCCAAATCATCTAATCAATGCTCTTAACTTGTAAAACCTTCAAAAGTTCAAGATATAAGAAAACATCTCTGTTGAATCTTCGAAACCTTAAGAACAATGATGAAAACTTAACAAGCTAGATCCACCCACCTCAAATGATAGATGAGTTGCATTTCCTCTTGGGTTTTGCATCATTCCTTCCTTCATGTTTTCACCATCTTGGATTGTTCTTTTCCAAGCAACAAGGGAGTAAGTGTCTTCTCTTCTCTCCTCTTGGCCTATTTCTCCAATAATCTTAGCTCTCCTTCTATTTTGTTCTTGTCTCATATTATCTTAAGCTCCACCTTTTCTAAGTTGTGATTATCCAAATTTTACTTTATAATATATCATGCATACACTTCCTAGTTTTAGTTATTTTCTATATTCTATTATATTTAATTTTTCTAAATATACTTACTAATTTCACTAATTTTGAAATTCTCCTAATATTCTAATCAGCCAAAATTATCTTCTTGTATAATTCTTATGTATTTGGATGTTTTAATTGACTTGGCTACCTAATTATGGTGGCTAGCTGGGTCAACCATTTAAACATTTTTGGATCTAAATTTTGAAAGGAGTGTCATTTCTAGCGTAAAACTTTATTTTGCTCATAATTTATATCTCAACCATTGAATTTTAGCTCTCTTACTATCATCAGATTATTCTTGCTGAGATCGATAAATCAGCAGAGGTTTCATTGTCTAATTATTTAGTTTCTAAAAATTCAATTTATAGATTATGAATAAACTCTTAATTTTATTGACCATAAAAATGATACAAAATTTTATGATATTACATTTAGTGAAATGGTAAATGCAATATGGAAGCTCCTTCTTAGACATAAACTTGCCATGAATTAAGTCTTAGCCAAGGGAATGATTGACCTATAAAAGTTAAGGTATCTATTTGATTATTTAAAAAATATACAATTACCAAAAGTTTCATGATTGTTAGAAAAGAAGCCCCTTGTGGGGTCAACATCGGCACTCTCTACACCATTAGTGGATGTGTTATAGATATAGGAGAGTGTCTAGCTATAGGTTTTCTTATAATGTTCTTGGATTTCATTTTACCAATAGAGAAGAAAAAGGATGTGAGTGTAGGTGATTAATGATAGTTAAGAGAGAGAGAGAGAGAGAGAGAGAGAGAGAGAGAGAGAGAGAGAGAGAGAGAGAGAGAGAGAGAGAGAGAGAGAGAGAGAGAGAGAGAGAGAGAGAGAGAGAGAGAGAGAGAGAGAGAGAGAGAGAGAGAGAGAGAGAGAGAAATATGTGAGAATGATTTTCTGTAATATATTTTAGTGATTTAAACATAGGAATCAATGCATATTTATGGGTGAAGTGGGAAGAATGTCTCCAGAAGAGATGGAACTAAGAATAACAAGATTGTAGCACAGTCAGTGTTGATTAGAATATGAGTGACTATTGGAGAATCATCTAGTTGTTGTGATTTTTAGTAATAATGAAAAGCGAAGGATATGAATGTATCTTTATAGAGGACATCATCTTATCATTTGATACTCCTATCAAGCCTGCATGAGGAAAAGGCTCTCCTCCTATGTTTAAAACTAAGCAAAAGTATAAAGAAAATAGTACAAAGTTTTCCATTGGTGGTTTTTATTAATTAGATAAAAGTGAGCACATAAAGGAAGAGGATTTTGAGTCAGGTGCCAACTAGAAAGTAAAACCCATGGCAAACCCATGCATGAATTGATATTTGACCATCATTCAAGCTAGGACATTCCTTGTACGTGACACCCTATATCAGATCTCAGATGTAGTGGAAAATGGACAAGAAGTGCTATGGCATGCCCCTGTAAGAAACATGGTAGTCTTGATTGTAGTGGAAAATAGGTAAGGATTGCTAGAATGTTCTGTCTAATGTGACATGTTGCATTAGAACCCAGGTATAGTGGAAAGTGTGCATGGGTTCCCGCACCATTCGAAAAGCATGCAGGTAAATAGTCTTCATCAAAAGAATAAAATTTGTATCGCTTGTACTAAAGAAACTAAGTGGAAAGGGGCTAAAACTAGAGGAATTGATGGGTATAAGCTCTAGTATATAGGAAAGGACAATAATAGAAATAGTGTAGGGATAATGGTAGGTGAAGAATTAAAGAATAAAATTGTAGACATTAAAAGAACTAGTGATTAAATTATACTAATAAAACTTATTCTAGGAAAGAAGATCATAAATGTTATAAGTGCATACACACCACAAGTAGGTTTAGAAGATAGAATCATGAGACAGTTCTAGGAAGATATAGAGGGAGTCATGCATGACTTTCCCAACATAGAGGGGATATTTATAGGAGGAAATTTTAATGGTCATGTAGGAAAACAAAAAGAAGAATATGATAAGGTACATGGAAGGTATGGTATTGGAGAAGAAATGAGATGGTGGAAGCGATACTTGATCTTTCCTTAGCAGATAACCTAGTTAAGAAGAGGGATGAACACTTACTAACCTTTAAAAGTGGACCATATAAAATCTAAATAGACTTTTTTCTACTTAGGAATATTGAAAAATCAATGTGTAAGGATTTTAAGGTGATATCTGGTGAGAGTCTAACCTCACAACATAGATTAATGGTTATGGATATCTTCATTAAAGTATGGAAGAAAGCAAATGAACTTGTTAGGTGTTTAAAAACTATGTGGTGGAACTTAAAAGGATAGAAGATGGCATCATTTACAAACAAGTTGATAGTTGAAGGAAACTATAACAATGAAACATAAGTAGACACCATGTGGACTAATATGTCCATGTACATTAAGAAAGTGGCAAAAGATGTTGTAGGAGTATCTAAAGGTAAAAGGCAACCAACAAAGTAAATTTAGTGGTGCAGTGAAAAAGTGTGAAAAGTTATTAAATGGAAATAGGTGTGTTTTAAATCATGGTAGAGTATTGAAAATAATTAAAACTTTAAGCAATATAAGAATGCTAAAAAGGTTGCTAAAAAAGTAGTAATTGAGTTTAAACTCAAGGCATGGGATGATCTCTATAATAGATTAGGGTCAAGAGAAGGTGAGAAAGATTTGTTTGAACTTGCAAAAGTAAGAGAAAAGGAGAGTAAGGACCTATAACACATTAAGAGTATCAAAAGTTATGACCAAAGGGTACTCATGAAAGATGATGAGATCAAACAAAGATGGAAAAGTTACTTTTAAAAATTGCAAAATAACAACTACACTAAGACTATAGGGATTGAATGTATCATAAACCCAAATATTATTGAACATTATAAATATGATCATAGGATTAAAATATATGAAGTGAAAGAGGTATTGAAAAGGATGAAATTAGGAAAGTCCTTGGGGCCCAATGGTATCCTAATAGAGGTTTGGAAGTATACTAGATATATTAGAGTAGTTTGGTGGACAAAATTATTTAACAAGATTGTGTAATTAAAGAAAATACTAGATGAATAGAGGAAGAGCTTTATTATACCAATTTATAAGAATAAAGGACAATACAAAGTTGCACTAATTATCGGGGGATCAAACTTATAAGCCATACCATGAAACTTTTTTAGAGAGTGATGGAGTAGAGGCTACAACATGAAACGAGTGTATTGGAGAACTAGTTTGGTTTCATGCATAGGAGGTCTATCATGGAAGCTATTTTTCTACTAAGACAATTGATAAATAAATATAATAAGATTAGGAAGGACAACCACATGGTCTTTATTGACATAAAAAAAGCTTATGATAAGGTTCTCTGAGAGTAAATATGATGGTGTTGGGCGAGAAAGGGGTTTCATAGGGATTTATAGACATAATTAAGGATATGTATGAGGAAGCATTGACAAACTTTGGGACCACTAGTGGAGAGACCATTGATTTTTCTATCACTATAGAATTGTACCAAGGATCAGCATTGCACTCGTACCTTTTCACATTGATTATGGATGAGTTAATAAAACATCTAACAAAGAGATTCTATAGTGCGTGATATTTACAGATCATATAGTTTTGATTGATAAGATAAGGAAAGGCATAAACACAAAAGCTAGAGTTATGGTGGCATGCATTAGAATCTAAAGGATTTAAAATTAGCTAAACTAAGACTGAGTATATAGTAAGGAGAGGATTGGGAGTGGAGCACCAATAAAGATTGATAACCAAGACATCCTCTTAAAAGAACACTTTCAGATACTTAGGATTGACAAGTTAGGAGAGTGGAGAGATTGAGAGGAGATTCCCTAGAGAATCCAAGTATGTTGGAACAAATGAACATGCGACTATGGAGTTTGTGTGATTGGAGGGTGCTACCCAAACTGAAAGGAAAATTCTATATGATGGTTGTAAGGCCAGCCTTTCTCTATGGATCAGAGTGTTGGGCAGTTAAGGAACAACATGTACATAGAATGAGTGTTGCCAAAATGTAGATGTTGAGATGGATGAGAAGCAAGATAAGAAATGAAAACAATAGAGAAAACTTAGGAGGAACACTTATAGGTAACAAGATGAGGGAGATTAGACATAGATGGTTTGAAAATGTCCAACGAAGACCAGAAATAGTACTAATCAGGAGTGAGGCAATACAAGTCAAAGGTTCTGAAAGAGCAAGAGGAAGGCCCAAAAGAATGTGGATAGAAGTGGTGAGGAAAGATTAAAAACTTTGGGGCTAAATGAATCCATAATACTTAATAGAGGAGAGTGAAGGAATAAGATTCATGTGACCAATCCCTAATCGGGATAAGGTCTTGATGAGGATAATGATGATATTTCCAACATTCAAGGTTGATGTGTTTTAATATTTAACGACAATGGGTCTACTATAGTGTAGATATGGCAAGAACAGGTCAATCCATAGAGACTCTATAATTAACAAATTTTAACTGAACCTAGTTTAACTACTTTAACCTAGCTAAATAATTTATTAAACTAAATTGATCAACTAAAAAAGCTAAAAATCACATAACACACATAAAATTGCTAGAAATAAAACCTAAGCTTAGGAATTAAAAATCCAATATATTAGAAATCAAATGTTTTAAGGATTGAACTATCTTAATTTTTCCACATGTAATTAGAAGCACGATGTTTCTAACATAAGGAAAATATTTCTTTTAAAGCTCTCTTTAAATATTTTCTTAATAATATTTTCTTAACATAGTGATATATTTATTCAAAGTATACCGATCTTCTTAGGGCACAAGCTATTAAAGATTCTCATATATTCACCCTCCTTTTTACTATACTTAATATCTCTATTTTTTAAGCAATTACTGAGTATGTAAATTTAAAGTGTTAGGATACTAATATTAACATTGTGCACTTTAAACCTAGATTAACATAATATGAAAAATATCTTATTCTAACATATTTCTCATCTTAATGCCTAGATAAACTAATTAAACACAGAAACAAAAATAAACCTAACATGAACAAGCATGAAGAAATTAACTAAATCTAATAACTAACAAAAGCATACAAATAACATAAAACAAAGAACACATAAAATAAATGGGAAAAGAAATCATTATTATTCTAGAACAAAAAATTACATCAATTGATTATAAAAACATAAATAAATAAAAGCAAATAACAAGACTATGGATTAGAATGATTTCACCCATAAACTCCTCCATGTCACTTAAAGAAACTCTTGGCAAATGTTGTTAACTCGCATAGTGCTACCAATGTGTCCCCATTGTCCACTTCTAATTTAGCTCTTGTTAGGTCACTCAACAAGTCCAGAGATCACTAACCACTGGAGTGTTTACACTGAAAAAGACTGCTTTAAGTGTGTAATACCAAGAGAGAGAAAGAGATTTGGAAAGGCTTGCAAATGGAAATGTCTTGGAGAAAAGAATAGATTAAATAATAGAGGATATGATGGAAGTGTAGGGATATGAATTTTAGAACCATAAGATGAAGAGAAAAATTTAGAAAAATAAAATACCAGGAAAAAAGATAAAGGAGTGATAATGAAATTGAAATCGAGTGCTAAAAAGATGTGAAAGGGAAAAAGGGTTTCAAGGTGGAATTATTTTAAAAAATTCTAGGGAGATGTAGATAATGGTATGGAGAGATTAATATGTGATGTTCAAGGTTATATGATGTGTAGAAAAAATAAAAAGAAAAAGAAAAAGGTTCTAAAGGGTAGAACATTGGCTAGAAAAGACTGAAAATAGTGTATGAAAGGGATGAATGAATGAAAGGGTTAGAGTATGAGTTTTAGGTGGATATTTTGGTCAATGATAGATTATATAATGGAGGGTGAGCAGCATGAGTTTGTAATGGATTTAATATAAAACAAAACAATGAAATGAAGGGTGTAAGATGGAAGAAAAATCGGATGTCTTACCTTTAAATGAAGTTGAATGAATCAACAACATAAAACTTCATTTGTCTCTTCTCCTAATATCCTTGGATGCTTCTTCCTTTTGTGTGGTCACTTTGTGTGGTCTTCTAGTGTTAGGAGACTCTACTTTGGTTCTCCCTTTTTCTCCCATCTACATTGGAGCCAAGTGAGGTCAAGGTAGATAGCATTGAACTCCTTTGGGCTACCTTTCTATGTTTCGCATGAAGGGGGTTGAGAGGTTAAAATTTTCTATTGGAAACTCCCTTCCGTCCTCATCCTCATCTCTGCTCTCCTCTATCACCTTATCGCCTCTAACTTAGGGAGTTTCCTAAGTGTATAAATCATGCAATCCATCTCTAACTCAATGCACGTGACAGTGCCTATACTAAAAAACATGATTCTTCACTCCATAATGGTGACATGAGATGGTGGCTAGGGTTTTCTCTTATCTTAGATCCATTCCTTTACCCTAGATCATGTTCTAATCCTAGGATAGATGGTAGAGATCACTTTGTAGTGTCCTACCAATAAGATATACTTTAAAGCATCTTTTCCTCTCATCCACTCGATCGACATTCATTCCCTATATTGTATGGCCCAGATCTCATTGAGATTTCCCTATCCATAGAAATTCCTTTCCTTGTTTTTCTCCCAGACTACCATAATTCTCTCTAGCCAATGATAATCAATCAAGAAACATGTTTGTACATGGAAAACATGTTTTTCTACTCGATTTTTGGTGGATAACGCACCAAAGATATCTCCACCAATCATAGCTCAGTTCTCTCTGGCATACATGGCTTCTTCCTATTGATCAATCCTAAATTAAATGGATTCTCATTGGTTGCTTTAGGATGATCTTGTGTGGAATGATCTAAGCCACTCTTCCTTGAAATTCCTAGATAAAAACTGATCGTAGATTCTTTGTTTTTTGTCTCTCTTCTTAGCTCCTTATTTTTGCATGAATTTCATGTGGAAGGGAGTGGAGTGTCTCTTAGGGTGTGGAAAAATTTTGGAACACATGTAGGTGGTCCCCATTTTGAAGTGATGAGAAAGAAAGTTAGGGTTTTAAGTCTCCTACATGCCGTGGATTGAGTGTGCTTGACATGTGTGTTTCTTTTAATTTGTGCGACTCTTAAGCTTCACTTAGAAGCTCTCTAAAGGAAGTGGAATGCGTGCATAAAAATTATGCTGCCTTATGTTTTGATATTTATAACCTCTTTTGTGTGGATAAGGTTTGCAATGCTTCTAGGATTTTCAACTATGCTGAAAATAATAATGACACCCTCTCTACATTTTGAACTTTCAGAATTTACTCAATTTTATAGGCAAATCCATCACATTGGTTGGACTTTGAAATTTCTCTTTCAGGTCAAAGTTGTCAAATTTGTGCTTTTCTTCATTTGTATCCTGGACTTGCAAAATGTAGAATTAAGCCTAATTAGTGATATTTATGAAAAGTTCCTAAAACCTACTAAATATGTAGGTATATATGGTGGATAATTACATGTCGATAATGAAAGTCAAAACCTTTGTTTATCCATCACATTCTTCAATTACATGTCATAAGCCTAAGGCTTTCTTGAACCTTGTGGATGTTTAATAGGACCATAAGGTTTATTAGAAACTGTAGACAAGATATGATTAATCATAAGGTGGTATAGGTGATAATATATTGCAAGGAACCAAGATGGCTAAGTCATAGGCATGTGTGGTATAGATCAACAAATACCCTTATCATAGTTACCTGAAGAGACCTTTTATTATGCCAATTGAGTGTGAGGGCTTAGTCCTAAACCTAGTTATATGGATGACATGTCAAAATTGACTATGGCTTAGTGTTTAGATGGTAGTTAGCTTAAACTCATAAGATGTAAGCTTAGCAAATCAATTCCTTAGGTAAAATATCATGGCTAAGACTATGGTGGTCTAAGGCTCATGGTGGCTAGTCATAGGAATCACCATAAGTGAAAAAGGACATGGTCTAAGCAAATGTCTTGGGGAGCATAGACAATAACATTCATAGTTTTGTCCCCAAAAGATAATTCCCATGTATTCTTGTTTTGGGCAGCTAATATGAATAGGACTCCATGATTGTAACTACCTTAACCATGGCACTAGATAGAATTACCCTTGTAAGCACTTGGCTCGAGTTGTCAGCCAGGGTCATACCATATAGGGACAGTGTGGTAAAACTATTTGGTGCAGTTATGTAACCATTGCTAAGGAAATGATTTTGGAAAGTCTTCATTTATCACGTTCCATCTAGATTGAAATGAGGTCTTCTATTTGATGCCAACACTTGGAGAGGAGCTTGTACGACACCATCTTGTCTAACATGACCTTAAGTAAAATTGTTGTCTCGTGCCACTGATGCCAGGCTCTATTCTTTGAAGTGAATGAGGATATCTAGCACCACCTGGTGTTGGATTCTTGTCTTGTGATTGATAGAGACTATCCAATGCTACTAGTGTCAAACATTGCTTTGATGAAAATAGGTATTTGATACCACCCATTCAGTGTCACCTTGGTGTATTTGGTAACAAATTCATCTATACATATTGATTTAGAACTTAGGTCCACTTTTTCCATTTAAAAACGCTCAAGGTGGTGTGTTGGTTGAGAGTTACTGAGAGTCTAATGGTGCTAAACTTTGTTGTTGGAGTGTATTGGGAGTGGTCGACATCATATTAGGTCACAAATGGGTGTTCCACATCACGCCTTCAATGTCACCTTGGCATGTTTGGTTCCAAATTCTTCTATTTGGTTCCACTATTTGGTTAATAATTTGGGATCACTTGTTTTTGTTCAATTGTTTTGCCAATCTCTCACTTGAAGGAGTAGAAATCAAAAAGTCAGTTTAAGAGGAGACATGCCATTATTTATCTCATCTTTATAAGTCAAACTCTCTACCATTTAAAGGTGGGAAGAGGGATTTATTTTATTTTATTATTATTTCCTTTGAGTGATTGTGCTAACTAAGACCATTTGACACCATGTTGTGTTTCGGTTCCATCTAGTTTTTAGTAGCATTATACTCCATTGAATACCTCCCTATCAAGTGGTCCAACACTAATTTGTCGCCCACTCCAACTAGAGCATTTGACACCAACCTCTTCATCTAGCTTAAGTCCACTTGTTTGAAATAAAATATTAAAGACCAAGACAAGTTTGATTCAGTCCTCTCCTATCGAGGCCCCTCATTTATTGATGAAAGATCTCATAACTACTTTTTGGCGCATCATATATCACTCTTTGAGGGTCTGATTCTCGAAGTGAAACCAATCAATGACCAATAAGGCAAAGCCTATTTTGTTCACAAAATAATAACAATTTCCAACTTTGTAGGAAACAAGATCAAGAAGGGGAGCCTTGGTGCAACAGTAAAAGTTGTTGTCATGTGACCTTGAGGTCATGGGTTCAAGGTGTGGAATCCGCCTCTCGCAAAAATGCAAGGTAAGGTTGCCTACTTTAGGCAATTGTGGCCCATCCCTTCCTTGGACCCCGCAAAGGCAGGAGCTTCATGCACCGGGGCTGTCCTTTTAGGAAACAAGATCAACTTTGGTGGAAAATTGAACTCAACTATATTTGATTCTTGCAATGATGCCACTATATCTAGCAAGAAATTTAGACTATTGTTCACAAGATCTATTTTGACAAATATTCTTGGGGTAATAACCAATGCATTGGACTTATTGGTCGAATGAGGCTTTGAGATGCTTTGGAGATAGATTGGACCACGACAGGATCATGCAAGTAGTCTAGGCCACAAAAGGAATTTACGACTAGGATTATGTGTATATAGGTACTCATGGTGTTGTGGTGTACAAGATCTAATAGGCTCTATGGTCCTTTTGAGGATTTTGTGATCACCTTATGGTCTCTTGCAAAGTTCAATGGTCTCCCTGTCATTAGAGAATGCTATATAGAGTCCAATCTCACTAATAAAACATTGTATGAGATAACCAATCCCCTCGTTATTTGAGAAGGCTGTTCCATAGATATATAAGCTTCTTTGACTCATTACCTAGTGGTGTTGTGACTTTCAGTCCTTAGATAGAGTTCTTGTTCTAAATATACCCATTAGTTGACATTGAATTTGACACAAAGAGAAAATGTCAGCCTCTTCTTCAAATGGGGGCAAATCCTAAGAACATCTTTAATGTAGAATTTCTTACTACCTTCTTGGCTATGTGCCTAAGCAAGTACTTGTTTCATGAAGGGTTTATTCATCTTGAAGTCTTTTTAATAGTTTTTTAGCTAGTGGAGGGTTATACCCTTTCCTTGTCTTCACCGGTACTGCATCACATCCATGCATGCTTTCGTAGGCCCTTTCACCATGATGGTGGACATTTAAAGTACTATCTTACAATGTTCCCACCTCATTATTGTTAGTGTAAGAACTTAAAACATTCACACATACAAAAAAGACAGACCAAATTTACATGGTTTGGCCAAATGGCCTACATCCACAAGAAAATGGAGAAGAACTTTTACTATGAGGAGAATGGGATGAGATACAAACAATTCGATTCTGGTTCTAATTTATAGGAGTCTAAGGGATTAAAATCACAGATTTTTCTCCATTCTAATCATAAATTTTTTAGGATTTCTCAATCAATCTTTGACTTACTACTTTTTCGTTGATTGATTCTGATGATCTAATCTTTTTGGTAGGTTTGAATCAACCAGACCACCAGCTTCCATATGGGGATGGATCTTATTAATTCTCCCCCTCCATCCAGATGCCATATTTCTCTAGTTAGAATCCATTCCTACTATGTTTTTACATAGCACCAATTCTTCATATGTTATCACCTTTGTCAACATATTTGCAAGATTCTCATCAGTGTGAATCTTTTCTAGTTTTAGCATTTGTTCTTCTGTCACCTCCCATATCCAATGACACTGAATGTTGATTTTCTTTGTGTGCATATGATACATTGAGTTCTTGCTAAAATTCAGGGCGCTCTAACTGTCATAATGTATCTTATATTCTTCTTATGTGATATTAAGTTCTTGAAGAAGCTGCTTTGTCCACAACATCTCCTTATCAGCTTCAACTACAACAATATACTCTGCTTCTGTTGTCGATAAGATAACATACTTCTACAACTTGGACTGCCAACACATAGATCCCCCAACAAAAGTGAAAAGAAATTTGATATTGACTTTCTTCCATCAAGATCTCCTACCATATCAACATCTGTATATCTTTCAATGATTGTTTCTGAACTTCCAAAACAAAAGCACAACTTAGATGTATCCTTCATGTACCTCAGTATCCATTTCATAGCTTCCCAATGATCTTTGCTTGGGTTGGACAGGAACCTGCTCATGACACCTACTACATGAATAATATCTGGTCTTGTGCACACCATAGCATACATTAGACTCCCAACTACTAATGAGTAAGGAATCGTAGCCATCTTGTGTGTCTGTTGTGTTATTGAAGGATACGTACATTTGCTTAGTTTGAAATGGTTAAGAAGCGAAGTCTTGACTGGCTTAGCACTCTCCATACTGAACTTCTTGATTACTCATTCAACATACTTCTCCTGTGATAGGCACAACTTTCTTAGTTTTTGGTCATGTGTGTTCTTCATACTCAAGATCTACTTAGCTAGTCCTAAGGCCTTCATGTCAAAGGGCTTAGATAAATCCCTCTTCAAGCTATTAATCATAGTTGCATCTTGTCCAATTATCAACATGTCATCTACATAAAGTAGTAGAATGATGAATTTACCCTCAGGTAGTCTCTGCACGTGTACAAAATGATTTACAGCCGTCCTTTTGAATCATTGATTCATCATGAATAGTCAAACTTCTTATCCTACTACTTTAGCACTTGCTTAAGACCATAGAGGCTTTTCTTTAGATTGCAAACCAATTATTTTTTTCCTGCAACTTTAAAACCCTTTGGTTGTTCCATGTATATATATTCTTCTAAGTCTTCATGAAGAAAAGCTATCTTTACATCTATATTTTTAAGCTCTAGGTTTTGTTTGGCCACTAGTCCAAGTATGATTTGGAATTGATGTCATCTTCACTACCAGTGAGAAGATCTCATCAAAGTCAATTCTCTTCATTTATTAGAAACCTTTGACAACCAATCATGCTCTGTACTTGACTGGTTCTCTGTTGCTACCTCTCTTCAGCTTGAATACCCATTTTTTCTTTACTGCTCTTTTCCACATAAGAAGTTTCACTAGCTCATATTTGTAGTTTTTCTTTAGTGAGCTAATTTTCCCTTACATTACTTGTACCCACTTTCCGTTATCTACATGGGTCAGGGCTTCTTGAAAACTCTCTAGTGCCCAGCAATCATGATATACTCTAATTTTGGATATCTTTGTGAAGGAATCAGAATACATCCTCTTGTTGACAACTTTGGTTGAGGCTAAGCTTCTGGTTGAGAAGTTGCTACTCCAATGATGGAACTATATCTTTTGGTGAAGGAGGTTGATGCTTCTCCTACTCAAGTTCCTCTACCCCATCTTCTGCTTCTGGCAAAGTTTCTGAGTCAACCTGTATAGGTGCAAAATCTGGTACTAGTTTTAGAACTTTCTTCATTAACCCTTCTCAATTCATCCTAGAATTGGTTCTCTTGAAATACCATGACTCAACTTCAGATGATCCTTCTCCCTTCATGGTCCCACAATCTGCATCAAAATTTCTCATCTCTGTACCGGATGAAGATACAAGGAGTAGACTTCAATTCAAGTTTCTATTTCATCTCCTTGGATACATATGCAAAGGCTTTGCACCAAATACTCTCAGGTGCGAGTAGGACAATTCTCGCCAAACTACTTTTGTTCTAAGACTTTAAAGTCTAGTAGTGGTAATGGTAATCTGTTGATTAGATAGCAGGTGGTTCTTATAGCTTCACTCTAGAATGGCCTAGGTAGCTTGGCCATACAAAGCATGCATCTCACTCTCTTCACAATGGTTCGCTTCATTCTTAGTACTACTCTACTGTGTTGTTGGGTATGTGGGACTGTCTTCTTATGTCGAATTCCGTGTACTACATAGTATGTCCTAAACTCTTTTGAGGTGCATTCCCCTCCATTGTCTGTTTGGAGACACTTTGGCTTCTTTCCTGTTTGACATTACACCTTTGCATGGAATCTCTTAAAGTATTTGAACATGTAGTCCTTACTTTTTACAAAGTATACCCATACCCTCTCTATAAGGTTACAAAATATTAGTTCTTGCTTAGTGACTCTAATTCCATGGGACCACATACATCCAAGTACACTAAACTCAATAATTCTTTTCTTTTATTACAAGAAGAAGAGAAAGCAACTCTGTGTTACTTACCAAATAGATAGTGGTTACAAGGGTTTAGTGTTATACCTTTGGCCATTTTGATGAGTTGCTTCTTTGCGAGTTTGAACGACCCTTTCTCTACCATGTAACCTAGTCTTTTGTGCCAAAGGTTCAGCAATGTCCCATTTTCCACTATGTTGAGGCTACCTCTACATATCATTTTGGGTCTTGTATAAGATAATATAGACATGCCCTCTACTTATAATCATAACACCTTTCATCAATTTCCAGGTTTTGATATTGTAATAGTTGGACTAGCCTTGCTAATCAAGAATTGGGATTGAGATTAGCTTTAGGTTGAGTTCCTGGATGTGCCGCACCTCCTTTAGCACCACTATGCAACCAAGGTTTGTCTTGATTTGCACATCACTGATCCCTACTATTTTTGAAGAGCTATTATTCCCCATCTTCATGGTGCCAAAGTGTACTTTCTTGTAAGTGGTGAAGAATTCTTAATGTGGAGTGGCGTGTTAGGAAGCTACTATATCTACCACCCACTCTGCTTTGCTATTAACCATGTGTAGGCACAATTCCTCTTCAACAGTGACCACTACTATGTCCTATGCAATGGTGTCAAGTGTTTCACTGTTATCCTCCTTTGGTTTATTTTGTCCTATTTCCTTCTTCAGTTTTCGGCAATCCTTTTTATATGGCCTAGAATGCTATAGTGGAAGCACTTGTATTGTCCCCTATGTGGACTCTTAGATAGACTGCGAGTCTATGATCTCCCCCCTATTATGCTCTTACTCATTAACTCCGTTCCTTCATGAGTATATGTAAGATAAATTTGCTTTTATTTACTCTGCTCATGTATTTAAAAGAGAGATATGATTTGAACATTTAATACGAGAGATTCTATTTCTAAGTATATGTCCATTATTGAGGATTGAGGTCAAAACATATTTCAAGTAGAGTTCAAAAGTTAGATGACTACTTAAAGATAATGATTATTCCATATATAGACAGTACACACACTCACTCTGAGATCTGAGCTCAAATGGAATGTTTTTAGTATATGAGTAGGATTTTGAATTGTTCAGTAATTTTTATTAGTTTGCTAAAGTTGATAGATTTATTGAAGATAATTCTCTAAGAAAAAAGTGGAATTGACTTGAAAATTATTTTTGAGAATTTAAAATTTAGTTTTTTTGCATATTTTGCTCGGGACTAGCAAAATGTTGGTTGGAGGGAGGGTGTGTTAAGTATTCAATTTCAACCAAAATAACCTTAATCTAGCATCTAATCAATCAAATTTGAAAATTTGCATAAAATTTTGCATTTTAGCTCTAATTGACCATCTAATCTAGTCTTACATTTTGTAGATCAACCAATTGAAATTAGATAGACTAGATTGAAAAGAACAAAATTCCTTAGAAAGAAAAGAAATAAGAGATAAGTAGGAAATAAAGAAGAAAAAGAGTTAGAATCAAAATTAAACTCCTTTGGAAGATCTATAGAAAGAGTAAGAAGGTTGAAAAAAAAGAAGCCTGGAAGGTGGTGGATCTCTCTCTCTCTCTCACTCTCTTCTCCCTCTTTCTCTTCATCTCTCTTGTTCACCTTCTCTTTCCCCCTTCTCTGTCTCTCTCTTTCTTTATCACTTTCCGTCTTGCCATCTCTATCCAACTAACAAGCCCAGTCAGCCCGCCCTCCATCTCTCTTTCTCCTTCTCTCCCTCTTGGCTCATCTTCTTCCTGTTCCACTCCACAACCTACCACACCTCTCCTTTCTCTTTCCTCACCAATCTCTCTCCTCTTTTTGCTTCACGCACCAACTGGCAACCCTTGCAATTGGCCGTTGAATACTCCTTTCCCTCCTTGCTGTCTTCTCTCTTTGTTACTCGGTAGCCCATCGTTGCACTTCATTACACCCCCCCTCCCCCCCCCATCTCTCTTTTTCCTTGTCTCTCGACTCCCCCTTTTTTGGGGTTTTTTTTTTTTTTTTTCTATTGGTTGACTCTGACAACCCGATAAGGCTGTTAAGTGAAAATGCAAGACCACCGCTTCCTCATCTTCCTTCCTCGGCTCCTTTCTCCTGTACCAACGATCACAGCCACCGACCACCCTTGATTACTCTCTCTAATCGGTGCTGCTTCTCTATCGTGTCGTGTTCACTGCTCAATGAAATCACCATCATCACCTCCCATCCTACCCTTGTTCACCACACAGACTGGTCGCATGCGGCCCTTTTCACCGAATCTATCTTCCTCAGCTCCTTAGGCATCAACTTCTCCTCTTTCTCCCTCTCTTCTTTTGTCAGCTTAAGAGGTTGTGTTTTCTTTGTTTTTTCTTCTTCTCCTTCTCCACCTCCTCTCTTCTCTCCCCTGCATCATCTTCCTCCTCCAATTTCTCTATTTGTTAGGTTAAAATAAAAATAAAAAATTCCATTTTTACCCTTTAGCCTTTAAATTTAATTGCTTCTGTGTCCCTCATTTAATTACATTTGTATCCTTTTCTTATCCTAGTTCTACTTTATCCTTATTCTACTTATCTTGAAACTGTATAATCCAAGGCTGTTTATTAAAGCTTAAAACTAATCAATGGTTTAGCTTTAACAAACACAATTACTTCAATTCCTAATATGTATCTCATCAAAATTCTAATTCATATTTACATCTTTCTTAGGACATCTCTTAGCTCATCCAACATCTCTGATCTTCAATCTGAAATCCAAAGATTAGATATAAGCCGTCCAAAACCCAAAATCAATCTTTAGTCCAAATCATTTAAATTTTTGAGCATCTGCTAAATCTAACCGTTAGATCTTTAATTAGAAGTACAAGTGAGAGATTAATGAAGGCTAATAGAAGTTTGGAATATCATATTTGAAGAATTGTGACATAATCAAGCTAAGGAAGCAGATTTTATTTGTTTTATAGTTAATTTTATGTTTAATTTTCACTAGTAAAAATAGATTTTAGTTTAAAATTCATTATTAGTTAATTTTTGTCAATTCTTTTAATTTTTAGATAATTAAATTTTGTTTAAACTTCATCTTTTTAAATCAGGTCCTCATGGGATCTATCCGTACTGGCATCAGTTACACTACAATACCTCATGCACTTGTAGTAAAAACACTCTCCCTTCTCCTCTTTCTCCCTCATTCTTTCTCATCGTCTTTACCCGCACTCTTTGTTCCACTAGCCCACCTATTTGCCTGACCACCACAGGCCACTACCCAACATCCTCTCTCTCTCTCTCTTCTCTTTCTTTCTATTATTGCTTAGCTGGTACCGGCTGACAGCCCTCTATTACTGGCTGGTGAGTCCTCTCTCATCGTGCCCAACACCCTCTCCTATCTTGCACCCTCTCTTTCTCTGCACCCACACCATTCTCCGATTGCTTGTTTCACCTGTTTCCCTAGCAATTCACTATTACCATCGTACCATTCTCCCTCCTCCCTACTGGTTGGAACCATCACAACCTGCCTCCATCAGCCTAACACAGATAAGCCACTATGTAGTACCTCCTCACTTTCCTGTTCTCCCGCTGTCTGCCCGACGCATTCTCCACCACAACCTTAGGAAGCCAGCAAATTTATTTCCTTTAACTAATTTTCACTATTAGAAACAAACCCCAACTTGGGTTTTACTTCAAATCCCTTATCTCTACCTCAGCTCCCTGCATTTTCTATGTTTCTCTTGGCTACGGAAAGAAGAAGATGAAATTTTCAAGGAAAATTTCATTTTTACCCTTTGCACTTTAATTCTAATTTCATCCATATCCCACTTTTGCCTTTTCTCTATTTTTTTTATTCTTTTTCATGGTTTACCTTATTCCAATTTGTGTTATTCTCAGATTAATTCTAGGAATTATTTAATTTAATCCTAATTGATTTAAGTCTAATCTAATCAATGGTTTAGATCAAACCAACATGATAACTTTAATTCTTGATCTTTCTTTCATCATATTTCAAATCAATACATAGATTTAGTTCTTATGAGATCTCTTGGTTGATTCATCATCTTTGATCTTCACTCTGAAAACCAAAAACTTGATCTAAATCACCCAAAATCCAAAATCATTCTTTAGCCATGATCATCACAAATTTGGGGAATCAACTCAATCTACCCATTGGATCTTTAATCAGAATTATCAATGAGAGATGGATGAAGGCTGGTCGATGTTTATGGTATCTAATTTTATGAATATTGTCATAATCAAGCTAGGGAAATAGATTTTATTTTTTAGTTAATTTTTTATCTTTTTAAATTTAGATTTCTATAATTTTCATTGGTTAAATAGATTTTAGTTTATAGTTCATTGCCATTTATGTTTTATCATTTCTTTTAATTTTTAGACAACTAGTTTTTATTCAAACTCCATCTTCTTAAGTTGAGTCACTAGCCTGTGCACTTGCGATAAAATAATCAACAAGTTTTTGGCACTGTTTCCAAGGGCTTGTAATTGAGTTTTCATAAAATTTATTAAAAAATTTGAAACAATCCAAAAAATAAAAAAATTTAGGAATTGAATTATTTTAGCATTTTAGGCATTTTTAGGTGCACTTTAATTTTTATTAGTGCATAATCACTATATTTCCTAAATTTGGTACTTATTGTAATTTTTATTTTTTAGGAAATTGTAAAAAGAGGACTTCAATTAGGATAACCAAATTTTTACTTTGAGTGAATTGTAATGAGGATGCCTTTTACTTTTGTAATCACAATTCATTTAAAAGGGTTGTAATAATAGAGGTCAAGTGTGGACCATAGTAACCTGGAAGTGGAGGTGGAATGTAAATGGTCGCACCCTTGTATGCGAATATCTTATTCAAGAATCCCCTGTAAGCAATCTTAATTCCTTAAAATTCCTAGATTAGGGTTTGCATTATTAGAATAATTTTTCATTGTTTGGTAGTATAATTGCATATAGAAATCATATTTTATGATTGTTGCATTTTAGGTTTGCATTAGTTTATTGCTTTTAATTACATTTTAGGGCACATTTATTGCTTTAAGATAATTTATATGCTGATTGAACTACCATGGAGTGTGGAAATTAATTAGTAAGTACACTCGACCCCATAAGATCAAGGGTGGACTTAGTCATCACGTCTTGGCCCACCTAGGATAATCACCACAAGTGAACAACCTAGCCATTCAAATTAATTTAAAATTAAATAGAAGAGACCTACAGGGACATCACATGCTCTTAAGACCCTCTTAATAGGACGCGATCTATTGATACTCTCATGGCTTCTGAGCACTATGGTTATAGTAGTTGTCTTAAAATCCAAGTGATTTTATTATGCCTTCTAAGGAGAACCCAATTGGTAGGTAGTAGTCAAATCTAAAAGAGAGGACTAACATCAAATTAGGCTACTCTAGAAACATCAGCCCCACACAAATTAAAGAAAATCCAAATATTGTTGCTTGTTAGCCTTTCAGACTATTTGATTATGCCCTTTGTTTGTGCATCATTCTAGGAATTTAGGTCGCATCATTTGGGGTAGTTATTAAAAAAACAAAAATAGAAAAAAATAGAAAAAAAAACATGGTCAGTTTCATTCGATGAAAAATCTACACACTTATCAAAAGGGTAATTTACACCCCAGCATTAACAAAGATGATATTTTTCCATGGAGAAACAATTCCTGCGGTAATGATGATGAACCACTTCTCATCCTGGATAATAATGATGTTTCTTCATGGACAGGTAATTCTCTCTTTGATGCTGATGATCCTCCACCTCTATTTAATAAAAATACACATCCATGGAGGAATCATTCTCAACCACATGAAAATAGGAGAAGGAAATATAATAGGGAATGGGACCAACTTAGAATGCATGTTTTTACCTCCAAATTTTGGTATGATTGAATTAAAGGTGGTAGTAATTCCATTACTTCCTGAATTTTACGGGTTGAATAATGAGAGTCCTTACCAGCATTTAAAAGAATTCAATGAAGTGTGCATTACCCAACATACACAAAACATCAAATTAGATATGGTAAGACTTAAACTATTTTCTTTTTCTTTAAAGGAAAAATTAAGATGTAGTTTGATTCATTGCCAGTAGGTTCCATACGAACATGGCAACAAATGACTAGGAAGTTCTTGAATAAGTTCTTTATTGTATATAAAACAAATACTCTCCACTGAAATATAATGAATTTTAATTAGATGTATAAAGAAAATTTCTATCAATGCTGGGAATGATTCAAGGAATTATTGTTAACTTGTCCACATCATGGATACAAACTTTGGAATATCATTACCTTCTTTTATGAAGAACCTAATTCTAATATGCACTAATTTGTTGAAATGATGTGCAATCGCAATTTGTTAAATAAGCAACCTAAAGAGGTGCAAGTGTATTTTGAATGGCTACATAGAGTGCACAAAATTGGGCTAATTCAAAAAAAGGAGGTTACCCAAACAAGCCCAAATCTACCACCGCATCCACTAGCTAGAACAGTTGAGACCATGGAAATGGGGAAAAATTTCCTCTAAGAAAGTCAAATAGGTGTGTCATATTTCTGAAAGTAATGCACTCCCCACTCAAGAATGTTCTATCTCTCTTGCATTTTAGGATGTGATTCATGAATAGAACATTTTCCCTCATCTTGAAAGACATAAAATATTAATCACAGTAATCATCCTACTGTTAGTTAGAGAAATGACTACAATGCTAATGTCTTATATAATGCCCAATACCACCAACTACCACAAGGACCACTTCCTCTTAGACCTTACCTTCCTCCACCTAAGAAGGATGTGGAGGATAACTTTCATCAATCCATGCAATACTAAGAGAAGAAAATTGCTCAAATTAAAGTCAAATTAAAAGAGAGCACAGAATCCATGACTGAATTGAAGCACATGACGTTCCAAATGCTATAAATACTTGACAAAGGGCAATGTCCTATCCCACCAAATGAAAACCCTAATAATATGGATGTGGTAAGTGAGATTAATTCTTCAGTTACAAATATAGAATAAACAAAGGCAATTTCCATTCTTCATAGTGGTAAAATATTTAAGAGATTTGGTCCTAAAAAAGTTGAAATAGTATTAAAACTTGTTAGAAAAGAGATAAATTTGTTGATAAGGAAAATCTCCCACCTACTAAGCCATATGACATCAATGCTCCATTTTCACAAAGGCTGCACCAAGCTTCTAAAATTGTCTCTAATTATGAGAAGCAACCAGGAGATATGTTTATCTTTTCCTATGATAAAATGAAAATTCAAAATTGCAAGATAAATTCAATCACCTTTCCTTTTCAGAGGCCAATCTGGCTCATTTTATATGGGACTAAGGGAAGTTTCAAACTCTTTAATTTTTTTTACCTATGAAAATTTTCCATCTATAATAATTATGTGCCTTAGTTTTTTTTTTTTTTTTTCATAACTTTTCTTTTCTGTATCTCTCATTTCTTAATGCATTATCATCATCGTACTTTTTAAACATTGAGGATAATGTTTCTTTCAGGTTTGGGGGTGTAGAATTCTAGTAAATTCTTTTTCTTTTAGTTTTTTACAAGATTTCCTTAATTAAAAATAGTTGAAAATTTTTAGGCCAATTCCTATACTATGATGAGAATTAAAAATTTTAAAGTATAGCCTAGACAACTTTAGCTTATTAATGGAATTGAATATGATAAATTCATCATTTTACTTATTTTCTAAAGTATTTTATGAAAGCTAAGTCTCATATCTCATCTATACGCACAGTTGTATATACATAGTCTAAATTGATAAATAGTTATAACTCAGAGATCTTGAAGAAATTCAGTGGAGACCTATAACCTAAGTGAGTTTTAGAGCCATTCATTCTTTTTAAGAGGTTATAAATGTTCCAAATTTTTCTTCAGCATGCTCAAAGTAAAATTTGATCCCATTAATTTTTAAATATGGGCATTTACCTAAATTATTAGAATAATACCTTTAAAATTCTGAAAGTTCATTGAATTTTATTGATTATTGCAAACCTAGAACATGATTTAGGTCACCGTTGTTGCTAACCTAGAGACATATAGCCTACCCATGAGTATTTTTACCACTAGTTAGCCAATTTGAGCCTTTCATATAACCATTTCTTTTGTCACCCAAGAAATACATTTAGTTGCAATAAAAGTAGAATTTGAATATCAAGAAAAGAAATGTTCTTCAAAGGTATTCAAAACTGTTGAAAAAAAAAGTTTGAAGAATCCAAAAAAGTGAAAAGAAGAAGAAATATTCACTTTGGGCAAACAAGTAAGAAGAATTGTAAAGTTTAGTAGAAGACCTCTAATTTTTGAAAATTTTTGGATATACTTTATACCCTTTCTTTTGTACCTTGTTCTAAGCCCACATTTTGTCCCAATTAAAGACCTATTGATTTTAAGATGAATATAGTCATGATGAGGATATGAAAGGATAGGATTTAAAGAGAAGTATTTCTAAATGTTCAAAGGTAATGACATCCATTCTAAAGGGATCAAAACTAAATTCCTTAGTAACTCCTGTTCCTTCATGGATGTATGTGAGATAAATTTTCTTTTATTTACTCTACTCACACATTTAAAAGAGAGATATGATTTGAACCCTTTATCTAAGAGATTCTATTTCTAAGTATATGTCATAACTGAGAATTGAGGTTAAAACATATTTGAGATGGATTTCAAAAGTTATAATCTATTTAAAGATAAAAGAATATTCTATATGTAGATTGTATATACACAGTTCTCTGAGATCTAAGCTTAAGTAGACTATTTTTATCATATGGGTAGGGGTTTGAATTCTTGATTCATTTTTATTAGTATGCTAAAGATCATAGATTTATTGAAGACAATTCTTCGAGGAAAAATTGAGAGTTGACATAAAAATAAATTTTGGAACCTTATAATTTGGTTTTTTGTATACTTTTCTCAAGGCTAGAAAAATCCTAGTTTTGAGGGGTGTTAAGTGTTCAATTTCAGCCAAAATACCCTTAATCTAACATCTAATTAGGTCATCTCATCTATCATTTTTGATATTTTACTTTAAATTTTACATTTTAGTTCCAATTGACCATCCACCAGTTGATTTTCAAAATTTAACAATCAAATGATCATCAAAGCTAATCAGATGTATATTGTACAGTTTAGAATATTTTAATTTATTCCTATGTTTTGCAAATCGACCAAGTTGGAATTAGATGGATCAGAGCAAGAAGGAGGAAATTGCTTGGAAAGAGAAGAAATTGAAGATAATAAGAAAATTAAGTACAAGCATTGGATAAGAGGTAAGAAAAGGAGTTTGAATCAAAATCAAACTCCTTTGGAAAATCTATAAAAAGGGATAAAATGATGAAGAAGAAGAAGAAGCTAAGACGTGGGTGGATCTCCCCCTCTACCATTGCCCTATTCTTTCTCTCTCTTCTCTCTTATGTCATTCTCTCTCTCTCTCTCTCTCTCTCTCTCTCTCTCTCTCTCTCTCTCTCTCTCTCTCTCTCTCTCTCTCTCTCTCTCTCTCTCTCTCTCTTTCTCTCTCTTGTTCTCTCCTTCTCAATCTTTCTCTCTAACCACACTACCAACCTCCTCTCTACTTCTCCATAGATACCAAGCCAGCAACTCCCTCTCACCCTCTTTGCCTCTCTACTTTGTTCACAAAGCTACACCACCCTATCTTCCTCTATCTGCATGCACTCTCCATTCTCCTCTTTCTCCCTCATTCTGTAATATCCTTAATTTTTAGGATAAAATAGGAAATTATTAAATAAATAAAAATAAAAATTTATAGATAGAAATTTTTCCTGAAAAATAAGAATTAGAAAGTGCTCGTCGGTACGAATCCAACGCCACCAAGAACACGAAAAACGGAGCTCAAACGAGGGAGTTATGAGCCGTCGAAGTTGTAAGGGCAATTTTGTCATTTGACAGAAACGTATTACACAGGGGCCCAAATAGATAATGGCACCCCTGTCTTCCACACGTCTGTACCCGGATCCGAAAAAATCGTCGTGAAAGCCATGGAAAGAGGTGTGAATGAGAGAGGTTCTCTTCCCCTAGGACTCTAGGCCTATATCTACCCTCCCCAGGTTGCCAAAACGCTTCACTTTGAGCGTTTTCACTGAGCTTTACTCAAAAACCTAGCCTGCAAAAATTCACGTTTTTCCTGCGAGTGGAGCCCCGGAAACACGAGCAACACCAGCCAGGTGCAAGGTAAGCCTCAAATCCATGTTTTTATGTATTTATTAATTAGAAAACTAATTAGAAAAGCATGAAAAAAATTAGGAAAAAATCTGATTTTTTGGGAACTTTATGCACGCTACTGTTGGAGCGTGATTTCACGGATCAAAACTCATCTGTTTGAAAATCGCACCGTCCAACTAGTACACAAGAGACCCAAGAGCAAACCCTTTAAATTTGGGAGTGATCCAACGGTGGATTTCTCCATAAAACCCAAAAACCAGTACCTAGGGATGTTTTTAGGAACTTGGGAAAAACCGTTTAAAAAACATTTTTTTTGGAGAAATCAATGCAAAAGGATGATAGAAATGGAAACTAGACAAAATTTGGAACAAAATGGTTCAAAAACCAAGTGATTTGGACACCTGTAGGGTCACCGGAGATCACCAGAAGCCGGTCGTCTTCTCAGGCGCCGGTTTCCGCATTGCTGGTGTAAACCGGTGTAAACTGGGCTGCCCGTGTAACCCAGTGTACACTAGGTGCCGGTGTAACCCGGTGTAAACTGGGGCTGCCGGTGTAACCCAGTGTACACTGGGCGCCGGTGTAACCCAGTGTAAAGCAGGGCTGCTGGTGTAAACCAGTGCACCCGCCAAACACCCTATAAATTAATAAATATTAATTTATGAAGTATTTTCACTTAAAATTGATTTTTGGGAGCTAGAGGAGTCCAAATCACGATCCGAAAGATGCGTTGTGACCGTATTGATGACGCGGACCTAGTTTTAACTCAAAAACTTATAAATGACCACTTTTTATTTAGAAAAATTTTAAAATAGTGATGTGACATGTACAGGTGCACTTGAATATACCAGTTAAAGGGAGTTATTAGCAAGCTAGTGGTCTCACACTGAGGTAGGTGACGACAACTAATGTTTTGCCTTGATTTTTAAACCATGTTTAAACATAGCATCATGTGTGATTGTGTTTTAAAAATGCAATTATTATTTACCGTGGATTTCATGTGACATTGCGTATAGGATGGTTATACCAAATTGAAATCTTTTACTGAATAAACTTATTTAAAATGCTTTTACAAGCATGATGTTAATTTGTTATGCTTAATTAGAGACTTATTTCTTATTATATATATAGAAAATGCATGGATTTACATGGAAATGAGAATAAAGGCTTATTAGCTGGTCCTTTTGTAGGCTAACCCCAGGATGAGGGGCATGTCTTGGGGATTGCAAGCTATAAGTGCTCTTGAGTTTTAGCATATACATATGATTTCCGTGTTTTATATTTGATGACGGGTGCTCTCGCCCGGTGGGCATCATGCTAGGAGGGATAGGGCCGGCCACCCACCTTCCGAGATTATGATGTGATGAGTTTGTGATATGATAGACACACCGCCCATAGATGGCATTCGGTAGGGGTTTGGTAACATGGATAGTCCACACTACCGGTCTGAGCCTTTCCATGGGGACAGACACTAAGTCTCCCGTTATGGTGTCCACGGGGAGCGGCGGTGGTTGATACCCATGGAGGGTTGCCACTGCAGCATGATGGCCCATATTCTTATTATGTGTGCATGTATGATGAGCATGGTTATGGATGATATGCCTGGGTGTGACGACACTTAGAGGTTGACTACGTGTACTCCTGATCAGGGATGTTAGTGCGATGTGGTGGGACCCATTACCTTAGGGTGCCCTTATTCTGGTTGTATGCTCCATTTTATTGATTCATGTCATGTTTTAACTCCTTGAATTTTATGTTTTAGCATATGGAATAAATTGGCATTTATTGAACATGGCATTATGATATCACTATTTTCATAAATGTTAGATTTTTCATCAGTATTGTTCATTATTTCTTTCATTTATTACATTAATTGTCTATATACCTACACAAGTGATAGCTTGCTGAGGCATTGATTTGTTTTGCAATGCCTTAGATCTCGAGCGCAATAACAGGAACGGCAAGGCTGTTTAGAAGCCGTGAGAGCTGCTGAAGACCATTTTTCTATAGTGTTAGACAGTGATGTGAGTCATTACATAGGATTATCATTTGGATTTTATTATGGACTGCATATTTTATAATTGGATGTGATTTAGATCTTTGGACATATGTTGGACATTTATATGGGATGTTATGATGGATAGACCCTGGGCCATATTATTATTGTCTTTTGGACGTTTATTTGATTTAAAATAAAGGCGCCTATTTATTTGACGTTGATTTATACGCGGATTATTTATTTATGTTTAAATTACATGTCCACCATTTTTGAGAAAGGAAAATTAACACCCAGAGTTTTAAGATAGGTTTAGTAAAATGTTAAATAAATCTTTTCTCATGGGATCCCAAATGCTCTTATTTAAAATACCATTATTATTTTAAAAAAAATCGGGGTGTTACAAAGTTGGTATCAGAGCCCAGTCTAGTCCATCATAATCCTTGTGAATGTCCATTTATATGTGAAAAACAGTCCATAATAGTTGTAAAGAGAGAAATTATGAGAGAGGGACTTACACTTAGTGACATGTAAAATTTTGACGGATGGCTCCTCGGAGAAGGACAAGGTCTACCCCTGCTACACCCGTGGCTCCACCTGCTGAGTCCTCTGATCAAGGGGATCGAGATGCTGAGTTATTGAATTATTTAATGTCAGGACTCGTACCACTTATACAGCAGCAGGTTAGGACAGCTATTGACGCAGCTAACCCTAGCCCTATTCCACCACCTAAAGTGGCACCCATGGTTTTGTCAGTTCAGTCCTCACAACTAGTACAGGAACCATCAGTACCTAGAGCCACGGAGGGCGATGCTACGAGTGACTCTAAGAAGACTGACAAATTATTGGAAAGGTTTCAAAAGATGGTGAAACCCTTTTATGGTGATGGTAACACGGAGGAGGCCAAGCGATGGTTATTTGAGGTGGAGAGGACATTCGACGCTATGAAGATCTCACCAGATGATCAAGTTAGAGTAGCCTCCTACTTGCTGAAAGGTGAGGCCGGCTTCTGGTGGCAGACTTTCACACTCACCCGACCAAATCTGACCGAGACGATGACATGGGCAGCCTTTAAACAGGCTTTCGACACTCAGTATTTTCCACCTCATGCATTGCAGTCCATGAAGAAGGAGTTTGCCACCCTAGAGCAGAGAGATATGATGGTTCAGCAGTACCTGAACCGATTTACACGACTAAGGAGATTTGCACCTCACGCACTGGCCTCAGACGTAGAGGCAACTGACAGATTTGTGGATGGGTTGACCCCTTGGCTGAGAAATCGAGTGATTTCTTCGTGACCCACTTCTGTGCGAGATGCTGCTGATATGGCGTCCATGCATGAGAAGAACTCTCTCAGGACTAGAGGGAGTGCGTTCCAGCCCTTTAAGGGCAAGCAGCCGTTTGGTGCGATGCAGACACATGGGGCATCAGGTCATCCACCACAGGCCAAGTTTAAGAGAGACACTGAGAGGAAGAGATGTGATAGGTGCAAGGGTTGGCACCCTGGGCGAGGGTGTAATAGATTCGACCGACCACAGCAGCAGAGGCAACCCCAATCACAGAGACAGCCCTATACACCTTACCAGAGACAGCCATACAGGTGTTTCAATTGTGGAGACATTGGCCATTTCATTAAGGACTATCCTAAGGGACAGGGAGAGAGGCAGACCGAGATGGGAGCAGAGGCAACTAACGTGCTGCGTAGCCAGGGAAGAGTATTTGCCATCACGTCAGGACAGGTGCAGGCATCACACCAGGTCGTAGAATGTACTCTTCTAGTCTCGGATAGACATGCCAAAGTTCTTTTTGACACAGGGTCTACACATTCTTTTATATCATGTATTTTTGCATCTTGCCTTGATGTATGTGTACACAAACTAGCATTTGGATTAGATATTATGACATAAGTGGGAGAGACAGTAGAGACTACAGAATATCTTAGAGATATACCTGTAGAGATATTAGGCGTGAGTATGGACACAGACTGCATCTTACTAGACATGGTAGACTATGATGTTATTCTTGGGATGGATTGGCTAGCCAACTATGGGGCTATGGTAGACTGCCGAAAGAAGCGAGTCACTTTTCTTATACCTGGGCAACCAGAAATAGTGTTCCAGGGTAGGAAAGAGCAGACAGGTACATGCATCATTTCTGCTATGAAGGTGGCATGATTTTATGCACGAGGGTGTAACGCATTCCTCGCATATGTGACTGTTGAGGAACAGGAGCAGCCACAGCTTGACGAGATTGATGTTGTCCATGATTTTGCTGATGTATTTCCTGAGGAATTACCAGGATTGCCGCCAAGTAGGGAGATTGACTTCACCATTGACTTGGTGCTGGGTACATCGCCTATCTCTAAGGCACCATACAGGATGGCTCTAGCAGAGTTGAGAGAACTTTAGGTACAATTGCAAGAGTTACTGGATAAGGGCTTCATCAGGCCGAGTGGATCACCATGGGGAGCACCAGTCCTTTTCATGAAGAAAAAGGATGGATCACTGAGACTGTGCATTAACTATCGGTTGTTGAATGGTGTTACTATAAAGAACCGATACCCTTTGCCACGCATAGATGATTTATTTGATCAGCTCCAATCGGCACAAGTGTTCTCCAAGATAGATCTGAGGTCAGGGTATCATCAGCTGAGGGTTAGAGAAGAGGATATCTCGAAGACTGCCTTTAGGAGTGGTTATGGTCATTATGAGTTCCTAGTGATGCCATTTGGATTGACGAACGCACCTGCAGTGTTCATGGATCTAATGAACCGTGTCTTTCGAGCTTATTTGGATAAGTTTGTGATTGTATTCGTGGATGACATCTTGATTTATTCGCCTAGTCATGATACACATAGGGAGCATCTCCACACGGTATTAGACACACTTCGTCGACATCAGTTGTATGCCAAGTTCAGTAAGTGTGATTTTTGGTTAGACCAGGTGCATTTCTTAGGCCATGTCATATCTAAAGATGGAGTGGCCGTGGATTCAACAAAAGTAGAGGCAGTACTACACTGGGAGAGGCCCAAGACAGTGACTGAGATACGCAGTTTTCTCGGTTTGGCAGGGTATTATCGTCGCTTCATAGAGGGATTCTCTAAGATCGCGTTACCATTGACCACCCTGACCAGAAAAGACACTCAATTTGTGTGGACCGAGGCTTGTGAGGAGAGCTTCCAAGAGCTCAAGAGGAGACTTACTACTGCTCCAGTATTGACCTTACCATCAGGTACAGGCGGTTATGTAGTTTATTGTGACGCCTCTGGCAAGGGATTAGGAGCAGTGTTGATGCAACATGGGAAGGTAATTGCTTATGCGTCTAGACAGCTGAAGACACATGAGGTAAATTACCCAACACATGATTTGGAATTAGCAGCGGTGGTATTTGCGTTGAAGTCCTGGAGACATTATCTTTATGGCGAGAGATTTGAGGTATTCACTGATCACAAGAGCCTCAAGTACTTCTTTACTCAAAGCGAATTGAATATGAGGCAGCGCAGATGGATGGAGTATCTCAAGGACTTCGACTTCACCATACAGTACCATCCTGGGAAGGCTAATGTTGTTGCAGATGCCCTGAGTAGGAAGGCGGGTGTGATGATTGCCAATTTGACAACTCGGTCTAAGTTCTTTGACAGGATCTTAGAGGCACAGGGCAAAGACAAGGAAACACAGGATCTGACAGATAAGACAGATTTTTTTAGGGGACCAGATGGAGGGGTTAGATTTAAGGGAAGGTTGGTAGTACCAGCAGATGACGAATTGAAGCGCGAGTTACTTCAAGAAGCACACCAATCCCCTTATACAATTCATCCTGGGGGTACGAAGATGTATCAGGATCTCAAGAGGCATTTTTGGTGGAATGGTATGAAAAAGGAAGTTGGAGAGTGCGTTGCACGATGTTTGACCTGTCAGCAGGTCAAGGCTGAGCATCAGCGTCCATCAGGACTACTTCAGACACTGGACCTTCCAGAGTGGAAGTGGGACCATATTACCATGGACTTCGTTCTGAGTCTTCCGAGGACTGCTAGCGGCCACGACATGATATGGGACGTTGCGGACAGGTTGACCAAATCCGCTCATTTCCTTCCTATTTGACAAAATCAAACCGTGGATAGCTTAGCGAAATTATATGTTAAGGAGATCGTCAGTCTACATGGCGTTCCCTTGACAATTATATCGGATCGAGATACGCGATTTACCTCAAAATACTGGAAGAGCGTGCAAGAGGCATTGGGGTCGAGACTAAAATTCAGCACAGCATTCCATCCTCAGACAGACGGACAGAGCGAGAGGACCATCCAGACTATTGAGGATATGCTACGAGCCTGTGTTATGGATTGGAAGGGTAGCTGGGAAGATCATTTACCTTTGGTGGAATTTGCTTATAATAATAGTCATCACGCTAGTATTGGCATGGCTCCATATGAGGCACTTTATGGCTGACCTTGTCGGTCACCTTTATGTTGGAGTGATGTAGGAGAAAGACGCGTGGTGAAATCTGAGTTAGTAGAAGAATGTGCAGAGAAAGTCCAACTCATTCGGAAGAGGTTACTGACAGCTCACAGTCGACAGAAAAGTTATGCAGACAAGAGGCGAAAGGACTTAGAGTTCTCTGAAGGTGAGCATGTATTCTTGAAGGTTTCTCCCATGAAAGGGGTGTTGAGGTTTGGAAATAAAGGGAAGCTTAGCCCCAGGTATATTGGACCTTTCGAGATCTTACGCAGAGTTGGAGCTGTGGCATATCAGCTAGCCTTACCATCACAGCTAGCAAATGTACATGACGTCTTTCATGTGTCTATGCTGAGGAAATATGTGCCAGATTCCTCACACGTATTGGAGCAGATCCCAGGAGAGCTATAGTCTGACATGACGTTTGAAGAGAGACCAGTGCGCATCCTAGATACAAGAGTCAAGGAGTTAAGGAATAAGACCATTGCTTTGGTCAAAGTCCTTTGGCAGCATCATTCAATACAGGAGGCCACCTGGGAGACTGAGGAGGAGATGCGAAAGATTCATCCAAAGTTATTTACATAGAGGTATGTAGCTAAATTTTGAGGACGAAATTTTTATAAGGAGGGAAGAATGTAATATCCTTAATTTTTAGGATAAAATAGGAAATAAATAAATAAATAAATAAAAATAAAAATTTATAGATAGAAATTTTTCCTGAAAACATAATAATTAGAAAGTGCTCGTCGATACGAATCCAACGCCACCAAGAATGCAAAAAACGGAGCTCAAACGAGGGAGTTATGAGCCGTCGAAGTTGTAAGGGCAATTTTGTCATTTCACAGAAACGTATTACACAGGGGCCCAAATTGATAATGGCACCCCCATCTTCCACATGTCTGTACCCGGATCCTGCAAAATCGCAGGAGAAGCCATGGAAAGAGGCGTGAATGAGAGAGGTTCTCTTCCCCTAGGACTCTAGGCCTATATCTACCCTCCCCAGGTTGCCAAAACATTTCACTTTGAGCGTTTTCACTAAGCTTTACTCAGAAACCTAACCTGCAAAAATTCACGTTTTTCCGGTGAGTAGAGCCGCGGAAACACGAGCAACACCAACCAGGCGCAAGGTAAGCCTCAAATCCACATTTTTATGTATTTATTAATTAGAAAACTAATTAGAAAAGCATGAAAAAAATTAGGAAAAAAATCTGATTTTTTGGGAACTTTGTGCACGCTACTGTTGGAGCGTGATTTCATGGATCAAAACTCATCCGTTTGAAAATCGCACCGTCCAACTAGTGCACAAGAGACCCAAGAGCAAACCCTTTAAATTTGGGAGTGATCCAACGGTGGATTTCTCCATAAAACCCAAAAACTAGTACCTAGGGATGTTTTTAGGAACTTGGGAAAAACCATTTAAAAAACATTTTTTTTGGAGAAATCAATGCAAAAGGATGATAGAAATGGAAACTAGACAAAATTTGGAACAAAATGGTTCAAAAACCATGTGATTTGGACACCTGTAGGGTCACCGGAGATGACCGGAAGCCGGTCGTCTTCTCAGGCGTCGGTTTCCGCATCGCCGGTGTAAACTGGGCTGCCCGTGTAACCCAGTGTACACTGGGTACCGGTGTAACCCGGTGTAAACTGGGGCCGCCGGTGTAACCCAGTGTACACTGGGCGCCGGTGTAACCCGGTGTAAAGCAGGGCTGCTGGTGTAAACCAGTGCACCCGCCAAACACCCTATAAATTAATAAATATTTATGAAGTATTTTCACTTAAAATTGATTTTTGGGAGCTAGAGGAGTCCAAATCACGATCCGAAAGATGCGTTGTGACCGTATTGATGACGCGGACCTAGTTTTAACTCAAAAACTTATAAATGACCACTTTTTATTTAGAAAATTTTTAAAATAGTGATGTGACATGTACAGGTGCACTTGAATATACCAGTTAAAGGGAGTTATTAGCAAGCTAGTGGTCCCACACTGAGGTAGGTGACGACAACTAATGTTTTGCCTTGATTTTTAAACCATGTTTAAACATAGCATCATGTGTGATTGTGTTTTAAAAATGCAATTATTATTTACCGTGGATTTCATGTGACATTGCGTACAGGATGGTTATACCAAATTGAAATCTTTTACTGAATAAACTTATTTAAAATGCTTTTACAAGCATGATGTTAATTTGTTATGCTTAATTAGAGACTTATTTCTTATTATATATATAGAAAATGCATGGATTTACATGGAAATGAGAATAAAGGCTTATTAGCTGGTCCTTTTATAGGCTAACCCCAGGATGAGGGGCATGTCTTGGGGATTGCAAGCTATAAGTGCTCTTGAGTTTTAGCATATACATATGATTTCCGTGTTTTATATTTGATGACGGGTGCTCTCGCCCGGTGGGCATCATGCTAGGAGGGATAGGGCCGGCCACCCACCTTCCGAGATTATGATGTGATGAGTTTGTGATATGATAGACACCTGCCCATAGATGGCATTCGGTAGGGGTTTGGTAACATGGATAGTCCACACTACTGGTCTGAGCCTTTCCATGGGGACAGACACTAAGTCTCCCGTTATGGTGTCGACGGGGAGCGGCGGTGGTTGATACCCATGGAGGGTTGCCACTGCAGCATGATGGCCCATATTCTTATTATGTGTGCATGTATGATGAGCATGGTTATGGATGATATGCCTGGGTGTGACGACACTCAGAGGTTGACTACGTGTACTCCTGATCAGGTATGTTAGTGCGATGTGGTGGGACCCATTACCTTAGGGTGCCCTTATTCTGGTTGTATGCTCCATTTTATTGATTCATGTCATGTTTTAACTCCTTGAATTTTATGTTTTAGCATATGGAATAAATTGGCATTTATTGAACATGGCATTATGATATCACTATTTTCATAAATGTTAGATTTTTCATCAGTATTGTTGATTATTTCTTTCATTTATTACATTAATTGTCTATGTACCTACACAAGCGATAGCTTGCTGAGGCATTGCTTTGTTTTGCAATGCCTTAGATCTCGAGCGCGATAACAGGAAAGGCAAGGCTGTTGAGAAGCCGTGAGAGCTGCTGAAGACCATTTTTCTATAGTGTTAGACAGTGATGTGAGTCATTAAACAGGATTATCATTTGGATTTTATTATGGACTGCATATTTTATAATTGGATGTGATTTAGATCTTTGGACATATGTTGGACATTTATATGGGATGTTATGATGGATAGACCCTGGGCCATATTATTATTGTCTTTTGGATGTTTATTTGATTTAAAATAAAGGCGCCTATTTATTTGACGTTGATTTATACGCGGATTATTTATTTATGTTTAAATTACATGTCCACCATTTTGAGAAAGGAAAATTAACACCCAGAGTTTTAAGATAGGTTTAGTAAAATGTTAAATAAATCTTTTCTCATGGGATCCCAAATGCTCTTATTTAAAATACCATTATTATTTTTAAAAAAATCCTAGGTGTTACACATTCTTTCTCATCTTCTTTACCCACACTCTCTATTCCACCAGCCCATTTGTTTGCCTAACCACCACTAGCCACCACTCTCTCTCTCTCTCTCTCTCTCTCTCTCTCTCTCTCTCTCTCTCTCTCTCTCTCTCTCTCTCTCTCTCTCTCGTCTCTTTTTCTCTATTATTGGCCGATACATACTGGGCGGTGGCCCTTTGTCGCTAACTGATGAGTTCTTTCTCATCACACTTAACACCATCTCATAACTCGCACCCTCTCTTTCTTGGCACCTACATTGTTCTCGAATCTCTCATTTCCCCTGTTCCCTTAACAATCACCTATCACCATCGCACCATTCTCCCTCCTCTCTACTGGCTGAAACCATCACAACCTGCCACACCACACCAGCCTACCTCTATCAGCCCAACATAGACCGGCCACCACATAACACCTCCTCCTCACTTTCCCATTCTCCCTTTGTCTGCTTGATAGTTTCTACACTACAATCGTAAGAGGCTGGTGAATTTCTTTCCTTTCACTCATTTTTACTGTTAGAAATAAAATGCAACTTATGTTTTACTTCAAATCCCTTGTCTCTCCCTCAGCTCCCTGTGTTTTGGGCATTTCCCTAGGACAAAGGAAGAAGAAGATGGATTTTTTAGGAAAAAATCCATTTTTACCCTTTGTACTTTAATTCTAATCCATCCATATCCTAGTTTTGTATTTTCTCTATTTTGTCTTCTTCTTTTTTTATGGTTTGCATTATTCAAGTTTTTTTTATTCTCAAATTAATTATAGGAATCAGTTAATTTAATTCTAATTGATTTAAGCCTAATTGAATCAATGGTTTGACTTAAACCAAAAGGATAACTTTAATTCTTGATCTTTCTTTCATCAAAATTTAAAGAAATTAATAGATTTAGTCCATAGGACATCTCCTAGTTAATTCACTATCCCCAATCTTCACTCTAAAAACCAAAAACATGATCTAATCCATCCAAAATCATTCTTCAGCCCAGATCATCAGAATTTTGGAGAATATGCTCAAGCCAGCCGTTGGATCTTTAATCAGAAGTACCAGTGAGAGATTGATGAAGGCTAATCAATGTTTATGACATCATATTCGAAGAATTTTATCATAATCAAGCTAGGGATGTAGATTTTATTTATTTATAGTTAATTTTTTATCTTTTTGAATTTGGACTTCTGTAATTTTCATTGGTTAAATAGATTTTAGTTTACAGTTCATTGTTATTTACTTTTCACCATATCTTTTAATTCTTAGACAATTAAATTTTATTTACACTTCATCTTTTTTAAGTCCAGTCCCTATGGGATCAACCATACTTGCATTAGCTACACTACAATATCATGTGTAGTTGTGGGAAAATAATCAACAAGCTTTTGGTACCATTGGCAAGGACTTACAACGAAGTTTTCATAAAATTTAATAAAAAAATAAAAAAAAATCAAAATTTTTAGGAATTGCGTTGTTTGAGCATTTTAGGATATTTTAGGTGCGTTTTAATTTTTCTTAATGTATAATCACAATATTTCCTGATTTTTGATATTTATTACTATTTTTACATTTCAATAAATTGGAAAAAGAGGAATTCAAAGACAACTTCAATTAGGATAGCCAACTTTTTATTTTGAGTTAATTGTGGTGAGGACACCTTGTATTTTGTTTATCATAATTCATTTAAAAGGTTGTGATAATACCGATCAAGGGTGGACCATTGTAACCTGGAAGTAGAGGTGAAATATAAAAGGTCCTGCTCTTGTACGAGAAGATCTTATCTAAGGCCCCACCATGAGCAATCCTAGCTCCTTAAAATTCCTAGATTAGGGTTTGCATTGTTTGGTAGTATAATTCCCATGGATAAACAATTCCCTCTTTAATGATGATGACCCACCTCTCGTCCTAAATAATAATGATGTTTCCTTCACGGACAAGCAATTTGCTCATTGATGTTGATGATCCTCCACCTCCATTTAATGATAATATACATCCATGGAGGAATCATTCTCAACCATATGGAAATAGGAGAAGGAAATATAAAAGGGAATGGGACCAACTTAGAGCACTTGAGGGTAATTGGTGTAACCAAAATCCTCGTGGGAAAACACTAGGAGACTTTTTGCAACCTATTATACTATCACACTTTCATGTATACTTTTACATCCAAACCCTTGTATGATTGAATTAAAGATGGGACTAATTCAATTACTTCCTAAATTTTATGAGTTGAATAGTGAGAGTCCTTACCTACATTTAAAAGAATTCAATGAAGTGTGCATTACCCAATATACACAAAACATTGAATTAGATATGGTAAGTCTCAAACTATTTTCTTTTTCTTTAAAGGAAAAAGCTAAGATGAGGTTTCGTTCACTGCCAGCAGATTCCATACAAACATGACAAGAAATGGCTAGGAAGTTCTTAAATAAGTTCTTTCTTGTATATAAGACAAATACACTCTACCAAAATATAATGAATTTTACTTAGATAGATAAAGAAACTTTCTATCAATGCTGGGAAAGATTCAAGAAATTATTGTTAACGTGTCTACATCATGAATATGAACCTTGGTATGTCATTAGCTTCTTTTATGAAGGACTTAATTCTGATATGTACTAATTTGTTGAAATGTGGTGCAAAGGCAATTTCTTAAATAAACAACCTGAAGAGGTGCAAGAGTATTTGGAATGGCTGGCATAGAGTGCACAAACTTGGGTTGATTCAAAAAAAGTAGGTTAACTAAGCACGCCCAAGTCCACCACCACATCCACTAGGGGGAATATATGCTATGACTGAAAAAGATAATATGAATACTAAGATAGCATCCTTAGCTAAAACAATTGAGGCCATGGAAATAGGAATAATTCCTTTAAGAAAGTCGAACAGGTGTGTGAAAATTTTTAAGGTAATACACACCCCACTCAGGAATGTTCCATCGCTCCTACATTTTAGGATGTGATTCATGAACATACACATTCTTATGAGAAACATTTTCCCCCATCTTCAAAGACATAATTTCAATTGCAGTAATCATCCTATTGTTAGTTGGGGAAATGAATATAAAGTCGATGTCTCATATAAGGCCTAATACCACCAACTGCCACAAGGATCACTTGCTCTTGAACCTTACCTTCCTCCACCTAAGAGGAAAGTGGAGGATAATTTTCATTAATCCATGCAATACTAGGAGAAGAAAATCGCTCACATTAAAGCCCAATTAATTCCAAATGCTGCAGACCATTGACAAAGGGCAATGTCCTATCCCCCCAAATGAAAACCTTGATGATATTTGTGGTAGGTGAGATTAATTCTTCAGTTACAAACATAGAAAAAACAAAAAGAAATTACCATTCTTCATAGTGGTAAAATAATTAAGAAATTTAGTCCTAAAAAGGTTGAGATAGTAATGAAACCTGTTAGAAAGGTAAAATAGTTGATAAGAAAAATGTCCCACCCATTAAGCCGTATGACATCATTGCTCCATATTCACAAAGGCTACAACAAGCTTCCAAAATTGTCTCTAATTATTAGAAGCAGCTCAGAGATGTATTTATCTTGCCTTGTGATAAAAGGAAAGATTCAACATTGCAAGATAAATTCACTCACCTTTCCATTTCAGAGACCTGTCTAGCTCATTTTGTATGGGACCTAGGGAAGTTTCAAACTCTATAAAAAAAAATTTACCTTTGAAAATTTTCCATGTGTAATAATTATCCACCTTAGTTTTTCTTTTCAGAACTTTTCTTTTCTACATCTCCCATTTTTCATTTCTCAATGCATTATCATTATAATACTTTTTAAACATTCCAGTTGGAAAATTTATAATTTTGCAAATTCTAGTTTTTTTAGTTTTTTAGATTATTTCCTGGATTTAAAAAAAATGAAAATTTTTTGGCCAAATCCTACACTATGATTAGAATTGGATTTTCTAAAGTATAGCCTATATAACTTTAGCTTATTAATGAAATTGAACATAATTAATTCATCATTTTACTCATTTTCTAAAGTATTCCATAAAAGCTAAGTCTCATATCACATCTATACACACAATTGCATATATGTAGCTTAAATTGACAAGTAGTGAGTTTTAGAGCCATTCATTTTTTTTAAGAACTTACAAAAGTTCCAAAATTTTCCTTAGAGTGCTTAAACTAAAATTTGACCCCATTAATTTTTAAATTTGGCCAATTATCTAAATTATTAGAATATTACCTTTAAATTTCTAGAAGTTCATTGAATATGATAGATTATAGGAAACCGAGAAAATGATTTAGGTCATCCTTGTTGTTAACCTAGAGACATAAAGCCTACCCATGAGTATTTTTACCACTAGTTAGCCAATTTGAACCTTTCATATAAGCCTTTTCTTTTCTCACCCAAATCACCTTTACCCATAGTAACCCAGTATAAATTATCCATGACCTATTTTCTTCAAATGATAAGTTAGTGATGAATGAAGAAATACCCTTAGTTGCAATAAAAGTAGAAAAGAAATTTCAAGTAAAGAAATGTTGTTCAAAGATATTCAAAAGTGTTGAAAAAGAAAAGTTTGAAGAATGCAAAAAAGTGAAAAGATGAATAAGTATTCACTTTAGGAAAACGAGTAAAGAATAATTGTCAACTTTAGTAGAAGACCTCTACTTATTTTTGAAAAAATTGAATATACTTTATACCCTTTCTTTTGCACCCTGTCCTAAGCCCACATTTTGTCCCAATTAAAGACTTATTGGTTTTAGGATGGATATAGTCTCGATGAGGATATGAATGGATAGGATTTAAAGAGTAGTATTTATAAATGTTGAAAGGTAGTGGCATCCATTCTAAAGGGATCAAAACGAAATTCCTTAGTAACTCCCGTTCCTTCATGGATATGTGTGAGATAAATTTTCTTTTATTTACTTTGCTCACATATTTAAAAGAGAGATATGATTTGAACACTTTATTAGAGAGATTCTATTTTTGAGTATATGTCATTAGTGAGGATTGAGGTCAAAACATATTTGAAATGAAGTTCAAAAGTTATAGAATCTTTAGAGATAAAGATTATTCTACATGTAAACTGTATACACACACTCACTCTGAGATTTGAGCTTAAGTGGAATGTTTTTAGCATATGGGTAGAGTTTTGAATTCTTCATTCATTTTTATTAGTATGCTAAAGTTGATTGATTTATTAAATATAATTATCTGAGGAAAAAGTGGGAGTTGACATGAAAATAATTTTGGAATTTTGTGATTTGGTTTTTCGTATATCTTGCTCGAGACTAGTAAAATGCTCGTTGGGGGATGTGTTAAGTGTTCAATATCATTCAAAATACCCTTAATCTAGCATCTAATTAAGTCATCTCATCTATCACTTTTGAAATTTTACTTAAAATTTTTCATTTTAGCTCCAATTGACCATCCAACCATTGATTTGCAAAATTTAATGGTCAAATGATCGTCAGAGCTGATCAGATGTATAACGTATAGTTTAGATGATTCTAATTTAGTCCTATGTTTTGTAGATTAACCAAATTGGGATTAGAGGGACCAAATCAACAAGGAGAAAATTGCTTGGAATTGAAGAAATTGAAGAAAATTAAGTACAAAAGTTGGATAAGAGGTAAGAAAAAGGAGTTTGAATTAAAATCAAACTCCTCTGGACATCTATGACAAGGGGTAGAAGGTTAAAGAAGAAGAAAAAGCCACAAGGATGGTGGATCTGCCCATTGCCCTCTTCTTTCTCTCTCTTCTCCCTTCTCTCTTTCTCTCTCTTCTCTTTCTCACGCTCCCTCTCTTCTCTTCTCCTCCCTCTCTCTCTCTCTCTCTCTCTCTCTCTCTCTCTCTCTCTCTCTCTCTCTCTCTCTCTCTCTCTCTCTCTCTCTCTCTCTCTCTCTCTACCAACCTCCTCTCTACTTCTCCAAAGACACTAGGCTGGCACCTTCCTCTCACCCTCTTTCCCTCTCTACTTCATGCACTAAACCAAACCACCCTATCTTCCTCTGTCTGCACACACTCTCTCTTCTCCTCTTTCTCCCTCATTCTTTCTCATCTTCTTTACCTACACTCTTTAGTCCACTAGCCCACCTACCTACCTAACCACCACCGGCCACTACCTAACATCCTCTCTCTCTCTCTCTCTGCTATTGCCCAACACACATCGGCCAACAACCTGGTGAGACCTCTCTCATTGTGCACGAGGCCCTCTCCTTTCTCACACACTGTCTTTCTTTGCACCCACACTATTCTCCGATCTCTCATTTCCCCTATCCCCAGCAATCCACTATCATTGTTGCACCAGTCTCCCTCCTCTCTGCTAACTGGAGCCATCACAATGTGCAACATTGAGCCAACCTAGCTCTGTCAGCCCAACACAAACCAGCCACAGTGCAACACGTCCTCCTTAGTTTCCTGTTTTCCCTTTGTCTACCCAACAATTTCTCCACCGCAACCGCAGGAAGTCAAAGAATTTCTTTCCTTCCATATCCCAATTTTGCCTTTTCTCTATTTTGTCTTATTCTTTTCCATGGTTTGCTTTATTCTAGTTGTTTCATTCTCATATTAATTCTAGGAATCAGTTAATTTAATCTTAATTGATTTACGCCTAACTAAATCAACGGTTTAGCATAAACTAACAAGATAACTTTAATTCCTAATCATTCTTTCATCAAATTTCAAATCAATTCATATATCTAGTTCATAGGACATCTCCAAGTTGATTCACCATCTCTGATTTTCACTATAAAATTCAAAAACTCGATCTAAGTTGTCCAAAATTATTCTTTAACCCATATCATTAGAATTTTAAAAAATCTGTTCAGCCAAGCCATTGCATCTTTAATAAGAAGTATCAGTGAGAAATTGATGAAGGTCGATTGATATTTTTGATATCATATTTTAAGATTTTTTGTATTATTATCGAGCTAGTGAAGTAGATTTAATTTGTTTTTAGTTAATTTTTTGTCTTTTTGAATTTTCATTGGTTAAATAGATTTTAGTCTGTAGTTCATTGTTATTTACTTTTTTATCATTTCTTTTAAATTTTAGACAACTAAATTTTGTTTAAAATCAATCTTTTTAAGTCGAGTCCCTGTGGGATCGACTTTAATTACATCAGCTACACTATAATAGCATGTGCACTTATGGTAAAACAATCAACAAGTTTATGGCACACTTATCATGGATCTACAACAGAGTTTTCATAAATTTTAATAAAAAATTCAAAATTTTTAATAATTTTTTTTAAAATTTGCATTTTTAGATGCATTTTAAATTTTCATAGTGTATAATGACTATACTTAGTCAATTTTGGTACTTATTACTATTTTTACTTTTTAGTATATTGGAAAAAAAGGACTTCAATTAGGATAGTCAATTTTTTATTTTGAGTAAATTGTAGTGGCGACACCTTGTAGTTTTTTAATAGCAATTCATTTAAAAGGGATGTAATAATACAAGTCAAGGGTGGACCATCGTAACCTAAAAGTAGATAAAGAAACTCTCTAACAAAATATAATGAATTTTACCTAGATCGATAAAGAAAATTTCTATCAATGCTAGGAAAGATTCAAGGAATTATTGTTAACTTGTCTACATCATGGATACAAACTTTGGCATATAGCTTCTTTTATTAAGGACTTAATTCTGATATGCTCCAATTTTTTGAAATCATGTGCAATGGCAATTTCTTAAATAAACAACCTGAAAAGGCAAAAGAGTATTTAAAATGGTTGGCAGAGAGTGCAAAAACTTGGGCTTATTGAGAAAAAGTAGGTTACCCAAACAAGCCCAAGTCCACAACCACATTCACTAGGGGAGGAATATATGCTATGACTAAAAAAGATGATATGAATTGAAATAGCATCCTTAGCTAGAATAGTTGAGGCCATGGAAATGGGAAAATTTTCTTATAAGAAAGTCGACTAGGTGTGTGATATTTTTTAAAGTAATACACACCCCACTTAGGAATGTCCCATCTCCCCTGCAATTTCGAATGTGATTCATGAAACAAACACATTCTTATGACAAATATTTTTCCTCATCTTTAGAGACACATAATTTTAATTGGAGTAATCATCCTACTGTCAGTTGGAGAAATGAATATAATGCCGATGTCTCATATAAGGCCCAATACCACCAACAACCACTTGCTCTTGGACCTTACCTTCCTCCACCTAAGAGGGAAGTGGAGAATAACTTTCATCAATCCATGCAATACCAAGGAATAAAATTGCTCAAATTAAATCCTAATTAAAAGAGAACACAGAATCCTTGACTGAATTGAAGGACATGATGTTCCAAAAGTTGCAAACCATTGACAAAAGGTAATGCCCTATCCCACCAAATGAAAACCCTAATCATATGGATGTGGTAGGTGAGATTATTTCTTCAATTACAAACATGGAGCAAACAAAGGCAATTACCATTTTTCATGGTGGTAAAATAATTAAGAAATTTGGTCCTAAAAAGGTTGAGATAGTACCGAAACCTCTTAAAAAAAGAGGTAAAATTGTTGATAAGGAAAATGTCTCACCCACTAAGCCATATGACATCAATGCTCCATTTTCTTAAAGGCTTCATTAAGCTTCCAAATTGTCTCTAACTATGAGAAATAAACATGGAGATATATTTATCTTGCCCTGTGATAAAATGAGAAATTCAAAATTGCAAGATAAATTCATTCACCTTTCCTTTCAGAGGTCTATCTAGATCATTTTGTATGGGACCCAGGGAAGTTCCAAAACTCTGTAATTTTTTTATACCTCTTAAAATTTTCCATCTGCAATAATTACGTACCATTTTTTTTTTTTCAAAACTTTCCATATCTACATCTCCCACTTCTTCATTTCTCAATGCATTATCAACACCCTACTTTTTAAACATTGAGGACAATGTTCAGTTTATGTTGGGAGGTGTAGAATTCTAGAAAATTCTAGTATTTTATAGTTTTTCAGATGATTTCCTTGATTTTTTAAAAAAAATCTAAAAAATTTATTCCAATTCTTACACTATGATGAGAATTGGATATTCTATAGTATAGTCTAGATAACTTTAGGTTATTTAATGGAATTGAACATGATTAATTCATCATTTCACTTATTTTCTTAAGTATTCCATGAAAGCTAAGTCTCATATCACATCTGTACACATTGTTGCATATACATAGTCTAAATTGATAAGTAATTATTACTTAGAGATCCTATAGAAATTCAGTGGAGACCTATAACCTAAGTAAGTTTTAGAGCCATTCATTATTTTTAAGAGGTTATATATGTTCCAAATTTTTCTTTAGCATGCTTAAACTAAAATTTGATCCCATTAATTTTTAAATTTGGCCAATTATCTAAATTATTAGAATATTACCTATAAAATTCTAGAAGTTCATTGAATCTAATAGATTATAGGTAACTTTGAAAATGATTTAAGCCATCCTTGTTGTTAACCTAGAGAAATAATGCCTACCCATAAGTATTTTTACCACTAGTTAGCCAATTTGAACCTTTCATATAAGCCTTTTATTTTGTCAACCAAATCACCTTTACCCATAGTAACCCAGTATAAATTATCCATTACCTATTTTCTTCAAATGATAAGTTAGAGATGAATGAAGAAATACCTTTAGTTGTAATAAAAGTAGAAAGTGAATATCAAGAAAAGAAAAGTTCTTCAAAGATATTCAAAAGTATTGAAAAAAATGTTTGAAGAATGGAAAAAAGTGAAAATAAGAAGCAATATTCACTTTAGGCAAACGAGTAAAGAAGAATTGTCAACTTTAGTAGAAGACTCTATTTATTTTTGAAAAAATTTTGAATATACTTTATACCCTTTCTTTTGCACCCTGTCCTGAGCTCACATTTTGCCCCAATTAAAGAGCAATTGATTTTAAGATGAATATAATCTTGATGAGGATATAAATGGATAGGATTTAAAGAGAAGTATTTCTAAATGTTCAAAACATATTTTAGATGGTGTTCAAAAGTTATAGTCTATTTAAAGATAAATATTATTCTATATGTAAATTGTACACACACACACACACTCTCTAAAATCTAAGCTTAAGTGGAATGTTTTTAGCATATGGATAGGGATTTTAATTCTTCATTCATTTTTATTAGTATGATAAGGTTGATAGATTTGTTTAAGATAATTCTCCGAGGAAAAAGTGGGAGTTGACTTGAAAATAATTTTTAGAATTTTGTAATCTGATTTTTTGCATAGTTTTCTCTGGACTAGCAAAATGCTAGTTAGGAGGTGTGTTAAGTGTTCTATCTTAACCAAAATACCCTTAATCTAGCATCTAATTAGGTCTTCTCATCTATCAATTTTCAAATTTTACTTAAAATTTTTCATTTTAGCTCGAATTGACCTTTCAACTATTGATTTGCAAAATTTAATGATCAGATGATCATCTAAGCTAATCAGATGTATAACGTATGGTTTAGATAATTCTAATTTAGTCTTATGTTTTGCAAATCCTCCAAATTAGAATTAGATGGACCATATCAAGAAGGAGAAAAATGCTTGGAAAGAGAAGAAATTGAAGACAATAAGAAATTTAAGTACAAAAGTTGGATAAGAGATAAGAAAAAGAGTTTGAATCGAAATCAAACTCCTCTGGAAAATCTATAAAAAAGGTATAGAAGGTCAAAGAAGAAGAAAATGTTAGGGAGGTGGGTAGATCTCCCCCTCTGCCATTGCCTCTTCTTTCTCTCTTTTGTCTTTCTCATGCTCCCTCTCTTCTCCTCTCTATTTGTCTCTCCCTCCCTCTCTGTTTCTCTCCCTATCTCTCTCACTTTATTTCTCACTAGTTCGTTTCTCTCTCTCTCTTGTCCCTCTTATTCACTCTTTCTCTCTGACCACACTACTAGCCTCCTCTCTATTTCTCCATTGATGCTTGGACGACACCTCCTTGTCACACTCTTTCCCTCTCTGCGTCACGCATGAAGCCAGACCGCCCTATCCTCCTTTGTTTGCCCACACTCTCTATTCCACTTCCCAATGTCCTCTCTCTCTCTCTCTCTCTCTCTCTCTCTCTCTCTCTCTCTCTCTCTCTCTCTCTCTCTCTCTATTACTACCCAACACACACCAGCCAACAGCCCTCTGTCATCAGCTAGTGAGTCCTCTCTCGTCATGCCCAACACCCTCTCTTGTCTTGCGCACTCTCTTTTTCTGCACCTACACTATTCTCCAATATGTCTTTTCCTCTATTTCGCCAGCAATATGCTATCACACTAGTCTCCCTCCTCTCTGCTAACTGGAATGATCATAGCCTGCTGCACCATGCCATCTTTCCTCCATTTTCCCAACATAGCCACAGTATAGCACCCCCTCCTCATTTTCTCATTCTCCCTCAGTCTACCTGCTAGTTTCTCCACCACAAAAGCAAGAGGCCAGTGAATTTCTTTCTTTTCATTAACTTTCACTGTTAGAACACAAAACCCAACTTGGGTTTTAAATCAAATCCCTTATCACTCCTTTCTTTTCTCATTTGAAATAACTCCCTGTGTTTTTTGTGTTTCCCTCGGCTACGGGAAGAATTAGATGGAATTTTCAAAGAAAATTCTATTTTTACCCTTTGACTTTAATTCTAATTCCATCCATATCCCATTTTTGTATTTTCTCTATTTTCTCTTATTTTTTTCCATGGTTTGCTTTATTCTAGTTTGTGTTATACTCAGATTAATTCCAGGAATTAGTTAATTTAATCTTGATTGATTTAAGCCTAACCAAATTAATTATTTAGCTTAAACCAATAGGATAACTTTAACTCCTAATCTTTCTTTCATCAGATTTTAAATAAATTCATAGATCTAGTTCCTAGGAAATCTCCTAGTTGATTCACCATCCCTAATCTTGACTCTGAAAACTAAAAACTCAATCTAAGTTGCCCAAAATCAATTTTTAGCCAAGATCATCAAAATTTTGAGGAATCTACTCAATCCAACCATTAGATCTTTAATCAAAAGTACCAGTGAGAAGTTGTTGAAGGCCAATCATTGTTTATGATATCATATTTGAAGAATTTTTCATAATCAAGCAAGAGAAGTAGATTTTGTTTGTCTTTAGTTAATTTTCTATAGTTTTAAATTTGGATTTCTATAATTTTTATTGGTTAAATAGATTTTAGTTTATAGTTCATTGTTATTTGATTTTTATCATTTCTTTTAATTTTTAAACAACTAAATTTTATTTAGACTCTATCTTTTTAAGTTGAGTCCCCATAGATCGACTTGTATTTGCATCAGCTACACTATAATAGCTTGTGCACTTGTGATAAAACAATCAACATCAATCTGGAATGATCTACTCTGGCATGGTCTAGGCTAGATTGGATTTGGATTGGGCTGCTCCTCGGCTTGGATATGATCTAGACTGGGCTGCTTCTGGCCTGAACTAGATCTAGGTTTTGCCTGTGCTTGACTGTGCTTACTTGGGAAGCCTCTCAACTAGGCTTACATTTGGCCTATATTTAGGAGGTGAGTGGGGATGCTTGGAACAAGACTGGTTTCTCACTTCCACATTCCTCCAGCTCTGACACCACTATTAGGTTAGGAACTTAAAGCATTCACGCACAAAAAAAAAGCAAGACTAAATTTACATGGTTCGGCCAATTTGGGCTATATCCACGGGAAAAGGAAAAAAGAACTTGTTTTATGAGGATAGTGGAATGTCATACAAACAACTTTGGTTCTAATCATAATTCCATCCTAAAAATCATACATTTTCTCTAATCTAATCATAATTTCTAGATCCTAATTTTTTCAGGATTTTCAAATCAATCTCAATCAATCCTTGACTTACTACTTTTCCTCGATTGATTTTGATGATATGTTCTTTTTGGCAGGTTGGAATTAGTTCGATCACCAACTTCCATATGTAGATGGATCTTATCAATTTTTTGATGATTTGGGTAGTTGTTCATTATGCCAAAATCATGAATGTTGCTACTATTGATCTGGGCAGCAATTGATGCAAGGGTACCTAGATGATCAAACAACCATGCACTTAGTCCAAGTTTTTAAGAATATTCTTATTGCAACTAGGGTAGACTTATATTCTCCTAAAATCTTCTCATAGGATGCAACTTTACTAAAAGGACCAGCAAGATTGATGGTGATTATGTGAAGTTGTCCCTTGATTAGGAGTATTAGATCTCCCTAAGAGAGGATTACTTAGTATGGCACAAAGGCTTCTGTGTAGAATTTTTTGAATATAACCTCATTAGCATCTTGAATATGATAAAGGCATCCTTAAAGATTCAATATAAAACTCGTTCAAACCAAATTGCATGGACTTTCCAAACAAGCATTGGGGTGAAATTTATAGAGAGGACTTAAGGCACTACAAGCATGATAGAGAGTTATGCTGAGTGGTACCATAGCCTCATGTGCATCTAGGATTTTAGGTCTTTGATCAAGTCAAAGCTAATTTAGGTCGCTGCGAAAGTAAAGGAAATGGTAGAAGGCCCAGTGATGTGCCTTCAATCAAGAAAGAAGTCTTCTGTTGCAAAGAAAAAGCTAGATATGGAAGAAGAATTGCTAAAGCATCTAAACGATATATTCTTTCCCTTCTCGCTGTTCTTATCTTTGACTATCTTTGCTTGGATGAATAAGCACTAACCCTTTTGTCTATATATTCCAGATTAGCAAAGAAAGGACATAGTAAGAGGAGGAACATTTCTCACTGTACTTGCCATTAGTTTATTTATCTCCTTACTTCTATTGTAAATTCTAATATGTCTTCTCATTAAAGAGGATTTAGGTTTGCAAGTGGTGAGGAGGAAGTTCTAACTATCCAATGTACTGCTACTAAGAATCTTCCACCACCTCCCTATAAAAGCTTAGAGATGGAACCTCATGCCTAAATTGCAAAAACCGTCTTGGCAGGTAATGAAGCAACCGCCTCTGAAGCAATTGTTGAGATAACAACAATGCTACCATCATCACCATTACAAGGAGCTACTATTTCGGTAGTTCAAGAAAGTGCTCCTACACCTGGACCTATTCCAGGCATAATTGGGAAGGGCAAAGTTGTTGCTATGGTCAATTGGTTGGACAACATCAACTAGCTGATTATCAAGTTGATATTGTAGGTGATGTAGAAGGCTTTCATTGAGTCTAATGTCAGTGGCTTGTCAAGTTTGCAACCTATGTTTTCTTTATGGCATTAGAATATGACCAATTAGGAGTTTGAGACTTCTAGTCTCAAGGAGGTCCTTGACAATTATATGGTTGCTTCCATTGCCATGATTAGCCTTAACTCTTTAGGAGGTCAAGCCAAAAGAAAGTTAGATGATATGTTGGCTATGGCTCAAGGTGAACTGGCTGGTCATTGGATTGTCCAAGATGTGCTTCTAAATTTGGCTCATACTACATAATCTCACTGCCCAAAAAATGAGCAGTGTCTAGCAGATATTGATGTTGAGATTCAAAATCCATATGAAGAATGATCCAAAGTGATTACATGGATCAAGTCCATCAAGAGGGATTTACAAGAGAATATGATTGCAGTAGAGTACACCGCAAATCCAAGAAGTAGAACAAAATGTGTGTGATCTTGAAGAGCAGATTTGGGATCCTATCACTTTGTTGAACCTCCTAAAAGAGATTTTTAGAAAAGAAATGAAATCAAGCAAAGATGTACTCCACAGAGCATTTGAATCATTGATTTGTGAAGTATTGTAATCCATTTCTTTATGTGAATTAAATGTTTTTTGGCTCCATTTTTCATACTCTTAGTTTTTTCTTGCATTGCATGCCCATGTGTATGTACTTAGATTTGATTATGAATTTATTGTCATCAAATGGGACTTCAGGTATGAAGTCTGAGTGAGTAGGGATTTGTAATGATCACCTTTGGATTATTATAGAGGTCAAAGGAAATGGGAACATATGTGAGTGAGTAATAAACTATCTAAGAAGAAAGGAGTGAATTTAAATCATGTCAAGAAGAAAGGCTAGGGAAGTCAAGGCCCTAAGTCATGCCAAGAAGGAACACAAGGGAACTCAAAGAGACATATCCCAATAGCTAAGTACTTGTGAGGTCCTATGTCAAAGGTAGGGTATTTAGTATTGTTCATATTTTTACATCCTTTAATGGTACTTTTATATGAATGAGTGGCTAATTTATATTTAAGGCTATTGCGAGGTGCTTATGATGTTGCACAATTTTGTAAGGCGCTTTTGCATAGTATTGTTGGGTGCTTGTGGTGTTGCACAACATTCCAAGGTGCTTATTGCTCTTGCTTACTCAACTTATAGAAGATGCAGAAGGTTGTAGTGCTATGAAGGTTGCTTGACCTTTCTTTATCTCTCTTTTTCTCCTCTTCTTCTCTTTTCTCGAGGGTAATGCTTCTCAACGAATCTCCTGTTGAGGGAGCTATCTCATTTTGGCTCAAACTTTCCTTTAGAACAAGGTGATATAACAATCGGTCATTTTACTAATAAAAAAATGTCTCTCTTAAAGGAGCATAGCTTAGCTTTCTTATTGAATGCTCTTAACATGCTTGGTGGGGTTCTAGACTTTTTGAGCCTTTAAGCTGACTTCATCATGTGAATCCAATTCAGTTAGTCATATATCAATAGCTTGATATCTTCGTGTGGCATCTTGAGTAGTGACTCTAAGTGAGAGTGTTTGCACCTCTAGTGGTAGTGCTGCTTCACTTCCACAAATGAGGGAGTATGGAGTTTCTCCTATTCTAGTTCAATACGTTGTTTTGCAAGACCATAAAGATTCTAGAAGTTTATCATTTTGATCTTGTTTGGTTTTCGATACATTCTTCCTAAGAATCTTACATAGGGTCATATTTAAGGCTTTTGCTAAGCTAGTAGATCTAGGCTTATATGCTATAAATAAATGTTGTTGAATGTGATACTCCTTGTACAACTTTTTGATGACTTTACTATGGAATGGTGTTTTGTTGCTACAAATGATTCATTCTGGTATATTGTATATGCTAATAATGTGATGTAAGGTGAACTTTGCAACTTTAGGCAATGACTGCTACCAAGGGTACTTAGCCAATCTTTGTCACCATCTTAAGCCTTTCCCAATTGGCAATTGCCTCGATCTTCATGGGATCAATAGAAATACCATCTGTAGAAATAACATGACCAAGGAAGTGGGCTTGGTCAAGCCAAAACTCACACTTACAAAATTTTGCATATAGTTGGTGAGTCTAGAGAGTGTGTAATACAATTTTCAAGTGTTCCTGATGTTCTTCATGACTACTAGAGTATACTAAAATATTATTAACAAACACAATTACAAATTTGTCTGAATACTCCTTGAACACTCTATTCATTAAATCCATAAAGGCAACAAGTGCATTTGTCAGTCCAAATGGCACCACTAGGAACTCATAATGGCCATATCGAGTTCTGAACACTGTCTTTGGGACATCTTCATCTTGTATCCATAACTGGTGGTATCCCAATCTCAAGTCAATCTTTGAGAATACCCTTGCAAATTGTAGTTGATCAAAAAGGTTGTCAATGCTTGGTAGTGGGTACTTATTCTTGATAGTGAATTGATAATCGATGCACAGCCTCATAGATCCATCCTTTTTCTTAATGAATAACAAAGGGGCTCCCCAAGGTGAAACACTTGGGCAAATAAAGCCCTAATCCATTAACTCCTGAACCTGTACCTTTAACTCCTTCAACTCTGCTAGAGCCATGCAGTAAGGTGCTTTTGAGATGGGAGCTGTCCCTGGCAATAGCTCAATCGTAAAGTCCATTTCTCATTTTGGAGGTAACCTCGGCAATTCCTTTAGAAATACATCTTGGAATTCCCGAACTACTTTAATCTCATCGATCTTTGGCCCTAATTCCTCCTAAGCCACCACACTAGCTAAATATGCTTGGCACCCTTTGGCGATTAGTCGTGTAGCTTGCATTGCTGAAATAATACTCATTCATGGCCAGTCTGGCCTATCCTAAAAGGTAAGGGTTTCCCTTCCTGGGCTACAAAGAGTAACTCTCTTCTTCTTACAATCAATTACTACCCCTTTTTCTAATAACCAGTCCATACCTAATATCACATCAAAATTTGCCATTCTCAAAAGGATTAGGTTGATGCTAAGTTCATGATTAGCCATATAAATAGGCACATCTTGTAGGAATTCACATGCCATGACAAGTTCCGCAACTGGAGTGCTAACTTCTAAAACAAAAACCCAATCTTTGTGTGTTATAATTCATACATGATGCAAAGCTATGTGATATAAATGAATGTATGAAGCCTGGATCAATCAATACACAATCAAGTTTATCAAAAATCAGAAGAGTACCTTCTATCACGGCATTGGAGGCTTGAGCTTGCTCCATGATTAATGTAAACACTCTGCCTTGGCTTTGCAGTGCTGGTCCTTGGCAAGGATCATCGTGCTTTTGCTTCAAGCAGTCACGAATGAAATGTCCCTGCTCTCCACATAAGAAACATTGGTGCTGCTCAACATAGCAAGGTCTCCCTTGATGGAATTTGTGGCAAGTAGGGAATTGTGTGCGATCACCTTCTTTCTTCCTGAAGTTGGTCCTCGGGGGTTCATGTGGCCTCTTAAATTTGGATGGTGCAGTAGGTCTCCTTCCCTTCCATATTGGTTTCTGTCCATTAGTCCTTTTACCATCTTTGGTTGATTGTCTATATTCTCTTTCTACAATGGAAGCCAGTTCCACTGCCTTGAAAAGTGAGGAGGGTTGAGCAGTCAAAATCTTACTTTTCAAGTGAAAGTTGAGTCCCCTGACAAACTTTTGGGCAACTCTTAGTTTAGTGGGACACACTTAAGGGGCAAATCATCTCAACTTGACAAACTTCGTCTCGTATTGTTCCACTATCATGGAACCTTGCACCAAGCTAAGAAACTCTTGCTCTTTTTGTTCTTTTACATGTTGAGGAAAGTACTTGTCAGTGAATACAAGTTTAAAATCCTCTCATTGAATATTTTCCACCTCACTAAAGTAGGTTCTCTCGACAGTAGGCCACCAATGTAATGCCTCTCCTATCAACACGAAAGTAGCCACCGCTACCTATCTATCTTCTGGCCCATTCATTGCCTTAAATATATTTTCCACCTCATAAAGCCAGGTTCTGCAACTTCTAGTCCTTCCTTGCCTAAAAATTTGGGAGCAATCTTTTTGAAGTGCTCTAACAAAGTAGCTTCCCTTATCTCGCTTCCTCCTCCAATGTCCACCTTTGACTCTCCTCTCGGTTTAGAAGTCTGCAATCGTTGTTTCATTCATTGTAATAGAAGGTCTATCACATCTTCTGCAACATCTTTCTAGACCTCGGTATTTTTTGGAGCATTAGATGGGTCTCAACCACATTAGCAGCTCCACGTCTCTTTAGTGCCATCTGAATTTTCAATAATCACAATCCTAGTAAGTTTTCTACTTCTACTTAGCTAATATAACTATTACTTATTATTCTATCATTATTTATTATTTCATTGTTTGGCTGTGAGCAGAGTAAACCATGCTCTAATACCAAGTGTGGCGACCTAGGTTTTTTTAAAAAGGATTTTTGAAAACTTGAAAATTAAAACTTTTCCTGCAAGATATTTTTTTTAAATATATATTACGTATTTATTTTTCTCAATTCCACCTTCAACCCAGTGTCACATTCAAAACCTTCACATATAATAGCAGAAATAAAACATACCATTACAGGATCCCCCTAGTCACAGCCCAAACAATAAGTAATTTAGGTTCAAATCAAGGTTCAGATTAAATATATCAATGTCACCTGTCTTATTACATTCATCCTCAAGTGTTCATTATTTCAAAATGAAGATAACAAATAAAATCTCTAACTAATTACTTATCCATACTTCTCTTCTTATTCTCCTCATTTAATTTGGTCTGGTCTACTGTCTAGTCCTCTCACGCTTCACCATAAGGGTGAGTACAAAGACTCAATAGGAACAGGTCTAAACTAATTGTTTGAAAACCACGGCAAAGACATTGGCATAATTTTAGTGCAAACAATTACATGATCAATCATAAGTATGATATAAACATTATAAAACAATTATGCCTTTATAAAAATCTAGTGTTTCTAATAAATTCTAATATATCCTTCAAATCTCATACATACAAGCCCATTAGGACTTTTATCAAAGAATGACATATCACAATTTGTTATATCACTGAGTGGTAACGTCCTACCACAAACCCATTTGGGCAATGGTCAATATCCTCGAGGATGACCGACATGTCAATCCATGTCTAACAATTATATGATATACTATCCATGTAGAGGACTCACATCCAAGTACGTTTGGCCGTGGATACCACACGGGCTAACCAACCCTCATAGGGGGACTGGATCACAAGAGAGCAGTCTCCTCATGATACAATACTCTCTACAATAGGCCTCTTAGGGCAGGTATCAACTTTCAAAAGTTAGTGGCCAACTGATCTTCCTAGCATAACAACCAAAGGGGTCGTACAATTTGCCCTAGGCTAGGCTCAACTCTTATGAGTCTCCTAATTTTAGGCTAGGCACAACTCTCTTGAGTCGCCTAATTTTTACTCATTAGATCATTTCACATTACTTAATGCATCTTATGAAAGTATTTATAACTTTTCCATTAGCAAGCATATTTCAACAAACATGAATCATCTACTAGCTTAAGCTAGTCATAGAATAGATACCCATATATTTATAGCTCACCATTGTCAAGAACTTATGTTTACACTCTATTGCGTAGCACGCAGGAATCAATTGCTTTATTTTACATACTAAACTTAGTGCTTAACAATTCATTAAGTTGCAAGCTACACGTGTTAAAATTAGAGACTATGCTCATGTATAAACATTTATTCATAGATCAAGACTTTAAAAGTAAAAAATAAAAAAATCTTATGATATTGATAAAAATCAAAATTCTGTGGGACTATACATGCAGTGGGTCCTATGGGATATGTCTATGCCTACTGACCATACAAGTGTGTACTTTGCTTAGAACTTATGTGCACCATAAATAGGTAATAAGCATGTGCTGGATTTTAAACATGCCATACCAGTGCTGGAATACCATGTGTGCTGTGTATCTACTGAGTGCCGAGCATTCCACCCTATGCTGGGCGCCTGCCCATCCACTCAATGCTATGCGCTAAGAGTGAACGTCTTAATGCTAAGCAAGTTGCACAAGCATTAGGTGCTAGGAGTGCCACCCATCCACAAGATGGTAACCCCATTAGCTGTCATTTACAATCCATGCTTGGAAGAGTTTTTAAATCATTCCATCAATATAAAAGCAATCATACACAATCTTTTATGGTATTATGAAACATACAATTCAAAAGCATCATTTCACGTTGGAGGACTTAATGTTAGCGATTGGGCATCTTCACATGTAAGTAAATAGTGGAATGGTGTCATTTTCTAAGCTAGGAAAATAAGGTTTAATGAGCTGAAAATGTTTCCAGGTGGCTCAGAGTCGTCACTAAAGTACATGATCTTAAAGTTACATTTCATATTCACTCTAACACAATGATCAGATGGTCAAGATTAAAATTCATTTGGACATGACACCACCAACATAAATTTAGTAGTTCTTATATGTGAATCCCTTTTGTGTGTAAAGGTATATAATCATTATTCATTCATCCAATGTCCACTTGCATTGAATATAGACAACACTTTAATCTTCTACCATGCGCATGTAATACATAATCCTTTACCCATCATGCGCATGGTTGATAACATAAACCATGCTCAAACAACTTGAGTTCATGCAAGAACAACATACCCAAAGGCCCTTCATGTATGGTGAACACATCAAAACCATGCATTCACAATTACATGCAAGGATGTTGAAGATACTTTATTCTTAAAGCATGTGCACATTGATTAATATAATACATGGTAAATCTTGTCCAAAACACAAAATGGGTAGTGATCCTTAGCGTAGCCTGATTCTCCTCTCTCTCTCTCTCTCTCTCTCTCTCTCTCTCTCTCTCTCTCTCTCTCTCTCTCTCTCTCTCTCTCTCTCTCTCTCTCTCTCTCTCTCTCTCTCTCTCTCTTTTCTCTTGTGTTTTCATGCATCTATCCTTCTCCCCTTTTTATTCTAATTTCATTTGACTTTCTTCTTTCCTATCATATCTCCTACCTATCCTATTCCATATTCTAATTTGTTAGGTATCTTCATCTTTTCCGAATTCTCTAGATTCATTCCTATCTCCTTCTTATTTTATCCCATCTCTGATTCTAATTAGATATGTATCCTCATCCTTTACCAACTAGCTAGGATTCTTTAGGTTCATTGCACCTGGACACTTCCTGGCTTTGGGTTGGGAATTTCTCCGAAAAGGTTATCTTTGGAGACTTGAACTCTAGTTCTAGAGTTTTGCCTATTCATTCTATAGCCATTAGGGCATTTAGCTTTTTGTTGTCAATTCCATGCAAAGAATATATATTATAAAAATGCAAGTTATTACAACTACTTCAATCCACTTGGAGAAATAATCTATTACAGTCAGAACATTTGAGTGCCTTGCCGATGAAGAAGGATTAATTAGTTCGATGACATCTAAACCCCAAGCACAAAGTAGCCATAACGTTGGAATTGTATGCAGCAATTATGGGTGTTGATGGATAAAGTTGGCATGCATCTGTCAGATGTTGCATCTTTTTGTAAAATTCATGATGTTTGTGTCCATAGTAAACCAATAGTATCATAAGTATTTTAGTTGTAAATGCAAAGTAGGGTCGGACTTGTGGGCTCCACAAACACTAGTGTGGACTTCTAGGAGGACCTTTTTTGCCTCTATTCAAAATAGTGAAGATGGGAGATTTAAGTTGATTTTGGCTTTAATTGTTGCTTGCTAGGCATTTCACCCTTGAAGGGTTATTTCTAGGATGTAGGATCCAATTCAATAGCTAAGATGGCTTCATAGAGTTTAGTAGTATTTGTTTTTTGCATTGAACCTTCAACTATTTCAAAGTTTTTTACTTCTTTGTACAGTATAAAATGTCACTCTCATGACCATGACTTTGTCTTTATAGTAGGCTGCTAGGATTTAGGTGAGCTTGGCAAGAGCATCTACATAACTGTTTAATGTTGAGCACATGCAAAAGTTCAACATAGTTGAACTTCTTCATGAGTTTCTTTAGTCAGATATAATATAACTATAATTCATCTTTATAGACTTCATATTGCCCAGTGACTTGTGGATGCTGAGTTGTGAATCTCCATATAAGCAAAGTTGATCAACTTCTAAATTTAATGCAATATCAAGGCTCAAAATGAGGGCTTCACATCCTGCTTCATTTTTGGTACATGTTGGTACAAGAAATTGGCAAGACACAATTGTTAGCAGAGAGGAGGATAATGTTGAGTCTTGCACCTTTAGATAGATAAGGCCCTTAAAGAATGGTTCCTAAAAGTTATTAGCCAAGATGAATAGGACATTTTTGTTGGTTATTTTTCTACTAGACCACGAATTAACTAGGATGGGGTGGGCTGCCAGAAAGTCAATGAGGATCTACCCCTTCTTTGCTTTTTGAGAGAAGTGATCTCAAATTCATGTAGTAATAATGACAATTTAGTTATTCATTCTAATAAGGTGGGCTTGGTCATGGGGTACTTGAGGGAATATTAATCATACTGGATGAGATGTGAGGTCATGTTGCAATTTTTGTACTAAAAAAATTAAGGTGAGCCAAATTTTTGTCCATTGGAGAGTATCGTGTCTCTACATGAACCAAGTATGACTTAGGTAGTATTAGGCATTTTCTTTGCCTTGTCATTTATTTAAGTTAGCATAACACTAAAAGATATGTTAATGGCCACAATATAGAAGATGAGAGGTCTTTCATCCTTGGGTGCTTCCAAAACTGGTGAATTGAACAAATAATATTTAATGTTGTCCAAGGCATCTTGAGATATGGCATGGATTGAATTGTTGTTATTTTAATTAGGCCAATTTCAAATCCTTGTTTTCACACCATAAAGCTAAGGAATCACTTAGAACTCACTTCAAATGCACATTTAAGGGTTTTCATCTTGAGTTGATGTTTCTGTAAATGTCAAAGAATAATCTCGTAGTTATTAAATGCAATTGAGATTGCCTCAATTTGACAATGACGTCATGAATGTAAGATTACACTTTGTCATGAATTAGTCCATCAAGGATTGTGGTTATGGCCTACTTATAAGTAGTAAAAGTGTTATTAAGGCTTCATGGCACAACTTTGTAGCAAAATATACATTTTGAAGTATGAAATGTGATACATTCTTTGTCATGAGGATCCATTCTAATATGATTATACCCAGAAGAACCATCAATAAAAGGTGCCCACTCATAGCCAACTATGGCATCTATGAGGCTTTCACAAATTAGTAAAGGTAAGTGGTCCTTAGAACATGCAATGTTTAAATAGCAAAAGTCTATGCACACTCAAATTTGTCCATTTTTCTTATGGACTGGTACAATATTAACAATGGTAAAACTAGCCTTTATAAGGTTTTGAACTTCAACCTCAATTTGTTGTTGTAATTTAGGCTTGAAGCATCTTTGTGGCTATTTTATAGGATGTTTTGATGAATGAAGAGCTAATATGTATGGTTAGTTTAGGGTCTAGCCCAAGCATCTCATGAACTATCAAACCAAATACATCTTTATTAGTTTTGAGAAAATTTACATATTCTTGATTCTCTTGTTCAGCCAAGGAATTACCAACAAAAATAGGCCTCGACTGTTTTAGAGTTCCTAAATTGACTTCTTGTAAGTCATCAACAATGACTTGTTCACCGTCTCCCGAGCGGGAAAAGAAGCCTCAACTTTGCTATGCAAGGTGTCATCATGACAATATTTGTGCTTGCAAGAGTGATGACCACCTTGGACTTTGAATAGCTGACCACATTCCTAAGGGGTTGTAGTCTCATCTCTTGGTGCAAATTAGACATCTAATTCTTGATAAGCATGGCTTCATATGGGCATGGAGCTCTTGTATAATCCAAATCAACACCCATTCTCTACATCATGTGTCATTATTCTTTTCAATAGTGTGACTGAGGTGAATTCCTCGATTTTCATACTAGTAATGTCTCAACCTATTATCTCGGGTATCAATATTAGAATAGTCGAAGGGAGGTAATGGTTCGATTATGTCAATGAGCCAACAAACACTTGAATCATTAGGTTATAATTGTCGAGTTCATAAGTCTTTGTAAGGTAAACTTTAGCATCATCAAGATGAGATTCTACAACATTAAAATTATAACAAAGTCAAAACATGCTTCTCCACACCATCTTGCATGCATTTAAAACATTGGTAGAGTTTATGGGACTATTTCATCATCATGTAACCATGGACATCCTCATAGTGCATTATATGATGTATCGACATCTATTACATGGAATAGCACTTGAAAAGTCAATATCCTCAACTTTAAGTATAACAAGCTATTCTATAGCCTTCTAACTACTCTAATGAAAACTTTATATCATAAGGTTGGTGTCAACTAAGTCTTTCTTACTCAAGATGTAGAGAGATAGAGTTCATAGAAGATGCGGTTTGACTATAGACCCTGGTGATAAGTGTTTAGTTTTGTATAAAGAGTACCTAATTAGTAGTCCATGTGTCATAAATTATAGGCATTATCTTAGGGTTTTTTTAAAAATTCATAACACAAATATTTTTTACCTAATAATTCAAAAGTTAATATTTTGCAAGTTTAGAACAAATCCAAAGTATGTGAATCATCATAATTTTCTAGGTTTTAATTAGGGGTTATACTCTTTTTGTAGGAAGTGCGACGATGATCCAATAGCCTATATTCCACTTTGCACAGTTTTTTGAGGATCAAGCTATGCAGTTAGCTCATCGAGGGTGCAAGGGGCAATGCATCCCTACCCGGGGTTCGGGAGCAGAGCCCCAAGTGGTCCACAAAAATCATGTTATGTGTAGTAGTCCCAAAAATAATCTTAAGGCAAGAAAGGAAGCAATCAATGGTGAATAAAATGGTCCGTGCAAAAATTCATACATTTTCATCAACTATGCATGAGAATATGAGCCATACACGAGGTGTCCTAGTCTAACTAGGAAAGGTAAGGAAGTCAAGCCATTCAAGCTTTGATGCCAAAGGACTTAACTATTCAAGCCATCAAGGAATGAGCCATCAAGCCACATGGGAACCATGCCAAATGGAGTCACACTATTGGAGGATCAAATTATCACATGCCAAAAGTGCATTTTCAAGGGATAATAATAAGGTTTTGAGTGATATTTATAAAAGATAAGATGATCATGCATAGGTAGACCAATCAAGAGAGAAAACCCACTTTTCATTTCAAATTTGTTATCCTTTCTATCCACCCAATTAAGGTTTCTACATTTTTGGCTTAAGGGCGGAGCCACCTTCCCATGAAGGTGACACCACCCCCTTGCTTGGTTAGCAATTTAAGTGGTTTTCTAATTAGGAAATCCCTAAATCTACTTCAAATCAAAACTCTTCAAAACCTAGGATCTTTCCCAGTCCTTCATACCATTTTCATTTCTATTTTTCTCAGTCTCCAACAAACAAAATTCCATGTAATTGTGTGGGAAGGAACTCTAAGCCACCTTCTTAAGAAGGTGATGACTACCCCCTTTCTAATAACATGGAAGCCACCCCACCTCACCATGATGTCACTTGCTTACCTCATTCCTCCACCTAACTTTCCTCATTGAAACCCTAGATATAATCCACTTTCCCTTCTTAGAATAAGCTCCATCCAATTAAAAACCCAAAAATATATAAATCCCCAAGCATTCCACATTTTTTTTCTAAGTTGACGTTTGGTGACATAACCTTGAAAGTTGCACTCTAGCTTAGAGATCTTTGGAGCTTTGGACTTTGGATATCTTTTGGGATTCTTTACTTTAGATCCTTAAGTATTTTTCCTTTGTTTTTGCACATCAATTCTAGGTTACACTTTTGTTTCATTGCTTTATCTTCTTGTTTTGCTTCCTTGTTTTGGTTTTGCTTTCACACTCATAATTCCTCCTAGCTTTTCGTTAGTTATTTGCTTCCAATTTATTAGTTTTTCTTATTTATTCATCAAAGATACAAGTTAATTATGCCCTAGTTGTGATAGCCAAGAGAAAGAAAAGCTTGAATCATTGATATCTCTCCTTGAATTCCATATTTTTAGCTTGAATTTGGAACAAGTTCTAGGAGTTTTTTGCCTTAATTAGCCCCTTTATTCCAGCCATCTTTCTCTTGAAATCTCTCTTGGATTTTACTTACATGTCACCTTATTTAGTGTTAGAGCATCTGAGTGTCTAGGATGTTTGATTTGAATCAAGTTTCAAGTGTGGGGAGAGTGCATACTTTTCATGTTCTCATATAAGTGTAATGAGCATTATTTTGGATGTAATATGTTGTTCAATCAATAAAGTTATTTGAGAAATATTATTCATGATTGTTTCTAGTATTAAAGTACTTTAGATCTTAAGTGTTATCCTATATAAAAGGTACTAGTTCAATTTCTTTCCATGCTTAGTTTTATTTGAAGTTCTTATGTGCTTGAAATATGAAAACTTTCCATTCAAAGTTCATGCTTTGTTTTTAGTAGTCAATACATCATATTTACTCGATTCCTTAAGAACCCATTTAAATTTTTAGGTTGTTTATTACATGTTTTGAATAGAATACAAGTTAGCTAACTCTAGCCAATTGAACTTTGAGTAGTTTTCAACCTAAACCATGGGTGATTTCTCCTTAGGTTGTTGTTTAATCTTTGTTTAGAAATTGTTAATTAGTTGTTTCCATGTTATTTTTAGTTTTAGAATGTTTCTTAATATGGTGTTAGAAAGTTCCATTTTTTGGAATTAAGAAAGTGTTAAATTAGAAAAGTTTCCTTTTTAGTAAGTTTTCGTAAGTTACATAGTTTAATTCATTCTAGTTTTGTATTAGTTTCTTTCATTGAATGCATGTAGTTAGGAAAGTTTCTAATTCCATTGAATATCATTATTTTTAAAAAGTTTCATTAAATTGTAGTTTCTAATTCAATGCATGTTTCCAATTTTATGTTGGTTACTTTTCTAGTTTAAATTCAAGTCCAATTCAATCTCTCTATTTGGATAAAGTTAAGCAATTTAAATAAGATCCAATCAACTAAAAATTCTATGAGATTTCTCATGGGATCGACCTCTCTTGTGTGTAATACTACAATTGATTTGTGTGCTTGTGAGTAATATTAAAGCTACACCATCCTAGTCAATTATTATTTTTATGACTACTTTATTGGCTAAGGGGAGTTAAACAAAGGTCTGATGTGGGACTTCATGCTAGTCTACAAGTCACTACCATTGAATGTCATGGATGTGGATGATCTCAAATAGTCATGCTCACCTGCATACACTTGGATAAAATCATTAATCTGCAAGTCAAGATCACATAGGTTACCAATGAGTGTATGTCACAACTTAGGTGACAATAGAAGTGCATCATTTATGCTCATTGAAGTAGTTACATCTTTAAATTGTAGAAATATCATATTGAAGGGATATCCTTACTTCCTACTACACATTGAGCCAAACTAAGTGATGCTGATACTGGGGTCTTGGGGGAGATGTCACTCTATTCAATAGCTACTATCTAGACCACAACCTGAGTTGATATTCTTAGAAGGTGTTAGCACCAAAAATTTGCGTCATAAAACACAACACATTATTTGCCCAATTGTTAAGGCATTGGGCTAAGCTACATTAAACAAGGGCAAGTAACTATGCTTTATATGAGTACTCACTAATGCTCTTACCAATCATGAACCCCATGAGCCATTGGAGAACTTGTTCAAGATCAAGAACTTTTCTCAATTAGAATCAATCACTTAAAAACTTGATTTTGATAATACTTAAGGATATCCCTTCAATATGATATTTCTACAATTTAAAGATGTAACTACTTCAATGAGCATAAATGATGCACTTCTATTGTCACCTAAGTTGTGACATACACTCATTGGTAACCTAAGTGATCTTGACTTGCAGATTAATGATTTTATCCAAGTGTATGCAGGTGAGCATGACTATTTGAGATCATCCACATCCATGACATTCAATGGTAGTGACCTGTAGACTAGCATGAAGTCCCACATCAAACCTTTGTTTAACTCCCCTTAGCCAATAAAGTAGTCATAAAAATAATGATTGACTAGGATGGTGTAGCTTTAATATTACTCACAAGCATACAAATCAATTGTAGTATTACACACAAGAGAGGTCGAACTTAAGAGCCTTCTATTTAGTTCACCACTAGTTGAGATTAACAATGTCTTACTTGATCTTCTTCTTCTCCTTGAGGTGAGTTCAAGTTCCAATGTTTAGAATTAGAAGAGAGGAAAATAGAAACTAAAGACTCAAAATATTTTGGAGAACTCAATGTGGAGTATTTTTTTTCTTACTTATGCATTGTCTCTCTAATATCACACACACACACACACACACACACACACACACACACACACACACACACACACACACACATTAGAAAACCCCTTTCTCAAGTTATCCCTAGTTGAGGACAACTTCCACTCTTATTATGAGTCCAATTAGCTTGTAAGATATGACCTCCTAGGAACCTTCTAAATTGGTATATGCTCTAAATGTTTTAAATAGGAAAAACTTTACTAATGTGATGCAAATACTCCCAAATCTCATAGGCAATATTTTTCAGTTCAATTAGATTAAGTTCCTTCTAGCATATCTACCCATTGATAGTAGCATGCGGCCCATATTAGAAGATAAACTACAAAGGTACCCTTTACGTAGGATTACCATTTTATTTTTTTATAAATAATTACCATTATACCACTCCCACTTATTTATATTCATTTGTGGCATTAACATGGAGTGTGTGAACCCACTCACCCCTTAGTATGTCATCTTGGTACATTCAAGTACAATTGGCCCAATTTTAATATACTTTATTCTCTTTCAAAACTCCTTTTGAAAATATCTTGTATTAAATATAAATATCTATATAATCAATTTGATAAATCTTTTATATCTCATTATGTAATATATCAATGAAAAATTTTGTATCCTATGAGGAACATAGATTCCTTAAGTTTAATAGTAGTAATGGTCATGCATATCCAGCAACAATAAAATGTTAGGCAGTTTAGGTCATGTCTAATGTTCAAAACACTTCCACACAGTTTATGTATGTTCAAGGTGTCATAGATAGAGTTGTTCATCTCTATCTTATGGAAACATCTCTTTAGACAAGTAATTTAGAATTAGGTTTTCCTTTCCTATTCTTACTTGAGGATATTCTAGGTTTACATAGAATAAAAAATTGATTTCTGATTCCCATGATTCTCAACCATTATTGTATGTTACTCTGACTATATTGCCTAAGATTCCTAAGATTATATCATGAGTCTCAAAAATTTATTGTTAGATTACAATAAAAGTCATTAAAGATTACTTTATTGTATAATTGGCAAACATGACAATAAAAGGTTGTATTTATTCAAATCATTTCATGACAAATATCATATAAATGGCTTTATAGTGCACACTGATGTTTATTCTAAAATACCACATCAAATAGATCTATTTGAGTATAGAAAATGTAAGTATGGATCGATCCCACAAGGACTCAATCTTTAATTTTATGGAATTCAATTGAAATTGATTTTAAACTATCTTAACCTATTAACAAATGAATGATAACAAATCAAATAAATTTATAAAATTCTAAAGTCTAGGGTTTTAAAATCCACCACACCAAAATAATATGTATTCAAAATTAAGTGTGTTAGATTTAATTTTTACTAATGTTAATAAAATATCAATGGATTTAAAGCATGAAATATGTGTTCATTAAAAATCCTAATGTTTATCTTTTCTCAATCCTAGTAATTCACCTAACTTAATATATATTTTCAGAACATTTGTATTTTTACAATCATAAATAGTCTGAGAATTTATATATGCCAAATTAATTAATATACTATAATTAATTTCTCAGCTATAAAAAATAACACATAATTTCTTTGAAAAGAACACTAACAATGTATATTAATTTTCTTATCCTGAGCTTGATATTTCAAAACCCTAAATTTAGCATATACTTAAACATAAATAGATCTAAATTCTATGTGGTTTCATCATAACCCTAGGTGAAAAATTATCTATTGTATTAACTCTAACACAATACTAAAAATTAATTCTACGAACATATTCTATATAATTCTTAAAAGCATACACAAATATTAACAAAAAAGCGGCTACTAAACAATTTCCTAACTAAAATTAATGCCAGAATAACAAAAATAACAACAATGGAAAGCAAACTAAAGCATATAAAACCAGCATACATTTAAAGCAAAAATTAAACAAATAACATTAACTTACAACTAAAATAAAAAATGAACAACTTCATTAAACTGAATCTCAAAGTCTTGAAAGAATGTAAACAATAGGAATAAAAGAAGAAAACTCAAAGTAAACTCCTCTAATTGGACTCTTTTTAATTTTACAAAATCTTTGCATAGTGTTGCACAAAGAAAATCCTTCTACAAGTTCGCTCCAAGCAAAATCAACTTCTTCACAAATCATCCTTCTATCATTAACCAAATGACATTCTGTATCTCCTAGTGTTGCTCAACATGTGGAGAAAACGTCACCCAAACTAGCCACAATAGAAAACCTTAATCTAAGTGATTGTGTGTGAGAGAGAGAGAGAGAGGGGGGGGGGGGGGGGGGGGGGAGAGAGAATCTCCTTAAAATCCAAGCAGCCAAGGAACCACCCACAAAGGATGCACCCTAAGATATGTAGAAGCCAAGGCGTTCTCACTTGCTAGGAAATAATCCTATGCAAGGCATCTTTCTACAATAGAAGATGCTACCCTATGCCCTTTTGGGTGAAAATGATGCTAGGCAACAATGATAAGGAAAGAGATTTCTTGACTGTTAAAGAAAGAATGTACAAGATGACTGATAAGGAAAGAGATTTCTCACCCATTGGAATGTGACGCCCAGCCCTATCTTTCCATGTATGTATGACGTGATCACCAACCTTATCTTCACTTGGACAGCTACTTGAAGAAGACAAGTTGACCAAGAATCTCACATGAATTATAGCCTAACAACTGCTTCTATTTTATACATTAATTTCTCTCAATTCTTTTCCTTTTAAAGTTCTTTCCCAAGTACAAATGATGAGCATGATCCTTTTCTTTTTCTATTTATCAACACATTAAGGCCCCAAGAGATATGAGAATCTCCTCCTTTTCAATCAAATAGAAAGGGTCCCCCTTATAAACTATGTTGAAAGCAACTTTCCCAAATAGAAACTTTCAAACATTCCTAGCAAGTTGCCTCCTTTTCTCCTTGCTATAACATGTTAGATCCCCCTTATAAAAGCCACAAGAAAACATTTCTTCTAAAGTGGACACACAACCAAACCCTCTTAGAAACACGTCTCACTCCCATCAACTAATCTTTCCTTGTTAACTCCTCCAAGTATATGATGTACCCCTAAGATCTTCAAACTTTACCCTTGTATATAATGTGACATCTTAACTTTTTTCCCCAATAGATCATGTGTATCCCTTTCTCAAACTCCCATTAGAATAGATTAGGTAATCCCCTTGTAAAGCAAGTTTTAGGAAGCTCTAAATCTCGTCTAAAAACTCTCTCTCTCTCTCTCTCTCTCTCTCTCTCTCTCTCTCTCTCTCTCTCTCTCTCTCTCTCTCTCTCTCTCTCTCTCTCTCTCTCTCTCTCTCTCTCTCTCACACACACACACACACACACACACACACACACACACACATATTGAAGCTCCTTCTATAACTCCACATTAACTAATCTCCTCCTTATTGGTCCACCTAAACAATTCTCCGATGATTCTCTTATGGAAAACATATCCCATTTAAAAGTCTTTAGAGAGCCCTAGGTTAGCACAAATCTTGATCCTTAAAAGTTGGATGAATGATAATCGTAGATTTCCTATTGATTCTAACTCCAAATCACATGTTTTCTTCTATATCTTTTATCATTGTTTTTCACACATTTTTTATGTTGAAACATGTCTCCCATCCTTGTAGAAAATTGCAGAATCTATGTGGCTTCCTCTCTTGTCCATGTGAATGAGCAAGTAAGAGAGAAAATGACTATATCAGGGCCCTACTCTTTGAGTTGTTTCACTTCACAAAAGTACCATATGTGCTAGTGTAGTGTTTGACATTCTACCTTCACTTAGAAGTTCCCCTGGGTGGTTGTTTACATGAATGCATGCATGAGAAGTGGCCTCTATTGATAATGATAGCCTCTTTTGTGCAAATAAGGTTGGTTGCATGCATGGGGCTTCTGACTACTTTGAATTTGATAAGAGCATTCCCATTGCCTTTTAAACTTCTTTACTTCCTGGTTCTTGATATGTTGGTGAGTGACATTGCTTGGGTCTCAAGTTCCCAAAAATACACGAATTGCTTTGTTGAACTTATTGTGCAAAATGTAAAATAAATCCTATTTAATGGATAAATTAAGTATTAAAAATGTTACTTTTAGGAATTTTTAAATGTAATAATTATGTGCATATCAAATGTCCATATACTTACATTTTGCTAGTCCTTTGAGCAAAACTAAGTAAAAATAAAAATACAAAATCCTAAAAAATCTTAACAACTTTTGCAGGTGCTATCTTCTACATTTAGATTATACAGAAAGCCTTTAAACCCCTAGATTACCCCTATTTGACAAGTTATAGTCTCATAAGGGTTTTTAGAAATGATACCCATAAACATTTTAAAACACATATAGATGGTCCTTCATTTTTCTTAGAGAATTTTCTTCCATTCAGTGTTCATTAAATATATATATTTAGCATGCTAATCAAAATGAACAATGGTTCAAAATCCTAACTTTGTATTAAAAATATTTTATTACTAATCAATAATCCTCAAAATGTATGTATGTGAATATAGCCAATATATACACAATTATCAATCTCTAAGTAAGCTATAACATAAATTACCATAAAAAAATTTGCTTTAACTTCAAATCTCACAAGATAAAATCATCACTCAAAAAAGAAGTTACTCTGAACCAGGTAATAATAAATCTCATCAATATGTGAGTAGAATAATATATATCAAAGGTAAATTGTCTCACATATATTATAAGAATGAACAATAAATCAAGAAAATAACTGATCTCATGGAAAATATATCAACTATTAAGAATATTATACTCCACAATACTCCTACTAATTCTTAAGCACATCCAAGCCATACTACTCTTAAGATCAAGTTATCAAATAAAGTGGTATAAAGGTACACAAAATGTTCTAAAAAATTTGTAAATGGTCTTATATTAGTTTATTCATAATTTTGTTTTCACACATGAAAGTGAACGTTCTCCCCTTTTTATTGGCTTTCTCTTTCTCTTTCTCTCTTTTTCTTTTGAACTAAATTTTGAATCAAAAAATTAACAAAAAGACTCAAAATGTACAATGAACACATCAAATTTTAGATATCCCATCCCCAAAATTGAATTAAACATTGTCCTTAATGTTTAGAATTGACTATCATGGCCAAATTAAATAACACAATTGGAAGATAAAGGTAGTAAGAAATGTACCTGTCTGCAGGTGATGGTGCATAAATCTTTAGATGTGAGAATTCTTATGTAAAATAATGTACAATGTAAGAATGCATGAATGCTTATGCAAAACTAACTACTACAATAACTAAATTCTTAAACCTACACAAATAATATACAAGAAGCATGCAATTGAATTAATCCTAGTAAATAAGATCCTTAAGGGTAACTTCCTCCTTCACATTAGGGTTCCTTAACTTTAAGAATGGCTTTAGTCATTGACCATTAACTTTGTAGTGACCCCATCTTTCTCAATCTTAATAACCCCATGTGAATAACAATAGACACAATCAAAGGGTCAGTCCATCAAGACCATTACTTGTAAATAGATTCAATTGAAAGTTATATAAAAGGACTTTCTGTCTAGGTGCAAAAGTATATTAGCCTTGCATTTTTATTATAGTTAAAATGGGAGTTTGAGTACAAAAATTGGATTCTGCTTTTGAATTTGACTTTGAAACCTCAAAAGTCAGAATGTACATGGCGAGAGCATTCCAACAACACGAATTTTTCCCAAAACAGAGGTTGGAGAAAGAAAAATCCTAAATTTCACAAAATATCATAGGGAGGCAAATTGATAATGGCATCCCTCCACTGATGGGCCCCACATGACAGCCAACTAAGAGGGGCTCGATGTGTGGAGTTCTACTCCTAGCTTCCTATCATGTAGGGAAGAAGTTAGGGGAGCTCACCGCCTCCTCCTGATTTTTCCCCTCCATAATTTCTTCCTTTCTCTCTCTCCCTCCATCTCCCCATCATTGCATCACCTTTCCCACTTTCCCTTCCTTTTCTTTCTCGATGATTGTATTTCTTAGCTGCAAAGTAACAAACTATGGAAAAGCATGGAAATTTTGTTGAAATCAACAAAAAATGTGTGGAAAATAGGTCTTGGAGATACATCAAAGAAAACCCATCTCAGATTTACCCCCAATATTGAAAATTGAAGAGATTTGGACCAAAAATGGTTTTATAGCGACCACAACTATTTTTGGAAAATTTTCCAAGGAAAATGACCATGAAATGCTTCCAAATTAAAAGGGAATGAAGGTAAAGTAAAGATCTACAAAATCCATGTTTCATTTTCCTTAAAAAATGACCTTTTTAGTACTGTAATGGTGATTAGATTCCAACGGTGACGACTCCTTTTCAGTGGGGATAAAATGGTAAAAATTATGTGGATGGAATCCTTTTGGAATGAATTATGCATCCGTGTCAATGAAAGCTCAATTAGAGGTCATTTGACTATTGAATTTTTTATCTAAATACGATGCATAAATAGTACTAAATTTACAAATCCGATCATTGAAAACACTATCAGATAGTAGATCTATGAATCTAATGATGTTAATTGTATATTAAAGGCAATCAGATTAAGGTGGGTAAAATTCTAAGATTGCTAAGTTTTCACACACACACACACATATATATTGCACTTATGCATTGTTTTGTTGAATACATGTAATTACTACACTTAAATTGTAGCTGATGACTTATTCTAAGGTTATAAGTATAGCATCCTTATAATTTAAATTATGTGATGACACATATATTAATTGTGAAGAAGATTGTTAGGAGATAGTCTCCATTTTTATTTGAGAATGAAATGATGATTAACCGGTGAATCACATCACATGCATTAAATGTATAGTTGTTCTATAAACATGGGAAACTCTGTTAGTTTTTCCATAAAAATAAAGGGATTTTATGGTTATACTTGAAATGACAAGGTGCATTGCATGAGTTGATTTCTAACCAAATTTTGTTCATTATTTATATTTGACATCTCATTCACATTTGAAAGAAAATTTTGTATTTTTAAAACCATGATCAGGATCTAATTATGTGATCATTGAGTGACTACTATATCACTGAGGGTACAATGGTACCTAAATTTTTCATGCATTGATTTGCCAAGGATTTGTTTTAAATAGGCAATTTCACCTAGTGGACACTATGATAGGAGGGTTATAGGGATGGCCACCCACCTTCCAAAGGTTGATATTTCGACATTAGGACCAAGTGGTTAAATTTCGAGTGTGGCATCATGTGAGGGCTACACTATGTGTTCCATTCTCCTCCCATATGAGATGATGATAAGTATCATGCAGTTGGTGTTAGTGTTTGAGCATGTGGTGTCCCACTATTGGGCAGTTGCTGCAACATAGCAATCCATGTATTCTTTTTGCTACAGTGTCCTATGATTGGGCAGTTGTTGTAGTGTTGTTGTGTCCCAATATAAGACAATAGCCACTGGTTGATTTTTGGGCAACATGCGCATGATAGGGTCATAGATACCTTAGCTACTAAGCATGACGATGCCTTGGATAATTTGAGATTTGATATATTTATATTCATATGCTGAGAACTAATATGTTTGACATAAATTGACAAGAACTTTTTTTATGTGTGACTTAAAATGTGATTTTAGTGCTTAACTAATTTATCATGGATTTTGTGCACTTGTTTAATAAGTACTCTTTTGATGTTGGCATATCACATTATTCTTACACTTGTATTACACTCGGCTGATCTAAAACCTTTGATAGAATGTTTGAAAAGTGTGCAAATATTATATTACAAGTTTATATCGATAAACCTTAGGAACCATACCTAAGGATGTTTCACTATGTGCATGACTGCATGGATGCAAATTTACATTGATTTATATTTGTGGTCTTAGTTTTACATGCTGAAGATATTCTCTTATACTCACCCCACCAACTCTATAGATAAACACGAACAAGAGAAAAGTAAGAGTGTTCAAACCAAGCACTAAGAATAATCAGAGAGAGAGAGAGTATAGACAGTGTATGTATGACATGTACATTTTATAAATGTTGTGAGATGACTTAGTAGTTATAGTTATGTAACTGTGATAAATAATTTAGACATGTGTAAATAAGTTTAATGCATATTGCACTGTGGGTTGTAACTAGACAGATTTCTAGGAAATGATAAGTTTTGACTTATCATATTTGAATGTAAAAATGTTTGATTTTAGAACTCATGAATGTGTTTTAATCGGTATTATGACACTCGAATTTTTCTGAAGTCTTTTCAAGGAAAAACGTTTCTACTATTTTTTTAAAATAATTTTCAAATAGGGATCCTACCTTTCAAAAATAATTCTTAAAAGTCATTTGAAGAACTCGAGTCATCACAGTTGGATCAGTGCCCAGTTGTTCCTTTTACAACCAATCCTACATGTCAAAAGTTAGAAACTGTCAAAAAGTATGAGTTAGTGGTTTAGATGTGAGTTAAGAAAGTAACTCATATAGAAGTATGCTATGAAATGTAAAATAGATGCATCCTAGAAAAGAGACTATGGGGTCTGCTAGTTTTTCCATTGATGCCACAAAAGAGGAGGCTCATATGGAAGAGTTTATGGGGCAGATGATGAAGAACTTTAAACAGTATATGCAACAACAATAGGCCCAAGTACAAACATTGTTTGTGCTGAGCATTCCTGCATTGAGCACTAGTGAGGGTAGTTTAGGAGGTAGTTCTAGCAAGACAGACAAATTGCTAGAACGATTTTAGAGGATGGTTCCAACATTTTTTGGGAAAGGTGAACCAAAAGAAGGAGAGGAATGGACATATCAAGTTGAGAAAGCTTTTAAAGCTACGAAAAATTCCAAAAGAGAAAAAGGTGAAGTTTGCTACTTTTATGTTCATGGGAGAGGCTACTTTCTAATGGAGGATAGCACAAAGGACTTATTTCCCTCAGACAAGTAATGTTTTATGGGATGACTTTTGAAGGGTCTTCTATGATAAATACTTCCCTCCCTATGTTCAGGCAAGAATGGAGAGAGAATATCTGAATTTACAATAAGGGGATCTTACAGTTTTATAGTATGAGAACAAGTTTGTATAGTTGAGGAGGTTTGCACCAAATATTTGCACTTTAGATAAGAAAGCCCTAGAAATATTTGTTTGGAGATTACATCTGAGGTTGAGAAGTAAGGTTATGGGGACTCAGCCTCATACCATAGTGGAATAAGTGGAAATGGCTTCTATTTTTTGAAGAGGAATACTAGCATAATCAAGCAAAGTGGCTAGATAACGAGAAATATAGTTTTATTCTAGGATGCTCGGGTAGGGGTATGCACCATTCTTCGTCTTCTTCTTGGGGAGCACATAGACACCAAGGACCACAAGCTACTAAACAAAGTAGAGGGTCAAAAAGGATACAATATTCAAGATGTAAAGGTTATCATCCTGGTTCACTTTATTTTAAACCAAGATAACAGAGACCACTGATACAATGTTATAAATGTGGTGAACAGGGACACTGTATGAATAAGTTCCCCAGGAGACAAATAGGAAGTGGGCTGAGGATAGAAAATGTGCCTTAATGTTAAGATCAAGTATTCTCTATCACTTCTAAGCAGGCCATGGACTCAAGTGCAATGATTGAAGGTACTGTTTTAATTTTAGACAGACATGCTAAAGTTTTATTTGATCCAAGTTCCACATGTTTATTTATCTCTAGCATTTTTGCATGTTTACCTATACACAATTTGGGATTTAGCTTAGATATAATTACACCAGTAGGTGAATTAGTTAGTAGTCATGAGTTTTTTCGGGATGTACCTCTTGAAATAATGGGGAAATAGCTAAAGACCAATTTCATTCTACTCAATATGATGGACTTTGATGTTATATTAGGAATGGATTGGTTAGCAATGAATCGGGGTGGTAGTGGACTATCATATGGAGAAGGTCAAACATTAATTTCATTCCAAGTGAGACTAGACACAAATGGTGTTTGTGTTATTTCAGGCATGAAGGCAACAAGGCATATCTCAAAAGGATGTGAGGCCTTTTTGGCAAGTGTAGTAGCAATGGATGCTAAAAAACCTAAACTTGAGGAGTTGGAAGTTGTTAGAGAATTTCAAATGTTTTTCCTAAAGAAATTCTAAGATTACCACCTTGAAGAGAAATTGATTTTGCCATCAAACTTGTGCCTAGTACAACTCCTATTTCTAAAGCACCATATCAGATGGCTCCAGCAGAATTAAAAGTATTGAAAACATAGTTACAAGAATTATTAGACAATGGTTTTATCAGACTTAGTATTTCACCTTGGGGAGCACCAGTTCTTTTTGTTAAGAAGAAAGATGGATCAATGCAACTATGTATTGACTACCGAATGTTAAATAGTGTTGCAATGAAGAACGGCATTTAGAACTCGTTACGGTCACTACGAATTCTTAGTTATGCCATTTGGACTAACAAATACACCATCTATATTTATGGACCTCATGAATCGAGTCTTCAGACCATATTTGGATAAATTTGTCATAATGTTTGTAGATGATATTTTGATTTACTCTATAAGTAGAGGAGAACATAGAGAACACCTCTGCATTATATTATATACTCTTCAAACTCATTGATTGTTTGTGAAATTTAGCAAATGTGAGTCCTAGTTAGAGTAGGTTAACTTTTTGGGTCATGTTATTTCAAAAAATGGAATTGTTATGGCCCTGGAAAAAGTAGAGGCAATGCTGAATTTGGAAAGACCTAAATCAATGATAGAAATTCGTAGTTTCTTGGGTTTGGCAGGATATTATTGCAAATTCATTAAAGGATTTTCATGTATAGCATTACCATTAACTACACTGACTAGAAAGGAGGCACAATTATTTGGAGTGATGAATGTGAATTGAGTTTTCATGAATTAAAAAGGGACTCACGTCTGTACCAATTTTGGTGTTTGCTTCAGGAAGTGGAGGATTTGTAGTATTTTGTGATACATCAAACAAAGGACCAGGACGTGTATTGATGCAATGTGATAAAGTGATTGCCTATACTTCTTGATAACTGAAAACACATGAGAAGAATTACCTCAATCACAATTTGGAGTTGGCAGCAGTAGTTTTTGCATTGAAAATCTGGAGACATTACCTGTATGGTGAGAAATTTGAAGTTTTCATAGATCATAAAAGCCTCAAATATATTTTCTCTCAGAAAGATCTAAATATGAGGCAAAGAAGATGGATGGAGTACTTAAAAGATTATGATTACTCCATCTAGTATTACCCAAGAAAGGCCAATGTAGTGGCCAATGCATTGAGTCAAAAGACTCAAGGGTTGATAGCAAGTATGCTCTCAAGAAAGTGGAAATTACTTCAGGATATAGTTGAATGAAAACTAGAAATTCAATACAGGGGTAAAGGATCGTTTATGGCCAACCTAGTAGTGAAATCTACTATAGTTGAGAAGGTTCTACAGGCTCAAAAAGAAGACACAGATATATAGGAATTGATTAGTAAACCAAGGTTTACTCAAAGTTCAAATGGAGGTGTGCGATTTAGTGGAAGATTAGTAGTTCTATCAAATAAAGAGTTAAGACAGGTAATCCTTTAAGAGGAACATCACTCACAGTATGCCATTCACCTAGGGGGACCAAGATGTATCATGACTTGAAAAGAAATTTCTGGTGGAATGGGATGAAGAAGGATGTGGGGGAATGTGTAGCTAGGCGTTTAACCTGCCAACAGGTAAAGTCTGAACACCAAAGACATACAGGAATGTTGCAATCCCTAGATCTTCCTCAATGAAAATGAGATTACATCATTATGGACTTAATTAGTCCTCCCATGTGAGATGGTGATAAGTCTCATGCAATTGGTGTCAAGGTTTGAGCATGCGGTGTCCCACTATTGGGCACTTGCTGCAACATAGCAATCCATATATATTCTTTTTACTACAGTATCCCATGATTGGGCAGTTACTGTGGTGTTACGGTGTCCCATTATAGGATAGTTTCCACAAGTTGATTTTTCAGCAACACGTGCATGATAGGATCATAGGTACCCTGCTACTAGGCATGACGATGCCTTGAATAATTTGAGATTTGATATATTTACATTCGTATGTTGAGAACTGATATGTATGAAATAAATTGACAAGAACTTTTCTATATGTGATTTAAAATTACATTTTAGTGCTTAACTAATTTATCATCAATTTGGTGCACTTGTGTAATAGGTACCCTTTTGAAGTTGACATATCATATTATTCTTACACTTGTATTACACTTAGCTGAATTGAAACCTTTGATCGAATGTCTAAAGAGTATGCAAATATTATATTGTCCATACCTAAGGATGTCTCACTATGTGCATGAGTTCATGTACGTGATTTTACATTGATTTATATTTGTGATCTTATTTTTACCTGCTAGTATATTCCCCTATACTCACCCCACCAACTCTATAGATAAATGCAAAGAAGAAAAAGGCAAGAGTGTTGAGACTAGGTGCTCAAAATAGTTAGAGAGAGAGTATAGATAGTGTATGTATGATTTGTACATTTTATAAATGTTGTAAGATGAGTAAGTAGTTATGTAACTGTGATAAACAATTTAGACATCTATAAATATGTTTAATGCGTATTAGACTATGGGCTGTAACTAGACAGATTTTTGGAAAATGATAAGTTTTGACTTGTCATATTTGAATGTAAAAATGTTCGATTTTAGAACTCATGAATGTGTTTTGATCAGTCTTATGACAATCGGGGTTTTCTAAAACGTCTTTTTAAAGAAAATTATTTTCACTATTTGTTTTAAAAATAATAATTTTCAAATAGGTATCCTGCCTTTTGAAAATAATTCTTAAAAGGCATTTGAAAAACCCAAGGCGTCACAAAAAGATATCCGTAAAATATTCCTATCATGAACCAACTTCATACAATCCTTATATTATTTTACAATCTCATATGCATATCTCCTAATCTCCTTCAACTGATGGAGTGCAAATTTCTTGTGGGTGCCTCAAAATCATAGTTGAGTTGTTTAATTGTCTATTATGCTTTATGCTCTAACTCAGTTGGTAAGTGACAAGCATTTCCATAAACTAGGAAATATGGTAACATGCCAATGGGAGTCTTAAATGCAGTATAGTAAGGCCATTGTGCATCACTAAATTGTGGAGAGCAATATTTTGGACTAAGATTTACTATCTTCTCTAATATATGCTTGATTTTCATGTTGGATACCTCTACTTGTTCATTGGTTTATCTATGATAGGATGTCGCAACTCTATGGGTACCACCATATCTCTTTACTAATCCTTCAAAAACCTAGTTGCAAAAATATTTCTTGCCATCATTAATAATAGCGTGCGGAATACCAAAACTTGCAAAAATATTATCTTTCAAAAATCAAATTACCTCCTTAGAGTAATTGGCTTTGCAAGATATTGGATCCACCTATTTGGACAAGTAGTCCATTTCTACAAGAATATATAAATTTTCAAAAGAAATTAGGAAATAGACCCATAAAATCAATGCCCTAGACATCAAAAAGCTCAACAATTAAAATAGGATTTAAGGGCATCATATTCCTACATCTCATGCTCCCTAATTTCTAGCAATGGTTGCAAGCAATGCAATAAGCATGAGAATTCCTTAAAATAGTTGGCCAATAAATTTAACACTGCATAATCTTAATAGTAGTCTTTTTCGCACTAAAATGGTCTCATATGCATGATACTTTGGTGATTACTATTAAGAAAACAGCTCCTAACGATTTGGTTGGGACAAAACTTGAATAGGTGTAGATTGTCCCAAAAGAAGCACTTCACCGAAGCTGAAAATTTTGACCTATCTTGCTTGGACCAATGTGAGGATTAGTAATAGGCTAGTTAACTATTTTCATGAACCAAGGCAATTAAGAAACTAGTAGTAATTTCTCATCTAGAATAGACTTGGTAATGGGAGACTCAACTATGAGCTTAGATAAATGGTCTACTACAACATTCTTGGAGCCTTTCTTATCTCAAATTTCAATATCAAACTCTTGTAGCAATAATCGAATTAACCTAGGTTTAGCATCTTTCTTGAAAAGAAGATACTTCAAGGTAGCATAATCAGAATAGATAATAACTTTGGATCCTAAAAGATAAGACCTACATTTATCCAAAGAAAAAACAACTACCAACAATCTTTTTCAGTGGTGTAATAATTGAGGTAGGCATCGTTGAGAGTCTTACTAGCATATTATATCACATAGGGTAATTTAGCAATAGGCTGCCACGAAACAACTCCGATCCCATAATCAAAGGCATCACACATCATTTCAAATGGTGCATTCCAATTTGGCAGTCAAATAATATGTGCAGAGGTTAATTCAACTTTAAGATACTCGGATACTTACATACGATCATCATCAAAGTCAAAGATGGCATCCTTTGCAAGTAGATTAAAAAGGGGTATAGAGATCTTATTGAAATCTTTGATGAAGCAATGATAAAACGCAACATGTCTTAGAAATGAGTGAATCTTGTTCACTATCCTAGGAGGTGGAAGGTTGAATATGAGATCCACTTTAGCTTTATCAACCTCAATGACATTCTGTGAAATGATGTGCCAAAGTACTATGCTGCTTTTCACCAAAAAATGGCATTTTTCCCAGTTAGGTACTAAATTCTTTTCTTAAGACCTACTTAACTCTAAAGATAAGTATTGTAGACACCCATCAAAAGATGGACCAAATATTAAAGAGTCATCCATAAACATCTCAAGAAAATGCTTTACCATACCAAAGAAAATACTCATCATACACTTTTGAAATTCCTAGGTGAATTGCATAACCCAAAAGGTGTGCGATGGTAAACAAACATTCCAAATAGATAAGTGCAGGTGGTCTTCTCTTAGTCCTATGGTGCTATTAGAATGTGGTTATAACCAGAGAATCCATCAAGAATGCACTAATATTCATGTTCAAGTAACCTCTAGAGCATTTAGCCAATACAGAGAAGAGGAACATGGTCTTTCCTTGTGACCAAGTTCAATTTATGGTAGTCAACATACACTTGTCACCTAGTGGTCATATGGGTTAGTACTAACTCATTATCATCATTTCGAACTACCATTACTTTAAACTTCTTTGGTATAATTTGAACTAGGCTAGCTTAAGTGCTATTGGAAATGGAGTAAATTATTCCACAATCTAATAATTTTAGCACCTCTACTCTTACAACTTCCTTCATAGGGCAGACCCAGTGCACCAAGCTCCCACCTATGCGGGGTTTGGGGAAGGGGCGGACCAGAAGGGCCTATAGTACACAGCCTTACCTTGCATTTTTGCAAGAAGCTATTTCCATGCCTTGAGCCCATGACCTCAAGGTCACATGACAACAACTTTTACTGTTACAACTTCCTTTATATTAAGGTTAAACTATCCTTGAATTTCTCTAGAAGGTTTTACATTCTCTTCAAGACAGATATGATGCATGAAAATGGTTAGATGAATAACCTTTATGTCGACTATTAACCACCCTAGAAATGTCTTGTGTTCTCTATGAACATCAAATATCTTACCTTCCTATTCCTTGTTAAGATCAAAAGCAAAAAGAATGGATAAGGTTTCAGGGGGATCTAAAAATGCACATTTCAAACTCTCTTGCAACTATTTTAGGTCTAGTGTACATGGTTTCATGACAGATGGAGCATGAATAGTCTTAGGGAGTGTAAGAGGTTCCACTTTAGCTTTCCATTTAGAAGTGTCCAGTAAAGATGTAGTATCAAGTAATAGATTCCCTTGCTCAATGGAATTGTTTATAACAAAATTTAAATTAAAATGAGATATATATAAGCCGCAAGTGAGTCAAAACTAGAAGATGTTAAGAATGTATCATGCACTAGACTCTCAATCATATTAACTTCAAAAGAATCTACAAAAGAGGCTAAGAAAGGCTATCCCAAAATAATAAAGATCTGACAACAAGGATCAAATATAGGTTAGGTATCTAAGATAATAAAGTCTAATGGAAATAAAAACTTATCAACTTGTAGTAAAAAATCCTCAACCACACAACGAAGAATTTTAATGAAACTATCTGCCAACTATAGTGTTATAGTAGTCAATTTTAACTTAGCTAAACCTAATTGCTCTTAAATAAAATATGGCAATAGGTTAACACTTGCCCCTAAATCGAATCATGCCCTATCAATTGTGTTGCCTAATAACACATCATATAGTGGGGCCCTTAGTATCCCTATACTTAGGTGGGGTATTGTGTTGAATGATGAAGCTCACTTGCTTAGCAAGAAATGTTTTCTTCTACATATTAAGCTTATGCTTCTATGTGCAGAGATCCTTAAGAAATTTGGTATATGAAGGAATTTCTTTAATTACATTGAGTAATGAAATATTAATATTAACTATGTAAAAACATCCATTACCACATTAAAGTTTTCTTCTTTCTTTGCCATATTAAGACATTGAGGATAGGTAGTTTTTAGCATATAAGATGCCTCAAGAATAAGTTCAGAAGAAGTGGGAATGTATGATACTTCTCTTTACCCTTCTAAGCTTTTGTGTGACTCTTTTATTCTCACATTCTTGGGTTTCCTTAATCAAGACCACATGATTGTCTATTAGTTTACCACTCATAAGGTCAGTTACCAATTTGGCTTTTTCATGAATTTTTTATTTTTTCAATGATGTGTCAATCTTAACTATCCTTTAGGGTTGGGTATGGATTGACTAGGAAATTTACCCTTTTTCCTTTCATTCAATACAATAAATAGTTGACCATTTGATATTCCAGCTTCATAATAGATTGCAAGTTGGTCTACAAAGATTTCTTTATAATGTTCTGAAACTGCAACAAACTTTGCATGAAAAAATTGGGGGTCTCTTTAGTAGATGGTTTCCTTCGCTGTGGTAGAAATTGGTAAGGAGTTTGATATTGATGTGGAATAGATGCATGAGGAAAAGGCTGAGGAGGGAGCATTCCAAGTGGACCCCTTAATGGTTGTTCTTTGAACATGAGAAATTGGGATGACAAACCCATCCAAGATTATATGTTGATTTTGTGGTGTCAAACCTTCATAAAAATATTACACTTATTGCCACTTCTCAAAGCTATGGAGAGGACATTTCAGCCATAAGTCCTTTCACAATTCCCAACATTCATAAAAATGCTCACCATATTTTTGTTGAAAGTTCATAATTTCCCTTCTAAGGGCATTGGTCTTGTGGATAGGAAAAAAATTATTCTGGAACTTCTTGATAATTGCTCCCAAGGGGTGATTGAACCTACCTCTGAAGAGTTCAGGCAATCTTTCACTTTATCTTTTATAGAGAACATGAACAGTCACCATAATGGAATCATCAAAGAAATTGTGGTATTTAAATATGGCTCGTATGTTAAGGAATTTGTTGACATGGCAATAACGGTCCTCTTTGTCTAGACCATAAAAGGAAGGCAGTGGTTGAATGACTCCTAGTTTTAAATTGTCTGCATTAGCCAAAGGCAATATTATGTGTGATGGTGCCTTCCGTTCAAACCTTCATAAAAATATTACACTTATTGCCACTTCTCAAAGCTATGGAGAGGACATTTCAGCCATAAGTCCTTTCACAATTCCCAACATTCATAAAAATGCTCACCATATTTTTGTTGAAAGTTCATAATTTCCCTTCTAAGGGCATTGGTCTTGTGGATAGGAAAAAAATTATTCTGGAACTTCTTGATAATTGCTCCCAAGGGGTGATTGAACCTACCTCTGAAGAGTTCAGGCAATCTTTCACTTTATCATTCATAGAGAACATGAACAGTCACCATAATGGAATCATCAAAGAAATTGTGGTATTTAAATATGGCTCATATGTTAAGGAATTTGTTGACATGGCAATAACGGTCCTCTTTGTCTAGACCATAAAAGGAAGGCAGTGGTTGAATTACTCCTAGTTTTAAATTGTCTGCATTAGCCAACTGCAATATTATGTGTGATGGTGCCTTCCGCTCAAACCTTCATAAAAATATTACACTTATTGCCACTTCTCAAAGCTATGGAGAGGACATTTCAGCCATAAGTCCTTTCACAATTCCCAACATTCATAAAAATGCTCACCATATTTTTGTTGAAAGTTCATAATTTCCCTTCTAAGGGCATTGGTCTTGTGGATAGGAAAAAAATTATTCTGGAACTTCTTGATAATTGCTCCCAAGGGGTGATTGAACCTACCTCTGAAGAGTTCAGGCAATCTTTCACTTTATCTTTTATAGAGAACATGAACAGTCACCATAATGGAATCATCAAAGAAATTGTGGTATTTAAATATGGCTCATATGTTAAGGAATTTGTTGACATGGCAATAACTGTCCTCTTTGTCTAGACCATAAAAGGAAGGCAGTGGTTGAATGACTCCTAGTTTTAAATTGTCTGCATTAGCCAAAGGCAATATTATGTGTGATGGTGCCTTCCGTTCAAACCTTCATAAAAATATTACACTTATTGCCACTTCTCAAAGCTATGGAGAGGACATTTCAGCCATAAGTCCTTTCACAATTCCCAACATTCATAAAAATGCTCACCATATTTTTGTTGAAAGTTCATAATTTCCCTTCTAAGGGCATTGGTCTTGTGGATAGGAAAAAAATTATTCTGGAACTTCTTGATAATTGCTCCCAAGGGGTGATTGAACCTACCTCTGAAGAGTTCAGGCAATCTTTCACTTTATCTTTTATAGAGAACATGAACAGTCACCATAATGGAATCATCAAAGAAATTGTGGTATTTAAATATGGCTCATATGTTAAGGAATTTGTTGACATGGCAATAACAGTCCTCTTTGTCTAGACCATAAAAGGAAGGCAGTGGTTGAATGACTCCTAGTGCTAAATTGTCTGCATTAGCCAAAGGCAATATTATGTGTGATGGTGCCTTCCATTCCACCGGAGCAGAGTAATCTCTAAAAGTCTTGATTTCTACTTCTTTGTTCTCCATTTTAGTGTATTCTAAATCAATATGATCTCTAAACCCTTATCTAATGGTTCATTCGATCTCAAGATTATATGAGTGCTAAATTTGAGTTCAAGGAATCACGGTCATGCATACACCAATGTTTGATGCAGTGAACTCAACTTTGTAGACAATGAAAAGATATTCTTTGTATACAACAAAGAGCGATTATTTTTTTAAATAAATTAGATAAAGGAAGCCTAAACTAAATGATACAACCTAGAGACTAAAATGATGCACACTCCAAGGACATAAGATCCATCTATCTCTAATGTGAGCAAGCTAAAAAAAAAATTATTTATCTTATCTTTAAAGGCACTAGCTTTTAGATTATTACAAACCTCGATAACTTCTCCTCTCTTTTAGACTTGCCTTACTTCTTACCAATTAGATCATAACTAAATCAACTCCTTCACATCCTCTGTAGTTAGTCATAGGTAATCTAAGTAGCCGAGTGTGTTTGTAGAGCTAGTCATTTAAAAACCAACACAGTGATTTAGCTTAGGGTCACTAGAATGACAGTAATTCACCTCTTTCTAAGAGGGTCCTACAAGCTTGTGGGCCACTATAGGTGTTTTTTTTAATATTGATTTTAAATTAATTTGTGTAAGATGCGTGATAGGTGATAATCATCCCAGTGGGCCAAGGGGTGGAGATGAAATCCACCATCATCTTGTAGAGGTTGTTGCCCTTACTAATCACTTTCATTTTCATGGAAATTCAATCAACCATATAATCACCTTAAAGTGAATAAATGTCCTAAAAAATACGACAAAGCTAGAAACTAATGCAACTACCTATGTGCCACTCAACAATGAGTCTAAACCTTGATAGATGGGACACTATGACCTATGTCTTTTGGTCATAGCTAAGCTTAGGCTATCTCTTGTGAAGCAAGTGCTACTAATGCAATAATGCTAATGACAATGCAATAGTTAAATTATGAATGGAAGTTATATGAGATTAAACTACCATACAAATATGCAAAACTACTTTAACCATGCTAATTCCAAAGCTAAGAAATGTGAGTTAAGAAGTGCTTATAGTGGGGCCTAGGTAAAAGTCTTCTCACACAAGGGACTAATGCAATAATGGCAATGAAAATGCAACATTTAAATTATGAATGGAAGTTATATGATATTAAACTACCATACAAATATGCAAAACTACTTTAACCATGCTAATTCCACAGCTAGGAAATGTGAGTTAAGAAGTGCTTATAGTGGGGTCCTAGGTAAAAGTCTTCTCATAAAAGGGTGAAATAATGTGCAAACCACCTCCACTTCCAAGTTAGGATGGTTCACCCTTCACTTATATTTTTACAACCCTTTTTTAATTGAATTGTGATAAAATAAAGTACAATACAACCTCAGTATAATACACTCAAAGTAAAATATAAAGTAAGCACTATTCTAAGGAACCAACTCCTTCGAATTCCTACAAAAATAAAATAACATTGAGTGTCAAGAAATCATAAGAATTGTGCAAAAATGCACCCAAAATCAAAATGCATGCAATTCTAAACTATGGCTAGATGATAAAATAATTTAACCAAGATTTAATTAAAACTCTATTTCAAGTCCCCATACCAGTGCCAAAGACTTGATGCTCATTTTAAAATACCACAAGTGCATAGATTAATTGGAGTATAGAAAGTGCAAGTATGAGTCAACTTCATAAGGACTCAATCTTTAAATATATGGAACTTTAATTAAGATCTATTTTAAAATATCTTAACCTTGCCAACAAATAAGCAATAAGGAATCAAATAATCAATTAAGCTATAATGAATAAATTGTTAAATTCTAAAGTTTAGGTTTTTAGAATCCACCACACTAAAATCATATATATTCAAAATTAAGTATGTTATATTTAATTTGTACTCATGTTAATAAAGCATCAATGTATTAAAAACATGGAATATTTGCGGAATATCCCTAATTTTTAAATGTTAATTTAAGTACATGTTGGATTTATGTTAAATAGGTATGAAAAGTGTATATTGAATTTCTTGTATTGGTATTTTGGAAAGTGAAAATTTTATAAACATCAAATTAAGTGTTGAGACCTCCATATTTGAATTGTACATGAAAAGACGATTCCAATGACACTAAGTCTTTTCTTGAGCCCAATTGAAGAAAGAGTAGGGAAGAGGAAGGAGAAGGGAGAGAAAAGGAAAGGGAAAAAGACAAACCTCACTCACCGGATAAGCCCTTCACCCAGTGAGGAAGGACAAATCAAGGTTAGGGCATTCGTGGAGTTGGAGCTCGACAGAGACAATGACAACTTGGATCGTTGATCCATGCTGGTCATCTTCCATGGATTGTCTAGAAGAACCAAATCCCTAAGAAAAGTTGATGAATTGTAGAGTTCTTGTCTGTCAATCAAAGAGGACAATAGCGTGTGGAGAGATCTTGGGGGTTTTAAAAAGAAACGAAGTCAATCCGGCTCATTCAAGGGTGGAGGAATCACAAAGACATGCTTTCAAGTAAGATTGGTGAAACCCAACTCTTGATTTGAGTTCTTAGGCTAAATGTGTACTGTTTATTCTTGATGTAGATTTTTGAGATGATCCAACCATCCATTCCTTAATCTAAGCATAGAAATAAGTAAATACACATCTAATATAGCTCAAATCTAACTAATATTGTAGATCTAGGCTGGAAACCATTCAAACAATCACAGCCATCCAATTTGTCACTATTAAAATATTAACTTCATGATGTCTTATCAATGATCAGACACCATAGATGAGTTCTAGAACACTACATGTACTAGTATATGACAAAAATTGAAAATTTTAGATGAAAATTGATCGCATAATCTCAATCGTATGATCGAATAGTAAAGGAATAATGACTTGGCGATGTCTAATTGGTGATCAAACACCACTATTATCTACCTTGACCTCTATTAAGTAAACATATATTGAAATTTTTAAAAATTAGGTCACTAATTATTAGGAAACTAATGGATTGAATGAGGACCATTGATTCTGGCTATATACATTGTTTAGTCAGTGATTAGAACTTCAGTAGCCTTTCCAAGGCTCTAATTAATAAGCTTTAACTCATAACAAGTGACCCAATTACTAGAACAATGTGGATCATGAAGGAAATTATTAAATCAAGGGCATTGACTATATGATCATGACCCTAAGTTTATAGTTAAATACTGAGAACATAGGATCAGACCTTGAAATACTAAGTCAGATTATCGTGACTTATTGGATTAAACTTTTAGATCTTGATTGTTTATTAGTGGGTTTATTTGAATAGTAAATGCAAATCTAAACTATGGACCACTAAGTGGTGAATGGATGGCAGATCTGAGACTGAATAGATCATATATTCCCCTACGTAATCTATGATCAGTGGAAATTTAGATGGGTTTTGATGATCTAAACTGTCAGGCTTTAATTAAAATAGATTTATTATGTACTTATTAATTTATAATTCAACATTGATAAGAACTTTGGAACATCAACAGAAAAGGTTGATCAATAAGTGAGTGGAAGAAGAGAAATAACTAAATTAAGGAGCACGTCAAAGGAGATAGGTAATCTGATACTACTAAGTTTCAAATGAACTTCAAAATGAGAAAATATTTTGTGAACTATACCTGGTTAGAATGGTTTGATTATACCAATGATTGATACATATGTATGTTATTTGAGTGTATATGATTTTTATGATGATCCATGATTTATCTATGTTCCTTGTCTGACACATCTTATAAATGATGCATGTAGACTGATATATAATTTTAAATTCATGTTTCATACCTAATTTTGAGAGAACAATGAATCATTCAATTTAAAGTATTCAAATTTCTACTTTACTTGTGAGACATGAGAAATATTGTGATTTGTATGTGCATGATTTTCATACTTTGAAAGGAATTAAGATTGCTATGATTTTCAATATATATATATATATATATTAATCTCGATTGTTAAAACAAGTTTCTTCATGTTATGTGATGAATGAAGTAAATATGTATGCTATATTGAATTATAATTAAACTGCTCATGTGTAAGGGCATGTTACTTATCATGAAGTGTCAATCAATCTGTATGTACATGACACAACCGATCCTAAGCTTGAATACTATGGGAAGCCCATCTGCTTTGAGTGTATGACACAAAACTGTAAAGGAGTACTATGGGTAGCCCATCTACTCCAAATGGACAATATTGTAACCAGTGATTGTGGCTAGCCCATCTGCTAGAAAGCTGATAGTATTATGTTTATCTATCTGCAGCATAATGCATCTTGAACCAAGGCACTGTGGATAACCCATCTGCTCTAAATGAACAATATTGTAACTAGTGACTATGGGTAGCCCATCTCCTAGAAAGCTAACAGTATTGCATCTATCTGTCTGTAGCATAACGCATCTTGAACCAAAGTACTATGGGAAGCCCATCTACTCTAAGTGTATGAAACAAAACTGTGAAGGAGTGTTATGGGTAGCCCATCTACTACAAACAGACGATATTGTAACCTATGGCTATGGGTAGCCCATCTCTCAAAAAGCTAATAGTATTGTGTTTGTCTGTGTGCAGTATAACACATCTTCAACCAGAGTATTGTAAGAAGCCCATCTACTTTGAGTGTATGGAACAAAGCCATAACTGGTGGCTGTGGCTAGCCCATCTCCTGGAAAGCAGACAATATTGTGTCTATCTACCTATGAAACGAATTGTAAGAGTTGTAAGACTAAGGATATCTTGTGATTTTATATGTAGTTAGATTGTTTTTACATGCATGATTTGATTTGAGATTTAGTTTTTGACATGGGTTTGCCTATGGTGAGCTGATTTGCTCAGATGTATATTTGGCATGGATTTGCTTTTCAAGAGCCGATATGCTTTGATTTGATGTGGCATTGATTTACCTATGATTGAATCGAAAAGTGATTCGCTTGTTTTATTATTGTATCACAGAATTATGCATACTGACAGCATGCATTATCCTTCACATGTATATCTTGTGATTTTATGTCTATTGATGTTGTACATGGATAGATTAAATCATAGATGAGATTTCTATTATGCTAATTGCATTGCTTATGTTTGTAACAGGCTCTAAGTAAATTATGAGCTATTAGATTATAAGATGATTTGACATAGATTTGCATACATCATGAGTTGATATCTAATGTAATGATATGATATGAGATTACTTGAAATGAATTGTGATGTATATGATACGAATATCATCATATGCTTAAGACTATATGACTGTATAATGTTCCTTAGAATAGATATGTGCCTAATAATGATGTTATTATTGGTATGAAATGGCTAACATGTAGATTAACTAATCACTAATATGAATATTAAGGTAATTATATCTTACTTAGTTTGTCAAGTCTGATGCAAATTTCGTGGATGATATACATGCATAGGTGTGCTTATAATGCATTCCATGTGATGGCTTGTGGCCAAGTGATTTTATTATTAGAAAAACCTTTCTTCAAATCATTGTATGTGTGTGCTATGATTTTGGTTTTGTAGTACTTGGATTATCCACTAAGTATGATGTATACTCACCCTACCACTTTTACCATAGGTCAACTCAGAAAGAATTAGAAGGGATATTAAGATTCTAAGAAAACCACTTGATGGTTTCAAGAGGATAAGAAGCAAGGTAATCTAGATTTTCATTAAGAAAATCAAACTATGTTAACAATTAGGTAATATTTCAATCTTATATGAGATTTAATTTGTGATTGGGCTATGTCTGGTAAGTCCTAGGAATGTTGTATTTCAAATGTATTTGAAAAGGAGACGGAGTCTCCAATTATGTATAAAATTTAAATGAATATTTATCAAGTACATCGCATCACATGTGTTAAATGTCTTATGTCTGAAAAATAGAGGAAACTCTACCAAATTTTTGGTAGAAATGTAATGCTCATTTCACCTAAAATCCTTATTTTGAGAAAAGAAAAATAACACTTAGGATATTCAAAATGAATTTAAAAGAAAATATTCTTCCACCATTATTTGATTTTTAGAATGATTTTCAATAGAGATCAATCTTGCTATGTAAATGTCTTTTGCATATAAAAAGTGTTAAAAAAACCCAGGTCCTCACAATGTGTTTGTCAAAAATCCTATTTTTTATATTTTCTCAACCTTCGTAATTTACCTAACTTAATATATATTTTTAGAGTATATCTTATATTTTTCAAAATCACAAGCTATTTAAAAATTTATATATAATAAATTAATCAATGTACTATAATTAGTTTCTAAACTGTAGGAAATACCTCATAATTCCTTTGAAAAGAACATTAACTGTGTATTTTTAATTTGCTTATCTTGAGATTGATATTTCAAAACCCAAAACCTAACATATAATTAACCATGAATATATCTATTTTTCAAGCGATTTCATCCAAACCCTAGGTGAAAATTTGGCTACTCATATTAAACTCTAACATTATACTAAAAATTAATTATAAGAACATATTGTAAACAATTCTTAAAATCTGACACTTATACTAACATAAAAACCACTATTAAAAAATCTTGTAATTAAAATTAATTCTAGAATAACAAAAATAACTACGATGAAAAGCTAACTAAAGCATATAAAACCTAGCATACATCTAAAGCAAAATTAAACAAATAACATTAACTAAATGATGAACAACTTCATTAAACCAATAGTAAAAGTCTTACAAGAATGTAAACAATATGAATAAAAGAGACATTTTCATTTGGTAGGAAATAATTCTACACAAGTTGTCTTTGATAATATAGAATATGCTCTTTTGGGTGAAAATGATGCTACGTAAGATGATAAGGGGAGAGATTTCTTGGCTATTAAAGAAAGGATGTACAAGATGCCTCCCTATCTTTTCTCCTTGTTTTTCTCATGAACAACACTCATTCTTTATGTTGAACTATGTCACCCATCCTTGTTGAAAAATGTGGAATTTATGTGGTCCCCCCTCTTGTCCAAATGAATTAGTGAGTAAGAGAGAAAATGACAACATAGGGCCCTTGCTCTCTAAGTTTTTTAACTTAAAAAAAGTACCATATGTGTGATTGCAATGTGTGATATTCTACCTTCACTCAAAAGCTCCCTTAGGTGGTGGTTTGCACGCATGTATGCATGAGAAGTTGGTCAACTTAGCTATTGATAATAATAGCCTCTTTTCTATGGATAATGGTCACATGCATATGGTTTTTGTTGCTTTGAATTTGATAAGGGCACTCTCATTGCCTTTTGAACTTCTTTACTTCCTAGTTCTTGACATGTGGGTTCATGAAATTGCTCAAATGGTGAATTATCTCTCTTTTAGGTCTCAAGTTGCCAAAAATACACAAATTGCTCCTTGAACGCTAATACTACAAATTTTAAAATACATCCTAATTAATGATCAATTAAGTAATTCAATTGTTAAAAATGCTATTTCTAGGGATTTTAATTATAATAATAATGTGTGCATCACACACATTTTTGACAACCTCCCACTTGCACTCAAACCCAATCATGTAAAATCTTAACTGTCATAGACTTTAAGTGTCTATCAAAAACATTTTGTTGCAATGGTTTAAACTAATGGGTTTGCCGCATTATTCACCATTGCCACTCTTGCTATAGTAACATATCCTCCATTTATAATTTCACATATTACATGGTATTCCTCTTAATGTGTTTTGACTTTTTATATAGTTCCTTGGCTTATGCTATAACCCCATTATTATCACATAATAATGTTATGGGATTATTCTTAGTATCCAATATGCCAATTCTTATAAGAACTTTCAAACCCAAATGACTTCATATGCCACTTTATTTTTTGCTTATGTATATCCTTTGATAGTTATCTCATCAATGCCACAAACCAAACAATAATGTTTAATTTTTCTAAGGTACTTGAATATATGTTTGATAGCAATCCAATGTTCGTAACTTGGATTAGATTAGAATACATTAACCACTCCCACTACATGACATATGTGTGGCCTTGTAGACAACATAGCATACATAAGACTTCCTATTGCCAAAGCATATGGAACTACCTTTATTTGGTATCTCATCCAGAGTATGGGGATAATGGATTCAAATAGACTAATTTCAGGTCTAAAATAACCATTCCTTTCTTGGAATCATGCATCTTGTACTTAGCCAGGATCATATTTGAATATGTTATTTGTGAAAATTCAATATTTTTCTTCTTCTAGTCTCCAAACAATTTAAGACCTAAAATATAAAATGCTTCTCCAAAGTCTTACATGGATAATTGACTTGATAATGATACTTTTGTAGTAGACACATTCCTAGTAAGTACAATGTCATCTACATACAATACTAGGAATTTCACTTCACTCCCTCTACAATTCTGGAAAACACACGCTTCATCTAGATTCTTCAAGAAGCCAAAGTCTTTAACCACTTGATCAAACTTTTATTCCAACTACATGATGCCTATTTCAATCCATATATTAATCTAAGTAGTTTAGTAATGGTATTTGAAAATGCTACAGAAGCCTATCCTTAAGGCTATTCCATATAGATTTCTTTGTCAAGGCTGTTTTCACATCTATCTATCAAATTTCATAATCAAAGTGTGCTGCATATACTAGTGATAGTCTAATAGACTTCAACATAGCAACTAGTAAAAACATTTCCTCATAATCAATTTTTACCTTTTGATTATAGCCTTTTGCCTCCATCCTAGCTTTATGCATCTTAACTTTTCCCAGTGAGTCTCTCTTCCTCTTGATGTTCCATTTGCACCAATGGGTATGACTCTTAGTGGTGGATGTTATAAAGTCCATATCTTATTAACCTCCATTAAGTCTATTCATAATTTGTAGCCATAACCCACTTATCTAAGTCAATACTCAGCATTGTTTCTTCAAAAGTAGCAGGATCATCCTCATTACCATCTTCCTACATAGGAATATGTTCTTGCAAATGGAGAAGTCTATCTCAAACTTTAATAGTCCTAATGTTGTGGCATGGAACTAGTGTTAAACTTGTTTTAGTGGATTCTTCCTTTGTTTGTTCATCCTAGGTATAAAACTCTCTAGCTAATCATGGCATTCTTTAAATTCAACATTTATTCTATTGCCAACACTAGATATGAACATCTCTTCTAAATATTTGCATTTGAGCTCACAAAACACTTTTACACACTAAGTAAGTAGAATTGATACCCCATTCCATTTTTCAGGTTTCTTATGAACAAACACCTTACTATTCTGGATCACAACTTCTTAACATGGGCATGATAACCCCATACATTTAAATGACTTAGCACATATTTCTTCCTAGCCCACTTCTCATGTGGTGTTCTAAACACATATTTAGTGCATGGTTTCTTCATTTTACCACACCATTCAATTATGGTGTGACTACTGGGGACAATTGATTCAATACCATTTTCCTTCAGAAAATTCTTGAACTCATCCTAGATGTATTCTCCTCCTCTATTTGAGCAAACAACCTTTATCTTTCTTTTAGTTTGATTTGCCACTTCATTTTTTAAATATTAAAGCTTTTCAAAAGACTCCTTGTGCTTCATAATGTAGATATATCTACATCTAGAAAAGTTGCCTATAAATATATTGAAGCAGAGAAATCCACCTTTCGTGAGATGATCATTGGCACAAATACATATGTATGTACCAATTGTAACAAATTTGTAGCTCTCGTGACATTACCTTTAGAAGGCAACTTGGTCATTTTACCTTATAGACAAGATTTAGAAATCATTAAATGCTCCACTTTGAGTGAATTGAAAGATTCATCTCTTATGAAGCTTTTAATTTTCTCTGCATTTACATGACGTAGTCTCAAATGCAACAAATATGATGGAGATGTAATTTCTCTAACTCTTTAAAGAGTGGAAGAATTAATGGGTTGTTCAACACTATGGATACTTTGATTTAGAGAATTGAAAATGTAGATTCTATTCTCATATGTACATGTAATAAACACTTTATCACAATACTTGATAAATAAATTATAATTTAAATTTAAACAATGTCTAGTATTATAGAATTTAGGCACAGAGATTATGTTTCTCGACATCTTAAGTACATATAAGCAATCCTCTAATTTCAAAATCCTCCATCACTTAAATGCAAATTAAAAGTCCCTATTGCTACAGTTGCTGCTTTTGAGTTTGTTCCCATCTGCAACTTGATCTCTCCATCATTCAGTGCTCTTCTTTTCTAAAATGCATGTAACATATTACATATATGAGAGGTTGCACTAGAATGAATCCACCATGAAGAATATGAATCACCAACTATATTGGTTTCAACAATGAGTATCTATGATATACCTTTCAAAAGTTTGTCCTTCTTGATAGTTTCTAAGTAGGACTTGCAATTGCACTTCTAGTGTCCATTATTACTTCAATGGAAACACTATCAATCCTTACTCCCTTTCTTAACACTCAAGTTGTTGATTTTTCTTCTCTTTGAAAAACATTTTTTCTTAAACTATCTTAGTTCTTTTTTCTTTTTCCTTTTTCCTTCATCTTAGAGTTTGAACCCACATTTGCTTTAATGACCCAAAATGTACCTTTGTCCTTTTTCATGAGTATTGCAACCTATTGAATCATATTCAATAGTTTTGGTAGGGTACACTCAATATTATTCATTTGGAAGTTCATAAAAAATGGTAAAAAAGAAACGAATCTATAAATGATGTTGATATCATGTCAACATGAGTGATTGCATAGGTTTTTGCTCCATATTGAAGCAACTCATGGATTCCCATGAGTTTCAGGATACATTCACAAACCAGAGTTTCTTCTACCATATGGGTAGAAGAAAAATTCTTTGTTGTGGTCAATTAGACCAACCGATGATTCTCACCAAACATCTCTCAAATACTAAGCATTATGTCCCTAGCATTCTCCATAAGAATATGCTATTTTTGGATGTTATTGATCATTGATGCTAGAATGAAGCATTTAGCTAGATTATTGTCTTCATGCCACTTAATCAAATTAGTTTGATAAGTAGCAATTGAACACTAAGGTGCATTAGTATTGGCTTCAATAACATGATTTACCTTATTTGTTGTCAACATAAATTTTAGATTTCTAAACCCAATCTTTATAGTTTAATCCAGTAACTTTGTGGGTATCCGACACCAATACTTGGAGGAAGCCTGTCTGGCTCCATCTTGTCTGGGGTCACCTTGAGTAAAACCGTTGTTTGGTGTCCCTTTTGCAGGACTATTATTTGAAGGTAATGAGGATGTTCAATGCCACTGGTGTCGGATTCTTGTCCAGTGATTGACAAAGACTATCTACTGCTATTGGTGCCGAACATTGCTTTCAAGCAAATTGAGTGTGTCAGACACCAGTTGTGTCAGGCTTCTTTCTGGCATGGTATTGGGAGTGATCACCATCACATCACTTACAAACGGGTGTTCGATGCCACTCATTTAGTGCCACCGTGGTATATTTGGTGCCAAATTAGTCTGTATGGTGCCATTTTTTGGTTAAGAACTCGGGCACACTTTTTCCATTCAAACAAGCTCAAGGTGGTGCTTAGTTTGACATTGTTACTGAGAGTCCTTTGTTGAAGCCATCTATTAGTTGATCATGGTTGTTAACAATGTGAACATATAGTAACTTTCTAGCAGCTCATTTGCTCACGAAGTGATAATCTACCTTGATGTGTTTCGTTAACACATGAAATCTAGGATTAGCTAATAGGCAAAGTTCACTTGGATTGTTACAGTATCTGTTGGTGGTTGTTGATACAACACATTGAATTCTTGGACCCAACACAAATCAGCAGTAGTAGAAGCAAGCGATCTATATTAAGCTTTTAAGCTTGAAACTACTGGTTGATTCATGAAACACCACATCAAGAGATTATTGCTAAGGAACGTGCAGCTGCCGATGGTTGATCATCAGGAGATCCTCCCAATCAGCATCCCTATAGGCACCAAGAGTTAGGTCAGTAGTGGCGTGGGATTGAAGTCCAAAATTTATTTTTCTTTTGGTGTTGCAGAGAATCCTTTTGGCTACAACAACATGAACAGTATTTGATTTGTGAATGAATTGACCCACCTGGTTAACCGAATAGCTAATGTCAGGTCTGGTGACGGTAACCAACAAGTTCTCCGTCAAGTACAGATAATTTGATCCCTAAGAAGTAGTGGAGATTCCCTTGATGGCACATATCAAATTTTTGAGATAAAAATGAAATGAGAGTGTTTATTCCTGAAGTATCACTATATATGAGAACAATATCTTCAGTATAGAGAAGAATACAACCTTTTTGGAGTGTTAAAGAAGAGGCTGGTGTCACATTTCATAGATGACACACATGATTTGGTTTTTTTATCAACTTATCCAGTAGATTGTGGCATACAAACCCTCTTACTTTGGTGTGCAATGAAAAAGTACATTGCTCATATTTAATTGCCGAAGAGGCCACTTGTTATTACAAGCAAGAGATAATACAATATCAGTAGTAGGAATTTTGGCAACGGGACATAAAATTTTCAACAGCAAAATATTTTGTTGATGATAGCCTTTGGCAACAATATGAGCTTTCTTTCTTTCTTTCAAAAGTCCCATTGTCTCATCTTTTGATTTTGGAAACCCATTTACATGGAAAGATATTAGCACCAGGGGGATATTTTCAGAATCCAAGGGCAATTTCGAATAAATGCACTTATTCTGATGTCCATTCAGGGACATCATTTCGGATTTCCAAGCTCGTGAAAAATAATTGGGATTCTTTTCCTCGTCATTTTGTAGATATAAGGCAGTAAGGAGAGGGGGGAGCAAGGCGAACTTTAAGTCGCTGTATCCCAGCTTAAGCCTCCTAACCATTGTGTTTGGCGGTGGGGGTTTGAGAATTATCAAGCGCGGTTGTAGGTGTAGTTGGGGTCGGTGAAGTTGGCTGCACTGTGGGTAAAGAATCTGCTAGGGCCGGTGTGTGACAAGATGCGCCATGTTAATTATCTGAATTCTAGAGCATGTCTCAGTAGTATTAGGGATAAAACGTGCGCTGAGCAAAGGGATTGACGGTTGTATTGTTGGGTTTAGTTAGCGAGTGATCCATTGGATTATGGTGCAAATAGTGAGAGGTGCAGCTGAACTTGATGGGATAGCAAGACAAGGACAGAGGGTCTCATCAAATACAACGTGTCACATACCCAAAAAAAAGCAGACTGTTACTACGAGTGTCAAATTTCTTCTCTCTCCCACAGGGAAGTGTGAGAAACTGGCGACAACTTCGTTTAAACCATGAACAACTAATCGGACAGACCCAACAACGAGCGTTGCTTTCGAGGGACTCATGAACAAAAAATACCATCAAATTTTGGTATTTTTGTTAAAAAAAAAAGTCTAATATTTTTTGAGTTTTCCAAAATTCATTATTAAATTTTTTAAATTTGGTAAAATTATTATTATGTTAGTTTTTTTTAAATTCTAACAGTTGCCTTCTCTGTATCTCTCTCATAATATGTTTTAACAAATCTATTATGTCATAGAGGCAGATGTGATCAAGTTGCCGACTTTGGTTATAAGTCAATGACTTCCTGATGAAAAGTTGCAATGAAACTTCATATCTAACACAATTTAATAACTAAGAATCTAATGATACTGTTAGATTTTAGCAAAAATAAACCAATAATAAGATATTTAATCGCAAAGATACCATGTTTATTAACTTATGCAACAATACTTGTTAAGCTTCTTCAATGATATTCAACAATTTAACCTTCTATTTTTTACTAAAAACTAATATAAAACTCTTCCTAACACAACTTATAATAAAATCAATGATTTGGATCAATAAAAAATATAATAAATTAAAATTTTTATGTTTAAAACATAAGCAAAATATTATTACGATTCACGTGAACAATGACGAGTAATAGATTTTAAGCTCTTCATTTGATGCATGTTTGAATGAAAATTTAAAATCTAAGACTTGATCTTCTTCTTCTCAATGTCTTCTATCTAGCATCATTAATTTTAGAAATTTTTGTTGATTAGTGAAGTAAAAAATCGTGTGCAAAGTCTCTGAGGTAGCAAGTCTGTTAGAATGTATTAGAAGAGAGAAATAAATAAGGATAATATCAAAATTTTGAAAAAAACTAATAGGAAGGAGAATTGAAAACTAACAGAATGACAATTTTGCAAAGTTCAAGAAAATTTAATAGCAAATTTATAAAACTAAAAAAAAAAAAAAAAGATGAACCTTTTTTTGCTAAAATACAAATGTAATCGCATTTTTGCAAAAAATCAAAAATAAAATGGTGAAATTTCTACGCAATTGGGGTAGAAAAACTTATGCAACTGTGTATAATAGGTGGATCGAGGAAACTCAACTCAAATCTACACTCCAGTGAAGATCAGTCAATTTCCACGGAGAATTGGATGAATAATAGAGAATTTGATAACTGTTTTTCCCACTTTTCTGGTAATAAATGATGATGGAAGCTCGAGCTTGATCTTTTTCTTTTTCTTTTTGTAGTTTTTATACCATTTTCTCACAGTTAACATCACTAGTGACACAGCCGTCTTCTTTGGCAAAAGTGAGTACTCGTCGGTGACACCTTAATAACAAACAAAGAATGTGGATTTGGGTCATCTTAACCCAATCTACTCATTAGGATCGACCAAAGTCAGATTGGATATCATCTAACAATCTAAAGTGAGATCTGACCTCGATCCGTAATTAGCAATTTACGATCTATAAATCTAATCGTATGACTCATAGTTGGTGACTCATGATCTACAAGTCCGAATGTTGGGAATGTGATAAGACAATATATATATATATATATATATATATATATATTTGATTATCTTGAATTAATAAATGCGACTGGTATAGTATAATACTCTAAATTCAATCATTAAAACCTAAATCAGACCTTAGATCTATGCGTTTGATATCCAGATTCCATGATCCCTAGTCTTGAATGATGGATCAAAGATTTTATACCTAGCTATGGTTAGATCTGACCAAATCAACAATTGATAATAGTCGAGTAGTACAATCTTTGTTTTGAAAAATGAATTTATAATGTTGATCCTTGAATGTCATCAATTGAACGCTCAGATCTACGTGATTTGAGGATGGATTAATTGATTGTGTTTCCAAGACCATAATCCATAATAAAAAATGTTAATTTGAGAGTTTAGATGGTTTAGATTCTTAGATCAATATGCTATGCAGTCCAGATGATTGATCAATAATCATCTAATTGACCATTTTGGATTTTGATGTATAAATCTATGATAAAAAAAGTTAATTAGTGGTTTTCTTAATCTTTTTACTAAACTTTTGAAAGACCAAATCTTCATATATATATATATATATATTGGAAAATGAAATGATGGATTTATCAGATGCATCGCATAGCACGCGTTAAATATGCAGTGCCAAAAAATAGAGAAGACTCTAGCAAATTTTTAGTAGAAATATAAAAAATCAACACATGTATTATAAATGAATTTGATGCATTGTCGTGATTTGAAGCATGATTTGTTTTGTTATTGAAATTTTGATACTTTAAATATGTATTATATGCACATGTGTTATAGAGTTATTTAAATTCTTATAAATTTTAGAAAATAAAAATTATAATTTTATATGCATTTATATATGAAAGTGTTTGTACATCCAAAGTAGGCATAATACCTATAGGTTTGAAATTACTGACATTTTTCTAAGTTTTGAAAAAGTATGTAATGTGAAAAGATTATGTTTTTGTAATAATTCTAACTTTTAAATTTCATTTTATAAAATTATTCAATTTTATTTTGAATAAAATGCAAATTTGAAATATTGCATTGAGTTTCGACCAATTGAGCTTTTAAAGACACTCAATTGACCCTCCAAACCTTAATATTTAGAATTTACATATTGAGACAATTCCAATAATGCTAATTTTGCATGAAACAAAGATTGGGTTGGAAAGAACTTAAAATTTTATCAATTTGAGATGAGTCCAAATTGATAATAGCACCCCCACCTTTGTTTGAATGTTGACTAGTCAAATTATGTAGAGCCAAGCTTAACACGCAGATGCTCAACCCACCACATGTCAGCCCAGCTATCCCACACTGAGCGACAATCCCAAAATGCGACAGAAACGGGGGAACATGCATGGGAACCCTCTTCCTTCCGATCATCTCCCTCTTCTCTAGCCTGTTTTCCTTTTGCATCTAATGATGACCCTTTTTTCTATCTTCACCAACGGAAAAGCGATCAACCCATCACTCACACGGTGAGTTCCCCTGCTCAGATCTCTCATCGGCGAGCTTCCCTTCTCGTCGATCCTCCATCGACACTGGTAAGCATTCCTATTCACCAGTGCAAGAAGACTTAGAAAACCTCATTTCCCTCTTTCCTCTCCAATGCAGGTGCAGGAATAAAAACCCCCTTCTCAGTTCTCCTGTTTACCTCGATCAGACTTATAATTTTCCTCCCCCTTGGGTCAACCACATGGAAAACTCAAAACCCCCTTCCTCTTTTTCCCAACTTCTCTCTTCTCGATCTGGTTCCAGATGATGACCAACTAGACAATCCTAGGCAGCAATTGAGCCAGGGCTTCTAGCCACCGTCGGAACCCACTTCACTTCTCTCTTCTTCTCTCCCTTTCGTCTCCCTCCTTTTCCTCCTCTAGCCAGAGATACCTGACTAGTGTTCCAACCCACGTCCTCCCTTCCCCTTCCCTTTCCCTTGCTCCACCAGCGATGCTCAGTAGGCCTAGCCTGAAACTTACTTTCCATATCGTCCTCCTCTAGTAGGTGCAGCCCGATTGGCATGTAAACCTATCCCTCTCCTTTCCTCTTTCCCTTCACTTTTCTCTTGGCCACTGCAATAGACCACCTGTACACACGGTGCTTGTTATGATTTTAAGTTAAAACTCATAAATGCACAAATCAAATGTAGTAATTCACTCGAGAAGGTCGATCTCATAAGGAATAAGATGGTTGTGTGATTAGTAGGCTTTACTTAAATTATCTAACCTAGCAAAATTAAGGAGAACTTTCATAAACTAAGAATGGAAAATTAATATGTGAAATATGCTAAAAATTAAACATGCTAAATTTAACAACTTTCCTAAAGCACACTTTATAAAAATAAAACTTTACTAAATGAAAACTTTCCTAATGTGAAAATTTCCTGAGAATGAAATTTAGCAACTTTGCTACATTATGTAATTCTAGGAAAACAAAGCAAAAAATTTATTACTTTCCTAAATTTAACTTTCAAAACATGAGATTTAGCAACTAAGAGAAAATTAATTACTTTTCTAAATTAAGAATTAGAAACTAACTAATACACAAACTAGTAAACAATAAAATCTAAACTAAACAACAAGTAAACATTAAAACTAATGAAAGCAATCACTAATCAAATAAAGAAAGGAAAACTACCCAAGTATTATGCGTGTGACCATGGAATGGTGCCATGATTCATTGGGTAGTAATGTATTTACTTAACTACTTTGAAAACCTAGAACATACAATCTTACTCAAGCATTAAAGAAGCAACCTAGAAAACATGAAATGCATGGTATTGGAAATTAAACATAATAATCCCTAAAGAAAATTCCAACAGCATGTTCTTTTGATCATTCACTTAATGGAACATGAAAAACATGGAGTTAAGCAATTCAAATGCAAGTAAACATTCAAAAAAGAAGATTACTAATTGCTGAAAACAAGTATGAACTAAAAACTCTAATTAACATCATTGAATTACCTTAAAATCCATCAACATAATGCTCACAAAACATTTAATCCAAATTTAAAAATTATGTCCTATTATAATGGATGTTATTTGATCTTAATTAACCCAAAACTTCAAGCTAACCCTTCTTCAGTGTTCCAACATCAATCATGAATAAACATGCATAGAAATCAATAGAAAATCCACTACAAAGTAAAGGCAAACTTGAGAAACATTAAGGAAAGCAAGAAGGAATTTTAAAACTAAAGGAGATCTAAAGCCAATGAAAAACAAGGAAAAGGATAAATTCAAGGTGGCTTTCCCTTGGCTATAACTTTAAGGAAAAAGAAACCTTGGATCTTGAGTAAACAAGTAAGAAGGAACTAAGGGAATGGAAAAGCATTAAACTAAGCATCAATGGGAATTAAAAACAAGCAAAGAGAGAAGGATCACAAAGAGAACCAACTAACCTTTGAAGGAAAAAACTAAAGGACAAGGCCTAGGCATGGAGCACTCTTGGGAAAGAGCAGCCCACCTTGGAATGGTTAGCAGTCACTTAAAGGGAAGAGTATTCAAGGCAAAAAGGTAAGGGAATGGGTATAGGAAAAGGACGCCTCCTCCCTTGGAGTAGGCATTATTTTCTTGCTCTCAAAGTTGTTCTCCTTTTTCTTCTCTTCATAGGTTCTTTTATAGTTTTCTTGCCAAAATTTTTATGGTGACCTACGATAAAGGTATGGTAGGGATGAAAACAAGGGAATTTTTGTTAGCTAGAGAGAGAGAGAGAGAGAGAGAGAGAGAGAGAGAGAGAGAGAGAGAGAGAGAGAGAGAGAGAGAGAGAGAGAGAGGTAAGGTGGGGAAAAGTGATTGGCTAGGTAGTTTCCTAGGAAGTGAGGATTAGTTGGATGATTGGAATAGGAGTTTAGAAAGGTGGGGAAGTCTTAGAAATATAGGACTCTTAAATGGAAAGTGAAATTTGTAGTGATGCTTAGTAGTGAGGTGGAAAGTGAGAAAAAAGTGTGAAAAATATGAAAAAACATTAAAATTGAAGAAGCATCTTCCAATTGGTCCACATGCTACCTTATCCTAGTAGGTTTTCTCTCAATTATATTCAAAATATCTCCATAAATCCTAAGGATAATTCTTTGGATTCTCCTCCATTCATGGCCTCCCATATAGCTTAGCTTGTGTGACTTTGATGGCTCACTTTGAGAGCTCCATTGCATTGGCTTAACTTAATGGCTTAAATCGTTGGCTTTGGTGATTGGCTTGGCTTCTTAGCTTGTCTTCTTGTTCATGGCTTGAATATGGCTAAGTGGCTTAAGTGAAACCCATGCTAAGGTGATGGACTTTACATGACTTATGCATGGGCCCACTTTGGCTCCCTTTAGCCCATCTAATTGCATTCATTGCTTGTCCTAAAGATGATCTTAACCTTTGATCTCTCTTCGGATTGATCATATTCAGGCATTGACTATCTTTTGATCATACTCGTTAATTTATCTCGATCGATCTTGGCTGTCAAATCACAACCTAACTTTGTACAAAAAGTTAAAAACTCTCATTAAAACCTAGAGAAATATGACTAATTACATACTTACCTTGGCCTATACTATAAAATGTCAAATTTTTTAATCACCAAGTAAAAAATGCATGTGTTATGACTTTTGGCTAAAAACCTTAATTTATCCCTATAAGTTATAACACATGGAATGACTAATTTGGTGGTTTTTATTGCAAAATTAAATACTTATCAATGCTCCTTGATAGCAATCCTATTTCTGTAACCTATTTCATGCATCCAACCCATACAGATCTGCACTGATCCATTAGTTGATAATAATCAAACTGTTAATTGGACAACATATCACACTGGATATGTGACCGATGTGACTATCCATCATGATCTGACTATTGATCTTTCTCCAAATGGTAGATTTATAATTGGTCTAACCATTGATCATGATCTGTCCTCAAAAGTCAAATCTATGGTTGATTTCTGAAATCTTGCACAATCCAACCTTTGATCAATCACTAGCACCTCAATCTATGACAAATCTAATCCATTCATCGTGATCATTGATAGGTTACAAGAACCTAGATCTATGGTTAATCCAATATATTCATCATGATCTAAACCTAGATCAGTCACAAATATCATATCCATGACCAATCCATCCTTGTGAGATGATTCAATCATTAATCAGCACTTAATACCTTGATCTATGATCAATATGATCTCCCAATTAGATTTTAGCATAATTTTCACACTAAGCCATATGATATGAGATCAGATCTGACCCCTCATCTTGATCTAACCATAGATTAGTGATCAAATGCCTATACTCATAATTGATTCAAGTATTCATCTTGATCTAGTCATAGATCTATCACAAAACCCATAGAAAAAATAATGTATCTATCACTTTGCCTAAGATCTAATTAGTGATCAACCATTTGATTCCATATCTAAAATGGTTCCATAGTTGGAGTGATAGATCAGCAAATCCGTGATTCCAATACATCGATCAATGTCAAAGGCAATTGATCTGAGCCATCCATTTAGAGATCGAGAGCTAGACATACATATTTACCAATCTATGAATCAGTCCAAAGGAGGTAGCAATGTGAAATGAGAATAAATGCCACACAAGGTAGGTGGATGAAGATTGTTATCTTTAAGAGTTCAATAATTGTTGTGTTTTAATAAGAATGAGTTAATGCAAATGATGATTTACATGTACTATCTTTTATTTTAAATATTATCAAAGCATGAGAAAACTTAGTTATCATCTGCTGATACATTTTACTTCATCAAATTAGAAATTGAATGACTGAACTTAAACTTGAAATGCTAATGTTGCACTAGTTGTAGCACCCAAACACAAGTGTAAACTACCACTTTCTGACTAAAACTGATACATACATACATACATACATAGTTGATATTGAACCATTTAGAACATGATTAACTCTTGGACTAGCTTCAGATGTGAGATGATCTTGGAATGCTAGATTTGCCTAGTTATAATATTAAGATAAAAGAGTACTAGGATTGCTCACCTTGGTTTCACGTAGGACACTATACTATTCTCCATAGGAATATACTTAGAGCCTTAAGTTCTAATTGGACTTAGAAGAACCATTTTGTTATTTATTTAAAATAATAAGAACATGTAAACTCAATTTTCCATAAGGCATAATCCCTTCCAACTTGAGTGTTGGGTCTTGAACTCACTGTAGGCTAACCTCATAAAGGGGTATAGAAGATATTAGACAAGTTATAAGAAAAATCATACAGGCTTAGGCTGCCCCTTGTACATGATGACTAAGAGTACCTTAGTAGAATAGTAGTGGCACCTTTGAAAGTTAAGGTCAGTATATAAATGTAGGTTATTGTTTAATTGACTATTAATTAAACATCAGCATCAAACCATACAAAAAATCATATAGAGCATTCTCAGTTGAGCAACTTAGACAGGTTAACTGAACTTATAAAATTGAATTAGTATATTCATGATCTTTTCTCATTGTACCTTTGTTATCTTTGATTATCTTGAATGGATATGTCTTTAAACTCTTGCTTACCTATGAATGTATAAGAAATGCCACTGGATAGATAGAAAATATGCAAAATAGCTCATGTGATGCGCCTTGTTGGACATAAATAATTCAATAGCTAATAAGACAGAAGACTAACTAATAACATGAATGACTTGAGCATAAGTAACTCCATTTCAGTTAGTCATAATTAGGAACAATAAAAGAATTGAAGGTGAAAGAAGGATTGAATAATAAATTGAAAACTTCGATCTCACATCACTCAAGGACATCATCAAAGATAGAAACTTGTATAACATATTTATTGTTATTGATAGAGACTTTAGCATTGATCCCATTACAATTCACTTTATTATATTTGTTTTTATTGTTTGTTATAAGACCTATCTTATATGACCATTAGACTTGGATACATGGTTGACTTGTGTGAAACATGAGAAAGTGCCATATATAAGTGGGTAAATAGTCATGAGCTGTGAACAAAGCATGAATGATTAGACTCTTGTTGTTTTTGAAATAAAATTAGGATGCTTGCTTTTGAATATAAAATGCATTATCAAATGAATGTGAATACAACAGTCATGGGCTATGAACAAAGCATGAATGATGATACCCTTGTTGCTTATGAAGTAGTTTTGGGATGCCTACTTTTGAATATGAAGTGCATTATCAAATGAATGTGAATGCATGGCTTAAAAGCTTATGGAAGATGTTTTCCATAGGTAGTGATATGAATTGAATGGCTTTTCATTAGGCTTTGAAACATGTTTTGCCAAAACACTTGATTTTTGGAATGATGATTGATTGGGATTTAAGGAAAGCACTCATGGAGTAGCTATAAGGCCTTCAGATTTATTTAATTTGATATTAGGGGGAACCACTCAACAGTGGCTTGAGTAGGTAGACCTCAAGGTAGGCACTCACTTAGTAGCTATAAGGCCTTCTGATGGATTTGATCCATGTCTTAGGGTATTACCCAGCATACAGGTTAAGTAGGTAGGCTCTGCAGAGGCAAGCTTCCTTCCTGCAGCTGTAAGGCCTGAGAATCTATGCTAAGAGGAGTAGCTAACCCCTACCCTTTAATATTGTTATTGATACCAGCTTGATGATGGGCTTTAGCTTAAGATGAGCTTTTGGAAGGGGCGTTCTCATGGGGACTACTCTAGGAATAGCCAATTAACTACCCATGGGGATTAGTGCACACTACCACGTGGTATCTATGGGAAACATATGATGATGTTAGTTACGTAGAGGTAATGATAGCACATACAAGCATATAAGTATGTGAGATGATATGTTGTGATGCATGTTGATAATGTCATATCACTCTCGAGAGTTGATGGTCCAAGAGAGTTGGACAGCACAAGTGCATTAGACAGTGTGGGATGTCTCTATTGGTAGGACAAGCATTGTTAGCGTTCCCATGACAAGACTATAATTGCCACCCTGCATGTCATGTGAGGGGTTTTCTCTTTGATTTGATGCACATCTTTGAAAACCATTGCACTTTTCTTAACAAATGATGACGTGTAGTGTAGTGCATTAAATGGTTTTATCAATTGTTGTTTTATGCATAACCGATTTATTTTAACATTTTGGAATGGAAAGCATAAGCATCATATTAGTATGTTATGTTGCACAAATGCATCCAAATCGTAGGATGAGTACAACTTGTTTGGATGATCCTTGATAGACTCATGCAAGCTTAGTTCCTATGTACATTTATGTTATTAGACAATGATTTTTATCAATTGATTTGATATATATATATATATATATATTGATTTTTCCTAGCTGATAGTTTTTCCAAGGTTTGGTTTATGAATGATTGGATTAATAGAGCGTCATTCGTGGTTATGCATAAGCATGTACTCAATCATATATGAATTTAAAATACAGTACGTTCATGAAGGAAATTGGGTGAAATGAATACATGTGTACATGAATAGTGAATGATCATAATGTATTATGTGTATGCATGAAAAAGTGTTCTTGTATGAATAAATGTTCATGATTTCTAGGATATATAAGAAAAGGAATAATGTATTTATACTTTCACAAACTTTGAAATACATAGGATTTGTCAACTGATCTTCTTAGGACATGTGAATTAATTTCATGGAATTTATGATTTGGAAACTTATTTTTTTAATTTGAGCATGTGCTTACAATATCATGATTTTGTTTAGATATGAATAATTACCCAATTACATTGATTGTATAAATCATTAACTACATATTAAAATGCAACTTTCTTTCACCTACACAAGTGCAAGCTTGCTGAGACATTACAATTTGTTTACAATGTCTTATATTTGAAGAATTAGAATGGAAGAATGAAGAGGTTGAAACGAAGAAGAGAAAGCAAACAATGGAATTGTAATTATAGAAGATTTGGATTTCCCACATATGAAGGGTGAGCTTTACCACTAGAGATTTGATTTGTGATCTATTATAGATTGTGAATGTCTATTTAATTTGAAGTAGCGGACTCATCTTTATTAAGTGGAACACGTTTGTGACTGAAGGTTTTGGGATGTGATAAGTTATATGTATTTGTGAGTTATAATACCCTAATCCCTTTATACTAAGAGGTTTTAGATTGGCCAAGACACCTACTCAAAAAGAGGGTCTATGTACAAGGGTATTGTTTCATGGGGAAAATACCACTTGTTGTGATCCAGTAATGGCCTTCATGAGGATTGGTGTAGGTTGTGGTATCCATAGTTGAATATAGTTGGACAGTGGTTCCTCTACATGCATAAAAAATCATTTAGTTATATGGACATGGACTAACATGTTGGAGATCATTGAGGATATTGACCATTGCCTATTGGGCTTGTGGCAAAATGCTGCTACTTAGTATATGATATGATGTGGTATAATATGATTGATTTCAAATGTTTTGTATATCTTTTGATTATTGAAAATTTTGAACTAATTTGTAAAGATCAAACTTTGATATCAATTGATTAACTAATTGTATTTCATTATATACATACATGTGAATGTAGTTGTTTTTCAGTAGTTTAAGAATTTCTTACTTGAGTGGTCGTACACACCCCCAAAACAATTTGAGGTGAAATCTATGAACAGTAGATCTAAATTGGTGCACAAGAGGACTAGAGACAATTGATTTAAAATATGAAAAAGAACAATTTAGATTTTAGTTATTGCATTTAGTTGTTAGTTGAACATTGTTGACAAGCATGTAATAAGATTTATATGAGTTTATGGTTTGAGTCAACAGTTTGGACTTTGACCACTAGGTCTCGATAGTGCTTATGCTTCTATTCTATTTTACTAGTATATGGGGTTTTGAAAATGACACCAACCTTGAATAGTGATTTTGGAGTCTATTATGTATTATGTTTTCTAAATGTTAAAAAACAAGTTCAACTATATCCTGTCTATTTACAAAAATCTTTCAAAAGATCATTTATAAAAACTTAGGTCATCACAGCAGCTTCCTTGGGTCCGCATATGCCAAAGCTTTGTGCACTATGCTGCCTTTTAAATTTTGTTTAAAAGATGATTCCTGGCATAGATATGGAAGCCCATGTTTCATATTGTATACACAAAAATTTTAAAACCAGTCATTGTAAATGAATATGATTGGTCCTCTTGAACAAGTAAACAAAATGAAAATCAGCCTCTATGCATTTTATGTATCCATAAAAAAGTAGATTCGCTTATAGACAAGAGTCCCTAAGTTGTTACACTATAAAGTTGGTAGGGATACTCCTCAAATGTCCAATTCAAATAATAAAGAAGTTAAATTAAATTGTTTAAAATTGGCATTATCAAGATTCTGATATTCAAACTCTATGGACGGCCTTGCAATGGTAGTGGGTTTTTTGGTAAATGATGAAATAAGGTTGAAGCCTATAAAAATAGCATAGCCTCCATTGGATTTTTTATCATCAATGGAGCTAGCCCACTCATTTTCAATATAGACCTGTGGTTGATATGAAATAGACAAAGAGATTAGAAGTCCATAGAGAGTGTTTTCTTAAGATAATGAAGTAGTCTTTTGACAACCTACCAATGGATAATGGCTAGCCAAGGAAAATTTTGGAGACTTTGTTGATTGCAAAGGACAGATATGGGCGAGTCAAGGTAAGATATGGAAATTGGCCTTAGAATTGTGGTAAAGTCATGTAATGTTCGTCGACTACCATTGCATCTAGAGAATTTGAGGGATATAGCAATGAGTGTTTGGATGGCATCCAGCATCTTAGTGAGAGTAAGAATAGCTTCAATAAATTTGTGTTGTGACACAATAAAGCTTTGATAAAGGTAGTAACTTGTAAGACAAGAAAATACTTGAATTGTTTAATATCTTTGATGGCTAGTTCATTCTAAAGAAGTTGCACGAATCAGTGAATGTCTTTCATATTGTTCTTTGACACTACAACATCATCAAAAGTGTCATTTCATCTATGAATACATAAAGAGGAATTCTTCTTTGAACCAATGAACCTCAGCTTAAGAAAGAGCTCAATTTGTGAAACCAAGCCTGAAAGCCTGTTTTACACCACAAAGGTTTCTCAAGTTTGCACACATATGACTGATAAAGCTCATTAGAGAAGCCCTGTGTCATGACATGTACATTGTCTCTTGAAGATCTCCTTGCCTAAATGCATTACAAACATCTTGATGGGTCCACACCCATGTGGAGACATCCGCAAAGTAAAAACACATCAATTGAAAGTCAAGAATCAGTGTAGTATAATTGGAAATCAGCACAGTCAAAATTCAGCACTGAATGAACAGTCAAATTAGGCAACCGAATTTGTGGATTTGTGAAGATATGTAGCAAATCTTGACAATTGGATCATCTATACCCTATAAATAGGGGAGATCCAATCGTTGCAAAAAAAAATGGTGTAAGAAACAGATCAGCGATCTATGAGAGAAAAAGAGTGAACATGAGTGAGTGAGTAGAGTAGAGGGAGGATCAGATCCGATCCTCCTCCTCAATGTAATCTATTCCTAAACAGTGATAGTTCTTCTCTTTTCCCATGGACGTAAGCCAAATTAGGTTGAACCACGTAAAATCTCTATGTTATCTCTTTGGTGTGTGTTTTTGTTTTCTCTCAGCCTCAAATTCCTAGATCTAAATGACAGATCTGGATCGCAACAGTGGTATCAGAACCATGCATCTCAATAGTGGTATTAGAGCCAGGATAGATCCAGATTGGCCCAACTTAATCCATATCTAGCCCAGGCTGAGGAGAATGGCCTAGCCCAGTTTAGTTCCAACCCAAGCCAAGGAGATCGACCCAGCTCAATCCAAATCTAGTCCAGGCCGAGGAGACCGGCCCAGGCCAATCTAGATCTAGCCATACTGAGGAGATTGGCCCAGTCCAGCCTTGTCTAGATCCAACCTAGGCTAAGGAGCAGCCTAATCTAGATTGGAAAGACCACATATGAGTCTAGAGAGCCCAATTCTAGATCAAAGCATCAGAGCATGCTCCATATCCGAGAACACCCCAAATTAGTGAGATCACAACTCTGAGAATTCTCAGATCTAAGATGCAGTGCATTTCGTAGATCTGAGCCAACAACAACAAAAAAAAGGAGAGAAGAGTCCTCACTGAAAAAAATCAGTAAAGAAATTGAAGTACCTGATGCCAGAGGAATAGCAAAAATAACCATCTCTAAAAAAAGAGGGCTACAGTTGCAAGGCAAAAGCAGCGATATGATGAAGCCATTGCCCCGACTAATCTGGTGAAGTCATTGCTGATGCTGTTGTCATGGACTGATCCGTTGAAGCCGCACTAGGAGAAGAAGTAGCACAACAAATTTGGAGAAGAGAAGCTGTAACCACAGAGGGAGATTGCAATTGCAGCTGTAGGAGGAAGAAAACCTAAAAGTGGTTAGGGTTTCCCTTCTTATTCCTTTTACATAAAATCCAAAAATAGTAGCCTGTAAAATTGATACTGCCACCCTTATGAATAGTATTGAGTCTTTACAAAGACTAAGTTGACTTGTGAACAGTACTTTGGTTGAATAGTATCCTGAATAGTACTAATAAATTGTATCCCAAACAGTATTTGAATATTTACAACTATGCCCTTATCTCTAAAATGAAAATTATACTCCCTATACATAAAAATTTCTTGGGCATCCCTTAACCACTCCCAAGGTTTTTGATAGTTCTAACTCAACCGTGCATCACTTTTCTCATGGTTAGACTTAGAAAGGTTAAAAATAAACTTTAAAAATTCATGGAGGAATCTGGTTCAAATAATGTTGTGGCTAGGGCTATGATAAAACTCAATGCCACCAATTACACCTTATGGGGACGTAGAATGAAGGATCTTTTACATTGTAAAGATCTGAAGGGATTTCAGAAAATCAGTGGACTAAAATGAACCTAAAAACTATAGGTTAGATCAGATAATGGATTGACTATAGTGTCTTCCATCATGTAGCCTAAGAACAAAATGCCTATGTTCTTTGAAAAAAGTTAGAGAACATGTATCGGGCAATGACTGCACACAACAAAGCCTTGTTGATGAAAAAGTTAGTGAATTTAAAGTTGAAAAGTGGAACATCAATAGCTGAGCACACTAATGAATTTTAGAACTTAGCGAACTAGCTCATATCAGTAGAGTTTCCACTAGGGGATAAAGGGCAAGCCTTATTATTGCTGAGTTCCTTACCAAAAAGTTAGGAGACCTTAGTAATCTCCCTCAGCAACTCAGCTCCAGAAGGCAAACTAACCATGGCTATGGTTAAGGATGCCTTATTCAACGAGGAGGTTAGGAGAAAAAATCTAGAACAGACCAGACACATGCCCTGGTTATAGAAAATAAAGAAAGTAGCAGTAATAGAGGTCGAGGTCAAGGAAGAAGCAAAAGTAGAAGTAGGGGTAGATCTTAGGATCGTGGTAGATCCAAGAGCTAACACAAGGCAATACAAGTGCTTCCATTGTGGCATTCCAAGACACATGAGGAAGGATTGCCGAAAACTAAAGAAAGAAATGGGACAAAATAAGACAAAGGAAGGTAATGGTGAAACAAATGTCACCATTGCACAGGACATATCAGTACTAACGGCTGAAGAAGAAGCGTGCCTGCACGTGGCCAACAGTGAGGCTAAGTGGGTAGTAGACATAGCTGCCTCCTACCATGTGACACCCCAGGTTTTCCAAATCCTTTTCCATATGTATACGAAAATAATAATAGTTTATTAATAGAAAATAGATAGGATCCTAGAACTTAAAACTCATAATTTAAAAATTTTCACAGCGTCAAGAAAAAATACCAATGAAGAAAATCTCGAGGGTCATTTCACCTCAAAAACTACACTGAAGAAACATAACCAAAAGTAAACCTTTTGAGCATGCTCACAATTTAAAACCACAGTGAAATTTTACAAATGTAAAGATACATGATAGTGAAAGTTCCAAAGCTCCAGGGTCTGTCCAAGATCACCACATCATCCATGTATAAGTATATGAATACTATACAGTGATATGGGTCTAATCTATCAATATATACAACGACTAAGTAGAATTCCAAATATCCAATACCAGGCCAACAAATGTACACTACTCTATCTCTGAATCTAATACTATCTGGTCCTCAAGCCCCTGTCCAGCTCCACTTTAGTTCGCATACTTCCCCTTCTAACTTTCGCGCTCTGATTCTGAGGCATTGCAAAACAAAGCAATTCTCAGCAAGCCATGCTTGTGTAAGTGATATACATTCAAAGTAAACTCAATAAAAAAAATCACATGGCGCAAGGCATAAAGATCATAAGATGATCAAACATATATATAAACCCTTAAATTACACGATGAAGGACATACCAAGTCCATGAAATAAATAAGATATCACAAATCATGATATTAGGACATGCACAATCCAAGAAAATCTAGAAACACATGAATGCATAACAAAAGTATTGAACATCATATACAGTCAAGCCCTATGAGTGTCTCAAGTACACTCACGGCAATATGGGGTCAGCTCTATGTACCATCTGCTTTCACCCTTTCACCCTCATAGGCACTCAAGCACTCACAGAAATGACGCGTTCCATTTTCGCTTTCACCCTTTCACTCTTGTACCCTCACGGGCACTCAAGCACTCATGAAAAGTCGCGTTGCACGCCCACTTCCACCCTTTCACCCTCATGGGCACTTAGGTACTCAAGCACTCACGGGGTGAAGAAATGCATCCTACCATAGGATCAAAAGTCTCAAACATCAAGACAGAGCGACTCCCACATGTCAAAAATACCAATAATCAAGTGAATATCAGGAAATATATCAGAAACAGTGCATGTAATAACCACTCGAAAGATAGCTCGCACATGAGAAACTACATGCTGAAATTAATCTCATGCATATGGTAAGGCATAAATCATATTCCTCAAAATTCAAATAACCAAGTCATCATTTGAGAATCATGGAAAAATTGTGAATAAAATCACCTACCTCGATATCGCAATATCCCAAACAAATTCGTAAACGATATCAAGGTGTCTGCCCTGATGTACCTATCATGCCATAAATCATTATTAATTGTTAGGCCTCTCATTTTCTCCATGATCCCTAAATTTGCTAGTTCGTTTAGTACACCATAGTTATCTTTGTGATCGCGTGTCGATCTGATGGTCTAATCATTCTTTAATCAACACCTCTCAAGGGACTGCTCAAATCAATCATCAGGATCATTGTTTCTTGACAATTAATAGGGCCTGTTCTTTTAATCTCATAATCATTTCATATTTAACGCATACAACCAAAATCTAAAGCCTGATTATCCATTAATCGGCTTAATATAAGTCATTGAATAGTGCTTAGTAGTTTGGCTCTTAAAAAAACTTCTCCAAACTAGATTTTTGTCTTAAATCTAGGTCCACCTTGTTGAGATGATCACAACACCTCTTTCGAATCATGATTTGGACCTTTGTAGCTCCTAAAATCACGTTTTTTATGAATAAAGGGTCAAAAATCCTCAAAACCAAGAAAAAGGGCCCGCCGCACATGTGGCGCGTGCACTGCGCACGTGGTGCGTGTTTGTGGACACACGTGCGTTTGTGTGTGGGGGAAAACAGTGCGTGTGGCGCGTGTTCATAGCATCATGCGTCACGTCTTCCTGCCGCACCGCATCGCACGCGCGAGTCACACCACATGCCCTCGCGTGGCGCTCCCAAGCTCGTTCATTTTCTTCCCGCGTGTTGTGCCATGCGTCTCCTGCATGGCACGAGTCTGCTGCGTAGCGTGGTCGGCCAGTCACACCACGCGTCACGCCTGGCCATGATGTGCGTCGACGCGGTGCTGTCGCATCTTGTGCGTGCGTCCTCAGCCCGGTGCAAGTCGCCATTGCTGGGAATGACGACTGGACTGGTTCGCCATTGCCGGGAACGATGACCAGACTGGTTCGCTGTGGCCGGCGACCCCAGGTGCTTCGTTTTTTGCCATTTTCACCCCTATGTGTCTAGTTTTTCGCGTACATTTCATTTTCACCCTCCATTTTTCACAAATCCCTCCAAAATCTATCATTTTTTCACAATTTTTATTGTGTTTTTGCAAAATCCCATCATACTATTCTTGGGGTTTTTCGGCATCCCTTGTTGTCTGATCACCATGAAATTTCATGGGTCCGTTTCTTACATCATTACGCTCAAGATGAACGGTCCAGATCCTCATATGACACCGTTTTCTCAAGTTATTTCATGAAAACATATTTGTGCCTATACTTTACTGGAAAATGGCAAGTTCACGCCATTTTTCGGTGTTTACAGGTTGATACGCCTTGAAAAGATGGAAAGAGAGAGATGGGGACTGTCTTACCTTAGCCCGGCTACTCCAAGGGAGGAGAAATCCGTCATCGGGGCATCTTGTTGGGGTGCGTGACTGTTCACGGGAGAGAGAGAGAGAGAGAGAGAGAGAGAGAGAGAGAGAGAGAGAGAGAGAGAGAGAGAGAGAGAGAGAGAGAGAGAGAGAGAGAGAGAGAGAGAGAGAGAGAGAGAGAGAGAGAGAGAGAGAGAGAGAATGAAGGGGGAGGAGAGTGCATTTTGGGCACCCTCCCTCTTGCTTACCCTTACATATATTTCTTATTATCTTTTATTTATTTGTCTTTTTATTTTATTTTCATTTAAATACTAAAATTAAAATAATTCAGCATTTTTACTCTGATCTCCAATTTTAGTGTTTTTAGTGGCGTTGGACTCCATTTTTCAAGCACATCTCTTTTCTCAATTTAATTTTTCCTAAAATTTTAAAAATTGTAAATGTTACATACCACGCCACACCACATAAAGAATTCTTCATCACTTACAGGGAAGGAGACTTTGGAATTGTGAAGATGGGAAACAATAGTGCACCCCAAATAATTGGGATTGGAGATATATAGATCAAGACAAACCTTGGTTGTATAGTGATGCTAAAGGTAGTGCGACACATAGAAGAACTTAGGCTGAACCTGATCTCAGTCCTAGTACTTGACAAACAAGGCTACACAAACTATTTCGACAATAGCACCTAGAAATTGACGAAAGGTGTGATGATCGTGGTAAGAGGGCATATCTGCAACACCCTGTACAAGACTCACACAAAGATGTGCGAAGATAGTTTCAACGTAGTAGAGGATGAAGCATTTGCCAAATCTTTGGCCCAAAAGACTTGGACACATGGGAGAGAAAGGGCTATTCATACTTGCCAAGAAGCAGTTCATCAAAATAGCTAAAGGTATAACTCTAAACCCTTGCAATTATTGTTTGTTTGGCAAGCAACATAGGGTTTTATTTTCTTCTCCCAGTAATAAAAGAAAAGAAATATTGGGTTTGGTGCACTTTGATGTATGTGGTCCTATAAAAGAGTCTTTAGGAGGAAACAGATATTTTGTAACATTTATAGATGATGCTTCTAGAAAGGTGTGGGTATATTTTGTAAGAACGAAAGACCAAATATTTAAGCACTTCAAGAGATTCCACGTGATGGTGGAGAGGCAAATAGGAAAGAAATTGAAGTGTTTGCTGACGGATAATGGAGGAGAATATACTTCTAGAGAGTTCGAGGCATACTGTGCCAATCATGGTATTCGACATGAGAAGATGGTCCCACGTACCCCACAACACAATGGCATTGCTCAAAGAATAAATCGGACCATTGTAGAACGAGTCAAAAGCATGTATGGCTAAGCTGCCCAAGCCATTTTGGGGAGAAGATGTACAAACCACCTACTACCTTATCAACAAATCACCATCAGCACCATTGAACTTTGAAGTTCCAGAGAAGGTGTGGTCTAGTAAGAGAGTTTCCAACAAATACTTGAGGGTATTCGAATGCAAAGCTTTTGTGCATATATCTAAGGAGTTAAGACAAAAGCTCGACCTCAAGTCAATATAGTGTATCTTCATCAGCTATGGAGATGACGAATTTAGATTCACGTTATGGGATCTATAGGCTATTAGAAGTAGAGATATTGTGTTCCACGAGAACCAGTTCTACGAGGACTTTAAGAAACCAACAAAGTCCAATGAAGAAAGTACCAGTGCTCCAGATATCCAGATCCTGCACCAGTACAGCCTGACACAGACAACAAGCAGGATGACTTTCCAAAAGAAGAAGAAGAGGATGCAGAGAGTGTTGAGCAGGGGGAGCAACAACCTCCTCCACTAGAAGTTGTAGGATCATCACAACAATCAGAAGATGAAGAAATCCTTCCACCAGGAGATCATGAGCCTCATCCAAAGACATCTTCAGGAGGCCATGTACTAATTCCCTCAAAGAGATATCCATAATCAAAGTATATCATGCTTATTGAAGAGGGAGAGCTAGAAAGTTTCCCGGAAGCACAAAATCATGTAGACAAGAGTAAGTGAATGCAAGCTATGCAGGAGGAAATTCACTCACTGCAAAAGGACAAGACTTTCGAGTTAGTGAAGCTTCCTAAGGGCAAGAGAGCACTAAAGAACAAATGGGTGTTCAAGCTCAAGAAGGATGACAGTCAAAGGGTTCGAATAAGAAAAGGAATCGACTTTGACGAGATATTCTCATCAGTGGTAAAGATAACTTCAATCCAAACTGTACTTAGATTGGTAGCTAGCTTAAATTTGTAGCTCGAACAAATAGATGTGAAAACTGCCTTTCTTCATGGAGATTTAGAGGAAGATATCTCAAGGGTACATCCAAGTTGTGCTTGTGTTTTGAAGAATTAGAACCTGTCTTGGAAGGATACACAGATACTGAGATGGTAGGGGATTTTGATGGCAGAAAATCAACATTAGGATTTCTATTAACTTTTGCAAGGAAAGCTGTATCTTGGCAGTCTAAGTTGCAGAAATGCGTTACTTTATTAACAACAGAAGCAGAGTATATTGCTGTAGTTGAAGTTGGCAAAGAGATGTTGTGGATAAAGCGGTTTCTTCAAGAACTTGGTATTATATAGGAGGAATAATTATACAAGGTACATTGTGATAGTCAGAGTGCTTTAGACTTAAGCAAGAATTCAATATACCATTCATGCATAAAGCACATCGACATTCGCTATTATTGGATATGCGAGGTAATAGAACAAAAACTGTTAAAGATAGAGAAGATTCACACAAATGAGAATCCAGCAGACATGCTGACAAAAGTGGTATCATATGAGAAGTTGATGCTATGTAGAGACATAGTAGGATAGGGATTGACTCATACTGAAAAGATAAAAAATATTCTCCTCTCATAGGTATGGAGGGGGAGAATTGATGGGTCCATATATATATGGAGACATCTGCAAAGTAAAAACACAGCAACTGAAAGTCAAGAATCGGTGCAGTAAAATTGGAAATCAGCACTATCAAAATTCGACACTGAATGAACAGTCAAATTAGGTAACCGAATTTGTAGATTTATCAAGATCTGCTGCACTATAGATCTTGACAATCAGATCATCTACACCCTATAAATAGGGGAGATCCGATCGCTGCAAAAAAATTGGTATAAGAAACATATCAGAGTCGATATGTGATGCGAGTGAGTGAGTGAGTAGAGTAGAGAGAGGATATGATCTGATCCTCCTCATCTTCAGTGTAATTTGTTCTTAAACAATAATAGTTCTTCTCTTTTCCAGTGGACGTAGGCCAAATTAGGCCGAACCACATAAAATCTCTGTGGTATCTCTTTGGTGTGTGTTTGTATTTTCTCTCAGCCTTAGATTCCCATATCTAAACAACATATCTAGATCGCTACAGTTGTATCAAAATCGTACATCTCAACACATCTGACTAAGAGGCCCGTGATTAGAGATTGCAATTGGAAGAACACTACTCAAAATAGTGATTAGAGACTGCAATTGTAAGAATACTACTCAAAGTAGTGATTAGAGACCGTAATTGGAAGAACACTACTCAAAGTAGTGGGCTTAATGATAGGACTAAAGTATTGTTAGAATCTAGACAAATGTTACCCTGGCTGAGTCCAGCACTGCCCAATACAATTGTGCCAAATGGATCCACCCCGGAAAGCTTGCCTTGTGACATGGCACACAAGGGAACCAGAAAGGTTCAGGATTCGGCAACTTTTTCACCGGATAAAAAAAAAAGTAGGAAAAGAAAGCCTCAGAAAAGTAATAAGAAAAATAAAATTTACGGGCAGGAAAAACGGGACTCTAGCTTACGAAGACAAGAAGGTGAATTTTCTGGGATGGAAGAGAGAACGCGTCATAGAGAAACCCTGTCCTGCTCCGTTACCATCCCTCTCATTGGGAGAGATGATTACAGAAGTTATATCTTTTCTCTTTCTGGCGGACTAGAATACATGAACGTTTAAGATCCTAGCTGCCCGCCATCTCTACGTAGAGATAGCTGCTTCCAATGTGGAGTCGAATCACTTGCCGGAGCAGGGAAGCTCCGAGCTGCCCGCAATCTCTACCCAGGGGCATTTGTTTCCAATGTGGAGAGATTTGATCTGCCTTCCATCTTTTTGACAAAATCTCATGAGAGGTGTTGTCTAATGGCAGAACGGTGAGGCGAGTCTTTCGCTTCATGATTTTCTATCTGCCATCCTTGTTTGTACTTTCACTTTTTCTTCCACACAGCTATCTCCTGAACTCACTGACATGAGGCTCCCAAGTGCAATTTGGATTCTCACTGGAAATGACAAATTCGTCATCTTGCGAGAGAGATAACCGGAAATTGTTGTTGTCTCTCGGATCTACTTTTCACTTAGCTGATTGCATACAAGAAGAAAAGGTTATACAACTATATCATGTGCTAGTACTACAACCACTGCTAAGTGGTGCTTAAAGTCCTCCATTTTGATAATTTACATGCAATAAATGCCGTCCAGAACATCGTTGAATTGTTTTAAGTTGCTTTGTGGATTAGGAGTCATAGTGTATCGATGGAAGGAAATCGATTATGTGACTAGATGTCTTGAACTGATAAATTGTCCTAGGGGATCTTTTGCCATGCTTAAAGCAAGCCTACCTGGTTTTGATGTCACATATCTTAGACACTGCTGCAAAAACGATATTTGATGTAATACAATGGAGTTGGGGATTTATATCTGATATATACTGCAGGCTTTCTGTTTTGTGTCTTTTAAGTTGTATTTTGTACCTGAGTGAATTACAATGTGCTTGTATGTGTGCATGTCAAAGCGAGTAGCGTGGGTGTGTTTGCACTCCTGCTTGTGCATAGTTGAGCATGTGTGAAATGCATTAAGAAAGTCAACTAATTAGGGATCTCTTCTGCACATAGTAAGGAGCATATGTGTGAGAAGACAGCCTGAATTTCTACTTTGTGCTTGAGCAATAATCTTTCTATGCAATAGCTTTCTTTTCTTTTTTTTCACCCCCGTTACTTTCTAGTTTCTTAAGTATTGTTATATGTTTTCTGTTACCATTTATTTTCTGAAGTGGTTCTCTGAACACGTTTCAGGATGAATCTGTTCTAATATGCTTCTCAGGGAATGAGGAAAAGCACCTTAAACTAAGTCATGCTCCAGAATTTTACCTGAACAACGTACCGTATGTTTCTATCTTGTTTAATATTTCAGTTTTTGTTTCTCTGTTAGTTCTGGCCTTGATATTTAGTCTTTTTGTACTTTAATTGTACTTTAAGAGCGTTTATAGCCAAAGTAAATTGACATCCTTTTGGATCTTTAGCTTGGATGTGGTAGAGCACACGGGAAATATGTTTCTCAAGAGAACCATGGTCCGAATCCACCAAGATCCCTTAACTTTTCTATGTTTTTGGGTTTTAGAGTAACAGTAAAGAAATGTGTTCCTACATTTTTTTATAACTATAAGACATTGTGACCCTCTAAAGTGCTTCTTTGATGTTTGTAGTGATGGCATAATTGGGCCTTAAAATGCATTTGGATTATCATTGGATAATTTTAGTTGTAATATGATCCATTCCATTCAAACAATCACTATACACAAGCTTATGCAGAAAATTACCTTCCATCATCGTTTCGCAGTCAGTTCCTTCACGAAAAGGAATAAGGTCTGCAACTTAATCTGAAATTTACAAAATGGAGATGTTCTTCTTTTTGCTACAAAATGGGGGTGCATTTCTTGACTTAAATGGATCTGCATCTTCTTGACTTCAGAACATGGTAATGCTCTTCTTACTTACAAATGACAGTCTTCTTGACTTTACAGAAATAGAAAAGATCCCTTGAGCTTTAGCTATTTGCTAGCGGTCTACATGACAATGAAAAGACAAGCAATTGTTGAGATCTAATTGTTCATCTGCATCGATTGGCAAGAGTGTTGCCAAAGCCTTCTTGTACTCCTTTTCCATTGCCCACGACTAACTGTAAACTTGTATAACCTTTTAACAAGTACAACAATGTTCGTCTAAAAGAAAATACAAGTGCATTAAAGAGAATGAAGATTATGACGGAATCAATATCAGACCATCTCTGAATAGTCTCTTGTACTCCAAATCGGTTATCAAAGTTTGGTGTCACTAGATCTAGATAGTCCTGTTGTTACTGTTAAAATATGCTTAAAGGAAAATATTTGCGCTGGGAATGAGAGAACTTTGAATGACCTTTAGAAAAAAGGGATTAAACTTTGAATGAATAGAATTTTATACCCACCTGCTTGAAGCTTGAATGCACGTCATTTTGACTTTGAACTTCAAGAATCTGTGTTGACCCTCGGACAGTGATGCAAGTGTCTATTGTAAGAGTTCAAAACAATTCACAGTTGGTAAACATTATGGAGCTAAAAGATAACAAGAGAATGCACTAACCCGCCCAGCAAGTAGGTTTGCTATGACCACCTTTCCTACAGATGCTACACTAGTTACCAGCCTTCGTCTTTCTTTGTATTTTTCAACTCCAAATTGATGCCTCTTAACTTTTGGGTATCCTCTTTTGGATGCTTTCTTAGGATCACCAACGGATTGACGGTTGCCCTTTTGGTGAGAGTTGTACCATTATCAATAGACTCGATTTTAGATTCTTCAATTCCACGGAAAGTAATAGCACATACGCTTTTTAAATCAATCGACCGATGCAAACCATTGGCTCTGATTGTTCGCAAAGTGAAACATCTGCTTGGCGGACCTCCTCTCATGCCCTTTCTAATGCTTACAATGGGACCTTGCAAGCGTGACTACTATGTGCACCATCCTCGGCAAACTTGCCGGTTTGGTGACATAGATCATCATAGTGTTCCATACAATCACCACTATCCACTAGAAGACTAGGTCTGACTAAAATACAAAAGCACTTTGCATCCTTCCTCCAACTCTCATATATATCATGTAGGGGAATATTATTAACATTTGAATTAAATAAAACCACCATTTCATGCCTAAAAAGATAGCCTGCAAACTCAAACAAACGTAAAATGCTGTTTAGGCAGTTCATACCATTCATACATAGTATTTTGATCTAAGATTTTAATTCTTCCATGTTTCAGGAGTAGCATATTGTTCCATGGAGCAACTCTTGAGATAGCTGAAGCTAACTTGAGTAGAGCTGAAGGAAAGAGATAAGAAATTGAGGCAAATTTAGCTCGCAGATGAGCTAGGACATGAGTGGAAGGATAATTATTTCTTCAAGATTGCTGCCTCTCTTTTTGGGAGATGGTTGAGTTTTCTTGCCTTTTGTTTTGCTCTCAAATTCCCGAACTTTTAAAGTCTCGTTTCTATAGTGGGCCAATACGTTGACATACCACCAATCCATTTTTTGTTCACATAATGACATCGAGCCCTTATTGTAGGTGATTCAAGGAAAGAGATCGAAAAGATCATCTTTCTAATATTCCTGTTTGGTCCATTTATGTCATACTGCTGATACTAAGTGGTAATAAATAATTTGTATCCATTTTTCATAATATTACGTATGGATCAGATATATCATGGCCAATTATTCGGAAAAAGTTGTGGGTGAAATATGAACCTTGTAATCAAATTATTGAAATATTTGTTGAATCGAAAGGCTATTATTCATATATTACTATATTCTAGTAGATTTTTTGATATGGAGATATTTTTATTTTAAAACACATTCGAAGAATCTAAAGACTACCATTATTAAAGAAGCTCAAGTGACATTTACTATATCTCTGTGAATTATGTATCCTATCTCTATAAATATGAATGAATTATTCCATTATTGATCACTAATAATAGTGAAATCGACAGTGTAGAGTCAAAATTGGATTTGCCCTAAGTCTATTGATAAATTAATCCAATTCCAATGAATACACTAGTGACAAGTTCTTCTATGATTTCTGGTAGAAATGGAAAGCATTAACCACATGCAAGATAGAAAGTTACCTTTCACTTACTAATGAAAGATGTAAGATAAGAATAGTAAGAACTATTCTTTGTTGCCTTTCATAAGCAAAAGACATAAAAGTATATCATCAAGATAGAAAACTCTATGATAGGTAGTTCTCTCTCCCTTCTAAGCTTTATTGTCTCTCTTTTTGAGGAACAATTGGGAGGCACACTATTCTAATTTAGTTTTAGATGCATGAAATTGAACTTCATAATCCTTTACCACCTTTTTATCCTTCAAAACCATTTCTGTCACCACATGCATTAGAATTCTCATTCTAGCTGATCAATTTTGATTACATGCATTCATTCCACAAAGTTCTTTCTGGATTTAAAAAGAACTGCCTCTAGTTAAAATTTTACGGCATCTCCTTAAAAATGGATTGCATCTTCAAAGGCGGGTACGTGTTAAAACTTTCAAATTCAGCTCGCGCCCCTTTCTTATATCAATGTTGTATGGCATACTCGTATTGTTCAATAAAAGTCTTTAAACTCATTTTTGGATGTAAGAATCCATCTAAAAAGGCATTGATACTCCACTTCTTTGCAAAGTAGACATTTTTGCTAAAAGTGTGTCCGTCAAATAAAGTAGCACCCATCTTTCTCGCTCTTTATAGAGCACCTGGAGCCAATTATGGTTGTTAAGTTCACATATTTTATACATTATTTTATTGGGGATTTTTCATTCATCCAGTCATCACCTATGATTGCTGCATCCATCACATTGTCTGACTCTAGACTCATGCACTATCAATTTGTTTTTTTTTTTCTTTTTTATGACAAAAACATGCATATAATGACAGATGATGGTGAAACAGATCTTAGACTAAAGAAAACAAAATCAAATATTATCAAATATTTACACTATCTAATTTACCTATATGAAAGAGTGGGAGTTGACGAGTCCCCAAATAACTATTATGGATTGATCTGTAAAAGCATAGGAGTCAATGAAAGGATTCACTAAAGAGGCGTCTGCGAAACACAAATGAGGAATACTTAGTACAAAAAAAATTAAAAATTAAAAAATAGAAAGAAAGAGCATAACAGAAACAAAAGGCAACAGGTATAAATCTTCCTGGTAGTGGTAAATACATACAAAAAAAATGTGATATTCTTTTGGGGAGGGCATAGAAGTAAAAAATAGAGTATGGTTCTTACAAAAAACGCACTCTAATTCTAGACGAGAAGTTAAAAGGAACAACTTTCTTCAAGTAGTTGTTGCTTAATATCATGGAGCAGCAAAAGAACACCAATAACTACTATCAAGAGACCCCAAAATTCAGAAGATATAAGATTTAATTTAAAGCAAGGGATCACCCAAGGAATGAACGAGTTTCAAGGAGGGAAAAGAGAGGGAGGCAAGAACCATGCTTTCAGAGAAGTGGGGTCCGAATTACTACCACCATCAAACTATCATTCGCCAATTACTACTGCCAAGAATGCACATGGCATTATTTCAAACCCAATTTCAATAAAACAAATATATGATTCAAAGTATCATTCACCTATTGCTATGGTCAAAAACCTAGATTCGAACGAAATAATAAAATGATTAAAAACCATTGGACCATATCTAATAGAGAATGAAAGAATGAAGAACTTACATCATAGATGGTGATTCTCACGGCAATATCATCACCCCTTTTACCAGTAATATTTGTGTTATCTTCTAAGTACAAACTAATGATATTCATACCTTTGGAATCAATTATAGATCTTGATGCAGACATATGTATATCATCTTGATTAAGAACAAATTATCTACTGTAGAAGAAGGGCTAATAACTAAGTTTGAAGACTGCAACTATGCGTACAAGAAGGTTGCGAGAAGAAGGCATGCAAAAAGAAGAAAGAGAGGAGAGGCCGAGATACAAGGCGAAGGAGTCTCGTTTTTCTTCACGTAAATTTTCATTTCCCATTTTTTCCGCTGAAACGAGCAATTAAATTTCCCACCTTTCCAGTTCCCTTATATGCCATGTTACCGACAGCCTTTTCAGGGTGGATCTACTTGGCACAATTCTACTGGGGGTGCTAGACTCAGTCCGGCTACTTAGTCAAAATAGCATTACTCTTTAATCTATGCCCTCCTGTTGATTATAGCCCTTGGTCACAAGAGGGGGCTTATACCACTCTACAGACCCAATTGAACGACTTTTGATTTTAAATTCCCATTTGGATCTAATGAGATTCATGTGCGGTCTACATGGAACAAGTCGCCAAGTAGTGTGCTTTGGCACCATAATCAACTCAAGATAGATAAGCCTTCCTCCGGTGCTCACATTTAATAGCCTCAAAAAGGGATGGAGGCTCGGTTTGAAGATAGTGCAAATCAAGGGAGGCCATATGAGCTTGGGGACCCCTTCTAGCCATGTTGGTACGGAGAAGTTGCATTACTTGCGTCCTTTCAACGTTAGGATCTGGGGCCGGTGGGTCTGTTTGATTGAGGTCAATGCTAAGAAGATTGTGGACTGGAGCAGGTACAAAGGAGCGAGAGTTGCAATGTTGCCATGTAGAGCCATCCAAGGAATCCTAAAATTGTGAGAGAGAGTTAGTGGGGCACCTAAGATAGAACCATGCTTAAAAGGGAAATTTTTTTCATCAAACACGACGTGCCTAGTTATGTGAATTCTTCCAGAAGACCGATTAAGGCATGGTGGTCCTAACCGTAGCCTAGGCAAACGAATTGAACTGTTCGATTTTCGAACTTCTCTGTTACAAAGTTCGAAGTAGTGTATAATTGGCAAATCAAATAATTTAAAAAAAAAAAAGGAAAAATGATAATTTGAAGGTTTATGAAATAGGTTTCCAAATGGAGGAACAAAATAATTGATGTGTTTTGAATGCAATTAATTAAATAAATCACTTTTCATAAGGCATATGACCAAAATCTTTTGGGAGGGGAAGAATGTACCATAAAAGATAACCTGGTGTCTGTAACGTGCCTTATTCTTTGTTCAGCAGCCCCATTTTCCTCGAATGAATGCAGGCAAGTTTTAAATTGGAGGAATTTAGAATGAACTTCAGATTTTTTTAACTAAATGAAACTATAAACATAACCAATAACGATGTCCATGCATGGAAGGTACGGGAGATGGCCCCTCACGTTACTGTGAATTAGCTCAAGAAGAGTACTGATACGAAGAGAATGAGCAACAGAAAGTTCAGATAATTGACAGAGCAAATCAATTTTGCATGCTATGTCAAAAACTGACCTGCATATGTAGAGTTGTCATCATGTGACCTTAAAGTTTCAGGTTTGAGACGTAGAAATAGCCTCTTGCTAAAATAAAAAATAAAGTTGTATACTATAAACTTTTATAGTCCGCACTTTCCCCAAATCAGACATACATGAAAACTTCATGCACTAGGCTGCCTTTTGTGTAAAAAACTGATCCATGGTAGCTAAGTCATTCATGCAAAAGGGGAAACAAAAAACAAAAAGACCTTTTTCGCTAACTTCGGCATGAGCGTCAAGGTCTTAATGAGATGAGCACAATAATAGATTTCATCATGCATAGGGCCTTCCAAGACCTTTCTCGTAGGGTGGACCTTGACAAAAAAACAGTCATGATGAAATTCCCAATAGCAAGAACTATCAGTGCAATATTTACTTAGGTTAAAATCTTTTGGATTTTAGGGACAGGCAAATATAGTTTAAATAAAATATTTAGAAGGAAATGGAAATAAAGACGGCCATTATAACATTAGGTACTGGAAGGTATATATTTCAACGGCCTTAAATGGAAGTTTGCTCTGTTCAAATCTCATCAAAGCAAGAAGCGCGATTCTAACCAATGAGATCAACGGATCAAAACTGCAACAGCTGATAAATTGGGTACGTTTGGATACAACAAATAGAAAAATGAATGGTTACGATCATTCAATTCGCTGTGAAATTTGTTTTTCTTACTATGCTCAGTATGACTATTATGATGAACGGTTTGGATTTTTCAATTCAGTACAAATCTGTGATTTATTCATGATTTTATTTTTGGATCCAGTTCGTAGAACTACATCTTCTGCAAAGCTCAAGAAAGGTTATCTGGAAACTGATTGCTGTAAACAAAATTATAATTTTGTGGATATTAGTTGATCAACCTTCACCCTTCATGGGGTCAGTCCAGCGACGTTCTGTCTGCTCGTTTCATCTTAAGTAAAGCAGTGGCCTTTTTATGATTTTTGCTTTCTGCAGCTCCTCTATATATTTTATTATCAAGCTTCGAATCAGGAGCCAGATGGCTAGTAATTCTGGCTGAGATCGAGTCATTTCTTCCATTGAATACATGTGTACATGTTAAAAACTCTGGCTAAGTTGTTGTCATTCGTCCATTGAATACATATGAACATGTTAAGAGCATAAATAATACGTCAAAAGTCTTACCACCGATGAACATGAACACGTTAAGTCAATTTCTTAAACCAATGTCTTATACCATAGATCACCATGTTTTCACGGTCAAAATTTACCATAGCCTGCTCTGGGCAGCTCATACTCTAGATCTCTAGATTAGGTAGCACTCTACACTTTTTGTGCAGCTTTCACTCTGGTACCAGATAGCCCTTTCCATAAGTTACCCCTTTTAGGATTCAAGCTATGATGTGGTGGTCGCTCCAATGCCAAATGTTAAGAAGTTAACTCTCTCCGTTAGTCATTTAGCATAATTGCTTGCAGACATCATGGGACCTCTCCTTGTTATGCTTAGTTCGAGGTTCAAGGCAGCACTTTTCCCTTGTTGAAGGGATTTTAAGTAGATTTAGGAATTAAGATATATTTTTAGGTAGCATGTTTCATAATTATTTGCTCTAAAAATAAATAAATAAAGAAGTTAACCAATAGACAAAGCCCAAAACTGATGGAATGTATCAAACGTCGTTTGGAAGGAGGCAGAAATCGGATAAAACAATTCTAGAATTTGTTACTCAGTCTTCAGATCAGCCTTTGATTAGATGCGCAGACCTGAACGTTAGCCAGCAAGAAATTGATGAGATGGTGCCGAAGACGTGGCAAGGAATGGAGCAATTCCGGTATGATCAATTCCATGGATCCAAATGCAATAAATCATGCAAAAGTGGTTTCTACATCTACTAGTGAGTAAGATGGTTACTTACAGTCGGGCTTCTGACTTATCTAAAGACTTTTGGAGAGTTATTTCCATGTCTAAATTATTGACGGTGACAGGACTAAATAACCTATACATGGTTTCATTCCTGAAATTTAAGTGTCTGATCAACACCAATAGCGTAAACGATTAAGCATATGAGCTTTGCAACTCTTTTACTTCATGATAAGTGTCATTAGAGGCACTCATTATGCCCTCGCGTGATTCATATTTACTGTATTGGTTAATTAGCATGACTTGGTGATAGCGTAAGCGATTAAGCATATGAGCTTTGCAACTCTTTTACTTCATGATAAGTGTCATTAGAGGCACTCATTATGCCCTCGCGTATTCATATTCACTGTATTGGTTAATTAGCATGACTTGGTGAACTCAACTAGATGAAAGTAACTGGGAATTGGAGCTAATATTGCTGTAACATATAAGCCGTCACTTACGATAAGCGTAACAGCCCTTGTTTATCTCTAATAAGAGATAATAGAAATTTTAGGGGCTAGGTTAGGTTATTATGGTTCTTTTTTGAAGAAAATGGTAGTCTATTGATAGGGAGATAAAAGCCCTTCACGTGGCTCATACATCAGTCTATTAGATCACTAGGATCTAGGACACAGCAAACAAGGAAATACTCCTTGCATACTGTGAAGACCATGGCACGAACCCTAAACAAGAACTTCCTGAAACAAAACCAAGACAAAACCCAATCACTCTGTGAGATGTCTAGTTCTGAGATCATCTAACGGAATCCTTCAAGAGCAATGGAGTCCGCCAGTTCATTGGCAGATCCATGGACATGAGACAATGAGATATTGGCATTAAAAGTCACTTGTTTGGTTCCGTCTGGAAGTTCCCAAAAACTTCATGGTGGATCTCCTTCATCTTTGAGTCACTTAATGGTGTTTAGTGAGTCCCTATCTATGACTAGAAGCAGAACTTCATGTCTGGACCAGAAAGAAATTCCGTTGAGAACTGTTAAGAGCTTCACTTCAGATCAGTCACTCTATCAAATTGGACCAGCAAAGTCCCATAGAATTGATCCTTGATCATCTCCCAAACACCACTAGTACCACTGGGTCCAAGGTTACCGTAACACGTCCCATCAAAGTTCATCTTGAGCTATCCTAGAAGGGGTGGATACCATTACGGAGCAGGCTTGATTTTGTGCGGTGTTAGATCTTTCAAAGAGTCCCAATTCATTATGATGCAGTCAACAGAATATGAGGAGAAATTTTTTTATTACAAGATTACAACCATACCGCTGATTTGAAAGCAGAGTCCATGATGATTTGGTGTGGTTTGCATTTATCTTTGAATCATTTGACATTCCGTTCAAGCCACAGGACCGGGTAGTAGACATGAAACGCATTTTCCATAGAAGCTTCGATCTACTGTTGACCTTTAATGACATCCATTGAGGGCCGAGGTCTTCATAGGATAATGGCATCAACCAAGAGGCATCAAATTTGAGTAGAATGTGGTTCCGTAACTTTTGAGCAAAGTGACAATGAATGAAAGAGTGATCTCTGGTCTCAATTGAGTTCTAATGGAAACGATATCTAGAGGGACCAACAATTCCCCTTGACATCAAAAGTACTAACATCAGTAACAACAAAGGATCAGATGAAAGCACAAGCTTTGGGTGAAGCCAGTGTGGACCAAATCAGTTCAGTAGGTTCCCATCTATTATTTCCTTTAGCTAGTATTGTTTTTTGCAAGTACATGGGCTATTGTAGTATAGTTTGTGCAAAAAGGGGTTGATTCTATGGAGACTCGATTGAAAAGTAAGAGTTTAAATAAAATTTAAATTACTAAAATTGACAAAATTTAAAAATTTAAATAACAATGTATTAAAACAAACTCAGATTTATTAATTAACTGAAAAGTACACAGTTCTGGATTTAATTGAAAAGAAATTAAATCATCATCATCAAGGCCTTATCTCAATTACGAGTCGACCACATGAATCTTGTTCTTCCATTCTCCTCTATCAAGTATCATGGCTTTATTTAGTCCTAAAGTTTTTAAATCTTTTGTCACCACTTATCCACATGCTTTTGGACCTTCTCCTTGTTTTTTAGAACCTTCGACTTGCATTGCCTCACTCCTAATTGGTGCTATTTTCAGTCTTCATTAAACGTTTTCAAACTAAGTCTAATCTCCCTCATCTTGTTACCTATTGGTGCTACTCACAAGTTTCCTCTAACATTTTCATCCTAATTTTATCGTTTCTTGTCTTGCACTCATCCATCTCAATATCCTCATTTCCATTATGCTCATACTACAAACATGATTTTCCTTAACTGCCCAATACTTTAATACATAGAGCATGGCCGGTCTTATAGCCATCCTATAGAACTTTCCTTTCAGTTTGAGGGGTATTTGCCTATCATACAAAACTCTAGATGCACATTTCCATTTGTTCCAACCTGATTGGATTCTCTAGGTAACCTCCCTCTCAATCTCTCCACTCACATAAATCATCAATCCAAAGTACCGATAGTGGTCTTTTACAGGAATTTCATGGTTATCAATCTTTACAGATACTCCACTCCTACTCCTCTCCTTGCTAAAATTGCATTCTATATACTTTGTCTTAGTTTGGCTGATTTTAAATACTTTAGGTTCTAAGAGGGGTTTATTTAATGGAGTATGTTTGGCGTTTCTATTGGCACATTCTTGTAATCTTCTGTGATATCTGAGATATGTGTAATATGTTCTGTAATATCTAGGATATGTGACATTTATTCTGTGATATCTCTGGTGATATGTTTGATGATATTTTTGGTGATATCTGAAATACATAAAGAGAAATATTTTATTATTTTTTAATATAAATTAATGCATCAACCAATCAAGTAGTAATGACCCTCAAAGTATGAAACCTTCAAAGCAAAGTGTATAGTTTCATCAAATAACAACTAGTTTCATTGAAAAGTGTTAACGAGGTAAATGTAGTTCTTGAGATAAGTTTTACATAAACCTAGATATAATCATAAAAATGAAAATTACAAGTAGAAGTCCACAAAGGGCATAAGCTACTACATTGAATGATGATGACAGGGCACTAAATATAAGGGAGACATAGTTGCTCACTCCATCTTGTAAGGCATCAGCCAACTTCGACACCACATTTTGATTGAACCTCCTACCATCCAATTGTTCCCTCCAAAACATTGTCATCCCAATTGGTGGTAAGGATGGTAGCTCAACCTGCATGTACTCATCAAGCCAGATGAACCATCTTGTGTGTTGTTCATTAGCAGGACAATGAAAGTACCACTTGCCACAATTGGGATTCGAATGCACCTAGAGTAGTAGCATAGGCCCTCACTAGCATGCACACAAGGGGTGGGAGTTTTGTTCCATTCCTATAAGAAGATATCATGTGCATAGTAATTTTTCTATTTAAGCAATACATACAATTAATATAAGCTGTCATCATTTAACTTTTCATAACAAACTGTGATGACTTGGGTTTTCACATGCATTTTTAAATGCAAAACTAATTCTTTGTGTGAGATATCCTTGTTTGAAAAGACTTTAATAAAAACAAATGCAATGCAGTGGAAATATATATATTTTTTTGTCATTTGCTTTCAAAACAAACAAAGTAATTTTTTAAAATTAAGATAAACATATATGCATCCCAAATCTATCTAGTCACAGATCACAACCCAATTGTAATAATTACATATACATGTCCAAAGGATAGGTCATATACTTACATTTAAACTTGTCCTTCTCTTTGTTCACTTGATTGTAGTACTAACATTTCCTGATGCTTCATCTAATCTTGTAAGAGCTAATCTATAAAATTAATATATTTGGATGAGTATTCCTCATACTTAGTAGGTGATCTGATACTACTATTTTGAAAACACGGTATGCAACATGCATAAATTCAATAGGGGCTTTCCATGTAAAAAAAATCATGCAATTCCTTTTTGTGTAAACATGCATATTTATGCATAAATCATAAGCTCATTTAGACATTTTCAACCATGGAATCTTTTATCGAAATCTAATAATCATCAATATAAATATTACAAAAACCATAGAGTAGTAATCAATCAATCTGTGTACTAAAATCTTGGTGAACACATCAAGCTAACTAGTCAAAGTCAATGATTCATAAAATAATAATAATTATGAAAATTTTAAAGTAGTACTAGGTCAAAACAGATGATAGCATCTCAAATCTACTATAGATATCATGCATGTGGGTCTCTTGGCGAACACATCAAGCCGACTAGTCACGAGCACTCATTTATGACCATCTCAATGCAATATGAATATCGATATTAAAACCAAAATCATAGGGCCCACTATGCTTATGACCAGAACTTATTCTGAATTCGTGTGGCTCTTGTATCTGGAGACCATGCCCACCATAGCCTCCACGGTGACTATGGATATGTCTTCTTTGTCCCTTCATAAGTTGCCTTATTCGGCGATCTGCCCACTTGGAACTCAAGGTTTTGTTCCCTCTGTAGGTTGCCTCAATTGGTGATCTACCCACTTGGAACTCAAGGTTTTGTTCCCTTCGTAGGTTGCCTCAATTGGTGATCTACCCACTTAGCATAGTGACCACTAGGCTCATTAGCCCAAAAAAATAATATACATATAATCCAATTCTCAATCATTGTAAATCATGCAATTTGTGCAATTACTTTCAAAACATGATAGCAATACATACATAAAATCTATTTAATGCAAGCAATCTCATTCAAGACCATAAATCATGAAGACAATCCATGTGCTTATTATAAGAATATCATATCTTCAAAAGCATACTATACACACCAATAGAGTCGTGTAAATCATTTATATTTTAGAATGCATTTGAAAACTTAGTAGCATCAGACTACCTACCTCGATGTCCTTGAATCACATTTTTCTTCAATAATTCAAGTATCATTTTCCATTATTTATAGATCATCAATTAGGTTTATAGATCAAAGGCTAGATCTATCTTTTAGATTATAGATCATTAACTAATGCATTTCTAGACTAGATCTCACTTATAGATCTAATATTTAATGGTTAGATTGACTTCAATAACTTTTATGTCATCAAGATCTTGTAATTAAATGGTCAAATCGCCTATCCTGATGCTTAGATCAGGTTCGTACTTAATTTGAACAATCAAATCTACAATTCAAAAGTTGATGCATGTAATTTAGGATTAATCTAAGCATATTGATCTCCTAATACATCCAATGGATCAATTTATGAGATTTAATCATCTTTGATCTTGTAGATCTATGAGATTTCTATGGTTTTTAGGCTATGGTCATATTAAATAGTTCTTTGATCCTAAATTTTATTGTATAATTAGGTCCATGTTATCAATCAAACACAATGGACTTTTCGAATTATCAATCAGAGTTATATATCTTTCTTAATTGCAGTTCTAATGTTTCAAATCAAATAAATAATCCAGATTGATTTCTAGATCTAGAATGCACAAGACGGGCCCTCCCCATCACGATTCCCAGGGCGTGCGTGCGTCCCGGTCAAACTGAGACTGCACACACATGCACGCACACGCACAGGAAACGCTCCAGAATGGCGCATCTCCATTACGAGTTATGCATGTGGATCCTAGAGATGGTTCCCATAAGATCTGTTTTTCTCTGGCGATATTTTGGTTGGGAAAAGTAGGTCTGGCATGGATCTGATTTGGTTTCTACCAGAGAAGAGGGAATCAAAGAGAAAGAGGGGAGAGGAGTACCTGATTTGAACCGGAGAGATGACTCTAGGTCTTCCAGTGGGTATGGGTGCTTTGGTGCTTGTTGGGAAACCCTAGCCACTAGAGACAAAGAAGATAGTAGTGCTGGGGACGGAAAAAGGAAAGAGAAGAAAGGGGAAAAGAAGAAAGAGAAAAGGAGAATTTAGGGCCGGTGCCGAAAAACTCAAAGGAACAGAAGAAGGGGTTTTCCAATAGGGTTTTGCCACAAGCCTGTGTCGCTGAAAACATAGAGATTTAGGGAAAATCGGAGTGTCCTTGGTAGCCAGAGGAGAAGAGGTTTTATAACCTTTTGAAGGTGGTGGCTGCTGCTCTCCGTGGTGGTGCCGTCATTTCTCCCGGCGCTGTAGAGGTTGACTGGAGAAAGGCAGTCGGCATAGACATGGTGGTGATGAAGGGGGTGCCATTATCAAAATGGCCCCCTGCATTTTCTTGTTTTTCCTTAATGTTTACAAAATTACAAAAATGCCCTCAAATCTTCAAATACTCATAACTTTGTCATATAATCTCCGTTCTTAGCATTCTTTATGTCGTTCGATTCCACTTTTCGAGTAGAATCTGATTATGGGTATATTTCTACCAAATTTGATCTCTATAAAATCTCACTTTCAATATTCAAATAGGACTTAAAAATTCAGGTTATCATACAAACCAAGTAAACAGACCAGAAAAAAAGTTTTAGTATAGACTAAAAAAGAGTTTTAATACAACATGTTCTTTGTCATGATTGCACAACTACTGGTTGTTTCTATGAACATAATTGAACCATAGTTTTTGTGCGATGGAGGCATGCTAAGCAGCAACATCTCCAGGAGCAAACTCCTAGGTAGGGCATAATTGCACAATCGGTGAATTATTTTCACTCATCAAGGTTGCTTGTAAACCCCACAACTCCACCTCATCTTGATGTAGTACTTGCATACCTACGTTCACACTTTCTAAGTCTACAACCGTGACAACATCGTGCTCTGAATCACTGCTTAGTAGTATGTTGACATTGTCATTGTCACTTTAAGACTTAAGATACTCTCCCATCTCCTTTACCGGCCATGTGTTGTCAACGCATTCCTGCTGCATAAAATTGTGTAGCACACATAATGCCTTCATAAGATTAATCTATGTCCTAAGAGGAAAGGGAGGCACATACTTGAGAATGTAAAATTTGACCTTTAGATCCCCAAATGTTCACTCTATTACATTCCTCAATGATGTGTGTCAAAGGTTGAATAACTTCCCTACATTTTATGGTTGATGCATCCCTTGGCCAAACTCCTTCAGGTGATACCTAGCCTTTTGATAAGGGGCAAGAAACTGTTGTCTATTTGCATAACCCTCATCAACCAGGTAGTATTTCCTTGCAACATAACTACATCAGTGATTAATGATGAACCAATAAGGTAGAACCTATGAATGTGAAATATTAACACATAATGGATTTACCCTCAGGAATTGTCAACCGCATGCCTTCTCTTGTAAGAGCTTCTTTTAGCAAGGTAGAATCATCTGCAGCCCCCTCAAAGCTAGCAAGCACATATATGAATTACATGTTAAAGTTGCAGAACATAAGAACATTCTGTGTAATGAACCACTTCCTATTATGCCACTTTGTCAAATAGTGAGGACTTACACCAAAAATCCTATCTATGATCAATGTCCCATCTATAGCTCCAATGCAACCCTAGAAACAAAATGATAGGTTGTTCGACATCCCAAATGATTGCATTAAAGATCAGAAAAGACAAATAGAGTTACTGTGAAGTGGTTGTCTCTCTGATAGTTGTTTGTAATCTTTGCATGGTCCTCTATTGCATGAGGAGCCATAAGGTGACTGTACAATCACAACAGTGCATGAAGAACCTTGTCAAAGTTGATACTGATGGTGTAAATGGACCTAAAAAGATGCTTTGCTATGGATTCTTACCTCGAGTCTTGATTGACAATCATTAAGAATGTTGCCACCATCTCATCCACTGTCACCTAGTGGGTTCCTAATAAGAAGCCATTGTTTTGAAAAATACAAACTAGCTTATCACACTGGAACTGATGCATTTTTTATATTTTTTAGAATCTTGTCGTAGTTTCTTAATAAACTTTCCAAAATTCCTCTTAGCCTCAAGTTTTTTTTTTTTTTTTTGCACACATAAGCTAGGGCGTTTACATATGCAGTGCGTCATCCTCCTCCTCATGTTGCACAATTTGTATAAGTATGTGTGATGCGGTCGTGCTTACCACACACTGCACTTCACAAAGCACTTCATCATTTAATGTAGCACTTTGTGGACCCCCATTACCTATTGCCCTGCATTGTCGTAGATGAAAGCAACGATGGGTTAACAACAAAATTTGTGCAATAGCTATAGATAATTGCATCACAAACATAGATAACAACAAAATTTTGCATTTATTTTAACAAATTTTTGGGAGAGTCTCCTCTGTTTTTCAAACATTTCATAATTCACTCATGTAATGTGTTACACCTAATAATCAATATTTACAAGCATGAAAATATATAAACTAGAATGTAGATCAATGCATCACCCATTTGTTGGAATTATATAATGAGAGCAAGGTAAAAGTGTGATTAACAATCCACAGTCTACTAATGTCCATCACTATAGAAAAATAATATCCATGATCTTAATATAGAAACACACCAAAAAGTTTCAAACAACAAAAAACCACAAAAGGGATTCTAATCGAACTACATAGGTCCCCTTGAAATTGCACTCTCCTACAAGTCCATCCTCACATACAGCAGTTGTCTCTCGTACAACCAACGAGCAAAATGGTCCCCGAAGCCTAGGTCTGCTTGTTGCAAAATACTGTATGCATTAACTCTCTCTAACTCAGTCAAGCCTTCCAAAGTATCCAATGTAGTCATTCACGACCTATTGTCTACACTTGTAAGTCTTTTTAGCATTGATATAATGGAAGGATCAATGAATGGAGGGGGATCATTAGATGTTGAAGATGATGCCTGACTGGATTTTTTTTCCTTTTCCTCTCACTCGTCGCAGGTTAACATTCCTAAATGAGGGAATCAAAGATGATGTTGTGGAGGTAGGTGGGTAGACATGGGGTTACGGAAGGTCTTTTGATGGATCTTATGGGCGCAATTCATCATTGTCCCCTTGTACTTCCTTCCCATAATATGGGACCTATGAGTTAATTGCATTAGTATCCATGCTTGACACATCTGGTCTATATACTTCCTCTACCAGTTGTGTATGTTGATTGCCGGCCATGCTCGATTCTCGGAGTACCTCATCTTCTGCAGAAATATTCATCCCAAAGAAAAATTATCCCGTGGCACAGCCCCCCTCCCAAAACACCATCTCCAGGTGTTCATAGTTCCATAAGTTCCTACCAAATAAGCAACGAGTGTTCGAATTTGACTGTAGGCGCATAAACATTTGTAAGGGCATTATAAAGGTGATGTAAAGTACTATAGTGTTCGAGTAGTGCATTACCTAACAGTGTGTATTCATGATCTCCGGAGTTGCAAGGAAGTAATTTCTCTCCATGTCCCACCCTAATCTTGAGTCTGCATTCTTCAACTTTGCATGTGTAATGTACTTGCTTTGAAAAGCCTTATCTTTGTATCCAACTGCTTCATTATCAAATCAACCCCAAATCAAATTATGAAATGAAGCAACAATTCCTTAATCATTACACCCTTTGACATACTCCCAATTGTGATGATTCTACCCTCCATTATTTTATCATAGACCATTTTAAGGATAAAGTCCTCTTGTTCCTTAGTCCATTTATTATAAGGCCCCTTGTCTCCCTCAACTATGCCTTCAGGCACACTGTTTAGATCTTCGCCATCAACATCTGAAAAGAAATATATTTACTATTTGGTGTGTTAGAGAATGCATCGGAAGAGTATAGTTGAAAGCAATAAAGCTACTAATCTTTCTACTTGTTGTAATTTTGTAAAGGATGGTCAGTTTTGGAAGTGTCGATGTATAATAGATCAGAGGTGAATTTGATTAACAATACAGAAAAAGAATGAAAGTTAATGCACATGAAGCTTAAGGTTTTAGTATAAGTTAATGCAAATAGGTATGTTGGTACAAAGGAAGTCATAATATGATCCATGGTAAAAGTGCTAGTGTAACAAGTCTCAAACAATATGATTTGTCAAATGACTTTGATTAAAACAAAGTCATTTTCACTTTAGGTTTTGGCATATAAACATGCAATATGGGCCTTAAAGACATTAAGTACTAACTACACTAGATCCTTGTAAGTAAGGTTACTTTACCTTGTTATTCATTTGCCACTGTTAAAATGCTATTTTACATACTATAATTGTTTGCTTTTGATATATTTTAATATTTTTTAAGTACGAGACCTCTACTACTTTAAATCATGACATGTATTTTAAGGTTAATTTAGCTAGTTGAATTCTCTCGTGTGACTATTCCTATGCCAAAGTAGTGTTGTTGCATGTATCATTTTGACATATATCCAGATGTTAGAATTTTGGTCATGTCATGCATCATCTAGATTATCATGGTTCTAGAAGCTTTTCCCCCTCTCCTGACTGTGTTGCTGCCAACCATCTTATTCTTATGATGTCTCAAAGCTTTACTTTTTTCAAATAAGTTTTTCTATTCGAGTAACTTCTACAGTATAGAAACATGCATTACTAGCCTTTTATTCTTACAAACGAGGTGACACCATATCAATTTTCATTAGATACACATGAGGAGTTTCTCAGGTGCAAAAGTGTGACTAAAACTACCCTCCATGATGTTTCTTATAATATTACTAGTAAAGGAAAGTGCAAATGCACACAAGGAAAGAAGTTTAATGGATCTACTTTGCCGACTGCAAAGGATCATCTAAATTCTAGCAAGTAGTTGATTACTCATTCAACTATGATAAAATCCTATGATTAATTTGGCCTCCACCATAATTATTGGATCAACAGATCTGCTGTTGTTCTCCTAATGGCAACACAATTGGTTCAGTTACTTTATATAAAAATAAGAAGTTGAACTTTGAAGACACAAAGGTTGCCACTTCTCCTTTTAGACCATCTGAGATCCTTGATCTAGCTTGAAGGACCATATCTGGGTATCATTAGTCTTCCTAATTAGTCATGATTCATTACTTGGGCCATGGTTGCTGTTGAGACTCCCTACAACAAGGATAGTACTCTATCATTTGAGAGAACCTATGTAGCACCCATGATTTCAGTTTGATGATTGGTCCTTGGTCTTGGGCTGGGTGCATAAGTGACATCTACTATCCACTAGAAACAGCAGTTGTTTCATTTTTTAGACTAGGAAGAGACATCTTTTGTCATGTATTTTTACCATGCTATGTCTAATTCTGAAGTGACATCCAAGTAGTATGTGATGTTTCAACTCATCTAGGGGAAGGCTTAGCATTAGGCTGTTCTATAAAAGTATATCTTATCTAGTGGCTCTTACAAGTGAAAATAAGATCAATGCAGTTCTCTGTTGGAGGTGAACTAACTAATTATTTGATAATCATGGCAGATTTTACTATTGTTTTCATAGAACAAGAGAGTGTAAGAAACATGGGTTGGGTTCCTATCCAATTCTAGGTGGATGTTTTGTATTCAAGCTATTTTGTGTTTTGTGAAATTGCAAACAATTCTAGGATGCTCTCATGGGCCAAACTAAATAGGTCATCTATGGAGAAGCAAATGATAAACATCACCTTTTGCTCAGTTGAACTCCGGTATTCTTCAAGTTAAGTGTTTATCCTATGTTAGATGGAAAACTTTGTATTGATTAAATATTATACTCCTGCTTATGGTCAGTTCCATTTCACTATACCTATCAAGAATTGTTTTTGTATTGCTTTGTGCGAATCTTCTCTCTCAGCATCATTAATATATAATAGCATACATTGTTGTCTATCCATCTGAGATCTCTATCATCCAAAATAGCCTCTAAAGTAGAGGAAAGCATAGCCCTCTAGGATAGCAAGCAACACACCTGCATCATAGTAGGTAACTTCTACAGAATACATACACTTGACTCAAAAGCAGCTAAAATGCCCAGACTGTTAGCTAGTGGAACCAAAATTACATTTCATGGCTCTAAACATGAACTGCATGACAAACAATGCCAAGCAATCCAAGAATTGAACAAACAAAAATATTAGGCACAAAATCTGGAAAACCCTAACCATGAAGGTAGAATGTCCTTCCAGAAACACAAAATAAATGCCCCAAAATCTGCTCAAGGAAAACCACAATTTTCCAAAGAAAAAAAATTCATGCAGAATTTCTATTCAAAAATGGAAACTAAAGATTGATTTAGTTTATGCTAAAATTAGTTGAAACTCACGCAAAAGATCCATTTCGAGAAGAAAAACAGCCCAAAAGAAAATAATAAATCATAAAGGTCTACTTGCTTACAATGTATTGCGCTGAATTTTGGATTGGAAGGCCTTTAGATTTTCACAAGCTCATTAGAGCTCTGCTTTTGTTTGTGTGAGAACTTCTTCCTCCAAAAAACCCTACTTCTGTTACACACAAGGAAGGGTGATGAGAGCTTTTTTTAGGATTAGTATTGTGCTTAGAACAGGAAATGGCATGAGGTTCCTCATGTTGAAGATACCCTTTTCCAATGGTTCCTACGTTGAAGACGTCCTCTTCTTCTCTCACTAAAAAACAACAGTTTCAAGTTGATTTTTCTCTCTTTACAAATGATTAGATTTTACACTATAAAAGGGATTGGCATATCTCTGATAACACCAAATATATCAACTGTTAATAATGTTAAATAAACCTGATATCTCACATATGCCTAAGATATTGTAGTTAAATAAAGTTGATATCTCAGATATGCCAAAGATACCGTTATTAAATAAGCTGCACATTTGAGATATGCCATGATATCGCAAAAAATACCAAGATGTGAGGTTAAATAAACCCGCTAATGTCTTCTCTCCATAACTCTATATTTGCATTTATGGCCTCCCTTGCCTCATCAATAAAAACTATATCATCTACAAATAATATGAACCATGGAATCTCCATTAGTGATCTTAACTTTGGTTATCGCTCCCTCATACATATATTTAATTATGTTTATATAGCCCAAGAAACCTCTTTCTCGCCCAACTCCCTCTATAGTAACTCTCTAGAGACCTTATCATAAGCTTTCTCATAGTAAGAAAATAGCTTCCATGGTAGAGCTCTTACGCATGAAACCAAATTGGTTCTCTGATACACTTGTCTCATGTCATAGCCTCATCTCTATCACTTTTTCAAAAAGTTTCATAGTGTGGCTCATAATTTTGATCCAGCATTTCCTTAGATTTTATAATCTTATTAAACAACTTTATCAACCAAACTACTCTAGTATCTTTATAATCTTGTTAAACAACTTTATTAACCAAACTACTCTAATATCTCCCATATGCTTCCAAACTTTTGTTGGTATACCATCATGCCCAAAGGCCTGTAGTAATTTCATCTTTTTCATGGCCTTTTTCCCTTCAGGTATTCTAATCCTATAGTTGTATCTATAATGTCAAATGTTTTAAGTATTTAATTTTGGTCAAAATACCCCTATTTTAGCATTTAATTAGATCATCTAACAAATCAATTTTGCAATTTTTAGATAAAATATGAATTTTAGCTCCAATTGACCATCTAACCATTGATTTGTAAAATTTGAAAGTTAGATGATCATTAGAGCTAATTATATGTGTAATGAATGACATAGATTGTTCTAATTTAGTCTTATATTTTGCAGATCAATCAAAATAGGCTTGGATAGTAAAGATCAAAATTCAACGGTGTAGATCATCTTAAAGAGTATTGAATGGTGGGGATCAAATCAATGAACTAGATCGCTCACATGGCAAGAAGGAATAGGAAACCCAGGATGAGTTAAGTAAGAGATCAAAAGAGTAAGCTTGGGGATGTTATAAAAATAAAGAGGTCTCTCAACAAGGGAACCTTAAGAAAGTAGCCAAAAGGAAGACTACACCCCCTCTCATCTCCTCTCTCTCTCTCTCTCTCTCTCTCTCTCTCTCTCTCTCTCTCTCTCTCTCTCTCTCTCTCTCTCTCTGCTCCCTCTCCCTCTGTCTTTCTCACTGTTGCATTGCCCCCTCTCTTCTTCCTTCTTCCTTGTCCCTCTTCTCTCTCTCTCTTTCCCTTACTCCCCCTTCTTTGCTCCCTCTCCACCATCTCCAATGTCCATTGCAAGAGCTACATGAGAGAACGGCCCCTTCACCGTATCATTCTCATCCCCAACTTCTCTCTCTCTCTCTCTCTCTCTCTCTCTCTCTCTCTCTCTCTCTCTCTCTCTCTCTCTCTCTCTCTCCTTCTCCTTCACCTAGTCCTAACCTAAGTGAGCAACTTTCCTCTCTACTATCTCTCCCACACCACCTCAGTCACTTCTCCATCTGCATCCCAGCCTTTCACCCCCACCACACTTCCCTATCCTATCCCTTCTCTTTTTCATTCTTCCTCTCTGTTAACTCTCTCTCCATCATCCAAGCTCCCCTTCTTTCTCTTGTCTTCCCCTCTCCTCTTCTCTTTCCTTCATTACACCATCTCTTTGTTTGCACCTTGCTCTCACCATTAGAGGGCAGCTAGAGAAAGTCCTCTCTTCACCTGCACTTTCCCCTCTCTGCTTCTCTCTCCCTTGTCACTCCCACCCATCCACCTTTGTCCCTGTTTATCTCTCTATTTTCAATCATCTTCTTCCTTTTGTTTCACTGCCTACCCTATTCCTACCATCACTAGTCAATTCTTTCCTCTACCAATCAGTGGTCCTCCCTTGCTACATCAAGACTCATGCCTTGTTCCATTGTGTTCTCAGTTTCTCTCTTGTTTTTTCTTGATTTTCACCTTTTTGCAAACTCTCCTTTATTTGGGAAAAAACCCACTTCTTTTTTTATCCCAAACCCATCTTTTCCCCCTTGGTTTTCAAGTTTCAAACACATACAGACAACTCCCTATATTTTTCTGTCTATGGGTTGAAGAAAGGAATTTAAAAAAAATTAAAAAATGTTTCTACCTTTTGTAAATTAGTTTTAATTTCATTTATGTCCCTGATTTAATTTCATCTGTATCCCTATTCTGCCTATCCAAGTTTTGTGCTATTCACAAATAATTTAGGAATACAACAATCCAACCATGTTTGATTTAAGCTTAACTGAGTCAATGGTTTAGCTTTAACAAAAAGGATTTCTTTATTTCTTGATCTTTTTCTCTTAGAATTCAATTTAATCATTAGATCTTGTTTTGAGGATAATTAATAGCTTATCCACCAAACCTAATCTTCAATCTGAAAACCCAAAAATTTGATTTGAGTCATTAAAAACCAAAAATTATTCTTTAGTCCAGATCAACAAAATTTTGGGGAATCTGCTTAATATAGCTATTGGATCTTTAATTAGAAGTATCAATGAGAGACTAATGAAGGCTGGTTGACTTTGATGTTATCATATTTGAAGAAATTTGTCGTAACCAAGCTAAGAAAGTAGATTTTATTATTATTATTATTATTATTATTAATTTTATGTCTTTTTGAACTTGGATTTCTATAATTTTCATTGGTTAAATAAATCTGAATATTGAATTCATTGTTATTTAATATTTGTCATTTCTTTTAATTTTTGGACTTAAATTTTATTTAAACTCCATCTTTTTAAGTCGAGTCCCTGTGGGATCAACTCGTACTTGCATAAGCTACACTACAATAGCCCATGTACTTATAGAAAACAATCAACAACTTTTTGGCATTGTTGTTGGGGACCCCATAGTGGAGTTTTCATAAAATTTAATAAAAATTCAAAAAATAAATTTTTTCTAGGAATTGCATTGTTTTAACATAATAGGCATTTTTAGGTGCAATTTTCAATTTTTCTTACTACATAATCACTCTATTTCTTGAATATGGTACTTATTGCTATTTTTATTTTTCAAAAAATTAGAAAAAGGGAAAATTGGCAAGTGGAGCGTCATCAAATAAATAGATTTTCCTTGCTTTCCTCAAATAGGACTTTTATTTTTTGACTAAATCTTATAATGAGGAACATTGGAACTTGCAATTTTAATTTTAACTTAAAAAGGGTTGTATTAAAATAGGGCAAGTGTGGAATAAGGTGGTGCACACTAGATCTCCATTAAAAACCTCACTGAAAGTTTCCTCACTCTTTTTTTATTTTTTAGTTTAATTGTATTTAGAATAATTTTGAATTGTTTAGTAGTATAATTGCATATAGATAGCATATTTGATAACTATTGCATTTTTAGGATTTGTATTAGTTTATGGTTTTTTATTTCTTTCTTAGGGCATATTTATTTCTTTAAGGTGATTTATATATTGATTGAACTACCATGGAGTATGAAAATTAATTAGTAAGGGCACCTGACCCCATAAGATCAAGGGTGGATTAATCAAAACCTCTTGGCCCACCAAGGACAATTACTACAATCACACAACTCAACCTCTCCAATTAATTTAAAATTACTTAGAAGAGACCTATAGAAGCCATCACATGCTCGTAGGATCCTCTTAATAGGACACAATCTCTTGTTACACCAGTGGCTTCTGAGCATTGTGGTTATAGTGGGTGTCTTAAAATCCAAGTAATTTTTTCATGCCTTCCATTGACGTCAATTGAGGTCTAAATGCCTCTTAATACAAATATTATATCAACCACTTTAGAATAAAACCCAACAAGTAAGTGGTAGTCAAATCTGAAAGAGAGGAGGAGAGTTACATTAGGCTAATCTAAAAGCATCTCCTCCACAAATTCAAGAAAATTAAAATATTTCTACATGTTAACCTCAAGGAGTATTTGATTATGCCCTTTGTTGATGCATCATTGTAAGAATTTAAGTTGCATCATGTATGATAGTTTTCCCTATTAAAATAAAAAAGAAAAAGAGAAAAAAAAATTATATGATTGATTGCACTCAATGAATAATATAAACACTAATCAAAGGGATAATTTACACCCCATCATTAATAGAGATGATATTTTCCTATGGAGAAACAATCCCCTCTTTAATGATGATGAACCACCTCTCATCCTGGATAACAATGATGTTTTCTCATGGATGAGCAATCCTCTCTTTGACGCTGACAATCCTCCACCTTTATTTAATGATAATATACATCCGTGGAGGAATCATTCTTTACCACATGGAAATAGGAGAAGGAAATATAATAGGGAATGCAACCAACTTAGAACACATGACGATAGTTGGCATAACCAAAATCCTCATAGGAGAACATTAAGAAACTATTTACGGCTTAATTACACAAGCATACCTTTATGTATAAATTTACCTCCAAATATTGGTATGATTGAATTAAAAGTGGGAGTAATTCAATTATTTCCTAAATTTTATGGGTTAGATAGTGAGAGTCCTTACCTGCATTTAAAAGAATTCGATGAAGTATGCATGATCCAACATATACAAAACATCAAAGTAGATATGGTAAGACTTGAACTATTTTCTTTTTCTTTAAAAGAAAAGTTAAGATGTGGGTTCATTCACTACCAGCAAGTTCCATAAGAATATGGCAAGAAATAACTGGGAAGTTCTTAAAAAAGTTCTTTTCTATACATAAGACAAATACTCTCTACCAAAATATAATGAATTTTACCCAGACAAATAAAGAAACTTTCTATCAATGCTGGCAAAGATTCAAGGAATTATTGCTAGCTTGTCCACATCATGGATGCGATCTTTGGAGTATCATTAGCTTCTTTTATAAAGGACTTAATTCTGATATGCACCAATTTGTTGAAATGATGTGCAATGGCAATTTCTTGAATAAACAACTAGATGAAGCACAAGAGCATTTGGAATGACTGGTAGAGAGTGCACAAACTTAGGCTGATTGGGAAAAAGTAGGTTACTCAAACAAGCCTATGTCCACCACCACATTTGCTAGGGGAGGAATATATGCTATGACTAAAAATGATGATACGAATACTAAAATAGCATCTCTAACTAGAGTAGAGGCCATGGAAATGGGGAAATTTTCCTCTAAGAAAGTTGAATAGGTGTGTGGTATCTGTGAAAGTAATACACACCCCACTCAAGAATGTCCCATCACTCATGCATTTCAGGATGCACTTCATGAGCAGACACATTCTTATTAGTAACATTTTTCCCCATCTTCAGAAACATATAATTTCAATTGGAATAATCATCTGACTATCAATTGGAGAAATGAATATGATGTTAATGTCCCATATAAGGCCCAATGCCACCTTTACCAACCACTACAAGGATCACTTGCCCCTGGACTTACCTTCCTCCACCTAAGAGGGAAGTGGAGGATAATTTTCATCAAGTCATGCAATACCAAGAGAAGAAAATTGCTCCAATTAAAGCTTAATTAAAAGAGAACAGAGAATCTATGAGTAAATTGGAGGACATGATGTCTCAAATGCTAGAGACCATTGATAAAGGGCAATGTCCTATCTCACTAAATGAAAACCCTGATGATATGGATGTGGAAGGTGAGATTAATTCTTTAGTTACAAACATGGAACAAACAAAGGCAATTACTATTATTCATAGGGGTAAAGTAATTGAGAAATATGGTCCTAAAAAGCCTGTGATAGTACTGAAACTTGAAGAAAAAGAGATAAATTTATTGATAAAGAAAATGCCCACTAAGCCATATGACATCCTTGCTTCATTTCCATAAAGACTGCATCAAGCTCCCGCAATTATCTTTAATTATGAGAAGTAGCCTAGAGATATATTTACCTTGCCCAGTGATAAAATAAAAAATTCAAAATTGGAAGATAAATTCACTCACCATTCCTTTTTAGAGGCTTGTTTGTCTCTTTTTGTATGGAACCCAGGGAAGTTTTGAACTTTGTAAATTTTTTCTTCTAAAAATTTTCCATTTGCAATAATTATGTACCTTAGTTTTTTTCATAACTTTTCTTTTCTACACTACCATTTCTTCATTTCTCAATGCATTATCATCATCCTACTTTTTATATGTTAAGGTTAATGTTTCTTTTAGGTTGGGGCTATAGATTTCTAGCAAATTCTAGTTTTTCTCTTAATTTCAAAAAACTTATTAAAAATATTTGAAAAAATTTAGGTCAATTTCGACACTTATGAGAATTGAATTGTCTAAAGTATATTCTAGATAACATTAGCTCATTATTGGAATTGAATATGATTAATTCGTCATTTTTCTCATTTTTAAAAGTATTTCATGAAAGTAAAGTCTTATATCACATCTGTACACACAGTTGCATATATATAGTCTAAATTGATAAGTAGTTATAACTTAGAGATCCCGAAGAAAGTTAGTAGAGACCTATAACCTAAGTGAGTTTTAAAGCCATTCATTCTTTTTGAGAGGTTATAAGTGTTCCTAATTTTCTTTAGCGTGCTTAATGAAAATTTGATCCCACCAAATTTTAAATTTGGCTAATTACCTTAATTATTAGAGTATTATCTTTATAATTCTAAAAGTTCATTGAATTTTATAGATCACAAGAAATCTAGAAAATAATTTAGACCATCCTTGTTATTAACCTAGAGACATAAAACCTACCCAAAAGAGTATTGTTACCAATAGTTAGCCAGTTTGAACATTTCATATAAGCCTTTTCTTTTGTCACCCAATATACCCTTTACCTATATTAACCCAGTATAAATTATCCATTACCTATCTTCTTCTAAAATAACTTGGAGATAAATGAAGAAATATATTTTTTAGTTACAATAAAAATATAAAAGTGAATATTAAGAAAAGAAATGTTCTTCAAAGAGATTCAAAAGTGTTGAAAAGAAAGAAAAAGTACTGAAAAAAAAGTTTTAAGAATGTAAAAAAGCGGAAAAAGAAATATTCACTTCAGTACAAGCTTAGTAAAGAAGAATTACAAACTTTAGTAGAAGACCTCTACTTATTTTTGAAGAATTTTGAATATCCTTTCTTTGGTACCCTGTCCTAAACCTATGTTTTGTTCCAGCTGAAGACCTATTTATTTTAGGAGGAATATAGTCTTGATGAGGATTTGAAAAGATAGGATTTAAAGAGTAGTATTTTTAGAAGTTCAAAGTTAATGGCATCTTATCCTTTCTAAAGGGATTAAAAATTAAATTCCTTAATAACTCCCGTCCTTCACGAGTATATGTGAGATAAATTTGTTTTTATTGACTCTGCTCACATATTTAAAAGAGAGAGATATAATTTGAACCCTTTAGCTAAGAGATTCTATTTCTGAATGTAAGTCATTAGTGAGGATTGAGGTCCAAATATATTTCAGATGGAGTTCAAAAGTTAGAAGTCTACTTAAAGAAAGAATGTTCTATATATAGATTGTACCCTCACACACTCACTCTGAGATCTGAGCTTAAGTGGAATGATTTTAGCATATGAGTAGGGTTTTAAATTCTTCATTCATTTTATTAGTATGTTAAACTTGATGATTTATTGAAGATAATTGTCTAAGGAAAAGGTGTAGTTGACTTGAAAATAATTTTTGAAAATTTGTGATTTGGTTTTTAAAATGTTTTACTCGAGACTAGCAACATGCTGATTGGGGGGGTGTGAAGTGTTTAATTTTGGTCAAAATACCCCTAGTTTAGCATTTAATTAGATAATCTAATTAATTAATTTTGTAATTCTTAGATAAAATATGAATTTTAGCTCCAATTGACCGTCCGACCATTGATTTGTAAAAATTGACGGTCAGATGATCATTAGAGCTAATTGATGTATAATGTATGGCGTAACTAATTCTAATTTTTATGTTTTGTAGATCAACCAAAATAAGCTTGGATAGCTTAGAATAAAATTCAATAGTGCGTATCATCTGAAAGGGCATTGAATGGTTAGGATTAAATCAATGAACTAGATCACTCATAGGGCAAGAGGGAATAGGAAACCCAAGAAAAGAAAACACCCAAAGAGGAAGGCTTACGTTAAGCATTGCTTAACATAAAAAGAAGGAAAGTGGGAAAGTTGGGGGGGGGGGGGGGGGGGGTGGTGTGAATTAGAAGGATTAGTTAGGCAAGAGATCAAAAGAGGAACCTTAAGCATGTTATAAAAACAAAGAGGAGGTCTCTCAATCGTCCTCACAATCACATCACCTCCTCTCTTATTCCTTGTCCCTCTCTGTGATCTCTCTTTCCCTCACTCTCTATCTCTCTCTCTTCTTTGTTGCCTCTCCACCACCTTCGATCTCTACCTCAAGAGCTGCAGGAGACTGGCCCCTTCACCACATCGTTCTCATCCTCTCTCTCTCTCTCTCTCTCTCTCTCTCTCTCTCTCTCTCTCTCTCTCTCTCTCTCTCTCTCTCTCTCTCTCTCTTCACTACACCATCTCTCTGTCTGCACCCTATTCTCACCAATGGAGGGTAGTTGGAGAAAGTCCTCTCCTCACCCGCACTTTCCCTCTCTTTCCCTTCTCTGCTTCTCACTCTCCCTCATCACTCCTAGCCATCCACCTTTATCGTTGTTTATCTCTTTATTTTCAATCATCTTATTCCTTTTGTTTCACTACCTACCTTTATCCCTACCATCACCAGTCAGTTCCTTTCTCTACCAATTAATGGTTCTCCCCTATTGCATCGACACTCGTGCCTTGTTCCATTGTGTTCTTAGTCCTAGCAACACCAATTTCCCATTATCTCAATCCTCACTTTCTCTCTTGTTTTTACTTGATTTTCACCTTTTTACAAACTCTCCTTTTGTTTGGGAAAAAACCCACTTCTTTTTCATCCCAAAACCATCTTTTTCCCTTTGGTTTTCAAGTTTCAAATGGCTCCCCTTGATTTTCCTCTTGGTTTGAAATAGCTCCCTGTGTTTCTCTATCTACAGGTTAAAGAAAGGAATTTTAAAAAAATAATCCATTTTTACCCTTTACAAATTAGTTTTAATTCCATCTGTATCCATGTTTAGCCTATTTAAGTTTTGTGTTATTCCTGAATAATTTAGGAATACACCAATCCAACCCTATTTGATTTAAGCTTAACTAAATCAATGGTTTAGCTTTAACAAATAGGATCTCTCTATTTCTTGATCTTTTTCTCATCAGAAGTCAAATTAATCTTCATATCTTGTTCTTAGGACAATTCTTAGCTTATGACCTAATCTTCCATCTAAAACCCAACAATTTGATCTAAGCCATCCAAAACCCAAAATCATTCTTTAGTCTAGATGAACAAAATTTTGGAGAATCTGCTTAATCCAACCGTGAGATCCTTAATCAAAAGTATCAATGAAAGATTAATGAAGGATGATCGACTTTGATGTTATCAAATTTGAAGAATTTTATCAAACCAAGCTATGGAAGTAGATTTTATTTGTTTTTTAGTTAATTTTCTATCTTTTTAAACTTGGATTTATGTAATTTTCATTGGTTAAATAGATCTGAATTTTGAATTCATTGTTATTTGATTTCTATCATTTCTTTTAATCTTTGAACAATTAAATTTTAGTTAAACTATATCTTTTTAAGTTGAGTCCTCATGGGATCAACACATACTTGCATAAGCTACACTACAACAGCCCATGCACTTGCTAAAAATAATCAACACAATCTTATTTAGGTTTTTCAAACCCTATATTCTGAGAGAAATTATCATTTAGCAATTTTTGAAAGTAACTTCACCACCTTCATTTGATCTCATCATCATTGGCTAATACCTTTTGATCATCACTTCTAATGCACTTAATGTAGTCTATGTCCTTACCCCCATGTTCTCTTATTTTTGCAAGTTTAAACACATCTTTCTCATCTTCTCTTGATCTTAGTATATTATAGAGATCATCATATGCATTGAGTTTAGCCTCACTTACTATTCTCTTAGCAACCTTTTTGGCATCTTATTTTCTCCTCTTTTAAGTTCAAACACTTAGTTTTTGGATACCTATTAAATTCATCTCCTTCTTGCACCTTTTAATGTAAATATCCATAACCATTAATCTATGATATAAGCTTAAACTCTCATAGAATATCACCATATAATCCTTACACATTGATCTTTTGGTATTCCTAAGTAAAAAAAAAGTCTACTTGGATTTTCTTATACCAAAATAAAGGTAGCTTCCCCCATCTCATTTTGTTCTCCTATACCATACCCTCAATGTACCCAGACATATCCTTCCTTTTCTTTTCCTACATGGTCATTTAAGTATGCTCCTATAAATATCCTCTTTGTATTGGGAATTGCTTGCATGACTCCCTCCTTATCTTCCCAAATTGGCTCTTGATTCTAACTTCTAACCCCACTTGAAATGTGTATGCACTTATAACATTTATGATCTTCTATCTTAGAACAAGTTTTATTATTATAATTCTACCACTAGTTCTTTTAACATCTACAACTTTATCCTTTAGTTCTTTATCCACCACTATCCCTACATCATTTCTATCAAATAAAATAACAAATTAAATTCAACTTTCCAAGCTCAATTGCCATAAAATTCTCCATATTTGATTTCATCCAAGTCTATCAATCCACACTAATCCATCACTGATATCATAATTTCGTATCCAATTGTTACATTATGTAAATTTTCCAAAAATTTAACAATATGAAGCAATGGATGAACTTGATATTTGAATAGCTTGGATTGGCTATCTAGACTCCAGATTTAAGATTAGAAGCTATGGATAAACTAAATATTGAATTTTAGTGAAGATCTGAAAGTGGATTTAATATTTGAAAAGGAATCAAATAGGAATTAAGGTGAACCATCAGTTAAGGCTCAACCATTGATTTGGTTAGGCCTTAATTAAACAGCGACTGAAATAACAAAGTTCAAGGGTTGTTGGGAAAAACACAAAATAGAGAAAAAGGCAGAATAGGAAAGAAGACTAAACTAAGGACACAATTAAAGGAGTTTGTAAAAAAAAATTGTTTTAATTAAAAAGGGGAAGAAAATGCAGGAGGAAGAAGACAATGAATGGGAGGAAGAAACAAAGAGAGAAAAGAAAGATTTAGGTGGGAAACCTAAATTGGGTTTTGAGTAAAGCAAAGAAAATTTGTAAAAGGAAACAAATTTGGGGGAGTATCTATGAGAAATAGGGGCTTTAGACTGATTGAAAACATGGGAAAAATAAGGGCAACATAGGATGAGATAGATAAAGGAGAAACAAGGATGACACAAGTGAGAATGAAATAAAATAGTGGCTAAAAAAAGAACTAGGGAATGATGAAAGACTAGGGACTAGAAAGAAGGAGAAACAAAGTTATACGAAACAACGAAGGAGAAACAGGAAACGAGGAACAGTGTGGGTGCTTCGTTCTCCTTCAATGGAGCTTCTATGGTGGAGAAGAAGGTGCACTATGAAGTTCTACAATCATGCAATGAAGCTTAGTTCTATGAGAGTGGTCACCCATGCCATTGTGTGTGGTCAAGAAGAAGTTTAGCCTAGAAGAGAGTCATAGTGTGACCTTTTCTCCACTTCCTTCCACGGTTTTAAGCTATCTCAACCTTCTATATTCATTTCTTTCAAAGCTAGGTCTTCCCTTCTAATTTCGTTCATTCCTTGTAAGGATTTCTTTTAAGGTGTTCCCTTTCTACTTTGGTCTCCTTTATTAGCATGTTCCCTTATCCTCCTTTCCAAAGATGGTTTCCTATCTAGGAAACTATTCTTTCCATGTATATTTTATTCATATTGGCCTCCTCCTTAGTCCATCTTGCCTTGTAGGGTTAGGATAATATGGTATTGATCAACTTGATCTGAGTTGTTTATTTATATTTTGGTTGATCTGCAACATATAAAATTCAATTAGAATCATCTGAACTATGATTTATTCATCTGATCAGCTCTGTGATCATCTAGCCATTAGATTTCACAAATCAACAATTAGATGATCAATCGGGCTAAAATGCTCATTTAGCCTTAAAATTTTAAAATTAATTGACTATATTATTTATCCTTACGCCAATTTAGAGGTTTTAGCTAAAATTAAATACTCAACACATCCATCCAGCATTTTGTTAGTCTCGAGCAAAATATGGGAACTTTTATTTTATTAAAGATGATACAAATGGTCATTTTTATAAGTACTCATGATTGCATTTAGGATATGCAACAAGCCCTTAAAGCCCTCGGTCACCCCTAGTGGATGAGTTAAGTCTCGTGAGGATTTGCAGTGAATTTACCCACAAATTAAAAAAACAAAAATCATTTTCAAGATAACACCCACTTTTGTCTCAAAGAATTATTTTCAATAAATATATCAACATTAGCATGTTAATAAAATTGAATAATAAATTCAAAACCCTACTCATATACTAAATACATTCCAATTAAGTTTAGATCTCAGAGTGTGCATGTGTGTATAGTTTAAATATGCAATAATCCTTATCTCTAAGTAAATTAAACTATAACTTTTAAACTTCATCTAAAATATGTTTTGACCTCAATTCTCACAATGACTTATGCTCAGAAATAAAAACTCTTGGATAAAGAGTTCAATTCATCTCTCTTTTACATATGTGAGTAGAGTCAATAAGAGCAACTTTATCTCATATATTACTACTCCACATGAGGCTTTTAAAGTAGGTATAAAGAAGTCTCTATTTTGACTACCAACTTCATAAAGATTTTACAAGTTGCTTACTAAAAAATGACTTTAAAAATAAAGACTTAAGAAGTTATTTAGTAAAAAATAACTTCTTCATTCTAGCAGGAACAAGAATATTTTAACGAAAAATGACTTTTAAATTCGTTTGACTCAAATGACTTTAAAAGCAAACAACTTTAAAAAGATATACTTTTAAAGTCATTTATTTCTAAATGACTTCAAAGTGTAACTTTTAAAGTCATTTAAGTCAAATGACTTTAAAATCATACACTTTATTTTGGCACAAATAGGGATTTTAAGCGAGAAAGGACTTTTGAAGTCATTTGCTATAAATGACTTCAAAAGTCAATGACTTAGAAAATTGTTTGTTGTAAACAACTTTAAAAGTGGGGGACTTTTAAAGTGGGATTTCTCTCTTGATGGTCCATCTAATCATGATCATCTTACCTTTTACAAATATCTATCAAAACCTTCTAATTATCCCATGAAAATAACACTTTTAGTATGAAATAATTGCTTTCTCCAATTGTGTGGCTCCATGTGGCTTGACGGCTTTTCCTTGATGCTTGAATGACTAACTCCCTTGGCTTTAAAACTTGAATAGCTTGGCTTCCTTAGGTTTCCTAGTTAGACTAGGAAACCTCATGTATGGCTCCAATTCTCATGCAAAGTGGTGGAATTGCATGACTTTTTGGTTGGATCATTTTTTATGCTTCCCATTACCTTCTTGCTTGGCTTAGGATCATTTTGAACCTTGATCACACTTTGAAATGATGCCTTTGGTTCGATATTTTGATCATGATCTTGAATTCTCATCTTGATCAATCTCAACCTTTAGATTAGCTTCTCAACACCTACAAAAGATTAAAAATCCTAATCGAGACTAAGAAATTTATGATGATTCACATGCTAACTATCGATTGGCTCCATAACCAACAAAATATAAAAAATTTCAATTATTTGGTCAAAGATGCATGTGTTACAAATTTATAGAAAAATCTTAGAAATAACACTATATTTGATAACACATGAGCTACTCATTGGGTGCTTTTCATACAAAATTGAATGCTTATCATACCCCCTATCCAGCATTTTGCTGGTCTTGAGAAAACATGCAAACAATCATGAAAAAAAATGAATTCCATTTTCATAGGTACTCAAATCGCATTTAGCATATGCAACAAGCCCTTAAACCCTTAGGTTAACCCCTAGTGGATGAGTTAACCATATGAGGCTTTACAATGAATATACTTACAAAAATCCATAAGGTGAAGTCTTTTATTTATCTTAGAGAATTATCGTCCATTAGCACTCTACTGACTTTAATAACTTAAGAAAGATGAATGCAAAATTCTACAAGTTATCTACATACCAAAGCTATTTTGTTACATTTTATATCTCAGAGTGCATGTGTGTATATATAGGCTACATAAAATAGGACTTCTAAATACTAATGCTAATCAGGACTTCTAAATACTAATGCTTACTACACCATTACTTCCAAAGGTGTCTTAACCACAAATTCTCACTGGTATACACTCATAAATAAAGCTCCTAGAGAAATAGGTTCAAGCAAAATCCTCTCACTATGTGACCCAATTTAAAGATACAAATGGTTTGTATAATATTATAACCATAATTGAGACAAAGAAATATGATATCTAAGAATAAATGGCATTACCAAGACCAATAAAGATATTTCACTTTAATTCCTTCTTATTTATATCCTTATTAAGGTTATCTTCTACCTTAAATTAATAAGCCTTTAGCTAGGACAAAATGTAGTCTTAGATAGGGTTCTAAAAAGGTGTATAAGGATTCAAAATTTCAAATCTGAGTAGAGGTTTTCAATGTATATTTGGACACTTTTCTTTTTGTTGTACTTGAAGTGAATATCTTATTTAAGAGTCTACAACTTTTAAAGTCCTTTACAGCAAATGACTTGTACTTTGTAAGTGGTTTAATGCCAATTACATTAAAAGTGGGTTACTTTTAAAGTTGTTTATAGTAAACAACTTTGAAAGTCCCCACTTTTAAAGTTAATTGCATCAAATGACTTTTAAAAGTACCCAACTTTCAAAGTCATTTGCTGTAAGAAACTTTAAAAGTACCCCACTTTAAAAGTTGCTTACAGCAAACAACTTTAAAAGTGGGGTACTTTTAAAGCCGCTTATGGTAAATGACTTTAAAAGTCCCCCCTTTTAAAGTCATTTGCATCAAATGACTTTAAAAGTACTCCACTTTTAAAGTTGCTTGCAGCAAATGACTTTAAAAGTACCCCACTTAAGTGATCATTTTCCCCACCCCGACACACACAAAGAGAGGAAACTCAACGGGAAAAAACAAAGAAGAAGGAGAAGGAGAAGGAGAAGGAGAGGAAGGGGGAAAGAGAAAAATGGGGAGCATCCATTCTTTTCGGAGAGTAGCCTTGCTCATTAGAGAAGATACATCACACCATCAACCAGAAGAAGAAGGGTTTTGGTGCCTGGAGTTCCTAAGTTGTCAATGGAGGAAATGACTGCTTAGATCTCTGATCTGAGCTGATCATCTCACTCAGCAAAGAGCCTAACTTAAAAGTAATATTTGAGAAAACCCAAATCTTGATTTGAGTGGTTCAAGTGTACTTGTGGTTGAAGCATACATCTAGATATTCCTTTCAAGCCTACCTATGGTTCAAGTGTACATCTAGATCTTCCACAAGATGAGTGTTCAAGGGGCATTAGGAACAACCTCCTATAAGCATGGCTTATCACCATGGATCATCATGTTGTCAAAGGAGTTGTATGCAGAGCGAACAGAGTATTTTCCAATGGTTTCAAGTGTTCATATGATTTTATCCTTCTTCAAGTTGATTATTGGAATATCACTAAGCAGTTACAACATGTGGTGGTAATGTAAATCTTTTGCACCACTTAGGGGTCTTTTGAGTTAGACGTCACAAACTATTTAAATAAAGGAGTGTAAGAAACTATCCACAATAAAAGAAATCAGAAAACTAGAGGCCCTATATAATCTAGTTAATCTCAAGCCTAAGTAGCTAGGGATCCAACTAGAAGCTAATTTTTCTCCACTATATCATTTAAATTTGTTATGAGACTTCAAGAAATCAATGTTTTTGGCGATCATATTCCATATTCTTGATCCTATAGAACACTCAACTACTTTCGCCTACCAAACTTTATGGTGATTTTATGTCTCTATGATAAGAGTTTGTTGAAGACCTTCATTATTCCCAAAAAAATAGCCATAATCACTTATATAAAAGAGCTCTATTCATTTCCTCTAACCTTCTAATACCCAACCCACATTCTTCTTTGGTATGCATACTTTTTTCCATGCAACTACATGCAATTTGTTGGAATCAGCTACACCTTTTCATAAGAATCTTCTCTGAATTTGATTGATTTATGAGATGGCAGTAGATGGACACTTCAATATAGACATTTAGTAAAGTTGCATGTTTGATAGAGATGATTTAACATGAGACTCTACCACCTTTGGAGAGATAAGCTCTCTTCCTAGATGATAACCTTTTTGGTATTCTTTTGGCAAAGGGTCCTAGAGTGATATTTTGGATTTGCTAGAGGAGATAGGGAAACCTAAATTAGTGAATAGTTGTACCACCTTGTAATTAAGATAGGTGGCAACATTGTCAACAATATGTGAATAGGTATTTACACCCAAGATTTATGCTTAGTTAAATTCATTTCTTGACTAGTCACCAATTCAGAACATTTGATAATGGATATAATTCTCAAGCCATGTGGTAGAGTCTCCTTTTTCTAATGTTGGATACACAATCTATGAGCAACCTCCAACCTTGGTCACCCATATAAGAGGTTCTTCTCTCTCTCTCTCTCTCTCTCTCTCTCTCTCTCTCTCTCTCTCTCTCTCTCTCTCTCTCTCTCTCTCTCTCTCTCTCTCTCTCTCTCAAACTATGCCCTAATGTTTATTATTTTAAACCAAAACCCTTGGGCATATACAAGATATATTGTAGGCTAAGTATAAAGAGTTATTGAACTACATGGATGGACTAAATTTCTACCAAATCTAAGGGTTTTTTTTTTTAAAACAAAATCCAAGATGATAGAGAGCAACTTAGGAATTATGAATCCACTAAATGAATATTGATAATGTTTCTCATTACTTGAGAACATGTATGAATTAAAAGCCTTGGCTACAAGTTAAAATTTCTTCTAAACAAGGAACAAATATTCTAATAGCATGACCTATCTAAATTAGCACAGATTATCCACAAACTATAGGCATGACTCATCTAATCCTAGCATAACCTATCCCAGAAACATGCACTTAGATATTAAAGACCATTTCACAAACATCTTATTTAAACTACAAGTGTTAAAATTGATACCAGATAAAAATATCAAAATTTTTCTTCATAGGAAATCTTATCATGAAATTGTTTATACATCAATTTCCAACCAAGAACTCAATAAAATTATATGAGAAACATGAACACTCATTTTTAGCTTCTTCCAATCTATAAGCTTCAAGTTGGAGGGGATAAGAGGGAGTTTGATGTCGGAGGCCTATAATAAAATGGTTGAGAAAATAAAAATAGATATATTTAAATAATTGTTTGAAGGAGGTTTGATGATAGTTTTTCAATCCCCTACACATAATTCTTGCAATGCCCCTGTGCCTCCATCAAATGTTAGCTGCAATTCTTCAACTGAAGAACTTCATGAAGGACAACCAGCACCCCTCAAAAAAGAAATTCCAGCTAAGGAGGTATATAGATATAGATAAAACTAAAAATTTTCATTGTCCTTATGTAGTAATTCTCTATCTCAACCTCTCTATTATATATTTGATTTATGGGTGGGTCAATGCCTATTGGCCCTCAATTCTCGTCAAAACATCATGGCAATTAATTCATGCTATGAGCATGAATCAACCGTTTTGTAGGGAATTAGGATGCTGCCATATACAAAGTGAGTGTCCATTAACATGGCTTTGGATGTGAATGCTAGCTTGCCATTCTCTTTAGAAATGAAAAATATTATAACCATTGGGCAGATAGTTTCATATCAAGTTGCTTGGTTGGAGGCACTAGACATTCCCATAGAGTATACATTATATATCTTATCATACTACCTTCCTCATCAATAATTTTTAGTTAGAGACCTCAATTTAATTGTTTATTAACTTTATACAGTTAATCAGCAACAACATGTGCCATCAAGGTTCACTTGCTATTGCACCATCAACTATTGTTGCACCAATGGACCAATTACTTATATATATGTTTATTTTTTTCATCATAAATTAGGTCCTCTTCATTAATTAATATTATTTAGTTAAAAATTTCTACATCTTTTACAATAGTTGTCTAAGGATCACGTGAAGTCCCACCTAACACAGCTCCGTCCTTAAGGTTAATCTACAATCTCATAACAAAGATAAGGCAATCAATCTCATACAAATCAAGGAGGGGGTGCTTAACGATGACATTGTTTAAGTGCCACTTATGGCCAAGGATCTATTACAAGTTTGCCTATTGGATCAACTCGATCACCCTCACATTGTCTCTTACATGGGTTGTATGCACATATTTGCTTATAAAATATTTGACATTACATGTTATATTTTCATGGAATAAGTAATAATTATTTCTTTTATGCAGCTTCTTGAATGATGGAACTAGCCTTTCTAAGGTTGAGGGTATACTTTACTAATTCCTTGACCACGACATCATTTATGGAGTGGCAGAGCAATGGTTGATGAGAGGCATGTTGATGATATTTTACCAGGCTTCTTTCGATGCTCTAAGGGATAGGGCTTAATGATTGCCTACAATAGCATGTAAGTTTTGATTTTCTTATTTTCTTGTCAACTTATTCTATACTTAGGGATTGTCAACCTTAATTAAAATTCATATGACTATCTATATAGGGCACATTGAATGCTACTCGTTTTAGACAAGCATGGTGGGCAGACTTTCTTTTTTTATTCTTATGGATTGCACATCCATATCACCCTTACATAAATTATAAATAAGTAGGCTTTTATTCTTTTCATGTATTATGTGTAGATAAGTAATTTTTTATTCATCTATAATGCATTTGAAATTTAAATTTGTAGAGTATAGTTACCATGGGCTAATCTGACCGAGATTGTACAACCATTAAAACTCACTTGGAAGAATGTCAAGGTATAGAAAATAATTAATTACTTTATTTTACAACTAATTAAACTTACAATATTACAAATGATATTTATAAATTCTTTTGTTGTCCTTGTTGCACAATGCCCTAGATAATAGTCTAACTGGGAGTGGTGGGTAATATGTGCTGAGATACATGAGGACCTTTATATTTGATGGTATTGGTGTCTCCTAATTAAGAAATACATGACACTTTTAATTTTCAAAATCTTATATATTTTTTTATAGATTTTAATGTATCCATTTTAAAGAATGTAACTTGAATTAAATATGTTATATTACAAGCTACTATGCTTTCTGAGTGGGCAAACAAGAAGAGTTACTCCAAAGTAAACCACAATGAAATATCAAGCCAATGGGCTAAGTATGTACTAGATTCAATTAGAACACTTGGAATAGCTGCATGATTGTAAAATACATAATAAAGTAGTTTTTTCATTCACTTGTATGTCTTCTTTTAGTTCTTATTATTTTCTTTGAATATATATATATATATATTTTTTAAGCGATGAATGAGTGGAAACTTGGAGTATGAGATTGAGTTGTAAGTAAGGTGAAAATGGGAGTTAGTTTTCAATATACTCACTGAATTATATAACTTCCATTGGATGATGAATGAGGGTAACTTAGTGTGGAGTATGAGAGTTGTAAGTGAAGTGAATATGGGAGTTGGTTTTCAAATACTTATTGAATTATATAACTTTTATAGAATGATGAATGAGGGTAACTTAGTGTGGAGTATGGAGTTGTAAGTTAAGTGAAGATGAGAGTTGATTTTCAATATATTCATTGAATTATATAATTTTTGTGGGATGATGAATAAGGGTAACTTAGTGTGGAGTATGGGAGTTGTAAGTGAAGTGAATATGAGAGTTGGTTTTTAATATATTCATTGAATTATATAAGTTTTATGAGAAGATGAAGAAGGGTAACTTAGTGTAAATGTGAAAATAAATGAGAATGTGTATAGATTTACAAATGAAGTGACTGAGAATATTGTAGTAATGCATGTTTTGTTGTTAATTTCTCATTTTGTGGTTTTTCAAGAAAGATGTGGATGGATAATTAATGATGAATTTGTATGTTTTGTACACAATGTGGAAATGAATGTATGTTTATTTTTCATGTGTATAAAGATTGTAAGATCAGGAACAATATTGAATTTTATACATGTGGTAGTGGTTGGAATGTTGTTTAGCCCTACACAACTTCAAAAGTACAAAAGTAGACCACTTTTGAAGTTGTTTAGTTCTAAATGACTTTAAAAGTAGCCCATTTTGAAGTCATTTAGCCCTAAATGACTTCAAAAGTGGGCTACATTTGAAGTCATTTAAGGCTAAATGACTTAAAAGATATACCCCTTTTAAAGTCATTTAAAGGTATATGACTTTAAAAGTTGGATGTTTTTGAAGTCACTTAGACCAATGACTTCAAAAGGGGGGCACCATTTAAGTACTTCTGAAGTCGTTTACATAAACGACTTTAAAAGACCTTGGATTTTAAAGTCATTAATGTAAACAACTTTAAAAGTTATCGACTTTTGAAGTCAGCTTGATAGATGTTTCTTTTTAACCAACTTCTATTATCATTTTTTACCAACTTTAGAAGCCTCCTGTATTGTAGTGTATACTCATGAAAGATTGGGAGTTACAAAGGAATTTAGCTTTGATCCCTTCAGAAAGGATGCTGTTACCATTGAATATTTAGACATATTACTCTTTAAATCCTATTCATTCATAGCCTCATCAACTCTATACTCATCTTAGAATTAATTGGCCTTCAACTAGGACAAAATGTAAGCATGGGAGAAGGATATACAAAGAAAGGCTATAAAAGGTTCAATGTCTTTAAAATAAATAGAGTTCTTCTAACTAGTTAATTATTTTTTTCTTTACTTTTTACCAAAGTGAATATTCTTTTATTTTCTTGGATTCTTCATTTTTTCTAGAGTTTTTCTTTCTTTTAAACACTTTTGAAGAACTTTTTCTTTATTGTAACTTAAAAGTGTTTCTTCAATCCTCTTTAACTTATTTGAGAAGAATGGGTAGTGGATATATTATCAAGAGTAATATGAGTAAAGGTAATTTAATTTACAAAAAAATGGCTTATATATAAAAGGCTCAAAAGGGCTAACTAGTGGTAAAAGTATTTGTGGGTAGACTTTATGTCTTCTAGGTTAGATTCACTAAACTTCTAGAATTTTGAAGATAGTACTCTAATAATTTAGGTAATTGGCGAAATTTAAGAGTTGATGGGTTCAAATTTAATTTAAGTACATTGAAGAAAATTTTGGAATCATTTATAACCTCTCAAAAGAATGAATGGGCCTAAGACTCACTTAGGTTATAGGTCTCCATTGAATTTCTTCAAGCTTTCTAAGTTATAACTACTTATCAATTTAGACTATTTAGATGCAACTGTGTGTACATATGTGATCCAAGACTTAGGTTTCATGAAATAATTAGAAAATGAGTAAAATAATGAATTATTCATATGCAATTCTATTAATAAGATAAAGTTAGCTAGACTATACTTAAAAATCATCATAGTGTAGGAATTGACCTAAAATGTCAAAAAAAATCATTTTTTACCCAAAAATTTTTATTTTTAGATTTTTTTAGAAAAATAAGAAAATCAGCTAAAAATAGAATTTGCTAGAATTCTATACCCCCAACTTGAAAGAAACATTGTCCCTACTATTATAAATATAGGACCAAAAATGAATATGGGTGATGTAGAAAACAATAAATACAAAAATATGGTATAGAGGGGTCAGATTCACTCAATCCTGATAAACAAGATATATCCCTTAGTTGCATATGAAAATGTAGTGCATTTTTTCCCATTGTGGCACTAAAATCTTCTCCTCAAAACAAGAAGTCATTTATAAAGACCTCTAAAAATTTCTCTACCCTAACTGAAAGTACTTAGCATGCATCTTTGAAATATGGCAAAAGAATTATGTAATTCAAATGGCATCCGTTTATATGCAAAAGTGCCAAAAGGACATTTAAAGGTGGTCTTTTCCTGATCTTTGTTTGTAATTTCTATTTCGTTATATTCAGAATAACCATCTAGAAAACAATAATATTGATGTCCTACAACTCTTTCTATCATTTGATCAATAAATGGCAAAGGAAAATGGTCCTTCCTAGTGACAACATTTAGTTTCCTATAATCTATGCACATACGCCAACCAATGGTAATCCTTATAGGTATGAATTCATTTTGAGCATTGGTTACCACCATCACTCCAGATTTCTTAGGTACTACTTGAGTAGGACTTACCTATTTGCTATCACTTATAGGGTAAATGATCCCTACATCAACCAACTTAAGGACTTCTGCTCTAACCACGCCCTTCATATTAAGATTTAACCTTATTTACAATTGACGACATGGTTTAACATCATCCTCTAAGTAGATTTGATGGTGCATATCAAAGGGTTAATACCTTTAATGTCTGTTAGGGTCCATCTTATTGCATGTTTCTATTCCTTTAGGTTTTGATCAATTGTTCCTATTGAGATGGCGTCAATTGAAAGGCAATTATGACAATAAAAGTTTCTCCCTCTTCTAAGTGGGCATATTTGAGTACAGAAGATAGAGGATTCAAATCTATCTTAGGAGCTTCAACTAATGATAGAATAAGAGAAGACTCTATTAGTGGAAGTTTCTCGTAATAAGGTTTCCATCTTTCTATGTCCATAGGGGCATAGAACAAGGAGTGCATTAACTTAATTTATTAATATGTCCTCATTAAACACATTAAAGTGGGCCAAATAGGCCTTAAGTGCATCCGACAAGGAAGAGTTTATAAAATGATCTTGCACAATTGAATTTATCATGTTGAAATAGTACAATTTATAAAAAATTTCTCTTGGTTGCTTATAGATATCAAATTATGTTCAATTCTAATGTTATGTTGTCAAATGAAAGCTTCACAATAGCATTTCTATAATTTATTTAAGCATTGAATGTAGCCAAAAATAAATGTCCAAGAATGACAAGGATTTCCTTTTGCTAATTCTAGTTATGTAATCCAAGACTAGAAAATCAACAAGGAAAAAGAATTGTTCTATTTGGACCAACATGTCTTCTATTACGCCCCTCGGTATTACCACTAATCTGTCAACTAACTAAAGGGCAGTGGATATTGGCTTGAGGTCTACGATTCTTAGTTGAACATAGACAACGTATGGTAACAGGCTAATACTGGATCCAAAATCTAAGAGGGCTTGGTTAATCTTGTGGGTTACCAATGATGCAAGTGAGAGTGGGACAACCTAAATCCTTATATTTTTAAGTTGTATGATGCTGATGAATTGAACTTGTTCAGCGACAAATGCTTTCTTTTGCACATTCAATTTCCTCTTGATTGTGCATAAATCCTTTAATAATTTGACATATGATGGGATTTGTTTTTATTGCATATAAGATCGGTATGTTGATCTTGACTTTCTTAAATATATACATAATCTCATTGTTAGTTGTACTCTTTGTGACTTGATACAACCTTTGAGAGAATGGGATAGGGATGGGACATGGTTCAATAGGTGCAGTGAGGTCCCTTTCTTTAGATTTTTCTTTATCTTTAGTGGGGCTTTCTACCTTATCAATCTTTGGTGGCTTATCTCTTTCAATTATTTTACCACTCTTAAGAATGGTGACAGCCCTAGTCTTTTTAATGTTAGAGCTTGATGATACATTATGTGTATTATTGCCTACTACATGCACACCCTTAGGGTTAGCTTGTGGTTGAGTTAGAAACTTTCCTTTTTCCATAGTTTGTATCATTTAACTTATCATATTTTTCATTTCATTCATGGATTGTGTGGCTTGTTTTAAATGGAATTCCAATTGAGAAGTTTTCCTCTCTTGGTTTTGGATAAGTTAATGTAAATTATTCTCTATAGGCCTTTTGGGTAGCGGCAAGCAAGGTCCAAGAGAAGGACATTGATGAGTTTCTTGGTATGCGGTTGGAGCAGGGTGTCCTTGATTTTTCCAGTGAGGCTATTATGGGCCAGGTTGTGAGACATTGGCAGTAGGTCCATTTCATGAAGTACATCTTAAAATACTAGAATGGAGGGACATTCTTGAGTAAGATGTGTGGTACTTTTACAAATGTTACATGCATGTTCATCCCTTTTAGAGATATTCTTCTCCATTTCTATGAACTCCAATTTTCGAGTTATATATGCAATTTTTGCATTGGCATCATCTCTTTTGGACATGGCATACATGGCTCTTAGCAAATGTAGGGTGGGCTTGGGCTTATCTGGGTGTTCTACTCTTTCTGAATCAGCACATGTTTGCGAACTTTCAGCTAGTCATTCCAAATATTCTTTAGTCTCTTCTAGTTGTTTATTCAAGAAGTTACTATTACACATAATATCTATGAATTGGCTCATGCTGAAATTAAGCCCTTCATCAAAGAAATTAATAATTCCCCATGGTTCATATTAATGAAGTGGTCATGACAGTAATAAGTCTTTGAACCACTCCAACATTGGTAGAATGATTCTTTGCTCTTTTGGGTAAAATTCAATACATTTCGGTTGAGTGTATTTATTTTATTTGTAGGAATTTTATTTTTTTTCAAGAATTCCCATATTATTTCATTCTAGGGCCTTGTGGAACCTATTGATAGTACATTAAATCATATTTTAGCTTTTTCCTTCAAAGAGAAGGGAAAAATTTTAGGCCTCATTGTGTTTAGGGCAATGTTTTGTGTATTCTGTGTGGTACATACTTCATAGAATTCCTTAAGATGCAGGTAAAACTCTCACTGTCTAACCCATGAAAATTTGAGAGTAAATAGAATACTCCTATTTTTAACTCTACTCTATTGATATTCGGAGGTAGAATAACACAGGATGGTGTGCCAACGTGTGTTGGCTGTAGGTAGTATTTTATAATTCTCCCACAAGGCTTCTAATAAATATCATTTTTCCCATGATTACTCTTTTGGCCCCACTCTCTATTTCCAATCCTTCTCCAATGTATATGCATCAGATGATTGTTCTTCCTTGGTGGGGGTTGATACTCATCATCCATAAGAGGTAGTGGTTGTGACAACCTAGATTTTCAAAATAACTTATGAAAATTGTTTTGAAATGTGGGATACCCCTTGTTTGAAAATTCTTTTGGAAAACAAAACAACAAAAAAATATGTTCTTTTAAAAGTGATTCTAAAGATCCTAAGTGTTTTTGTTTTTGTTTTTTTTGTTTACATAAATACAAGGATTTTACAGGGAAATGAATGTTTTTCTACCAAAATTCTAGTAGAGTTTTCTCTATTTTTCAGACACATGTGTGTGGAACACCTGATAAATGATACAAATAATTTTCATTGTTTTAAAAACAAATACACAAAAAATTATCACATCCCAAAACCTCAAGTCACATCCCTATCACATATTCCACTAAATACAAATGAGTCCACAATCATGAAAGTAAATATAAATTTTCATTTTCCAATAAATCATAAAGCTAACCTAAAGTTGTAAAGCTCAATCTCAATCTTTTGAAATTTTGAACTCCACAGCTGCTTTCATGTTCAACCTATTCATCCTTCTATTCTAATTGTTCAAATCTAAGACCTTGTAAACAATTACAATGTCTCAGCAAGCTTATGCTTATGTAGGTGGAATAAGTTTATATGTTTTCATGCAGTACAGGATTTAAATAATCAACACATTTTGAGAATTTATCATACTTAAGCAAAACCCCATGATGTTTCAACTAATACAGTTGATGAATCATAAGTCTATCAAGATTGCTATAAATATTATTGCCTTTCTTTTTCTTGAGGACTAAAGCATCTTAAGCTTTTATCATCTCCCAAGTTTTAACTATACTATGACCATTTTCCATGATTAGACACATAAGCATTATACATTTATTCATGAAATAATCGTTCTTCAAGAACGTTTACCATACATGGTCATCCAAGCTAACCCTATAAATACCTAAGTAGTTTGTCATTCAATAGTTAAATTAACTTATGAAGAGTGAGCTATCTAACATCCTCATTATCATGTGTAAAGGTAGTTAACGTCTTAGTCTTCATGAATACAATGCATTTTCATATGTAAGAATACATCAATTATGATCATACAGAATAGCTTATAATGCTCAAGTAATCTAACACCTAAGTTAACCTTGGGAAAACCACTAGTTGAGAAAATCAACATGCATTATAATACCAATGGCAAAGCCATTAGTTAGGTGTAAGCATCAAATTAACTATTGACAAAAATAAAGTCACTCGATAAGGTCAAATAGTATACTATATGCTTATAGTCTAATCATTAGCAAAACAACTTCTTATAAATCCTTAATCTGGCAAAACCAAAAGCTATTCATGCTTTTCAAAAGCATAATCATCAATTAGTATCCACAATAAATATTCCTGCCTCAAATCAAAATGAAAACTATACCTATGAACACCAATTTAATGACATGTGAGGCAAAAATCCACAAGGAAAAACTAATAACTCAATATTCAAAAGAAATCGATAAGTCAATCAATCTAATATGCTCAATAATAGCCAAGAGAAAAAGCCAACACTTAGCCCTTAATCCATAATGCTAAATCTGAACCCACATTGTTTTGGAAAACTGATCACTCCATATCATAGTGGCATACACTCCTACCATTAGGGACTAGTCTAAACTCTTGAGAAATGACTAGAGTGCACAACACGATGAAACTACATAGACACCTATGGTCATAGGGTCCTTCCATCACCCACTGGCAACTACTCCAACCTCTACATCGACACGTGGATACCCTTGTGACCATGACTCACCAGACCTCATCAAGGCTACCCGACTACTACTTAGAGCACTCCTCATAAGAAGGTACTCCTACGGCCCTACCATCTATTGCATGGCTGATATCAATCTCATATATCACAGAGGTTAGTGGCCAACTGATAGTGGCTCATAGCATGCCTACCTCTTGGTCTTACTGCCACCCAAGCGGGTAGGCCTCCAAGTCTTACAGTACTAGTTGAGCATGTACCAAATGGTGATTTGGTTATGACACTCTAGGAGTGACTACCCAAAACATTGATGAAATCCATAAGGATTTAAAGTTGATTGTAGAGGGCTTGCCTAAAGCATTGATGGAACCATAACCATTAACAAATTCGCATCCATCAAGACTTACAACTACTTGTTAAGTGCCCTCCCAAATCATAAATCATATATATTTTCAAAATCATTTCATGAAATTAAAATTGTGATTTCAAAGTTTTATGAGAAACCATTCAAATCTATTCATTTTTACCCATATTCTCGATAAGCTATAAAAATATGTCTTCTTGAACATTTAAAACATGCATTCTTTATTCGTATATTAGATAATGCTTTTTTAGTTCCTAAATGTATGCATACAATGCAATGATTATAAAAGATAAATCTTTAAACAATATTGTAAAAATGAAAGTCATTAAGTGGACTATAGTTAAACTAGTGATAAAGCCTTTATCAGTAAAGATAAACATGTTATAGCTCAAGGTAATGGCTTGTAAATATCTATTGCATTTGTCCATAGCATTTAGATATCCTTTCTAAGTTTAAATGTGAGTCATTTCATGTGAATACAATCATTTGTAGTCCTACATTTCAGTATCTAACTCATTTCAACAAATAGCGGTATAAAAAAAAAACTAGGTTAAATAAAAACCTAATTAAGGGCAACTAATTACACAACTGTTATTCTACCTCTTGGTTGTGAGGACCTTATGATTATTCCCTCCAACTTCTAGTCTTGAGTACAAAGTATGAGTTTAACATATTAAACTTTCTTCTATCTTGGAACCAATCATTACACAATTCTTAAGTTGTTAAACTACAAGTATGACATCTTCTAGCAAATTTGCTTAGGTCTTCCTATAGTTTAACCTTGCGAGCTACTCTAAAATCTTTACTTTGTTACTAATGTACTTATTAACATTTCATACTATTTGAGCATTCCAAATGTTGTAATATCAAACATGCATGTTCTTTATGTGTTAGTATTGTGTGTAAATCCAACTATATTCAAGGTATTGCAATTTCCACATAAGTGTAGATTTCAAGCTCAATGATTAGCCTAATTACATTTTTTGTCCTAATGCTATAATTTGGATAAACCACATATTTTAAGTTCAATTTGCCTATGTATCTAGTATAAGTAAATCACATTTCTAAGTATTTCCAACATCAACTAAACATATATATAATAAATTCTAGTCAAAGATTATAACATCTACTCTTTTGTTTGGGTAATACAACTAGTCTAACATTAACATTTTGTATTTCAATTTAGACATTCATTTCCAATTTGATAGAGCAAAATGTGTCAGAAAATAACCACTGAATTTATCACATGATTTAATTTTTAGTAATTAAAGACAATAATACGTAAACCATCATTTGCATTAAATCATTCTTATAGACACATGGCAATTATTAAACTTTCCAAAATAGAAAATCTTAATCCACCTACCTCATATGATGTTTATCTTTGATTCTTGTGTGTACCTTCTTTAACTCAATCTATTAATTGACTACATCGATCCATGGATGGACAACTCTAATCGTATCTCGATTGCTAATTAGTGTACCAGGAAGCAAAGATATGTTGATCTATAGCTCCAACCGTGGAACCACTATAGATCAGAAAGAGATGTAGTGCCTAATCTCACATATTTGGCATTAATGGTCCATCAATGATCAAATCTTAGGAACATGAAAGATAAGTCATTGTTTAGGAGTTTGGTAGTAGATTTAGGGTTAGATCAGAATAAATACTTGAATCAGATATGAATCTATGAGTATGATTCACGAATATATGGTTAGATCAAATGGGAAGCTTATAGTGATTGCTGATTTAAGCATTAAGTTGTTAATTAATGGTTAGATCTTCTCTCAAAGGTGGATTAGTCAAAGATTTGATGTTTAAGTGATAGATTTAGGGCTAGATCATGATGAATGCATTAGATCCACCAACGATCTAGTTTTTAATGATCGATCAATGGTCAGATAGTGGTGAATGGATTAGATTGGTCATGGATCGAGGAGCCAGTGACCGATCAATGGTCGAATAGTGGTGAACAGATCAAATTAGTCACAAATCAAGGTGCTTGTGATCGATCAACAGTTGGATTGTGTGAGGGTTCATGAATCAATCATAGATTTTACTTTTAGATATAGATCAATGATCAGATCATGATGAATGGTTGGGATAGGTTCATATCTACCAATTGGAGGCTAATTAATAGTTAGATCATGTTAGGATTTGCAAACTAGTTATAGTCTATCATTCAAAGATAGATCAATGACTAGATCATGATAAATGGTTAGATAAGTCACAAATCTGGTGATCTAGTCTGATTGAGGGTCTAGTCATGATCAATGATAGGATCTTCTCTGATCAATGAATAGATAGATTGATCTTATTTTTTGTATTGCAAGGATTGAGGAGGTAATCTCATATCTTCGAAATCCTCCTAGATTGGGCAATAGAAGGGGTCAAAGTTTGAGGCAATAGTGGGGTCCACTATGTCAACTCAACTCACTGAGGCAAGTCAAGATCAAGTGACATGGGAAAATGGTCGTGGCCAAACTCATCGGAGGAGTAAGAGGGAAATAGGGGGAGGGGGAGGCATGGGCCTAGTGTTCTTGTCAAGCTGCACTAGCCAAAGGACAAAGCAGAAGGGGGGAGCCCAAGAGGAATGATGGAAGGGCGAGGTGAAGGTGGTCATACCTCGAGCATGACTTCGATGCTACGCATGTGAGGCATCATGCCTCAGGAGTAGCTCCGACACTACACAACGTAGGGAACCAGAGGGGTTCACTAATAAACAATAGGGAGAGGGGGAGATAGTAGTGGCTGTCAGTTAGGTCATCGTCCAAGCTCGATAGGGAATAAATGAAGGAGGAAAAGGTTTCTAGCACTTTGGCCTGCAAAAGCTAGCCCATGCCAGTGAAGGGGAGAAGAAAAAAGGGGAGGATTTGGGTGGCCAGCTGCTATTCAACCCTGTGTCGATCATCGAAGGAGGAAACTAAGAGGGGGAAGAAAAAGGTGTTTGGGCTTTGTTCATGCATCACCAGAAAAAAGGGTGCTTGAGGGGTTTGAATGGAGTAAGTTTGGCAATGAAGGAGATCCGATCTAAGGTGAACGGACTCAATGACGTGAAGATCCAAGCAGAGAGAGCTCTTTGGTGGGGTTCCCTATCTGTGTTGCATCGACAAGAGTTTGAACAAGGGGCAAGAGTCAGGGTTGTCGTATTTCTACATATCTATGGCATCCCATGTCTTTGTTATATTTGTCACTGCTTGAAACTGGGGGAGCATGCCAATGCATGGCAATTTGGCCCACCACGTGTCGAGCTCCACTCCATGCATGTCGGGTTGTCTATCGAGTCATAGTTCACATAATGGGGGTATCATGATCAATTTCAACCTCCCCCACTCAAATTAGTAAAATTTTGGGGTTTTTCCACCCCGATCTCTGTTTCACACAAAAATTTTGTTGCCAAAAAATGTCTTGACTAGTACATTCTTAATATTGATAGTTTCAAATCCAAATTTTGAGTCTTCAAAAAGGTCACTTCCTTAGAATTTAATTTTTAATTTTATTCAAAATAAAATATATTATAATTACATAGAAAATAACTCAAAATTTTGACTGATTAGGTTATTTGTCGTTTTGGTTGTACTTGTCTAAGCTCCCAGTTCTGTAGCATATTCAAAAGTGCATACAACAAAAGAACTCTTTATTTTATTTCATTTTTTAATGTAAAAAACTACCCTAAATGATGCAAATTAATGCTAATGATGGACAGTGATAGAGCATACAATTTAAACAACCCTAAGGCTAGCCTAATCTAATACTCCTCTCTTTCAAATTTTGTCCCACCAATTATCAGTTACATCCTAACCTAACCAACTACTTGACACTCTTATCAGCTAGTTGTAGGTAGTCTAAGTCATCAAACATGGTGGAAGAGCTGGCTGTTTAAATAGCAAGGTAGTCAGTTATATGGGGGTCTCTAGAGTGCAATGGGTTGCCTCTTTACAAGAGGGTCCTACAAGCACGTGAGAGCCTCTAGGTCGCTTCTAATTATTTTAAATTAATTTTGAAGGCTGGATTATATGCTTATGGTGATTATTTTAAGTAGGCAAAGAGATGGTGATGAAATTCAACCTTGATCTTGTGGGGTTGGATGCCCTTAGCAATTAATTTTCACAGTCCATGGCAATTCAATCAACATATAAACCACCTTAAAGTAATAAACTCACCCTAAAATGTAATTAAAAAAATAATAAACTAATGCAAATTATAAAATGTAATAGGTATAAAGTGTAGTAACTATATACAATTACACTACCAAACAACAATGCAAAACCATTCGAATTATGCAAACCCTAATCAAGAAATTGTAAAGAGCTAGGACTGCTCATAGTGGTCCTAGATAAAATATTCTCATATAAGGGTGAGACCATTTACATTCTACCTTCACTTCTACATTACGATGGTCCACTCTTGACCTTTATTATTAGAACCTTTTTAAATGAATTATGATTAGTAAAAAAAATATAATCCATTTTCACTACAATTCACTCAAAATAAAATTTTAGCTATCATATTTGAGATACTTCTTTAATTGGTTCTCCAATTTACTACAAAATAAAAAATAGCAATAAGTATTAAATTTCAAGAAATAGAGTGATTAAACACCAAATAATTGGAAAATACACCTAAAAATACTAAATGATTACAATTCCTAAAATTTTATGAAAACTCCAAATGGTACTAAAAGTTGTTGGTCTTAACAAGTGCACAGACAATTGTAGTATAGTTTGTGCAAGTATGGGTCAATTTCATAGGGACTCAACTTGAAGAGTAGGAGTTCAAATAAAATTTAAATTTCTAAAATTAATAAAATTTTAAAATTTGAATAATAATATATGAAAACAAACTCAGATTTATTAGTTAACTAAAAATTACATAGTTATAAATTTAATTGAAAAGGAATTAAACAAAATAACAAACTAAATTCAACTTTCCTAGAGCAATTGTAGTAAATTTCTTCAAATCTGATTGCATCCACGTTGATCAACCTACGCAAATCGATCAGTGATATCCTTGATTGATGATTCAATGGTTAGATTATGCAAATCTTCAAAAAAGTTAATGATCTGGATCAATGAATGGACTTGATATTTGAAAGGCCTAGATTGACTATCTAGACTCTAGATGTAAGATCAGAGGCTCTAGATCAACTAGGAATTGAATTTTAGTGAAGATCTAAAAGTGGATTTAAAATTTGAAAAGGAATTAAACAGGAATTAAGGTTGATTGTCCCTTAATACTAAACCGTTGATTCGGTCAAGCCTTAATCAAATAAGGACAGAAATAGCAAAGTCTAGGGGTCTATTGGGAAAAAAGACAAAACATAGAAAAAGATAGAATAGGGGAAAAGATGAAACTTATGACATAAATGAAATTAAAGGTGAGGGACAATAGGCAATGTAATAACTTTTATTTTCATAATATAAGTATTCTTTTGCTTAGAATTGACAACAAAATCTAATTGCTCTAATGGTTAGAGAAGGAGTATGCAAAACTCTAGAATTAGAGTTCAAGTCTCTAAAGACAACCTTTTTGGAGCAATTTCCTCCCCAAAACGAAGTGTCTAGGTGCAATGAATCTGGAGAATTCTAAGTAGGAAAGGATTGGGATAAGTAAGGAGATTAGAACCCAGAAAGGATTGGGATAAGTAAGGAGATTAGAACCCAGAAAGGATAGGATAAGAAGGAAAGAAACCACTTGAGATATGGTAGGATAGAGGAGAGTCAACTTGAAATTTGGATAAGAGGGGAAGGAAGGAATGCGTGAAACACAAAGAGGAAGAGGAAGAGAAAGAGAGGAAAAGAAAGAGAAAGAGAGAAAGAAAGAAAGAAGAAGGAGGAGGCTGCACCAAGGATCAGCCATACCACGAGTTTTTGGAAAAGAAGACTGTAGAAGGGTATTTTTGCTTTTAAGAGGTAGGGGCGTGGGTTATTCTAGGTTAGATTTTCTTTTATCTTTTTGCTTTCAAGGTCATGGATTTCATTTATGCATGCTCATGATCTGTTTTATTCAAACGAAATTGTTAATTTTTGCAATTGATGCACGCATGATCCATGCTTGGTCGTTGCTTAAATCATGTTGTTTGTATAGATTACTATTAGCAAAATGGCTACCAACAATTCAAATCTCATCGTTGATTTATGTCCATTTAGGCGCATTGATTGGAGTGTGGGGATTTGATTTTAATAAGCACATGGAGAGCATGGTTTGTTTGTGCATAATCTGATTTTATATAGTTCAATCAAGACATGTATGCATGCTCATGCTATAGCCTTTTGAAAGCATCTATGCCATTCTATCTTCAGCCTTTACTTGTTGTTTCTTCTTCATATTTATTAGTGAAAAACAAATGAAGAGAAAAATAGTATATGCTGAAGATGGAATGTGAAGAAGATCTTATGGTTTTACATCCAAACCTTTATTTCTATTGCATCTTCAACATTTACTGTTGTACATGTACCTTTGGTGCTTGATCTGCTGGATCTATTTAGGATGCATCCCTAAAATTTCATGGTTTAGACCACCAACTTAAGGACTAGCTCGTATTATAGCAGTTGAATGAGGAAAAGAACATCGCTTATTTATGGTTAGTTTTGGAGCAGTTTTCCATGATAGAAGCACTAATTGGGACAAGATGTTAGGAACGGCTCATATATATGAATTCATCTAATGATAGCACAACTCAAGCGAACCGAGGAAATCTCAAATTCGAGCAGCTCAAATGAGCCTATCTAAACACCCTTGTGGGCATGGCAGAGTGCATATTGTTGTTGAAAGAGTGCTAGCAGACAAGGCTTGTGTGGAAAAGTCCTACCCATTTCATCACACTGAGCAAATGTGGAGCCTTGCTTAAATGCTTACCCTAGCGGAAGAAGAGTCCTCCTGATAAGCAATTATGCCTCTCTTTGTTCAAATGCTCGATTTTGACCTTAGTGAATCCTTGAAGATTCTACTTCAGTACCCTTGAACCGAAGCCTACTCCATGTAACCTACCAGTTCCCGATGTCCACAGCCTTCTCTTCGAGCTATTTCAAAATGACCTTTTGTCGCTGCAGCAAGACTATGATCAACCTTTCTAGTAGAAAATGCAGAATTTCAACTTTGATTTCTTACATGATGTATGCTTGTACCTTTGACATGGAAGGATCATGGGACTTTCCATTTAGTGTGATCCGTTCTCCCCTATGAGGACCGATGTAGGTCGTGAGGTATCCACGATCGAACATAGGCATGAGATATTGGTTCTCTCTACGGGCATAGCAGATGAGATTTGATATAGACATATATGTATATGTCGGTCAACCTCAAGGGATTTTAGACCATATGCTTTTATGGCCTCAGCAGGACACTGCTGTCTAATCTATTTGATATTGTGATATGTTTCATATATTTAGTACAACCTTTAATGCTATGTACTTTTGATTGAGATTTGCAATGCTAAATGTGATTTACTGTGGACTTCGAGATTTAACTGCTGCTGAGGTTTGATATTAATCCTGTTTAATCATGTGCATCCTAATATCTCTATGCATTCATGTGTTTTCTGCATATTTTAGTTTGACTTAGAATTTCCCACTGAGTGGTCGTACTCACCTCCACCAACAATTTCAGGTCAATCGTATGAGCAGAACTAGAGAATTGAGTCAAAGCAGGAACTTTGGAGTAGACAAGTGCAAGTATGATAGCGAAATTAGTACTCATTTCTTTTAGAATAAGAACCTTGAACATTTAGAATAATGGGATGATGAGACAAGTAACTTTGTTATGAATGGAGGAGTTAATTTTATGTAAGTCATGATTTTATTTAAGATTGTTTGGGCTGTGACTAGTGAGTCCTAGTAGTGCTTATTCTTGTAAAATTATTTTGATTATACTTGAAGTTTTAATGAGACACCAGGACATGGAAGGCGGTTTTGAAAACTACTATATACAACAGTTTTAAAATGTCAAAAAAAAAAATTACTCAAGATCCTGACCATTTTAAAATGAATTGGAAAAGTTTGTTTCAAAAACCCGGGTCGTCACAAGTAAAATCAAAGTTTCTTACATTTTCTATTTTTAACATAAGAGGAGAATAAAACATAGGGACAAGAAGATGATGAATAGGGGGGAAGAAACAAAGTGAGAAAAGGAAGATTTGGGAAAAAACCCAAATTGGTTTTGAGTGAAACAATAAAAACTTGGAAAAGGCTGCAAATTTGGGGGAAAATCTATGAGAAACGAAACTTTGGACTGACTGAAAGTACATTAGAATGCAGAAAAACATGGATCATCTAGGCTGAGACAAATGAAGGAGAAACATGGATGACTCCGAGTGGGAATGAGGAAAAACAATGATTGGAAAAAAGAACTGGGGAAAGATGAAGGGCTGGGACTGGAACAAAGGACAAACAAAGATGCCAGGAACAATGAAGGAGAAATAGGAAACAAGGAACAATGTGGGTGCTTCAGTCTCCTTCAATGGAGCTTCTATGGTGGAGAAGAAAATGCATGGTGGACTTCTACAGTTCTATGATGAAGCACAATTTTATGAGAGTCGGTTTCCCATGCCATGGGGGTTGATGAATAAGAATTCAGCATGGGAGAGAGAGTTGCAGTGTGATATGTTCTCCCCTTCTATAATAGCCAGGGATTCAACAGTCATAATATTGTTTGCTTTGGGGTGCCCATACACCCCTCACAGCTTTGTTCTTCCTTGATTTTTAAGGAAAAATGCATTGAGACAATTACAGTTCCCTAAACTCTTATAATCAGCTCAAATCTTTCTCCCTGGGCAATGTGGGACTAAATCTCAGTCCCTCAACTATCTCCCATCTATGGGATCCCTAAGCCTTCACCTCTTCTCCCCTTAGGGAACATGCATCCTCGCATGACCACTTGAGTCCCTCAATCGTCTCCCATCTATAGGGTCCCTAGGCTGTCTCCCTTCACAGCCAACTGCAACACATGCGGTCATGCGAGGACCCCTGGGGTGATCGTTGGAGCCCCGGGATGTTACACCTTCCTTCCACGGTTTTAAGCTATTTTAACCCTCTAAATTTGTTCCTTTCAAAGCTTGGTCTTCCCTTCTAATTTCTTTCATTTGTTGTATGAGTTTCTTTTATGGTGCTCCCTTTCTACTTTGGTCATCCTTTCCTCTTTTAGCTCTCCTCTATTTGCATGTTTCCCTTAGTTATCCCCCATTAAAAGATGGTTTCAAGACTATCTTCTTCATGAGCTTATTTCCATAACCTTTCCTGTTTCATTCTTTTTCAGTGATCCAATCCCCTGTCCACCTTCCTATTTGGATCCATGGAACAAAATATTAGCCTTCATACCCAATATATTGGCTGATATATCAGAATAGTGAAATAGCCAATATGATATTTTTGCCTGATATATAGGCTGATATACCCGTTATTTCCTATAAAACCACTCAATATGGCCGATTTGAAAAGTCCCTCTATATTGGCCGGGCTGCTATTTTGTTCTATGTTTGGATTTACAGGCCTATTATCAAGCTGCCAAATGGTACTTAGCCTTATTTTCACCCCCATCCCAGAGGAATTTTCTTTCAATCTACTCTAGTTTTTGAATGACACTTGATGGGCACTCGAAAAGGAACATGTAATATGTGGGGGAACATTGGACATTGCAACCTTTAATGGTGTCACCCTGCCTCCAAATGAAAGACAAGCTGAAGAGTTTTTGTTAAAACCTTTCAATAACTAGGGTACAGAGGGACAGCTATGAATAAGGAAAAGAAGCAATTTCGCATCCAAGATCACAAGTTTATGCAAGTTTTAAAGTCAGACATGATTCTTGCAGTGTCATGTGAGTTTAGACGAATGAAATTCATGGCAAGATAATAATTAGATAAAGAAACATGAGATGACACGTGTTCATAAAAAAATTGCATCTGTGTTGACATTGACAAGTATTTTGATGTAATTAGCATACGTCGGATAGAAAAAGGATAATGTATGAACTACCTAGAGTAGAACTCATGGAAAGGACTCTTTGAAAGAACCAAAGTGTGAGCCTAGACCAGAGTGTCGGCTGTCGAGACATCGGCAGCATTGCCTGGCGGACTTTGTCTAATTAGAAATCTACTAAGCAGACAAGTATAGCCTGATCCACTATGGAATCAGGTACAGCTCGTAGAATAGGAAAATCCGACATATTTATGGACGAAATAATTGAAGAATTGCCCGAGGATAGAGAAATCTCGAGATATTATAAGCATATCCTTTGATATAAGGACTAGCTAGCTAGTTCATAAAAAAAAAACATCCAGGGCTAAAGCCAATTAATAAAGCACTTGAGATGTAAATCCAACCTATATGACTAAAGATCCCAATTAATAAGCCCCTCTATAGGATGAAATTGCACTCACTATATATTATTATTATTATTATTTATTTCTGATGAGATGTACAGTTGATTATTCAGTGGGATGTAGAGATTATAGTGTATTCTCGATAGACTCAGCTATATCAGTGTAGAAGTGAGGCCGCTTCCTATGAGATTTTGGCTAAGTCTCTAGAGCATTCATATAAGTGCGTGGCCAAAATATGCTAAACCGAAAGGTCACAGTTACTTGAAAGAATTGTAATTTGCATACATGTATTATTTTTGTTTACATTGAATATATATGGTTCAAGATGTTCTCCAATTACTTTGTAAACCTATACATGTACCAAACTTAGATTTGAGTATTAACGACACCTTTGTTGATGCATAACAGTTCTTATATTACCCAGAGTTTCCTGCTTACTCTTTGAAGATTTGAAATTGGGGGGATTGTTAACTTTTTGTTCATTTTTATTTCAATATTTGAAAGATTATAATGATGATTCTTTTCACCGTTTTCAGCTAACTAATCCTATTACCATTGTCTGACCATTAGTTCGCAACGTCAATTAACGTTAATTTTATTTACGGAGAGGGATGCTTTAGATTGTGGAATGAGTTTATAAAAATAAAATCTTTTCTCCAAGTCTATTATCTCTGAGATACATCAGAAAAGGTCTCTCACTATTTTCTCATGTGAAAGAATTGGTTATCTCTATAACTTTGGGCAACATCCTTTTACTGTGTCAGCGAGCCACTAATCGACTGCACTAGTCCAATAACGACATTAGACTGTTGTATCTTAGAGACATCTATCCGAGCAATCCTATTGCAAAAAGTGGGTTTTGAAATTTGTCTCAAGGACAGCGGGAAGGCTTCTCAGTCTCTTTGCATTTGATAAATTCTTTTTTATTTTCTTACTATGATTATTCGTATATACTGTCTCAATTTGCTACTAATTTTGGTTAACACAAATGAGGTCCAAATCAGTCACCAAAGCTCTAACTTAACACAAGTTTAACTCCCCAAATCATGTCTCACTAGACATCGAGGATATTCCAAACAGAAAGCATCATCCTAGCGAACCTCACCAACGTCCAGAAATTTTATCAAAGAAAAGGCACTACTCATGCATGTTATAAGTTTCAGTCCAAACAAGAACTAGCAGAAACTCTAGCCAGGAGAATGGTGATCTTGATTATCCAAAAAGGACAAAGAAAAAAAGACTCTGCCGAAACTTTCTTCAAAGTCCAGCTTCCTCCTATTAATCCCAAGACATTATCCATTTAGGCGTTCTCAAAGCCCACCATTTCGCCCACCTTTAATTGAAACAAACTAGATGGTATACTACTCAGCATTTTACATTTTGAAACGTCCAAACCTTTCCTCCCCTTCGCCCAACCGAAATCCCATGCAACCCATGGCGTTCATTTAATAGTTTATTGATTTATTTATACTATATATAGTGCAAATACGCAGGGTACGAGTAACTGAAAGAAAGGACAATTTTAAAATATAATAATATAATATATAATATAGCTTTATACTTTACATAGAAGGTATTTTGAAAATAGGCACGACGTCATTTTGAAACAGGCAGAAGGGCAGTTGCATGCAAAAAGTGAACTTTTATCGGAGGAAAATTTACCACTACTGAAAGGAAAATTGCTATTTTGCCTTTGTTCTAATGAATTTTATAACGATATTTTATCACCAGTAAAAATAAAAAATTGTCATTAAATATATAGTTTCCTAATCTCACTCGTGTGTGAGCACATGTCTCCGACTAGTAATTAAAAAACAAAAATATGTATATCAAAATACATGCATAAGCAACTGCAACTTAATTTCGTAAATTATAACAGTCCACTGGCATGCACATTTTCCATGAACTCAAGCCTAACGTAATTCAAGCATTTTATAGAATTTTAAGAAGTGTCTCGGTATACTAGACGCTAACTATGTCTGGTAGTGTAGACTTACCCTTGGCCCACTACGTGTACCATCCTAACCAAGCTATTTAACAAAGTCACCTGGGTTTGTTCTGGTTTTTATATGGATAAACTAATAAAAGAATATTATAATCAAAATAAAAACCATGAAAAGCAAAAGCGGGAACTTTCTCTTGCTCAAAGTACGTCTCTTCTTCCTATTATCCGTTTGGACCTAGAACTCAACATCAGCTCTCTTCATTCAGTCATTTCAGAGGTAGAGAAATAAAACATAAATTTGGATCATTGGTTTCATTGGGTTTCAGTCATTTTAGGTTTAAATCATGCTTCTTCTTCTTCCTCTGTATTTCTTCTTAAGCTCAATCCTCAAATCATCTTCTTTCAACGACTGCAGAGGTCAAAGAGCAAAAAAAAATTAGAAAATGAAATTTGGATTTGGATTTCAACATTGAACACGGACATGGAAGATTTTGAAGAAAAGGTTGGTATTTACACTTAAAATTGCTATTGTAAGCATATTTAATTGGGTAATGGACATCAGTGTGGTCATAGATCTAGGATATTTTATTATGTTTAAGTGGAAATTAATTGGATTGTTTCTAACTACTTCATTCCTTCGTTTTTCATGCACTGGACTTACATTGTTGCGCAATTCACGTATCTATGGAATAAGCAAACTGGTTTAGTATCGCAATTATGTATTGTGGATCTTTATTGCATGATTTTTACCTAGACTAAGAGTTTTAGCAATATTCTCGTTTAAACTCTTTTTCTCCTTCATCATCTAACTATTAATTTTCACCTGAGAAGCTTTTATGAATGACATGAACCAGCTGGTGATGTAAATATGTATTTTTCTATCAATTTGTCTAGCACATGTATGTTTCCTTAAGTTTATAGGAAACATCCATTCCTCAGCAGCGTAATGCATACATTCATGGATTTGGTCACATAACGTACGATAAATTGAGAATAGATGGCAGTAACATTAATCATGTTGTGTGTGTGTGGATTTAGGGATTAGTTACTATATGGAATTTTTAGGACTTCTTCATGCAGCTAGGCAAAGTCTTTAATGATGCAAGCGTTCAGTGTTTAATTTTGACTAAAAGATCCCTAGTTTAGCATTAGACTATCTAACTCATTAATTTTGTAATTTTTGGATTAAAAAAAAAGCTCAAATCTACCATCCAACTATAAATTGTCAAAATTAATAGTCAGATGATCAATTAAGTTAAGTTAATGCTTAATGTATGGTTTAAATGACTCTAATCTAGTCTGTGGTTTTGCAAATCAACTAAAGGAAGGTTGGATGGCTCAAATCTAATTTCAACGGAGCATATCAGTTTGAAGATCATTAAGGCAAGGGATGAAAGGTTCGTAAAAGAAGAAAGTTTCCTAAGGGAAGAGGAGTCCTAATTTGAAAGAGGTGAAGGTTTCTTAATAGAAATCTACCTCTTCAAAGAAAGAGTTTGAGAAAAATAAGAAAGTGAAAAGTTTATAAAGATGGGGAGGCATAGGGAGTGGCCGAAGGTTGGGTGTTTCTGTGCTTTCCATTCTGCTTTTCTTTATTATGTCCTTTCCGTTTGTCTTTGTTTACCGCACATTCCTTGTTTGGTTTCCCTCAACCCAAGTTCCACCATCCATCGCACCACCTTCCCTGCTCTCTTTTTGTTCTAGCGCACAGCTCAGGAGGCTGCTTTCACAACAGTGTGACGGCGTCGATTTCCATCACCACCCATCTTCAACCATTGTTTTCCCTTCTTCTCTACCCAGCCTAGCCTCTCCTTCATCGTTTTTTTTTTTTCAACGCATCAACCTCAACCTCCATCGCACCCTATATCTCTCTCTCCCTCTTGTTAACCTTTCTTCCAAGTTGGTTGCCTATTCCAACGAACAGAGGACGCCCAGATTAGAAGGCTCCTCTTCTTCCAGCCTTCACTGCTACCCTGCATCCATCGCAACCCCCATCTCTTTTTCTCTTCCCTTCATCCTCTGCTTCAAGTTGTCCCTTTATCCCCATCTTTCACCAGCTTCGACATTCTCTGCTCCCATCTGCCCTCCACCTATCTCCTATTTGCTACTTCAAGGTCCAGCACCTTCAACCCTTCTCTTCAAGTTGGCACCAGATGACGGCCCAGAAAAGTCATCATTTTCCTCTCACCGGACGAGCACAGCACCGGCCAAGCAATTCAAGGACCATCTGAACCAGACGATGCCTTGCCTCCATTAAGCCAGCACGCCAGGTCCCATCTACTCTAGCCAGGCACGAACCCAGAACTGGAGCATGCTCAGCTGTCGGCCCATTTCATCGGTTCTAGTGATCTCCTCCGGCAGGTTGTTTCTTTGGTGGATTTGGAGTTTCCGGGAGTTTTTGGGAAGTTTTGGAAAAAATGCCAATTTTGCCCTTAATAGAAGAATTCAATTTACATTTAATGTCCTGTTACTGTTCTTATTCGCATTTTATGTTATTCCATTTGGCGTTATCCGTGTGTCATTCCATTCCTATTTAAACAAATCAAAGGGTCTGATTTAACCACCGAAAACTTCTAATTTCCTATCTGTTTTAGTTCAGAATTTTAATTAATTTTTACAACTTGTTTTTAGGATAGTTTCCTATTGAATTGTTGCTCTTGATCTTCAATTTGGGTTATGAAAATAGATCTAAGCCATTAAATCTAAAAATATTTATTTAGATTAGATCTCTAAAAATTTGAAGAATCTGACAAATTCCTCCACCAGATCATTAATCTAGGATATGTCGAATATAGTGATGGAGGTCGATCAAAGTTTGGGATACCTAAAGTGAAGAAATTAGACAGCACTTAAGATAGGGAATTGGATTTTTCTTAATTTTTTCTTGTTTTAGTTTAGTTAGGGTTTTACTTTTGTCATTTTCATTTTTCTATTCTTCCTCGAATTAGACTTCTGAAAGTTCATTGTTAAACTAAAGATGAAGTCTGAATTTTTTTCTGTGAATTTTTGTCAATTAATTTGAGTTTTAAATAATTAAATTTTATTAAAAACTCCAAAATTTTAAAGTGTGTCCCTATGGGATCGACCCGTACTTGCATTAGCTACACCACAATAACCTGTGCACTTGTGAAAAACATCAATAAGTTTTGGCCACCATTGTCAGGGACCCGCAACAGAGTTTTTATAAAATTTAATTAAAAATCCAAAAAAGTAAAAAAATTGTAGGAATTGCAGAGTTTCAACATTTTAGGCAATTTTAGGTAAATTTTTCAATATATTTTTTTTGGTGCATGACCACCTAATTTCCTGAAATTGGTACTTATTTCTGATTTTCTTTTTCAGGGAAACAGGAAAGTGGAGGAAATTGGCAAGGAAATCTTCATCAAAATGGAAACTTTCCTATTTTCCTAGAATAGGATTTTTTTTTCCTTTTGAGTGAATCTTGTAATGAGGATCCTTGTAAATTGTAATTTTTATTTTAATTTTAAAGGGTTGTATAATATAGGGCAAGTGTGGGATAAGGTAGCCCACACTTGATCTTCATTAGAAATCCCACTGTGAGTTTCCTCACTCATTTAATTCCTAGATTAGGGTTTGTATTTAGAGTAAATTTGCATTGTTTGGTAGTATAACTCATATAGAGAGCATCTTTTATAATTATTGCATTTTTAGGATTTTGCATTAGTTTCCAATTTTAATTGCATTCTTAGGACACGGTTAATGCTTTAAGGTGATATATATATATATATATATATGTTGATCGAACTGCCATGGAGTGTGGAATTAATTAGTAAGGGCACCCTACCCTCATAAGATCAAGGGTGGATTTCATTACCACTCCTTGGCCCACCTAGGATAATCACCTCAAGAGCGCTACCCTACCTTTCCATTCAAATTAAAATCAATCAGAAGAGACCTATAGGGCCATCACATGCTCATAGGACCCTCTTACTAAGACGTGATTTATTGTCCCTCTAGCGGCTTTTGAACACTGTGGTTATTGGGGGTTGTCTAATAAAGTCTCGCTCTTCCCTTGCCTCCTATTGACGTTTGGGAAGTCTAAACACCTCCTTACGCGAGGGTTGTGTTAACCACCTTGTGCAGAACCTAACTGGTAAGTAATAGTCAAATCTAAAAGAGAGGAGGAGTTCTAGATTAGGCTAATTAAAAGCATTGTCCCCACACAAATTCAAGAAAATTAATATGCTACTTATTAGCCTCAAGGATTATATTGTGCCCTTTGTTTGTGCATCTTTCTAGGAAGTTAGGGTCATCATGTAGGTTAGTTTTCATCTTTAAAAATAAAAAAGAGCCTATAAAGAAGGGGATAGATTTCATAGATTATATGCATAGATGGATCAGTTAGCTCTTATGGAAAGTCAATTGCTTAGGCTAATAGCTTCTAGGCAAGTTGCGCCACAACCTCAATACCATAATGACTATACCTATTCTGAGCATCCCTATTCCACTCCTTCCTGTTCCCTATCAAGCTCCACATACAATGAATACTTTCAGAAGCCAGTGGATGCACCTAATGCATTCACATACCCTAGCAATTTTTATTCTAAGACAAATTATCAAGGCTTTAATGGATGGGCTAGGCATCATGAACAACTATGGTCTCAGGATTACCAATATCAAGAAGAACCACAATGGTCTTACCCTGGTCAACACTACCATGATTATTCAGAATATCAGGGTCAACCATCATGTGTTTAGCCTACTCAGTCCTTTTTCAGTACCCCAATGCCACCGCAATACCAACCCTATGAGTCATTTCCTCTACGGGAAGAACCACTATTAGAAGAAAATATGCAGCATATGTGTGAAATAATCGAAGGCATGGCTGCTAGGAATGTGGAATTAAAACAAATGATGGAGGATTTCACTAAGGAAATAAAACGAGGGAGGGAGGAATTTGAGGAGACACTGAAACAAATTAGGGATAATGAAGAGTCATTTATTCTTGACACTAGGATGGAAATTTCCTATGATCCTTATGAGCCACGAAGTCTATAACCATCCTTAGAAATCTCCAACTTAGATATACTCGAGCCATGTCCTAATTCTGATAATGAAGAGACTTCCATTGATGAAGAGAATAAAGCTTTAGAAAAATCCAACCCTAATCCTCTAGATGCATGTCCCACCTATTTTTATGACTTTGATGAAGATACATCTATTGAGCAGATGTATAAGTTCTTGGATACTGTGCCTCTGATGAACACTTCTTGATGGCAAGCCAAAGTATATCCTCCTATAAATCACGAAATTCAAATTGCGCCTTTCAATGTAGAAGATGTACCTGATTGGGACCTATCAGCCTTATTTGAACAAACATCAGATGGTAATATAGACATGATTGATACAATATCGTGTTTATCAAATAGGAAGAAGAAGAGTTAGTTGATATGCATCAACCTACTCTAAGGTACACGTCAGAAGATAACCAAGGTTTAAGCCAAACCTTGTCCCCGCCTCTAATAATACAAGAACAATGTATTAGAGAAGGGTAGAGTCAGGTTATTACCCGAGTTCAGGACAATGATAGGGACATGAAGAAAAAAAATAAACTGAATAGAATGGTCATTATTATCCCTCAATTCGATCAAGACAAGGACTGTTTGTCACCATATGGTCCAAGAAAATACACGATAGTTCATGCAGTCATTGTGTTACCCTCACCTCAATTTTTAAGGTGGAGCAATTATATTAATTACTGTGAAATAATGTAGATGGGGGATCAATAATATGGTCCCACTACCTTCACAATTGCAGTGATCTACTGTATTATATTCATATCACCACCTAAAATTTCAAGGTGGAGGCAATATATAGATTACTGCAAAATTCTGAAGTGGCGTGAGAAATCTTGCCATTTCATCTTAGGGTTAGGATTATGACACATAAGCTAACCCAGTTAGCTCTAGGTTTAGAAAGTTAGGTTAGGTAATGTCTGGCTAAAGACGTTAAACTTAGCACTTATTGGGAGGCAACCCAAGGGTTCAGAGTCTACATCACTCAACTTCCATATAGAATCCTATATTTTCAAACATTAGGGACCATGTCCCATTTAGGTTGGGGGGTGTAGATGCACATAAAGATTTTGAATTTTCTTAAGTAAAAAACAAAATAGTGAAAAAATTTTAAAAACAAAATTTCAATTTGTTTAAAATTTTGAAATTTTTTTAAATTAGAGTTCCCTTACTGTGATGAGAATTGGATGCTTAGAATTTAGTAAATATACTATTTTTACCTCTTAATAGGAATGGATATGATTAGTTTTGTATATCATTAATGGGTTGAAGCATTTTATGACAGTTAATTCTTGGAAACCATTTACACAAATCCGTGGCAACCTATAACCTAGTGAGAGTTTGAGACTATCTTTTATTAGAGAGTTATAGGTAATTCCACAATTTCTTTAGCGTACATACATTAGTGTGATCTTGTTATCCTTGTTTTGGTTAAATATCAAGAATAAATAGGAGTAATATCTTTAATTCCATAAATTTATTGAATCTGATCAACTTTAGGAAACCTAGGAAATGATATAGGTTATCCTTACTTAGCCTAGAGATAGAAAGCCTACCCAATATAGTATACCACTAGTTAGCCTTTTGAGCCTATTATTAAGCCTTTTCTTTCTTAACCCCATTTGCCTTAACCTAGAATAACCCAGTAAAATAAATAACTACTACCCATCTTCAAAAGGAGTATAGTAAAAAAAGTTCAAAAATAGGACAAAAAGTCAAAGAAGTGAGAAAAAATTAGCTATCTTTCTCCCAAAGAAGGAAAAAAAAAAAAAGTGAAAAAAAAATGAAAGAAAAGAAAAAGAAAGACCAAAATTTGAAAGAGAAATTCACTTCAAGAACAAATGCAAAAGAAAATTTGTCCTAGAAGATATTCATGGAAGACATCTACTCAATTTTGAACCTTTGAAATCATTATACCTTTCTTTTCTAAACCTATCCTAAGCCTACGTTTCGTCCTGGTTAAAAACCCGTTGATCTTAGGTGGACATAACTTTAAAAAGTAGATAAAAAGAAAGAATTAAAGTAAAAGACTCATAATATTCTTGGTGTTAACATTCACTCTTAAGGATCACTTTTCTTTGTCTCATGAGCATTTAAAAGAATTATGTGAAGCATCAGCTTGTTGGATTTGGTCACATAATGAGAGAAATATGTTTCAACCCCTTATCTAAGAGTTTTATTTCTGAGCGTATACCTATGAGGATTTGAGGTCAAGGCATATTTTTAATGGAATGTAAGCATATCCAATTAGAAGTCACAATTTATGTGGCTGTACACACACATATGCACTCTGAGGAATAGCTCAAATAAAATGTCTTTAATATGTGTATGGTGTGTAAAATTGTCAAATCCTCTTCATTAAGTTGTGAGAAACTAGTAAAATTGCTAATGAATAAGGATTCTCTGAGATAAAATAAGAGACTTTTTGTGGGTATATTCACTAGAAACCCTCACGAGGCCTAACTTATCCACTAGGGTAACCTAGGGGTTCAAGGGCTTGTTGCATGTGCTAAATGCAATATTGAGTACTTACGAAAGTGACACCTTGTACCAGTTTTGTATAAAATAGTTATCTGCATGTTTTCCTTGGGATTAGCAAAGTGTGGGTTGGAAAGTGTGTTAAGTGTTTAATTTTGGCTAAAAGACCCCTAATTTAGCATATAATTAGACCATCTAACTCATTAATTTGATAATTTTTAGATTAAAAAAAAAAAATTCAAATCCACCATCCAACTGTAATTGTCAAAATTAACGGTAAGATGATCAATTGAGTTAAGTGGATGCTTAATGTATGGTTTAGATAACTCTAATCTAGTCTGTGGTTTTGCAAATCAACTAAATGAGGGTTGGATGGCTTTTCAACGGAGCAGATCAATTTGAAGATCATTAAGGCAAGGGATGAAGGGTTCCTAAAAGAAGAAGGTTTCCTAATGGAAGAGGAGTCCTAATTTGGAAGAGGAGAAAGTTTCCTAACACGAATCTACCTCTTCAAGGAAAGAGTTTGAGGAAAATAAGAATGTGAAAAGTTTATAAAGAGGGGGAACCGTAGCAAGTGGCGGAAGGTTGGGTGTTTCTATTCTTTCCATTTTCCTTTCCTTTATTGTGTCCTTTTTGCTTTCCTAGTTTGGGTTTTCTATTTCCACAGCTATCTCATGTTCACAACCACTCTTCGTTTGTCTTTGTTTACCGTACGTTCCCTATTTGGTTTCCACTGCACCAAATCCTTAACCCAAGTTCCACCATCCATTGCACCACCTTCCCTGCTCTCTTTTTGCTCTAGCACATAGCCCAGGAGGCTACTTTCAGAATCATGCAATGGCAACGATTTCCATCACCACCCATCTTCAACCGTTGTTTTTCCCTTCTTCTCTACCCAGCCTACCCCTCTCCTTCATCATTCTTTCTTTTTCAACGCATCAACCTCAACCTCCATAGCACCACTGCACCCTATATCTCTCTCTCCCTCTTGCTCTCCTTGCCCAACTTAGCACCAGACCCGATACCCAACTCCACCGGGCAACCTTTCTTCCAAGTTGGTTGCCAATTCCAACGAACAAAGGACGCCTAGATTAGAAGGTTCCTCTACTTCCAGCCATCACCGCTACCATACATCCATCACAACCCCCATCTCTTTTTCTCTTCCCTTCGTCCTCTACTTCCAGTCATCCCTTTATCCCCATCTTTCACCGGCTCCGGCATTCTTTGCTCCCATTTTCCCTCCACCCATCTCCTATTTGCTACTTCAAGGTCCAGCACCTTCAACCCTTCTCTTCAAGTTGGCACTAGACGATGGCCCAGAAAATTCGTTGTTTTCCTCTCATCGGACGAGCATAGCACCGGCCAGGCGATTCAAGGACCGTCTGAACCAGACGATGCTCTGCCTCCATTGAGCCAGCATGCCTGGTCCTATCTACTCCAACCAGGCATGACCCCAGAACCGGAGCACGCCTAGCTGTCTGCCCATTTCATCAGTTCTGACGATCTCCTCTGGCAAGGTCATTTCTCTAGTGGATTTGGAGTTTTTGGGAAGTTTTGGAAAAAATGCTAGTTTTGCCCTTAATAGAATAATTCAATTTACATTTAATGTCCTACTACTGTTCTTATTCACATTTTATGTTATTCCATTTGGAGTTATCTGTATGTTATTCCATTCATATTTAAACAATTCAAAGATTCTGATTTAACCACCGAAAACTTCTAATTTCCTGTCTATTTTAGTTCAGAATTTTAATTAATTTTTACAACTTGTTTTTAGGATAGTTTCCTATTGAATTGTTGCTCCTGATCTTCAATTTGGGTTATGAAAATAGATCTAAGCCATTAAATCTTAAATTCTTTCATTAAATTAGATCTTTAAAATTTTGAAGAATCTGACAAATTTCTCTGTCAGATCATTAATCCATGACATGTTGAATATAGTGATGGAGGTTGAACAAAGTTTGGGATACCTGAAGTGAAGAAATTGGACAGCACTTAAGATAGGGAACTAGATTTTTCTTAATTTTTTCTAGTTTTAGTTTAGTTAGGGTTTTACTTTTACTTTTTTCTTTTTTCTATTCTTCCTAGAATTTGACTTCTGGAATTTCACTATTAAACTAAAGATGAAGTCTGAATTTTTTTCTATTAATTTTTTCAATTAATTTTCATTTTAAATAATTAAATTTTATTAAAAACTCCAAAATTTTAAAGCGCATCCCTATGGGATCTACCCGTATTTGCATTAGCTACACCACAATAGCTTGTGCACTTGCGCAAAGCATCCACAACAAGTATGTTTTCAATCTAGATGTGCATCTTGTAGTTCATGCCGTAGACCTTTTTAACAGGTAGAAGAGTATACCATATTAGAAGCTGCAATATATATTGAAGCAAGGACAATACTGACTTTCACTATCTAATCTATTTAATGACTAAACATATATTGTTTTGGTGTTGCTTAACTATCATGCTTTCTTGTGATTCTTTTTTTGGCTAGTAAATGTGCACTATATATTTTACAAAATATTTTGACTAATTGAGTTAGATGCTAATTGCCGCTGCAATTTCTTTTGCAATGAATCTATACTAAATGGACTTGCCAAGCTGTTTAGATCAAATAGCAGTTATGAAGCAGATTTAATAGCTTCTAATGATGTAATAAATGATATACCTTCATTAGATGATGACTAGAATGTTCATTTGGTTGATATATTAAGTTGGTTTAAAAAAGAGAATATGGATATTGTTCCCAAAAAAAAGAACTAAAATATTATATAGGAAAAGAGAATGTGAAAGTGTAAGAAAATGCAAATTGGAAAAATAGGGTTATTACAAAAGATTATATAGGAAAAGAGGATGTTGAAGATTGTATAGTGAGGGATGTAATAGGTGAGGTTGACTGTTCTGCTAAGGACTAGTGTAAAAGAATTTGATACGAGAAAGGCAGGTTATTATTTCTACAACATGTATACAAGGCTTCAAGGTTATGGGATCACGAGGAAATCACTTAGAAAGACAAAAAGAGATGGACAACATTGCACATGCTATTTAGGATGCAAGTTCAGAAGTTAGAGGTTGAAAGAAAATGCAAAGCGTCCAAGTTGTGACTTCAAATCTTGATGCAAAGTAGGCATTAGATTGGATAGAACAGAAAATGTGAAGTGGCAGATAACCAAAGTGAACCTAGATTACAATCATATTATTTTTCCACGACTTTGTTGTTTTTTCCCTTCACATAACCAACATGAAACAAAAGAAAATGCTAAATTGCCAACTGTGATTGGATCTATAGTTATTCATGAGTATTGTCAATGAAGGGAAAATATTACAAAAACACAATATGTCCTCAATAGTAGCTACGAAATGACCTTGGTGGGCAAAAAAGAGAGAGGCATAAGAGAGGAGATGCACAATATATTGTATACTACCTTATGTATATGCGTAAGGAAGATTCGTGGTTCTATTGCAGGGTCTAGGCAGACAAAAAAGACCATCTAGGCAAGGTATTTAGGCTGATTCAAAATGTTGCAATGATTGTACTTCTCTTGGTGATGTGGTTTCTTTTGACGACACATACATAATAAGCAAGTACATGATGTCATTTGCACCTTTCATCAAAGTAAACCACCATAGGCAAACTAGTTTGTTTGGTTATTGTAACATCATGGGGTTTTTATAATACATTTTCAACAAAATCTTTTACAATTGTGGCGCCCTGAGTTTTAAAAACTGTTTAGAAACCAATCGTGGAAAACAAATTTAACGAGAATGCCTTAAAAATCCCGAGTGTCATTTTTTTTTTTTTTCAACAGGACAAGGATTTTCAGAGGAATGAGCACCACATTCCTATAGAAAATCCAACAGTCTCCCCTGTATTTTGGACCCTATGCATATAATGCATGCAATGCGATAACCTGATAAACGAAATATATATGTAAAATAAATAAAGGATACTTTGTCTCCCTCCAAAATACATCCACACACGTCTCTTTAAATTTAAATAAAAAGAAATATTTGTGTGGTGCCAAAAGGATAGGACTAAAAACAACATCCCCAAGATCACTCCATTCACAGCCACACTCACATCACCGTAACTCCATTTATATATCCATATGCAATTAAAGCAAAGTCATATTACGTCCACATCACATCAATTTATCAAATCATAACTATATTACAAACCTGTTTGTTATACTTGTCATGCTCTTCTCTTTAGGTCTCTATCACCATCTTCTGCTCCCTTTTCCCTATTTTATTTCTTCAGACCTGAGAAATTGTAAATAATTTATAATGTCTCAGCAAGCTTGCGCTTGTGTAAATAGTTTCATCATAAAAAACATGAGGTTATGTAGTTTTAAATCCAATAAGAGACATACAATCACATGTTATGCAATTTGATAGAATATGATGCAAAATTAGTAATATAATAAGCTCTGAAATCTCATCATCTCATAAATATAACCATTCAAATGAATAGTGAACCATTATCAAAATCAATAGATGAAAAGCATTTAAATCACATAATGTTTCAATAAAATCAAGTGTCTTAATAAACACATATAATACCATCGAACCTCCTTGAGGTCCAATGAGTGATGAAATACTCAAAATTCGGCCATCCGCTGTTGGTCAAGAGTACTCATTATAGACCTGAAATCTCAAGGTGTCATGCACCTACATTATTGCATTGTATACATATGAATCTGAAAATAATGGACCCTTTGTGCTGCAAACAAAACTCAATTAGGTTTTCCTATAACTAGACGAATAAACTCCTCGCACCATAAGAGTTCCCCATAGTAGACATCCTATAGCTTGATGCCCCACTTGGGACCACCCATCAAGACAGACCAGGGCTGTCAAGCACCCTTTTCATGACCAGGTATCTAAGATATATAAACAATTTTAGAAGAAGGAGGATGATCAGTCCTCAATCTTCCTAGCATAATGTCCACCAGCCCAAATATGTTCGTCATAACATAATAATAGTAGGTATTATCACATGCCGATATAACTAATAAAACCATAAAAATTCATGCATTATTGAAATCATACAATTTAAATCTCATGATACGATATAGTCATGTAAAAGTCACCCTCACAAGGGTTGAGTTTGAGGATTTTGTATTCCTCATCATTTCATAATTCATGAAATCCATCTAATTTCAAATATTTTTTCATGCATAAGTTTCCAATTTGATAATAAAACAACATGACATTCCAAACCAATAAGTTGCATGAAACACAAATATGTTAACTACATAAATAAGAAATATTATAATTCCAAATCTTAATCATTTTCAAATATGTCCAAATAGTTATTAATAGTTTTTATGTTTCACAAAAGCATATCAATGTTAAAACTACCTACCTCCCTTATCGTACTTCACGATTCAGTTATATCCCTTCAATCACCCATCGATCACCTGTCAATATTCTAAATTCCTTCTCATTTTCAAGTTATATAAATAGTTGCAAAAGGAATCCATCCTAGCCCTAAATCGACGACCTAGATAATCTGTTAATTGTAGAACCATTAGGTTTCATACAATCCATTACTTCTCACTATATGATCTCAGCTACTTAAGTTGTTGGTTTATTTTCCACATCATAGGTCTTTTAAGGCCATTAGGTTTCTAATCAGTCATTCACCAATGACTAATCATTGATCATATGCGAGGATTTTATTAAATCATTTTATCTAATGGATTAGGAAAAAATTTACTCATCCTATGCCAATTTGAGGTTTAAGAATGCAATGGTAGCATCTGATCACCGATTAGGCATCACTAAATCCTTGTCCCTTCATTATCCAATCAGACAATTTAGATTATTCACTCAATTTCCATCTAGATCTTTCAATTTTTTTTCCCTACACTAGTTAATTCACTAGTCCAAAACTCATCCATGGCATCTGAATAAATAGTGATAGATTGGACAAATGAGATTGTCCGATTGATTTCATCATAGATCGGCAAATTCAGTGTGATGTGAGCTACATCAGGTCTGTAGTTAACTATTTATACACTTGGATTAGGAAATGGATGGATGGATCATCATAACAAACCTAGATCTACCATGAATGGTGTGGATCTAGCTAAAAATCTCAAATTGAGAATAGGGTTTTGTAGATCTTACCTTCTGAATGCATTTTCGTGCATTTTCCACCCTTGGATGAGCCAATTGCCTCCATTTTCCCTTGAAACCCTCTAATCCTACTGTGCATCATTCCCCTCTCTGATCGATGATCGAGATCACTTTGGATTCCCCAATCATCTTAGGGGTTTTGATTGTCTCACTGTGCTAGACAAAATTATCGGCTCTGATCATCAATTCGAGCCTTTATCTTCTCCAACGATGGCCTAGAATCTAACAAACCCTCACTGCATTTCTTCCCCTTTCGCCTGCGCACCCATCACCTTCGGCAACTTGGCTCTCTATCTCTCTTTGTTCTTTCTTCTCCCTCTCCTCTCCTCCTCGTTTCCTTCTCCTTTTCTCTCTTCTTCTCTCCTGTAGTTTCTCCCTCTCTATCTGGTTTTGGGAATGGTCTATTCTTGTTTCACTTAAGTGGGGAGGGTGCGTGTATCAAATATGCCCCCCAGTTAAGGCATTTCATTTTTTTTCTTTTTTCCCTATCTTACTTTTAAAAAAATGCCCTTCTTCTTTAAATTCTCATATCTTCTCCATATGAACTCCGATTTCAACAAACTTGATGTTGTTAGAATCATCTTTTCGAGTACAATCAATTATAGTCTCAATACTTGATTCGATGCCTATCAAGTTTTTCTCTCATTAAACTCTAAAAATAGAAATTTCAATATATATTTTTCATCCCAATATAACATTTTTCAAAGTTTACTTAATTTGGGATTTAAAAATTAGGAATGTCATAGTTATAGTCAGCTTTGTGATGAAAAGATATCATCTTTCATATGGTTATCTAACTAGTGATTGACAGCTTAATGTATGGAAAAACTCCACAAGCACTGGTTCTAAAAGGACAAGGCAATTCAAGAAGCAACTAAAAGGTGTTCCCTAACATCATTCATAGGTATCTCTAGCACATACCCTAAAAACTAATTTGCAAGCTACATTATAGTGTATATAAAGGGCAGTCCAGTTGCTCAAAGCTCCCACGGATGTGGGGTCTAGGGAAGTGGCAGACCACAAGGGTCAATAGTATGTAACCTTACCTTGCATTTTGCAAGAGGTTGTTTCCATGTCTTGAACCCATGACCTCAAGATCACACGATGACAATGCAAATTTTCAAAAGCTTTGGAAAAATGCATGTACAAAGAAATTACAACTAAACAATTTAAAGATACTTGGGGAAAATGGTGGAGGAGTTCAACTTAAGAAATGATGGTTGGATTGGAGACTTGTACAGGTTGAGAAAATAGCAAATTCTAGTTTTCCTAGATGACACCTTTTTTGTTGACATGAATACCACATAGAGAAGTGAGAGCATAAATGCTTTCTTTAGAAATTATGTGATTAGGGATACTTCATTTCATGAATTTGTGAAACAATATGCAGGGCATTCAAGCATCATTACAATGCATTTGAACTATCAATGAGATTCCCACTATGAAGATGTGGAGTCCATATGAAACACAAATATGAGATGAGTTCATAAGAAAATTATTTTCAAAATTTCAAGTCAAAGTTGTTCAAATATCTGCTTGTATGTTTGTTAGCAAGAAATAAGGTGGAGACGTTAGAAAATGTATTGTGACAGACACCAAGGAAGATGACGATAAGAAGTTGTATACTAAGTTTTATCAAGTTTGGCAAGATGATGGTTCAAAGAGTTGAAAGTTTATGTCTATGATTTGAATTTAGAGGATATTTCTATCGGCATGTAATCTTTGTTCTAATAGATTACATGCATGATCCTATCTAAGTACATCATGAGGCAATGGTAAAGGAGTTGCATGGAAGGCACAATTATAATAGTATAATATTTGAAGAAAAAGGTGCTTTAATCCATTGGAAAAATTGGTATAACCACTTGCTCAACCAATTTGATTTAGCTGTGAGTGAAGGTTCTAGAACTAATGAAACATGTGCTTTCTTAAAACAAGTAACAGATGATCCAGTGCATAAGATGCATGACATGCAGATACATTTGTTTGAAAAGCCTCTTGACACCATGGCCTTTGAGTCTCTAACCGAAGCATTCAATGTATGAATAGAAGATCTCAAAGTTGCAATGTTAAGTATTCAATTTTGGTCAAAATATCCTTAATTTAGCATTCAATTAGATCATTTGACTAATCAAATTTGCAATTTTAGCTCAATTTTGATTTTAAATCCAATAAATCATCTAACTATTAATTTGTAAAATTTAATGGTCAGATGATCATTAAGAGCTAATCTGTGGATTAAAGTATAATCAAGATGAATCTAATTGCATTTTGTATGGTGTAGATCAACTAAATTTCATTTTTACCCCTCCATTTTCTACTTTAATTCCATTTGTGTCCCTGCTTTAATTCCATCTGTGTCCCTGTCTTTTCCCTATTTTGCTTTATCTCCATTCAACTTATCCAAGAATTGCTCAATCCAACCCAAATTAATTAAGGCTTAACCTAATCAATGGATTAGCCTTAATCAACCACGATTTCTCAATTTCTCCTCTCTTTCTTCCATGATTTTCAATTAACTTTTAGATTTCATTCTTAGGACATCCCTGAACTTAATTAATGTCTTTAATCTTTAATCTGATATCCATAAAGTGATTTGGACTGTCCAAATCCCAAAATCGCCATTTATTCCAAATCATTACGCTTTTTGGGAATCTGACAGATCCAACCATTGGATCTTTAATCAAGGAAATGCTAAAGATGTTTGTTTATGAAGTTTGATCAAGTCCAAGAAGACCATATTTGAGAAGTGATAGTGATAAAGCTAAGGAAGTATATTTTTCATGTTATTTGGTTTATTTTCTTTCTTTCTAAATTGAAAATTCTATAATTTTTAGCAGATGAATAGATTTGAACTTGTGGTAAAATAAAAAACATGTTTTTGTCACTGTTGTCAAGGACTAGCAATGGAGTTTTCATAAAATTTAATTAAAAACCCAAAATTTCAAAAAATAAAAAATTCTAAAAAAATAATTTTTTTTTAGGAATTGCATACTTTTAGCATTTTTAGGTGCATTTTTCAATTTTTTTAGTACATAATCACCCTGTTTCCTGAATTTGGTACTTATTTCTATCTTTCTTTTTCAAAAAATTGGAAAGTGGAGGAAATTGGCAAGTGGTTCTTCATCAAAATAGAAATTTTCCTACTTTTTTAGAATAGGACTTTCTTTTTCTTTTAAGTGAATCTTGTAGTAAGGATCTTCATAATTTGCAATTTTCATTCTAATTTTAAAAAGGATTATATAATACAGGGCAAGTGTGGGATAAGGTGACCCACACTTGATCTTCATCAAAAACTCCACTGTAAGTTTCCCTCACTTCTTTATTTTCTAGATTAGGGTTTGCATTTAGAATAATTTTGCATTGTTTAGTAGTGTAATTGCGTATAGAAACATCTTTGATAATTGTTGCATTTTTAGGGTTTTGCATTAGTTTATTATTTTTAATTGCATTTTAGGGCATGTTTAATGCTTTAAGGTGATATATATGGGGATTGAACTACTATAGAGTGTAAAAATTAATTAGTAAGGGTACCCTACCCCCACAAGATCAAGAGTGTACTTTATCACCACTCCTTGGCCTACCTAGGATAATCACCTCTAGTGTGCAACCCTACCTTTCAAATTAATCTAAAATCAATTAGTAGAGACCTATAGGTCCATCACATGCTCATAAGACCCTCTTACTAAGACGCAATCTATTATCACTATAATGGCTTTTGAGCACTGTGGTTATAGTGGGTGTCTTAAAATCCAAATAATTTTTCCACGCCTTGTGTTGACGTTTGTTGAGGTCTAAATACCTCCTTACATGAGGATTGTATTAACAACCTTGCATAGAACCTAACTAATAAGTAGTAATCAAATCTGAAAGAGAGAAGTGCTAGATTAGGTTAATCTAAAATCATTGTCCCCATACAAATTCAAGAAAGTCAAAATATTATTGCCTATTAGCCTTAGGATTATTTGATTTTGCATCATTCTAGAAGTTAGGTTTATCATTTAGGTTAGTTTTCCCTACTCAAAAATAAATAAATAAATAAATAAAACACAAAAAAGAGAAGGACATGGTCAGTTGCATCTAATGAATAATTTAAACACTAAGCAAAAGGGTAATTTACACCCCAGCATTAACAGAGAAGATATTTCCCCATGGAGAAACAATCCCGTCTTTAATGATGATGAACCACCTTTCATCTTGGATAATGATGATGTTTCCTCATGGATGAGCAATCCTCTTTTTTATGATGATGATCCTCCACCTCTATTTAATGATAATATATATTCATGGAGGAATTATTCTAAACTACTTGGAAATAGGAGAAGGGACCAACTTAGAACACATGAGGATAATTGGCATAACCAAAATCCTCATGGGAAGATACTAAGAGACTATTTACAACCCAATTATACGAGCACACTTTCATGTATACTTTTACCTCCAAATGCTAGTATGATTGAATTAAAGGTAGGAGTAATTCAATTACTTCTTATATTTTATGGGCCGGATAAGGAGATTCCTTACCTGCATTTAAAGGAATTCAATGAAGTTTGCATGACCCAACATACATAAAATTTTGAATTAGACATAGAAAGACTCAAACTATTTTCTTTTTCTTTAAAGGAAAAGGTTAAGACGTGGTTTCATTCACTACCACTAGTTTCTATACAATCATGTAAAGAAATTACTAGGAAGTTCTTGAACAAGTTCTTTCCTATACATAAGACAAATGTTCTTCACCGAAATATAATGAATTCTACCCAGATAGATAACAAAAATTTCTATCAATGCTAGAAAAGATTCAAGGAATTATTGTTAACTTGTCCACATCATATATACGAACTTTATCCTATCATTAGCTTCTTTTATGAAGGACTTAAATCTAATATGCGTTAGTTTGTTGAAATGATGTACAATGGTAATTTCTTAAACAAACAACCTAAAGAGGCACAAGAATATTTGGAATGGCTAGTAGAGAGTGCATACACTTGGGCTGATTCAAAAAAAGTAGTTTACCCAAACAAGCCTAAGTCCACCACCACATCCTCTAGGGGAGAAATATATATTACCATTGAAAAAGATGATATAAAATTAGCATCCCTAGATAGAATAGTTGAGGCCATGGAAATGAGAAAATTCTCCTCTAAGAAAGTCAAGTAGGTGTGTGATATTTGTGAAAGTAATACACACCCCACTCAAGAATGTCCTATCGTTCCTACATTTTAGGATGCGCTCCATGAACAGACACATTCTTATAAGTAACATTTTCTCCTATCTTCAAAGACATTTAAGTTCAATTGGCATAATCATTCTACTATCAGAAATAATGATAATGTCTCACAGAAGGCCGAACACCAAACCTATCACCAAAAAGGACCACTTGCTCTTAGACCTTACCTTCCTCCACATAAGAGGAAAGTGGAGGATAATTTCCATCAAGTCATGCAATACTAGGAGAAAAAAATTGCTCAAATTAAAGCCCAATTAAAAGAGAGCACATAATCCATGACTGAATTAAAGGACATGATGTCTCAAATGCTACGGACCATTGATAAAGAGGAATGTCCTATCCCACCAAATGAAAACCCTGATGATATGGATGTGGTAGGTGAGATTAATTCTTCAGTTGCAAACATGGAACAAACAAAGGCAGTTACTATTATTCATAATGGTAACATAATTGAGAAATCTTGTCCTAAAAAGGTTGAGATAGTACCAAAACCTGATAGAAAAAGAGATACATTTGTTAATTGGGAAAATGTCACACCCACTAAGCATTATGACATCCTTGCTTCATTTCCAAAAAGGTTGCATCGAGCTCCATCAGTTGTCTCTAATTATAAGAAGTAGCCTGAAGATAAATTTATCTTGCCTTGTGATAAAATGAAAATTTTTTAATTGCAAGATAAATTCATTCACCACTCCTTTTTAGAGGCCTGTCCAGCTCATTTCGTATGAGACCCAGGGAAGTTTTGAACTGAGTAATACTTTTCCTCTAAAATTTTTCATCTGTAAAATGTATGTACCTTAGTTTTTTCTCTTTCTTTCTTTTCTTTTTTAGAATTATTTTCTACATCTCTTAATTTTTTTGCATTTATTAATGCATTATCATCATCTTACTTTGTAAACATTGAGGACAATGTTTCTTTCAGGTTGAGAGTGTAGAATTCTATCAAATTCTAGTTTTTTTTAGGTTTTTAGGTGATTTCCTAGATTTTTCAAAAAAAAACAACAGAGAGAGAGAATTTTTGAAAAAATTTTATGTCAATTCCTACACTATAATGAGAATTGGATTTTCTAAAGAATAATTTAAATAAATTTGATCTATTAATGAAACTGAACATGATTAATTCTTTATTTTACTCATTTTTCTAAAATATTCCATGAAAGCAAAGTCTCAGATCACATCTGTACACGCAATTGCATATAGATAGTCTAGATTGATAAGTAGTTATAATTTAAAATTTCTGAAGAATTTCAATGAAAACCTATAGCCTAAGTGAGATTTAAAGCCATTCATTCTTTTTTAAAAGTTATAAATGTTCTTAATTTTCTTCAGCGTGCTTAAAGAAAATTGATCCCATTAACTCTCAAATTTGGCTAATTACCTAAATAATTAGAGTATGACCTTTAAATTTCTAAAAGTTCATTGAATCTGATAGATTATAGGAAACCTAAAAAATGACTTAGGCCATCCTTGTTGTTAACTTAGAGACATAAAGCCTATCCAAAAGTAATTTTTACCACTAGTTAGCTAATTTGAGCCTTTTATATAAGCCTTTTCTTTTCTCACACAAATTACCTTTACCTACATTAATCCAGTATAAATATATCCATTACCCATTTTCTTTGAAAAATAAGTTAGACATGAATGAAGAAATACTTTTTAGTTGCAATGAAAGCAGAAAAGTGAATATTAAGAAAAGAAATATTCTTCAAAGAGATTTAAAAGTGTGAAAAACAAAGACAAAACACTGAAAAAAAGGGAAGTTTGAAGAATGCAAAGAAAAGTGAAAAAATAATCACTTTAGTACAAGCAAAGCAAAGAAAGAATTGTCAACTTTAGTAGAAGACCTCCACTTATTTTTGAAATTTTTTTGAATAACCTTATACCCTTTCTTTGGTACCTCATCCTAAGCCTACATTTCGTCCCAATTAAAGACCTATTGATTCTAGAAAAAATATAGTATTAATGAGAAAATGAATGGATATGATCTAAAAGAGTGGTATTTCTTAATGTTCAAAAGTAATGGCATTCATTCTAAAGGGATCAACAATTAACTTCCTTAGTAACTCCCATTCTTCATGAGTATATGTGAGATAAATTTGCTTTTATTGACTCTCCTCACATAATCAAAAGAGAAATATAATTTGAACCTTCTATCTAAGAGATTTTATTTCTAAGTGTGTCTATTAGAGAGGATTGAAGTCAAAAAATATTTCAAATGGAGTTCAAAAGTTAGAAGTCTACTTAAAGATTAAGATTATTCTATATGTAAACTGTACAACACACACTCACTCTAAGATCAGAGGTTAAGTGAAATATCTTTAGCATATGGGTAAGGTTTTGAATTCTTCAATTATTTTTATTAGTGTGCTAAAGTTGATGGATTTATTGAAGATAATTGTCTAAGAAAAAAAAAAAAAAAAAAAAGAGGAGTTGATTTGAAATTTTTGAAATTTGTTTTTTCTCGAGACTAGCAAAATGTTGGTTGGGGGTGTGTTAAGTATTTAATTTTGGTCAAAATACCCCTAATTTAGCATTCAATTAGATCATCTAATCGATCAAATTTGCAATTTTTAGCTCAATTTTGATTTTATATCTAATTAATCATTTAATTGTCGATCTGTAAAATTTAATGGTCAGATGATCATTAAGAGCTAATCTATGGATTAAAGTATGATCGAGATAAATCTAATTGCATTTTGTATGGTGCAGCTCAACTAAATTGAACATTGAATGGCTTGGATCAAATCAGTGTACTAGATCATCATCCAGGAACAAAAGGCACATGGACAATTGATTAAGGAAGTGAATGTTGAAGAGGAATGGAAACATGCAAAGTTTGGTGAGTTTCCAAAGGTGGAGATTGGTAAATCATAGAGAAAAGAAGGAGAGTAGGGGGAGGAGCGAAATTTAGAAGGTGATGGGCTCTAAAGAGAGGAAACCAACCAACACCATCTTCTCTTCAACATCCCCTGGGTTGAACCGTAGCAAGCAAGCAGACCCATCAACCTTCACTTTCCTCCTTCTCTATTCTTCTCTCTCCACTCTCTCTTCTCACCTCCTCCTTGGCTGGAACACGTAGGAGGTAGGCTCCCCCTATTCCCTTCTTCTTCTATTCCCTTCTCATCCATCTTTCTCCCCATATCTCCTCTCCTCTTGGTCGAACTATAGGCAAACCCATCAATCCCCCTCTTCTCCCACTTCTCTCCTCTCTCTCTCTTTCCCCTTCGACTTTGGAACCCAAAACAGTAGCATCTCCATCTCCCACCATCTCTGCTCTTTGTCTATCACTGTCTCCATCTCTGTCAACCCCCCATCTCTCACTCACCCTCTTTCTCTGCCTATCATCCCTGTCTCTATCTCTCTGTTCTATCCCACACAATCGAACAGTCCAACACCACATCTGCCAGCCTAAACCCAGCATCTCTTCGATCTCCTTTCTTATCTCTATTTCTCCTCCATTCTCTCACTCTAATTCTCCCTCTTTGCTTCTCTCTGCCTCTTTCCTTCTCTCCTACATTCTCTCTTTCACCACTGGCTCCTCTCTGTTCACCGGTGATGCCCAAATCCCCCTTATGTCATTTTTATGTTCCTTCAGCCACGATTAGCGTTGTTGCACCAACAGTCTGTTCCATCATATCTCCCTCACCTGTACTCCCTACTTTTCCTCTATTTCTACTTGTTTTGCTCCTCTACTCCTACTAGTTATACCTTCGTGGTCCATCATTTTTTTTCTTTCTTTTGCTTTCTTTACATTCCAGCATCACTTTGGATCAAAACCCAACTTGGGTTTGTCCAAAATTCCCTTCTTTCCCATTCTTTCTACCTCCTATACAGTCATCTTCTTCCTCCCATTGACTTCCCCTTAGTTTTTGTTAAAGAAAACAAGAAAAATGGTAAAATTGCATTTTTGCCCTTATATTTGCTTTAATTCCATCTGTGTCCCTATGTTTTCCCTATTTTGCTTTATCTTCATTCATCTTATCTAGGAATTACTCAATCCAACCCAAATCAATTAAGGCTTAACATAATCCACGAGTTAGCCTTAAATAACCACAATTTCTCAATTTCTTCGTTGTTTCTTCTCTAATTTTCAATTAACTTTTAGATTTCATTCTTAAGACATTCCTAAACTTAATTAATGTCTCTAATATTTAATCTAAAATCCATAAAGTGATTTGGACCATCCAAATCCTAAAATCACCATTTAGTCTAGATCTTTACAATTTTTGGGAATCTGACAGATCCAACCATTGGATCTTTAATCAAGGACATGTTGAAGATGTTTAAGAAGTTTGATCAACTCCAAGAAGACCAAATTTGAAGAAAGTGATAGTGATTAAGCTAGGAAAGTAGATTTTTCATGTTATCTAGTTTTTTTTCTTTCTTTTTTTAACTAGAAATTCTGTAATTTTTAGCAAATGAATAGATCTAAACTTTGATTTCAATTCCAATAAATTTTGTGATTTATTTTTAATTTTTATCAATTAAATTTTATTGAAACTCCCACTTTTTAAGTCGAGTCCCTGTGGGATTGACCTATACTTGCATAAGCTACACTACAATAGCCCGAGCACTTGCAATAAAACAAACAACATGCAACCACGAAAGGGAGACCAAAGACGAGGTGTAAAGGTGCACAAAAATTGCATCATGGAAGGGAAAACACCATGTAGCTTTTATGGTGAATTGGGGCACAACAAAAATGGCTGCAAAGAGGTTAATTCTCTCAAGACAATAATTACTTCTCTTTTAAGTGATTTAGTTAAAAATTGATGTCAATTTATCATTTTCTTTTCACGTTTTAGAGAAAAAAGAAAATACAAGTTATTATCATGAAAAACAAAGTTATGGGCAATAAGTTATATATGCAACTTGTACTATTAAAATATATTTTGGCTTGTATAACCTATTTTGATATGATCCTAATACATTGGTTTATCATTAATACAAGAGCATGATCTTCTGGGGATGGGAGTATGAAACCCAAGAGAGCTATCAACCAATGGTGTGTCTCATTTATTGTAATTATGTTTTAAATCAAATATCTTATCCCAACCATTGCGTTTTATTTTGGTTGTAGGAAATAGTGTTCTCTAACAATCAATTTCTCACTCAAGACAAGCAAATTTCAATAGATAAAGATGTAACAATAGGTTCAAATATGAGCTCCAATGAATGCTTCACCTTGGAGTCATACCTTATAATCAATATCTAGAGTTGGTCATTTGATAAATACAAATAATATTTTACTTATAAAGGTAATTTCAAGATTCAATAGTTTTATAGGGCATTTTTATTGTAAAGGGTAATCTTGCTAGAATTGTTGGGACATAAATTTTGGTTTGTTCTTGGTGTAGTTTTTACGATGTGTTAATGGTAACAAAGGGTTTGAGGACATGGTGTAGAGGTGTGGAAATAGTCTTTTGCAGGAATTCAAGGTAAGGCTACATACTATAGTCCTTTTGTGGTTTGCCCCATCCCCGCACCACCCTTCATACACAAGAGCTTCGTGCACCGAGCTATCCAATGGTTGTAAAGGGATTCTAGTTGCTTTTGTCTAACAATTAATGGTTATGTAATCAATCCTGAAAATAAATGTTGTATCTCTCTTACAAGGAAACCAACATGATGAATAGTCTCTCTCTTCGCATATAAAAGAGTGTATTCTAAATAAATGGTGATCTTATAACCATGGTTCTATTACTTTAAGCCAATATCCCAGTAAAGTCCCTCTCTTAGCTTATTCTTGCATTTACCTTAGTGCCAGAAGTTATGTTTCTTACATGGCATTGGTTGTGTTGGTTTTCAAATTCCATTCTTAACAATTCACACATATCTAAATTCTAAAATTGCACTAGTTGCTTGTGGATTTGTGCATAGTTTTAGCATCCATGGCGTTGATCCACAATAGTATCACTACATCAGAAAACTAAAGATATTGACATTGATATGAGCAGCTCATATGTTTTTCTGTTTCTTTGACTATAGCTCATATGCTATTAACAAAATTGAAGACATTTATGACTTCTCTACATTTCTTTATTGTAGCTATTAGGTTTTATCTGTGTCATATGGTTCTTGGTGGGTTCAAACCACCATCCTCTTGAGAACACACCCAAGTGCTCTAAAACATTGAGCTAAAGATCTAATACAAGTTGATGAACTAAGAGGAGAGAAAGTCCACGGATTCGCATCACTAGATTGTATACTAATGACAATAGTATTAAAAAACTAATAATAGTAGCTATAGGTGTCAAACAACAAAGAGTTACAACCAAAACTACACTTATATGGAAAAGTGCAAAAGGAACCCACACACTTAGCAATACTAATTAATGTACTAAGATTCATAAATTGATAAGTCAAACCAGTAAGTTTACAAAACAAATGATATTCAGTTCAATGATATTTCATGTACATATCTAAGAGACAATTTGCACTAGTAAAACATTATTAATTCTTAATTCTAGCCTTTCCCACCAAGCATTCAATTTCCTTCCCTTTTAAAGGTGCTTCAAGATGAAGAAATGATGAAAACATGCTTATAAATGTAACTCCATCAGCTGCTACCTAATTTCTTTCATATTTTTGAAGACTTGCACTGCCTCAGTAGCATACCCATTTTGTGAATAGCTAACAACCTAATAATTCCAATAACCCACATCTCCATGTGAGATTTGATAGAAGAACTCTAAAACTTCATTCGGAACACCACTTTAAACATACCCATCTATCATGGCACTCCATAAAATCCAACATTTTAGTAGCCCAAAAAAGTCAAGGTATGTGCCAAATTGAAGAAATAAACCATTGAAGCACAGCAAGCTAAAAAAAAGCAACTGCTATTTGAGTGAAGAAAACTAGTAAAGGAAATAAAAAACTAACACTTTAGAAAAACTCCTTATTATAAAAATACCTTATATGAACATGCAACCAAAACACCAATAAAGGACAAATCTTGTCCACTCTTAATCATTTCTATACTATGGAGACAAAATACACAAGAACAACTCACTATTACCCCACTCGTAAACCCCATCATGGAAGCCTTACGCAAAAATCTCAATCAACTTACTATTTGGCTACTTCAGATCCTCTTTTGTCACTATTAAGCACCCCATTCTCCATAGCTGCCTTCACCTCATCCTCTTTTAGCCTCATGCAATCGAACATGCTTCACAAGTTGTAGACTAGAGAAATTTCATTGGCACTATTAAGCATCCCTCAATTCACTAGATAGGGTACTCTTTGAGTTACAGATTTTTGTACCACTTCCATGGTTGAAACTAAGAAAACCCATGGAATTTGGTATTAAGGAAAATGGTTGTAACACAATGAATCAAATAATTGATTTTCTAATTTTTTTCAACCACTCTACCTTTGGAATGGTTGGAAAAAGAAGAAGCATGGGTTTGGTTCAAATAGAAATGGAGAGGAAGAAGGGCTTTCTCCTTTGTTTCTCTTAGATTTAGATGTTGATTATAAAATTATGGCTAGTTATACTAGAAATGTGCCAGATTCTAGGACAGTCTAGATTACTAGACACAATTAAGTTTACACACCTACTAAGACTACATTTAAGATACCCATAAGCTAGCATGTCATCATGTAGGAAAATTTACACGCATTTGGCAAATAGTAAGAAAATCAAACATAAAGGAAACTACTATCGAAGTAGATCAGCCCTCCCTTGACTCTTACCCAATTAGTTCTAAGTAAAACTCACATGGAAAAAGTCATGTCCCTAGCATAATTTGTGAAGAAACCTAGTACCAACTCAAACCCATTTTAGCTAGAAATAACATAAGCGAATTTAAGTGAAAACCCCACCAATTGACTTTGTCTCCCAGAATTTGGCTTTCATATGAACTAGATAGAAAATCCAATATAAAAAATATATCCATTAGCATAATCCAATAAGAAAAATGAGCATAGATCAATCCATTTCAACTAGCAATTCTTCATTAATCAAATTCAAAGAAAATCAACCCCTTGAATATCCCATTTATAAGTAATTAAACTTGGATTTCACTCATTCTAAGCTAAAATCACATCAAAGTTAAAAGAAAGGACACCTTAAAAACTTGATTGTGGCCCCCTTTGCAAATGGTTGAACTTTCTCTATCTCTGGTCTTCTTCTCCATCCTCTAACAAGTCTCTAGTAAGTAGTTAGGTCATGCTATGAGATGAGTAAAGTGTATAAAGTGTACGGTGGAAGAGAAGAATAAGATGATGAAGAAAAGAGAAAGTAGCCTCCTAAAGAGAGTTAGTTTTTTTTATATTTTAAATTATTACACCTTTTATGGCTAGAAGCAAGTTTCAAATTGATAGTTTTGCCACTCACAATTTGGACGAATGCAAAGGAATCATTTACTATGTCCTAGGCCCCATTATTTCAAGTATTGTCTTTTCTTTTCTTTTTGTGTGGGTCTTTCTAAAGATGTCAAATCTAATGAATCTACTCATGAAACATGCTTTCATCTAATTTTCCTAGAATTAGAAGGTCAAAGTGGTTCCAATAAGCAATGAAACCCATCAATAACAAGTTAAGATTCAAGGTAGTTAAATGCTGATATTATAGGTTATTCAATAATCATATATGTAATATAGTTCCTCCAAACTTTCCATAACAAACCCCACTTCTAGTCCCCAGTATTCTGGTCCCCACTGTTCCATACATTGCGTAGTTCTTGTTTGTAACCAAAAAACTATGCTTTGTACACCAATCTCAAGCCACAATTTTGTCTCATCGACAATTGTTTTCACAAGTGAAGTAGTAAAATACTCAGTATCTGGTATATTACTTTCTTTAATGAAATAGTTTAGCCAATCTTCTATTAAAGCAATGTTCAAATTCTGCAATTTGCGTTTTAGTATGATTCTTCAAATTTTCATAAACTTTCTTAACTTGATTCAATCTATATTTCAAGTATTAAATCCCAAACGAATATCTTTCCATCAAAACTCGAATTGATCATTAAATATGTGAAAATCTTTTCACATCCAAATAGTGAGAAAATAAATAACTATCACATGATCAAATTCACTTGTGTATGTTCCAAAGCCATCCAACCAATAAATCTGATGTATGGGTTTTTTCATCCATGACATAAAACAAAATTTCTTAATTTTCCTTGAGAAAATCCAAGAGCACTAATTTTTTGAAGTTTTTCAAAACACCCAAAATAATAACAATTGAAATTTGTTTCCTCTCAAATTCTAAATCCAAAAATCATTAAAAATTTAGAGGAATATGTATAGTTTGATCATATATGAAAAGCCCATATCTCAGTACTAATTTGTTCATTATTTAGTAATTTTTCCTAAAAATAAAGGAACTCATGAATATATGTTCAAACCAAAGGAAATTAAATTCATTAAATTTCTTTTAAAAATTCTATTTTCCACCAAAATATCATCACAAAATTTCACGTATCAAAATAGATGAACCAAATGATCCCAAAACCATGTAATCGATCTATTAGAAATCGTATTTATATATCTTTATTTGGAGATTTTTGTCCCATTATGTTTTTGAATATGCTTAAAACAATATTAAGTTCACCAAATCCATGGAGAAAATATATTTTCAAGCGGCTACTAACTTGCTCGAACTAAATTCAATGAACATTAGCTGAGAGGCATATATCAAAATTCATTTACTAAAATAGTTCAAGCTTCCCAAATTGTGCAAGACATGTAGCATCTCTATCTTCGAGATTCAGCAACCAAGCTAGATTCACTCTATAGCTTAGCTGATTTACACAGTAAAAATCAGTTTGAACCTTTGTCTCTAAATGAATACCTTAAGTATGTGAAATTGGATTTACTTTTCTTTAGGGTAAAAGTTTAAGAAGTTCATAACCAAAATCACAATTAAATGAATGTAAGAAGAACTTGGTATCCAATGATCAAGATCTCAATCAAAATAATGCAAGAAGCATTTGGTGTTGACTGATCAAGATCTCAATCAAACCAATACAAGATGCACTTGGTGTTGAACAATCAAGATCTCACTCAACTAATATGAATAGCACTTGTGCCAAACAATCAAGATCTTGAGGTCTTGAGAGTCAAGAAGAGATTTACAGAGACCCTGTAAACCTAATCTCAAGAATTCCCAAAACCTACCCATGTAACTCTTAGAACTAAAGGAAAGAAGAGAGAATGAAATTCATGCTTGGGCATTAAGCTGGCAAGGTGTCGAATTGAGCAATAAAACAATGTATTTAGATAGTAGGAAGTGTAGGTGAAAATCATTGTATCTAGACATTAAAGAGTTTAGGTGGAAACAATATATAAGGAGCCTAGGTGGGAAACAAATATAGTTTCTTATTCACATAGCATATTATCTAGCTCCTTTTAGACTTGAACGAGTCCTACTGTAGTATTTTAACTTAAAACAAATTCTAGCATTTCAATTCATAAAGTGCATATAGTAGTGAATTACTATCAGCGACCCAAATACTAAAATACCCACTTCATATGCCCAATTATGAATTTAACTTCTGTAACAAGCATGTGCATGAAAACAACCATCGAAATAAAAGCAAAAAACAAACATAAACCCAAATACCCGAACTTTATCTAGGAAGCATTTCCTAGCATACCACATACCAAAACAATCTGGCAAGACCACTAAGCCGGCTGTTCAGATTGTTGATGATATCTTTGTACCCATGCTGGAATCTCTAGATCTGAAATAACATCCATTGACTAGATCATATCCTCACGTTTGCCTTGACGTTTGCATGAAGGGTGCACATGGCACCTCGTGCGGACCTATGGTCCATTTGGGAAGTTTGGCTTCAAGTCCACCTTGTTCGGCATAGAAATTGGCTTGTGATCCACTAATGAGTCTGTATTTGTTTGTACAAGCCTAGTTACAGTGTTGGCACTTCGGAACATTTGGCATGGTAGAAGTTAGTCAAATTAGGAGAACATTTGGACGAGTTTGGAAAAAGGCCAGAGTAAAAGAGGAATATGGCCTGGATAAGCAAACATCTAGGATCTGATATGCCGTTCACATAGTTTGTACTTTCACACATGGAAGCAACCTATATAAAAGACTTGGGCTATGCTTTAGTAGAGCACAACCTCCTCGTCTGTACAATGCATTTGCACGGAGGTCGTCACGATGAGAGTATAGAGGTTCACCGGCAGAAGCCAGCATAGATTTGAATTAGTTGAAAATCATGTTAATAAGTTTCGATAAGCGTATTTTTGTGGTGAGATTGCCTTACAATGAGATTCTTCTTTACCTGAATGCTGACTGAACGCTTTATATGGAGCGTCCAAGCGACCTCTTCCTTTGGAGCCTACTACTGCGTGATTCAACTCATTTTGTATGCTTGCTCTAGGTTGGATGTCTAATAGATAAAAAAGGACGTGAATTGATTGATTTTGGTGTTAAAAAGTTTTACTTTGAAACGGAGGAGTTAGAACTGCGATAGACAACAATCTAATTCTGGTCACTAAACTCCTCCAATCAACGTTACTTTCACCTATTAGACATACAAAGTTAGAGCAATTATGTAAATGAGTCGAATCAAATGGAGCATCCAATTATTTATTCCTCTTTATCATTCGATTACATTGGTGCAGAAGTGTGCGTGACTTGTCACGGGCGCATCAGCTGGTAGGGCCTTGTTCAGCATCCAGCGGTAATTGGCTATGTTTGACAGGTGTCACAAGCTGCAGTACTCCCGGTGTTCAGTTGACCAGTACAGCTACAAGACCAACGATGATGGCATTTTCTGCAATCTAGTACATTCAGGAAGTAGAACACTGTAGAGACACCTTGGCGGTAGAGTTTTATAATTGTCAAAGAGACCTAGAAAGAGCTATAAATTTGGCAGTGTTAAAAGTTGCCGTAGAGAGAGAGGGCCACACCATTTTTACACAGTTGAAAGCACATGGCGCAAATAGAAAGGAATCTGTCCATAGCAAAAGCCGTCGCCCTTGTACAATGCAGCCGCAAATTCATAATACTGGGTTAGAGCAACCCGGCAAAGGGACAATCAAATCGCAAAGAGATCCAGAAAAGAAGCCCGTTGCTTAGCTGATGTGCCCATGCATATATCCCTATCACCACAAAAAACATAAGACCGCCTATCACCACAAATAACATAAGGCCCTTATAACCACAAATAGCATAAGCCTTAGAATTGTAACAGGAAAAACAATTTTAAACGACAAGCCGACAAGTGCTTACCATTGGATGCTTAGTACAAGTACTGTGGGCAGAGACCCGTGACGATGTCCAGCTAAGTAACTTCATTCAAATCAAAGTCAGGTACTCGGGAGGGCCCATCACCGGAAATTTGCATTGAAGAGTTGGTAGAATCTATTGTGAAGTTTTAATTGGACACTTAAAGAAGAAGAGTCAGCTACGGCCCCCAATGGACTCCGTGGTTACGGTCATTTTTATGTGGAGACAACTGCATAGACTTGACGCCCGAAGCGTCAGGGTCCACATCTAGGTGTGATCAGCAGCATTGAAATCTTAGACAATCAACAGTCGAATCAAACGTTTCCAGTCCCATGTTGAATGATTATCCATCAAAATCAACAGCTTAGATGTTTGTTGGGGGAAACCTCAAATAGCACTTTACCGATCCAATGCTTTTCATCGTCCTGTCATGATAATCTCATCGGCAAAATAATGGCCTCGTGGCCACTTGCTAGATCAGCGGATCTTATCTCATATGGCACTTGTGGCCCTCCAAACGTTTCTGTCATGAAAGACCGTAACTGCCACTATTTGGTGGACAATGCTTAAACATGTAAAAGCACGATCATATGTTCCACGGATGAGATATAAAACTTGCAGATGATTTATCAGGAAAAGGTTATACCCTAAACAAGCCAATCCATAGAAAAGCTTGTTCATTCTTGTCCGTGTTATTTAACTTAACCTTAATGGGATGGAAATTTGAATGTTATTAGCCGTCTCATGTGTTCTGTTATAGACTAATGTACATTTTAAACAGTCATGTATTAGCCTGTGCTTGGAGGTTGTCAACATCTATGAGAGTGAGGCTGCATCCTTTTGCTTTAGACGAAAACACGAGCTTTTACGTTTACTGCTTTCTCATGTTTGCGTTCTTCTGCATCAAAAGCTTGTCTAGCTTGAAGCTTTTTGTCTTGATCCACTGCATCTGCTAGAAGTTGTAACGGTATCTCAGAGACATGCTGCAATTACACGCTATCTAAGATGTGGAAGCATAATCAACCCCAGGTTAGCATTCAAATAAACATAGAATAGTCTTTGTTGGTAATCCTTCAGCCCTCGTTAAGACTTCTAATTGGTCGCAACTCAGCGAGGCTGATTAGGCCTGGCAATTTGGGTTGGCGGGTCATGTTTGTGTCAACACGAACACAATACGATTAGAATTATGGGTCGACACGAACACGACCCGTGTAACACGATTACGTTACTGAGTCGGGTTTGGATGACACGACATGAAACGATACGACTCGACATGACATGACACGAAACGACACAATTCATTAACACGAAGGTTCTGATTCTGAATCTTTGATCACCTAAAAAGTTGGCCCCAAATGAATACTTCTGATTTTTTGAAGTGGATGATGCCTTGATGCAAATGCTTCATTGATTAGGTTATTGAAGCTCTCAATGTTGTCTGCTCCTCATATGCAGCAATGAGGTTCTGTAGTAGAAATTGCTTCTACTTGTTTGAGTTCAGCACATGACACTTAAATGCTTAACTTGGGTAAGATTTCCTCATTCAAGAACTTCATATTCATGCTTTCTTGTATAGGATGAAGAGCCAGCTAAAGAGGCTAGCACGACCAATGCATTCAAACCTTCCTATTCATGGGGCTAGAATTGTTGCAAATGTTGTCAAGGACCCAACAGTACACTTTCAGTGAATGAAAAGAACAAAAGAAGACCAGATGGGTCTTTCAATTATGAACTAAAATTTTCAAACCCCACATGAATTCTTAAGATGGAATTCATTTCCCCAACGTCTTTCATGTTCCACACGACAATTACACAGACAAACACAGAAAGCATTACCAACTAGTATTGGTGAACCTTGATCCATACCAAATTACCAATAAAGTTTCTGTAATATTTTATTTAGAAGCAACACAATACTTTATACACCACTCACATAAGGTCTAAAAGAGATTCAAATGAATCAAATAACTGCAATAGTAGTAAATAACTGGGGATTAAATACCACATGAGAGAAATCTACTTCCATCAATATATCAAACACAATAAATTAATATAAGTTATGAAAATTATACAAATTAATCAAAATGAATTGTTCTAGAGTCTTCAGTTGGTTAAGGTGGTCTTACACTGCTACTTATGCTTACAATATCCTCAGCAAGCTCATTAATGGCAACTATAATGGCAGAATCTATAATCATATAGAATAAACATGCATTAGTCATTACTAAGCTCACATAAAATATAGTTTAAATATAGAATCATATATTATTACCTTTCAATCAATATAGCCAATTTCTTATACAAATCAACGCTTACACTATATCTGGATTTAAAGTAGATCTATATTGGTCAAGAACCCCACCACCAACACTAAAAATAGACTCTGATGCAACTGTAGATATAGGAATGCTCAAGACATCACGAGTCATGGTAGCAAGTTCAGGATACTTAAAATCAACATTTGAATCAAATATAAATGTAAATAAGATTATAAAAAAATATTATTTTTATGAGACAAGAGATTATTAATCAACCAACCTGTATTGATTGCCTTTGTCGAATGCAAGAATGTCCAGCTTTGACTCTTGCAATCTTGGTTCATCCAAATAAAGCTCCAATTATGATTTTTGCATAGACAACGAACATCCTTCACTTTCAAATGAATCAAATTCCTAATGCAAATGCAATTATATTGTTCAACTTAATGTAAGACAATTCATAGTCAATTTTAATATGCTAAGCGATATATAATGAAAGATATAATTATAAATATAATTACCTTCATGACATCTAAAACCTCTTAACTATATGACAAGTTTTGTCTATCATCAGTATCAAGAGCACTACCGCTAGCCATTGGGGAAGATGAGGAAGGATTATGGGAACTCTTAACCATTTATTCATTAAAGAGAGAGAATAACTTTTCCTAAACTTGAGCAAACTCCAAGCAACCATTACCAAACAATTTCTTATGTGAGAATTCCACAAAGGAGAGCTTATATCAAGGATCCAACATACATACAATTGTCAAAATGGTGCTGAATTCAAACTAGTACTTTAAAAACTTGGCAAACATTTGGGTAGACATACGCTTCATATAATCATCATCACTTCTCATGTATTATGTTAAACTCAAATAAATTACAAATACTGCACGAAAGTAGAGATTTGTTGTGGGATACTTGGATCTAGAAAACATGCAGGTAGCATCAATTGAGTTTTTATACCAATATAGTTTATAACTTGGTAAATTCATATTTGTTGGTATTGTTGCACCATATGCATGAACTAGAATTTGTTTGCTAACCAAATATTATCATGGTTTACTTGTTTTTCATAATATGTTTAGGATTTTATTTTTCCATTTTCATATATCTCTTTTTTTTTTTGTCATTTTATTCAAATTTTAAAGATCACTTTTCATGCTCTAATTTTTTATCATATATTATTTATCATTGTCAAACTCTTCTACTTTACTAAACTTATTTATCTGTTAAATTCTTCCCAAATAATTACATTAACTGTTTATATTCTTATTCTCACCTAATGAGTTAATTACATAACTCTTTCTATACTCATTCTCAACTAATGAGTTAATTACATAACTCTTATTCTCAATCTCACCTAATGAGTTAATTACATAACTCTTCTCTTTCTATACTCATTATCAACTAATGAGTTGATTACATAACTCCTTCTATTCTCATTCTCACCTAATGAGTTAATTACATGACTCTTTCTTTACTTATCCTCAACTAATGAGTTACATATTCATCCTCAAAAATTAGTTAATTACATAACTCTTTCTTTACTCATCCTCAACAACTAATGAGTTACTTACATAACTCTTTCTTTACTAAGGAAATTTCTTCGAAGTCCAAGCTCCCAAACCAACCAAACCCCCTTCAACCAAAACTAGGGCAAAAACCAGAAGAGTTAGAAGAAAAAGGAGGGAGAGAGGGAGAGAGAAAGAGTGCTAGCCAATCGAGGGGAGAGAAGAACTAAAGAGTGAGTGTAATGACCCCAAATTTTTGTAACTTATTAAGGCAAATTAATAAAGTTTGAATTTTTAGAAATTCTAGGCTAGAATATTAGGTTATTAAAAATTATCTTTTTATGGATATTATATCATGAATTAAAACATATAAATTATGGATGTACTTGGAAAACTGATCGAAACAACATTAAATACGTTCAATTATGAGTTAAAATGAAAATTCCTTAATTTTCTCCATTTTGGGGTAAAATGGTAATTTTACCCATATTCCATATCTAAGAAATAAGACCTCAATATTCATGAAGTACTTAGAAATACGATTCCAACGCCACTAAGTACGCTCAATTCCGAGTTCGGACAAATATTGCCTATTATTCTCCAATTTTGGAGTTCAAAGGGCAAAAACGTCTTTTCACATAAAAGTGGGGCCCACAAAGTGGGCCAACTTTCTAAAAGCAACAATAATTCTCAGTGCATTATTGCTGGTAGTGGAGAATGTAGTGGAGATTGTAGTGGAGAATGGAGAATGCATTAGTAATTAAAAATTCTAAAGTAATAAAATATCTTATCAAAAGAAATAATATAAAAATTCAAATTTGGCTATAAATTATGTCCCAAAATTTTTCAAAAATTTTCACAACCTTAACCACGAAATTTCCAAATCTTTCCTGGAGTTTCAACCCCAAATTCTCATTCATCCCTCCCCAATTTCTATTTTTCTTACTTCTCTCTCCTCTTTCTAAGTGGAACAAGAGACCTAAATTCAATTAGGCACTCCGTTCTAGATAGAATCTAATAAATTCCACCGTCCATAACCTTCTATACTATAGTATATACAAAAGCCCCAAATCAATTTCAAGATCCAACAGTTCCAACAACAAAAAATCACAAAAAGGTGGACAATCGGGCTATATTATCATCAACTGGTAATTCTCTCAAATTGGGCATCAATTATATTATTTTTCTCCAATCAGGTAGGTGGAACTACTTTTCATACATATTTATTATGGTTTAGTGTAATTTTTATTTTTCTGTAATTTAATTTGAATGAAAAATGGTAAAAATAAAGTAAATACCAGAGCCTTCAATTCATGGTGATAGAGAGCTCAAATGAAAATTCTGAGCTTTCCAATCGATCCAGAAGGGTTAAAAACCACTACGATATAATTTTCAAGAAAATCTAACAAGGTTTAGACCTTCAATTGAGAGAGATTAGTTCTGCTGGGCCCAGATCAAATTTAGACCCTAGGAACGGTTGTAAAATTCAATTTAAGATTGTGGAGTCATATGAAGTCATAATATTTCTAAAAATTATTTCTGTATTTTGGAAATAAGTGTCCAATTTCTAAGATCTTCAAGATCTGAGGTGATCAGATCTTGAAAATTTATTTTAATGATGATATAATAATGTAATAAAGTAATATCTATGGTTAATTTGGACAAATCTTGGATTAATTAGGGGATCTGCCCTTTATAGTAGAAAAACCCTAAAATAAAAATAAAAAAATACAAAGGGACCCACTTGATCAATGAGATCAAGTATGATCAGATCCTTGGGATGGATTAAAGGGATGATATTATGATGGAATCCAGTTAGATTATGGATGAAATGTGACAAAATCAAGTGGATATGATTTTTGGATCTTAATGGATTAAAAGCCCTAAAGGTAATTAAAACCCTTAATCTAAAGGAAAACACCTAAGATCTAATGGTTGGATCATATTTAAAGGTTTATAATAATCTTAATATAATTAGTTTAATTGTCTTTTATTGGATATAGAAGTGTAAATGTGATTTATGTTCTAGGTTTTAATTGTCTTTTATTATATATAAAGGTGTAAATGTGATTTATGTTCTAAGTTAGAAAGCATGATAGTGTAATCTTTAAATTTTAGTATGATATGCCCTAAATGAGTAATTTGTTAGTAGATTTGATTATCTTAGGATCATGATAGTGTAAATTAGAGATTAAAACATGATTCCATTAAGATAGAAGTACAATTTTATGTATTTTATAACTTAGGATCATGTTAGTTTTATTTCACTAGCTTAAGTTACATTCATAGGAAGAATGTTAGTATATAGTTGTTAAACTTATATTTGATTTATTCTTTCAAGTTTATGATTTGCTTATTGTCAAATTTTATTCAATTGTTAAGTAGTTGTTAAGATATAAGGAGCATAAATCACCAAAAATGTAAACTAATGAAATATAGAAATTCATGGACAACTAAGATGAATGAATGATTTTGACTTAATAAGGGCTATAGTTAGTAGGACAATATAAGGAATGATTTATCATTTCCTTGGCCCAAAATAGGAAAATAATGAATATCCATAGATGGCATTGTGCATATCCATGGAAATTAATTAGAATCAATTAGAGAAGGGACTTAAGGTAAAGAGCTCATAGGAACCTTATCAAAGGTTGAGCTAGTACCACTCTAGTGGACTCTGAACATTGTGGTTATAGGGGGTATACAAGAGCCATGTGCTTTTCCCTCACCTCCCGTTGACATAAGAGAGGTCTAAACGCCTCCTTACATGAGGGATGTATTAACCACTTTTTGAGCAGACTTTAACTAGTAAGTACTAGTCATCTTGAAATAAGGAGGAGTTGTCTAGTAATAGGAAGAAATAAATTATCTTCAACTAAGTAATACACTAACTGGTTGAATAATAATAAGAACATAAAAAGATAGCAAATTATCTAACCCTAATAAAAATAGTAAGTAAGATAAGGATGATCAAACAAGATGAGATCTTATATGATCAAAAGCAATAAGGAAAAAGAAACATCAATGTAAATTAGATTGTTATATATGATAGAGATAGTATTTGTATAGATGATATTAAACCCTTAGATATATGATCTTCAAGGAAGAAAGATTTAGATCATCCTACATAAGGATGATCAAAAGATCATGTAGTATGTACTCTTGATTAGAAAAATGACATTATACATATGATTTGACAGATATATATTGATCGAGACTGTGGCAGATTTCAAGGAGTAAGAATACCTTATTGAGGTAGGTGGATTATTAAGAATGCCTTTACATGAAGATACATGTCTAATACATGATCTTGTGTTTTGAAGTATTGACATGTATGATACCAATATATTAAGGTAAATACCTCAAATTGAAATATGATCCAACCAAATGATGAGAAAAATAAGTATTAAATGGTTAAGTTGAGAATTGAGAACAACCCTAAGTGAATAGGAAAATAGAAAATATTCCAGCCCTAGATAAACAGACAGATAGTCTGATATGTATAAGTATTATTTTACATACAAGCTTAGAGGCTTGTGATTTTGTTTTAAATAGGCATAGCCCTAAGGATGCTATGCTAGGAGAGTTAAGAGGGTTTGGCCACCCACTCTCTGAAACTTGATGATATTGAATACCAAGCCTAAGAAAGGCTTAAAAGTCGAGTGGGGCAATTATGGGAAGGCCACCACTGTGACAGCCATGGTTCTCCCATATGGACATGGATATTGTAATTTCCACTGAGAATGGTATAAGTGGATTATTGAACAGTTATCCGGGCCTGCTGTACGGATCATACTGCAAGCATAGTAGTCCTTGATTATTTTGCATTATGATGCATATGAAATTGGCATAGTGAAATGCCTTAAGGGATGGCATGATGAAATGTCAGGTAATTGTATATTACCAATATTTTTTCCAAGAAGGGAAAATCCGGTATAAGAATCGGCTGAAATACAAATCTCCTATAATGAAAGGAGTTGATCAGTTTTGTATGGAAATGATTATTAATTATTTTTACAATTTTAACGGATTTGTTCTTATATACTATGTATGTATAAAGGTGAACACAAATGATAAGGAAATGAGATGTTCATATAAATAATAGTGGTCTGTGAATGTGTTTATGATAGAATGAATTATGGGATAGTTGAATATTGAGATTTTACTGTCAATAACTTACATTCTTATCCCCTACTAAGCATAGCTTGCTGAGATATTGTAGATGTTCAAATGTTTACAATATCTCAGATACAGAGAAGGAGACTTGGAGCTCAAGACTTGAAGAACTAGTGAAGAATAAGTAATAAGGGTATATCCCTTGAAACATTGTATAGAGAGCATGTATTGTATTTAGAACTTTGTAATTTAAATTGTGTATTTGGACAAGTATTGTAAGGATACAATGGGTTGTATACTGTGAACCACTGGATGGATCCTGAAAGTTTAATTAAATCATATTCCTTCAATGAAATTTTATTTTGTACACAAATTGTACTTATGTTATGTATGAAGTGGTGACTTGGGTTTTCAAAACAAGTTTTAAAATAAAAGAATTTTCGTTGCTTTGTTTTGCGAATTTTTTTTACTGAGAGGACGCCTTTGCCTTTGAAAAATATATATTATAAAATGTGTTTCAAAAATACGTGTTGTCACAGTGAGAGAGCAAGGGAGAAACTCAGAAACCAACTACAATGGAAGGAGGTTCATCAGGTACTTAGTTCTTCTCTTGGAATCTCTATGTCGCCATTTTCTACCCTATTTTTGTTATGTAACACTCTTATTACAGTACATCTCACAATATAGGGTTAAACCATTACGGTTAACAATATTCTTCATCTACAATCTGCATGGTTGCAAGCTTATACGACTTCGATCTTCATCTGCATGATTCATGATTGCATCTAACACGAGTTATTTCACTTACTCTTTTTAGTTTTTACTTTTCTAACTGTAGTCATTTCAATTTTCATTTATGAAGCAAACATGGAATATGAAGAAGTAGAATTATAACAAGAACATGAAGGAGCACAAGAACACTTAGAAGAGGTAGAAGTAGAACAAGAACAACAGTTACAACACACAGAAGAACAATCGAGGCTATCAAGCACATGTCCACAAGTAATACCACTTGTCAGTGTCAAGAGAAAGGCTAGGGGGCCAACACAAATGGATCATATAAATAAGATATCATCAAAGGGAATAAAAGAAACTGTATAATTCAACAGTAGAGGCCAACTGATAGGTGGTACTGTATATGCTTATGCTAGCTTCATATGTTGCACTGTTAGAAGACTTGTGCCAATCTCAGTGATTGATTGGAGACTTGTATCGCTAGAAGTCAAATGTAATATGAAAAATGGTCAAGGTATATAAATTCTTCCTACATATAACATAATATGTCCCTTATATATATTATTTTTGTTTGCATATGATACATTAAGTCACTACTCACTAGTCAGTAGTCACTAACTTGCTTCTTATTTGTTTTATAGTCTGCCTTTGCCGTATCTGATGAGTGCAAGAAGCAAGCATTGCTAAGAGCTGGTGAACAATGGAGGAAATGGAAGAGTGAGCTTGCAAGGAAGTACATACTTCCAAATGCAAATGATCCTTTTAGGCTTAACATGGTCCCTCAGTTGTATTCCTGATTTATTGACTAGGAAGCATGGAATAAATTTGTACAGTATAGGCTATCTCTTGATTTTGAGGTAATCGCAACTTGACTTAGCCAAGCTAAATTTTGATTCTTGTAATTATTATGTTGATTGTATTTTGATTACATTTCTTTGATGTCCAAGAAAAGTGTATAAAAGGACAAATGGCGTGTGCAACTAGTCATATGTAGCACCACCTTTTGAGGGTTGGCTACGCACGATTAGAGGTAGGAGAAGTAAGTATATCATGTGACATTTCATTTGTCTAATCATAGTAGATTTTTATTTTATTAACTCTAACTTAGTGTCTCTCTTAATAGCAAAAGAAGGCTGGGACAACAAAGCCCATCGACCGTGCTCTTCTTTGGAAAATGGCATATTCGAAAGGGCATAACTCCCAGACCTTTACTAATGAAACAACTACATCAATTGCATCTAGAATTGTAAGTGGTTTAAGACCTTAAGTTTTATAATTTAACTTTATGTGCCTACTACCTAGTTAACTAGTTTTATACTTTCATACTCTTGCATTATATAAATATTACATATATAATAGGAATTTGATTATGTTATGATATTTACATGTGCAGGAAGAGTTGACCCAAGAAAGTGCAACTACAGGGACTCTTAGCAGCACTGTTACAAAGGGGGACATCCTATATAGGGCAATGGGCAACAAGGATGAGCACCCTGGCTAGGTAAGGGGCCAAGGTTACGGTGTTGTTCCTTCCAAGTTCTTTCCTAAACAAAAGGCTCCCACGCTACAAGAATTGGAAGAATGGAAGAAGCAAACTATTGTGGAGATATATAGCAAGGTGAAGGATCAATTGTTGAAGGAACTTTAGGGTGGTAGAAGAACCTCATGTCAGGATTTTGGCCCTGAAACTCAACCTCAAGTTCAAGTTCAACCACCCCAACCTGATAATAGTTGCACTCCTCCATCAGATGAAGAGGTGGCAGTGCAAATACTTGAAGGTGATGCCCCGATTAGTGAGGTCTGTATACTGACATGTTTACTTTTACAATGTTTAATTATTTAGTAACCTTTTCAGTTTACATCACTAATCATTATATATATGTTATTTGTCAAATGCAGGCGGGTTAGTGCATGTTGCATCTACAAACATTTGAGAACTATGTGACTGTAGCAACACTATATGATGTTCGGCCCATGACTTCCGTCACCTTGCATGGCAAGTTGATGCATCCACACACTAAGCGAATATGCATTACTGTTGTCATTCAACTAGATGCTCCCCTTCCATTTCTAATACAAGGAGATGATATTGAAACTATTAGGGATGCAATTGGATATCACGTGAGTTGGCCAGAGGAACTTATCAAACCAATGATATCCAATTCCAAGGTACATATATTCTAACTGTAATCATGGCATCATTTTCTGCTACCTTTTTTAAGTCATCATAAATTGTTAATTGATTAATATTGTCTGCAACATGTTTGATCACTAGAAGCAGCACAAGGGGCAATTGAAGTGAACCTCCCTGCCAACAAATTCTGGCATAGTGGCAAGTGTAGCCCCATCCCAGCCTTCTTAGGTAGTTCTATATATTTGCATAGTTGTATCATGTTACATGTGGACTTGAACAATACAAAAACTAAGAAGTTCAAAGCACTTGAAATGTAGTAAGTTCAAATGAACATTACAGGTGTTGTAAGTCTAAGTGGACTGGAAAAATACAACAAGCAAAGGAAAAGAAATGCACTACACTCATTGTAAACATTTGTTAGGTTCCCACAAGCTCAAAAAGTTTTATTGTTTTATCCTAGGTTAGAATTTGTGATCTTAGATTTTTACTTGAAGTAATGATTAGAGATCAAAAAGTTTTTTTATTATCTTATCCTAGATTAGAACTTGCAATCTTACTTGAAGTAATGATTAGAGGTGTTTTATGAAGTTCATGTGTTTCTTTTAACTTTCATCATCATGATCATCAAGACCTTATCCCAAAATATGATAAAATTTGATCTCACTGTCTCTCTCCTTTATATATGCTAGTATACTAGTATATGCTGTATATATTTATTACTAATTTCTAAAATGTTACATCTACAAGGTAGGGATTAGGTAGAGGTTTCACCTAACATGCCTCCATTCCTAAGGGTACTGTACAGACTAACTAATGAAGATAAGGAAATGAGCCTCGTAAGGATAGAGGCAAGTGTGCTTACAGACAATGTGGTTGAGATTCCACTCTTTAAGGAAAACCTTCAATTGGAATACATGCACATCGTCGTCTATATAGGGTATGTCGTTGTGTAACTACTCTATTAGAATTAGATTATTACAAATCAAAGTAACATTAACCCAAATTCCTAATGCAGGTATTTGCATGATAAGTTGCAAATATTAGAGGTCAAGGACATTTACAAGTTCCTTGACCCTTCTCTTGTCTTTCGATTGGACTATTTGCCCATAGGCAAACAAAGTGAAGATATCATTCCTAGGCTCATAGGTTGTATTAAGGGGCAAGCCTTACTAATTCTTTACAATAGCAGGTACGTTGTAACATATGTTGCTAAATTATGTCATTTCAATTTTATAATTCATACACATGAATATATATATATATATATCAGTTAAGATTTGAGAACATATAATTGAATTATTACTTTTATAGATCCCATTGGATGTTGCTAGTTTTGGATGTGCATGGTGGCCATTCAATGTTTTTCAATTTGTGTGGAGCGCACATTCGAGAACACCGATGGAAATTATAAACAAGTCTTTATTATTCGTTTCATTATAGTATAACTGCTCACCTGATAAGTGGCAACTATCATAATATTCATAATCTAATGCTTTTCAATTATATGTGTGTAGTGCATGGCATAAATGGGCTGAGTGGGAAGGTATTGACCACCTAGTAAAACTCAACTGGAAGAATAAGGTTTAATAATTGCTACTCTTTAGACTATTTACTATAATTTTAAACCTGAAGTTATTTGACATGATATTTGAACCTTTTCTATTGTCTTTGGTGACATTGGTGTGCAGTGCCATAAACAAAAATCTGATTGGGACTATGGGTATTATGTTCTCAGATATATGAGAACCCTCATTCGCAATGGATTTACAATCTCACAATTGAGAAAGGTAAAACTTACTGACCAATGTTATATTTTTGTTTTGTATATTTCATGATTGAATTCAAGATTACATGTCTAAACTAAGTTATTATATGTTTCTTGTAGGTGAATTTGGGAAGCAAGAGTTACTTCTAGTTGGATCTAGACGATATTAGAATAGAATGAATAGATCATATTATGAATTTTAATTTGTAATTCAGTGATGTAAATGAATGTATCAATTATGTTTACACATTTTACTCAAATATAATATAAAGATCATTTCATTTCTACGGATGTGTTCTATTTTTCTTTTAATTGAAATATACTATGTTTTAATGTATGTACTTTCTTTGTTTCAAACTTTCAATGATGGGATTGTTAAGTTGGTGTCTTGACCAGACATATGATATGGGATGTGGCTGTCCATGACTAAGAGTGAACGTATCATGTATGGGTGATTGGGCATGCTTTTATTTGTTCAATTCAATGTGAACTGTATGGAGAAGTTATAGACTGTTAGAAGTGAATGTATACAATGATTATAAATATAGCAGGTTGAATGTGAATGTATTATTTTGACACATCAATCCATTTCTATGGATTTATTCCATTTTTTGTTTTGATTCAAGTATGTGTCAATGTGTGTGCTTGCTTTATTTCAAATTTTTAATGATGGGAGGTTGGTGTATTCAAGGCTTCAAGACAAGGTAGCAATATGTGAGGTTATGGTACTTGGACAATAATATAGAAATGGTTATACTTTTTAACTAATATAAGATGGGTATTTAGTATCGATCATATATAACTAATTAAATATCGGACGGTTAACAAATAACAGTCCTATAAAATCTTAAAATATAAGACAGTTACTTAATAACTGTCCTCTAGAACCCTAAAATATAAGACTGTTGTTTAATAACGGTCTTATATAACCTTGAAATATAAGACGCCTACTTATTGTCTTATAAAATGTATAAAATATAAGACGATTTTGTATTAACCGTCCTATAGTACCTATAAAAAGTTATAGGGGTTAACACAGTTTTACCAAGTCCTGTGTTAGACAGGTCCTAATGTTGACACAAACATGACACGATTTTGAGCGTATATTTTCTGGGTTGATATGATCAATGACATGAACATGATAGGACTCGACCCTAACCTACTAAATGTGTGTCGTGTTCGAGTCGTGTTATCGTGTCGTATTTTGCCAGGCCTAAAGCTAATCCATTCTATCCTAAAGAAAGAATCTTACATCTAATTACGTGAAAGAATCTTACATCTAATTACGTGCCACGGTGAGGGATCTATGCATACCCTCCACCAGCCCAACAGCCAAAGAGGATCCCATGATAAGCCCTCCTACAGACCCAACGATCAAAGTTGGTTCGGTAGCCACCAGCAACATAATCAGATTTTGTAAAATTTACTGCACGAGCACAGACGGATGGAAAAGTAGCATCATGCTCTGCCCAATCGATTGGTGCCTAAGAGTAACTAGTACTGGTTCCATAATAGAAAGCCTCTCACAGCGCTAACAAGCAATTCCTTCAGTGAAGCATTACACAGCAAAAGCAAACATAACAAGGAAATAGAGCTACAAACTCAAAATTTATTTCAACGACAATTAAAATTCGAACAACCGAGACATAACACAACAGAGAAAAGAACTACTTCGCTAACCGCCAATAGCATATAGAGCCTTATTCAACAACCATCGTGATAAGAAAACTGAACCAAAACATAAAAAACAGACGGGTAACAAACGGACTCTGGTATATATATCCTGGCTGGCTGCCTCACAAAGCCAAAGAGAGATCACATGCGACAGCACTCTCCACCGCGTTTCCAGCCGTTTCATCACCATATCCTTCCCCATCATCCCCAGAAGCGTCCTCATCATCATCAGCAAACCAGCATTCCTTCTCCGGGTACTCCACTTCCTCATCCCAGCGGGAGCAAAGAATTGACTTGGGAGACTGAGACCCACGCGGAACGCCTCGTTTGAGAGTGAAGCACTGGTACACAAGAAAACCACCGCCGGGAAGCTCTTGTTCCATCACATTCTCGCATTGGTATCCCTCCATGGTTACCTTCTCAGCCCACTTACCAAACTGCTGGCTACCGCCGAAACAGGTGACGGCAACCGAAAACTCAGCCGGTTCAAAACACTTCAAAACCCGCTTGACGAGTTCCTTGTAGTCCACTGACCGGGGTTCAAAGCCCATTGCCTCATAGCTAGCATAGCTAAATCCATCCTCAGGGGTAACATGGATGGTCGATTCGGCGGGCCCAGATATTGCATTCATTGAATAACCACAAGGGTCGAATTCAAAGTCACATACCTCAAATCCGGGAAGGATGTCAGGAATTCCGGAGAGTTTCGTCATCTCCTTTGCAGAATCACCTTCAGATTTCTTGTAGAATATGGTAGCGCGCTCTCTATCCAGTCCAGTCATGCACATTTCCAGAGTCACGGAGAGTTCTTGTGGCTTTTCAGCAGCAGAGTAAACATGCCATTTTCGATTTGGCACCGAAGGATCACTGATTACATAAGCCTTTGCCCCCATTGACAGATTTCCGAAGTACCCATTGAGAAATGTCACTTCCTCCAGGAAGCTGCGATGTGGAGCAGGCTGGACTTCAGGGAAAATAAAGCTACCGCGGGAGAATTTTACTGCAGACACAGAGAGAGAGAGAGATTCTGCAAGCTCCAGTATTGGAGGGATTGATAATAGAAGTTTGGTAGTCCCGCATGTTTTCAGAATGATCTTCAATGGGTAAATGAAGAGGCTGGATTCAGATAGAACATATGAATCAAAATCATCATTGGAAAGCTGATGAACAATTGTGCACTTAGCAACATCGAGTATCGAGTCAATTTGGGTACGAGAAAGGGCACGTAGGCCTCTTCCTTGTGGATCAGTAAAGAGTGGCGCCTCAGAGAAAGTGATCTCGAGCCGCTTTTCGTAGCCTTCGAATCCAATGGGTGAATTTGTTGCCATCGCTTACAGATTGAGATTGAAATCAGGTATTAACAGAAACAGAGAACAAACAACACAACACGGAAAACAGAGAAGACTCTTTTTGGTTATTGAAGAGCAGCAAGCCAGAGGTTGTTGTTTATTCAGAAACTCCTAAATGGAAACAGCGCGAAATAAATCCTACTCTACTGAAGAAGGCATCTATTGGAGGGTATCAGGATGGCTTCCTCACGCACTGCAGAGGATCGAAAAGACAAAACGAGATTAGAAATCCAACCATGAAATAGAGGGGGAAAAAGGAAAGAGATGAAATTCCACTTACGTTGGAGTAAGCAGCAGATCGGAATTTCTCTATCCCGCCGTGAGGCCTGACATCTTCAATGCTGTAGCCGAGGGGAGCTTCGTATTGTAAGGAGGAACTACTACTGGATTTCTTACCACCTTTTGACTCCATTACAACATTCAATTGGTCTGCAATCATGAACATTGATAGAGGTCATTTAGCCAAGATAAAAAATTGTACAAAACATATGCTGATAAGATAATACGAAGAAGCAGTATATGTGAAAAATAGAAACACGTATGAGGAAGAACAATGGGATAGAGATAGAAGACCATATATCTAGCTAAAAGATGAATAATAGTAGGAAACAAACCAGAAAGAAGGGAAATCCGTTCTAAAGGGCAGGCGACGCAGAGATTTGAAATAGGTATAAAGTTATGAAAACCAACCATGTAAGAGGAAAACAACAGAACGAATCTCATTTTCCATGAAATCTTGTTTATGTAATGGTTATAATGATCTACGAAGAGAAATTTCTTGAAGAAAAAGAAACCCATCTTTCCCAGATATGAGAATATCTCAAAATCAGAAAAAGAAGAACATAAACCCAATAATGGACACAATTACAAAAACCCAAATTCATAAATAACTAAGAAACCTATTCTACACAAGGGTTCCTCATATTTCAATTCCTAAACAATGATAAATCAGAAAACAGAATATCATATAAAAAGAACCAAAGATGGAAAAGTGATTTTACGTTAAAGAGACAAAAACCCAAACACAAAAACCAACAACAAATTAATCCACGCATGTATTCCTCATATTTAAATCCTGGAAAACAAAAACAAACCATAGAACAGGAAGCAGAGGGAGATTTAGAAGAGATCTTACGTTCCCCACAAATAAAATTTTCCAGCAAACCAGAAAATCCCAGAGTCTGAAACCCTTGTTCCTTTCAGAATAATCTCGTTCCAATCTTCAAACGAAATCGCAACAGCAGGGGTCCAAAAGAAACGAGAGGCGCAGAGAAAAAGAGCCCTTGAGAAGTGCAGAGACAGGAAGGAAAGGGAAGGCACGGGGGGTATTTATAATTGTATACACAAAAGGCCAGAGAAGCGTCTAAGTCGTCTGATAACAAGAGAAAGAGTCCACGGGCGGCGGGCTTCTTCGTGGATGCGTCTGACTCTCTCCGAGGAAAATCCGGGAAGGATCCCTCTATTTATGGACTCTTATTTGTTGCCTTTACCAATTGGTTTTGCTTTCAAGTCTCTACTTATTATTTTTTCCTTTTAATACATAGCCTTAGCCTCTCATTCGTGGTCCAGCTGTTAGTTACTCGAAACCCTAATTTTACGTTGTTTCACAGAAAGGGCCCTATTTGATGCCTTGGAATTGGATTCGCCTTGGGAGAAACGCTTTCTTTCTCTTTTGCAATGCATTTTATCTTGTCATGGGTGCGAGATTTCGTTTCTCGGTAATCTATAGGACGCTTCTGGCATTATCTTTGGAAGATTGCGCTTCTCGGGGGATGGGTCTCTAAACGAGGAAATAAATTTATTTAAATTAAATTTTGTAATGACGAGAAGGCCCTTCAGTATGTGGGGTATTTTCGGTCATTTGATAGAGTTGTATTTATATAAGAGAGCTACTGTAGCTGTATATAACTCAGAAGGGAGTCATCTGTGCCAACTGTGTTGTTTGCGCGTGTACATCAGTACACCGGCAAGAGTGAATGTGGATATGGAGTGTGGTAATCATCCTCGGTTTTCCAAAGTCATACGCCAAAACCGAAACATCTCCTCTCACGAAACCAACCACTGTTACTCTACTCTGGGAGTAGACAGGTTATAGCCTGAATTTGGAGAAAAGGAAGGTTGAGAAACTTCAACTTACTGAGCGGTTAAGGTTACTCAATGCATTGATTATCTATGATGCGGTCTAGAAGATAAACGGTGATTGTCCATAAGTAGGGCCCCATGTAATATGTGCACTGATCTTGATGCACAACCAACATTTCTACAAGCAGTCAACAATTAGATGTTCTGGACGTTGCTGGTAGAGGCAACTACTTGAATGAAGGAAAAGAAGAAAAGCATGCAAATCTGACAGTTAGGATCTTCAACTACTCACAAGACCAGGGACCCACTACTCATATGCTGCCAAAGGCCATGTTTGATTATGAATTTCACGAGTACATTAGCATCTTCAGATAGAGTTACGGTCCTACTAAATTTAGGGAACAGGGGCCAATATTTTAATTATGCATGTCATGAGTACACTAATAATGTTATGAGTTGCTTCCCTTAGAGTCGACTAGGCAGCCACTCCTAACGATCTACTTCAGAGACAGAATCAGAGTCACTTGTTTTCGTGTCGAAAGCCGCCTAGCGCTGATAACATGGCGCGTGTCTTTGTTAATATTTGGTAGTTTTTCTTTGCTGGAGAGAGTTTAAGTAGATTTTGAAATTAGGGTATAGCTTTTAGTTGGTTTGTTTCGTAACTCTTCTCCGTAAGAAGGGGAAAGAAAAACAAAAGGTCACTTGTTTATTGTATTAGAAATTCCCACGTATTGATAGATCAAAATGCTTTGAGATCAATCCTCAACCTCAGTTTAATCGCAATAACCATGATCAGGACTTATGTTCCACTGACCAGATCAACGCACCTAATAACGTCCAAGCCCGTCATGGTTTTGGAACTATAAAATGGCACATCTTTCTAGTATCTTTAATAGGCAAGCGAGTTTTCATGAATAACCCTAAACTAACAAGTGATTGAAACCTCTGACCTAGCACAAGATCTTTCCTTTTTGCGTCACTCTGGTAGAAGGCTAAGGGTCATGATTTTTGTTGTTAATCTCAATTTGCATGGCAGAAGCTATTCTTGCAATAGCAAATGGAGTTCAATCCTAATACCAAGAGTCAAGATCTTTGTTGTTAATATCAATCTAGATCATGAAAGATATTCTTACAATCACAATCATCACCATCAACAAGACCTTATTCCAATTAGGGGTCAGTCACGTGAATCTTGTTCTTTCATTCCCCTTTATTAAGTATCATAGCTTCTTATAGTTTGAGTAGCACCTGCCGATCACAGAGAACTTCAAAGGCACATCTTCATTTGTTCCAACTGGCTTGAATTCTATAGGAAACCTTTCTCTCAGTCTTTCCACTCTCATGAATCATCGATCATAAGTACCGAAAGTGGCTTTTACTGGGACTTTTTGTTATCAATCTTTTCTAGTGCTTTACTTCTATTCTACTCCTTGCTAAAATTGCATTCGATACACTCCCTCTTAGTTCAGCTGATTTTAAATTGTTTAAATCCTAATGCTTTTCTCCATAACTCTAACTTATGTTTATGCCCTTTCTTGTATAATCAATTAAAACCATATCATCTACAAATAGCGTACACCAAAGAATCTTCTCATGAAAATGTTTTGTTAACTCATTCGTAACTTAAGCAAAAAGTTACAGACTTAATGCCAATCCTTAGTGCAATCCTAAAGTCTCTTTAAATATGTCTATATGCCACAGCAAAACACTTTTATACTTAACAACCATAATATTAACTCTTTACGGACTCTGTCATAAGTTTTTTCTACGTCAATAAAGACCATGTGAAGGTCATTCCTTCTCTTTCTATATTTCTCTATTAATTGTCTAAATAGGAAGATAACTTCCATAATAAACCTCTCAAGTATGAAACAAAATTAGTTTTTTGATACACTTGTCTCGTGCCATAACATCTTTTCTATCACTGTTTCAAAATTTTCATAATATGAATTGCAAGTCGAGTTCAATCCTAATAATAGATTTTGGGTCCCACGTGGGAAAATTGTGGTGTTAATATTTCTTATCTTGTGGACCATCCTAATCCAATCATATGGTCCCAGTTCCACGCCCAATAAATACTCTGCCCAAAGAACTACAAAATCGGTGTGAGATGGATTTCATAATACATCCCAAGGGTGAGGTGAATGTTAACAGGCTGTATATAGGAGGGTAACATACGTGTTACACATTGCGCCCAAAGATGGCTAATATAGGAGGGTAACAGCTCCCATTGTTTTAACATTTTCTTGGTTTCGTGTAGATCACTCGGAATTTGAGGAGTTAACCCAACACACTACTCCTGTCCGGTAGTGCTATCGGTGCAACTAATGACCTACCTTTGACACCTAGACAAGTTAGGAGGTGGCCCTTTGACTGCACCATCCATGTTTGCATATAAGAACACGAAAACATTGTTTATTCTAGCGGCATTTCTCTTACATTGAACTATTCAAAGGTGGGCCCAATTACCAAAAACTTGATAGTCAAAATTTTCACTTACTGACCCCGAATGTGACTGGTTATTACAAAGAGAATAAAATAATGCTACTCAATTAAGATAAATGATCTAGATTTAACCACTTGTATGATTGCCAACAAACAAGTTATCTAACTATTGTCATAGAAACTATATGGTCCGCTCATTCATCTAAAATGCGACAAACGCGATGACCCATGCATTGCCAGGAAGGAGCACGAAAGTGTGGTTGAATCCTTTCAACTTCGGCGGGAAGGTAGGCCGTAAACCTAAAATGTCGACAGACTTCAGACTTTTAAGACTCAAAGATAACACGGTTGCCGACAAGTCTCCCACGATGGCTGGCTTTTGCACTTACGTATCCTTCTTTAATTTCAAGATGCTAATTTCATTTAAGTCGATGAGATTTTCGTTCATTTGGTGATGTTAAGAACGGGTGATCCTGTCGTTGATCCTTTCTTAAACGATTTTGAAAAAGTGAAAGGTATGTGCCAGAATTTCATGTGATAATGGATGTATGGTGGTCAGCAATTTTTGCTTTTTTACAAGTGAAGAATTACAAAACAAATCAGTAACACACATTCATTCACATACTCTTAATTCTGATCCCAGGCTAAAGGAGAGAGATACCAATTTGAACCTGGGACCAAACATAATTTAGAAGAGATAGCACCTGGCCATGCATTGCCAGCTCGGCTAGGCATTTGCTGGCTGGTGATCTAATTTTTGTTTATATAAAAAGGCTACAATTGAAACCATTCAAAAGGACAGTGCTTATTGATCAGTAAAGTATGCCCAAAATGACTACGGGTCCCAAATGGCTGTCCGCATGATTAACTAGAACAAGATTGGATCCGACATAAAAGGGTATGCCCAATCGAAATATCCGCAATGTCTAGTCAAACGTAATTTGACCATTAGACGTGGACTATTCGTTCCCTGTTGCTTAACGAGTCTTCTCTCGGGCCACTGCTTACTCAATATAAGGTCCACTATGTTAAGAATTCATTGCGTAGAGCTTTCATATGTTAACATAGCATAAGTTGTCCTCCCATCTCAAGCCTTACCCATTAATTACTTTTAGTTAGAATTGTTCCATGGACGTGATTTTTCAGATGTTATTTAAACAAGTAAGGGTGAACAAGATGAATGATGTAGATATTTTATAATAAATAGCCAAGGTTGTTTTCTTCGCTTGCTTTTCATGGAGGCATGCCTTAGTTTATCGTTTCTCCTAAGATAAAAGAGAAAAGAAAAATTTATTAGATATCACTATCAAGTATCAGCTCAAATAATGTTTTTGAAAAAACATTTAAAAAAAATAAAGATCTAATAATCACAATTTTATGGTGTCCACAGTTGCATGATCCGACAAGTTCATCTCTTTGCTCGATCTTTGGATATATTATGGATCAAAAAGCTTCTCGATTCTTGATTCTATCTAGATCAACATGATCCTAAAGCCATCAAGCCACAACATCATACGCAACCATTCAAGAAGCCTCAAAATAAAGTCATTTTTCAAAAATGACTTCTAAAGTCCATGTTTTTAAAGGACTTTCCCAAAAACAACTTCAAAATCTCCTAATTTACTTTAGCAGGTATAATTTTTTTTCATGGAAAAAGATTTTAAAACTTGTTTTTAAAAAATACAACTTTAAAAATGACCGCATTTTTAAAGTCATGTTGTGGAAATGACTTTAAAAGTATGTACTCTTAAAAGTGTGTACTATTAAAGTCGTTTTCTAAAACTGACTTTAAAAGTAGTACTTTGTTATAAGAATTTTGACATCGCCTTTTGGATTTCTGGTTTCAAATGTCTTCATCTATACACAAGCTGTAAATCATATAGGTTGATTTTGTTGTGGCTATCTTCAACCAAAATCAACTGTGAATTGAAATTATATGTAGATATATTCCTAATTGATATCAATTTGAGTGTTGGTTAGTATCTCCTTGTTTGTCTCATATATATATATATATATATATATTCTACATGCATGGTTACGGTTAGAAACTTCCCTTTTTAAATTTAAATTTCTTTTTGAATTTATCAGTTATGTTGTGCATCTTTCTTCATTGTTAATTGAAAATTTCTACATGTGTGCGTGTAATTTAGTTTTTTCAAATACTTGTAGTTCTTGTATACCTATTGTTTGGTAAATTACCTAACTGAGATTTTCATGTCTAACAAGTCTTTGCACACATATTAGCTTCAATTTATTGAAAAAATTGACAAATATGCTTGAATGATTGCAACAAGAACATCAAAAGAGAATGAGGAAGGAATGAAAAAGTTTATAGAGTTCGCACTTAGGGCAGGTGGTGATCGTAATCACATGCGTTGTCCATGCTCGAAATGTGGAAACTTGGAAAAAGTAAGTTCAGGGATGTTGAGAAAACACTTGTGCTTTAATGGAAATAATGAAAGCTATCACCCATGGATTTGGCATGGAGAAGAACTTCTACATGGGTGGCCTTAACAATGGAGGAAGATTTGAAGATACTATAGGAAGTTTTGTATATAATGCAGTTGCAGCGATGTTTTGAGATGCATGTGATGACTTCTAAGATGACCCTGAACTATTTCAGAACACATTAGAAGAAGACGATGAGTTATTGTACCTTGAGTGTAAAGATTATACCAAGTTAAACAGTGATAGAACTCAACATGAAATGGATATTTGGTTTTTCGAATCAAGATTTTATAGAAGTCTTGAAAGTAATGAGTAATATACTACTGAAGGATAATAAATTAGTGAGGTCCATATGGGAGGCTAAAAAAACCTTAGATGCACTTGGGCTAAAGTACAAGAAGATATATATATATATATATATATATATATATATGCCCCAATGGATCAATCTTGTACAAAAAGGAGTACAAGGATAAAACTATCCCAACTTTGACAATCAAGATGGAAGATAAAGAAGAATTCAATTGAGAAAGTGACAGATGTTCCCACAAAGTTCCTATGATATTTCTCCCCTCTTCCATAGTTCAAAATAATATCCCATATTACAGAAACAATGAAGAATTTAGTATGGCATATCGAGTAGAGAGTAGCTGACAACTTTTCATACCAGCCAGTTGATAGCCCAGCATGGAAGATGGAAGATAAAGAAGAATTCAATTGAGAAAGTGACAGACGCTCCTACAAAGTTCCTATCATATTTCTCCCCTATTCCATAGTTCAAAATAATGTCCTATATTACAGAAACAATGAAGAATTTAGTATGGCATGTCGAGAAGAGAGTAGTTGACAACTTTTCATGCCATTCAGTTGATAACCCAGCATGGAAGCTAGTAAACTACATGTGGCCTAACTTTGGGCAAGAACCTAGAAACTTTTGACTTGCATTATCTGTAGATGGGATTATTCCTCATGGTTCTATGAGCAACAGGCATAGTTGTTGGCCGATTATATTGGTTTGGTACCATCTCCCACTGTTTCTATGCATGAAGAGGAAGTTTATGATGTTAATTATACTGATATTGGGTCCTAAGTAACCAAGGAATGACATTGATGTGTACTTAGCTCCCTTGATTGATGATCTTGAGACATTATGATATGTGGGTGTTAAAGATTATGAAACAAAGAAGAAAGAGTCATTTTCCCTAAAAGCTATACTATTGTGGATAATAAGCGCCTTCCCCTCGTATGGTAATTTGTCTAAATACATTGTGAAGGGATACAATGCTTATCCTATCTGTATTGACCAAGCATGTGCTGTATGACTTAAATATGGTAGGAAAATTACATTCTGTGGCCATAGAAGATGGTTGCGCAGAGACCATCTATACCATTTTAGGAAGGGAGAATTCAATGGTAGTGTAGAGATAAGGACACCTCCAAAGATATTGACAGGAAGACAAGTATTAGAATAGGTTAGATACCTTAATGTCTTGTGGGAAAAGAAGATCAAAGCAAGTAAAGGTGTAGGTAAAAGCAACTCGAGAAGTTGTTGGAAGAAGAAGTCAATATTCTTTCAACATGTGTACTAGAAATCACTACATTTGTGCCATATGCTTGATGTCATGCACATTGAGAAGATGTGTGCAAAAGCTTGACTAGTACCTTGCTTGACATCTTAGGAAAAACAAAGGATGGACTTATAGCTCAAATGGATCTTATGAAGCTAGGTTTGATGAGAGTAGTCGAGGAACATACCTTCGAATTATATGCTTGATAGAGAGGAAAGAAGAATAGTGTGTAAATCCTTGTCTGAGCTCAAAGTCCCAGATGACTACTCTTCAAACTTTAGAAACATTATCTTCATGGAAGATCTGAAAGTGTTAGTGATGAAGTCTCATGATTGCCATGCATTGATGCAATAACTCTTGCATGTAATAATACATTTGGTGTTGCTGAATAAAGTTAGAAGATATATTACAAAATTATGTTACTTCTTTAATGCTTTATGCAAGAAGATGGTGGATGTTTCAAAATTATAAGAAATTCAAGAACATTTAGTGACAAATTTATGTGAGCTTGAGACAATCTTCTCACCATCCTTCTTTCATATCATGGTACACTTAACAGTGCACCTCCTTGATGAGGTCAAACTGTGGATTAATTTACTTGCTGTGGATGTACCCTTTTGAGAGGTACATGAAAATTTTAAAAGGGCATGTAAGAAATCACAACCCCCTAGAGGGGTGTATAGTTGAGTGTTATATTGTGGAGGAATTAGTGGAGTCTTGTACATAGTACTTATTAGGAGTGGGTATAGTTGGAATCCCACTACAAAGAATGGGACCAGGCTCAACTTCATGTGTTGTGAAATATTGATGAAGTCTAGCCATACATTGAGTAAGTTGATCATTCACTTTGTAAAAATTAATTGTTAATTGTTATATTTTTCTTTAATCTTTCAATTAATTTGGTGTGTGTTAATTATTATATTTCTTTGATATCTCAATTAATTTGGGGTTTGTATAGTAAGCACATGGATGTCCTCAAAGAAAAGAACCCAAGTTATGCAAAGAAACAAAAGTGGCTGCAATTTGAGCACTATCATACTTTCAATACTTAGCTCCATCAAAAGGTAACATGAATAAATTCACACTTCTCTAAATTGATTATGTATATGTAATCCTACTTAATATATACATATTTCAAGATTAATGAGAAATTCCAAGCAATAATATATTGGAATCCTTGTGCTGGATGGCGATGAGACCACAACTAGAAGTAATAAAATATGCTAGATTTGCCATCAATGGTTATCATTTTTACACAAAAGACTGTTATAATTCAAGAGTGCAACTAAGTAGTGGGGTCAGCTTAGTTTCCAATGTTACATTCTTTTCCAATTCAAAGGATAACAAGCCAATAATGGTTAATGATACTTATTATGGGGATAAAAGAGAGATATGGGCCTTGGATTATACTTGTAGATTTGTTGTTGTATTTAAATACAATTGGGTAGAACACAACAAAGACAACATCAAAACTAATGCCCTTGGATTGACATTGGTTGACCTCAACAAGATCAGTTATAAAAATGACTAGTTTATTTTGGCATCTCAAGTGAAACACATATTTTATGTGCAAAATGGACATGATAAGAGATGTTCAACTATTTTATCATCCTGTTAGAGGGATTTTTATGATGAAGACAACCTAGGTTATACTGTAATAGATTACCCTTGTATTACCCAAATGATTGCATTGGTTGAAGTATTTGATGAGAATGAGGATTATGTGCATGATAATGGTGAGGAGGGTGCTTGGATTGACATCAATATATGAGGGGCCTATATAGATTGTATTAATGAGATAAAATAATTCTAGATTAGCTCTTTGATTATTTCCTTTAACATGTGTTATATGGATTGTATCAGTGATTGAGGAGTTGTTTGAAAAATAACTTCTTTCATATATGCTTCTATTTATTATGTACATGATGCATGATTCAACACTAGTTTCGATGAAATATTATCTAGTGCCACATAGTAAAAGGGGCATTTAAAGTTAGGTAGAAAAAATGACTTTAAAAGTCTAACTTGTAAAGTCATTTTCTGAAAACGACTTCAAAAGTTGAACTTGGGAATTCATTTTCAGAAAATGACTTTAAAAGTTGGACTTTTGAAGTCATTTTTTTTCTAAACAACTTTAAAAGTCCATTTTCCTTTATAAAGGGCCAAAGTTGTTTCATTTTTTCTTGTATCCCCTATCCACATTTTTCATCTTACGGGAGGCATGACGGCCTCATTTGGTTCTTTTCTCTCTCTCTCTCTTGTTCCCCTTCTTGCTTTGCTTTTTGAATGTTTTGAACATTTGTGATGAAAAAGATGATAAGAATACTAAAATATCTTTTTATCATCCTTTACTTTCTTGTTACTAACTCTTCGATCTATTTGCATTTTGTAAATGAAATGGATTTTATCACTGCCAATGATGGGGTTAAGAAGTTTCTTAGATTGTCATGATTCTGGAAAAAATTGTACGATTAATTACAAACAACAACTATTTCTCTCTCTAACCCTCACTATTGGAGAAAAGGAGAACCTTATTCTTCGTGGTTCTCAACTAAAATTAGGTTTTGATGAAGAGAAATGGTTCCATCAAGTTGGCCAAGAAAGTTGTAACTTGAAGCTTTAGCATCCTTCTCCCCCTTAGAGAGTAGTGTGAGCTGAATACTAAGAGGCCAGATCTTGATCAAATAGTTTCAGATTAGCTCTTTGATATATGTAATACAAGAATGATAAATGAAGAGTGATTTAAAAAATACTTGAATTTCCTTGTTCTTATATTTGTTTATATATGCACTAGAATGCGTGAGTGAATGATGAATTTTATGTATAGCCCTAGTCTGTATTATCACATCTAGAATTCTTTACAGATGAAGAGATGTCAAAAGGGCTTATGATTTCCCAAAAAAATCCTCCTCCATTTATATGTAATCACTGGTTTTTCAAGAGAATATATATTTATATATGTTTCTAAATTCGTTATGAAAAAATGACTTCAAAATAATAATTTTTTAAAGTCATTTTGAAGATAATGACTCTAAAAAATAGGTTTTTAAAGTTGATGGGGGAAAATACGACTTTAGAAAAGCATGTTTTTAAAGTCATTGTGAAAAAATAACTTCAAAAACTAGTTTTTAAAGTCATTCTAAAAAAATGACTTCAAAATTGGCTTTTAAAGTTGTTCCACAATTTTTTTTCTTTCAAAAACATGCTTTTAAAGTTGTTTAAAGAAAATAGCTTCGAAAACTACTTTTTAAAGTTGTTTTTTCATGACTTCAAAATTCTCTAGTTTATAACATCAAAATTTTTGTTCATTCAACTAGTTTCCTTTTCCATTGTTGTCATTTGTAGTTTCGCTATATTGTTTCTCCCTCAATCGGTGTTGCTCCCCATCGAAAAGTATGCAATCTTCACCTACACATGTAAGGTACTCTCTCTCTCTCTCTCTCTCTCTCTCTCTCTCTCTCTCTCTCTCTCTCTCTCTCTCTCTCTCTCTCTCTCTCTCTCTCTCTCTCTCTCTCTCTCTCTCTCTCTCTCTCTCTCTCCTTGCATGGTAGTCTGTTGGCCCCCACAAACATTTCCTCCTGACATCCCTCCCTTCCTCCCTCTGCCCTACGCAGTCACTGGCTAGCCCCCATCAATTGCTCAAGCATCCCCTCCCTCCCTCCATTTGCACTACAAGGTCACTACCTGCCTTGACCGATTGTGTGTGCATCCCCTCCCTCTGTTTGCACTACGTGGTTACTACTAGCCTCGACCGACTGCGCATGCATCCCCTCCCTCTCTCCTTCCATCTACCATGAGTGGTCTCGCTTGTCCTATCAATTGCATGCACATCCCCTCCCTCTTTCCCTCCATGTTGGCTAAAAGTTCCTTTTAGAAGCTCTTATGGATCTGGACCTTGTTGTGCTATCTAAATGAATTCTATCAAAGTTGGTTTGTTCATAAGAATCCTAAAGAAAAGCTTCTCCTTTCCTCCTCACTTAGATTTATGATTCATTGATTCATTTGCATGGATTCTCACCTCTAGGTGCAAGGCATGAAAATTGTAGATATATAACTATTGTTCGCTCACTAAAAAACACATGATTTATGGATTTTTCATGGATTGATATATACATAGATCTATAGGAAGTTTACTTGGCTATGTTTTTAGTTGAAAAACACATGGTTTATGGACTGCTGTATACATAGATATATAGCAGGTTTACTTGGCTATGTTTCCAGTCAAAATACGTGATTTATGGACTATTATATAATAGATCTATAGTAGGTTTACTTAGCTATGTTTTCAATAAAAATACATGGTTTATGGATTGTTATATACATAAATTTATAGCAAGTTTAATTGTCTATGTTTTTAGTGAAACAAAAAACATAGTTTATGGACCACTATATATAGATCTATAGTGGGTTTACTTGCATATGTTTTCAATGAAAACGACATGGTTTATGGACTGTTCATGGATTGTCATATAGATAGATCTATAACAAGTTTACTTGGCTATATTTTCAGTGAAAACCACATGGTTTATGTATTGCTTATTGGATAATATATACATAGATTTATAGAAAGTTTACTTGGCTATGTTTTCACTAAAAAACACATGATTTATGGACTGTTCATGGATTTATATATACATAGATCTATAGGAAGTTTACTTGGCTATGTTTTTAGTGAAAAAAACATGGTTTATGGACTACTATATACATAGATGCATAACAAGTTTACTAGGCTATGTTTCTAGTGAAAATATATGGTTTATGGACTATTATATAATAGATCTGTAGCAAGTTTACTTAGCTATGATCTATAGTAGGTTTACTTGACTATATTTTTAGTAAAAAAAATGGTTTATGGGCTGTTATATATATAGATCTATTGCAATTTTACTTGGCAATGTTTTCAATAAAAAACATATGATTTATGGACTATTATATACTTAGATTTATACCAGGTTTACTTTGCAATATTTTATATGAAAAATACTTAGTTTATGGACTACTCGTGGACTCCTATATTGATATATTTATAGTAGGTTTACTGGGCTATATTTTCAATGAAAAACACATGCTTTATGGAGTGCCTTTGGACTACTATCATGCATGAAAGATATCTAAAGTTTTGGAGTATTCTTTGATAAAAAAAAAAAGCATTTAACAACTAGTTTTTGGACTATTAATATACTTAGAGTATGGCTGAATAATTTTGGACTACATTAGGATTTAAAAGACATTTTTTGGATGTGTTATGGACTGTTATGTGTTGGAGAGTTACATTTAATCATTTGACTTATGTTTTATCTAAAAATAGCATGTTTTAAGCATTTTTTTGGACTATTTGTGGATTGCTATTCTTGAATTTTGACATTTACATGGTAGGCTATTGATCCTAAGGACATTATGTAAAAAGGTTAGAAAGTAATGTTTCTTTTTCTTGCTATTTAGGATATATTTATGCTATATTTGAAACTAATAAAGGTTAAAAACTTTCAATCATTTACATTGCAATGTATCTCTACTATAACTTAAATAGTTGAAAGGCATAATTAAATGCCCTAACTTTTCTTCATTATTACCTTTACTTCTTTAAAATCTTGATTTATCTCATAGTATTCATAGAAAGTGATTGTTGTTTTTAGCTTAGAGTTTGTTTCTATAATTCTTGTAATGAAATGTGCATGAGATTTAACATACTAATCATTTCCTTATTGGAATTAGAAAGTTTCCTTAATATTTTATTGTTGGTGAGTTTTACATTTACATGCTCTTGTATTATTTATCTTGTACTCAAAAAAGCAAGTTTCTTATGCTTTGTTCTACTTTTGATTTCATTGTTCTGATATCATTATGCTCTCCTTTGCAGTAAAGATGGAACCTGAGCAACATCGAAATGAAGAATATATGAACAATATCAAGAGCATGAAGAACATGTCAACCTTAGCAGTAGTCAAAAGAGAAGTTAGAGGGCAAATGACGATGGAAAAGGTTATTAAGAGAAAGTTGAAGGGAGTTAAAGAAGTTATACAATACAATAGTGAGGAACATGAGATATGTTAGTGTAGCAGCTTTCTTTGTCCACTATAAGAAGCACGGTGCCTGTCACATTTGATGATTGGAGATGTGTTCCACAATCAATAAAAGATTTAATAAGGGAGATGGTGAAGGTACGTAAAAGTATTATGTATTATATAGTATATAACATACTTTATCTTCTTATTTTCAAAATATAGTAATGTTCTTGTAGACTGCCTTTGAGCTACCTGAACATAAGAAGACACGTGCTTTGTAAGAAGCTAGTGAGCAATGGAGAAAATGAAAGAACTACTTTGTTCATAATTACATAGATCCATATGTCAATGATCCATCAAGGCTATATATAGTGCTTGCCATTTATTCTTAGGTTATTGACCAGGATGTGTTGAATGTGTTTGTAAAGGACTGTACATCCTCTAAATTTGAGGTATGTGAAAATGATGTTTCATTTAACTAAGTATACGTAACAACCAATTATTGCACTTGATTATGTATGTACAAATGTCTAGGTAAAGAGAGCAAGAGGAAGAAGGGTGCGTAAAACTCATATGCAGCATCTAGATAGGGCTATGCTAGTTTGGAAGAGTGTGAAGTAAGCATTTATTCCTTTAAAATTATACTATAGTTATATACATTTCATTACTTAACTATAGTGCCTTGCTTGACATCAAAACAAAGTTGGGACTATGGATCCCATTGACCACACCATCCTTTGGAAGATGCTCATTTAGTGGGCCATAATGCCTAAACATTCACAGATGAAGCTACTGCACAAGTTGCTTCTCACATAATAAGCAGTTTCATCTTATACACTTGACTACCTTCAATTTTACACAATTAAATAAATAAATTGATCATTTCCTTCTAATTAAATTTTACAATATACTCTTACCCATGAAAGCATGAGTACAAGAACTCTAAGCAACACTGCTATGAACGATGACATCCTGTATAGGGCTATGGGTAAGAAGGACCACCCTAATTGAGTGAGGGGCATAGGGCATGGTATTATTCCTTCCAGATTCTTTGGTAAAAGAACACCTACAAAAGAAGATTCGAAGGCCTACAATGACTTGTGTGAGAGGATAAAAACAAATATACTTAACCAGCTATGTGACAAGGTTCTGGTGATAGTTTCAACATCCCTTCTATTAGATCTTTGTACCATCCCTGTACCTCCATCACATGCTAGTTGTAATTCTCCTACTGAAGAACATTTTGAAGAAGGAGAACCTATGTCCTTCGAGACAAAAAATCCAGCCAAGGAGGTAGTCACTACACTAGAACTTTTTTATTGTCCTTCTGTAATTCTCCTATCTCAACCTCTTCAATGTATGATGTATTTATGATTTGCAGGTTGGTCAATGCCTATTGGCCTTGGATACCCATCAAAATGTTGCCGCAATTGGATCATGCTATGAACATGACTCAAATATTTTGTATGAGATTAGTATTCCTTGACATACTAATCATGTGTTCATTAACATGATGATAAGTATTTAATTGTGAATAAAAATCACCTAATTAGTTACCTATGTGTTACAACTTATAAGGGTAAATTAGGGTTTTTAGACCAAAATTCATAAAACATGCATTTTTGACCTAATGACTCAAAATTTTGATATTTTGTAGGTCCAAAAGCTAATTCGAGGTATGTATGTGATTAATCATATTTTTTTAGAATTTAATTAGAGGTTTTTACATTTTTTGGAAGTAAGATGGTGATCCGATGGTCGAGATCAATTGAGATAAACATCAAAGATCAAGATCAAAAGATATAGTAAAAACCTAAGATCATCGATCAAATATGAAATCAAAGGTTAATATCAAGCAATGGATGTAATTAAAGGATCCAAAGGTGGCCAAAGTGGGCTCATGAAGTAAACCATGCATTTCCACCACCTTTGCATGGGAGCCATTCAAGCCACCTTAGCTATATATAAGCCATGAGAGAAGGTGACAAGCTAAGGAACTAAAGCCACTCAAGCCAAGAGATTGTGCTATTAAGCCAAGCTAATAGAGCCATCTAAGCCAACCATGAACCCTAGCCAATGAAGCCCTCAAATTGGCCATCAAAGCCATATAAGCTAATCTAAATGGAAGGCCATGATTGGTGGAGAAGTTGAAGAATTATCCATGAGATTCTAAGGGATATTTTGAAGAGAATTAAGGAAAAATTCATGAGGATAAGTTGGCATGTGGACCAATAGGATGAGACCTTCTATTTTTTATGCTTTTCAATTATTTTCCACTTTTTTCTCACTTTCCACCTCACCCTTAGGCTGCATCACGAATTTGACTTTCCATTCAAGAGTCCTACATTCTAAGACTCCTCCACCTTCTGAAACTCCGATTCCAACCAACCTACCAATCCCAACATCCTAGGAAATCACTAAGCCAATCAAAATTTCCCACCTCATCTCACTTTCCTATCCTTTTTCCTACTTATCTCTTTCCTCCTACTTTTGTTTCTCTTTTCTATCTCATCTAACACACCTACCTTCCTTATTCAAAGGGTTTCCAATGACTTTTGAAGGGGGAGATTCCTTCCTCCCAAAAAAAGGCGTCTCCCACATAAATGCAACTCAAAGGGCAGCCACCTTTCTATCTTAAAAAACCCTAGCTAATTGATCTTAGCCATCCAATTCCTGACTTTTCATCCCCACCCTACATCTATACTATGCGACCATAGAAATTATAAGAGAAAAACTATAAAAGTCCAATAAAATGCTAAGTTGGGGGACTTTTTAATTCATAGGAAAAAGATGCATCCTTCACAAAGAGGAGTGCGTCTTCTTCCTACTCTCTCTTTTCCCTTTTGTTTGCTTGGACTTTCATCTCTTTTGGGTGTTGTTTACCATTCCAAGGTGGGGCTGCTACTTCTCCAAGTGTTCCACTCCTAGATCTTGGGTGTCGATTCTTCTTGAAGGTTCGTTTAGTCCCCTTGCTCTTCATTTCTTTTGAATGGCTTTCATTGTTGGTAGTTGTTCTTTCATTGATTTAACTTCTTTTTAGTTGTGAATTAAGATTCCAAATTGGTTTTTCCCTTGGGTGTGATAGCTAAGGGAAAGTCATTTTGAATCTAATTTCATCCCTGCTTATATATTTTGTTAGTAATTCCACTCTCATGCTTCTTTTCCAATAGTTGTTTTCTATGGTTTACATGCAACTTTCTAGAGGTTTGGATATCGATTAAGGTATATTGGGGGGTCATATTTGGATTACATCTTTGTAAAGCATGGGACGTGCTCACCTAGAGTGAAATGTACCATCTCTTTTGTAATGTTCTCTCTTTTCAATACTTGTTGATGTTGAATGAAACCTCTTTGAGTTGATGGATGATATGAGTTTTCTTATTAATGTGCTGCATGCTGATTTCATGGTAATTACTCAGCCATTCAATGAAGAACTTATGAAAACCATGCATACAACTCAAAAGAGTGAACGCATGATTTTTGTTGGGTTTTTGGTTGAAGTTAGGAAATAATGGAATGCTCCTTGGTTACTTGTAGATCATGAGTTTAATTGTTCATTAAAACAAGCATGAAGTTCATTCTCAAAGTCATGTTAAAACCATGCAAGCAACCCATGGTTGGAATGCGTGGTTTTGAGTTATTGATATCTAAGTTATTGCACTCATTTATGTTAGAAAAAGTAGTTGAGTTAGTGTTTGTTTTTTTTTTTTTCTTAATTAGTTTGTTAGCATGTTGTTAATTTTTTGCTAGTTGTTAAAGTTCACTCTCTTAATTTCCATTGCGTTCTTTAGAAGTGTCATGATTAGGAAAGTAGTTGATTAGTGTATGTTTCCTTACATTAGTTGCTTAATTTCACGTTTAGGAAAGTTGATTTAGGAAAGTTATTAAGAATTGCATTTTTGAAAAGTTTCACTTTAAGAAAGTCATTAGTTAAGAAAATCATTAAATTTAGAAAGTTTTAAATTTAGGAAAGTGTGTTTTAGGAAATTTTTTTACCTTTAGCATGTTTCTACTTTTTGCATAATTTCATGTTCATGTGATAATTTCCATTCTTAGTTTTGGTTAAAAATCTCTTAAAATTTGGCTAGGTTCTATAGTTTAAAGTGGGGACTACTAGTATCACATTTGTTCAACTCCTCATGGGATTGACCTCACTAGCATGCTATATTACAACTGATTTGTGTGCTTGCAAGTTAACTTTAAAATCACAATAAGTTTTTTATGCCATTACTGAGAGTTGCAATGTTTTGTGTAAATAGAATATACTTTAGATTCTTTTCCTTTACTCTAGGTTTAGGGTGCATTAATTTACGATTTTGAGCTATTTTTGTATTTAATTTCTATTTTCCTTATTTGACCATTATTGTTTATTTTTATGTGAGGGAAATCGGCAAAAAAGTGTAGTAATCCTGTGGGTCGTAGCTTCATCAACATAGATTAGGGTTTATTGCTTTCCTAGATTAGGATTTGACTAAAACTTGTAGTCAGGCCCATTGTAATCATAATTTTAATTTATTTAATTTTTAAATAGGTGATAATAATACATGGAAGTGTGGGATATGGTGGCCCACATTTGATCATCATCGGACCCCACACTATGAGAAATCCTCACCCAAATTTTAATTTTTAGGATAAAATGCATTTAGTGTAATTTTGGATTTTGATGGTAGTATAATTCATAAAGATTAGGGTAAAAAATTTGTAGCCATTGCATAGTTCTTAGAATTGTTGCATTAGTTCAAGCACCTATTTAACAAAGGTCAGCCTGAGCTTAGCTGTAACTAAACAATATGCTGCATGGTTATAGTGTCTCGTCTATTAAGGTGCTTGACTATTTGTTAAGTAGCACATAGGTAGCCATTAGTTTGCTTTTGTTTTGCATTACATGTTACTGCTTTATGCTAGAATGTAATTAATGCTAATGAGGGACCCATAAGAACCCTTAGTGGATGAGGATTGGATTTCATCACCAGCTCCTTGGCCCACTTAGGAATCAATCAACATCCTTGTATGTCATGATCCCAACCCTTCAACTTTAATTTTTAAGATCAAGTACAAAGAGACTTAAGGTATTGAGCCCATAGGACCCATTTAGAAGGACACAATCTATTATCACTCCAATGGCTTCTGAGAACTGAGATTATGTGGGTGTCTTAATATCCAAGTGATTTTCCCATGTCTTTCATTGTAAATGCCTTCTGACATGATAATTATATTAACCACTTTTGAGTAGAACCTAATTGGTAAGCAGTAGTCAAATCCAGATAAGATGAGGAGCTATTTAGATCTAGGTCTAAGAAGCTATCACTTATGCACTCATAAAAGATAATTAAGACACTACTCAATTAATTATTATTAGGATTTGATTGCTCATCACTTAGAGTTCGAGTTAGCATATAGTTAGGACATTTAGATTAGGATAGTTTTTGCAAGGGCATCAATCTTAGAACTTATAGTTACACCATTTGACCCAAATATTCAATGCAACCTTAGACAAGGGGAAAGAAACTAAGTTCTTGTCCTCATGGCCAAACCACTAGTATAAGTTGAGCAAAAGCTATTAGAGTTTTTCATATGCCATTACAAGTCAACACCCTATCTTGCATATGTCTACCCTCAACAAACACAGACCATTTTGAATAAAAGCTAGGAGTTATCTAATTACTCCCCACCTTTATGGTAGAGACCAAGAAGACCCTTACCTACATATAAGGAGTTCCTTGATATTTGCACTACATTTGGGTTTCAAAATTTTTTAGATGATGTTATTAGGCTTAGGCTATTCCCCTTCTCACTCAAGGATAAAGCTAAGTCATGGGTTAATTCATTAGAGGTAGGTTCCATAAATACATGGGAACAATTGTCTGGGAAGCTTTGAATAAGTTCTTCCTCATTCACAAAACAAATGCCCTTCATTGTAAATTTATCAATTTTCAACAAAGGGATGATGAACAATATTACGAATGGTGGGAGCACTAGAATGAATTATTGGAGAAATGCCCTTATCATGGATTTAAGAAATGGCAGCAGGTCCAATACTTCTATGAGGCATTAACGCCTCAAAAAAAGACACATGGTAGATGCAATGAGTGGAGGTGCCCTCAAATTAAAAGATGAGAGTGAGTCTTGAGAGTTCTTTCAAACATTAGCAAATAATTCCCAGCAATGAGATTACTACAATAGAAGAGACAGAGTCAATCAGCTTCCAAAGAAAGGAGGTTTATATGAGATAGGAGTGCATATAGATCTATCTCGTAAACTTGACTCTGTACTAAAGAGAATGGACAAATATGATGGGAGAGCGGATAAGCTTGAAACTATGTTTTAGTCCTTCATGGCTGCCACATCTCTTAAACCTCTACAAGAGATTTGTGCTCTTTGTTCCAACCTAGCCCATATGACTACATCTTTTCCATCAAATAGAGTGCTCAATGACTATCTAGTTGAACAAGCCAATGCATTGAATGCATATCACAATCCTAACAACAACCCATATTCTAAGACCTATAATCCTGAATGGGCTATACATCCAAACATTTCTTGATCAAAGAATAACTACTAGGGGGGACGAACTGTGAACCCCCTACCGAAAAATTTCCTCCTATAGTTATAGTTCCTTAGTAGCCTCCTAGCTTCCAATAACCATAAGAACCAAAGAGACTATCTTTAGAGGAAAAGATTCAGAGCATGTTTGGAAAAAAAAATGAAGACACAAAAAAGGTCTCTGAACCAATTGTAGAATATCAATTATCAAGCCATAGCTAAGCTAGAGATGTACGTTAGCTAATTATCAGCTGAACTACATAATAGAGGAAAGGGTCAGTTCCCTAATTAACTCATCCATAACCTAAGGGCCAATTTGAGATAGGGTCAATTTCTCAAAACCTTAACCCACATGAGCATGCCAAATCTATAACCACCCATAGGAACAATCATCAAATTGAAAACAAGGTAGGGAAGGCTAAGGAAAGTGAAGAGGAAAAGGAGGCAACCAAAACATAGGATAAAAGATAGAAAATCCTTGTAGAGCCTATAGTGGAGATACCCTATGCGCTTAAAGCCCCATTTCCTCAATTACTGAACAAGGCTAGAAAGGGAACAAACTTCAATGAGTTAATGAATGTATTTAAACATGTCCAAATAAATATTCATTGCTTAATGTAACAAAAGATGTTCCCACCTATGCCAAGTTCTTGAAAAAGCTTTGCACTAGAAAAAGAACACTAAATGTCGAGAAAAAGGTTTTCCTCACTGAGTAGGTGAGCTCTTTGATATACCCCACCAAAGTTTAAAGACCTAGGTGTCCTACCATTTCTTGCATTATTAATGACCATGTCATAGATAGGGCACTACTTGACCTAGGGGCTAGTTGTTAACTTATTACCATACTTTGTCTATGTGCAACTAAGACTTAGTGAGTTAAAACAAACTACTACCACACTGCAATTAGCTCATAGATCTGTTAAGATACCTCATAGTTTGTTTGAAGATGTGTTGATATAGGTGGACAAGTTTTATTACCCAGTTGATTTCATTGTACTGGACACCCAGCCTATATCTAATCTTGTGGCCAAATTCCATTGATACTTGGATGTCCATTCCTAGTGATGTCCAAGGCCATTATTAACTATAGGAATGGAATAATGAAATTGGTATTAGGAAACATGAAAGTTGTGCTTAATGTCTTTAATACTGACCAACATCATTTAGATCTCCATGATTCTTGTGAGGTGAATTTAATCGAGAGTCTAATTCAAGACATTCACCCACCATCTTCCATCTTTGACCATTAAATGCTTGTCTTATGCATTTTAATGGAAATTTTGATTTAGAAGTCTATTAAGGAGTCAAACGACCTTTTAGAGGTTGCTCCAATCATGAATACTTCTAAGTGGGGCCCTTATGTGGAGTCATTTTCTCCTTTGGAGTCTGTTATTATACCCTTTCCTTAAAACTCTTACCTGACAATCTTAGATATTCTTGCCAAGGACTAGATGGAACCTTACTTGTTATAAGAGCATCATGTTTAGATAATGAACATGAGGGTAAGCTTTTAGATGATCTTAAGGAACATAAAACTGCTCTTGGGTGGGCCATAGCTGACATTAAAGGGATTAGCCCAGCCGTATGAATGCATAGGATACACCAAGAAGAAAATGCTAAACCCTCTAGGGAAAGTCAAAGATGATTGAATCCCCATATGAAGCCCCATTTAGGTTAAAGGATTGAAGCTCCCACTAATGCGAGGTTCGAAGAAGGGGCAGACCACAAGGGTCTATAGTATGTAGCCTTACCTTACATTTTTGCAAGAGGCTGTTGCATGGTAAGGCTACATACTATAGCCCCGTTTAGGTTGTACACAAGAAATTTGGGGTCATGGTAGTTAGAAATGAGGAAAATTAGTTAGTACCCACTAGCATGACCATCGGGTGAAGAGTCTGCATTGATTTTTGAAAATTGAATGTGGCCATGAAGGAGACCACTTTCCTCTACCTTTTATCAACCAAATGCTAGAGAGGTTGGACTAACATAGTTATTACTACTTTCGAAATGGATACTGTAGTTACAACCATATTCCTATAGTACCCGAGGATCAAAAGAAGACCACTTTCACCTATCCTTTTGTAAACTTCGCTTACAGATGTTTTCCTCTTAGGCTTTGCAATGCTGCTTCTACATTTCAAAGTTGTATGTGGAGCATCTTTTCTAATATGCTAGAAAGGTTTATAGAGGTGTTGATGGATGAATTCTTAGTATTTGGGTCATTTTTTATGAGTGCTTGCATCACTTAAAGTTAGTTCTTGCAAGGTGTCAGGAAAAAAAATCTAGTATTAAACTGGGAAAAGTGCCTTTTTATAGTACAAAGTGGGATAGTTTTAGGCCATATAATATCACACAATGGTATAGAGCTAGACAAGGTTAAAGTGAATTTAGTAGCCAACCTTCCCCCACCAAGGATGGTGAATGAAATTTGCTCTTTTCTAAGATAGCTGGCTAGCCCCTTTTTAATTTACTAACAAAGGAGGTTGCCTTTGACTTTTATGAGAACTATAAGAAACCATTTGAGCATCTCAAGGCTGAGTTAACCTTTGCACTCATTATTTGACCACCTAATTGGAATGTACCATTTGAGACGATGTGTAATGTGTGGATTATGCTATTGGAGCTATTTTGGGGTAGTGCAATGATAAACTCCCTCATGTGATATATTACGTTAGTAAAACACTAAGTGGTGTGCAACTCAATTATCCAACAACTGAGAAAGAATTCTTAGATATAGTGTTCGCTCTCGATAAGTTTAGATCTTCCTTGTTAGGGTCTAAAGTTATAATGTACTCAAATCATGCAGCTTTAGAGTACCACCATTCTAAAAAGGATGCAAAACCTAGGTTGATCCATTGGATACTCCTACTATAAGAGTTTGACTTAGAAATTTGGGACAAGAAATGTTTCAAAAATGTTGTAGCATACCACTTATCTAAATTAGTGGTGGAGCACACTAGTGATAATGTGCTTATAATTGAATACTTTTAGGAAAAACAGTTACTGTACATTTTTGAGTTACCTTGGTATTGTGATATAATAAATTATCTTGTTTTAGGACAAATGCCCAATCATTGGACAAAACAAGATAAGAAAAGATTTTTTACTAAGGTGAATTACTTTACTTAGGACAACTAGTGCTTGTTTAAGTATTGTCCTAATCAAGTGATAAGGAGATGCGTACCAGATAGTGAGCATATCAAATCATCTCCTTCTATCATGATTAGGCATGTGGGAGCCATTTTAGTTTAAGAAAAATGGCTACAAAAATTTTGCAGGGTGGTTTTTACTGGCCCATCATTTTTAAGAATGCACATGCTTACTGCACAACATGTGTAAGGTGTCAACGGTTAGGAAGTCTAGGAAGGAAACATATGATGCTCTTAAACCTTATCCTTGTCATAGCATTTAATGTTTGGAGCATGGATTTCAAGGGACCCTTTCCAAATTCTTTTAAAATTTTTTACACCCTAATGGGAGTGGACTACATGTCCAAGTGGGCGGAGGTTATACCCTGCAAAACTAATGACCACAGGGTAGTGTAATATTCTTTAAGGAGAATATCTTTGCATGGGTTGGTAATCCAAGATCCTTAATAAGTGATGGGGGAAAATACTTTTCTAATAAAGTATTTGAGAATTTAATGAAAAAGTATGGTGTCAATCAAAGGATCGCTACCCCATACCACCCTCAGACTAGTGGCAAAGTAGAGGTTTTGAATAGTGAAATTAAGGGTATTCTAAAGAAGACAGCCAATCCAAGTAGCAAAGACTAGTCTATGCAACTTAATGAAGCTTTGTAGGCCTATCGCACATCTTATAAAACTACAATAGGCATGTCATCCTACTACTTGGTATATGGAAAGGCCTGCCACTGACTAGTAGAGCTAGAACAAAAGGCATATTGGGCTATTAAAAAGGTCAATTTTGACTTAGATGCTACTGGGACCCATCAAAAACTCCAACTTAATGAGTGGAAGATTTGAGAAAAGATGCATATGACTTTGCATGATTGGGACCCACCCCATTATCATGACCCACCTTAGACTTCTCCAAGATCAATTGTGGCTCATTATCCTTGCACTCATTATCACGTCTTGTTAACAACGTAAAACTTAGAGCTACCTAGGAGGCAGCCCAGTTGTTTTTCAGAACTTAGTCTTCTACATCTTTCCACATTCATATAGGGTCCTATGTTTTCAAACATTAGGGACAATGTTTCATTTAGGTTGGGAGTGTAGATATACACAGAGGTTTTATTTTTTCCTTAGTTTTCTTAAATGTTTTGAAAAAAATAAGTTTTTGAGGTATAGTTCCCTTACTATGATGAGAATTGGGTTTTCAAACTTAGCAAGTTGACTATTTTCACCTCTTAATGGGGCCTATATGATTAGTTTTGCATATTAATGATGTGTTGAAGCATTTTGTGAGGGTTAATTATTGGAAAATGTTTACACATAGCACTTCGATAAGGCTAATGGAGAGGTATGACTTAGAGACCCCAAGGAAAATTAGTGGAGTCCTATAACCTAATGAGCCTTAGAAACTATCTTCTTTCAATAGAGTTATAAGTAATTCTATAGTTTCTTTAGTGTGCATATTTTAGTGTGATCTTGTTATCCTTGTATTGATTAGATATCAAGAATAAATAGGAGTAGTAGCTTTCTTTCCAGAAATTTTTTGAATCTGATAGGCTTTAGAAAACCTAGGGAATGATATATGCCATCCATGTTTAGCTTAGAGACATAAAACCTACCCAATATAATATACCATTAGTTTAATCCTTGAGCTTATTATTAAGCCTTTTCTTCTTTAACCCTATTTACCTTAAACTAGAATAAGCCAAAAAGATAAATAACCATTATCCATTTTCAAAATGAGTAGAGTTAGTAGAAAAGATAAAAAAGAATAAAATGTCAAAGAAGTGAAAAACACAAGAAGTCATTCTTTCAAAGAAACCTTCTTTCCTGAACTTGTCCCTAGCCTACTTTTTGTCCTAGTTGAAGACCTATAGATCTTAGGTGGAACATTGCCTTTAAGAGGATATAAAAAGAATAAATTAAGGTAAAAGACCCCTACTATTCTTGGTAATGACTTCCACTCTTAAGAATCACTTTCCTTTATCTCTTTAGTACCTAAAAATTTGCTTGAACCATTAGCCTTATTAGATCTAGTCACATAATGAGAGAAATATGTTCATCCCCTTATTTGAGAGTATACTGGAGAGGATTTGAGGTAAAAAAAAATTTTCAACAGAATTTGAGCATATCTAATTAGAAGTTATGACTTACATGGCTGTACACACACATGCATCCCAAGAAATAACTAGAATAAGATGTCTTTAATGTGTGTATAATTTATAAAATTGTCAGTCCTCTCCATTAAGTTGTGAAAAAGTTAGTAAAGTGCTAATGAATGAGGATTCTTTGAGAGAGTAGGGGAATCAATCTTATGTAATTTTGTGGGTATATTCACTACAAGCCCTCATGAGGTCAAACTCGTTCACTAGGTGTAACCTATGAGTTTAAGGGCTTGTTGAATGTGCTAAATGCAATTGTGAGCACCTATGAAAGTGACACTTTGTATTTATTTTTGAACAACAATTTTCATATGTTTTGCTCGAGACTAGAAAAATTCTAGTTAGGGGGTGATAAGTGTTTAATTTTGCATAAAAATCACCTAATTAGTTACTCATGTGTTACAACTTACAGGGGTAAATTAGGATTTTTGGACCAAAATTCATAACACATGGATTTTTGGTCTAATGACTCAAAATTTTGATATTTTGTAAGTCTAGAGGCTAATTTGAGGTATGTATGTGATTAACCATATTTTTTTAGGATTTAATTAGAGGTTTTTACTTTTTGTAGGAAGTGAGATGATGATATGATGACCGAGATCGATCGGGATGAACATTGAAGATCAAGAGTAAATGATTTAGTGAAAACCTAAGATCATCAATCCAACATAAAATCAAAGGTCAATATTAAGCAATAGATGCAATTGAAGAAGCTACAGCTGGCTAAAGTGGACCCATGAAGCAAACCATGCATTTCCACCACCTTTTCATGGGAGCCATTCAAGCCACCATAGCCATATAAGCCATGAGAAATGGTGACAAGCTAAGGAATTCAAGCCACTCAAGCCAAGGGATTGAGCTATGAAGCCAAGCTAAGAGAGCCATTAAAGCTAGCTATGAAGCCTAGCTAATGAAGCCTGCAAAGTTAGCCATCAAAGTCATATAAGTTAAGCTTAATGGAAGGCCATGATTGGTGGAGAAGTTGAAGGATTATCCATGAGATTCTAGGATATTTTGAAGAGAATTAAGGGAAAATTCATTTGGCTAAGTTGGCAGGTGGACCAATAGGATGAGACTCTTCTATTTTTTATGTTTTTCATTATTTTCCCACTTTTTTCTTACTTTCTACCACACTGCTAAGATACCACAAATTTGACTTCCCATTCAAGAGCACTACCATTCTAAGACACTTCCACCTTCCTAAACTCCTATCCCAACCAACCAACGAATCTCAACTTCCTAGGAAATCGCTTAACCAATCAAATTTTCTCACCTCACCTCATCTCACTTTCCTATCCTTTTTCCTATTTATCTCTTTCCTCCCACTTTCCTTTATCTTTCTTACCTCATCCAACCCACCTACCTTCCTTATTCAAAGGGTCTCCAATGAATTTTGAAGAGGGGAGATGCCTCCCCCTAAAAAAGGGCATCTCCCACCTAAATGCAATTGAAAGGGAAACCACCTTTTTATCTTTAAATAACCATAGCTAATCCATCATCTTAGCCATCCAATTCCCCACTTTTCATCTGCACCATACATCTATCCTACGTCACCCTAGAAATTATAGGAGAAAAACTATAAATGTCCAATAAAAACCTAAGTTGGGGGACTTTTTAATTCATAAGAAAAAGATGCCTCCTTCACAAAGAGGAGGGCATCTTCTTCCTCTCTCTTTTCCCTCTTGTTTGCTTGGACTTTCATCTCTTTTGGGTGTTGTTTTCCATTCCAAGGTGGGGCTGCTACTTCTTCATGTGTTCCACGCCTAGATCTTGGGTGTTGATTCTTCTTGAAGGTTTGTTTAGTCATCTTGCTTTTCATCTCTTTTGAATAGCTTTCATTGTTGCTAGTTGTTCTTTTATTGCTTTAAGTTCTTTTTGGTTGTGAATTATGATTCTAAATTGGTTTTTCTCTTCGAGCGATAACCAAGAGAAAGTCACTTTGAATCTAATTTCATCCATGCTTAGTTATTTTGTTAGTAAATCCACTCTTATGCTTCTTTTCCAATAGTTGTTTTCTATGGTTGACATGCAACTTTCTAGAGGTTTGGATATTGATTAAGGTATATTGAGGTATCATATTTGGATTACATCTTTGTAGGCATACTCTCCTAGAGTGAAATGCACCATCTCTTTTGTAGGGTTCTCTCTTTTCAATACTTGTTGATATTGGTTGAAGCTAGGAAACGTTGGAACACTCCTTGGTTACTTGTAGATGATGAATTTAATTGCTCATTACAAGCATGAAGTTGTTATTAGTAGATTGTGAGTTTAATTGTTCATTACACCAAGCATGAAGTTCATTCTCAAAGTCATGTTGAAATCATGTGTGCAACCCATGGTTGGAATGCATGGTTTTGAGTGATTGAGATCTATGTTGATGCACTCATTTATGTGAGGAATAGTAGCTTAGTTAGTGTTTGTTTGTTGAACTTAATTATTTTGTTAGCATGTTTTAATTTGTTGTTAGTTGTTAAAGTTCATTCTCTTAATTTCTATTGCATTCTTTTGAAGTACCATGATTAGCAAAGTAGTTGATTAGTGCATGTTTCCTTACGTTAGTTGCTTAATTTCATTTTTAAGACAGTTGATTTAGGAAAGTTGTTAAGAATTGCATTTTTAGAAATTTTCACTTTAAGAAAGTCATTAGTTCAAAAAATCATAAATTTAGAAATTTTTTAATTTGGGAAAGTGTCATTTTTAGAAAGTGTGTTTTAGGAAATTTTTTACTTTTAACATGTTTCTAGTTTTTTTCATAATTTTCATGTTCTTGTTCATGTGATAATTTCCATTCTTAGTTTAGGTTAAAAATCTCTTAAATTTTGGTTAGGTTAGATAGTTTAAAGTAAGGACCACTAACATCACATTTGTTAAACTCCTCATGGGATCGAATTCACTAGTGTGCTCTATTACAACTAATTCATGTTATTGCTAGTTAAGTTTAAAATCACAACACATGACTTTGATTGGGACTACCTACCTTTCATTTCTTTTAGAAATGGAAAATATTATAACTATTGGGCAGGTAGTTGCATATCACATCCCTTAGCTAGAGGAATTCATCATTCCCATAGAGTCCATGATATATATCTTTTCACACTATAGCTTCCTCAACAACAATTTTTAGCGAAAGACATTAGTTTAATTGTTTATTAACTATATTTAAGGTTAATCAGTAGCATAAAGTGTCATCTAGGCTGCCCACCATTGCACCCTTAGCTACCATCACACCAATTCAATTAATACTAGCTATTTATGTTTATTTTCATCTTAAATTTGAATGTCTTCGTTGATCAATATTAATTGACTCTGCAACTTTTATTGCAGCCATCTAAGGATCCAATTGAAGTCCCACTAAAATGTATTAATCCCTAAGGTTACTCTTTGGACTCATCTCTGAAGATTAGACAACCAGCCTCATACAGATTAAGGAGGGAGTGGTTACCAATGTCGTTGTTGAGGTGCCACTTATGGCAAAGCATCTATTACGAGTTTGCGAATGGGTTCAACTGAAGCACCTTCACGTTCTCCTACATGGGTATATACAAATATCTACTTCTATAATAGTTGACATTACATGTTATTATTTATAATAGGTAATAATTATTTCTTTTATACAGCTTCTTGAATGATGCAATGAGACCTTTTAAGGTCGAGGATGTATTGTACCAATTCCTTGACCCTGACATCATATGTAGAGTAGCAGAGCAATGGTAGATGGAGAGGCATGCAGATGAGATGTTACTAGGGTTCTTTTGGTGCTCTAAGGGCAAGGCTTAATGATTAGTTACAACAAAAGGAGTGTCTTCTTGGCTGCTTGTTCTACACATAAGGATTGCAAATTTTATTTGCTATTATATGATTGTGTATATAGGGCTCATTGGATGTTGCTTGTTTTGGATGCACACAGTTGGCAAGTGTTCTTTTTTTATTCTTATAGATTGCATGAACGGCTCTCATAAAAATCATAAATAAGTTTTTAATCTTTTTATGTATTATGTATGGATTAGTAAATTTTGATCTGTATCTAATGCATTTGAATTTTAAGTTTGTAGAGCTTGGTTAATATGGTTTAATCTGACCAAGATTGTCCAACCACTGAAACTCACTTAGAAGAATGTGAAGGTATGGAAAATAGTTAATTACTCTATTTTATAAACTAAACTTACAATATTACACAGTATTTATTGATCCTTTTTGTTTTCCTTCTTGTACAGTGCTCTTGACAGTAGTCTAATTGGGAGTGCCATTATTATGTGCTTTAATACATGAGGAGCCTAGTACTTGATGGTGTTATTGTCTTCCAATTAAGAAAGGTAAGACACTTTTTACTAGTCATAATCTTATATTTTCTTCACAAGGGTTAATGGATTCTGTCTTAAAAGAATGTGTCAACAGAATTAAAAATATTGTATTATGGACTAATGTGCTTTCTGAATGGGCAAACAAGAAGAGTTACTCCAAAGGAAACCTCAACGAAATATGAAGCAAATGGGTTGAGTATGTTATGAGTTCCAATTAGAATAATTGGAGTAACTACATGAATGTAAATTACTTTATCCATAATAAAGTATTCTTTTCAGTGATATGCATGTTTTCTTCTACTTTTCATTATTCAAGTATATATATTTTATGACACAAATGAGGGTAGCTTGGATTCCAATTGAAGTAAATGTTGATATGCATGTGCCCTTTTAGCTTTTATTATTTTCATTGTAGCGTATATATATACATATACATATATATATATCATGCGATGATGAATGAGGGGAACCTGGTGTATAAATTAAGTGAATGTCAATATCAATGTGGTGTAAATGAAATGGGTGTGGAGATTACAGTGCATGTGTCATTTCAAGATGTGAATGTTTGTGTGGAACTAAATGTTTATATGAATGTGGTGTGGTGTGGTGTGGATGGATGATGAATTTGGATGTTTATACCCAATGTGGAAGTGAATGCATGTTTCTTTTTCATGTGTTTAAAGATTGTAAGAATAATGTAGTAGGTGGCGCATTGAATATATGTAGAAATGGAGGTAGATTGCAATGTAAGAAAAAGAAACAAAAAAAGCACTTATAAAGTTATTTCATTCTTAAAAAATGACTTAAAAAATAGCTTGTATTGAAAAAAATGACTTCATTTTGAAGTCGTTGGAAAAAAAATGACTATAAAAGACTTTAATTTTGAAGTAAATTTTTTTAGAATAACCTTAAAAGATGACATTTTTTAATTCATTTTTTAAAATGACTTCAAAAACTTGTATCTTTGGAGTCAATTTTCTTGAAACAATTTAAAAAATGAACTCTTTTGAAGTTGTCTTTCCAATTGACTTTAAAATTATCCTTTTTTAAAGTCATTTTTTAGGACAACTTTAAAAATCAAGATTTTAAAGCTTTTTCCTTACCAACTTCTTTTCTTAATGATTTTCCAAGTCTGGTTGATAGAAGTAGCTTTCGTTACCAACTTCTATTAATGTTTTTTACCTACTTTAAAAGCATCTTGTGTAGTAGTGGTGGTTTCCTCTTCTAACATGAATACAAGTGTCATGCTTGAAGAGATTCATATCAACAGAAATGTCTCTATAACAAGAAAGCATTTTGTCATATTTATTTCACTCAAACCTCAAGTCCCCTTATTGTCATACTTATGTATAACAATATGCTAACATAAGTTATAAGATTCATCTTCTAACCTCCACAAACACATCATAAGAAGGGATCTATTTGCAATTTGATGTCCCAAATTTCAACTCCACCAGGCAACGTAGATTTACAAACTTTCTCCCACCTAACAAATTTCCATAGGAAATTTCTTTGTAAGCTTTCCAATTCTTTAACAATAGAGATAGGGCACTTGAACATAGACAAATAGTAAATATGGAGATTTGACAAAGTAGAATTGATTAGAGTCAATAGTCCACCAAGGCACAAATATCCCTTCTTCTACCCCGCAAGTCTAGAATTGAATCTTTAAAAAATGGAAGTCCATTTGCCTACCCCGAGTCATGATAACATGCTGACAATCGTAAATAAACACTAGGAAAGGAGGACACCATGCACCCTAATGAGGTAGCTTTATAATCAAGCACACCATTGTTAACTTCTAACCTTCACAAGGTGGTTTTTGCAAAGTTCTTCTTCTAACTACTAATAAGCTCATACATTTTGCTAATAGCTCTAATTCTAGCTCCCAAACCATTCTCATACTATAGCATATGGGAGAAATGAGATAGACAACTCATCACTAACTCTTTAACCATAGAATATTTGGCTCTCATCAATTTTATGCATCATTCTATTGAAGACTTTACCAACTAGAGTGAGTAGATAGGGAGACAAGTCATGACCTTGTTTGAATACTCTAGTGATCTTAGAGCAACAATTATGAACAAGGGTTGATTATTCTCTAAAACATTTAGTCCTAGAGTTGTTAAACATATTAGACTAGGATGCATTTATTCTAATAAGAAATCAATCAACCTAAAAAAGGAAGACCAATAATGCAAGCACAAAAGGTCAAGAATAAGGTAAAATTATTCAAGAGTGAAGAATTGAATATGTTAGGTTGATCCATCTATGTTTGCATTTTTTATTTTCCTTTATTTATATATTTGTGAATATTTAAAAAAATATTATTTACCATCATGTATGAGTTTAGTGAGTGTTTTTTATTTCCTATCAAATAGCCAATAATATGTAGATGGTACTAATATTTGTAACTTATTTGTTTTGATATCATTTTACACTTTACCATGTGCGTAGTAAAACTTCATATGAGATTTTGACAATCAAATTGCTTAGTTCAAATTAGAGAAGAAAGTTAATATCTTCATAAGTTATTGATATCATTTCCTATAAATGAAAGCCCTATAGAATGGTTAGTTAATCATTAGAAATTTATTATTTCAAATTTCTTTATGATGATGTAAACTTGCTTTCTACTCTAAATGATGAATGACAAATAATAGATATAGAATTACTACATAGAATATCTTTATATTTATCAAGTTTTAGTCCTTGTTTTATCATAAAGATCACTAATTAAGGTTATTTCTATATTTTGTAGGATTAAGGTAAAATTATAAAAATGGTATTTTTGGTGTTTCAAACCCTAAAAGACGGATAATTTAGAGTCCAACATGGGCTTGCATATGAAATTTATAAAGTCCAAAACTTCAAAATGATAAGAGGGTGTTAGTATCATTTTCAGCACAATAAGAAATCTTGAAGTGGCATTGAACCTTATATGCACAAAAGAGGCTGTAAATATCAAAACATAGGGTGGCATAACTTCTATGCATACGTGCATGTTTGCCTACATTCAACCACATTTTGGGACATCTAAGTGGAGCTTGAGAGTCATACATGTCAAAGAAAGCATGCATATGAAGCACACTCAAGTTGGGGCCTGCGAAGACTAAAAACCCTAGCTTTCTCTCTTCACTTAAAAATGGGGACCACCTACATGACTTCCATGAATTTCCCATGCAAAGGTGGTGCATCCCACTTAATTCCACATGAAATACATGTATTAATTAGTATAATGGGTGAAGAAAAATAAGAAGGTGAAGAGAGACAAAAAATGAAAAATCTATAGTCAACTTTTATCCAAAAATTTCAAGAAAGAATGACTAAGATCATTCCATATCAAAGACCATCCTAAAGCAACAAATGCAAAGTTATTTGAGTTAGGATTGACTAATAGAAAAAATCCATACATGAGAGAGAAGACTAAGCCATGAGTGGTGGAGAAAATTTTGGTTGTCTGCCCACCATTTTTCAAGGAGATCAAAATGTGTTCTCATTGGAAAAAAAAAGTGTTTTTACTTTAATGTCATTGGTTGGAGATAAAAATGATTGTTGAGGAGAAAATAAAGGAAAGAAATCAGTGTCAATAAGAAAATCTCTACGATATCCTAGCCATTCACCTTAGCGTATGCTGATTCAACAGATGAGAGTGAATCAGTAATAATAAAATGCCTTTTTTGATAGGAAGATTGAGGACTATTTATAGAGAGAGGAAGGAAGGGAGAATCAAAGTGATCTACAAAAAGAAAAAGACCCTCATGCTTGATTTCTCACTTCTCCATTCCCTTGCACTACAATGTGGAAGAGAGGGAGAAAGATGGAAAGACCAAGAGGAGTTCTAAATGCTTGAGTACCACACAACATGATCAAACACTAGGTTACAATATCTTAAAGGGAAGAACATCCAAGGAGGAGAAGAGGTACTCTCGTGCACCATTCCTTTGAATATTTTTTTCTATTGTTTTTTTTACATCTTAGACCCACTTCAAATTAGTCATCTAGTCTTCCATCTCATTCTTTATCAATCACCTAAAGACCACCTAAAACTTATTCCTAACCATTTCATTCATTTATCCCTTTCATATCCTATTTTCAGTCATTTCTACCTAATTTTTTTATCTCTATCCACCATTTTATTTTTCATCATCATTATTATTTTTATTATTTGATTATAAAATTCCCTTTTTTATCTCTCCACCCCATAATAAACCTCTCTACAAAATTTTATTAAAAAATTTCATCTCTAACCCCCTTTTCCATTCACCCATTTTTACACCAAATTTTAGTTTTATTATCACACCTTAATATTTTCTATCTTGTTTTATTTTTCTAAAATTTTATTTTCCTCTTATGGATCTTAATTTCATGTCCCTACAATTCCATTCTAGACTCTATCATTCCATCCATACATCTCTCTTGGATGATCAAAGTTTGGTGGTAGTGCAAATCAAAAGATAGTAAGGTTGTTCTTGGCTAGTGATACAATGGATATCTATGAATTCTTTTCTTTTCATAGGAACTAGTTATTATTTTATTTTATTTTATTTAATGAGAATATTTTTGTTAATTTATTTTAATACTTTTGTTATTTTGTTGAATATTTTATTAGTAGATAGAATTTGTAGATTTCTGTATTTTTATTTATTTGTGTGTTATTTCCTTGTTGACATTAGTTGTTAGATTTAATTTATATCTTTATGCTTATGTTCCATTAGTTTCCCTAGGTATGAGGAAAAAAAGTATGTTAGAATAAAATAGTTTTATGACTTGGTTATTCTTTGTTAAATTGGATCGTAATATTAATATTAAATTCTTAGCACATTAAGTTTACATACTCGGTCATCACTTGGAAAAAGGGATACCGAGTATGGTAAGAAAGAGGGTGACTATATGAGAATTTGATAGTTGGTGCCCTCAAAAGACCGTCTATACGTTGATTAAGTATAGTGCCATTATAAGAGACTAATATTAAGAAAATATTTAAAGAGAGCATTAAAAGAAATATTTTCCATGTGTTAGAAACATCATGCTTCTAATTACATTTTTAGAAAAATTTGGATAGATTAATCCTAAAAATATTTAATTGCTAATATATTAATTTTTAAATTCTAAGCTTAGGTTTGATTTCTAGCATTTTATGTGTTTCTATGCTTTTTAGCATATTTAGATAATTAGTATAGTTTAGTAAATCATTTGGCTAGGTTAAAGTATTTAAACTAGGCTTTAATTGAATTTAAACTAGATCCATGCACTTGTAGTTAAATATTAAAACACATCAAGTTTTTTCGTGCAGTTGCCATAGAGTTTATGGTTTCATTTATTTTATTTACGCTTTGCATTTTATTTCCATTGTTCCTATAAATTTTTGGGTACTCACCTATATATATATATATTATTTTTTAGAATTTTGGAGATAATAAGATATTTTATAAATTTTGATTTGATTGAATTTTAATGAGGACATGAATGCATTTAATTTAAAATTAAAGGGGTTGTAATAATATAGGTCAAGGTTTGGCTATCCTAACTCAGAAGATGAAGTGGCATGTACATGGACCCATCCTTGTACGAGAAGACTTTATCCAGAAACCCATTGTAAGCTTTTCCAATCTCTTTTCATTACCCAAATTAGGTTTGCATATAACTTAGTTTGCATTATTTTTTTTCTACTGTAAAATCGTATAGTGTGCGTCCATTATATTATTTGTTGCATTTCACCTAGGACCTTGTATTTGTCAGCACCTATTTAACAAGGATAGCCTAAGCTTGGCTATAACCCAAAGACATAGGCTGTTGGGGTTGTAATGTCTAATCTATTATGGCCCTGACTCCTTGTTAGATAGCATATAAGTCATTATCAGTATACTACTTTTTTTGTATAATTGGGGTATTTTTAATTGCTTTTGGTTGTAATATATGTTGATCGATTTGTCATGGGAATGTGCTTAAATGATAAATAGGGCAATTACCCCTACAAGATCAAGGGTGGATTTTATCACCATCCCTTGGCCCACTAGGTTAAACACCACCTTACATGAAACACTAGCTCAACAATTAATTTAAAATCAATCTAGAAGAGAATTATAGTAGCTTACAGGCTCATAGGACCCTCTTGGAAGGAGATGACCTTTGCCACTCCCTTGGCCCCTACTTGATCAGCTACATTGGTATTTAAATGCTTAGCGTGGCCAACACATTTGATGACTCAGATCAACTATGGCTAATTGAGGACGGTGTGAAGTTATTGATCAACATAGGATCTAACTAGTAAGAAAAAGGATAACTTTGAAAGAGAGGAGGAGCTACATAGGTTAGATGTAACCTAAATCCACTTCCCAAGGAAAATAAAGAAAAATCAACCTTTCAACTTGTTTGAATTAGGGTTAGGATTTATATTGGCTCCTTTATTTGCTTGAATCTGCATTATATAAGTTGCATCATATAGCTTATATTTCCCTTAGTTTAATAAAAAAAGAAAAAAAAAGTACACTTTCATTGTATACAATGATTTGATTTTTGTTTATATAGAGTTGATTATATTTTATTGCACCATTTTGTGGTGCAGGCCCAACCGTCAATCTTGGAATCCAAATCTCACATTCTTATACTCTTAAGATCAAACAGACCACAAGGTTAAGGGTTACAACAATCAATCCAATCATATTAACCTTGCCTATACAATTGGCCACAAAGTTGGGGATAAAAAACCACTGTCATACTATTTCATTCCCCAGCCCTTACACTATGAGGATATGTATGAGACAGAGGCAAGGAATAATCTTGATCTATCCAATGCATTTAATAGATTGGTGGATAGGATAAATAGTGAATTGAATAGGTTAAAAGGTTTTAGGCAAGACAGTGAACCATCTAGGTAGCCTCAGTACGAGAATTATTATACTTATTTTATGCTAGCATATCCCACTACTTCATGGTCGTCAAGCTCCACATACGTTGCATATCATTCTAAGCAAGTGAATGCACCTAATGCATTCACATCTCCTAACAATTATTCCTATGCTGAGACCAACAATCTTGGATGGGCTAGGCATCTTGAACAAATTTGGTCTTGGGATTTTCAGGGAGGACCATCATGGTCCCACCTACTCAAACCTTTCCCAGTATCCCAATGCCACAACAAAATGAGCCATACTAGCCTTTTCTCCCACAACCAAGGGAACAATCATTGAAAAAGACCCTTTGTTTGTATATGAGTAATACACTTGAATTTCAAGAAGCTATTAGACAATTTAGTGTGTAAATGGAATTTCAAAAGGCTTAAATGACTACTGACTTCATAGAAAGGGCTAAGGAAACTGAACAAACTGAAGATAATGAGAAGCCTACCACTAACTATATAGGTTAGAAATATCATCAGAAATTCCTAATGAGATAAATAATCCTAAACAATCCCTACCATCCTTTTGTAATTATCCACTCAAGGTATGTCCTATTTATTTTAAGTTTGATTTTGACATAGAAATCTCCATGGATGATGAGAGTGCTTTAATGGATAATAAGCCATTCATAAACACTTCATAATAGACATCCTGAGTAAGACCCCTTACATCTTCTAAGATTCCATTTGATCCTTAGGTTGGAAACAATGGGGAACATTCATCCCAAGTTGGTCCCATGAAACTTTATTTCATGGTGGTCTTTTATGTTTTGATCTTATCACCACCATACATTTCTGGGTGAAAAATGTATATTGGCTATTGTAAAATTCTCAAATGGAGTGAGAAACTTCTCATTTAATTGTGAGAGTTAGGATTATGATGGATTAGATTAGCTAGTTGAATTTAGGACAAAGGTAGAGTAGATTAGTTAGTTTAATTTTAGGATCATAATATTTTTACATTTTCATTAGCATTCATTATATATTAATGTTGCATTCGACTAACCACATCAATAGATTAATGCACTATTCTAGGAGAGCATGCGTGTACTATCTTTCTTATCCTTTCCTTTCACGTTTATTACTTTCATTTGTCCATGGTATGCTGTTCTAAACATTGAGATAATGTTTAATTTTTGTCTAGGGGTGGGGTACTTGAAATTTTCATGTGTCTAAAGTTTTACTTAGTCATTTTTAAGTTCTTTTGAAAAATTTGAAAAAAATACAGAATTCTAAAATTTTGAAATTTTTTTATGAAAAGTTCTTTTACAAGGATGTGAATTCAAAATTTTCAAATATTTATTCTATATTTTGCAATTTATCTTGTTAAAGGATTTGTATACAATTAATTCATTATTTTGTCCTTTTTATAAAGTTTTTCATGAAAAATTAAACTCCAAATATTCATTGCAAAAAATAGCTATGTATGTATAGTTTACATTGAAAAGAAAATAGAACTTAGAAATCCTTAAGAAGATAGATGAAGACTTATTACCCAAGTGAGCTTTAGAGCCATTCTTCCTTTTTGAGGTTTGTATATAAATTCAAAACTTTCTTCACTAGACAATTTCCTAATTAGTCTCATAATTCTTCATCATGGTCAACTATAGAGAAATTACCAAAGACAATACCATACATTTTTTAAGTTTATGATTATTTCTAAGTCATATAAAACTTAAGAAATGATAGAGGCCATCCTTGTTTAACCCAAAGCCTTTATCCTTCCCTATGTATTTTTTACTAGTTAAACCTTTGAGCCTTTATATTAAGCCTTTCCTTTGTTAGCTAAATAACCACCCACATTTAACCTTATAATATACCAATTACCCATTTGTTTTAAAGAACATCTTGATAATAAGTATGATCAATATAATTCAAGAGATCAATAGGGATGAAAAATAAAAATGGCTATATTCAAACAATAATGGAAAAATGAGAAAAGAAAAAGATAGCCAATGGAAGGAAATGTTTACTCTTGTGAAGAAAAATGTAAAAAAAGATTATGAATACATATTAGAAGACCTTTACATATCTTCCAAATAACCTTTGTTTACCTATATGCTCATTCTTTTGATAACCATGTCCTAAGCCTATGGTTCATCCTAGTGAAAGGCCTAACTTGATCTTAAGAGTAGTATGAATTGGAAATGGCTATGATAAATAGGAAAATTGGTAGAGTGTAATATTCTTAATAGTTTATATCCTTTCATAAGACCATTATTATTCTTTCTAAGTTGTCGTTCTTTTGTATGAAATATGCGATATTTTTTTGGACTTGATAAACAAATATTCTACTCACATATTGGAGAGAGGTTAATCCTCTTTTGAAGTGACTTCCTTTGGGATTTAAGTATATCCTGTGAGATTTGAAGTCAAAGCATACATTTGGACAATAATTTAGGTTATATTTGACTTGAAAATTGATAATTGTATATAATAGCTATATTCACATACTCACATTTTGAGGTTTAATAAAATAATAGAATATCTTTAGCATAGGGATAGGATATTAAACATCTTTGTTCATCTTTATTAGCTGCCTAATGTCATGTACTTAATATGCACTAAATAGAAGAAAATTCTCTCAGATAAATAAAGGACTTCCACAATTGTTTTGAATATATATGGGTATCATTTCTACAAACCCTTATGAGACTACAACTCGTTCACTAGCAATAACTTAGGTTGACAAAATCTATGCATTTCCTCCGCATTAGACAAGGTTAAATGACTAACAGTGGGGCGAGATTGTACAGTAAGGAGATTGTAAGCTTGCATGGGATTCCCTTGACCATTGTTTTAGATAGGGATACCAAATTCACCTCTAGGTATTGACAGAGTGTTTAGGAGGCTTTGGGTTCAAATTTAAAATTTAGCATGGCCTTCCACCCATAGACAGATGATCAGATAGAGAGGACCATCCAGATTATTAAGGACATACTGAGGGCTTGCATCATGGATTGGAAGGGTAAATGGAATGATCATTTACCACTTGTAGAGTTTGCATATAATAACAATTACCAAGCAAGAATTAGCATGGCTCCTTATGAGGCACTTTATGGCAGACCTTGTTGGTCATCCTTATGTTGGAGTGATGTAGAAGAGAGACACCTCATGAAATCAAAATTGGTGTAACAGTGCATAGAGAAAGTCCCATTAGTTTGGAAGTGACTACTGACAGCACATAGCCATTAGAAGAGCTATGTAGATAGGAGGTGAAAGGATCTAGAATTTGATGTTGGTGACCATGTCTTTGTGAAAGTTTCCCCTATGAAGGGAGTGATGAGATTTGGTAGTAAGGGGAAACTTCATCCTAGATACATTGGCCCTTTCGAGATCTTATGGAGGATTAGGAGTGTTGCTTATTAGCTAGCTTTACCCCCACAGTTGGTAGATATTCACAATGTCTTCCATGTATCCATGCTACAAAAATATGTGCCAGATCCTTCCCACATACTTGAACAGATCTTTGGAGAGTTGAGATTTGATTTGACATTTCAGGAGAGACAAGTATGAATTTTGGATAGGCACGTCTAGGAGTTGAGGATTAAGACTATTCCACTAGCTAAGGTCCTATGGCAGCATCACTTTATGCAAAAAACACGATATGGGAGACAGAGAATGAAATGAGAAGTAAATACCCAGAGTTATTTATGTAATTGTAAGCAAATTTCGAGGATGAAATTTTTATAAGGTGGGAAGAAAGTAATATCTTCAAATTTTATATTCAATTTTTAATAATAAAGTAAATTTCTAAAATTATAAATATTGTAAATTAAATTGAGGGTTGAAACATTAAGATTTGGATTGTACTCAAAAAATGGAATCCAATGACACTAAGAATGCCCAAATCAAAATTCAGGCAAAAATCTACCCTACCATTTTACAAAAGGGCAAATTTATCATTTTATATGTGGGGCCCACACTGCACTAATGGAGCCATATAATTTAGATATTCTAAAATGGATTTGGAAACACACTAATTACATGAGTAATTGCAACTTCTCCACCATAACTAAATTTAAGGCAAAATCTCCCTTTTCCTAAGCACTATTCATCATCTTCTCTTCCGATTCTCCCCCTTCTCTACGATAAGCTATGATCGGATCTAACTATGTTCAACATCTTAAATGGATCTCACCTTCTTCTATGGTGTTGTAGCGACAGATCTCCTAAAGAGCATCACAATTGTGTCTTTTCTTTTCAACTCCCCTCTCGGGTAAACACATCATGAGCGGATTTTCCACCTATCTGAGAGTTATGATTCTATTTCCTTCTTATGTTTCCCTTCCTTTGGATTGCTTTCATTACCCATCATTGTTTTTAACAATTAGATTATAGACTTTCATGTGGGTAGGGTTTGAATTTACGAAAAACTATGACATAGTAGAAAACCCATCTTAAGGACAACTTAGATGGAAGATCTAAGCTCTCCATTGGATTCAGGGACCCTCAAAACCTTAGGAATGGTGAAAATAGAATAAAAATTGGATCATCTAGGACTTTGAAATAGCCAAAATAGAATGGATGGTCCGGCCACATTGTCCTCGATGGATGGCGCGTCCAGGACGTTGTTTTGTAGATGCTCACATGGAAAGACTACGTGCCAAGGATGCTGTTTTGTGGATGTGCAAGCAGGACGATGATGTGTAGCTGATTGCGCACATGCAAACCAGTGCTGCAGCACTATCTCCATCCGAGTGGGAAACTCAGGCATCTTGGAAATCGGGATGCATGTAGCAGCATCTTGGTGACTGGACGCATGTAGCGTATATCTCGTATGATGTGCGTCCTAGTGACTATGTGTAAATTACTGTTTCAGCATGGATTTTGATCTGTTCCAACATGGATTTTGATCCAAACCACTAAACAATGACCTGAAATAATTTTTTTGAGATTCTAGAGGAAGCCTGATTTTTTATCTGAAACTTCCATTGAAATCGTCTCAATGATGTGGACATGATTTGACATGAGAATCTTGATCTAATTACATCTAGGCAGGTCAAATTCATGAAATGTTATCCAATTACTTAGATCAGGCCAATCAAAGGATGATTAGGCCCTAGAAATTGGACAATTATATGGTCCATGAGATGATATGATGGATCTAATGACTAGATCATGTGTATTCATCGTAGAAATTGATCTATATCATCGATCTGACTAAGGAATTAGAAATTATCAATTAGAGAGTGATCTGATAGTCAAATCAAGATATAAATCATAGATATACATTGAAATAAATTGATAAACATGAAATTAAATTGATTTTGATGATTTTAGACTGAAATTGGTAATCAAATCATAAATCAAGGCTATTAAGAACAATCCAACGGTTGGATTGCCTTAAGATGGAATGAATTATGCATTTTGTAATCAAGAGACATTAAATTAGCAAATTACAATTCTAATTGATGATTAGATAAAGTAGATGAGTAATTGATGGTATAGAAACCAATTTTTTAAAAGATAAATGGAAAGATCTAGACCGTTGATCTAGATCAAAAGCTAAATCTGGGGCTCATTATACAAATTGACTTATAAATTGATGCAGTTTAAGAGAAAAACTCATAATGGATTACATTGAGGGAAATGAATGACACGAAATAGTACTGTAGTACTGACAGATACATCAGAGCATGCAGGTTGAGAGGATTACATACTTAATTTGGTAGTTTCTCTCATTGAGGTAGGTGACGACATTTAATATTGCATATTGATTTTCTAAAATCTTGCACTATCATGACATGTTGATTGATTAGGATTGTTGTAGCATTGATTCTTTCATATGTGTTCTTATGATTTCTGATTTGATTTGCTATCATAGACATGAGATTTTGATAGTGTTGAGGAGATTTTACAATTGATCTTTCTAATTGGATTTTGATACCTATGGATCTTATATACTTGCTATTAATGCATTGTAAACACCTTTTCTTTATTGTGCCACTGAGATTGGATTATTTTCATAGAGTTTGTGGTGGAGGCTTGGTGGCTGGTCCTTAAGAGGCTAACCCTGGGATGAGGGGCAATGCCTTAGGATGGTGAGCCACAAGTGCTCCTGCTTTTATGAGATACATGATTTTCGTATTTTGTGATTTATGACGGGTGTTTTCACCTAGTGAATCTCATGTGAGGAGGGATTAGGGCCTGCCCATAGATGGCACTCGATAGGGGTTGGTATCAAGGGTAGTCCACACTATCGATCTAGTCCCACCCATGTGGACAGACGGTGAGTCTCCCGTTACAATGATAGGGAGCGGAAGTCAGAAGACTCGGGAGTATGGTTACCACTGCAGCATGACAATCCATACTCTTGTTCTATGTGTATGAATGATGAGCATTGAGATATTATTGTATGCTTGGGTGAGATGACACTTAGAGGATTGGTATGAGTACTCATAACCTGTTATACGAGTGTATGAGACACTCGTCAAACCCACTTATCTTGGGTATCCTACCTATTGACATTATATTCATGTGAGATTTTATTGAATCATGCTTTACATCCATGAGATCCATGTTTTATTGCATATGAGGTTAACTACTCATATTGACATAATTTGTGGCATTTGTATTTCATGGATATTATGATTTACACTCATATCAGTTCTTGCTATTCGGATGTTCTTTTTATACCATAATATCATTACATTACATGTCTATGTACCTACTAAGCAGTAGCTTCCTGAGGCATGTCTTTGTTTTTCAATGCCTTAGATACTAAGGGCGACAATAGGAAATGCAAAAGCGTAGAAGGATAGTGATGGTAGTGGGGACCATCCTTATTTGTTCTGACATATAGTTTGATGTGAGTGGTTAGATAGACTTTGTTTCAGGTTCATCTTTATGGGCTGTACGTACATACATACATATGTATGAGTTTGATTATGATACTTATATACTATTGTAACAGCCCGAGGGCCCCACACACAACAATATTGCCCGCTTTGGAGACTGGGGCCCCTAACACTTAGCCCCTGCACGGCTTTGTCCTTCCCCCGTGGGGGAAAAGGCCTTGTTGCATGTAAAGTCCTCACCACTCTTATCAACAGCCTAGTCACTTTCCCCTTAGCAATGTGGGACTAACTCTTAGTCCCTCCCTGCTTTCATCCCCTCAAACCATCTTGGGCTATTGCCTCAGACTATCTTGGGGCTTCCCCCTCAAGCCATCTTGGGTCACCCTCAGGCCATCTTGGCAGACGGCAATGGGTTCACCGGACGCGTGTCCCCTAAGGGGGAGAGGGCTACCGTTGCCGTCTGCCAGGATGGTTTGAGGGGGAGGTCCCCAAGATAATCTGAGGGGATGAAGGCAGGATGCATTGAGAGTTAGTCCCACATTGCCAGGAGGAAAGTTCCTGGGCAGCTAATAAGGGTCTGGGTGTGCTTTACCAGTAACAACGCATTTTCCCCTGTGGGGGAAGAACAAAGTCATGCGGGCCTCAGGCCCAAAGTGGACAATATTGTTACTGAGAGAGCCCAGACCCGGGGCGTTACAACTATGGACATGTTATTGAGTATGGTGGAATGTTATGATGGATAGACCTTGGTCCATATTATTATGTTTTCCTCGACACTGGTTGTTTACTATGAAGGTTCCTTTGGTTTGATATTGGATTTGGTTTAAAATTCTTACAACATATATATTATTCTTGAAATTTTTTGCTTATGTTTTTGGGAATGGTATGACACCCAGGGGTTTTTAAAAGAATGTTTGATATGATTAGTAAATAAAACCTTTTTGATATTAGGGATTTCAATTATATTTATTATTACTACTTTCATTATTATACAAAAATGTTAGAAAAACCTGGGGTGTTACATTAATCTCCTTTGTTGGAGATAAAAATGATGGGATAAGGAGAAAATAAATGAAGGGAATCAGTGTGGACAAGAAACTCTGTATAACATCCTAGCTATTCACCTTAGGTTATGTCAATCTAACATATGAGAATAAATGAGCCATAAAACAATGCCTTTTTGGATGGAAAACTTTAATAAAATCTCAACCATCCATCCTAGGGTTGAAATATGATACAAGGCAAGTGATAGATAAAAATGAAAGGGAGACTGAGGACTATCTAGAGTGAGAGGAAGGGAGAATCAATGTGATTTACAAAAAGAAAAAGACCCCCAAGCTTGATTTCTCATTTCTCCATTCCCTTACTCCACAACATAGGAGAGAGGAAGAAAAAGAGGAGAACTAAGGGAAGTTCTAAAATCTTGAGGAGCACACGAAGTGATAAAAACACTAGGGGAGAATATCCTAAAGAGAGGAATATTCAATGAGAAGAGAAGAGGTAAGAATGGCTAGCATTATTTTTCCATCGAGCACAATTCCTTTGATTATTTTGTTCTATTTTTCTTCTAGATTTTAGATCTATTTCAAAATCATTCTCCTAGTCATCCATTCCATCATTTTTCATTCACCAAATATCCACTTAAAACTCATTTTCTAACGCTTTCATAATCAATTTTTAGTCTTTTCTACCTAATTTTTTTACCTTTATCCACCAAAATTTTTTTTTTAATTATTATTATACTTTCACTCTAAAATTTATGACTTAAGGTTTCAATCCCATAATAGACTACTCTAAAAATGGTCATGAAAAAAATTCTATCTCTAAACCCCCTTTTCCAATCACCCCCTTTTACACTAAATTTCAGTTTCATTATCACACCTTAATCTTTTTCTATCTTGATTTATTTTTGTATATTTTTGTCATCCTCTTTTGGATTTGAAATTCATGCCCCTACACTTTTATCCTTTCTTTGATCATTCCATCCATTTTTCTCTCCATGATTGTTGATTTGCAAGGCTTTTCAATTCTCTCTCTCTCTTGGTATTACAAGCATAAAGTATGTGTTTTTGGATGTAAAATCTCTCCTATACGTTGTGGCTGTTGGAAAATACTCTAAGCTCTTGTTGAGTAATAAAACAAGAGTAAAGTGTTATTTGGATGATGTAACCTTTGGTGGTTGTGTGGATTGAAAGGTTGTAAGGCTATTTTCAATGAGTAATGTGGCAAATATCAATGACTTCTTTCCTTTTCATAGGAACTATTTATTATTTTATTCTCTTTCAGTTGTAATCATTGTAAATTTTATATAGTTAATGAGAATATAGTTTCTAATTTATTTCAATCATTTTATCATCTAGTTGAATTTTTTGTTAGTAGATAGAATTTTGTATATTTGTGTATTTTTATTAATTAATGTGTCATTTACTTGTTTTCATTAGTTGTTAGATTTAATATATCACTTTATGCTTATGTTCCATTAGTTTCCCTAGGCATGAGAATGGAAAGTATGTTATAATAAGATAGTTTTATGATTAGGTTATTGTTGATTGTTTAACCGCAAGTGCACGGGCTATTGTAGTATAGCTTATGCAAGTATGGGTCGATCCCATGGAGACTTGATTTAAAATGATGGATTTTTTAATAAAATTTAATTAATAAAAGAATAAACATAAAATCCAGATTTATTCAATTGTTGCAATTTACACAATTATTCATTCAAAAGAAAACAGAAATTGCAACTAAATAAGCTGTCCTGAATAAGCCTATCCCTGGATAATCAGAATGTGGATAATGTAAAACTAGAATAGCACAGGGACACAGATGGAATTTCAGACAAAGGATAGAGTTGGAATTCCTCAGATCTGCTAGGGGCAGATTTGTAATTTTCTAAGGTTCTGGTTTTTAATGAAAAAACCAGGAAAACATGGGGAAGAAGGAAGAAGAAGGAGGGAGGAAGGAGAGAAAGGAAAAGAGGGAAAGGGAGAGGAGAAGAGGGAAAGAATATGGGTTTTCTTCCCCAGGACCCTCCAAGATGAACGCTTGAGTTGGAGATGATGCCGGAGATGGGGAGGAGAAAAGAGGAGAGGAGAAGTAGAGGGAAAACCCTGGGAATGGAAATGCGGGAGGAAATTTGATCCGGGCCCCTTCCTTAGAACCATCCGACACAACACCGGAGAGGGGTAGAGCAGAAGGGTTTTCCAGCTGGGCTTGGTGGGCGTAGAACAGAGAGAGAAAGAGAGACTAGAGCGAAGAGAGTAACTGGGAGAGAGAAGGGTGATGGTGCGGTGAATAGGGTTAGGAAAGGAAGATGTGAGAGAGAAAAAGAGGATCAAGAGAGAGATTAGAGAGATAGAACGTGGGAAAGAGAGTAGAGAAGGAGAGGGACAAAAGGCTAGGCCTGCTTGGTGTGTCACGCACCAATGGTCGGCCAGTCTATGCTGGTAACAATCGGCAGAGTGAGAGAGAGAGAGTAGGAACTAGAGAAGTGGAGGGGATGATAGGGAGAAAGAGAGAAAGAAGAGGGAGAGAAGAGGAGATGGGCAAAGTTGGCCAACCCCAAAAGAGGGGAAAAATCGTGTTTTTTCTTGGGGAGAGGAGAAATGCAAATATAAGAAGAGGGAGAGAGAGACATGAAAGAGTGGTAGATAATAGGGATAGACGTGTAGGAGAGAGGGGGATAACAAGGAAAGTAAAAAGAAAGGAGAGAGATAAGAGAAAAAAGAAAGACAAGAGAGACGGAAAAGACAGATAAGAGAGAGAGTGGGGTCCACTGGAAGTGTAGACTTGCTAGAACACTGCAAGTCTTCAACTTTGTCCTGTCTTAGGACTCTCCAAAGTCTTCTTTTTCCAGGAAACTTCATCATCCTCATATGATATCCTTGATTTGATCTGAAGCGTCCATGCCTGAGTCGATTAATCTGCAATGCATAGGACCCAATTAGAATCATCTGAACTGTTCAGTATTCCTCTGATTAGCTTTAATGATCATCTAACCACTAAATCTTTCAATTCAATGGTTGATGGCTAATTAAAGCTAAAATAAAATATTTTATGTAAAATCTTGAAATTGGTGACCTAGATGCTCTAATTGAACACTAAATTAGGGGTATTTTGACCAAAATTGAACACTTAACAGTTATTCTAAGTTAAATTAGTGCATAATATTAATATTAGATCCATAGCACTCTAAGTTAACATACTCTATCATTGCTTAAAAGAAAGGGATACTGAGTATTGCAAGAAAGATGGTGATTATACAAGAATCTTGAATGGTTGGTGCTTGAAGAAGACTAGCTATACTTTGAATAAGGATGTGTCATGCTAAGAGACTCATTAAGAAAATATTTAAAGGGAACTTTAAAAGAAATATTTGTCATAAGTTAGAAACATTGTGCTTTTAACTACAAGTGTAAAAAAATCTGGATAAACTAATCCTTACAATATTTAATTTCTAATATATTGGATTTTTAATTCCCAATCTTAGGTTTGATTTCTAGCATCTTTATGTGTTTCTCTGATTTTTCATATTTATATAATTAGTACATTATAATAAATTATTTGGCTAGGTTAAAGTAGTTAAACTAGGCTTTAATTGAATTTTGTTAATTATAGAGTCCTTGTGGATTGACCCGTTCTTGCCATGCCTATGCTATAGTGGACCCTTGTACTTGTGGTTGAAAATTAAAACACATCAATAATTCGAAGTGTGCACTTGGAACTTAATTGGACAAGTGAGCTTTACTTACCTCTTTTGTAGCTCTCATCCATTCACCATGTTGTGAATGGCTTTGATAGGCTATGTTCCAAATTTCATGCCATTAGATAGCCTACACTTAGATGACTTTTTAACAAAAAAAAAAAAAAAACCTTGATCTTGTTTAGTTTTTTTCATTTATGTCCAAGAATCATGTGAGCCATCATTTTCACCTTGAAATTGAAACTTTTCTTGAAGTTAATTCTCATCCATTAGATAAAATAATGATATCAGGTGTGAGGTTTTGACTTGGCATGAGTTTTCACATTGGCAATGATATCATTAAAAAATTGAAGGTAATCTTACAACCTTCTTCATTGAAGAATCCCTTAACACACATTTGAAGGGTTGTCTTGAGCGTTCTCAAGCTCTAACAAATAGAGACCATTTGAGTAGTAGAAAATAAAATGGAGTGCATTTCCTTAGTTTCCATTTTTATTGTCGTTCTAGAAGCCCTTAATGTAGTTAAAGCACTTGAAGCCCCTGTTTGAGTCACATTGAAATATTAATTCGAGCCATTAGAAAACATGCATCACCAATAGTTCTTACTAAGCACATCAATGAATGGATTCCTATGAATTTCATCAATCTATTGGTGTACGAATAAGCATATACTTACTACCTACTACCTACTACCTATGATATATGATATTCATTCATGGAAAATGACTCACAAAGTAGAAATTTGGGTTGTGTCCTTGAGTGAGTTAGATAAATAGATCCCTTTCTTGTCTTTCTAATAATGCATATTGGTTATTGTCCTATCAAAAGAGATAAAGAATTTGGTCTCTTTGACATCTCCACAAAATTCAATGGCTATAAAGCAAGCAACATTGCCTCTCGAACATTCTCCATTCATGAAAGTGGTGAGTTCATCTCCCTGTTGCTAAATATTGCCATGACAATAGATGCTACCAACTGTTGCATCCATTAATGATCAACATTGGCAAACAAAAGTTTGATATCTTCAATGAAAGATCAATATATGTAGATATAAGTTTTCTATAATGTTTATATATTACTTGTAGCTTTGAAACAAGGGGGTTTGTCGACGAATAAGGGAAAGGGTAAAAACTGGTTTTTAGGGCTTTTAACTAAAAAATATATTAATTTTCCAATTTCTAAAAACAAGTAAGAGTGCAAGTGTGTCACAGTCGAAGCCCAAATCCCAGGTCATCTTCCACCTTGTCTTACCAAGTAAGGAAGCAACTAATGCCATTATTTAATTTAGGGACTAAAGATTAACTTGAAAAAAGTTTTGAAGTGTAGGGTAAAATTAATAATCTTATAAATCTAGGATTTAAATGAAAAATCAAACAAGTTTTGGGTTTTCTCAATCAAAAAGCCCATTGGATTTATCATTCCCTCAATCTAAATATATCTATCTAGCAAGTACATAAAATGGCTAATATATGTTGTGCTAAAGACTTCATTAGGAGTTTACCAAAGGAATCAACTTAATAATAATGAGATATTTTTGAAATGAATGGATATTTTACTTTTGGTATAATGGATGAATTATTTATACCTCCTTAGGGTGGGACTAATCCTTCTACATGCATCATGTTAGCATAAACCAAACACATTAGGGTAAGTATGCATGTGGGACGTAAATATGGGCCTATGGAGAGCAAACCCACGACTATAAGCAACATGTAATATTCAATGCACATTGAACACTAAAAGAAGTAACCAATCTTCCAATAAAATAGTGGGATTGGTAAGAAAGGACATATTTGATAAAGATTAGACAAGCAACAAACACAACCTTAGTTGTTTTATGTGATTAAGTGATATACAGAAAGGTATCTCTTAAATGGATACGAAAAAAATATTATGCTTGAAATAGTATAACATAATTCTAAAACTTGTGAGTTGACTTGAAAAACTTGTACGAGTTACTTGACTTGATAACAAATCTAGTCATCTAAAAATAAATAGAGTCATGTGCAGAGTTGAGTTGCTAGCTAATGAAGTAACTTTCTTTGTATCGGGATTTGATTCCAAGACCTCTAAATAAAGACAAAGTTATGACTCAATGTGATAGGTTGGTTTTTTTTTAAAAATCTTTTAGAAATGGTTAGGATCCTAATGAAAAAGTTTTCATACTTGAAAAAATTTAGAAAATGTAGTGTAATTATCCTAGTTTTCCAAACTACATCATCAATCCTGGCATCCAAATTCAAATATCCACATACATGTAAACTAAACACATGAAAAGAAATAATGTTAGGACCTGTTGGTCATGACCTAAACAAACTAGTACAATCCATAGTTCAAATGTAAAGTAGTGTTTAATGTCCAATTGCATATATGTCAACGTAACAAAAAGAAAAACCTAAAATGTTCTTCATACTTTAATAATTGCATTCTCAAAAATACCTATGCACCAAGCTGGATTAATCCTTTTATAGTTCACCTATGGGGTTAGTTTTGGTGAGTATGATATTCAGCAAAAAATTTCAAGACTAGTCAAAAATTGTGAAAATCAATGCATATGCTTATAAAATAGACACAATCAGTTGATCATTAAATATCAAAATATGTTGATGTCAAAACCTGTCAATTTTAGAATTAAGCTTGTAGTATAAATCAAGTCTAAAGATGTATATACATTTGAACCAAATCAAAATCATGTGAATCAATTGATCAACCCATCTATCAATCAATCACTAAGTGGAAATTACTATCCTACAACAAGCATTGGTCAATATTCTTGAGAATGATTGACATGTCAGCACATGTCTAAATAAAATAGTGTGGTCTACTATGGATGTAGCAAGACCAATGTCCCAACTCAACTTATCCATAGCTACTGTAGGTAGTACACCAACTCTCATGTGGTCACTAGATCAGTATAGAGTAGACTTCCGATGATATAATACTCTCATCAATCATGCCTATCTTAGGCAAGTATTTGTTTCAGATGCCAACAGCCAACTGGTCTTCCTAACATAGGAACCATTGGGTTTTACATATCACCCAGGGTTAAGCTCAACTCTCATAAGTCGCTTAATTTTTCAAAACCCGTTTGCACCTAAGTGCATGGTCAAACATGAACACTCATAGGTTAAGCTCAGCTGTCACAAGTTACCTAATTTTTTAGAAATCCTATTTGCCTATTGGTGCACGGTAAGAATGTGCCCTCTTTAGGATTAAAATATGAGATGTCAATCAAATCAAATTCAATAATGACAATAGAATTTAGTATGTTAAATTAATCATGCTTCTAGTGTCAATACTATAGTGAGTGGCTTTCAAGATAGTTAAAAACACATATACTAGACAATTAAAAAATTGTCTTATAAAACATTGAAAAACATAAGATGGTTCCAAAAACCTTCCTATATTACAATATAATATAGGAAAATTATGGAAAATTAGTAATCTAGGATGGTTTTTGAAAAACATTTCTATATTATGCATGTACTATAGGACGGTTCTGAAAAATTGTCCCATATTACTCATATAATATAGGATGGTTTTCCAAAAACTGTCTTATAAAGTATGTAAAACTTCCTGCCAATTTTTGTATTTCTAGTTGGTTTCTATTTGTACATTCTTTGTACATTCAAAAGTCACTAACACCAAACAAAAACAACACAGTCACTTCATTTCTGCAGGCTACAATCATGTTATAACATACATTCACTTTCAACATTCCACATTGAACTTCTCCATACTCATCTCATTGAAATAAAGAAAGTATACATAGACTTCAATCAAAAGTAAAAAGATAGGCATCCATATAAATAAAGTTCTATTTTATATTTCATTGATAAGAACATTTGCATTCAATATCATTATTGGTCTATAAATTAAAAGTCAAAAGATATTCAGTTCATTGCATTCAGATGCCATCTAGATCTAACTGGGAGTAAATCTTGCTTCCTAAATCAACTTGTACAATAACAAGTATTAAATTAGTTGAGACATATCTTGGAGTCATTCAGGAAATGATGAAAATTTTATGAATGATTATTAGTAAATTGTCTTACCTTTCTAAATTGAGAGTTTGTAAGTCCTTCGTGAATGAGGGTTCTCATATATCTTAGAACATAATACCCACACTCTTAGTTGGATTGTTGTTTAGGGCATCACACCTAACAAAGATAACAGAAAAGTTTGACAATTCATGTTTAATTCTGGCTTTAGGTTAAAATTATAAGAAAGATATAGTAAACCTTACCTTGACCCTTTTGCTAGGTGGTTTCAATCTTCCACCTTGGCCCATTTATGCCATGCAGTACATATATATAAGTAAAAAGCATTAGATATCAATAACAGAATAGTTATTAGTAGTCCATATACTATAATGAATGAAATAATAAAATCTTACTTGTTGATCATTTCCATCAGCAGGCCTTGAATGTGTGCTTCACAAGAATAAAAATACAATGCATTCTTACCATGCAATTGCAAAGCTAACAACATCTAATGAGACTTATGTACACAATCATTCAAATGAAATTTACAAAACTTAACTTGTATAGATATTCATGTTTATTAAATGACATGAATTTGTAAGTTATGTGATAACTTAGCCACTATTGTAGTGAATTAGTAAGGCTTGCTCCTTCTCACAACACAAGAACTAATGTGTGATATCTTCTATTTGTTTGTCCATGGGAAAATGCTCTAATGTGGAGATGACAACTGGGTCAAGTAGTCTGTAAATGTCCTTAACCTCTAATCTTTGGAAGTTATCATGCAAAGACCTGTAGAACTATACCTATTATAACAAACCAACAATTATGCCTACTAGTCATAGAACCTTGAAGATTAATCTTGTCTACTGATATTGCAAGTTGTAGGTTTCTGGTTCTTATCTGAAATTGGGTTGCATGAACTCTACAAGCTTCCTAGCCAGGCTATCTGCTAGATGGCATAAATAGTTATCACCTACTCTTTTCTTGGCATGCCATACTAGTTTATTCACTATTTCATTAATATAAAACATTCTTTGGATCCTTGGAATATGGGGAAATACCATAGGACCCTTGCAGGGACATCTTACACTAGCCAATCACTTGAATTCTTCTGCAACTTTCATCTTGAATGTCCATACGTTGGGCATGTAGTTTTATCTTTGTACTCCTATCTGTATAAGATACAATAATTGGAAAAATCATGCATCTTTTTATACTTGAACCCTAGTTCAACTAAGGTTTTCTTTGCCTCCAATGTTGACCTAGCCAATTTGTTTTCCTTTGGTAGCATTCTGTAAACCCTTGATTTTAAAAATCAAATCTTGATTTTAAATTATTAAGTTCTGCCACTGCAAACCACTTCGCATAGTTTGAACACCTAATGTACCATGGTTCATTAGTTTCCTCTAATGTAGTCGAGAATAATTTAGGGTCGTCCTGAAAGTCATCGTATGCATCTCAAAGTATTGGTGCAGCAATACGTTTAACTACAACACTTCCTACAATAACTTTGTAATTATATGCATATTCAGCCCTTACCGAGGGCCTATGAGGAACTCCCTCTCCAAGCCTCATCCAAGGGTGATAGCTTTAATCAACTTCAATAAAGCATAAATTTTCTGTTAACTCACTTACAATAACCTTTTTTAGGTTTCCACATCTCGAGCACAGACATCACATTCGATTATAGTCAGTACCTATCCTAAAGGCAAACTCTATGGACTTTTCTATTCTCTCCTCATATTCTCTTGATGATCTTTTCATAGTCATCTAAGCATATTTGTCCTTTTTTTTTTTTTAAATTTGATGCTCAGATGCATGCGGTGACTTTCTAGATATGAAAAGATTAATAACATTGAGTTAGGCATTTAACCAAATACTTGGTGTGCTTAGAAAATGTACATACAATTAGTAAAAACATATATATATATATATATTAGTGGACTCAAATTTTGAACTCTAGGAATGGGACAAAAAAGAATGATATAAAAACATGATTAATCCATACACATGAATGATCTACACACTAACTCATACACATGAATGATCCACTCACATGAAGGAAAAGCTTTGGGAAATGAATTTTATACCCATAAACATCAAATAGATTAAACATATGACAAAAACAAGAATGAATACATACCCAAACCTATATCAACTAACAACATACATGTTCAGGACAAAGTGCACATAAATCCATCTCAATCTTTGAGTTTTTTGTTGAAGTAACTGAGATCAAAAAGGTATAGGTTAAACTTCATAGTGTTAAAATTAAGATTTAAAGGATGGTTCTTCATGCTGTGTGCCTACTATCAAGTAAGCCATCCTCTCTTCTTGATTTTCCACTCTTACATGCTTTTAAAAGGTCCCTCATAATTCAGCTCATTTTTTGTTCTAGTTTCCTGAGCCATCATCAATCTTTCTCAATTGTGTTTTCAAGATCAAGGTCATATCATGTTTTTGCTTTGTTCCATGTAGTCTCAGCTCTATCCAAATTGTTTACACATTTTTTTCTTGCTTATCAATCTTGGATCATCCTAAGATCAATTATAATCTAGGGCATCTAAAACTCTAAGCAAAATGTTCAAATTCAAATAATTTTGCATGAACCGTCAAACTTAAATTAAATTTTTTTTAAATTAAATCTTTGCTAAATAATAAATTTCTATCATGTAAAAATTCAAGCTATTACATTCTTCCCTCCAAGAAATTTCATCCTCTCCATTTTTGTTATAATTTAGAGAATAATTCTGAAAATCTCTATCTCATTTCACTTTCTTCCTCCCAAGTGGCTTCTCCAGTTGAGTAGTGTTGGCACAAAACTTTGATTAGTGAAATAGTCTTATTTCTCAAAATCTTCTCCTTTCGATCCATAATTTGAATTAGCTTTTCTTCGAAAGTGAGATCAATTGTAATCTTATTGGTAGCTGCTCAGATACATGAGTGAGTTCTATAATATATTTTCTTTGTATAGACACCTAAAATACATTATGGACTTTGAATAGCTATGGTAGTAAAGCAAGTCATATGTTACTTGACCAATCTTTTCCAAGATCTCCAACAGACTTGCAAATCCAAATCTCTACCTGTTTTATCTGTTTAGCTCTTCAATGTGTTGTTATAAGTCATTTTGAATCAGTCTCATTTTCTCTGCACATTGCTCATTTAGTTTCAACTTTGCAAATTACCATTCCTCAATATCACTCCAACACACTAATGTGCGACAAGGTCTGTTGTACAAAGACTCATAGGGTGCCATTCTAATGCCATAGTGATAGTTGTTATTGTATGCAAACTCGATGAGAGGTAGGTGTTTGTCACAAGTCCCTTTCCATTCCATTGCATAATCTCTTAATATATCTTTAGGAGTTTAGATGATCATTTTAGACTATGCATCAACTTGTGGATGAAATGTAGTACTAAACTTTGGAGTAATTCCTAATCCTTCCTGCACACTCTATTAAAGGTGAGAAGTGAACATCCTATCCCTATCAGAGATGATGGTTAGTGTGACTCCATGCAAGCTCACAATCTCCTTGATGTACAAATTAGTCAAACTCTCAAGTGACTGCTTTTTTCGAATTACGAGAAGATGTGTAGACTTAGTCAATCGATCCACAATTACCCAAATCATATGATTCACACTAGATGTCATGGGCATCTAATAACAAAGTCCATGGTATTGCAATCCTACTTCCACTCTTAAAGATCTAAGGTTTGCAATAGTTCTGCTCATCTTTGATGTTCTGTTTTCACCTTCTGATAAGTCAAATATTGTGCAATACAGTCTCGAATGTCTTGTTTCATGCCCTACCACCAAAAGTTCCTCTTCAAATCTTAATACATCTTAGTGGCCCTAAGATGTATGGTGTACTTCAAATTATGTGCTTCTTGCAACAATTCCTGTGCAATTCTATAGTCGCCAGCACAGTAAGTGTTCCTTGGAAATGTACACCTCCATTAGCACCTTTTGAGAAACCGTCCTTTTCAATCATTGCTTAGGTCACTTCACAATCCTATTGAGTGTGTAAGACTTGATCTATAATGGCTGATCATATGAATACATTAACTATCATTCCCTTTGTGTTTTTGCATAGGACATCTGCAACAACATTTACATTTCTAGGATGGTATTGGATGGTGAAGTCATAATCCTTCAATTTTGCTCATAGAAATAGTGTCTTTAGATTTTTAGAGTGAAGAGGTTTATAGGTACCTCCAATTCACGTGTCGGGTAACTTAACTCATGGTTCTCCAATTTACTGGATGTGTATGTAATTATGTTGCAATGTTGCATCAATACACACTCCATTCCTCTGCTAGATGCATCACTATAGACCATAAATCCTCCGGTACCAACAAACAATGTCAAAATAGGTGCTGCAGTAAGCCTTTTCTTCAACACCTAAAAACTGTCTTACATTCATTGCTCCACATCATTTCTAGTCCTTCCTAGTCAATTTGGTTAGTGGTAGAGCAATATGAGAGAACCCTTGGATGACTCTCCAATAATAACCTGCCATAACAAGAAAATTGCAAATTTTTATCACAATCTTTGGTCTCTCAGACTTTGTGATAGCTTCAATCTTCTTTGGGCAATGTCATCCTTTGAAATTAAATGACCAAGAAATTGGACTTGGTCAAGCCAAAATTGACACTTGGAAAATTTGGCATATAGCTTATGCTCTGGAAGTATACTGAAAGCAATCCAAAGATGTTCTAGCCTCTCTTCCCGACTACTAGATTGTATTAGGATATTGTCAACAAACACAATCATGTGTCTAGATATTCCTTAAATACTCTATTCATAAGGTCCACAAATGTTGTGGGGGTGTTTGTCAAACTAAATGGTATCAAAAGAAATTCATAATGACTATAACGAGTTCTGAATATTGTCTAGGGGATATACTCATCTTGACTCCTCAATTAATTTTTCTTTATTGGAGATTTAAGCCTATAACCTAGAGTTAGCAAGTTAACTGTCAAACCACTAGAACAAATTTTTTTTGTTCTAAAACTATGTGAAATAATAAATGTTATCATGTAAAAATTATAACCATTACACTCAATTCGAGAGGGGACCAAAAGTAATATATATATATATATATATGTAATCATTTTCTTGTTCTATTTTTTGTTAAGGGTTGGGTGGAGCCTACAATAACCCAACTACACTATCTCCAAGAGAACAACACAACATCCTAGGTGCCTCACCTAATTTTCATTTGTGTATTTAATGTGAACATTTTACGTAAAAGCAAATATTATTAATAGTCTTACTCAAATATTTTTGTGTGACCTGCAAGTCTCTTCAGCCTAACTAAACACAAAAGATGATTTGTCTCACTTTTGAGTTTTAAAACTATGCACTATAGTATAAGGGCTCTTTTTTTTTTTACAAACAATCATATACAACCTCAAACATTGGTCATCTGCATGAGAGATTTCTTATTCCATCATGGTTCACTACTATATTGGAGGTTTTTAAAGTTAGTATAAAGAAGTCGTTATTTCAACTACTAACTTCATAAATATTTACAAGTCACCTTTTAGAGTCATTTCATTGCTTTTGAAGTTGTTTACTAAATGACTTCTTAAAGTCTTTTACTAAATGACCTTTTTTGTTACTGATTTTTAAAGTTGGCTTCTATTAGAATTTTTTATCAACTTTAAAAGCCTCTCATGTAGTAGTGGTAATCCTCAATTTTTATAAAATTTTGAAATAATTTGATCTAAATAGTGATGCTATTTTTTTTGCAAAATAAATATTGCATTCAAAAGTTTTGGAGGATCTGAGTATTATTAATTATATCCTTGATTTCTTAAAGGTTAGATTGATTTTTCTTCAAATAAACAATAAAAAGCATATGAAAGGAATATGTGATAGGCATCGTTTTTGAAGTTTGCTGTAGGACCACATTTTTGGATATCTGTACTTATTCCCTTAAGTCTATCCTTAAAAGCTTACCTATTAAAGGTTATCTTACAAGCTTTATCAGTTTCACATGGCATGTGTTCTCTAATTAATAAGATTCCTCGTAACCTGATTAATGTATTTGTGGTTGTTAAACATTTAGGTTTGTGATTGTATTGATTATTTTCTTGATCAATCACTACTATATAGGAGGTTTTAAAAGTGGATAAAAAATGTTAATAGAAGTTTGTTAAAAAACAAATTATGTCGAGCCGATTTCGAAAGTCGATAACTTTCAAAATTGTTTAGATAAAAGACTTTAAAAATCAAAAACTTTTGAAGTCATTTATGTGTAAATGACTTTAAAAGTCCAAGAATTTTTGAAGTAGTTTAGATCTAAACTACTTCAAAAATTCCCATACTTTTGAACTTGTTTAGCCCTAAATGACTTCAAAAGTTTTGGACCTTCGAAAGTCCTTTTTTTTTTTTTTTTTTTTTTCTTTTCATTTTTAACATTCCAAGCACTGCCACCTATATACATTCAATGTAACACCTAATACAATTTTCTTGCAATCTTTATATACATGAAAAACAAACATAGGTTCACTTTCACAATGGGTACAAAACATCCAAATTCATCATTATCCATCCACATCTATCTTGAAAATACATCACAAATGGAACCATAATGCATCCATTCACTACAATAACTACATTCACTTAATTTTTAAATCTATACACATTCAGATTTACTTTCACATTCTAAGTTACCCTCATTTATCATCTCATAAAAGTTATATAATTCAATGAATATATAGAAAGCCAATTGCCGCATATTCACTTCATGTACAAGCTCCAAATTTACTTTATCCATATTCATTTACTACCACACCCTCCACTCATTCATCGATTAAATATATATATATATTCCAAAGAAAATAATGAAAACTAAAAGGACACATACAAGTGAATGAAAAAATAATTTTTTACATTTTTTACACATGTAGTTACTCCAAGTGTTCTAATTGAAACTCAATAGATACCCAATGCATTCATTTTGTATTTTGTTGAGGTTTACATTGGAGTAACTCTTCTTGTTTCCCCACTCAGAAAGCATAGCAACCTTTACTACAACATATTTAATTCAAGATTATTTTAGTTGGATCCATAAAAACTGTGAAAAAATATAAGCTTATGAAAATTAAAAAAGTGTTTTTTCTTTCTTAATTGGGAGACAATCACACTATCAAATATTAGGGTCCTCATGTATCTCAGCACATAGTACCCACACTCCCAATCAAATTGTTGTCTATGGCACTGTGTAACAAGGACAGCAAAAAGAATTCATAAATATCATTTGTAATTGTATAAGTTTAATTAGTAGTAAAATAAAGAATTAATTGTTTTTTCTATACCTTGACATTCTTCCAATTGTGTTTCAGTAGTTGTAAATCTCAGTTAGATTACCCCATTCGTACCATACTCTACAAATTTAAATTCCAAATGCATTCTAAATGAATAATAAATTATTTATCTACACATAATACATGAAAAGCAAAAAAGCTTACTTATTTATAATTTCTATGAGGTCAGAACGAATGTGCAATTCACAAGAATAAAAAAAGAAACCTAGCCCACCTTGCACATCTAAAACGAGCAACATCTAATGAGCCCTATATAGACAGTCATATGAATTATAATTAAATTGGATAGAATAAGTTGGCAAGAAAACAAGAAATCTGAATCATTAAGCCTTATCTCTTAGAGCATAGGAAGAATCCTGATAAAATATCATGAACATGCCTCTTTATCGGCCATTGCTCCATTGCTCCACAAATGATGTCAGGGTCAAGGAATTGGTAAAATGTACCCTTACCCTCAAAAAGGCTAATTGCATCATTCAAGAATCTGCATAAAAGAAATAATTATTACCTATACCATAAAAATATAACATGTAATGTCATATATTTTATAAGTAAATATATGCATATAGCCCATGTAGGAGATAATGTGAAGGTGCTCGAGTGATCCTGTAACTCACAATAGGTCCTCTGCCATTAATGGCACTTCAACAACATCCTTGGCAAGCACTCCTTCCTTGATTCATATGGTGTTAATTACCATATCTTAATTGATGAGACTATAGATTAACCTTAGGGATCGAGGCATGTTCGATGGGACTTCTACATTATCATTAGATGGCTGCTATAAAAGATGTAAACAAAATTATCTAAATAATATTAATCAATGATGAGGTCCTAATTTATGATGCAAAAAAAAAAACAAGCATATATACAAGTACTTGCTCTATTGGTGCAATAATAGGTAATGATGCAGCGGTAGGCCACCTTAATGGCCATATTGTTGCTGATTAATCATATAAACTTAATAAACAATTAAATTGAGGTCTCTAGTTAAAAATTATTGATGAACAAGGTAGTACAACAAAATACATACCTTGGACTCTATGAGAATGACTAGTGCCTTTGGCCAAGTGACATGATATGCAACTGCCTACCTAATTTTATAATATTTTTCATTTTTAAAGGAAATGGTAGGCTGACATTAGCATCCAAAGCCATGGTAACCAACACTACTTAGAAAATAGAAGTAATTTGTGTAGTAATTTCATCTGAGAACATTTGGTTAGTATGGTCCATCAAATGCTCCATCTTCCAAAGGATGGAATGATCAATGGCTTTTGTAGTCCAAGCTTTTTTGTACTATCAAGTGAGGCACTATAGTTAGAGAACAAAATGTAAATAAATTGATAGCATTGAAAGGGATATATTGTCACAGATGCTTACTTTGACCTCTTCTAAACGAGCATAGCCCAACCAGGACAGGTGGTGTTGCATATTAGTTTCATATACCTTTTTTCTTCTTGCACACTTTGCCTACACATTTGTACATATGTAATCAAGTGCAAGAGTCGGATATTACATGTAATTAATTAAATGAAACATCGCTTCCACACATACCTCAAATTCAATGGACGTGTGATTCTATACAAATTCATTCCACACGTCCTAGTCAATGATGTTGGAGTAAATGGAAGGCACTGTGTGTAGCCTCAATGGACCATGGACATATGGAGCTATGTAATTGTGACCAAGGTAGTTCTTCCATTTTCTTCATTGCTCCCCAACTCCTTGTAAAGCACATATCTTCTTCTGCTTAGGCACGTCAAAGGTAGTATGAAAAGTACATAGCAAATTACTATATTTGAAAATAAGGTGTGTTATAAATTATATAATACATGTTATTAATGTTTACCTACCTTCACAACTTCCCATATTGAATCTTTGGTCAAGGATGGCATAAGTCTTTAGGCTTCAAATGTGATAGGAACCATGCTTCTAATTATGGAGGAGATAAAATTGCTATAAGAGGCCGTATTCTCACCTATCGCTTGCTCCCTACTATTGTATTGGACAGTTTCTTTAATTCCTTTCGACTCTCTTACTGGCCTTTTCCATTGTTGTTCGGCCTCCACCCTTTATCTTTTGAGTAGTTCTCATGTTGGCCTCTTGTTCATGCTCTTCATTTTGTCCATGTTCTTTATTTTGATCTTATTATTATTCCATCATTACTACAAAGAACATTACATATGTGGCAAACAAACTAAAAGTGAATTAGATAAAACATACATAAGAATAGAAAATTTCTAAGTAAAGATATTTCTAAAATTAAACTTTCCTAAAACTAAACTATTCTAAAGATGCAACAACTTTAAGCAATGAAACCTAAAAGTAGCATATCATGAAATTAAACTTATCAATGAAGGACAACCTCTAAATATGAACTAACAATAAAAACAAAACATGCAATTAAAACTTAAGAGGAGTGCACATGATGCATGTAGGGGGCAACATGAAACCTAAACCCTTATTTTTAGGGTTTTGAGGCTTTTGATTTCTTCCAAGATGGGTTGGTGAGTTTTTCTTCCTTCATCCATCACAAGTTTCTTTTAATTTTAGTTTTTTTTCCCCATGTTTTCTATTCCACAATCTTTCCATGTTTGGTTGTGTACATTATTTTGTTCATGTTATGGGCTATAGAAATTTAAAGATTCTAAGGATTGCTTATTGTTGCTTAGTATACTGGCTAAATAAATTTTTTATTGAGTTGGCAATGCATCTATCATTGTTGGGAAGCACATATTGATAAATGGATAAACCATCTTAAATTTTAATATGCACAACGTTTGATTATACATTTTGTTAGCATCATGTACATATTTCTTTGTACATTCTACAACTTAAATGATAGTTTCATTAATAATATGAGAGTGTGATTGTGGTTGATGCATGTAGAGAATGAGATGGGCCATTACAGATAAAACCTTAGATAGATAGAATCATTGGGAGTGGCTCATTTACTATTATATTAGTTTATTCGGTCTTTAGCTCAAATCACTAGCAAAATACTTGTATATATGTCTGAATAGTATGCTTGTCCATGGTTGACAAGGATATTTTTTGTGCTCTTGAGAGTCATACAACTTTTCATTGACTAGGTAGTGAAAGGTAAACCATGTCAAATTGGCAAAGTCAATGTTTTGCGGAGTTTTAAAGTGGTTAACAAAGAAAAATGCTTGAGATCATTCTCACATGAAGCATTCCTTCAATGTAATAGTCATTACTTACTAAGGATAGTTGTGCGAATCCCATCTCCATGATATAGTATAGAATTGTGTCATTGCTTCATATATGAGAAGCTTAAGATCAAAACACATTAGTCTTAAGACCACATAACTTACACTTAAATGAAGATAATGAATGTAACAACTTCAATCATAGCTGGTGTTATATTAATGGTATATAATACTTCTTTCTCATTTTTATCAAATAACAAATAAATCATAGATGGAACCTAGACTTTAAGATATAAAAAGAAAAAAAAACATTATAGTCATATAATATTAGTAGTAAGTCTAACAATAGATGCAAAGGAATCTTGATTTTTCCATTTGCAAAATGCAAATGGAAATTCTTAACTTGTAATTTTAGTGGGTAAACATAGTAAATCCATGGCAAGAAAAAACTACCCAACTATGAGAAGAAAATAACTAACAAAAGAGAATGTTTTAGACTAGAATTAGAAAACTACTCATTGCAATAATCATTCATATTCCACCACACATTCTTGTTTACTCAAGATATAAATAAAGCAATGTTAACTTGCATCATTCTAGCTATCATATAGCACATGTATATACACATTCATCTGCACTCATATAAACATGACTGAAACAATTTAGCTTTATGTAAGCAACTACTACCATTTGACAATCAAGAGATACATTTCTAGAACACATTATAGGTCATTCTTGTCAAAGTGATCAAGCATGTACTAAGACCACCTATTGATTAGTTTTGAGAGTTTTAGTTAGATTGGCTAATGCTTCTAGTCTACACTAGGCCAAGTGTAACATGCCTTCTATTTGGCTTTATATTCCCTTAGGTGTAGTATTGCTTCACTCATTTTCTTTTGCACGTAATGCCTTTATCCTAAGGGTGCAAAACCATTTATTATTTCTCCCCATGAAGTTACCCTTAAGTCACTTTTCCTTAGGATTTGTATTGCTTAGTTAATTAGGTCATTGTCAACACTGTTTGCATTTTTGTCATGGACAAACACCACCCAAATGGGACATGATGGTAAGCATCAAATTCCTGTCTTTCTTATAGGAATTTATGCTCCAAGATAATCTCTCATTTCAATGACATTTGCAAGTGAAAGATACATTACTGTTCATTTGCAAGTGTTTTACCTTTTGAAAGAAAGAGAATCATTTTACAATGCCAAAAGGCTAGGAACTAAACCAACACCCCCACAATCATTCCAGTCATAGTCATCCATTCAAGATTAGATAATACCTATGCACATGTCCATTGAAGTAAAGTCATGGTGCCATTTCAGTACAAAATTCTTAAGAAATCCTCAATTAGCCTACACAAATACTTAACATTACCTTAATCTAACTTTCCTGTAGCTCCCAATTCATGTAAAGCTCTTACTCAAGCTAAATCATAAGTGCACATTATAGCATAAATCACAGTTGACTCTTGAGTTAAATCAAGTATTGATATCTTGATTTGAAAATCATTTTCAAAACATTGAAACCATGGCACAACTCTAGGCCAAAACCAAGCATAACTTAGCTTGAAAATTGTCATTGAAAACTTACCATTTTTTAGGCATTATTATATGTTTAAAGCTAGTTTTATTTTAAACTTTCAAAACTATGTTTTTTTCAAACATGTTGAAAATTGATCAATTAAACATCCACTATTGGATTTCAAAAACCACTATTTTCAACATGGAATATTCATAAAAAAACAAGTAATTTTACTAAAAAATTAGCACGGTAAAACCATGCACAAGTATGCCTCTTTTATGACTTAGAAAACATCATTTATTTGGTTGGTTTTCAAAACAAAAGTCTCATGCTAAAGCATCTTGTAAAAACATGCTAAAACCAACTTGAGAACACATGGATCATGTCAAAGAGATGTTTAACCCTGAGGTATGAATTTCACACTGGAAGATCATCTAAATCCATACATGAATCATCTGGAATTTTTGACATGTGCATGAAATCAACTCAAAATCAATCCCATGCTAGTTATGAAATGACATTTATTTTTCATGCATGCATGGTAGGCCACAATGACACCTAAACTAAGGAATGGTAACATGTTGTAAGAGGTCTAATGTTGAGATATGATCATGACATAACATGTACAAAGATAGAGTATGAATATAGCGCGATGCCATGCATAATAGAGGCTAAAACATGGTAAACAATTATCAAAATCAAGTAGGAACAACAGAGGTAATACATGACATGAAAACACCCAAAGTTAGGCATGCTTGACTCATTAATAGATAGTAATCACAGCATGAATTAGGTATCTAAAATAGGGAGTGAATGGCATCAAGGCATTCATAATTACAGCACGAAAAACCAAGTGAAAGATGCTTAAGTGAAAAACAAAGTAATTTACACTTTCTAGCTAGATCTAAGGTAATTCAATCCTATTTTAGACTTATCTAAACATGGATCATGAGATCAATGGAAAGATTATCTTAGAAATCCATATGTAGCTCAAAATCACATGGATTCAACATAAAATCCAAAATCAACAGTTGAATATTGTAGATCTCACCTCTTAAGTGTGTTTCCATGCTTTTTCCTATCTTGGACGAGTCAAATTGATCACATTTTGAGGTGAAATTCTTCAGTCTCCTCCTTCTTCATCTTCATCTCCTTCTTGTCTTCCTCTTATTTAGTCTTGACCTTTTCTTCTTCTCTCCCTCTCTCTTTCTCAGCCTTTGGCGAGGGTTGGCAACTTCAGCAAGATCGTACACGCATCTTTCTCCACATCAGCAAGATCGCGCATTTGTTTGCCTCCTGCCTAGCATGACGAGTCTCTCGACACTGAGTTTCTTCCCCATTCTTCTCCTTCTTCCTCTTCCTCCTCTTTCCTCTTCTCCTCTTCTCCTCCTTCCTCTTCCTCTCCTTCTCCTCTTCCTCCTCTTTCCTCTTTCCCTTTTCTTCTTCTCTCCCTCTCTCTTTCTCTTTCTCAATCTTCGATGATGGTTTGCAACTCCGGCAAAACCACGCACTTGTTTCCCTCCTCCCTAGCATGATGCGTCTCTTGATGCTGAGTTTCTTCCCCATTCTTCTCCTTCTTCCTCTTCCTCCTCTTTCCTCTCTCTCTCTCTCTCTCTCTCTCTCTCTCTCTCTCTCTCTCTCTCTCTCTCTCTCTCTCTCTCTCTCTCTCTCTCTCCAGCCTACATTCCTTAATTTTAAAAATATTTGTTTATTTATTTTTTAGCCTATCCTCTTATGAGGGTGCCAATATCAAAATGGCCCATAGTTTATTTATTAAACTTTTAATTAATCAATTATTTATTTATTTATTTATTTATTTACCTACATACCCTTGCATTAATAAATTCATAACTTCTCCATATGTTCCTCAATTTTAGCATTCTTTATACCATTGGTTTCGTTTTCTCAAGTAAAATCTAATTATTTAGGTTTTATGGGCCAACTAAGTGTTTTTTAAAGTGCCAATTATGTGGGACCTAATAAGACACACAATTAAAAAATTTTATCAAAATAATTTTGGGGATCATTTAAATTGAATTTAAAATTTTGGGTTATTACATTCTTCCCCAATAAATAAATTTTGTCCTTGAAATTCTTCTTATTTCCTTAATTCTTGAAAAGTTTGGAATGTGTCTGTTGCATCTGCTCCTCAGTCTCCCATGTGGATCTTCTACTAATTGATGCTGCTAAAGAACCTTGACTAATGGAATAGTTATACTTCTCAGCTCCTATACCTTACATTCTAAAATTCATATAGCTCTTTCCTCAAAGGTTAGGTTTGCTCTAAGTTCTCTAGGAATTTTCTCTAGCACATGGGAAGGATCCACTATATATTTCCTTAGCATTGATATGTGAAAAACATCATGAACATCTACTAATTGAGGCTGTAAGTCCAACTAGTAGGTTATGGGTCCAACCCTTTTCAAAATCTCAAATGGTTCAATGAATTGGGACTCAACTTTCCCTTATAACCATGTCTCATCACACCTTTCATTGTTAAATAGATTGCCCAATAGTGTCAAATCATTACTGGATCAATCCAGATCAATCATAAACCATCTAGTTCATGTCTAAGCTTAAGATCATGATCAAACAATCACAGATTTTGATTTGATAATTTTGTTCATGATCCATTGATTTTGAGTAATTAGATTTGTTATTCAGGTTAAAACTCAATGATCAGATCTTTAACAAGGTTTTTGGTGTTTTGATCATTGACCAATTAGTACGCATAGTTATAGATCAATGATCCTCATTTAGTTTGTTAGATTTTCCCAATCTAGATCTTTGAAAATTTTGATTCATTCTATCAGTTTAGGGATGGAGAACTTATTGGTAACATCAGATCATCAATTGGGCATTGTCAAATACTATTTACACAATAACAAATCTGACAGCTAAGATTGTCTGATCTGTTTTAAGCTTAGATAGCCAATATTATTAGTCAAATCTAATAGAGAAACAAGCACGAAAAGATTAGGTTAGCCATTTTACCAAACACTAGGTATATAAGAATTATAAGTATTTAAAATAACTAAATTACATGCATGCATGCATGTGGAAATTTTCAATTAACAATAAAAAAAGAAGCAAAATATGATAGATACATTCAAAAAGAAATTTAACTTTAAAAAGACAAGTTTCTAACCATAACAATGTAAACAAACAAAGGGATACTAACTACCACTCAAAAATCAATATCAATTGCGAATATGTGAATGTAGTTCCAATCCACAGTTGGGAAATGGTTGAGGATAGCTAAAATTCATAGTAGTAATTTTAAAGTTGCTTGCTATAAAGGACTTTAAAAGTATGTGATTTTTAAAGTTGTCTATAACAAGTGACTCTAGAAGTCACTATTTTTAAAGTCATTTGATGTAAACAACTTTAAAAATCATAGACTTTTAAAATCATTTATATCAAATGACTTCTTTGTCTGGGACTTTTAAAGGCATTTACAACAAACAACTTTAAAAACTATTATATTTTCACTACAAATATTTACATATATATTAGTATTTACAATATTTTACACAAGTACATAATGAAACTAATTTTTTTATGATAGTCAGTGCTGATTCATGCCTTCTTTGGAAACAAACAAACAAACACACCCACACACACACACACACACACACACACACACATGAACAAGGAAATCAAAGTATTTTTTGGAATAACTCCTCATTTATCATCCTTTTATTACACACACACACACACAAAATATGAGAGGCAAACAAAAGAGACACTAACCAAGAATTAAAAAACGATATTGATAGAGAATTTATACAGATACAATTCCAATTCACACTTAGCACTTGGTCCACCCACAACAAAAATCAACATATACATATGAGCTTCTATTTGTGTATAGATGAAGATAGCTGAGAAAAACAAACCAGAAGTTGATGAAAAATTATTAAAACAAAGTATTACTTTAAAGATTTTTGAATTAAATGACTTTAAAAGTCTCACTTACGAAGTCGATTAATAAATAAACTTCTCTAGTCTAATGCGAAGACAAAAATTATATCGGGGAAAGGATTTTTAAATTCATTTAGTTCAAGTGATTTTAAATGTCTAAAATTTTTAAAGTTGTTTTGTTCTAAATGACTTTGAAAGTGAAGTTGTTTTTCTGTTAACCGACTTCTTAAGTGAGACTTTTAAAGTCATTTGATTCAAATGACATCTAATACTTTTAAACTCATTTTATTCTAAACAACTTAAAAAGTCTTACCTTTTAAAGTCGTTTGAACCTAACGATTTTAAAAATCTCTTAATAGAATCTAATGTATATATTTCACTTACAATCTCTTACTAAAATACAATGAAGCTATTTTTTTTTTATGATAGTCAATGTTGATTTACACATTCTGTACATAATAAATACAAGAATATTCAAAAGCATTTGCTTTCAAGTAAGTCTTCAATTACATATGTATATATATTTATATATATAATGTCATATATATAGTCTTCGTCTCACATCAATCCATATAAATCTAGAATTATATTGCAACTTACTAATACAATCCATATGCCCCCTCATATATTATTTTTAACTTAAGCACTCTACTCACCATTATCATGCATATAATCCTCATTCTCACAAAGTACTTTGATTGATGGGATTATTTTGGTAATACAAGGGTAATCTATTTTAGTATTTGTTAGGTCATCTTCGTCATAAAAATCCCTCAGATAGGATGATAAAATAATTGACTGTCTCTTATCACGTCCGTCTTGCACATAAAATACTTGTTTTGCCTAAGATACCAAAATAAATTGATCATTTTTATAGCCAATTTTATTGAGGTCAACCAATGTCAATCTAAGGGCATAAGTTTTGATGATGTCTTGGTTATGCTCCACCTAATTACACTTATACACAATTGCAGCTCTGCAAGTATAATCTAAGGCTCATATTTCTCTTATAACCCCATAATAAATATCATCTGCCACGATTGGCCTGTTATCTTTTGAACTAGAAAAGAATGTAGCATTGGCAATGATATTAACCCCACTATTCTATTGAATTCTTAAGTCATCATGGTCTTTTGTGTAAAATCAATAACCGTTGATGACATATGCAGCATATTTTATTACTTCTGGTCATGGTCCCATCGCCATCTAGCCCAAGGATTTGGATATACCATTGCCTGCTACTTCTCACTAGTCTTAAATCTGTGTATACATATATTAAGTAGGATATGATAGTTGCAGGTAAGATTATATATACAATATGTCCAAAATATAATTAATTAAGTGTGAATTCTTTCATTTTACCTTGTGATGGAATCAAGTATTGAAAGTATGACAATGCTTACATTTATAGCCACTTTTGTTTCTTTGCGGAACTTGGATTCTTTGTCTTGAGGACATCCATGCACTCACTACACACAAATTATTGAAGAAATTGAAGAAAATATAATCATTAATAATTAATTTTTACCTAAGTGCATGATTAACTTACTTAATGTGCTGTTGGAGTTCATGAACATTTTGCAACACATAAAGATATGCCTTGTCCCATTTTTTATAGTCAATAGTCGATGCACGACAACTCAATAGAGTTTTGTTAACCTTGGGATCATGAAATGTAACAAATTGTTTCTTTCTTGGGATTCCATTGGCACTCACTCCTGCTAAGTACTTTGTACAAAAAATCATTGCTTTCTTTGCAATATAACATTAAAAAATACACCCCTTTGGTCGATTATGATTTTGCACGTATCCTTTTAAAATTTTCATTTACCTCTAAAATGGGTACATCCATCATAAATAAACTAGCTCACAGAGTCTGACCTCATCAATGAGGTGTGCTGTTAAGTGTACCATGATATCAAAGAAGGATGGTGGTACGACTGTTTCAAGCTCATATAAAGTTATCACTAGATGTCCTTGAATTTCTTGTAATTTTGAAACATCCACCCTGTCTTGTACAAAGCATTAAAGAAGTAATAGAATTTTGTAATAGGTACCCTAAATTTGTCTAGTAACACTAAATGTATTGCTATAGGAAGGAGTTGAAGAGTAGTAGTCTGGGACTTTGAGCTTAGATCGACTTTTACACATTATTCTTCTCTCCTTTCTATTGAGCATATGATTTACCTTAGGCAGGTATGTTCCTCAACTGTCTCTATCCTATGGATGCAACCTCCTCTTCAAACCCATCTTTATAAGATCCATTCAAGCTACATGTCTATCCTTTGTTTTTCCTAAGATATGAGTAAGGTATTGGTCAAGCTTTCACACACATTCCTCTCAATGTGCATGACATCAAGCACGTGGTGTAGATGCAGTGATTTCCAGTATGCAAGCTAAAAGAATATTGATTCCTTCTTCCAACAACTTCTAGAATTGCTTTCACCTACATGTTTACTTGATTTCTTCTTTCACCACAAGACATTATTGTTTTCAACCTACTCCAATACTTATGACCTTGTCAACATCTTTAGAGGTGTCCTTATCCCCACAGTATCATTAAATTCTCCCTTCTAAAAATGGTAAGGATGGTCTCTGCACAACCATCTTTTGTGGCCAAGGAATGTCATTTTCCTACCATGTTTAAGTTGTACAACACATGTTAGATCACTACAAATAAGACAAGCAATGTATCCCTTCACAGTGCATTTAGACAAATTATTGTGTATAGGGAAGTTGCTTATTGTCCATAATAGTGTAGCTTTTAGGGTGAACGAATCTTTCCTGTATCCATCGTATGCTTTAAGATCTATGTCCCATAATGTCTCAAGGTCATCAATCAAGGGATCCAAGTACACAACAATGTCATTCCCTGGCTGCTTTGGAACTGATATTAACATAGTTAACATCATGAACTTCCTCTTCATGCATATAAATGGTGGGAGGTTGTAACAAACTAATATAACGGGCCAACAACTATACTTGCTACTCATTGAACCATGAATATAAATCTCATCTATAGATAATGCAAGTCATAGGTTTCTAGTTTCTTTATCAAAATTAGGCCACATGAAGTGTACAAGATTCCATGTTGGGCTATCTACCAGGTGGTGTGAAAAGTTGTCAGCTACTCTTTCCTTTACACGCCAAACTAATTTCTTTGTTGTTTGTATGATACGAAACATTATTTTGAACCTTAGAATAGGTAAAAAGTACCATAGAACCTTTGCAGGAATGTTAGTAACCATATCACCTGAATTCTTCTTTAACTTCCATCTTGACTCTCCACAAGTTAAGGCATTTAGTTTTATCCTTGTGCTCCTTCCTATACATGTTGCAATCAGTGGGACTAGATGTATCTTCTCATACTTCAACCTTAAGGCTAGGGTTTTCTTTGCCTCCAATGTGGAACTCACCAATTTATTATCCTTCGGTAGCATCTTACCTACTACTTTCAAGACTTCTGTAAAACCTTGATCTAAAAAACCAAATCTTGATTTAATGTTGTAAAGTTCTACCATTGCAGACAACTTTGTATAATCTTTGCACCTAGGGTGTAACAACTCATTGGCTTCCTCTAATATTGTAGTATGAAATTATTCTGGGTTGTACTAGAAGTCATCATATGCATCTCGAAGTATTTGTATAGGTATGCTATCTAGAACACTTCCTACAGTGTCTTGATCATATTTTCAAGGCCTTGTCAATGGCCTATGAGAAAGTTCTTCTCCATGCCAAATCCATGAGTCATAGCTTCCATCAATTCCATTGAAGCACAAGTGTTCTCTCAACATTCCTACAATTACTTTTTTCAAGTTTTCACATTTGAAGCATGGACAATGCATGCGACTATAATTAACACTTGCCCTAAGTGCGAACTCTATGAAATTTTTTGTTTCCTCATATTCTTTTGATGTTCTTATAGCAGTTATCCAAGCATATTTGTCCATTATCTTAAGAAATGGAAGGAAATCTATGTGTGAGGTTAGACATTTTACCAAACACTAGGTATACAAGTTCAAGGTCGTCCTGGAAGTCATCATATGCATTTTGAAATATTAGTATAGATGTACTATCTACAACACTTACTACAGTGTTTTGATCATATCTTTCAGGCCTTGTCAAGGGCATACATGAAAGTTCTTCTACATGCCAAATTCATGTGTGATAACTTTCATCAATTTGTTTAAAATAACTAAATTACATGCATGCACACATGTGAAAATTTTTAATTAACAATGAAAAAAGAAGTAAAATATGAAAAATACACTCAAAAGGAACTTTAACTTTAAAAACGAAATTTTCTAATAGTAAAATTGTAAAAATTCTTCAAATATGCACATATATATATGAGACAAATAAAAAGATACTAACCAAGACTAAAAAATCAACATCGACCACAAATATGTGAATGCAGCTCCAATTCACAATTGGGATTTGGTTGAAGATAGCCACAATGAAAATCAAAATATATTTGGTGTACAGATGAAAATAGTTAAAAAAAGTAAAGCAAAAGTTGATGAAATAACACTTAAAATAGAGTATTGACTTTTAAAGTCATTTGCATTAAATGACTTTAAATGTAATCACTTTTAAAGTCCTTTAATGCAAACAACTTTAAAATTTTTCACTTTTAAAGTCATTTAGAGCAAACAACTTTAAAAAGTAATATATTTCTCACTTCAAATATATATATATATATATATATATTAGTACTTTGCAATATCTTTCATAAATACACATTGAAATTGATTTTTTATCATAGTGAGTGTTCATTCATGCATTCTTTATATACATACACATATAAACAAACATGTGAACAAGGAAATCAAAGTACTTTTTGGATTAACTCCTCATTTGTCACCACACAATGGGGTGAGAGGGTAAAGGTTTAACCTACAACTTCCTCTGCCAACAGGATGGTAACATTTCTGTTCATCAAACCCTAATGTTGCATGGGAACCACAAATCTAATGTTCTCCATTTCTCCAATAGTGAAGGTTAGAGAGAAGCTAGCAGTTGTTGTTTGCAATGAAATCATATGATTTTTGTCAAAATCATGACAATCTAACACAATTCTTAACCACATCACCTGTAGTGACAAAACTACTTGATCTACAAAATGGAAATGGTGAGAGTTGGTAAAAAGAAAGTAATGTGTGATTAAAAGAGGTTTAGGTTTACTTATAGTGTTTTTCATTCAACAAAAAATCAAAATATCCAAAATGGAATGCAAGAAGGTAAAAAGGTTAGACACAAACACAAGGACCAAAGGAGGAGGCCGTCATGCCACCCATGAGGAGAACATGAACAAATAATATAAGAAAATTTGAGATGACTTCAACCTTTTACAGATGAACAAGTACTTTTGAAGTCATTTAGACCTAAACAACATTAAGAGTATACACTTTTGAAGCTGTTTGAGTCAACCGACTTTAAAAGTATACACTTTAGTCTAGCATGAAGAGACATATTTATGCGAGAAAGGACTTTTAAAGTCGATTGACTCCAATGACCTCAATAGTCAATGACTTTTAAAGTTGTTTGATTCAAATGACTTTAAAAGTCCTTTCTTGCATGTAATTACTCTTTAGGCTAAAGTGTATCCTTTTAAAAATGTTTGACTTAAATGACTTCAAAAGTATATACTTTTCAAGTTGTTTAATTATAAACAACTTCAAAAGTCAATGACTTTTAAGTTTTAAAGTTGTTTGACTCAAACAACTTTAAAAGTCCTTTTCAACATAAAATTACTATTCGCCCTAGCCTAAAGTGTATACTTTTAATGTCGTTGAGAAATCAACGACTTTAAAAGTCCTTTCCCATGTAAACTTACTCTTTGCACCATGCTAAAGTGTATAAACAACTTTAAAAGTCCTTTCTCAAGTAAAAATTCTTGTCCGTGCCTGTCTAAATAAATAATTTTTTATTAAATGATTTCTAAGTGTATACTTTTAAAGTGGTTCTTTCTAAACAACTTGTAAAAAATTTACCAAGTCAGTAGTCAAAATAATGTCTTCTTTATATCAACTTTAAAGGCCTCCTATGTCATAGTAAATACAGAAGTCATTTCTAGAGTTAGGAACCAAGCACTTTCATAAAAAGCATTTTATGTGAGCCATAGTGATATACTAGAATCAATCGTATCAAATAACTAATGAAAAAGCAAGTTGGACCCACTTGCTAAATATTTTTAATGACCCAAAATTTACATTTGATCTATTGTGCAGTGAATGGCCTAAGACCCAAACATTCATCTAAACATCAAGCATAAGAACATCCTCTCTAGAACTATTGAGGTCATAAAATAGACTATGGAATACACAACTGTCCAAAAACATAGTAATCATCTATTTTAGAGAGTTAAAAGGCATTTTTAGGATGCACATTAAGATGAGAGTTTTGGGTCTTAGGCCATCTAATGCATTGCAGATTAGATAAACAATTTGGATCATTGGAAAAAATCTAGTAAGTAAAGCCACTTGTATTTTTAATTAATTATTTGATTTAATTACCATACAACTAGTTGTATTGAACAATCTCTCTCTCTCTCTCTCTCTCTCTCTCTCTCTCTCTCTCTCTCTCTCTCTCTCTCTCTCTCTCTCTCTCTCTCTCTCTCTCTCTCCCCCCCCCCCCCCTTTGCGTGTGTGTCTATTATGTGATATAACCTATTGTACCCTAGACATCCCTAAAATAGAAAAGTGGACCCACTTTTTGTTATTTTTTTAGCAAATATTAGATAGTCTAAGTACTAAATCTCATATCAGTTGTCGTCTCTAGATCCACCAATTTTGGAGCTTGTCGAGCTAAAAAATAAATGATGTAACATATTAGAGCTCCAAAACACAAATTGCCATTGCTTTTTTGGCTTCAAAAGATCTAGAAATAGAGAACCTAAAGACATTTTGATATAAGATTTGATACATAGTGTATGAATAGTAAAAAAATGAAAAAGCTAGCTTGATTTTCAATTTTACGAACACCTATGAGGCTATGATACAAGAATGATAGGACCAATTGTATTGTATGATTATTATCTCTCTCATTTTGAAAGTGTTTCTGGTGTTTTTTTTTGTGTGTTTATTATCCCTTTTTGTGATAGTTAGAGGAAGGAATACAATAACAGAATATCGCGTCCATGAGCAAGTGCAATATTGGGGACTTAGGGGCCATATAAGAAGCAGATCACTACTATTATAGTTGCATCCTTGTACTTACAATTTTGAATTCCAACTTTTTAGCTATTTGGTCAGTAACATTCATAAGTCGTTGGTCCTTCTCATAAAAAACTAAAATGAAAAATAAAAGAAGTAAAAGTCTTGATAGGTTGTTACCCCTTCAAAAGAATGAAATAATAAGTATTTATAGATTGCTCTTTTCACTGTATGGTATCCAAGTAGAAAAGAATCTCTATAAATGTCCCAACTGCTAAGGAAGAGTTGGCCCCTCATTGAATCTTCTTAACTTTTCAAATTCACTACACCAGTTCCTTCGCATGTAAATTACTCTATCTTTATTGCATCATGCACAATTCCTAGCTAACATTACTTTTCCAGTCTCCTAGTTTTGTACTTCTTCAATTTCGCCTAGTTGGACCATCAAAATTAAGCTTTATCCAACTAGAGGTGATGTCTAACTCAATTGATGGTATTTTTCCTTTTTCTTTTGAAAGTTAACTTAATTGAGTTAATTGGACTAAGTGTAATATTCTGATGATTTAATAAGGTTGCAAACAAAATTTCATATGGAATACAGGTTTAAGATAAGAAATTTTGCACTTCTTTAGTTTGAGAAAAGAGCACATGTATTCCATCTAGTGAGTAGGAAAGTCGGGCTGCCAAAGAGATTGGATGTACTTCTAAAGAGTTGTATTTTTTACCATTTTAGGATAGGTAGATCAATGAAGCTTTCGACAGGTCCAGCTGCGGACAAATAGCTTAGATGTCTCAATCAAGCTGGAAGACAAAGGGAACAATGCAGAATTAAGTGGTCATTGTCATATTGGCAACTTACACAAAGCGGCACAAGATCTTAGATATCAAAACCAAATTAATTATCCTTTGCTTGGCGCCAATATGGCTTAGATTAATTATCTAATCTTTAGTGCGTAGACCTTTCTCGTATAAATTTCACTCAATAAGAGTAGTTTGAGGATTTTGTCCCTTATTTAACTGGAAAGTGCCATGTAGAAATGCTACGCTACTGACAAATCGTCACCCGGAACAGTGGAGTTAGCTGGCATTAGGTGGTAATCAAGATATAAATGGTGATATTTTTAATGTTTATATTAGTATAATGTAGCTAACAAATCCAAAATGCAATAGAATACTATTTAGGGTCTTACTGGATGCACAATGATTATTTTATTTTTTTTCTCACTAAACATTTTCTAATGAACACGAGTAAAATAAAGTTTGGCGGAAATGAAAGTATACAAGTGGATTCATTGTGCCCATCGGCGATAAGGATAATTTTCATAATATAGAATTGAAAACTCTTGTATGTATTATCATTTACTATGATGTAAGATTAAGAATAGCAGCATAAGAAAATGTTTATGATATTTAGAGCTATAATAGGCACTTATCGTTTACGACGTACGTTGGCAATAGACAAATCACAAGCAATTACGAATAGCACTAGATGCTAAAGTAACAAGGCTTAGTGCCTTAATTTTTTTATTTTATCACATTGTTTTTGTATGATATGAAACAAACTTGTGTGCGTGACCTCCAGCTAGCAAAGTGGTAGGTGACTTTTCTGAATTGTAGTTGTATTGCCCAATAAAAATAGAGAACGCAAAAACTATCGATCAAGACAACCAATAGTTAATGGAGCAGGGTACGGAAATATAAACCAAAATAAAAAATGACAAAGACAAGACGAAAAAAGTAGAAACAAGCTTGCAGAGAGCAGCATCAAGTATAACGTAGTTATCGGAGTTACCCACATTAACTCTAAAGTTAGATCAACTTCCTGATGTGAAGGATCATTGGGGCGTGAAGAAATTGAAACATCAATCTCAACTTGATGATTGTTAATTGTGTTTTCATAACTGCATGTGCCCTATTTTTCCTGCGCATCAGCAACTTCATTGGCAGATCTCATAATGTATTTAAACTGCCCATCTTTTCCCTGTATCCACAAATGAATTTCATTGATGAATTCAAGAAATCTTCATGGTGGATTGTAGCCGGAGAAAGTCATTTGATTGTATTAGAAGAATTCCCTTCTAGAAGAAGTGGAATGCATTATTTAGATGCCACTGTTTAATGCCATGCTAAGCCTCATGATCTCAGCTTTAGCCAAATCCGTGATTCCAATGAAACTAGTGATTTGAAAATTTTCTGACCTTTATTAACTCTCAACACTACCCCATAACTAGAGGGGCCTGATTTCCAAGGGAAGAGCCATAGAAATTCAGTTTAAACTCAACACTAGGCTGAGGCTTCCAAGAAGCTTTTGCTTTGGTGTAGTAAGTGAAGGATGAAATAACTTTCCAAATTGAAAGCAGTTGAGAATGTGAGTATCCAGGACACAAATTATGGGCCTTCATCCACTAAATGATCTGCATTTCGATCTGAAAAGAATGCTTCTAGCAAGAATTTTTAATGTTTGAGAAACATCGAGAGTTCTTTCCTTCCACATCATCCAAAAATGTAAGGGACCATGGATTTCCATATCATTCTCTTAAACTTAGTTCCTATAATAGAAGCCCATTGAATAAGAAAATGTCAAATAGAAGCAGGATATACCCAATAAATATCAAACAGATTGAAAGCCCCCCCACACTTCCAATGTAAATTGATATATTGATAGCAAATGATCAAACTATTCAATCTCCTAATGGAAAAGATAACATTAACTTGATCAACCTCTCTTTTTTTATTTTCTCCTAAAGGAAATCTGAGATGGCTGATGATCCAATTATATGTGATGACTCTAGTTAGTGCACTGAATTTTTAGAGGAAATGGAAGGGCCACTTCGTTGCAATTTGAGAGGAGATGGAGTGAAAGACTAATTTGGCCAAAAAAATTTCAGATGAAAGCTTAGACCAAGTGCAAATATCCTATTTGTTTTGATGCTCTATATCAATCAAAAAAATTGATTGGTCTGAAGCTTTTTCTAGGTGAATAGCTAACTCCTCTAAATAATGGATCAATTGATTGAATTGTTAGAGAGAGAGAGAGAGAGAGAGAGTAATAATCAGAAACCAAAGCATTTTGTTCTTTTGTAATTTTGAAAACTTTGTCATATAAAGACCAAATAGGAATTTGAGTGCACTAGTGTCAATCCAAAATTTTAAAGAATCACTTATCTTACAAAAGGTTGGTACTAGCCATAACATCTTCAAAAAGGCTACCAATGTTCTTCCAAACTTGAGATCTGGATTTAACAAGAGGCTGGAAGAAAACCACATTTTAGTATTGTACTTGTATTTTTTATCAATCACTTTTCTCCACAAATTGGATTTATTTTGCCTCCATCCATGCCCAGTTCCCAAGCAGTGCTATATTAAACTCATCAATGTAGTTCAAATGCCAAGATCCCTAGATTCTTTTGATTTGCAAATCACATCTCATCTGATTAAATGGATTTTTTCTTCCATGAGAGCCATTTGATAGAAAATTATGCCGCAATTTTTCTCAATTTCATTCCTGACATAGGTCAAAATCTCGAATAAAGAATACGTATATTGTTGAGAGAGGATTTAATTAATGAATTCTACCTCTGAGAGAGAGAGAGAGAGAGAGAGAGAGAGAGAGAGAGAGAGAGAGAGAGAGAGAGAGAGAGAGAGAGAGAGAGAGAGAGAGAGAGAGAGAGTTTTTCAACCACACTATGACAAATGCAGATTGGGACTCATAGATGTTAGAACCAATAACTTTAGCAAGTGTTGATGTTTAACCGCAAGTGCACCGGCTATTGGAGTGTAGGTTATACAAGTATAGGTCGATCCCATGAGGACTTGATTTAAAAAGTAGGAATTTCAATAAAATTTAATTATCTAAAATTAAAAAGAAATCACTCAAAATTACTAGAATTATTGAAATGATAATCAAAGTTCAGATATAATCAACTTCTCAAAAATACATAATTTTCATTTCCTAAAGAAAACAAACAAAATCAAATAATGAGAAAAAACTACTTTTCTAGATCAAACACTATTAAAATCTTCAACTCTGATGTCCTGAGAGATGATCAGCTTTCATATATATCTTCATTATGTCCTTGATTAGTATTCCACTGGTTGGATTTGTTAGATTCATCAAAATCAAAGAGATTTGAACTAATTTGTGATTTTTAGATTTGGACGGTTCAGATTGATTGCTGAGTTTCAAATAGAAGATCAGAGATGTTGATTATGCCTAGGAATGTTCTAAGAATGACTTTGTAAAATTAATTTGAAATCTGCAAAGAAACAAAGGAGAAATTGGAGATTTGGTTTGATTAAGGCTAACCCGTTGATGGGTTAGACCTTAATTGATCAGGTAGTGATTAGGCAGTTCCTCGATAAGAAAAACGCAGATAGAACAAAACTAGAATACTACGGGACACAGATGGAATTAAACTGGAGACACGAATGGAATTAACAAGAAAGAACAAATTTGTAATTGCTTTTAAAGAGGAGGGCAAAATCGCAATTTTATGAAAATCTGGTTTTTAAGAAAAAAACCAGATGAAGGAAGAGAGAAACAGATGAGGGACAAGAGGAAAAAGGAAGAGAGAAGAAGAGAGGAGGAAGGAGAAGATGGGCGCAGGAGGAAAAAAACTTGGAAACCCAACTCAGGTTTCTGTCTCCGGACCATCCCACAACCCTGGTGAAGAGGTCTGGGCAATGTTGACCAAAAAGTGGATTCTGGTGCAGTTGGGAAGAGGAGCAGAGCATAGGGAGATCTAGCTGAATTGGGATGAGAGAGAGAGAGAGAGAGAGAGAGAGAGAGAGAGAGAGAGACAGAGAGACAGAGAGAGATGGGGACTAAGAGTATTGGGTTTGTGCGGCTAGGAAGAGGAAACAAGAGGGGAGCCTGGGCATGTCTGGCGCGATGGAGGCAGAGGATGCCTGAGTGTGTTTGGTTCTGGAAGAAATGGGTGCAGGAGTGAGAGAACAGATAGAGGAGGAGGAGATCGAGAGGGAGAGTGAAACGAAGAAGAGAGGTGGGAGAAAACCAAGAGAGAAGAGGAAAATAGAGAAGAGAATGGAAGTGAGGAGACAAGGAGATGAAGGGGAAGCCGTGGGAGAGAGAGAAGAAGAAGGGGAGAGAATGGGAAGAGGGAGAGAGAAGAGGAAGAAGAATAGAGAGGGAGAGGGGGAAGAGGCTGGTCTTGTGTGGTGCATTTAAGAAAGAGGAGGAGAAATGAGATGGGGCGAGACGTGAAAGCGAGAATGGAGAGGAGGAAGGTGAGAAGAGGGAGAGGGCAGGTGAGAGATAGGAGAAGAGAAGAGAGAATGGAGAGAAAAGAAGGAGAAGGAGCATGAGCAGGAGAGGAAAGACATGAGAGAGAAGATGGATGTGAGGAAGTTGTAAGAGAATCAGGGAGAGAGATGTGGGTACGTGAGAATGAGGAAGGGAAAAAGAGAGAAGAAAAATAAGGAGGTAAAGAGAAAAGAAAGGAAAGAGGGTGTGGGAAAGGAAAGAAAAATAAAAAGGGAAAGGGAGAAGTAGGGAAAGAGAGTGGGGGAGGGATTTTCTTTTTGTCCATAATTTCCAATTGAGCTCCTTTATTGTTTAGGAAATTATTCCATCCATCTTCATGGGTGATCTGATCCATCCAATGCACTTTAAGATAATATGCACCGTTAACTTTTAATTGTATCCATCAATACATCTTTTGGTTGATCTGTAAAAGAAAGGACTAAATTAGAATCATCTAAACCATACATTAATCATCTAATGAGCTCTAATGATCATCTGACCGTTGATTTTGAAAAGTTAAAGTTTGAACGATCAATTGGAGCTAAATTCAAAATTAAGCTAAAATTTTCAAATATGAACGGTTAGATGATTTAATTGAATGCTAAATTAGGGGTATTTTGATCAAAATTGAACACTTAACACACCCCCCAACCAGAATTTGCTAGTCTCGAGCAAAACATGCGAAAAACCAAATTTCAAGATTTCAAGATTTATTTTTAAGTCAACTCCTCTTTTTCCTCAGAGAATTATCTTCAATAAATCACATCAACTTTAGCATACTAATAAAAATGGCTAAAGAATTCAAAACCTTACCCTTATGCCAAAGTCATTCCACTTAAGCTCAGATCTCAGAGTGTGTGTGGGCATGTACAATCTACATATAGAATCATCTTGATCTTTTAAGTAAACTTCTAACTTTTGAACTCCTTTTGAAATATGTTTTGACCTCAATTCTCACTAATGACTTACGCTAAGAAACAACATCTCTAAGATAGAAGGTTTAAATCATATCTCTCTTTTAATTATGTGAGAAGAGTCAAGAAAAGCAAAATTATCTCACATATACTCATGAAAAACGGGAGTTACTAAGAAATTTAATTATTTTAATCCCTTTAGAATAGATGCCATTACCTTTGAAAATTTAGAAATACCACTCTTTTAGATCCTATCCATTCATTTCCTCATCAAGACTTTATTCATCCTAGAATCAATAGGTCATTAACTGGGATGAAACGTAGACTTAGGACAAGGTACTAAAGAAAAGGTATATGGGTATTCAAAGATTCTTCAAAAAATAAGTAGAGGTCTTCGATTAAATTTGACAACTCTTTCTTTCCTTTATTGAAGTGAATATTTCCTTTTTCCACTTTTCTTTGTATTCTTTAGAAAAATTTTATTTTTTTTTTCAGACTCTTTCAGTACTTTTGAATCACTTTGAAGAGTATTTCTTTTCTTGATATCCACTTTTCTACTTTTATTGCAACTAAAAGGGATTTCTTCATTCCTCTCTAACTTATTTTTCAAAGAAAATGGGTAATGGATAATTTATATTAGGTTAACATGGGTAAAGGGTAATTTGGTTGGCAAAAGAAAAGGCTTATATTAAAGGCTCAAGTTGCCTAACTAGTGGTAAAAATACTTCTAGGTAGGCTTTATATCTTTAGGTTATAACAATGATGGCCTAAATCATATTTTTAGGTTTCCTATAATCCATCAAATTCAATAAACTTTTAGAATTTTAAAGGTAGTATTCTACTTATCCAGGTAATTAGCCAAATTTAAGAATTTGGGATCAATTTTCTTTAAGCACGCTGAAGAAAATTAGGAATATTTATAACCTCTCAAAAAGGATGAATAGTTTGAGAACTCACTTAGGTTATAGGTCTCCACTGAATTTCTTCAGAATCTCTAAGTTATAGCCACTTATCAATCTAGACTATCTATATGCAACTACGTGTACAAATGTGATTTGAGATTTTGCTTTCATAGAATACTTTAGAAAATGAGTAAAAAGATGAATTAATCATATTCAATTTCATTAATAAGCTAAATTTATCTAGATTATACTTCAAAAAATCCAATTCTCATCATAGTAAAGGAGATGACCTAAAAATGTTTCAAAAATTTTCTCCACCTTCTCTTTGTTTTTCTTTTTTCTTTTTTTTAAACAAGAAAATCACCTAAAAAACTAAAAAAAACTTTAATTTGCTAGAATTCTACACCCCTCAACTTGATAGGAACATTGTCCGCAATGTTTAAAAAATAGGACCTAAAATGAATATGGGTGATGTAGAAAACAACAAAAAGGAAAAACTCAGGGTTGCTTCCCAGTGAGTGATAAGTTTAACTTCTTCAGCCAGACAGATCCTAATTTACCCTAATCTATACCCAATTGGTATTGAGTTTTCATGATCCCAACAATGAAATGACAAGATTTCTCACGCCACTTCAAAATCTCGCGATAGTCTATATATTTTCTCTACCCTGAAATTTTTGGTGTTGGTAGTATTATGACACAGTAGACTACCAGGAATGTAAATGGAGTAGGACCACTCTGATGATCTCCTATCTCCAAAATTTCACGGTAATCAATATAACTCCACCTTAAAATTTTGGGTGGTGGAATTTATATAACAATGTGAACTACCATGAATTTAAATTCTTTTAGACCATATGAATGTGGATGGTCCTACTTTTCCCTTACATTTTTCTTAAAAGATTGTTCTTGTATTAATAGAGGAGGGAACATGGTTTTGCTTACATCCTGATTATCATCTAGTGTGTACCTTAGAGTTGGTTGATGTATGAATAGTATATCAATAAACTCTTTCTTTTCCTGTTCGATTGGCACAGGCAAGGTTTTTGATGGACCTAAATTTGTATGTAATGGTTGTTCAAATGAAGGCTGTAGGTCCCAATCAGGTACATAGTCTATATTAAAAGGCTTATTTGGGATTGCAGGCTCTGTAAGGGGTTCTACTGATGATGGGAGGGAAGTGATCTCACTCAGTGGAAGCTCCTCAAAATGAGGTTTCCATTTTTCTGTATCCATGATGGGAACATAATTAAGGAGGGCATTAACTTCCTCTATTAATGCATCCTCATTAAACTCATTAAAATAGGCCAAACAGGCCTCCAGTGGGTCCGACAAGGAAGATAACTAAAACTGATCTTGCACAACTGAATTGATCATGTTAATATTATGCAAATCATTAGTAGTTTCACCGGGTTGCTTACAAATGTTAAAGATGTTTAGCTCTAATGTCATATTGCCAAAGGATAGTTTCATGACACCATTTCTATAGTTGATTAAGGCATTGGACATAGCCAAAAATGGTCGTCCCAGGATGACTGGTATTTCATTCTTCTCATTCACCACTAGTTGTGTATCTAGAATTAAAAAATCTACAGGGAAGCAAAATTGTTCTATCTGGACTAACACATCCTCTATTACCCCTCTCGGTATTTTTACAAAACAATTAGCTAGTTAAAGCATAGTAGATGTAGGTTTCAGTTCACACAGACCTAACTATTTATATACCGAGTATGGCAATAGGTTCACACTAAATCCTAAATCAAGAAGAGCTTGGTTAATCTTGTAGTTGCCAATAATGCAAGTAAGAGTGGGGCAACCAAGATCTTTGTACTTTGGTGGTGTATGGTGTTGAAGAATAGAACTAACATGTTCAGTCAAAAATGCCTTCTTCTAGACATTTAATTTTCTCTTTATGGTGCATAAGTCTTTTAAGAATTTAGCATATGATGGGATTTGTTTTATAGCATCTAAGATTAGTATGTTGATCTTGACTTGCTTGAAAATCTCTAAAATTTCATCATTAGAGGCAGACTTTGGGGCTTGACGCAACCTTTAAGGAAATGGAGCAGGTATATGACATGGATCAACAGGTGAAACAGGGTCCTTTTGTTTAGAGTTAACTTTCATGGGTTTTTCTACCTTTTCAGTCTTTTGAGGCTCATCTTTCTCAATTCTTTTACCACTCCTAAGAATGGTAACAGCCTTAGTCTGTTCCATGGTAGAGCTAGATGTTTCATCAAATGCATTAGTGCTAACCGCATGCACTCCATTAGGGTTTGCTTGTAGTTAAGCTGGGAACCTTCCTTTTTCCATACTTTGCATCATTTGACTCATCATATTTTTTTAATTCATTCATGGACTGGTTGGTTTGTTTTATTTGACTTTCTAATTGAGAAATTTTCCTTTCCTGGTTTTGAACGTTTTGATTATCCTCTACTTGCCTTTTAGGTGGGGGCAAGTAAGGTCCAGAAGAAGGAGGTTGATGAGTTTGATAAGGTAAGGTAAGAAGTCCTTGGTTTTGTTGATGAGGTTAATATGGTCCTGGTTGTGGAATATTAGCGGTAGGTCCATTTTTCCAACTAAAATTTGGATGGTTTCTCCAGTTGGGATTATAAGTCTCCAAATATGGTGAGAAAGGTCTTTTATGTGTTAAGTGCATTAGCCTGATCATGAAGTACCTCTTGAAATGCTGGAATGGTTGGACATTCTTGAGTAAGATGGGTGGTACTCTCACAAATGCTACACACTTATTCTTCTTTATTTGAGTTTTTCTTTCCCATTTCTATGGCTTCTACTTTTCTCGCTAGGGATGCTACTTTGGCATTGATATCATCTTTTCCAGACATAGCATACATGCCTCCCCTAGCATGGGTGTTATTGGGCTTAGGTCTATCTACATGTTCTATTCTTTCTGAGACAGCCCAGGTCTGTGCACTTTCAGCTAGCCATTCCAAATACACCTCTACCTCATCTAGTTGTTTATTGAGAAAGTTACCATTACACATCATCTCTACAAACTAGCGCATGTCAAAATTTAGTCCTTCATAAAAGAAGTTGATGATGCGCCATGGCTCATAGCCATGATGTGGACAAGTGAGTTGTAGTTCTTTGAACTTTTCCCAGCATAGGTAGAATGATTCTTTATCTTTTTGGGTAAAGTTCATTATCTTCTGGCAAAGTGTATTTGTTTTATGGGTAGGGAAAAACTTCTTTAAGAATTCCCTAGTCATTTCATTCCAGGTTCTTATGGAACCTAATGGCAGTGCATTAAACCACATTTTTGCTTTTTCCTTTAAAGAGAAAGGAAAAAGTTTTAAGCCTGACAGTATCTAGACCTACATTTTGTGTTCTCTAGGTACTACATATCTCATCAAATTCTTTAAGGTACAAGTAAGGACTCTCACTATCTAAACCATGGAATTTGGGAAGTAATTGGATTACTCTTGTTTTAAATTTTAATACACTAGCATTCTGAGGAAGAATTACATAGGATAGTATTCTGGTGCTTGTAGGGTGAAGATAGTCTTTTAAAGTTCTACCATGAAAGTTTTGATAACCCTCATTATTATCATCTCCATGTTCACTCTGTTGGTCCCACTCCCTATTGTTCTTCTCTAATCTCTATTTGGTTGATGATTATTCCTCCTTGGTGGAGGTCGATATTCATTGTCCATCAGGGGTGGTGGGTCCTCATTCATGATGAGTGGAGGCCCTTGACTTCCATGGGGTGAATTACCCCTTGAGCGTTGATCAATTATAGATGTGGCCTGATCTTGTTGTACATCCTTTTTGTTGTCTTGACTAACCTTCCGGTTTTGTCGCATCTCCAAAAGTGCATACAAGTGAAGCTTCTTTTTTTCTTTTTCTTTTATTTTTTCTCTTTTATTTTTTCTCTTTCTCTTTTTCTTTTTGTTTGAGAAAACTAACCTAAATGATGCAACCTAACTTCTAGAATGATGCGCAAACAAAAGGGTACACTCAAATAATCCTAAGGCTAATAAGTATTAATATTTTGATTTTCTTGATTTTCTATGGGAATGATGCTTTTAATTAGCCTAGACTAGCGCTCCTCCTCTCTTTAGGAGTTGGCTACTGCTTACCAGTTAGGTTCTATCCAAAGTGGTTAATACAACCCTCTTGTAAGGAGGCGTTTAGACCTCACAAATGTCAATAGGAGGTGGGAGAAGAGCAAGGCTCTATTAGATAACCCCCAATAACCACAGTGATCAAAAGCCATTGGAGTGGTAGTAAATCATGTCCTATTAAGAGGGTCCTACGAGCATGTGATGGCCCTATAGGTCTCTTCTGATTGATTTTAAATTAATGTGAAAGGAAGGTTTGGGCGCTTGAGGTGATTATCCTAAGTGGGCCAAGAGGTGGTGATGAAATCCACCCTTAATCTTATGGGGGTAGGGTGCCCTTACCAATTAATTTTCAAACACCATGGCAATTCGATCAGCATATAAATCATCTTAAAACATTAAACATGCCCTAAGAATGCAATTAAAAGAAGTAAACTAATGCAAAATCCTAAAATGCAACAATTATTAAAAGATGCTTTCTATATGAGTTACACTACCAAACAATGCAAATTATTCTAAATGCAATCCCTAATCTAGAAAATAAATGAGTGAGGAAACTTACAGTGGGGTTTTTGATGAAGATCAATTGTGGGCTACCTTATCCCACACTTGCCCTGTATTATTACAACCCTTTAAAATTTAAAATGAAAAATGCAAATTACAAGGATCCTCACTACAAGATTCACTCAAAAGAAAAAAGAAAGTCTTATTCTAGGAAAGCAGGGAAATTTTCATTTTGGTGAAGATCCACTTGCCAAATTCCTCCACTTTCCAATTTCTTGAAAAATAAAATTAGAAATTAGTACCAAATTCAGGAAATAAGGTGATTATGCCCTAAAAACAATTGAAAAATGCACCTAAATTTTCCAAAAACACTAAAAAATTACAATTCCTAACTTCTTTTTTTTTTAAATTAAATTTTATGAAAGCTCCTTTCTAAGTCCCCAGCAACGGTGCCAAAAACTTGTTGATGTTTAACCGCAAGTGCACGGGCTATTGTAGTGTAGCTTATGCAAGTACACTCAAAATTAGGAATTTCAATAAAATTAAATTATCTAAAATTAAAAATAAATCACTCAAAATTACTGAAATTATTGAAATGATAATCAAAGTTCAGATATAATCAACTTCTCAAAAATACAGAATTTTCAGTTCCTAAAGAAAACAAACAAAATCAAATAATGAGAAAAAACTACTTTCCTAGATCAAACACTATCAAAATCTTCAACTCTGATGTCCTGAGAGATGATCAGCTTTCATATATATATCTTCAATATGTCCTTGATTAGTATTCCACTGGTCGAATTTGTTAGATTCATCAAAATCAAAGAGATTTGAACTAATTTGTGATTTTTAGATTTGGACGATTCAGATTCATTACTAAGTTTCAGATAGAAGATCAGAGATGTTGATTATGTCTAGGAATGTCCTAAGAATGATTCTGTAAAATTAATTAAAATCTGTGAAGAAACAAAGGAGAAATTGGAGATTTGGTTTGATTAAGGCTAACCCGTTGATGGGTTAGGCCTTAATTGATCTAATAGAGATTAGGCAGTTCTTGAATAAGAAAAACGCATATAGAACAAAACCGGAATACCACGGGACACAGATGGAATTAACGAGAAAGAACAGATTTGTAATTGCTTTTAAAGAGGAGGGCAAAATCAGAATTTCGTGAAAATTTAGTTTTTAAGAAAAAAACTAGACGAAGGAAGAGAGAAACAGATGAAGGAGAAGAGGGAAAAGGAAGAGGAGAGGAAGAGAGAAGAAGAGATGAGGAATGAGAAGATGGGCGCAGGAGGAAAAAAACGTGGAAACCCAACTTGGGTTTCTGTCTCCAAGCCATCCCACGACCCCGTTGAAGAGGTCTAGGCAATGTTGACCAGAAAGTGGATTCTGGTGCGGTTGGGAAGAGGAGCAGAGCAGAGGGAGATCCAACTGAATTAGGATGAGAGAGAGAGAGAGAGAGAGAGAGAGAGAGAGAGAGAGAGAGATATGGGGACTAAGAGTACTGGGTTTGTGCGGCTAGGAAGAGGAAACAATAGGAAGCCTGGGCGTGTTTGGCGCAATGGAGGCAAAGGACGCCTGTGTAATAACCCCAATTTTAGTAATTGATTGAAAAATCAATAAAGTTTGAGTTTCAGAAATTTCAAGCTGAAATATTAGGGTTATTTAGAATATACTTTTTATAAAAGAAAAATCAAGGACTCATACATGTACAATTGAAATTAAACTTAGCAAACCCTTTAGAATGACTGTAAGCACGACAAATTCTGAATTTGGATGAAAAATCCTTAATTTCCTTCATTTTTTGGACAAAAGGGTAAAATAGTAATTTTATCCAAAAATCAAAATCTGAGACATCAAAATTTAAAATGTGCTAAGAAATATGAGTCCAACACCACTAAGTACGCTCAATTCTGAGATCATGGGAATAAACCCTAATTTTTTATATATAAAGGGCAAAATGGTCTTTTTACACCATGTGGGGCCCACAAGGGACCCAAAAACGAATCCTATGGCAAGCCCACATGAAATCATGGGTCAAACCATACTAGCTGTTCTTGGGAAGAAAGTAGAGAATGGGAGAATCCAATGCTAAATTAATAATAAAAAATTATCCATCATCATTACACATCATCATGAAAGAAGACCCAAAATGCCTATAAATATAACCCAAAAATCTTTCAAAAATGTTCATAAAATTCCCACGCAATTGTCTTCACTTTTCCTACAAATTTAGACCTAGATCCATCCCCAAAAACCCAAAACTCTCAAGAAATCTCCCTCTTTTCATTTTCTTTTTCTCTCTCTAGATTGGAACAAGAGACCTAAATTCAATTAGGCACTCTGTTCCAAATCCATTATCACAAATCTCACCGTCAAAAACTTCCTACCATACCTTAGCTACAAAATTCCCAAAGAAATTTTGAGATCCAACTGTTCAAACAACGGGAATCGTAAGAAAGGTAGATTTTTGGCTATATTATCATTAAAACGGGTATTCTTTTAAATTGGACCATATAACCTACATTTTTCTCCAATTAGGAAGGTGGAACTACTTCCTGGACATGCTTATTAGTTTTTTGTGAAATTTTTAGCTTACTGTAATTTTATTTTGGTAAATAAATTGTAAAAATAAAGTAAATAATAGAACCTTCAATTTAGGACGATTTAAGGCTCCGATGGAAAATCTGACCGACCAATTGATCCAGAAGGGTCCAAAACCCCTAAGGTAAAATTTTCACTAAATTTCATGGAGTTTTGGGCCCTCAATTGAGAAGGGATTGATTAGACAGTCCAAACAGACTGTCCAATCTCCCAATCGGACCCAATGTCATGGACGATGTGCGCGATATCGCCTGTACGCCTGCGCAGCATGTGCGACGTCGTCCCGCACGCGTCCGTGGACGTCCTGAGCGAGAGTGTCCATCTCTCATCTGAGACGGACGTGCCCGACGAACCAAGCATTCCGCCCTACTCGTTTCCACCCGACTAATCTGGGCCGTCCATTCCGATGGGCCCAGATCAAATCTAAGACCTAAGAATGGACTGTGAACTTCCAGATCTGATTCTGGAGTCATATGAACTCCAAATTGAGATCGGAAAGGGGCTATGGAAAGCTTACAACCTCTATTTTCTTACGAAATGATAAAATATAGAAAATATGTAATAAAACTTTCTGTATTTAGGAAACAAGTTTCCAATTGCCAAGATCTTCAAGATCTAAGATGATCAGATCTTGTAAATATGTTTTAATAATGATATAATATTAAAATTAAGTTATATAAATGGTTTATTTGGACAGATCTAAGAGATATTAAGGGATTTACCCACTATGGTGGAAAAACCCTAAAAATTTCAAAGGGACCCACCTAATCAATAAGATCAAGTGTGATCCGATCCTAGGGATGGATGGAATGGATGTTGATATGATAAAATCCAAAGAGATCATGGATGGATTATGACAAAAACAAATCAATATGATCTTTGGACCTTAATAAAGAAAACCCCCTAAATAGAACTAAAACCCTTAATCAAAAGAAAAAGATCTAAGATCTAATGGTTGGATCATAAGTAAAAGTTTCTAATAATCTTAATCTAATTAATTTACATGTCTTTTATTTGATAAAAGAATTGTAAATGTGATTTATGTTATAAATTAGGAAGCATGATAGTGTAATTCTTGAATTTTACATGCTATGCTCTAAATGTTATTAGATTGTTAAAATAGGCTAGAAATTTAATTATCTTAGGGCCAAGTTAGGTTGAATTTGAGATTTTAGCATGATTCCATGAGATTACTAGTAAAATTTCATATGTTACATAACTTAGGAACATGCTAGTTTAAGTATAGTTTTATTCCATTAGGTTGCGTTACATTCATAGGGAGCATGTTAGTATAAATGTTTATTAAATTTATATTGGAGTCATGCTTTAAAGTTTATGATTTAATTATTGTCAAATTTTATTAGTAGATTCAAATGTTAAGTAGTTGTTGAGATATAATGAGCATAAGTCACCAAAATGTAATCTAATTGGAAATTAGAGTTTCATGAACACATAAGAGGAAGGAATGACTTTGACTTAACATTAGTAAAGGCTATAGTTAGTAGGACAATATAAGGATTATCAAATCCTTAGCCCAAACTAGGAGAATAATAAACCCCATGAATGACATTGTAAATGTTCATGGGCTTAATTAAAATATATTAGAAAGAGTACTTAGAGTCAACATGCTTATAGGAACCTTATGAAAGGTTGAGCTATGGTCACTCTAGTGAATGTTGAACATAGTGGTTAAGGCGGTTATCTAATAGAGCCTTGCTCTTCCCCTACCTTCCATCGACGTTTGTGAGGTCTAAACATCTCCTTACATGAGGATTGAAGTAACAACTTTGTGTTCACTCATTCGGCTAGTAAGCCGTAGACAATTGGAAATAAGAGGAGCAGTCTAGACTTAGGCTTAAATAAGTTACCTTCAACCAGCAAAACATTAACTGGTTGAATAATAATAGTAAGAGCATAAAAGGTTAGTTAATTACCTAACCCTAATAAAAACTGTAAGTAAGATAAGGATGATCAAACAAGATCCATTAGATATTGGATGACCAAGAACAATAAGAATAAGAATATTGTATTATAATTAGTATACATGTTTATTAGTATGCATGTTATAGATCAAATCTAGTTCATCAGATTAGATAATCCAAACCCTTGATCAAATATGATTCAAGGAAGAAAACCAAGATCATCCTCCTTAGGGATGATCCAATAACTGAACTTAGATAAAAAAAAGAACTAGATGATAGAAGATCTAGGACCTTGATCTTTATCGACATGTGTAGGTGGTCAATCAATGGATCTATGAAAGATCAAGATCAAGAAGATGGATACTCAAAACTTAAAGATAGAAAAATACTTGGATATAAATGATCTAAAGATCATTCTAAACATCAGATCTAGTGATCAATACTATTGTTCATAATTTATATATATTGACAATATGTATGGATGTACAGATTACACACATCAGTCAGGATCATAAAAGATTTGGGAAAAGGGATCACTCCTTGAAGGTAGGAGGATTTGATGAATGCATTTACATGGGATGAACATGATTGAACCCATGACCTTATGTTGATAAGAGTAATTGTTAATACTTGTATTAAATCTTCTAAAAACCTTATGATCCAACCAAACACATATAAGATGGTTAAGGATTAGACTATAAGTGGATAGGGAACTAGAAGATATTTCAGCCCTAAGTAAACAAATAGATTGTCTGATATGTATGAAATCTATTTTACATACAAGCGTGGAGGCTTGTGAGTTTGTTTTAATAGGCATACGCCTAGGGGGATGCTATGCTAAAGGAGTTATAAGGGTTTGGCCACCCGGTACTTAAAATTTGATGATTTGATGATACCTTACCCTATGAGAGGCTAAAAGTCGGGTGGGGCAATTATGGGAAGGACACCACTGTGAAAGTCCTGTCCCCCCATATAAGCAGTGACATAATATTTTTCACCATGGTATCAATGGTGAACAGGGCAGTTATCCGAGCGCGCTAGTACGGATCAGACTGTAGCATGGTATCCCTTTTGATTATTTTGCACTATGATGCATATGAGAGTAGGCATAGTGAAATGCCTTATGTTTTAGCATAATGAAATGTTAGGTAATTGTATATTACCAATATTTTCCAAGAAGGGAAATTCCCAGTGTAAGATTAGTTGAAATATTGAATTCTCATAATGGAGAGAATTGATCAGCTTAGTTGGGAATGATATTTGACTACTTTCATAAATTTAACTGATTCTCCCATGTATAGTATGTATGTATATAAATGTAGATAAACACAAAATAAAGAGTAGAGACATGAATATGTTTAGGGATAATGGGATTATGAAGTATTGGAATTACATTGTCAATTATTATGCTTCTTGAATCCCCTACCAAGCATTGCTTATTGAAATATTGTAAATGTTGCAATATCTCATATACAGGGAAGGAGAGTTAGGAGCTCAAGACAATAGAAGACTTGAAAAGAATAATATCAAGGTATACCCTTGAAGAAATGTATTTTGCTTTGTTTGAGAGTGTTGTATTGTAATGAGAGTTTCATTGTATGGTGAGCTTTGAGTTGGATTATGTAATTTGGACAAGTATTGTAATGGATTTGGCTGTACTGTGAACCATTAGATGGATTCTGGAATTTAATGAAAGTATATTCCTTCAATGGAATTTTATCTTGTACAAAATTCTACTTATGTTATGTATGAAGTGATGACTTGGGTTTTACAAAACAAGTTCAAAAGAAAAGAATTTTCGCTGCTTTGTTTTGCAAATTTTTTTTACACTATTAAGGGCCCTACCTTTCAAAATACATTACAAAACGTGTTACAAAAACCCGGGTCATCACAGTTGGTATCAGAGCCATTCATCCAGTCACAGTACAGTACAAATATGTCCAAAAGAGAGATTATAATACAAGTCTAGATTAAGACAGAAGTAGTTGTATAGAGGATTGATAGAAATTTTGGTTTATGAGCAGATGCCACCAAAGAGAGTCTCAAGGCAGGCAGCTCAAAATACTCCAGAGGAAAATATGGAGAGAGTAACCATGAGCAATGTGGAAGAAATGATGACAAGTGTGTTGAGGAACCTCCTTCCTCACCTACAACAAACCCAAGGTTCATCACCTCCTGTAGAAATACCAAGTATGCAGGCTCAGGCTTAGCCTGAAGTGAGACATACAACACCAACACTAGCTACTCCCACACTAATACAAGGGCAATCTTCCCTTGTACCAAGTGAAGAAGTTGGAAAATCTCCATTAGCACCAGAAAAAGTTGACAAAATGATGGAGAGATTTCAAAAGATGACTACAATGTATAATGGCAAGGATGAAGCTGAGAAGGCAGAGAAGTGAATTATCCCTTGATCGTTGATTAGTCATAGATGTGGCATAATCCTGTTGTATATCCTTTTTTGTCGTACTTGATTAACCTTTCGGTTTTGTCGCATCTCTAAAAGTGCATACAAGCAAAGCTTCTTTTTTTTTTTTTTTGAGAAAACTAATCTAAATAATGCAACCTAACTTCTAGAATGATGCGCAAAGAAAAGAGTACACTCAAATAATCTTAAAGCTAATAGGCAACAATATTTTGATTTTCTTGATTTTCTGTGGGGATGATGCTTTTAATTAGGCTAGACTAGCGCTCCTCCTCTCTTTAGGAGTTGGCTACTACTTACCAGTTAGGTTCTGTCCAAAGTGGTTAATACAACCCTTGTGTAAGGAGGCGTTTAGACCTCAACAAACGTCAATAGGAGGTGGGGGAAGAGCGAGGCTCTATTAGATAACCCCCAATAACCACAGTGATCAAAAGACACTGGAGTGACAGTAAATCATGTCCTATTAAGAGGGTCCTACGAGCATGTGATGGCCCTATAGGTCTCTTCTAATTGATTTTAAATTAATGTGAAAGGAAGGTTTGCGTGCTTGAGGTGATTATCCTAAGTGGGCCAAGAGGTAGTGATGAAATCTACCCTTAATCTTATGGGGGTAGGGTGCCCTTACTAATTAATTTTCACATACCATGGCAATTCGATCAACATATAAATCACCTTAAAATATTAAACATGCCCTAAAAATGCAATTAAAAGCAGTAAACTAATTCAAAATCCTAAAATGCAACAATTATTAAAAGATGCTTTCTATATGAGTTACACGATCAAACAATGCAAATTATTCTAAATGCAATCCCTAATCTACGAAATAAATGAGTGAGAAAACTTACAGTGGGGTTTCTGATGAATATCAAGTGTGGGCCACCTTATCCCATACTTGCCCTGTATTATTACAACCCTTTAAAATTTAAAATAAAAATTGCAAATTACAAGGATCCTCATTACAAGATTCACTTAAAAGAAAAAAGAAAGTCTTATTCTAGGAAAGCAGGGAAATTTTCATTTTGGTGAAGATCCACTTGCCAAATTCCTCCACTTTCTAATTTCCTAAAAATTAAAATTAGAAATTAGTACCAAATTCAGGAAATAAGGTGATTATGCCCTAAAAACAATTTAAAAATGCACCTAAATTTTCCTAAAACGCAAAAAAATTGCAATTCCTAACTTTTTTTATTTTAAATTAAATTTTATGAAAACTCCTTTCCATGTCCCCAGCAACGGCGCCAAAAACTTGTTGATATTTAACTGCAAGTGCACTGGCTGTTGTAGTGTAGCCTATGCAAGTACGAGTCGATCTCACGAGGACTTGATTTAAAAAGTAGGAATTTGAATAAAATTTAATTATCTAAAATTAAAAAGAAATCACTCAAAATTACTGGAATTATTGAAATGATAATCAAAGTTTAGATATAATCAAGTTCTCAAAAATACAGAATTTTCAGTTCCTAAAGAAGACAAACAAAATCAAATAATGAGAAAAAAACTACTTTCCTATATCAAACATTATCAAAATCTTCAACTCTGATGTCCTGAGAGACAATCAGCCTTCATATATGTCTTCATCACGTCCTTGATACTATCAAAATCTTCAACTCTGATGTCCTGAGAGATGATCAGCCTTCATATATGTCTTCATCACGTCCTTGATACTATCAAAATCTTCAACTCTGATGTCCTGGGAGATTATCAGCCTTCATATATGTCTTCATCACGTCCTTGATTAGTGATCCACTAGTCAGATTCATCAAAATCAAAGAGATCTGAACTAATTTGTGATTTTTAGATTTGGACAGTACAGATTGATTACTGAGTTTCAGATAGAAGATCAAAGATGTTGATTATGTCTAGAAATGTCCTAAGAATGGCTCTGTAAAATTAATTTGAAATCTGCGAAGAAACAAAGGAGAAATTGGAGATTTGGTTTGATTAAGGCTAAACCGTTGATGGGTTCGGCATTAATTGATTTGGTAGAGACTAGGCAATTCCTGGATAAGAAAAACGCAGATAGAACAAAACTGGAATACCATGGGACACAGATGGAATTAACGAGAAAGAATAGATTTGTAATTGCTTTTAAAGAGGAGGACAAAATCAAAATTTTGTGAAAATCTGGTTTTTAAGAAAAAAACAAGACAAAGGAAGAGAGAAACAGAAGAGGGAGAAGAGGGAAAAGGAAGAGGAGAGGAAGAGAGAAGAAGAGAGGAGGAAGGAGAAGATGGGTGCGGGAGGAAAAAAACATGGAAACCCAACTTGGGTTTCTGTCTCTGGACCGTCCCACGACCTCGGTGAAGAGGTTTGGGCAATGTTGACCAGAAAGTAGATTCTTCTGTGGTTGGGAAGAGGAGCAGAGCAGAGGGAGATCCTGCTAAATTGGGATGAGAGAATGAGAGAGAGAGAGAGAGAGAGAGAGAGAGAGAATGAGAGAGAGAGAGAGAGAGAGAGAGATATGGGGACTAAGAGTACTGGGTTTGTGCGGCTAGGAAAAGGAAACAAGAGGGAAGCCTGGGCGTGTTTGGTGCGACGAAGGCAAAGGACGCCTGGGCGTGTCTGGTGCGATGGAGGCAGAGGACGCTTGGGCGTGTCTGGCGGGATTGAGGCAGAGGACGCCTGGGCGTGTCTGGCACAATTGAGGCAGAGGACACCTGGGTGTGTCTGGTCTTGGAAGAGATGGGTGCGGGAGTGAGAGAATAGATAGAGGAGGAGGAGATCGAGAGGGAGAGTGAAACAGAGAAGAGAGGTGGGAGAAAACCAAGAAAGAAGAGGAAAATAGAGAAGAGAATGGAAGTGAGGAAACAAGGAGAAGAAGGGGAAGTCGTGGGAGAGAGAAAAAAAGAAGGGGAGAGAATGGGAAGAGGGAGAGAGAAGAGGAAGAAGAATAGAGAGAGAGGGGGAAGAGGCTAGTCTTATGTGGTGCGTTTAAGAGAGAGGAGGAGAAACGAGATGGAGAGAGACATGAAAGAGAGAATGGAGAGGAGGAAGGTGAGAAGAGGGAGAGGGCTAGTGAGAGATAGGAGAAGAGAAGAGAGAATGGAGAGAAAGGAAGGAGGAGGGGGAGAGGAGAGGAGAGGAGAAGGGAAGGGAAGAAAAGACGTGAGAGAGAAGATGGATGTGAGGAAGTTAGAATTAGGGAGAGAGATGTGGGTACGTGAGAATGAGGAAGGGAAAAAAGAGAGAAGAAAAATAAGGAGGGAAAGAGAAAAGAAAGGAAAGAGGGAGTGGGAGTGGGAGTGGGAGTGGGAAAGGAAAGAAAAGGAAAAGGAAAAGGAAAAGGAAAAGGAAAAGGAAAAGGGAGAAGTGGGGAAAGAGAGTGGGGGAGGGGTTTCCTTTTTGTCCATAATTTCCAATTGAGCTCCTTTATTGTTTAGAAAATTATTCCATCCATCTTCATGGGTGATCTGATCCATCCAGTGCACTTTAAGATAATCTGCACCGTTAACTTTCAATCGTATCCATTAATGAGTTTTTTGGTTGATCTACAAAAGAAAAGAGTAAATTAGAATCATCTGAACCATACATTAATCATCTAATGAGCTTTAATGATCATCTGACCATTGATTTTGAAAAGTTAAAGTTTGAATGATCAATTGGAGCTAAATTCAAAATCAAGCTAAATTTTACAAATATGAATGGTTAGATGATCTAATTGAACGCTAAATGAGGGGTATTTTGACCAAAATTGAACAGTTAACAGTAAGTCTAATAGCAAGCACTTTAGGTGCTATCTTATCAATGCTACAAATTAAGCATATTAGTCTAAAATCTCTCCCCTCAACACCTGCCTCATATTTTGCGACCAATATAATTAATCCAGCACCAGTTTGTTTGTCAATTTTGTAATCAGAGTGGAAGTGAACAAAATGATTAACCACATCTTTCACCAAATTCTGGTAGCGTTGAAAAATAACGCATGAACTTAATCAGGACCAGGCACTCTATTGGTAGAATATTACATAATGGCCCTCTCAATTTCATCCATTATGAAATGAGATTTCAACCACTTTGCATCCAAAGAGGAAAGAGTGTTAAAATAGATTCCTAAAAGCACATATCTAAAGGTGCAATCCTTTCTATAAAACTGAGAGAAGTGCTTTATCAATTTATCTTAAATGTAATTTGGATTAGTTGTGACTCATATGGTGGTTTTTAGAGATGGAAATCTATTATTTTTACATCTAAAGTTTGTCACCTGATGAAAAATTGGGAATCGTTGTCCCCTTCTTTAAGCCAACTAGTTCTTACTTTCTATTTAATAGAGACTTCATTGAGAAACGGAAGGTTCAATTGCTCATCCTTAGCCTATTTTTATTGCAAACTTCTTCTTCCAATAAGTGATTTCTTCCTTCTTTTCTTCTAGTTCTATAATAATTTTGATCTAATTATCAAATTAAAGATTACTGGTGAGACCTATTTTAGAGGCCCACTTCTTGATTTTGTGTTTCACAAGTCCCAATTTAGAAGGAAGAATAGCTTCACCTTTACCACTCTTAGGAGCCTCTTCCCACCATTATTGAACAAGATCATTAACTTCTTTCATTTTGATCTCAAATGCTTTAGATCTAATGGGAGGACCTCATTTAACAAGTTCATATTCTAAAACAAATGCATGATGGTTTGAAATTGGGCTATGAAAGATAGATTGATAAAGCCCTAGAAAAGTTTCAATCCATTATTCAAGAGAAAGAAACCTATTGATTTTGTGAAAATTGTAGGCTCTTGCTAATTGCACCAAGTGAACAATCCACCATTAAGTGGGATATTAACCAACTCAACTCCTTCAATATAGTTGGTAAAGTCACTCATCTATCGAGATATGTGAGTGCCAAAAGTTCTTTTAGGGGGAAACCTAACACAACTAAAATCACCTCCCAAGAGAACCTATCTCTCCTATCCCTAAAACTTATTATGAAGAGAAACCCGCATATTAGTATGTATTGAGTCATTACTCGATTTGTAAACATTGACTATCATTGGTTCAAGACTAGAATCCTTGTGTACTAACCTCACAAAAACCATAATTTGTCAATTTTCATGATCCATTAAAAATTACCTCTTTACATGCTAGAATCAAAGCCCCACCATTACAAATAGCATTCTTGGCTAACGAAGCAAATTTTCTGCTAGTTCCCCATGATGCCTAGAGAAAATTTGTTCTATCTTCCAACTCATCCTTTTGGCAAAAACAATGTCATAGTTTTGCTTTCGCACTAACTATTCAATCTAAGCTCTTCTTTTAGGCAATTGCCACCCTAAGATTCTAAAAGATAAGCTTCAGTAGAAACTCAATTTTTACTATTTTTTACTATCCTTGAATAAGACATGGGGTCTATTAGGATGAGAAGGAGAAAGATGGTACCTTAACCCAAAATGACACAAAGAAAGATCTAGCTTCTTAATATATATATATATATATATATATATTGCATATAATATCCTATATTTAGCAATTTTAACCCTTGATTTAACTTAAATATTACTGATTAGGGTTTAGCTCACATTTTGCAACATTAGGATACAACTGAGAAAATGCATACACTTGAAACCTAAAAGAGAGCAATTATGCATCTAAGCAATTCCAACATTCAAGCAATCCCATGCGCCTACATACCATCAACCATAATGTCTAGAAGTTTGGCATTATAAAAAACCCTTGGGCATCAACTAACTTTATCCATTCAAAACAAGGTGTCCTTATAAAAATAAAAGGTGGCAAAGCTTTCCATGCATGTGTACATACATTTCACCACCTTCAGTGAACTTCTAAGTGAAGATAAACTTCGTGCAAGGTGTCATACATATGCATGTACACACACTCAAAGATTGGGGCTTGCATGAAACATCTTCCACTCACCTTTTCTATCTCTTAACTCTAAGATGGGACAACCTAAGGAAAATCACAATTTTCACGATGCAAAAACATGATTTGCATGAGAAAATAAAGGAAGATAATAAATGGAGAAGAGAGAGATATAGCTTATGAGAATATATGGTTATGGTTCATGTAGAATTTTAAAGAAACAAGGGCTAAGATCTACTCAGCATTAAGGTTATAATCGAGCCATCCAACAAGAAGTAATTTGTAAGAAACAATAAAGGGAGTGTAGGGTTGGCCAATAGAAATCTAGCATGTTAGAAGACAAAACTAAATGTCATTGGTAGAGATATTTTCGGTGGGCTGCCCACCATTTTTTAAGGTGGATAGTAACATGACTTCCAAGGAGGCCAAAAATTTGTTTTACAGGGAGAAAATGTAGGTGAGCTTGAACTGTGATTGGCTAGAGAAAGTAATGGTGGGATGGGTGAGAATTAAGGAGAGAAAGAGTTTGGATAAGAAAACTACAATGGAATCTAATTCGTCCACTCTAGGGTATGCTTAATCTAATGGATGAAAATAAAGGAGCTACAAAACATGTTCTTTTGGATAAGAAAACTTCTATGAAATCTAAGCCATTGAATCTAAGGTGAAGAATGATCCAATGGATAAGAAATAAAGAGAAGCAGAGCTAAATCCTACCGTACCACTTGTTGCAACATGTTCTTATGAGAAGGAAGGAAGCTTACTTCCAATTGTTGGATGTGATCTTCATGAATACAAGAAGGAGAATATTTCAAAGCAATATTCTCCTCTTTACTTATCTCTTTCCTTCTCTTCAACTCAAATGAAATGTCCTTTCTTCCCATGCAATTCAAGCTCCCCCAACCCCATCTCTCCCCTATAGTCAAATGACCACATGACTTGGAGAAAAGGTAAAATCCATAGACCAATCTTCATTCTTTGCTTAAGGCTTCGTGTGAGAGATAGGAAGGAGATGCCCCTCTCAAGGTAAGTACCACACCTCCTTTAGTAGAAGAGTATGGTGTTCCTATCTCTAGGAGCACTAGTTTTTCATTATTTTTTTATTCCATTTTATTATTAAAGTGGGACGTTTAAATCTAATAGTCACATCCCACTTTATTTCTCTTCCTTCTCCTTTCTTTGCAATCTCTTAGTGCTATTCTCTTCATAGAGTTCTAGAAAAGGAGAAGCATAAATTCTCTTTATTATTTTCCATTCCACACATCCTTACACCATCTTCCTTCTTTCCATTGTCTATGGGTGGTAACTTTTTAAGAAAGGTGTTAGGTGCCTCGTTCTATGGAAAATCATAGCACTTCAGCCCTAAGGATTTCTCAGGGACGTGCATGTTGGGAGATTCCCACTTTACTTGTTGGCTATGATTATAGTGCTTAAACAAGTTGAAGGAATTGACTTAATGATGAAGCTTGGCAATAACTTTAGTGTATTTTAGGTTGAAGTGACGTGCACAAACCATTATTGTGGGATGCATCAAGGGAGTCAACTAGGGGAGATTCAAGCCTGGGATAAGATCTTTTACTTTATTTCCTTCGTTTCTTTCTTTCTTTCCTACTATTGTATTCAAGCCCACTGTGAACAATTTCCATTAATAAAAGTAGTTTTTTTATTCAATTTCTTTATTAGTTTTCTCTAGTTCTAATTTCATGTCTTATTTCCCTACTTAAGTTTAGTGCTTTATTTTAGTGCTATTAGTGCTTAAAATAATTCCCTTTCTTTATTCATTGGCTAGGTTAAGGTAGGCTAATTCAGATTTTAATTGAAGTTTCAATATTATAAGAGTCTCTATTGAACTTGTGGGAGTAATATTTAAAAGACATCAAGTTTTTGGTGCTGTTGCTGAGGACTTGCAATGACATTTTTGAGTTAGAATCTAGGTTAAGATATTTTATCACTAGTCATAGTTTTTAGGACTGCATGCATTGTATTTGCATTATTTACATACTTTCCTAATTCCTATGATTTTTTCTACTAACTCTTTTTCTTTTTCTTTTTTTTTTACCTTTATAGGAATTTGGACAAGGACTTGAGGGAGAAATTAGGCTAGTTTTCATATAATTTTTCCTTTTGTGTGCATCATTGTGAGGCTGTTGATGTACTTTATTTAATCATGATTCTTTCAATTAATGGTTGTAATAATACAAGTCAAGAGTGAGCCATCTTAACTCAGATCTCACCTTTGTATGAGAAGACTTAAGCTAGGACCCCATCGTGAGCTATTCTAATCCCTTTCCATTTCCTAGTTTAGGTTTGTGTTGTGGATGATAGCTAATAGCACATAACCTACATTCATTTATTTATCTATGCACAATACTTAGGATTCTTGTATTAGTAAGAAACTACTTAACAAGGATAGCTAAGATCGGTTATAAAGCAAGGACATAGGCTATCAGGATTATAATGTCTAGTCTATTAAGGTCCTAATGCTTTCTTAAGTAGCATATAAGTAGCTGCATTAGTTTACTACTTTTCCTACATATTAAGGACATGTTTATTGCTTTAAAGTGATATATGATTGATCAAACTACTATGGAAATGTGAAAATAATCAGCAAGGGAAATCGCCCAGCAAGATCAAGGGTGGATTTCATCCCCATTTCTTGGCCCACCTAAGTTAATCATTACCTAATTACTCCAGCCTTCTAAATTAAATTAAAATCAAGTAGAAGAAACCTATAGCAACCCATGAACTCATAAGACCCTCTTGGAAGGAGGCAAATTACTGTCCCTCCAGTGACCCCTACTTGATTAGCTGCATTAGCATTTAAACAACTAGGTTTGCCAACACACTCGAGAACTCAAATTATCTACAGCTAATTGAGGAGGGTGTGAAGTGACCAATCAAGATAGGATCAAACTGGTAAGCAATAAGAGAAGTCTAAAAGAGAGGAGGAGCTAATTATGTTAGAATTAATTTAAAATCTTCTTCTTGTGTTAGATAAAAAATAAAATAAATCTCAGCTTGTTTACCTTAGGGGTAGATTTATTATGTGGCTTTGATTGTGCATCATTTAGTTTAGGTTTCCCCATTTTGTTAGTACAAAGAAAAAAAGTACTCTTTCATTGTTTACAACAATTTATTTTTGTTGTATACAAAGTTGAGTATATTGCAGCAAGCACTAGTGTATGCATGATTAGCAATCTTTGAATCCAGATCTTGTACTCTTAGCCAGTAAAATTGAATGGACTATAATTCAAGGGTTACACAATCAAGTAGATCTAATTGGCCTTGCATTAGATATGGCCAGAAAAGTAGTGAAAGTAAAGCCACTTTTATACTATTTTACATGGCAATATATATAAGATAGGGGCTTCTCCTAACATATCCAATACAATGGATAGACTAGTAGATAGGGTGGGTAGACAAAGTGGATAATCTGTTTAACAAATTTGATGCTTTTATGTTGGATAGTGAGTCATCTATGCAACCTCAATATGAGGTTTGTACTATATGTTCTAGTCCAGCTCATCCTACTGCCTAAATATGCTTTGAACCAAGTGAATGCAATGGATGCATTTAACAACTCTAGCGGCGTCCTGTATTCTAAGACTTACAATCCTGAATATACTAGGCATCCTAATTTCAAATGGTCTCAGACTATTCATCGAGGAGAACCATCATGGATCCCCTCCACTCAACCTTTTCCTAGTACCCTAGTTCCACAATAAATAGAGTCATAATAGTCATTTTTCCCATAATAGGGAGAATTATTAGAAGAGACACTTAGTTTATTTATGTAGAGCATTATAGAATTTCAAAATGATATAGAATATACTATGCAGGCCCAATCACAATCTATTGCACTCTTAGGGTTTCAAATAAGTTAGATATCTACTGCATTTTTAGAAAGCTGAGGAAATAGAACAAGTTGAGGATTATGAGAAGCCTATCAACACTTAAACAGGGATAACAATAATATCAGACTTTGTAATAATTACTGGCATTTATGACTGGTATTGATTATAAAAGAAGAAAAGAAAAAGAAAAAAAAGGAGAGAAAAATTAAATAGCATTGAATTCTCAGGCTGCGCTGGGTTAGCGCACCAACAGACAACATCACATCGCATCAAATGACGAGTGAACAAACACATCGACCAATGCATTGAGCCCCATGCCATCTGATTAGGATTGCCAGTGTGTTCCTCTTCTCACATCTTCCTTTTCAACACATATAGGAAAAGATGCTACCGTTAGCTCTCTGGCACCGTCATCCACCACCAGCCGGTTGCCTCCCCAACATGAGGTCAAAAATCCCTTCTCTGTCTTCTCCCCCAGTGTTGTTAACTTGACATGTTGGAACACGAAGATCAACCACACTAGACCCACTTTCTCTTTTCTCCTCTAGCCAAATAACCCACTTTTTCCAATTTCTTTTCTCCTCTTTTACCCCTCTTGCTTGCCTACTGGGCTAGTTTTTTCAACGAGGATCCATTAGTGAACGAATCCTAGTAGATAAGGCTAAAACACCTGCAAAAAACATCACAAATCTAAAATGTGAACCATTGGACGAATTCACAGCGCCTAAAAACTAGGAAACCCATGTTATAGTAAAAAATAAAATCAGTGGTCTAGGTAGGAGATCTAGATAGAGAAGGAATAGACGGTCGAGATCGCACCATTGAAACCATTTTCATTTGTCTACAACCAAGACACACCATGAGGATGCAAGCGCTTGGCACATTTCCATGTGTGTGGAGTGATCGCAGACTAACTAGGATACTGATGCATCCTTGGGACCTAAGACACACTCCGGTGCATTCTGGAGACCACGACGCATCGAGTGTTTTAGAATGCATGTCACAAAGCCTATGCATCCTGGTGATGTCATTTTCTGGCCTATTCTGATTCTCAATCTGAACCATTGAAATCTACCTAAAACTTAGATTTTTAATTTTGGAAGCCATATAACTCCAAATTTAGATTAGAAACATCCTCTAGAATTGTCTTAGCAAAATAGACCTATTAAAACAATAAAATTTAGGATTTGGAAAATCTTAAACACTAGTTTTGAACCATAGAATTCAGATGGCTTAGATCTGCAAGACTGGAGGTTATCAAACTTCAAATATTTAAATAATTTGTTGATTTAACACAATATAAATACTGATCTATAGTCAAACTATCCAAATAATTTAAAATAGTAATACTGTTTGACAAGAAAATCTAGGATTATTTATTAGATTGATCAAAATTACATTTGACCATCAGATCAACAAATTACCTTTCGCTATAGAATTAGATGATATAAAACACTAAAGATATGTAGGGCAAGATGCATTAGACCCAGATATAAATGATTAAGATACCCACGCAAACATTGAGTGTGATCCAATATGTGGATTGTCCAAAAACTTTGGATTGAGTAAGATTAGACCTTGTACAGCCTAGATCTACCAATCATAAGTATTCGAACCTTAATAAAAGACTAAATTAATGATCTAACATAGTAGATAAAATAATCAAATGGTTATATTATCTTAGTAAACTAAAATTTATAAATCTTGACTATAGGATGAGACAAGAAACATAGATTAGTCGGATCAGAGTAGGATCTGATCATCAAATCTAAACAAGAGCTAGTGAGAGGCATTTGAATTATAGGAAACCTAGAAAATACATGCAATGAAGTTAGATCAACCTTCAAAATGAATACTTGAACTAACGTAATGAAGGATTATTTTGATTGCCTTAGCTTAGGAAATTGAACATTAGGATGATTTGGAATTATTGATCTCACTAATCAGAATTCGATATGACTGGCGGATCAATAGATTAAAGATTGAAATATGAAATAGACTATAGTTTAGGTTGAGATCAAACTTCAAAATGAATAATTGAACTAACCTAATGAAGGATTATTCTGATTGCCTTAGCTTAGGAAATTGAACATTAGGATGATTTGGAATTATTGATCTCACTAATCAGAATTCGATCTGATTGGCGGATCAATAGATTAAAGATTGAAATATGAAATAGACTATAGTTTAGGCTGAGACCAATAGAAGTTAAGAACAAATGGATGATCCGGGCTGTTGAGCTTTAATCAACAGTCAGAAAGATATTACCAAAATAAAGATATATGCATATGATCGGAGATCTATAAAGACAAGATCATGATGTTTTAAGATGACCAAAAACTAAATGAATAATATATGGGATTTGTGATAGGGAAATGACATTATATGCACGTATGTTTGACAAATTCACAAATTGATACAACATTAAGACTATTGGACTTTCTGAGGATTGGGATAGCTAGTATTAGAGGTAAGTGGAATTTAAGATGCTAATTTTCACAAATTGCATGATCTATTGATGTGGTTATGATGTGATTTTGATAATTGCATGAGATTTGAGTTGTGTGAATTATTTATAAAATGAATTATTGTGAGATATTATGCATGCTTTATTTATGACATGATTTATGAAATAAAAAGGTAATAGTAGTATATATGAAAATTTATCGTATTATGGTTCTAAGAATTAGAAGCTCATTTATCTAAAATGCTGATTTAAGAATGTGTTGCATGTTTTATATTCACATGGTTTGATTTGATATCCAGGTGGGCATGATTTTGGTATAGGGTACCAGCTAGGCACATGATATGTTATCTCCGTGATTTGATATGAGATAGGCATTTAACTAGATAATTTTATGATATCTAGGCATGAGAGCTAAGGTTTTGTTTTGGGATGCTATGCTACAAGGGATGTAGGGTTGGTCTACCACTCTTTGACTTTGTGAGATGATAGACACGTGTCCCATAGAAGGGTAAACACCATAAGGAGTGGTATCATGGGTAGTACATGCTAGGGTTCCAATCCTTACACATGCAAGATGGATGCTAGTCTCCCATTCTAGTGTCAACAGGGAGCAGGAATCGATAGACATAGGAGTTGGTTATCACTATAACATAACAATCCTTTGTATATTTTGCATAGTGTTGCGAGTACAGCTGAGTGACAGCATGTGTGTTTAGTTTTCTTTGGAGATTTGTCTGCTACGATCATAACTGAGTGATAATGCCATCATTATGTGGCATCATGATATGCTTGGTACAAGTTCGTAACCATTATGTATAACCAGTGTTAATTGGATGATTGTGGGCCCTATATAGATAAGGATGAGACCACTGATGACTATATTAAATAATTTCATAAGTTTAAAATTGTTAAACTCTATTGACTATTTAGTATCTTTATTTGTGATTCATATTGTGATTTATACATAACCTTGCATTGTTGGATCTATTTGTAATGTTGACATCCATCCATAAAGTTTACTTGAGATCCTAATTATGATTTGAACATGATATTTCACTGTTGGATTTATTCATGATATTTGCATGAAATACTTTGAAATTTGATATCCTAAATTTTTAGATTATCTTAAATTTAATCATGCAGATAATTGATTAAGGATGCAAAACATTTTGGTGCATTGAAACAATTATTACATTGTGAAAGCAAATGTTTTATTTCAATTTTCATAAGCATCTTATTCACCTACCAAGCATGGCTTTCTAAGGCCTTGCACTATTTTTGTAATGCCTCAAATATTGAGTAATAGACTGGACTAATGAGGAGTCAGACAAGTAGCAGATCGAGATATCGTCGTCTGAGGGTATGCTTTAATTTTACTTAGACTGTACATGTACATTTGTGGTATTTTGGACTTGAGTTATAATGATGTAGGGACTGTGACTGTCAACTAGATGGGTCCTGAAGAATAAAAAACAAATTTTAAAATGGTTTACTTGAAAATAAATTTTTATTTGAGTTTTCAAACTTTAAATATCAAACTAAATCATAAATAGTGTAGTAGTGAGTTGATGGTTGACACTCGAGATTTTAAAATGAAGTTCCTTGAAAATGTTTTTCACTATTTTGTTTTTAAAACTGTTTTTCAAAATTGGGGCCCCACCTTTTGAAAGAAATGTGTGAAAAAGTGTTTGAAAAACCTAGGTCATCTCACTTGGAAAGTGCACTATGTTATAGTTTCTGTTTATTTGATCCCATGTCTATTACGGATGCCTCAGACTCTGATATAAAATAGGAAGGTAAGCCAAGTGATGTTCTAGCCAAACATCAAGAAGCTCTAGGGTGTACATTAGAGGATAATAAGGGTTTTAGCCCCACTATTCATCTGTATCAAGAGGAAAATCAACCTTTTGGAGAGATCCAAAGCCATCTTAACCATAGTCATCAGGACAATGTAAGAGAGGATGAATAATATGAACTTGTTGATGTTGGTACTATCTTTCCTCAATTGGACAGAACCTAGGCCAAGTCATCTTGAGCTGGTCCCCAAAAATTTATCTTCGCGGTAGTTCACCATGATATTATATTATAACCACCAGACATCATTGGGTGGAGAATGTATACTGACTATTGTGAGATATTAAAGTGGAGTGAGTTATTCTATAAACCCTTTCATGGTTAGTGTAGGTTTAAGGTTTAGTAATTAGTTAGTTTGTCTAGTTTTAATGTCATATAGTTGCATTCACATTCATCTTTCATATTAATGGATCCATGCACCATCACTAGCATTCAAGTACAATTACACTCACCCTTATCTCTCAGCTTTATTATTTTCTTTCTCTTGAGGACAATATTTAATTTAAGTCCAGGGGTAGGGTATTTTCAAAATTGATATGTTCATCATAGATTTTTTTCAATATTTTTCAAAATAAATTTTAAACCATTTTGAAAATATTAAGTTTATGGTAGGTTCCTTTACAAGGATGAGAATTTGGATTTTCTAAATATTCAATGTATCTTTGAACTTTAGCTTATTAATAGATTTGTATACATTTAGTTCATTTTATTATCTTCTTTTGCTAAAGTTTTCTATGAAAATTGAACTTGAAATTGTTATTACAAAATTAACTATATATATTATTTAAGTTAAAGAGTAAATATAATTTAGAAATCTTGAAGAAGATATGTAGTGACTTATAACCCATGTGAGATTAGAGTCATTCTTTTTCTTTTGAAGGTTATAGATAAATTCCAATTTTTCTTCAGCGTGCATAACTTCTTAGTTGATCTCATTATTTTTTGTTTTGAGCAACTATTAAGAGAATACATAAAAGACTATAGAATATATCTTTGGACTTTATAATCATTTTTAAGTCATATGAAACCTAGGAGATGATAGAGGACATCCTTTTGTTAAAACCCGAGCTTCTAGCCTTCCTTGAGTTATTTTCACTAGTTAGAACCTTGAGCCTTTGTAACAAGATTTTTTTTTATAGCCAATTCACCACTGCCCATATGTAACCCTATAATATATTCATTACCCAATTGTGTTTGAAATATGTAGAAATGGTTGAAGCATTATCTTGAGAAAAAGCATGAACAATACAATTCAAAAAATGAACACCATAAAGCTGAAAAGAAAAAGAATTTGGAAAGGCTATAAATAAAGTTAAGCAAAAAATTAAAAAAGTGAAGAAAGATGGCCAATGCAAAGAAGAATGATGACTCTTATGTAAAAAGTAGATTATGAATACTTTAGTATAAGACCTTTACATATTCTTCCAAATACTTTTCTTTAACTTTATACCACTTTCTTTGATAAACCTATCCTAAGCCTTTGCTTCATCCTAATGAAAAGTCCTAACTTGATCTTAGGAATAGAATGACTTGGATGTGATTATGAATAAATAGGAATTTTGGTAGAATGTAACATTCTTTAATAATCGATATCCTTTCCATGAGACCATTATTATATTTTTTCTTAAGTTATCATTCTTTTGTATGAAATATGTGAGACTTTGCCTTTGATGAACATTATTCTACTCAAACATTAAAGAGATATTTACCCATATCTCTGTGACTTCTTTTTGAATGGAAAGAATATGCTGCGAGATTTAAAGTCAAAGCATACCTTTGGACAATAATTTAGGGTATAATTTACTTGGAGGTTGATAATTATGTTTATTTACTATATTCACACACTCACATCCATTAGGAATTTAATGAATGTTGAATGGAAGAAAATTCTTTGAGATAAAGAAAGCAACTTCCATAATGGTTTTTTAAGTGTTTATTATGTCATTTATGGAACCTTTATGAGACAATAACTTGTCCACTAAGGGTAATCTAGAAGTTTAAAGGCTCTTTGTATATCCTAAATGTAGATGACAGCAACTACGAATGTAGTTAGATTTTTTATTTTTTATTTTGTAGTTTTGCTTGAGAACTAGCAAAATGTAAGTTTGGGGGTATTTGAAATATATTGAAATATTACATTTGATATCTCTATATTTAGCAGTTTTAACCATGATTTAACTTAAATATCACTAATTAGATATTATCTCAAATTTTACAAGATTAGAGTCCAAGTGAGAAAAATTCATATCTTTAGAACTTGAAACTTTAAAAGAGAGTGATTCCACCTTTTAAGAAATTCCATGGGTGCACATGCAATCGACCGTAAAGTTTGAAATTTCATAATGTTAAGAAAGTGTCATTATCAACTTCAGTATTGTTAGAAATCCTATGGCATCAACCAACTTTATCCATGCTAAACACAGGTGAAACACACACACACAAATCACTCTCACCATCTCCCCCAGAGCCACACGACCACCCCAACCAGAGAAGAGGTACAAGTCCAGCCCTAAATCTATAGACCAATCTTCACTTCTCTACTTAAGGCTTCAAGTGAGAGATGGTGCCCCTCTCAAGGTAAGTACCACCTCCATTCCATGCTTCCTTTAGTATAAGAGGGTGGTTTCCTATCTCTAGTAACACATGTCTCCATTTTTCCTTGTTTTTCCATTTCATTTCATTATTAAAGTGGTACGTCTAACTCTAATAGCCACACCCCACTTTAGTTTACTTCCTTCTCCTTTATTTGCATTCTCCTAAATCTATTCTCTTCTTAGAGTTCTAAAAAAAGGAGGAGCATACATTCTCTTTATTCTTTTTCATTCCACACAAGCATACGCCATCTTCATTCTTTCCATTCTTTGTGGGTTAGTAAATCTTTAGGAAAGGTATTAATGACCTCTTTCTATGGTGCCCATAGCACTTTAGTCTTAAGGGTTTCTTGGATAGGGTTGAGCATTATAATGGATGTGGCATGTTGGGAGATTTTCCCTCTACTTTTCAATATGGAATATATTGCCTAACAAGTTAAAGGAATCGACTTAATGATGAAAGCTTGGCAATAACTATAATGTATTTTGGTTTGAAGCAACATGTACAAATCATTGTTGAGTGACACAATAAGGGAGCCCTATACTGGAGACTCAAGCCAAGGACATAAAATTTTACATTATTCCTTTCTTTCTTTCTTTCCTCCTATTGTATTCAGTTCCATTGATGAAATTAGTCTTTATTCACGTTCTTACTTAGTTTTCTCTAATTCTATTTTCCTGTATTATTTCCTTACTTAAGTTTAGTTCTTTCTTTCCTCCTATTGTATTCAATTCCATTGATGAAATTAGTCTTTATTCACATTCTTACTTAGTTTTCTCTAGTTCTATTTTCCTGTATTATTTCCTTACTTAAGTTTAGTTCTTTATTTCAGTATTATTAGTGCTTAACATTATTTGCTTTCTTTAATTGCTGGATAGGTTAAACAAGATTAATCTAGTTTTAATTGAAATTATAATATTTTAAGAATCTCTATAGGATTGATTCGTATTTACCTTATCTATGCTACATTAGACACATAATCTCTTCTTCTCTTCCGTGGAAAGAAATCCCAAGCTTGTTGCATATGCCTTCATATACACATGTGTGGAATGAAAAAAAAAAAAAAAAAGAGAGATTTCTTATCTGCACTAAAACTATTTTGGAAAGCATCTTTTCATGTGGGAAAGGTTTTGGAAATTTTGTGACAACCTTCAAATCCTGTTGGACAAGAAAGTGATGTTGCAATGTCATCAGAGATATTGAGTTCTTGTTGTTTGCAAGATGAAGATGAGAAATTCACTTGACAACCATGGTGAGATGGTGAAGGTATGGGTTGGAAGAAGAAACCACCTCAACATGGGCCCCTTTAGCATACTTATCTTCATTTTTATCTCAATCGTGACGTCAATTTGTTTTTTGTTTTTGTTTTCTTGGTCATGTGATTCTCTCTTTGATGGTAAGAGTCTGAGTTGTGGCCATTCTATAAATTAAATTTGAATAAGTAGAGGGCATGTGGTGTATCTCTAATTGAAAATTGTGGATCAAAACTAGGTTTGGCCTTTGATCTCAAGTCTAGCCTACAATTATCATCTTCAACCTTTAGATCTGCTGAACTTGAGGAAAAAGCAGGGGTCTCTATGCCAAGTTCCTGGAGATCTCTACTGACCCTAACCCAAGTTGATGTCATTAGTGCCCAAAACTTCTTTCCTTTGAGAATGAATTTGACTTTGCGAATAGTGGGGGGATTCAATTCACCTTAATTAGGATTTTAATGACTGTAATTTTTCTTCATCAACAATTGGATCATCAATGCCTATGAATGTTTCAAAATTTGAAGCAATGGATCTAAAAAATTTAGAATCCCAACTATTAAGAGGAACTTTATGCATTGATATCCAGTAAAGATCAGCATCTCTATCTAAGCACAAACTCAATCTTCTATTATCTATAATAGGATAGGACTTACTTGTGTTGTGCATCCTAACAATGATAGTCTAACACTTTCTTAGATTCAAAAAACCACCAATACTTCCTTGTTTCCACCTTGTCTTACAAAAACATCTTCCTTGATTTTTTTGGAAATTCTCAACCCATTAAGCAAATTGATCCATGTTCAATAATTTCTTTTCTATTATACTAACCAATGTGGTAAAGAATTATCATCTTTCTGTCCACCATTTCATCAAGGACAAAAGTAGATACAAATTCCTCTTCTTGGGTAATTTCCTTTTGTTTTCCACCATCCTTTATAGCCCCTGCATAGGATTTGTTTTGTCTGGTAAACACTTGCCCATTCCCTTGTTAATCCTCTTTTTTTTTTTAAATGGATTGGGTTAGGTCATTCTTTGCTTGTTTGTTGGGAAGTACTCTCTCTTGTCTTGCAATTTAAGGAGGTCTGATTTTACTTGGGTAAGATAATAGGATCTTTGTCTAATTTTCTCATCATTTGTTAGAACTTTTGCATTGCATCTGAGCTTTAAAGTTTTGGAAATGACATTGGCTCCATCTCCAGTCTTTCCACCCAAATTTGTTAAGGTATTCAAGAGTTCTATCGAACCTCCTTATGAACTTGGACTAGGAAAGTCTTACATCTCCTATTCATATACTTTAATATATTTATTTGTTTCCTTGGAAGGTTTACTTGTTGCAGAAATAAAAATACTTGATTTCACTTCCTATTCCAAATAGTATCTATTATGTTGGTCTTTGTACTTTTTCTTTTGTTTCCCTTTTATTTTCTCCTTGGAAAGCTACATCTTCTTCAAATCCATAGTTTTCACAATATTAATTTCTTGCAAAGTGGTAGGTAATTGACTTGGCCATACATCAAATAATGCTCACTCTGATGTGTCATATGGAAGGTTTTGTACCTGTGGTGACCTGTGTTTTTAAATGAATTTTTTATGCAATTTTGAAAAGAAAGTTCCCCTAGTATGAAATTTTCTTTTTGAAAGTAAACAAACAAAAACTTTTCTATGAAAAGAGTTTTTTCAAAAACTCGAAGGTCATCTTTGTCAATCAAACATGTTTCACAAGTTATGAAAATCAAAGGTTTTAAGTTTTAAAATAGCCTAAATCATACATACCATTTCCCAAAACCCTATCCAGTCACAACCCAGAGTCCAATATATACAAAACATGCATATACATGTCCAAAAATGATAATCAATAGTCATATACATGTAGTCCATCAACCAAAACTTAAAGATAAAAAGGATTGCTCCGTGTAATATGTACATCGTCACATAGTCTCAATCTGCTTTAGATGTCCTCACTCAACCTCCTTGCTCCTTTCCTTAGCACGCTTATCTGTGGTGTGAGTGGGATGAGTACATGATGATATAATCAATAGGAAGAACAAATACTACAAAAATAAAATATGCAACACACACATCCTTCATTCATGCATCCAATGCAAATCCTTAGATATCACCCCTCAAGTTTTTAATGTAGTACAAGAAAGAATCATCAACATACCCTCAAGCATCGAATATCGGATCCAATCCCTCAATGTACAATATAAATACAAAAATTGACAATGCATCCATGAAAAGAAAATCCATGCTCTTCACAAATAGTTCTAAAGAACACAACACATTCAAAGGTCTAAAAGTTCTTAAATACAGTGTTAAAACACATCACTTGTAGGGCCTCATGAGTGTACCAGAGACTTATCATTTGGCATTACTAGCTACTACATCTGGTAATGAGTACTCATACCATAAAATTTAGGACATCGTCATGACACATTATCTGAGTTGTCATTTCCCCATCGTGTCTAAAGCATAGTGCCTACTTGGCATGCCAAATCTCAGAACATATGGACTACAATATTAGAGCCACAATCTGTCTTGCATGGGGGGAGCTCGAACCACAGCATGTGGCCTTCCCATGATGTCACACCTGAGGTTTAGCAACTTTATGGGATAGATTACCATATATATCAAAATTTGGAAGGTGGTGGAGAACCCTACAACCCTCCTAGCATAAGTCCACTAGGTGACATGAACCATCTAAAATAAATCCATGAACATGGAAATGTGAAATGTGAAATCACAAGTACTTTGTACCATATACAACTTACCATATACAACTTACTAGTCATGCATTGATCATATATGAAACCAAATCAAGAATAAAAAATTAAGATTGTGTATTAAAATGTAGCACATACATAAGCATATGAATCTAGCATCAAACTAAATCGCACATAAAATTACATATTGAACATCAAAATACAATTCACACGACAAACCATATCGCACATCAAAATATAGTTTATGCATCAAATATAGATATGAAATAAAAACCCATGTCATAGATCCAAAAACACAAATCACAACCCAAAACTAAAAATGCAATTAAAATTCTAGATTATAAATCCATCTTAGATAGTGGATCAAACATAGATTGCATCAACCATAGATCACGCATTTGGGTTGGTCTGATTTCACATTTCAATGTTTTTCGCTATTGATCAATAGTTCGATTTGGTTTTTTTATTACACTTCAATGAGAAAATCTCTAAATGGTAATAGAAAATTGAAATAGCTTCCATTACCAGTTGATGGACCTCAGATCTGCCCAGTTGGCTTTTGATAAATGCTCAAGATCAAGAGATAGAGGTACATAGTTTGCAAATTAGGATGTCCGACATTTGATCAAAAATTAGGTATAGAAAAAGGTCGACTACTTATCAATCCATCTTCTAGCAGTCAATCAGTGAGTATACAGCTCAGATTTGCAATTTATCCTCCAAAAGCAGTTGTGAGCAGTAGCTTATTGTCACTCGAGAAGATGGCCAAAGATAGGCTCTTCACCATCTACAATCAATGCATAGAGGGTAACAAATTGTTGGCAATGCTGGATTAGACTTTTGTTCTTTGTATACTACAATGACCAAAGGGTTTCATTATCATCATCATCAATGGAGAAGGGGATGATAGTCAATGAAAAATGGATTGCAACCACAATGGGTTCTAGTCTTCATTGAGCCGCTTTCCTGTTTAGATCTCGATGGAAAATCTCACCAATTTTTTCTGAAGAAGGAGATCAGAGATGCATCATCGTTAATTTCCTCTATAAACACCAATTGACAACTACTTTGATCGATCTCAATAGAAGCCCTCATAAACTCATCTTTGGTCGGTGGAGGAGAGATAGTAGCCATTGATGGTCAGTCATGTGTGGGTGAGAGTGTCGTCATTGTCCTCTACATTGACATAATCCCAGTATTAGAGAGAGACAGAAGCAATTGAAATTGATCATAGAGTCTACTGTCTTGTTATATATATAACCCATTACAATCAAAATAATGGTTGGTGACATTTTATTTCAATTTTAAAATGGTCAAAGTTTGCATGAAATAGAATTTATAATGAGGGATTATTACATCCTTCCCCCCCTGTAAGAAACTTCATCCTCAAAATTCTCTTTATGTCATCATCAAGCAATTTTGGTTGTGTTTGTCTCATCTCACCCTCTGTTTCCCATGTGGCCTCCTCAATTGAATGATGTTGCCAAAGGACCTTGACCAATGGAATGGTCTTTGTCCTTGACCTATGTTCCTTCTAGTGCAAAATATGATAGCCTTTTCCTCAAGGTCAAGTCTAGTCTCAATTTAATTGGTACTCTCTCAAGCACATGTGAAGGATCTTATATGTACTTTTGCAGCATCGACACATGAATATATCATAAACCTCTACAAGCTAATGGTAATGCCAACTTGTAGGCCACTGGGTAGATCCTCTCCAGGATCCCAATAGGATTGATGAATCAAGGACTCATTGTTCCCTTCATTTTGAGCTTCATGATGGCCTTAGTTAGGGAGATTTTCATGATGAGGTGGTCCATGACGACAAACTCCAAGTCCCAAAGCCTTCTATCAATTAGCTCTTTTGGCTAATGAAAGCTATCAAAAGTGAGCTCCTAATGATCATAACCTTGTCTGTACACTGTTCTACTAGCTTAGACCTCAACAATCATCTCTTTCTCACATCGCTCTAATAGGTTGATGACCGACATGGCCACCCATAAAGTGCCATGAGCTTGCGTGAAAATTGTTGTTGTACATGAACTCAACAAGTGGGAGATGTTTGCCCCAATTTCTTCTCTAGTTAAGTGCATATGTCCTTAGCATGGTCTCCAAGGTCTAAATGATTCTCTCTAAGTGGCCATCCATTTATGGGTGAAAAGTGGTGCTAAATCTCAAAGACACACCCAAAGGCTCCTTCACACTCCAATAACATCTCAAGATGAATATGTTGTCCCTTGTCAAAGATAATGGACAATGGGGTTCCGTGAAGACTCACAATCACCTTCATGTATAGCTTAACCAAACTGTCGACTAATTGTATTTATCTGATGGGAAGAAAATGTTCTAAATTTGTCAGTCTGTCCACAATTACCCAAATCATATCGTGACCATTATGTGTTCTAAAAAATCCTACGACAAAGTCCATGGTGATGTGTTCCCAAATCCAATCTAGAAGCTCAAACATTTACAACATCCCTACTAGCCTTTGAAGTTCAGCCTTCACCTGCTAAGAAGTTAGACATTGTTCCATATAATCACAAAATCTCGCTTCATCCCTTTTCACCAGAAATTCTTCAAGTCCTCATATATCTTTGTACCTCTTGAATGAATGGTGTAGTATGATTGATGTGCCTCCTGTAACAATTTATGTCTCAACTCTATGATTGCTAAAGCTATGTAAATCTTACCTGAAAGCATATACCTCTATCTACCCTTTTGGTGAAATTAGCCTTCTCACACAAACTCTACATCTTTGCACCGTTAACCTATGCCTGTAGAACTTAGTCCACAAAAACTAACTTGACTAAGACATTTGTAATTAGTTCCTTAGACTTCTTGCTCAATGTGCTAGCCACCACATTGGTTTCCTAGGGAGGTACTATAACAACCCTCAATTTTGAGTTATTTTCATACAATATATTATATCTTAATCAAAATGAAAATTAGGAATTTACTTCATAGAATTTAGTTCTATGAAAGTGACCCCTTGAAAATAAAAAATTTGGACTCAGAACTATAAAAAATGAAAAGTACACATCGATACAATTCTAATGATATAAAGAACACTGACATCGCAGTTTAGATGGAGGAGATATGAGGATTCAAAAAGCGGAAATGCCTAAAATAGAGCTAACTATATTTGATACGAGCACCCCTCCCCACATAAGTGAAACGAGAACATACCTAATGGCTTGTTCCTAAACCCGACATGCACACAGAGGCAACCAATGGGGGAGAAAGAAGAAGAAAGGAGAAGAAGGGAAAGAAGAGGAGGAGGAAGAAGGAGAAGACAAAGAGGAGAAGAGGGAGAAAGGAGAAAGAAGAAGGAGAGAGCCAAGCTACCAGAGGAGACTAGCATGCCGGTGAATGGGGAGAAAAAATAGTAAGGGTTTGTAGAAAATTTTAGGTCATCACTGAAGATGACACCTGCTCAGATCACTGATTGACCCGATCATTTCATTCATCATAATGAAATGGCCAAAACCTCCAATGTTGTTGGGGAATCTGAGGTGATCTTGATTGTCAATCAGAAAGGTGAAAGGTGCACAGCATGATTGGTTCACCAAAAAATAAAGTCAATCCAACTCATCCAAGGGTGGAAAAATTACACAAATACATCCAAGATGTAAGATTTATGAAACTTAACTCTTTATTTAAATTTTTAGGCTAAATCCATACAGTTTAGGCTAGATCTAGGTTTTAAGGATGATCCAACCATCTATTTCCTAATCCAAGCTTAAAATAAGTAAATACGTACCTAATATAGCTCAGATCTAATTAAGATTGTTGATCTAAGAGAAAACTGATAAAAAAATCTCAGCCATCCAATCTATCACTATTTAAACTGTGACTTCTTGATGTCTGATTGATGATTTGACACTATTCATCACATATGATCAATGATTAGTCATTGATGATGACTAATTAGAACTCCAATGGCTTTAAACGATCCATGATGTGGAAAGTAGATCAATAGGCTAAGTAGCTGAGATCATATAGTTAGAAGTGATAGATTGTATGAAACTTAAAGGTTCCATGATTAACAGATTATCTGGACCATCAAATTAGGGCTAAAATATATTTCTTTTTTAAAATTGTTAATATAACTTGACATTGATAAGGAATTTGGAATATCGACAGGTTGATTGATGAATTGATTGGAGGGATATAACTAAATCGTGAAGCATGATGAGGAAGGTAGGTCATTTTAACATCAATATGCCTTTGTGAAATATAAAAACTATTGACGATCATTCTACCACATTTGAAAATAATTAAAATTGAGATTTTGAGATTTTTGAGTTATATAGTTAGAGTACTTGTATTTCATGATACTTATTAGTTTTGAATGTCATGTTGATTTATTTATTAAATTGAAAACTTGTACAGGAAAATGTATTTGAGATTTGCATGGAGTTGGTGATTTATGAAATGATGAGGAGTCCTCATACTCAATTCTTGTGAGGGTTGCTTTTACATGGTTATATCATATCATGAGATTAATTTGCATGATTTCACTTGTGCATGGAATTCTATGGTTTCATATGTTATGATAATAAGTAATGATGCCTAATATTATTATGTGATGGAGGGCATATGGTGGCCCGTTGGATGCTATGCTAGGAGAGTGAGGATTGATCACCCCCCTCTGAAACTTTATACATGAGATACCTAGCTGACAAAGGTCCAATTTAGGTCAATGACATCATGGGTAGGTCATGACCTTGCGTACCGTGTTCTCCATGTGCACAGTGCAGGTAGTCTATCCACTTAGTATCAACGTGATAGCTACGGACTTGATTGGGTTTTGTCTACTGCACAGAAAGTCCATTATTTTGACATTCATATGTATATAGGATGATAGTGCAGGTATGTGGCACCCTAGGATTTCAAGTTTATAATGAGTACTCATGACTAATGACAAACAGCTAAATTTTGAGTGGATTTATACTCGCGAAACCTCTGAGAGGTTTAGATGGTGATATATATATATATATATATATTAAGATACATTAACAGTATTTAAATATTTCATGATTTAAATGCTTTTCATCTATTGATTTTGATGATGATTCATTTTCTAGTTTGGATGCGCGTATTTATGAGAATTATGCATGACATGAGTTGTGGTTACTATTCATATCTTATAAAATACCTTGCAAAGATTACTCTTATCTTTGAAACAACATACATGGATATTGAAATTGATAAATTGAACTAGTTTTACATGACATTGATATGTAAATCATATTTGAACTTTAGAGTTTTATTATGCTACTTATTATGCATCAAATTTTACAAAACTACTTAACATGTGATTATGAATCCCTTTTGGATTTTAAACTACATAAACTTCATACTTCAATAATGAAACTACCTACAAGTGCAAGCTTGCTGAGTCATTGTAATTTGTTTACAACGTCTCAAGTTTGAAGAAATGAGGCACAAGATCAGAAGATTGTGATAGAGATCTAAAGAGAAGAGCATAAAAGGTATAATAAATAGGTTTTCCATGTAGTTGATGATCTTATGAACTAATGTAAGGTTTGACTTAATATGACTTTGCTTTATTTACATATGGGTATGCAAGTTGGAGTTATAGTGATGTGGCTGTGACTAGAGTGGTCATGGGGATGTTGGTTTAATTCCTAGCCTTTTGGCACTACAAAATGTTTCTTTTTATTTAAATGTAAACAAACATGTGTGCGTTGATGTATTTTGGGGGGGGACGAAGTCTTCTTTGTGGTTTCATATGTATTGTGTTTATTAGATTATCGCATCGCATGCGTGAAATGAACTAGGTCCAAAATACAGGGGAGACTGTCAAATTTTTCGTAGACATGTAGTGCTCATTTCTCTGAAAATCCTTATTTTTTAAAAGAAAAATGACATTTAGGATTTTTTTTTAAGTCTTCTTTTGAAACATATTTTTTCTGTTTGGTTTCTAAATTGTTTTTCAAACTCATGGCCCCACAATTGCAAAAGATTTTATGAAAAAGTATTAGAAAAACTTGGGATGTCACAGGTACTGATAAAGTCGTAGTCCTTGAGGTACTCCAATTTTCGTTGCCTCATATTTAGGTTGCTTTATGAGATAATGTATTTGAGTTTCTTATAATCTATGAAAACCTGAAACTTCTTACCATACAACTAGTATAGCTAAATTTCAAAGCGAATGTGACTGTCTCTAGTTCTAAGTTGTTTGCAGGTAATTTACCTCATGCTTCTTCAACTCTCAAGAAGCATAAGAATTACCCTCCTATGTTGCATCAACATGCATCTGAGCCCCTTGCCAAACTCATCATAAAAGATTACAAATCCTGCATTGCTTGAAGGAATTGTCAAAATTGGCACAGAAGTGAGTCTCCTTTTCATCTCTTGGAAGCTTGCCTCACATGTCTCACTACAAACAAACTTCTGTCACCTTCATAGTCAATGTTGTCAAGAATAAGTCAATCTAAAAATTCCTTTAATGAATCTATGATAGTATCCTATGAGACTAAGAAAACTATGGACCTCTATCATTAGCTTGAGTCTTTGCCAACCCGTCATTGCTTCCTGCTTGCAGGGTCAGCACCACTTCATCCTTAAAGATGACATAGCCCAAGAAATTAATATGCTTCAACCAAAACTCACACTTGCTAAACTTCGTGAAAAAGCAATGAGTTGAGAGCATGCTCAAAAAAATGCTTAAGTGTTATTTGCTCGTAGAGTAGACCAAGATGTCATCCATGAATGTAGTGATGAATTTATCCAAGTCAGTTTGGAAGACCCTATTCATATGATCCATGAAGACCAATGGCATATTTGTCAACTCAAATGACATCACCAAGAACTTGTAGTGACTATAATGAATCCTAGATGCCGTCTTGGAAATGTCTTCCTCTTGAATCCCCAATTGGTGATATCTTGACCTCAAATCAATCTTAGACAAGACCGTCACTAACTGAAGCTAATCAAAGAGGTCATCAATCTGGGGTAGGGAATACTTGTTCTTAACTATGTCACTATTTAACATCTGGCAGCCAATGCACAAGCACTTCAATCCATCCCTCTTCTTGATGAAAATGACTAGATATCCCCTAGGAGAACTACTGGTTATGATGAACCCCTCGTCCAACAATTCCTACAACTAGCTCTTCCACTCTCTTAACTTAGTTGGAGCCATCCAATATGGTGACTTAATAATGGGAGTTGTGATCAACACAAGCTCAATGGTAAAGTCAATCTCTCTTCAAGGCTGTAGCCTATGAAGCTGATCAAAAAAGGCATCCTAGAATTCCCTGACTACCTCAAGCTCCTCCAACTTGGGTAGCTCTGTCTCCAATATAATTAGGCTTGCCAAAAAGGCCTGACACCCCTTTAAGATGTGTCACACTGCCTTTATGGTTGAAATGATGCAAACACCAGAGCTATCCGTTCTCCCATGGAATAAAACCACTACTTGACCTGATACACACTACCAGAAAGGGTGGTTGGTAAAAATGTGAAGCTACTTCTGCTATCGACTGCAGGACCTCAAATCTGCCTAGTTGGCTTCTAATCAATGGTCAAGATTGAGAGATAGAGGGATAGAATTTGCGAAACTGGACATCTAGTCTTTGATTGGAGATTAGCTAGAGAAAAAGGTTGAACCCTTAATGATCTAGCTTCCAGTAGTCGATCAGCAACTATAAGGCTGGGATCTACAATTTCTCTACCAAAAAGTCATTAGTAGTAGTTTATCATCACCAGAGATAAGGCCAAAGATGGGTTCTTTGTCATCGATGAATGATGCATGGACTTAGGGTAAAAAATCATCAAAAACGCTAGATCAAACTTTTGTTCTTCATCTACGATAGTAACCAAAGGGTTTCATGTCATCATCGTCGCTGGAAAAGGGCATGATAGTCGTCGAAAATTGGGTTAAAGTCATTGTTGTTAAACCTCTTTTCTATATAGATCTCAACAAAAAAAGTCACCAATTGTTGTAGGGAAAGAAGATCGAAGATGTGTTGTTACCGATTTGCTCTGTAAATGTCATTTAATAACTTATTAATCGATGGCAATGGAAACCCTTGTCGGTGCATCTTGGTCATCGGAGAAGAGAATAGCAGTAGCCATTAGTCAATTGTGTGAGGGTGAGAGGGTGTTGTCATCATCCTCTGTCGCTTGTGAAATCTAGATGTTGGACATAAAACAACGATAGGAGAGACAGAGAGGGAGAGAGAGAGAAGTAATTGGCTGTCTTCTCTTACACATACACATACCTACTTAAAAATTAAAATAAAGGAAGGGTGTCATTGTCAATTTCAGCCCCTATTTGCGGTATTTAGATTTTCTTGTCCGAACTCTCATTTATGCATCCTTGATTTCATTAGAAAGATTTCCTTTGCACGTTCCAAATTTTGAGATTTAGATGGTCAATTTGGTGTTTTTTAGAAAAAATTATTTCCTTGAAACTCAAAAAATAGAATTCTAAATTCACATTTCATTTAATTTGAAATTGATCAAATTTTACATTAAAAAAATTTAAGAAATTGGAGTTATTTACAATACCAAATCCCAGCTAAACAAGCTCACTCAATCTTCTCTTCAATTTGTGCAAAAACATGCTTAAACACAGATGGTTTCATACTTTGGGCTCATTAGTTAAACCAATATTCCCAATGCATATGTGGTCACCAGTGCATTTGTCTTCAAGAAATTCTTTTGCAAGTACTTGGGCCTGTTTGGCGGGTGCAAAATGGTCGAAAAATAATTGCATAGGAAAAGCACTTTCCTATTGAAAGTTCACTTTTAGTGCCTTTGTGGTCGGTGGGAAAGTGGTAGAAATTAATTTCTATGAAAAAATTTCTCTATATAAAGTATTTTACTCTTCCAAATTAAATTACCTTACTTACATGTCATTAAATTTTTGGGCCTCGGCAAAATTCAATTTAAAGGTGTAAAGAGCTTCCTTGGAAGAATTTTTTTTTACATATAAATCAATTTCCGTTACTTTTCTGCTAACCAAACTGCAAGCCTTTCTGGAGGGAAGGAGTCTTTCCCTGGGGCGACGAGACTTATTGTGTGTGAATACAATTCTAATCACGAAATGAAAGTGTATTTGTTTTGGAATTGAGTTGAATCGGGAAAGGGTAAAGACAAATGTGCAAAATTATTAGCCAGAACTTTTGACGGTAAACAAAGTGGATGATGCATCTTGATGGTCCACCTTTGGCCCCACTTCGGGGAGATGAAAGTAGCCGCTTTTGATATGAGTATATTCACGGATGCCCCTAAAGAAGTTACATCGTTTTGTCTTTTAGGTCGGAATATGTTGACCATATCATGGTTTTTATTAGTAAAAGTTATTACCGGCTGATATTATTCTTCCCATTTGAATTCCACTTTGAACTGGGCCTATGCATCGGTCATTTATACACTGGGGCCCAGTTGTCTTTTGGCATCAAAGCCAGAGTATTTCTGATCCTATTCACGCTCCTATTGGCGATTCTCTGCGGTTCAGGTATTAGACTGTTAGAATCAAAGGCACTCAAAATATGACCACAAAGGCGGCCCCACCGTTGGCTGAAAAGGGTAGTTTAGGAATTAGGATATCAAATTCTTTACGATATTTAAGACGAGAAACTGACTCCGGCTTCCTCATTTTGTGGTCCACAGCACGAAGGGAGAACAGTTTTCGTTGATCTATGACATTTAACATATTTAAAGCATTAAAAAATGTTATCCATATGAAATCAATGCGTTTGGATCTTAATTACTTGTTTTCAGGCTTTGAAAAATTAATAATTATAATTTTTACGCAACAAAAAGTGGCCTGCAACTATTCAATGGGTATAAAACTTGAGTTTTAGCCAATATATTCCATTCTTAATATTATAAACAGCTTCGATTAGCAATAAAAATATTACTTTGCTTAGAACACCTTCCTTTCCTCCTAATCGTGTCCTCTGGTCACCAGAAAATGGTTTGAAAGAACCGTAAATGATCAACAACACGGTTTTCCTTTCTGGTTGCAAGACTTGTCCACATTTCGTATGTTTCTATCACCATTTATCTTTGAAGGAAAAAATTTACGTGCGAAGAAGGCAACAAAAAAAAGAGTTACGTTTTGTTAGAATAATCACAAAGTTCTTTGGACAATTGAATTTTTTTTAAAAAGACTCGACTTTTTTATGGCCCGCCTTTTTTCTGAATAATTCATAAGCTCTAAAGTACTTCCCAATTAAAGCAAAATCTAATAAATTAACGTAAATTTACCTTATAAAACAAATAAAGTACTAAATTCTCAAAATTTACAGGAAAATCTAGTGAATATTATTTACATCTAAAAAATTACTCTCCCTTGATTTTTCTCACCTTTTCACAAAAATTGACTGCAGTTTTCAAATATTTGCCTTGACAAATTATTTCGAATTTTGTACTTTGAAAAAAAGAGAGGCACTTTCTGCATCTTGAATATAGGCAAGGGATTCTCGCCCCATTAATAGATCTTGTTGTCTACATCTTTTCCTCCTTGATTTTTCCGAATTTTTACAAATATTTTCCTTGCCAAATCATTCCCAAATTTGTACTTTTTCTAATAAAAATGGACACTTTCTGTGTTTTGAATACCGGCAAGAGATTCTCGCTTCATCAATAGACCTTGTTGTTTACATTTTTCTTTGAAAATGCATGTACATATGGTATCTCCTTTTTTCAAGACAAAATTTTGTTTCTCTTTCTTTGTCTATGGTACCTTATCCTATAGATAGGTCGTTTCTGCTTGAACATTTCTCGTATAAGAAATGGACGGGTGCAGGTGTTCAGTGTTCCCAACATGGGACTCTTTGATGTGATTCTCTAGCTTTTGCTACATACTTCTTTTCTTTTCTTTTCTTTTTCCCCTTGTTTTTAGTGTGCTTCAAAATAGTTTGCCTCATCATTTATATGCTAATATATGTCATGAGATCGCACCCACTAGATAATGTGCGAGCTAATACCAACTAGTGATTAAACTCTTCTTGGGAAGCATAGACCTGGACCATCTGGTTATGGTGTGTGGTGAAAAATGGATTTAGACTCAATTTTGTAACTTAGAGGATCAATGGGTAGATAACATGAGGGAAACTGCAGTGGTGAAAAAAGGCGCATATTTGGCAATTATTTTTCTTGAAGTTATTCCCAATACATGAGAATGCCATTTGGTTTAGAGAAATTTTGCCTAATTTTGAAGTTAATAGTTGTTTATGGAGCTAGAAAAGTTCCCTTTTCTCTTGATTCTTAATCAATCTCAAGGCACTAATTTTATTCACAAATTTCTAAGTTTCCTATGTGAATTTAGATCAAACATTCAACCACCTAATAAGACCCTTAAACATATAATAAACATATATTCATTCCCAAAATAGACCAAGTTACAATATTGTTGGTAACGAGCCAACATCATGGTTGGTTTTTATACAAAATTTGGGTCATTACAATCCTATAGTTTCATTGTCATTTTATTGTGTTTTGCTTGATGCTACTTCTTCCCTTGTCCTTATTCTTCATGCTTTCTACCTTTACATTGAAGCCCCATATCCTGATTCTTAAAAGTCACCATCTCCGGTTTTAACAACCAAGAGAAGGTGAACTTTAGATATAGGAAATAAGGTATCTTGGATCTATCCTTGTTCAATAGATTTTAGATTTCTTTCACTATCTATCTTTTGGTCTTTTCCTTGAAATACACATGCTGCCTTGGGGATTTGATTGTAAGTTGATCTCATCATTGAGATGGTGTGCACAATCCTAGAATATTGTGCACCCTTCTTGTATGAACTTTGCTATCAATAAAGACCGTGTTTGAGAGAATTTGTCATTGATGTATAGTTATTTGAGTTTTTCGTATAGTATTTGATTCAATCCTATGATTCATGCTAAGCTATACATGCAATTCAATCTTCCATGCACCATTGATCTCTAATTTCCATACATGCCATCATAGGTTAATAGCATTCTAGTTGCACTCAAGAACCACATGCACATTCCATGGGTTATGCTCATGGCCTTGAATGGTTTTCCATTGTATGTCTTGGTTATTCCGTTCATAGTTCTTCTTAGTTCATGTTCCTTTCAAGCCTTGCAATATTACTAGATCCATGCATTGTAATCTTTAGTTATTATGTTCATTCTAAATTAGTTTTTCACTTAGGACTTACAAGCACTATGTAATGTTCTCATATGCACACCTCTTGTTCCATGTATTTCATGTTACCATAATATCAATACTTAACATTTAGGTTACTGTTCATGTGCCCAATTCATTAGCCTTTACACACCACTTGTTTTAGCTTTGCATATTAGTTTAGACCCTACTTAGTTTTGTGTGATCTTTGCCTAAGATTGGTTGCACTCTAGAATAGTTTTAGGAAGTTTCTAATTTTCATATTTAGAAAGTTTAACCTTATATTAGTTCCTATTAGCTAGAATTGCATGATTTAGAAACTTGTTAAATTTCATCTTTAGGAAATATTCAAGAAAGTTTTAGATTTAGAATGTTTAAATTTAGAAAAGTTTTATTTTTAGAAAGTGTGTTCTTAGGAAAATTTCTAAGCTAAGCATATTTTCATAGTCCATGTTTACATTTATGTTAGGTTTTCATTCTTAGTTTAGGTTAAAATCTCACTATCTTTGGTTAGGTTAATTTGTTTAAGGAAGGACCCACTAATATTATAAATTGATCCGATTCCTCGTGGGATTGACCTCTATCTCGCGAATTATTATAGTCAATTCATGCACTTGCAAGTTTAACTTAAAAGTCACAACAACAAACTTGCAAAACTTTTCAAACTCTCGCTTAGGCCTAATTCACTCCCCTCTTATGATGGATAGGCAAATCCAATGAACAAAATAGACCACTCAAAAAATATGTGTAGAAAGGCTTGCATGCTTAAAAATGCCCCTCTAATGATTTGTCAGGGCATATTAATGTGCATGCTCCATATGGAAACTCTACTGTGCGTATAACTTCTTATTTTTTGAGCATTTTCAAACATAATATATAACATATGCTCATGCATGTGAATTTTCCACATTCATTGTAATGAAAAACATCCTCTAATCTCTTAGATATAGTAAGCAAAGAAAACATCTCGTACGTTGATATGAGTTTTGAAGTTTGCTATGGAAGACATCTAGATGAAAAAATGGAATAAAAAATGGAAGAGACAATTGTTAAGCTTCTAGTCGTGTTTGAACTTGAGTTCTTATATTTTGTCCGTGCATCCCAACTTGAAAGTATTATAGGTACCAAAAGCTACTAAATATGAGGATAGATGGTCAATGTTCTAACTCTTTATTTATTGGACCAATTTCAAAGTCTCAAACACACCAAAGATATTCTCCATTAATCTAATAGTGTGGTTAGGATCATTAGCCACGATGTTTTTTAATGTGGAGAAGAGCCTATCTCATATGAGCTATGAAGATGGGAGGTTTGGATCATCCATTTTTGTTTATGTTCCCAACATGCAATTTCTTCACATTTACCATTTATAGCACCTGAAAATTAGATTGGAACTCCGGTAGCTAAAACACAACCAAATGTAAATAATTAACCTTTCAAGTTTAGTTAATGGGGAATACGCGGCTATAGTGCCTACGTGGCTAGTTCTACCAATGTAGTTTAGTATTGGCTAACCATTCTACTTAAAAACTTAAGCAGATAGAAAGTGGCCAATAATAATCATATCTCTAACACACCCTCTAATGTGGAAGGCTATCTTTTAGGCTCTTGCATACTAATTTGAGCTCTTGCACATGAATTTGATAAAATGATAGGTCTCGGGATTTAAACTCATTCCTTTCAGTCAATAAACCTCTAATGCCATATTGGTTTACTATTGGACCTAAAAGCTTATAGCTCATCTATATCTCTAATAGTCAGCTAATCCTTGAGAAGACTATTACTAGGTTTCCAACTCCCAACACGTACATTCACAAAATGCCAACCTCTCTCTATCTTGATGGTTACAATTTGAATGTATTGACATTTAGGTCGCTCCATCGAGGATTGGTCTCTCTGTGGTAGGTAGATTTTACATAAAAATAAGCGTGTAATAGTAGGGTGATTTTCATGGTTTTCACAGTTGTCAAGAATTTTGGACAATGATAATGCAAAATTTAGTCAAAATTCTACCTAATTAGTTCTAAGTTTCCGGATTTTTTTATAGCTTTGACTTTTATGTTAGCAGTTACCAAGTTAAAAAACAGCTAGACCTTACTTATGGACATTGGCAAAGGACTTAGTGCAAAAAATGAGATTTCTATAAAAGGAAGCTTACACGGTAAAACTTGGTCTTTTAAAAGAGTAAAAGGATGGCTTGTTGGTGGAAAAATCTCTCATTTTTCTTTTCTTTTCTTATAATCTTGTAGGCACTAACAAAAACCATACAAGGTTCTTGTGGTGCCAATCTCTCTCTCTCTCTCTCTCTCTCTCTCTCTCTCTCTCTCTCTCTACGTAGGCACTAATTTTAACATGATCTGCCCATAATTTTGTTTGCCCAATTGTTTCTTTATACGCAAACGCAATAGAGGAACTCCTTAGACATTCAAAAGCTTCAAACAGCACAAATATGTCATCAATGCCAATAAAGTATATATTGGAAAGATGGTTCGTCTTCGATTTTTCACGCCCTTCGACCAGAGCTACGAGGGGGTAGTTTGGTTTTCCTTGCATTAGCAAAAAGGGAGTTCTCTGAAAGAGGAAAGTAACCCCATTCTAAAATGAATTACTCTTAGCTTTTCCAAAAAAAAATGTTATCGGTCAAAACTGCCGTATTGCCCGGTTAAAAGACGAGTTGGTTTATGACGCTGTTAATGGATCTACTGGCACAGGTTACAATTGAAAGAAAGTAGGAAGAATAGGACTGAAACAAAAAATCGAATTGTTCAGGATTAAATTTAAAATTTTCTAGTTGGGGGTTTAAATCGTAATTTTCGCTTTTCCCAAAGCATCAATATCCGCGGTAGCTAACATGGAAAACGACGAAAACAGGACCCACTGCAGTTATGTAAGATGGGGGTGGTGTAGGTATCAAAAGAAGAGGTAGATATTTGACTGAGGATCACCAGTCGACAACGTGGGAGGCTCCCTGTCGAACATGTAAGACTAAAAGCCTACGCCACGCATCCCAAAACATTTTTGTCTGTCTTTTCTCCTGTCTTGCTGTTACAAATTTGTCTTCTCTATCCTTCCCAAGTAAAATGATTCCTGGGTCTTGTGTTCACGGGCACCGTGCTTTCTCGTCCATATACCCTCCACGTTTTGTCGGTGGAGTTATCTGTTTAAAATTCTTACGATTCGTTCAACGAGGACGCAGGAAAGAACGCAACCGAGGTAAGCTTAAAATTTTGGTGATTTGAACCATTTATTTTATTTTTTTCATCATTTAGTTAATATATATTAGTTAAAAATTTTAATAGATATAATTTTAAAAAATAACTTAAGTCACAAAATTTAATATTTAATTAGTAAATTTTAATTATATTATATGATGAAGATATTAAGATATATATATATAAGTGGTAAGATAAAAAAAATAGAATTAAAAACGAAAATATTAGAGTAAATTTAAAATTAGTACTAATAGGTAATAAAATGAAGAATAGTAGCCTTAGAAAGTTTCTCTATGTCCAATCAAGACTAAAAATGGCATCAATTATGAGTAAGTCGATTCAAGTTGAAGACTCTAAAAAAAGAAGAAAAAATGTAAAAGGATACAAATAGAATTAGTGAAAAAAGATTTAAAAATTTTAGGACAAATAAAATCATGACATAGAAAAGAATGAAGAAATAACATTCATGTAAGCGATTCCTAATCAAAATAAGGCTTTGATGACGATGAATAAATAAAAAATAAGCAATAATAAATTGATTAGATTGCCAAAGGCTAGCCCCGGCTAAATTGCCTCCGTGTTTGTAACTATAAAGGAGACGCCTCGTTACTATATGTGGGCGCCATGCTTGGGGTCTAAGCCTTTCATATGCTCGTAAATGTGTCAAGTACCCTAGACTTGAGGACGATTTCTAACACTTTAGTTGGCTAAGATTTCTAGATCAGATTGCCGTCAAAGGGCAGATCAGAAGCCTTTTGGTTGACGGCCATTTACACATTGAGCCAGCCCATGGATATATATATATTTAAATTCTTTTATATATGTATCCTAATTTTTAATAAAAATCTCACTTAAGGGTCGACGTGATCACTTTTACGTGTATTAAGCAGCCACTTGATGGCCGTCATATTGAGAATGAGAATAATTATCGTTAAGGGTATTTTACATTACTTCACTTAAGGGTACTTTAGCTATGTGAGAAAATCATCCCAAGTAAATATAAATGAAAGAGGAAATACGACTTTTGTAAGAAAATCTAATATGACTTCATTACATTCAATTCATCTCCTGCATATATATATACAATTTTAGAGAGGGAAGAGTCAATAATTTACAATGAGTCAAGGCGTGATTGTAGGATGATAGTCAATAATTGGCCAATGATTATAGATCTAGTCGTCACAAACCAATGATTGTGGATCTGGTTTCTTAACACTTCCCCTCAAGTTTGGAATGTATGTGAATAATTCCTAACTTGTTGAGTAAAGTTTAGAATTATAAAGAACTTAAAGGTTTTGTAAACATGTCAACAAGTTGATGCTTTGTATGTATATGGATTGGCTTCACTATTCCGTCTTAAATTTTTTCTCATATCGAGTCTGGTTGTTACAATGCAAATTGGCAGGATAAGGATGATTAATGCCCAAGTCTTATAGAATATATTTCAAGCAAACAATCTCACAACAAGTGGTACCTATGGATTGATATTCTGCTTCTGCACTTGATCGCGATACAGTAGTTTGCTTTTTGGTTTTCCAAAAAATTGGTGAATTTCCAAGAAATATGTAGTATCCAGTAACAAAATATCAGGTATCACGACATCTAGCCCAATCTACATCGTAGAAAGTGTTTAATTGAATTTGGCTATTTGAAGAGAGAAGAATTCCCTACTCTGGTGCATGTTTGATATATCGTAAGATGTGATGAGCTACTTCTAAATGCAGACCTCGTGGCTTGTCCATGAATTGGCTTAGGATGTTCACGGCATAAGTTATATCTGGTCGTGTGATGGTCAAATAAATTAGCTGTCCAACAAGCCTTTGATATGAAGAAGGATTAATGATGTTTTCACCTTCAAATCTATTGAGAGACAAGTTCTGTTCCATAGGAAATGAGACTGGTTTAGAACCTAGGTATCCAGTATCTTCAAGGATTTCAAGAGCATGCCTTAGCTGTGAAAGAGTTATGCCTTTATTGGATCGAGTAACTTCGATGCCTAGAAAGTATTTTAATTGTCTAAGATCCTTCAATTTAAAACTATCCTTTAGGAATGACTTGGTATCTTCAATATCTTGAAGTTTGTTTCTTGCTAAGATGACATCATCAACATAAATAAGAAGGGTAGTGATTTTACCATTTTGGGATCAGACAAATAATGAATAATTGTCTTTTGATTGTTGGTAGCCTGCTTGCTTAAGAGCAGTTGATAATTCTATAAACCATTGGTGAGAAGCTTGTTTGAGACCGTAGAGAGATTTGTGAAGTTTGCAAATGCTTGTCTCCACCTTTTGTCTGAGACCAAGAGGTAAAGACATGTAAACTTCTTCATGAAGGTCGCCATATAGAAAGGCATGATTGACATCAAGTTGATGGAGAAACCAATTTTGGATAGATGCAATAGTAAGAAGGAGGTGAACAATCACAAGTTTGGCAACTTGAGCGAAAGTATCATGATAATCGAGTCCTTCGATTTGATTGTATCCTTTTGCAGCCAAGAGGGCCTTGTATCTCTCGATAGTTCCATCAGGTTTGAATTTGAGTTTGTATACCCATTTACATCCAATGGGTCTTTTGCTAAGAGGCAAAAGTTAAAGTGACTGTCTTATTTGCTTCAAGAGCAGCAAGTTCGTGTTGCATGGCAAGGCACCATTTTGAGTCACGAGTTACCTTTGTAAAGTTTGTGGCTCCTTCTCAACTGAAAGAGAAACACTAAAAGCACAGTGCTTTGGTGATAATCTCTTATAGGAAAGTACATCACATAATAGATAAGCAGTGTTTACCAAATTTGAGTTAGATGTTGGAACGTTTCTTAAAGGACGAAGAATCCCAACATGATACTCACACAAATGGCTAGTGGTGCGTGTTAATCAAGAAGATAAATTTGAATGGTTTTGTTAAGGAGACAATTGAGAGGTTGATGGAACTGAATAATTGTCTGATGAAGAATTGTCAGTGTTGAAAGATGGATTATTTGATGAGGGAGATTTATTGTTAGAATTGTTATGATAAATTGATGATGGAGTACAAGGAAGCACTAGAGGAGTGTTTAGAGATGAGGATGGATAAGAAAAAATTATTTCATGAAAATTAACATATCGTGAGACAAAAATTTTATTATGTGATAGGTTGTAAAGTCAATAACCTTTTTGACTATATAGATATCTAAGAAAGATGCATGGTATTGCTCCAGCATCAAATTTTGAAGGGCAATGGTGATATGTTGAAGCAAAACATAAGCATCCAAAAACTCGTAGATGATCATATGTTGGTAGTTTCTAAGAAAGTACCTCAAAGGGAGTTTTGTTTTTTAAAACTGGAGTAAGTGTTCGATTGATGAGATATGTGGCAGTTAAGATAGCTTCCCCCCAAAAATGTTTAGGAAGGTTAGCTTGAAATAGCAAGTCTCATGCCATATTAAAAAGGTGGCGATGTTTTCATTTAGCCACTCTATTTTGTTGTGGAGTGGATACACAGCTAGTTTGATGGATGATCCCTTTATCAGAATAAAACTTTGTCATGGTAAATTCAGGATCATTGTCACTATGAATAGTTTTAACCTTTAGAGAAAATTGTGTCTCTACGAGATTAACAAATGTGATGAAGTATTTTTGGGTGTTAAATTTATGCTGCATTAGATAGACCCATGTGCATCGAGTATAATCATCAACAATTCTAAGAAAATATCGTGCCCCATTGATTGCAGGAATATGATATCCTCCCCGTATATTAACATGAATAAGCTCAAAAGGTGTGTGAGTGTGAATAGAGCTTAACAAAAAAGGAGAACGAGTTTGTTTAGATAATGGACATATTAAACAATCAGAACTATTATAGGAATGTTTATTTATGACAAAAGGAAAAAGTATATGAAGAATCTTATTTGAAGGATGACCAAGACGTTGGTGCCAAAGATGTGAAGGGTAATGTACGGGGGTAATGACTGAGCTACATGAAGTTTTCTGTGGAGTATCAAGATAGTATAGTCCCCCTCGTTCAATTCCAATCCCAATCATCTTCCTCGATCAATGGTCCTGTAGTAGGCAGGCATCATTAGTAAACGTGGTAATATAGTGGGAGCTATGAACAAGCTTACTAATGGAGATCAAATTCAGTTGGAAGGATGGAACACAAAGCACATCATGTAATATAAAACCATCAAAGGAAATGCTGCTTGTATGTGTGACAGTAGCCATTATTCCATTGGGCAGTTGCACCTTTTGATTGATGACTTGACAATTTTTAGTCAAGAAGTTAGGAGAGCAAACCATGTGATCGGTTGCTCCTGTGTCAAGAATCCAACACATTTTTTTGTAAGAAATAGAAGCACAAAAAAATATACTTGAGAGATCACTTATGGCAGATGTATTATAGACATGATTGGCCATGGAATTCTGTTTATGACTATTAAGAATTTCTGTCAAACATTGATACTGTTTTGCTATGAGGGTGAAGGAATTCTGAGTTGCCGTACCACCATTAGCATAATTGGCTTTAGAGTTAAATTTTTTATGCTCTTTTTGTTTAGTTTTTCCACCAGTTGAATGTTTCCTCTGTAACTTACAGCAAGCATCAATAGTGTGACCTTTGGAGCTGCAATAATTACACTTAAGATATGATCAACATGTTGTTGAGGTATGACCCATTCTATCATAGGTTCCACACTTCAAGTTAGAAAATTTAAGTGTGGAATTCTTACTAGAATTTCCTGGTTTACTTCTCACGGTGAATGTTGAAATGTCGTACTTGATTTGAATATTGTTCGTTGCTTTTCATCCTGAAGAATAAGCAAGTAAGCCTTATTTACTGTAGGAAGTTGTTCCATAAGTAAGATATGTCTTCTGATCACAGCATAATCCTCATTTAGACCCATGAGAAACTTCATAGTCTTTTAACTTTGATAAAACTGCAAAACTTCCTTTATAGCACTATAGGTGCATGTTGGAATTGGACATAGTGCTTTGCGTTTATCCTAGAGTTCTTTTAGCTTATTATAGTAGTTGCTAATAGTCATGTTGTTTTGCTTACAATCATGAATGGTTTCTTTAACATGAAAGAGGTGAACACTGTTGGTTCGTGAAAAATGCTCCTTCAAGTCTGATTAGATGTCATGAGCATTTTCAGATGGAAGGCCTGGCTATCTTGAAAATTGTAAAACACTTTTAAGGAGTTTTCTCCTCTCAACGAAGTCGGTCCCAAATCCCTCAAAGAATACCTTCAGGGGAAAACTTATATTTCTAGAGATGGAATCACCAGAGATGATATCAAGATCTTCACTACTGTTTCAGAGAAGCCAGGTGAAAAACTTCCCAATGTGGGTCGGTAGTATGGAACTATTGCTTCTATCCTTAGTGTAAGGTCCCCTGGTGAAGTTGTTGGAGTGAGATTTGGTGGCTAAGTGGCTTCCGCTGCAGTTGCCCCAGTTGAGGATGCTTTAAAGAGTGCCCCAAAGGGAGATGATGATAACTTAGATGTGTTTGGTGATGAGACAGAGGAGAAAAAGAAGGCAGCAAAGGAGTTGAAGGTAGCTGTCAAAATGTCTTCAAAAAATAAAGAACGTAGAAATTCCCTTGTTTCAAGTGGTAAGCGATTTCGTAAGAGATTGGGAGAGTCTAGTTGGCGGCAAAGTGGAAATGGTTGCTGATTTTGAGGATTTGGTTGAGATCGTTGTGGATTGGAAACTTGGTCAACAGCAATCTGAGCCAACAACCGAAGATTGGAAGGATTATAGATGAAAAAATAGGGGAATCAAGGTGACTGAGCCAGATTGTGTAAGAAATTAATCCAGTTCTGTCATCTACGAGGAATTTCAAGAACTTTGATTTGTGTTCTTGGCTAATGATTACGCTGAAGGTTTTGGCTTTCAATATGGTCTACTATCATAGAAGGGGGCTAGAGTGTGGTTTGAAGAGCATTGGGTGGAGAGAGGATCCATTCTGTAAGAACTCTCGTGTTTGTGTAGTGCTGCTGCTGTCGAAGTAATAGCAGTGATGTCTGCGCTACCAGAAAAATCTCTGTCCAAGAAGCTAAAGTGGGTAAGGGAAACGATGAAGAGGTGTTTCCTATTGCAAATGCAATTGCTGCGCAAGGCTAGAGCTAAAACACCCAATCGGATAAAGCAACCTCCATAAATCACTAGTTCCTACTGTGGCATCTGAGATAAGATCAAATCAAGTGATGGGTTGGTTTGGGATGATGGCGAATCACTGTGCCTAGTGTTTGACAAAATGTCTGAGAGAAGATCTCAGTAGGTATTGTTGCTTCAGAAGTGATCAAGTTTAAAAAAAAATGAAGGCTGTTGAGAGTAGCCAGTCTGTGGATGATGGAGTTCACAAGAAAGGTAGGAAAACCTTGAAGAGGAGGTGCTAAACTAGAATGAAAAAGTTGTACTGGGTGGTGGATCTTCACCGAAGATGAGGTGCCAAACTAGAATGAATGCCCCCTATCACGGGGTCGTAGTTTCACCTTTGTTAAACCCGTGTGGCACTTGTGCACAACTCCCTTTCTTGGCACAAGTCAACCTTCAATCCCCCAAACTCTCACTTGCTAGGGCTACACTCACTCACCCACTCAAGCAATGAGAGGAACTCAAGGGAACTTAGAAAGGAAACCTCCCAATGTATTGACCTTAGCTGAGTTGAACTAGCCTGAGGTGAGTACAAGTGAGGAGCTTACACTTATTTATACTTGTTCCCCTCCATTCACCTCCTCAATGGATGGTCCGGATTATTACAAATGTCAACAATCCAATGGTTAAGGACTAATATAGAACTCTCTCTAGAAAACTTTACACAACTCCACACAACTCTCTAACCTTCTACCTTTCTAGATATTTACAAAGAACACACTAGAAACCGGGCCTTCTAGATTCAGGCTAAGTTCCATGGACCTTCCTTGACAGGCCTAAGTCCCTAAAGTCAAGTCCACATCACAAGTAAGCCTTCCTTAGAGGCTGTAAGCCCTAGTCATGGGCCTTGCAGTGCAACTCCGTGACAAACTCCCCCACCTGATAATGTCAACGCCCTCGTTGACACACCTTTGCTGTAGTCGCACCCTTTGCTCTTGGGCAAGTCTCATGTTGCCTTGTCCTCTGCATGTGATGCCCTGTTGCGTCCCTCCCTTTGCACCTTGCCCTTCGACCCCTCTTGTGCACTTCTAGGACTTTCTTTGGTTCCTTCATGTGGTGTGCGTCCTTGCACACTTGTGCCCCTTTGCACAGTTCGAAGTCGTCGCCCCTCTGGCACTCAACCCTTGCTGCACTCTATCCTGTGCCTCCTACACCTGGATGTAGCAGCTACCAGCTCCCATGGTCCTTGCATGTCTTGGCTTGGTCTTGTCCCTCTTGAAGTTTCTTAGTTGAGGCACACCCTTGTCCCCAATTGGCCCCTCCTTTGACCCTCTAGACCTCAGCACCCTAATGGCATCTAGACGTTGTGGTGCTTACACACTCATTGTGGATCCCTCTATTAGCTATAAGGCAAATAACAACTTCCCTTGCCCCCTTCCATTCTTCAACACTAAGACTACACAAGGGTTCTCCTCATCAAAGAAGCTCAACATTCTAAGGTGTGGCATGGGGACTACTCTCGCCTTGGTGAGGAAATCCATTCCCAGGATAACCTCATAATCCTCCAAAGGTATTACCATCAAAGTGATGGTGCCTTGCCACTCCCCCACCTTGATTGGTACGTCCTTGACAACTCCTAATATGGACCTTGGTTCGAAGTTGACTACCTTGATCCTGCTCTCATCCCTCTTCATCTTGAGGCCTAATCTTTTAGCCTCCCCATTTGAGATGAAGTTGTGAGTAGCTCCCGTGTCCACCATTGCTCATGTGTTTTTGCCATTGAGACACACATCCATGTACATTAGACTTTTCCCTCCATGGGCAGGTTTGGTCCCTGATGCCTACTTCGTCACAACATTGAGGAGTCCAAAGGCCCTCATCTTAAGCTCCTCCTCTTCACCCTCATCAACTACCTTATGGTTCTCCTTTTCAACCACCAAGGCATTAGGGGTCTTCTTCTTTGGGCATTCCATTGCCGTATGATCTCCATCACATATGAAGCCACGAATCCGACAAGGAAGGAACTTACCTTTGCCCTTTGGGTCGTATCGGCCTCCCTTGCCTTCTTCCTTATGACCCTTAGGTTGGTCCTCTTCATTGTTGCCTTCATTAACCTTGGCCTTTTCCTCCTTTCTAGTGCCTTCAGCCCTTTTGTCAAACTCCACTAACTTCTTAGCAATTGAGAGTGCAATGGCCAAGCTTGCACTCCCCTCCTTTGCAACTCTTGTTCCACCCAAGGTTACAACCCGTCCATGAAGAAGAACAACTTGTCCTTCTCATTCATATCCGAAATGTTTAGGAGTAAAGCTGTGAATTGATTGACATACTCCCGAATAGATCCTGTATGCTTTAGATGCTTTAGACTCTTCCTAGCCAAGTATTCCACATTCTCGGGGAAGAATTGGGCTTTGATCTCTCTCTTAAAGTCTTCCCACAGGGCTATGGTGCAATGACCCTCAGATACGTCACCATACCTTCCTCTCCACCATAGCATTGCATCATCACAAAGATACATTGTTGCCACGTCCACCTTCATGGCTTCCTTTGAAATCTTGGCAGCTTTGAAGTATTACTCCATTTGCCACAAAAAATGCCCTAAGTCCTTGGCATTACGGGTTCCCTTGTAGCTTGTAGGTTCAAGGATCTTGACCTTTAGAGTAGACTCCTTTGGTCCAAGCCCTCCACCACTAGCCATAGCCTTCTCCAATAGGGCCAAACGAATCTTAATATCATCTAGCTCGGCCACTTCCTCATGTAAGCTATCTACTTCTCCCTCCATGGTCTCAAGACGATCAGACATGCCCTCCACCTTTTCTATGGTCTTAGAATCCATGACCTTGACCACATCAAAGGAGCATCGCATCTTGTTGCAAAGACTACGTAACGCCTCCACATAGGCATTAGACTTGTTCAAGCAATCAACAAGAGTTTGCTCGAACTTACCGAACCTTTCCTTCAACAAAGTGAGCGAGCATCCAAAGCCAAATCCCTTGATGGCTCTCTGGACTTCTCCCTCCTTGACTTCTTCTACACCTCTATTGGCATAGTGGTCTCTTTTTGACTCACTTGCCATGACGTTGCCATGAGCTTTCCCTGCTACTCGTTAAGCAACTCCCACGTTGACTGGCTTTGATACCAATTCCTGGTACCAACTTGCTCTGATACCAATTGTCACGAGGTCATAGTTCCAGATTTGCTAAACCCATACGGCACTTGTACACAACTCCCTTTCTTGGCACAAGTCAGCCTTCAATCTCCCAAACTCTCACTTGCTAGGGCTACACTCACTCACCCACTCAAGCAATGAGAGGAACTAAAGAGAACTCAGAAAGGAAATCTCCCAATGTATTGACCTTAGCTGAGTTGAACTAGCCTGAGCTGAGTACAAGTGAGGAGCTTACACTTATTTATACTTGTTCCCCTCCATTCACCTCTTAATGGATAGTCCAGATTATTACAAATGTCAATGGTTAAGGACTAATCTAGAACTCTTTCTAAAAAACTCTACACAACTCCATACAACTCTCTAACCTTCTACCTTTTTAGATATTTACAAAGAACACACTAGAAACTGGGCCTTCTAGATTCAAGCCAAGTTCCATGGACCTTCCTTGATAGGCCTGAGTCCCTAAGATTAGGTCCACATCCCAAGTGAGCCTTCCTTAGAGGCTGTAAGCCCTGGTCATAGGTCTTGCAGTGCAAGTCCATGACACCCCTCTCTGATACCATGTAAGAAAATCTAATTGGACTTCATTACATTCAATTCATCTCGTGTATGTGCATATATATATATACATTGTAGGATGAAAGTCAATAACCAGCCGATAATTGTGAATCTAGCCGTCACAAACCGATGATTGTGGATCTGTTTTCTTAACAGCTTTCTTCTTCATTGCCCCCCTGAAAACCAGGGTGGTTTTTGGATATCCGCGATGCATGGAGAAATGACAGATGGGAAGGTTGAAGGGGTCTACGTCGCTAGAGATATGCTTCTTTTTCAGTTCTTTACAAACAGCATCACACTCGCTATCCCACCCATTTTCTTCTGCCACCAAAGCCACTTCTCCATCTCCACAGTTGCTCCATTCCTTGCAACCATCTTCTGCTTTTGCAGTTCCAATACCACTCGTTTCATCTGCATCAATTCCCTCATGTCATCACATACTTCCCTTGTTGCATCGCCACCACATGACCGTTCATCATCACTCTTTCGTCAAACGAACCAGCTCGTCCACCACCCAATATCTTCCCCAGTTTGACCCACCCATTCCCATACTATCGATCTCACAATCTCAATATAAAAACAACCAGGTTTCACATTGAACGAATGATAATACATCCGAAGATCGCCTGGCTGATGATAAACTACCTTGTGCCCCACAATGAACAGAGAACCTCAATCTCCATCCGGACCCACATCAAACAAGCCGCACTGTGATGTTCCCCTTCAAATCTAGCCCAACGCCGACCGTCTTGGCTAATTCCCAGACCTGGCAGTGATTTATAAATACCAGAATGGTTGCCGTGGAGAGAATTTTTAGGGTTTTCTATTGAGAGCTTTGAATTAGAAGTAAATTCAATCTTTTCTGAACTAAACCCGGTACAATAAAGCCCGTAAACTGCAACTGAAGTTCGAACCTTGTTGCTCGATCTGATCAGAACTTTTTAAGGTTTAATATTGTCTGTCTCAAAAGCCCACCAATCTCCACTTCACGGCAAGATCAAACCCACATCCGTGCTCGACCAAATATCTCGAGAGCCTTTATCCCCGTGGACCCCATTTGCTTGAAACTACCAATACAATCGAATCTTCGCCGTTAGACTTGCCATGACACCGTAGTTCTGACATTGTTTGTGTCTCTTCGGGTACAGATATACGGTATTCATGTCAGTTTTCTAAGAGAACCAAATTACCCTTGAGTAAAGTCATGTGATGGGGCACGTGAGGTTATTTTCGTTTTCAATTTAATCTGCCAGCAGCTTAGTCCTTACGTAGACACACTTCAGAAAGATTAGGCCCTTATATAGGCCGGTTACAACATGGGACTTTCAGGTGAGATTTTCATTTCAAATTAGGGTACGGATATAAAAAAATTCATATATTTAAGCTGGGTCAATCATATCGCTTTCATTTTTATCAAGCTTCACGTTTGATAAATTATGGATCTATAAGCTGTCCACAACCATCAAGTTTGAAGAAGCATTAACCTACTAAATCGCATGGGTAGAGAAGATCGGGTAAATAGGCCCCTTTGACATATCCAGGACCATGACATGGATCTGAGTCGACTAAGATAAACAGCAAGTACTCTCCATCTTCAGACGCGACACCACTAGGAAAAGGTTTCTCTTTTTCAGAAATGACAAAAAAACTATTCTATTAGATCAACATAATATGTTGGATATAGACTTTGGACTTTACCAAGTTGGCCTCTTATGAATAAAGAGTTACCAATTTCAGCTACCATGATGATGAAAGAATTGTTTTCTTTCTTCAGATCATTCAACAAATTCATTATTGGCTCATTGGTAATAACTCTCCAAAGACAGTCCAAGCTTATCAGCATCTATTCTCGATGCCTATTCTAGTTTTTCTTCTATGCAGTCAGCTGTCCCTCTCTCTCTCTCTGTGGCGCCCAACATAAGGGGCAAAAATCTCAACCAATAGGAATATATTAAGTAATGGTGTTCAGATCAAGTGGGGCCCGTTCATGTCAGTGTCCAGTCACTGTCCATCAACACCAGAGTTCCTCTATACATCTGGGATCACTTTCTTTGAGTGCATTGATAGAGTTGAATATTGCAAGAAGAATCAGATGCTTTGTAGATGCATTCACCGTGATTAGTACTCTTTCAACTTTTTATGTGGCGGTGAGGAGATCATATCGGGCCTACTTCATCAACAATGAATCTAGGCCATGCGTGATCCTCTTTTGCTTATTTTTCCTGGGCCAGTAAAGTGCATGAAGCATCAATGCTTTGTTCTGCTTTTGTGATCACTGATTACGGTACTATGGCATGATAACGTCAACACTTTTTGCTCTCTTTTTGGTGGGGCTAGCTTGGTTCCCTAATCTACCTCTAACAACATATATCAATTTCATATTTGAGAATAAGTCGGCAAGACAAGTTCGGAGAAAGTCTGGGAGGATTTGAATTGTATGTCCAAAAACTCTTCCATTGGATGATTCTAACCACTATTCTTCTGGAGTTGAATGGACGGGTTCTATTGAGAATAACTGCAGTAGAATCTCAAACCATGGAGATTAACATCAGAAAGTGGAAGATCTATGAAGTATTGATTATTCGATATACATGTAGCCGACAAAATGAATGGTCTGGATCAGCAACCAAATGGAAGATCTATAGGCTCCAATTAATAGAACCATTTATCTACCAGCTCAATTATGCATTCCCAAAACTCAAGCCCGTACGAAATTTTAAGCCTCAGATTTCTTGCTCTTAATGGAACACTACAAAATGGAATAGCTGCTATCTATATTCAATTCAGAGCAAGGGCTAGGAAAAGCTTATTTGGATCACTGAAGAGTTTCTCTCCACTTGTATTTTCAGCAAATCATGAAAAAGACGTGCATCCATCGTATACAAAGTCCTTCAACTAATGAGACAATGGAAATCTGCACTTGGAATCTAATCTTTGAGAAATTTAATGCAATTCTCAGAACCACATTCTAGTCCTTTTGTTCTTATAATCACTTGAAATTCGCTTGGGTGTTTCCACTTGAATTCTCACTTCGGCACAATCACTTGAATTATAATCCAAAGGAAACAAATTCTGGCTTAAATTCTAGAAATTTCTTTCTCACCCAAGAAGTAGATTCGATGTTTACAATCCTCCACGCCTCTCAAATATTACATCTTCAATATTTTGACAGATGAACCCTTTCCTTTTCTTAAACTCTTTTTCCCTGCCTCATGGAAGTAGCAGGAGCGCAAAACTGGACCATCCATAGTGACATAGAGGGGAAAGTAATGTGAAGATGACAGGAACGAACAGAGATGTGGCCATGACCAGAAGTCCTTATCAAACCAGCTTGCATCTGCCGGTAAGACTTCGAACCTTCAAAAACAGGTAAAGAGTATCTATCCACACCGCCAAACGTGGGCACCAAAAGTAACCAAACCAATTATCCTCACTTTCGCCTTTTGTACAATTATAAACACTTACTTTCTAGTGGCTTAACTTGCACAAACGTGGAATCTTTGTTTGTCCATTTCTTTGCTTTATCTTCGATTCCTTTCTCTGTGTCAAACTGATATGAGGTATTAAACTGTAGAGCACATGCAAGGCGGAAACTCGAACACGCTATTTTAAGGAGTTTGTCTGTCTCGGCCGACCTCCACTTCTAGCAACTGATAAACAAAGATTTCTGTGCTGTATATGAGAAACTTCTAGGTAACCCATAAGTTAATCCTTATGTTCTACAATTAAATCGTAAGTGATCCACTGGACTAAAGCTCATGGTTATGGATTTAATTACGTTTTCTCTCAGTGCCTTTCATTCTGTAAAGTCATTTTTCTAAAAACCTATGTAGGCCTAAGCTAAGACCTCTTGGTCTCGCCTTCCCCATGGCTGGTTTAAATTGAACTTTGATGGGTTTAGTTTGGAAATCTGGGACTCTCTGGCTATGGTGGAATCCTTAAAGATTGTTTACGGGTAAAGTTACTTGAGTTGGCAGGTTTTTTGGGCATATTACTATATAAATAATTCTTTAAAGGCAGACATCTTTCTTCAGCTGCAAAGCGTGGAGATGATAAAGTAATAAAGCTGCTATCGTAGAGGTTTCTAGACCTTATTGAAATGATGGACAATATATATATAGCAAAAGAAGAAACTTCTATAGCAATACTTAGACTTAAGTTTTTCAAGATCAACAAGCCCTTGATCTGCCAATAGAACACGATTTAGTAGCTCTTGGAAGCACTTTTGAATTCGAATTTCGCTATTCTATGCACCAGATTATCCAAGCTCTGCTTGTTTGGGCTGCATGGCTTGTTATTTCCTCTGTTTTATGTTTGATCCTTTTGTCACCTCTCTTTGGGTCTGTGTTTTATAGCAAGTCCAAGCTTTTGCCTTTTATTTTCTGATAACCCCATGTTTTTCTCTTGTTTCTTGTTATGATACGCGCTTTGTAACTATGATCCACTTTTGCATTGATTTCCCTAATTAAAACAATCCGTACCATTTCAACGAAAAAGAAAGAGTAAAAATAACGTAAATCTTTGGAGTTTGATTCTACTAATTATATCATCATAGAAAATTTTCATACTAAAACGATATGGTTGTCCTTCTGTCTTATAGGAGGACCCGTCTGTTAAAACATCTCATAAAAGGCTCAAACTTGTAATTTCATTCCACCGTAATCCATTTCATCATCTGTTGTTAGAATCGTGCACATGGTCATAGTCACGTGTCTTTCGCATGTGTTTTCTAAGATATTAATGGGATAGAATTGGTATTTAAGATGTCTTTAAGAAGTCAACCAAAGAGAAATACACATTCTACCCTTATTAATGTCTTAAAAAGCACACATGACCACACTCTCATGCGCGATTCTAACAGGGGTTGAGGGAATGGATTGCGGTGAAATGAAATTGCAAGGTTGGTCCCTTCCATAGAATGTTTTGAAAGACAGGCTATCCTATGGATTAGAAGGACAACTATAGAGTATTAATATGAAAAATTTCCTATACTTATTTCAACATATTTACCTAACACTATCATAGTTAATAATTGTTGATACCCCGTGCTAGACCAACTAATTAATTCTTTTCTGAAATAGCAATATATTCACTTACGCATAGCAGATAATGTAAAATCACATGTAAGAGGGTGTGAGTGGCACAATTATTCATAACTGTCAATGATATATATCGTGGGTCCTTTTTTGGCTACATCGAAACATCCCAAATATTATCTCTAATTTAGAAAAATTTGACATTTTAGATCATCTACAACGGGTCACTAGTGCGATATGTTTGACATCTTATATCATCCACAATAGGGTCACTGGTGTGATATGTTGCAGGCAGATACACCATGTAGACATTCATAAAAAAAAATGGTAATCTACAAGAGATCAATGCATTTTGATCATCTTAACTACTTGTCTTGGCCCTCTTGGATATTTAACAAAATTAATAAAAGTAGACAATAATGATTTTCAACTCAAAGAAACATTGCCTAAAAGCATCTAATGGCGATGGAATTTAGTTTATAACATACCTAAGGTATAGTGAACATGATAAGTAATTAGAGATCTACCAAACTATTTCACAAGGCATGAAAAAAAGGAGTGTAGATTAAAGCGTCAGACTCCTACGAAGACAAAAAAAAAGAAAAAGGGTGGAGACAATTCTTGTGTGGTCAGTGTGCTAGCTTGGATCGACAATCCTAGTCATCTAGAATGTTAAACTAGTATGTATATCAATAGGCCATTGGTGGAATACCAAATCACATTGTTGATGGTGAGAATTCAAAAGTGAGTACAGCAAAAGGTCCCAAGCTGAGTTGATCCTCTCAAGTTATGAACTATCAACTCAAAATGGGTTCAAACCAGTTGTTAGAGTCAACAGCAACCATGACCATACCAAATTTTGAAACGAAAATACTTTCTAAACACTTGTAAAGATGCCTAAAAATTACACTACCTAGCTAGGGTCTCCTTTGAATGATCTGATCCATTTATCATGTTCAACTTCCTTAAATTTTCTAGCTAATAAACTTCATAATCACTAGATAATATGAACCATGCCTTTTTTTGTTTCCAAATCAGGTCCCTCAAATTATTTAACTAAAAAATATAGTAGTTAGAAACCTTTCATAGCCATGAATTTTAGCACATAAGCCAAGCATACTATATGATTCAGATCAACCAATTGGAGGCTTATCTAGAGTGTGTCCTTTTCCAACGTTCAATTAGCAAACCTAATTTTGGAAAGCAATTATCTTGTGCAACACTTGAAAAGATTTTTTCATCATTTTGTTTTGCTTTCATACTCTGACCTTGCCCTACTACATTATTATTTCTTTTGTCACAAGCTAGACGTTGAGGCCAAAAGCTATCCAGCATAGCCAGTCGTCGACAATAAAGCACTTGCCCTTATTATGATTCATTGGATCTTTGAGGTGGCACTTTTTCCATTTTGGAGAGATTTCAAATGGATTTGCGAATTAGGATAAGAAGTTATTAAATAGTTTGTTTTATAGTTATCCACTATAGTAGAAAAAGAAAAAAGATAGCCATTGAAAAGTTAACAAGGATAAGAACAATGAGATGTCTCCACTCCCTTTTCTCCATATCACACTCCTCTTGATTACCTACATGCTAAGTCACCATTAGTGGCTTTATATAATTTTGAAGATGCCATTTCAAACTAGTAGAGCAAATGATTAGTGAACAAGGATTGCCATTATCCATATATAACTTCCATAAATCAAACTCCAAATAATTGGCCTGCGAGGATAAAAGGACGCAAATTTAGCAACTCTTTCTCTAGTTGGAGATTCTAACTTTGTATCATTTTCATCTTCTATCCATTTTTACAACTATTTATGCAACTCAACTTTGGTGGCAATGTCAAAATCTAGTATTGTATTCTTTCAATAGTTTAGGGGAATAAATTGGTAGTACAGGTAATTTAAAAGGGAAAATGGAAAGTTTCACAACTTAGAATGCAACTCAACTTTGTAAAAATCATATGTGCCTTTGGATTACAATTTCAAGGAACTCATACGATCATGAAATGACTTAGTGGGGGTTTGAGACACCCTAGTTTTACATCTCATATAAACACAATTTTTATAAAAGTCTAGATCCTTGGTTAAAATTTTACATTTTTAAAATTGACTGAAAATAAAAACTTTGAATAAAAAAAAATCATTCAAAAACTCAGAAGTCATACAACCCATAAAACCATAGATTTAATAGTGAAATTATTTTCCCAATTTTATTGAAAATTTGCTAGAGTATTCTCTGTAAATTGAACCTAAGCATTTAATGCATGTGATGTGGCAAGTATCTGATAAACATAGAAAATCATAAACATGTAACTAAGAGACTTAGTCTCCATAACAATCCATCTTGATCATTTACAAGTTTTGACCAAAACATATACATTAGAGACGAAAGACAAATCCAAAATAAAAATAACAACATAGCCTAGGGTCTATCCATGCATAGCCATCACGTCCAACATAAATATAAATATAAATATAAATATAAATATGTGTGTGTGTGTGTGTGTGTGTGTGTGTCTACACTCCATTTACAATATCCAATAGCAAACTTCTAACAAACCACATACATAAATGAGATTTTCTATGCACATTGCTAGAAGCAGCCTCCATCCTCACTTGCTTTTGGTTGTTTGCTTTTCCTAATATTTCTCTCAATATCTGAGGCATTATAAAATATCAATTTAACTTAGCAAGCTATGCTTGTGTAGGTAACAACAATATGAATATTTAACATGCATTGAGCAGTTTAAGTATCAAGTCTTAGGGGTATGCAATAAACAACTTTATCATAGAAAATAGCTCTAACATGATCATGATAATAAAGATAAATAATGATGAAGTAGGGCATGAATAGAATGTGAAACCAACTAGATCGACATGCAATAAACCAAAACATCAAAATTCATAGAAATGCCAAAAAAACGTGAAATGCGACCACGCTATCTACATGTTTAAACATGCTAAGTAGAATGAGCTTCTAAGGCTCGTGATTACGCCAAAACCACATCAGTGTAGAGTGTCAAAAGCTCAAAGAATATCTCAAATGAATATGCACATTATTAACAAGGGTACCCTCACACATGGGTCCCGTAAGTGTCCTACACTTGATTGTTTAGTCATGAGTACTCACACCAATCCTCCAAGTGTCGCCACACTATGGTTACATAGGAAAATGTCCATCCAGGTTTGTTCAAAGCACATTATGGAATTATAAACCAAATCATATGGATCACTATGTTGCAATGATAACCAACTCCTCACTATATTGGCTGTTGTTTCCCATTGACATCAGAAAGGGCAACTAAATGTCTGTCGCACATGGGAAGATCAAACTTATTTTATGGATTACCCATGATACCACTCCCCATGAAGTTTGTCTCTCGATGGGGTGACTATCTATCATCTCACAAAGTTAGAGCGTGAGCAGCCAACCTTAAAACCCCTCCTAGCATAACATCCACTAGGTCTAAACACCCATTAAAACATCCACAAAATCATATAAATCATTCAACTTCTCAAAGTCAAGAAAATGAAGATAAAATCTTATGATGTAACAATGAAATACATAAGCGCCCATGGCCTGCCATGTGACGACCTGGGTTTTCACATGCATTTTATATGTAAAATTAATTTCTAATGCAAAGTTGGTCCTGTTTGAAAAACAATGCAATGTAGTAGAAGAAACTTTTTCTTTTAAATTCATTTAAGAAACCCCAAGTGTCATTTACTTCCAAGAAGAAAAAAATAATTTTTACTCAAAATACAATAAATGTATCCCAAATCCATCTAGTCATAGCTCACAGACCAACTATATTAATTACATATACATGTCCAAAGGATAACTCATATACTTACATTCATACTTGTCTTTATCTTCGTTCACTTGTTCATAACACTAACAGTTCCTAATGCCTCTTCTAATCTTGTTAGAGCTAATTTGTAAAAGTAATATATTTGGTTGAGTATTTAACATACTCAGTAGGTGAATATGATACTACTATTTTGAAAACATGGCATGCAACATGTATAATTTCAAGGAGTTTTTCATATAATAAAATCACATAATCACTTTATATAAACATGGGTATTCATGCATAAATCACTCGCTTATTATATATATTTTCAAGTAATGGAATTTTCCATCAAAACCATTAATCAATAGTATAACCAGTATGAAAATCATAAAATAGATATCCATCAAACCAAATACTAGAATCTCAACCCAATGGTAGATATCATACACGTGGGTTTCTCAGCGAACACATCAAGTCGATCTCAGCGAACACATCAAGCTGATAGGTCACAAGTACTCGTCTAAGACCATCTCAATACACCATGTATGGTAATACCAAAAACCGAAATCATAGGGCCCACTATGCTCACGACCAGAACTTATTCTGAAATTCTGTGTCTCCGGTATCTAGAGACCAACCACATAGTCTCCATGGTTGATTGTAGATACGTCTTCTTTGTCCCTTTGTAAGCTGCCTCATTCGGTGATTTGCCCACTTGGAACTCAAGGTTTTGTTCTCTCCATAGGTTGCCTCAATCGGTGATCTACCCACTTGGAACTCAAGGTTTTGTTCCTTTCACAAGTTGCCTCAATTGGCAATCTACCCACTTAGCACAATGCCCACTAGGCTCATTAGCTCGAAAAAAAAAATGCATATAATCCAATTCTCAATTATCATAAATCATGCAATTTATTTTCAAAACAATCGAGTAATGCATATAAAATATGTTCATGAAATATATAAGAAATCACATTTTAAATCAAGATCATGAAATACTAGAACAGTTTGCATAAAAATATCATATCTCAACAACATTTCCAAAAGCATATTATACACGGAAATAGATTCAAGTAGAATTTGAAATGCAGTTTGAAACCTTGATAGTATCAGACTACCTACCTCGATGATGTCACTTGGATCGCATTTTTCTTCAATTCGAATCCTAAATCACCTTTGTGAGGTTCTGGATATTATTTGGGAATAAGAATCCAAGTATTATTTTTCATTCTTTATAGATCATCAGTTATATTTACAGATCAACGACTAGATCTATTCTTTAGGTTATATATCATTGATTAGTATATCTTCAAGCTAGATCTCACTTATAGATCTAATGTTTAATGGTTAGATTGCTTTCAATAACCTTTATGTCATTAATATCTTGTAATTGAATGGTTAGATCTAGCAGATCATCTATCCTAATACTTAGATCAGGTTTGTACTTGATTTGAATGGTTAGATCTATAATTCAAAGGTTGATCTTAATATATTGATCTCTTAATACATCAAATGAATCAATTTATGAGATTTGATCATCTTTGATCTTGTAGATCTATGAGTTTTTTTTTAATGGTTTTTAGGTTATGGTCACATTAAATAGTTCTCTAATCCTAAATTTTATTATATAATTGCGTTTGCATTGTCAAGACAAGCACAACAGACTTTTTGGATCATCAATCAGAGTTATATATCTCCTGGAATTTGAGTTTTTGTGTTTTAGATTGCTCGGGTGGCCCAGATTCAATCTCGGGTTCCAATAAGGGTCAGTGCATCTCAGTTCTAGGAAGCCCTTGGGTCCTAGTTGAGTTGAGACCACCTATACGCTCACACATGCACGAGGAATGCTCTAGAATGGCATGTCTCCATTGTGTGTTACGGTGTGTATTTTGGTCTCCTGATCGAGTCTATCAAAGTTTATTGGAGAAGATGACCGGAGCAAGGTCGTTGGTGATGATTTTCTCATCAAAATAACTTTTAATGAAAAGGGTCTGTAGATCAGGCTCTTACCTTCACTCCCATAAAGTTTGCCATCGTTTCATGGTCGTTTGATGCCAGAAAATAGAATTTCCCTTTCAGGCTATCGTTAAAAAATCCAGAGTGGCTGGATTTAGAATCTATGTCCGATCACCAATCAAATCTCCTTCGATTGGAACAAAATTAGAGGCGTTATGATCCTATTTTCACAAGAATTTAACAATGGTGTTTGATCTTTGATCCACAATTGTTAAGATGACTTTTGTCGAGATCTACACCGTTAAATTGTTCACCTTAGCCGGAAATAATGGAGAATAAGTGGCTGGAGGGAGAGGAGAAGAAGAGGGAGAGGGAAAGTGCAATGGGAAAAAGAGGGAAGAAGGGAGGGAGATTTATAGAGGTTGGAGGGCTGTGCTGCACCATCTCTGCGGCAGCGCCGTCCTCATGGCAGTGCCGTCATTTCTCCTAGCGCCGCATAAGATGACTAGAGGAAGGCGGTGTTTGCCATTTTTCCAGCACAGACTCGGAGGCTAACGAAGGAATGATGAAGAAGATGATGCAAGAACGGGGGTGCCATTAACAAAATAGCCCCATGAAATTTTTGATCATTTCTCATATTATTTAAGAAATTACTAAAATGCCCTTCAATCTTCAAACGCCCATAACTTTGTCATCTGATCTCCGTTTTCAGCATTCTTTATGTTGTTCGATTCCATTCTTTTTGTAGAATCTGATTATGGGGTCATCTCTATTAAATTTGATCTCTATAAAATCTCACTTCTAAAGTTCAAATATTTATCTTTGGACTTAAAAATTTTAGGTCATTACATTATTACCCCTTATAAAGAATTTTGTCCTCGAAATTTTGCAAATTATTATTCTTTAAAGAGTTTAGGATATTTCATTTTTTTGGTTTCCTCTTTGATGACCGTATTCCTCTTGAGAACTTAGGCTAGGAAAATTTCTCTACTTCAACTTCTTCATCTTCTCATCCAAAGCCTCAAAAGGGTCAATAATTAGAGGAATTTTGTCTTCGAAATTCTTTTCATGTTATCTTTCAACCAACTCTAAGAACATTCTCAACTTTAGGAACATAGAACTAGTGCAATAATAATTTGTAGTTTCAATAGAAAAAATGCTTATATTAAATGTCATCACTTACTTTTGATGAAGAACCACTCACTTATATTGCCCAAGTCACCAATCAGACTCAACATTGGGATTGGTCTACCTAAGTCCCTCTACCTGAATACACATCACATTAAAGTCTAATTTATAATCCAAGCTATCATCTAAGTTGGATTCTGGACTATAAGGCAAAGATTGTATTTCAATTATCAATTTTCTATCTTTCAACATGATCTTACGGTTCACACCTGTGGGATCTCAAGTGGGTGCCCCTCATGCTAGCTAATTATCCAAATAATGCCAAATTGAGCTCACCGTTAGCTATTAGATTTAATTTTTACTTATATCATAATGTATTCTAGAATCATCATACTCGTACTAGGTTAATTTCAGGTAATTCATCCTTTAAGCGACTAATTGAGCATGCTTAAATGCAATTCATACTTAATTCTAGCTTATTATTGTCAAATCAATGAAATTCAAAGGTTAGGATAGTAATCCTACCTCTTAGTAGTCAATCTGAATATATCTAACCATCTGTGTCACTAGATCATTTACTGATCGTCCCGAAGGTGCCTATTTAAGCTATCCACAATGATTTGACCACAATCATCCCAGATCGAAGAATATGTTAGTGAATCTAATTAAAAATCTTAGGAAAATAGTTGAATGATGTGGATTGTTGAATTGGACCTAATTTCACATCTGTATCCTTGGTTGATCTCACCCATTGATCAAGATCGACTAGATCATCACAATAATGCTCTGGTTCAAAGATCACTAATATGGGTTTAAAAATTTACACATCATGAGGATCACAATAAAAGATTCAAATTGTAAAATAAGGTCAGATTGGTCATGGATTTGATGATCTAGTACTAGATCCATGATTGGATCCAATTGGAATCTCAATTGACTGTTGATCTGTGACTGTGTGTTAGATCAAGGGTTAGATTAGTCATAGATTAAGTCCCTAGTGATAGATCTAATTTTTCAAATTTGAGTCAGTTGTCAGATTTGTGCAAATCAAATGTAGATCAAGGGCTTAGGTTGGGTGCTAATAATAGGCCTTCCCCATGCTAACTTAGTAGAAGAGAGAAGAGAGTGGGGAGGGGTGACCGGTGGTGACTATGACACGATCACCACTCGGAGCCCAGTTGTAGAGAGAAATGGAGGGGGAGAGGAACTCCTGTGGTCAACCTACCCATGCAAGTGATGGATCGGCTGCCAATTAGTGAAGGAAAATAGAGATAGAAGAGAAAGAACTGACATGGTCAACAAGTTTGGGGAGAAGGGAGATTGGGCTCACTGGCCTGCTAGGCATTGCCGGTGGAGTGAGGAGGAGAAAGAAGAGGAAGAAAAGGGAAGTGCATTTCAGTGATGGCCGATAGCCCTTGGCTCAATCACCACCTGTGACTAGACTTGATGGAAATGGTGGGAGTTGGGGGGGGGGGAGAAAGAGGTTTTAGGGCATTGATTGTGTCAGCATCGAAGGTTAGGTGCTGCACAGGAGAGGAGTTTTGCACCTACACCAAAGAGGAATGGAATCATCGAAGAAGAATGGAGATCACAAAAGAAAATAAAGGAGATGAAGAGCGGTTTTGCGAGTTTTGTTGCATTGGTTGAAGAAGGTGTTTCACGTCGTGGTGCATCGCCAGAGAAGAAAAAGATGTTCAAAGATGAGGGCTACGTGGTGTCTTGCTCAAGGAGGAGTTTCGTGTTGGCTGACTAATTGTGACAATCTGGTCGCCATGCTGTTGAAAAATTTGAGTAGAAAGGGGGGTTTTGGTAAGCTTTGTTGAAGAAAATAGGAGATTAGGGAGAGGGGGTTTTGGTCATCAAAATCTCCTCCTCTGCCCCACAACCCCCTTTTTCTATCTTGAGTCACCACCTGACTAGGGGTCAGGCGATGTGTGGGAATCGTATCACAAGTGAAATGGTTAAGGGTGTTAATATCAATTTTAAACCCCCTCAGTTAGTAAAATCTTGATATTTTTTCACTTTGATATTTGTTTCGTACAAAATTAGCATCGTTAGAATCATCGTGATGTGTAAATTTGAAATCTGATAGTTTTAAGTTCAAAATTTGGGTTTTCAAAGAGGTCAGTCCCATGGAATTCAAATTTTAATGGAATTCAATTCCTGATTCTATTCCAATTATTATGTAATACAAATGCACAAAAAGAAACTCAAAATTAAGGGCTATTACAGGATTTGTACCCCTAAAATTAATTACATTATGATGTTGCTAATACATGTAGTTAGTTTCAAATAATTTATCGAATTCACTGGTAATAGGTGGAAGTTCTGGTATTTTCTCTACGCACAACCCCTTAAACTAAATATAAGTATTAGTTACATCACCAATGCTGATACACTAGGTAACTACCCTCCTCCCATGGTTAAAAAGGAAAAGAGAGATAAAACTTGATGGTCATTCCGTTTAGAAAGGAAAAGAATCATTAAGACTAATAAGCGAGCACAAGCTATTAGTTTTTCTCTTCCTTGTTTCACTCATATGATTTCCCCAGTAAGTGAAAAATGATAGGGAATTGTTAGCATGAGAAGACTTTTAGAACTATGATCAAATTCAAACCAACATCATATTTTTCATTAATGATCAAATGATCATAATCAAATGGGTAGGAATGTATGACCATCTCCATGCCAATATCTTCTTGGCAAAATTCTTTGTCTATGTCGACCCTAGTGCTCTTACTTGGTTTCTTAGTCTATATAGAGACTAAGTGCTTCCTTGGAAATCTTATTTTTATTGTATTCTAGAATATTTCACAAAAGAAAACTATTAAGTTTGTATTTAGTTTCCATTATGAAATAATATAGAATATAATAAAAACAAGTTTTCCAAACACACGTTGGTATCTTATTTTGGCGCATCATAATCAATATATCTTTTATCTTCTATGGTAGGACTTCAAGTGAGTTTGAAATGACTACAATAGATTGAGTATTTTTTTATCCTATGCACAACTATTTCTCCTTGAAACTAGAACATTGGATTCTTTGAATAATAACAAAAATATGTGAATTCTTTGAGAAAATTTGTACCTAAAGCTACTTGTGATGCATGTGAGGCTAGCTTACAGCTTACTTTGACCATCTTAGGAGGCTAAAATTGAAACCAAAAATCCAAATTTTAAAATATCTGGTTTTTAATTTAGTGGGATTATTTCTCTTTTCTAAACTTTGAGCTATTATATTTTGGAATATGAGTTTCCCTCTTTTCTCGAGATTGCCTTAGCTCTAGATCACTCCTTCATATGGTGATACAAAAGAGGATTTGGTAATGACCAACTTTTCTTCAGACGTAGTTTATTCTTATTGTGCTTTTCTAGTCGATTTGAGATATTGTGAAATTCCAATGAACAATTAACTCCCATTACGCTGAGTAAAATACAAATTGTATTGGACCAAGATATGGCTTTTCATGCTACTCATTAGCATGTAAGAGAACTTCAAGTTACAAAGAGGGTTGTATGGGGGAGGAATTATAATTTTGTACTAACAAGGGCTAAGAGGGACCTTCTTACACTTTACCAATAGTCATTATAGGTACACCTAATTGCAATTGCTCGTTGATGTTAATTATTGCAACATCAACTTAGGTGGGGTTTTAAGCCAATGATTGATTTTATTATAAGAAGAATATGACAAAGTTAAACACATGCGCAGGAGACGATACTGACAAACTAGTTGCCAACTAATTGATTAATCAAATCATTGCATCTAACAAAAAAGACTAATTGTTAAAAAATGACTAGCAAGTTAGCCAAAGACAAATCAACATCTCTCCTAAAATATGCTTAGTTGCAAATTGGAGTTACCACTTTCTCCCTTAACTAGGGATTAGATTTAGGAGTTTGCATGAGTTATTCACTTTGTAACTATAATAACCCCAGATTTTTGTAAATTATTGAGGAAAATTAATAAATTTCAAAAATTCTAGGTTAGAATATTAGGTTATTGGAAATTCTCTTTTTAAAGAGATTAAACCATGATTTAAAATGTGAATATTTTGAATGTGCTCGAAAAATTGTTTGAAATGACATTAAGTGCGTTCAATTCCAAGTTAAAATGAAAAATCTCTAATTTTCTAAACAAAAGGATAAAATGGTAATTTTACTCATAACCAAGAATTAAAAACCTGTATAGTTGGAATGTACTCAGAAAACTGATCGAAATGACTCTAAGTACACTAAATTTCTAGTTTAGACAAATAGTGCCTATTTTTCTCTATTTTTGGAAATAAAAGGGCAAAACTATCATTTCACTCTTTAGTGGGACCCATAAAAGTTAGGTAAGGACTAAGATCAGCAATGATGCAAGTCAAGTATCATCCAACACTCAGCCCCTAGTGGAGGTAGTGGAATATCCACTCCCCATTTTAATATTTTGAGTGAAATTTAGATTAAAATAAAAAATTACAAAAATTGCCTCTAAAAATTCTACAAAAATTTTCAAAACTTCACCACAAGATTCCCTAGATCTCATGAAAAATCAAAGCAAAAATCCTCCTTCATTTTCCCCAAGCTTTCTCTTTTTCCCTCTTTCTCTCTCCTCTTTTTGGAATAGTACACGAACCCTATATTCAATTAGCCACTTTGTTCTAGATAAAATTTTACAAATCTCACCATCCATATTGTTCTAATTTCTCTGATCTACAAAACCTGTAAAGTAATTTTAAGATCCAACGGTTCAAGTAATAGGAACACACAAATTGAGATTTATTTGGTGAGTTATGACATATAGCAAGGATTTATTTATTTTGGCATCAATTCTTCATTTCTAAGCAAATCAGGTAGGTGGATATCATCCCATATTCATTTTATTCATGTTTGATATTTTTAATTTTACTAAATTTGATTTTCTATTAATTTTTAGGAAAATCAAGTTCTAGTGAAAAACTCTCCATATCTGCATCATGGAGGGCTCAGATGAAAAATCTAGACCATCTAATAGATTTAGAAGGGTCCAAAACTCCTCGGTATGAAGTAACAACTAATTACGTGGAGATTTGATGCCCCAATTTGATGGAGGAAAGGGAGATGGTGATTTGACGGTCCAATCTGGATCGTCTCACCATTTACAAGTCACCGCCTCATTTCCACCGGTGGTTATCAGTAAAATAGGGCAGGATGATAGGTTCCGCTTATTTTGTCTTGTTCTAATGGCCAGGTCAAATTTGGACCGTTAAAACAACTATGAACTTCACAATTCAATTGTGGAGTCATCTGAACTCTAAATTGAGATAAGAAAAAAGCTATGGAAAGCTTATAACTTTTATTTTCTTTTGAAATCATAAAATTTAGAAAATTCTTCGGGAAACTTTCTGTATTTAAGAATTAAGCTTCTAATTTTCATGATCTTCAAGATTTGAGATGATCAAATCATGGGGATCTGATTTACTGATGATATAATGTTAAAATCAAGTGATATTCATAATTTATTTGGACATATCTAAGATAAATTGAAGGATCTACCATTTATGGTAGAAAAATCCTAAAAATACAAAGGGACCCACTTGATCAATGAGATCAAGTATGATCAGATCCTTGGGATGGATTGAACAAATGATATTATGATGGAATTCATTGAAATAATGGATTGAATATGACCAAAAGCAAAGGAATATGATCTTGCACCTTAATGGAGTAAAAGCCTTAAAATTAATTAAAACCCTTAATTAATAATAAAAGACCTAAGATCTAATGGTTAGATCATAAGTAAAAGCTCTAATAATGAGAAATGGGTTAGCTTGAGTTATGCATTGATTTTATTTGATTTATTTCATGAATATAGGATCCATGATAGATTATTTTAGTATAACTTCATTTCAAATGTTCATAAAATTATTCATGAATGATAAATTGTAACTTAGGACCATGCTAGGATTTCATGTTAGATTAGACTATGGTGTGAGATGATACCTTAGGTCCATGATAGTTTAATTTGAGTTTAATAGATAAAGTACATTAGTTAAAAATCATACTAGTATAATTTTAAGTACCTTGTACCATTATCATTAGGTTGTTCAATTATGTAGTTTTATGCTTTAAAGTTATTATTCATTTATGGTTAAATTTTATTAACAAATTTAATTGTTAAAGTAGTTATGAGATAAAGAGCATAAAACACCAAAAATGGAATCTAATGAGAAAGTAGAGTTTCATGACACAAATAAGAGTGAATTATTTGACTTGGACTTAATTCCTAAGGGCTATAGTTAGTAGGACAATATAAGGATTATCAAATCCTTGGCCTAAACTAGGAGAATAATAAACCCCATAAATGACATTTTAAATGTTCATGGACTTAATTAAAATCAATTAAAAAGAGTACTTAGGGTTAACATGCTCATAGGAACCTTATGAAAGGTTGACCTAAGATCACTCTAGTGAATGTTGAACATAGTGGTTAAGGGGGTTTTCTAATAGAGCCTCGCTCTTCCCCTACCTTCTGTTGACATTTGTGAGGTCTAAACGCCTCCTTATATGAGAATTGAAGTAACCACTTTGTGTTCACCCATTCAGCTAGTAAGCCTTAGCCAATTGGAAATAAGAGGAGCAGTATAGACTTAGGCTAAAATAAGTTATCTTCAACCAATAAAACATTAAATGGTTGAATAATGATAAGAGCATAAAAGGTTAATAAATTATCTAACCCTAATAAAAATAGTAAGTAAGATAAGGATGATCAAACAAGATGAGATCTTGAATAATAAAAAACAATAAAGAAAAAGAAATACTAATATAGATTAGATTGTTTATGTATGATATAGATAGTACTTGTATAGAAGATACTGAACCCTTGGTTATATGTGATTCAAGGAAGAAAAATTCAGATCATCCTACATAAGGATAATCAAAAGACTATGTAGCATGTACCCTTGACTAAAAAGATGACATTATATGTATGATTTGACAAATATATGTTGATCAAGACTATTGCATATTTCAAGAGTAAAAATAACTTATTGAGGTAGGTGGATTTTAAAAATGCCTTTACATGAAGATACATGTTTAATACATGATCTTATGTGTTGAAGTATTAACATGTACAATACCAATATATTGTAGCAAATACCTCACAATTAAATATGATCCAACCAAATGATGAGGAAAATAAGTATAAAATGGTTAAGTCAATAATTGAGAACAACCCTAAGTGAATAGGAGAGTAGAAAATATTCCAGCCCTAGATAAACAGACAGATAGTCTGATATGTATAAGTATTATTTTACATACAAGCATGGAGGCTTGTGGTTTTTTTTTAAATAAGCGTAGGCCTGGGGATGCTATGCGAGGAGAGTTACTAGGGTTTGACCACCCGCTCTCCGAAACTTGATGATATTGAATACCAAGCCTAAGAAAGGCTGAAAGTTAGGTGGGATAATTGTGGGAAGGTCACCATTGTGACAACTACGGGCCCCCCATATGGACATGGACATTGTAATTTCCATTGATAATGGTATAAGTGAATTATACAGCAATTATCCTGGCGCACTGTACAGATCAGACTGTAAGCATAGTAGTCCTTGATTATTTTGCATTATGATGCATATAAAATTGGCATAGTGAAATGCCTTAAGGGATGACATGATGAAATGTCAAGTAATTGTATATTACTAATATTTTTCCCAACAAGGGAAATCCCAGTATAATAACTGGTTGAGATATAAATCTCCTATAGTGAACGGAATTAATCTGCTTAGTATGAAAATGATTATTGACTATTTTCACAATTTTAATGAATTTGTCCGTATACAATATGTATGTATAAAGATGAACACAAATGACAAAGAAATTATATGTTCATATAAATGATAGTGGTCTATGAATGTGTTTATGATATAATAAATCATGGGATATTGAGATTATACTGATAATAATTTACATTTTTATCCCCTATCGAGCATAGCTTGCTGAGATATTGTAAATGTTTGAATATTTACAATATCTCAGATACAGAGAAGGAGACTTAGGAGCTTAACACTTGAAGAACTATTGAAGAATAAGTAATCAGGGTATATCCCTTAAAACATTGTATTGAGAGATAGTATTGTATTGAGAGCTTGTATTGTATTTAGAGCTTTGTAATTTGGCTGTGTACTGTGAACTACTGGATAGATCCTGAAGTTTAATAAAAGTATATTTCTTCAATGGAATTTTATCTTGTACAAAACTTTACTTATGTTATGTATGAAGTAGTGACTTGGGTTTTACAAAACAAATTTTAAAGAAAAGAATTTTCACTAATTTGTTTTGCAAAATTTTTTTACTACTAAGGGCCCTGTCTTTACAAAATGTATTATGAAATGTGTTATAAAAATCCGGGTTATCACAGCAACTCTTTGCTTGTACCAAAAAAAATACTAACAAACTAATTACTATTTGGTTGGCATATTAAGGGATAGTGTCATGCAATTTGTCCTTCATTGGATTCTCTATTGATGATTAATGTAGCAATTGAGGAAAACTATTAGCCAAAGAAAAAAAAAAGCTAACTAATTTTGTGAACATGATTAATTGAGCAGTGATCACCAAAAATTTGCTTATGATTGAGGACTAAGGTGTCGAAACTCAAAATGCAGGAATAATGTAGACTTTGCAAAAATGAGTAAACACAAAGTCAATGTAGTGGAGATATCAGATAATATAGAAAATACTAAGATACAAATTAATATGATTGGCAGTAACAACCCATTATTAAACTACTTTTCATATTATTGGTTGAAAATATCTATTGGTAAAAGTATTTTTCCTTGGCTTGGTAAAATATGGTAAGTCCAAGATACAAAATGCAAAAAGTCTAAAACCACATCAACTTGGAGTTTCGAGTCCAACCAGCACATTTTGATACTATGGTGAGGACCATCCCAATCAAGAACCTTTATAATAATACACTATTGCACTCATAGGCCCACCTTTCTATTGACTTCATTCTTTTATTAATGGTAAATGCTTAATGTCAATCGAGATGATCAAACAAACATCATCTTAACATGGAAATAGATGTTACAGCCAAGAACTCTATCTAAGCTATCTAATTCTTGTGTTAAAGTACTATGGCGACTCTAGCAAGAGTGTCAGTTGTAAAAGGAAAGCATGTGCTATGTTTGCCGTGAACCGAACCCGGGTCTACTGCTTGGAAAGCAATTATCCTAACCGTTGGACTACAAGCTATTGTGATTTCCATTGACTTTTTTTTTCTTTTTCGGGTGTCATTTATATTACCTGTTCGTGAAGGCAAATATCCGTTCACTATGAATCCCTGAAAATAAGGCTTGGAGATGGGAACTGAACAAAACATACGTGCTTACTGGAAGTTTCTCTGTTGCTGGGAGGCGAAAAGTCTCTTAAAAGAAGAATCCCGTCATTTAGTGGACAGAAAATAGCTGCAAATCAAAGACTAATGATATAGATTGAAACTTGCTAGACGTCTTGAGCATGGTGTTAGAACAGAAGGATATACTTACGGAGAATGATTAAGTCATAAGAACACCATTTCGATCGTATAGACAACAGAATTCTTAGGAGAAGGTAGAAATCTAGTGATGAGTTCCTGATACTCCAATGTCGCAGAACCTTCACAATCCTACCAGCCCTCGCGGATTACCCATTGGTGACCCATCACAATTGAATTTAATTCATTAAGGGGAATAACAAAGTATGTCTGAATGAAATTGACTTCCGCATATGACTTTGGTCTCTGTTTGGCTTCAAATGTCTCAGGTTTCTTTCCCTCCAAATGGCCACATAAATTTCTTCTTATTAGTAGACTTAAATGATGTCTACTATAGACACTTCTGGTCTGTCTCTTCCGTGGACTTTGCGTATGCAGGAGCTTCATGCATCAGGCTGCCTTTTTTAACCTTTTTTGTCATGTGAATTTGCAATCTCCATTGGAAGTACCCATTTGACGAAGAATAACTGAAAGACATTAAGCCAAATAAAAGTTTACTTAGCCGGCCGACAGATTCTTGATGGACCTTGAAAAGCTCACATCTTGATACGAAATTGGCCCTCTTCTTGTCCGAAGCTTATTCCATTAGCTGAGTTCAAATTTATAGATTTGTCTGCGAATCCCACCATCCCAGTTTCCAAATCGATGTTTTGGTCCATTGATGAGCGTCGCGGCTATTTAACTCCTTAGAATTGGACAGTTCCAATTTAGATTATTTTTACGGGTCTGCTTATGCCGATAATTGAAGATGGTCCAGAATTTCACGGATAGTGGACCTGAGCCAACATCCCAGTGTGGTCCAATTGTATGACAAACCTGGGGGTCCATTAAATACATGAATTAAGCTAGTTCTGGTACCGAATTTGAATGAGAGATGCCTTCTTTTGGAAATACTCACTAGAGAAGTGCTTCGCAAAAGGCCCTATACGGCGCTTTCTTCCGACCGATTCATCTGATATCTGGAGATTTGAACATCCCGTAAACATCATATGGTGATGGCAGACGGCTTTTGAAGCCTAAAAATGGTGTTTCTGATGGTTTAACCAACCAGATGATGCTCCTTTGGGCACCGACAAAAACGATTGATGAAGCCATCTTTCTCTAAGGTATGTGAACCATCAATTTGCGCTCACATTCTCAGGTCGGCAAATGAGAAAGCAGGCTATCTAGCAGAGGAGGGAGTTGACCACGAAGCTATGAGAATTTGTTGCTTTTCATCCTCAGTAAATGGGCTAACTATATATTTATACCCCGCCATTCATACACAAAAAGAAAAAGAGGACAAGAACCCTGTTGAGGGAAAGCCTGTCACATTATATGAGCCATGGAATAAAAAAATGGGCCTGGATTATTCTTTTTGTAATAGATCATCCCTGTAAACTGGTAAGAAAAAGGGAATATAAGAAAGGAAAGAGTAAAGAAGAAGAAGAAGAAGAAGAAGAAGAAGAAGAAAGGGAAGCCAAGCCTGTTATGTTCTTTCCTCTAGCATCATCCAAAATCGTCCATGCCGACGACTATACCTGGTTCTTGTCTAGTCAATCATTTGGAAAAAGGAAATGCAAATTTACAATATTATCCTGCTCTCATCTAAAGAAGGGAGCCTAGATTGTTGAATTACACAATTCGACCAAAAAAAAGTGGGCCAATAATATATACGACAACACCCCCTCTCACGTCGAAGGTTTTTTGGGCTCTTGCACAAGGATTTGATAAATGGGAATCTCAAGATTCCAATTCAAGTCCTCTCAATTAATAAATCTTTGATACCATGCTAGATTACCATTCAACATAAAAACTTAAGTTAATAGGAAATAGCTAATAATATTTGTATGTTTAATGCAAAGAGCTAGTAAAATAGATTAAAATTAGATGATATTCTTTTATCCATTTACAAGCTACAAATTTGGATCAAAGACGCGAGATTTGTTAAAACATGAGTCAAAACAATAAAGAATGTAATATAGTATTTTTGGTTTCAATAATGAGATGCTACTGGGTGGATGAGTGTGGCATAGTGGTGCGAGAGTGAGCTCTCAATTGTGAAAGTCATGATTTTGAGGCTCCTTAAAGGGAGTATGTAAGTCCACTACTTAAGCAAAAAGAATGATATGCTATTTCCTATCATTTGGCTACTAACACATTTTGGGAAGGTATTTTTATTAAGATTGGGAGACTATTTATGCCACTACCAATGAGTGACTTATGAGTGGTAGTCTAGACAATACTATTGAGGAGAATTCAATTCCATCATGACCGATTAACTGCAAGTTAATTATAAAATTCATCTGAAGAATTCAAATACAAAATTTTAATTTTTACATATTAATTTTATTATTGTATATTATCCATGAATCCATCATATGAACCTGGATCAAATATGAATTGGAATGCATAGAGTGTATCCAATTGATTTAGATGTGGATCCACAATTGATTGTATTAGATCTATCAATTAGTTTTTTTAGCTCTACTAACACATATTGGGAGGTGTTTGCACATGGGTTGCTAGTGCATGATCACTGGCCACTGTGGTTCAAACATAGGCAGCGGAAAGACATCGACTAATGAGGATTTTTGGTGAAGAAATCTTTCTTTTAGTCAGGATGGATGTCCCAATAGGACGCATGAGATTCCATGTAAAAGGTGTGTGTGTGGGTCGTATAACACCTACTTGATCAATCCTTAATAGTATTGATGACTCTTTTCTTGAGGGTTTCTTTTATGTTTAGTGGCTTGATAAGGCAAGATCCTCCATAAGTACCATTGCTTACTATATAGATATATATTTATAATATATATATATATATATATATATATAGTACAAGATGCTCACAGAGAATGTAAATAAAGAAGGATAAAAGTTGGGTTGCTTAGTGGTTCTTTGGTTCATCATACTTAGATCCTTAACCATGCTAATCCCTAAAGAAAAAGGAAAAAATGCAAGAATGCTCATAGGAAACATAAATAAAGAAGGATAAACTATGAGAAGTCTTATTGGTCCTTTGCCTATTGGGCTCTAGTCCTTAACTAGGAACTTCCTCAAAGAGAAAGTAAATGCAAGTATGCTCTTAAAATTTAAATAAAGAAAGATAAGTTATTAGGTGGCATAGCCAGTCCCGAAGAAAGGGGAAAATGACAAGGATGCTTAATATGTGTGCATGTGTGTGCACACACACGCACGCACACATACACTAAGCATCCTTGTCATGAGAGAGAGAGAGAGAGAGAGAGAGAGAGAGAGAGAGAGAGAGAGAGAGAGAGAGAGAGAGAGAGAGAGAGAGAGAGAGAGAGAGAGAGAGAGAGAGAGAGAGAGAGAGAGAGAGAGAGAGAGAGTCTTGGTAGGTGTACACGCTTATGAGAGAGAAAGACATACATACCCTGTTTTTCAAGCTAGTGAACCTTTCTTCTATAGATCTAATCCATTCAACATATTTGGAATGCCTTAGATAAGCTAAATATTAAATTTTATATTCATTAACGCGATTATCTCATGTTTTCATGATAAAAAATATTGACCATCCATTTTTATTAGTATTTTCAAAGACCTAAAACAAGTAGTTAGGATCATCCAAATGCATTTAATTTTGTTTGGGTTGCCAACTTTTGGTATGTAGAACATGATGAATGGTTTAGATATATAAAAAATACCATCATGTATAAAAAGGAAGGACGTGGACTTCTTCTTTATCTCAAGGTGTGTATTCCTACTGGGATTCATAAATTCTTGGTTTTGCCTTGGTTATTAAATGTGATGGGACCTAAGTAGAGTTGTACCCATCCAATTTACTGAAAGCAATCTCCACTTGTCCTGTGCTAATGATGATGATGATCTTAATGTAAAGAGAGATGAAGGAATATTTTATCAGTGAAAGTGGGGCTATTTTTGTGGGAAAACCTTCATGTGTATTCATGAACATCAACAAATACACAAATACTATGAAGATTGTGACTTAAGCACCCACACTGATGCAATGCAAAAGGAAGACCATTATCTTGGTTGAAACAAAACACAATGAGATGGACAACCAACTACTTTAGTTTTCACCTAGCTAGAAAGCAAAACTAAAACAATAGCCCTCATGCTACCAGACAAACTTGTCCATGGGAATCACTCTTAAGGGGACTAAACATAGCTTTCCTTAGGCTTACATGGTTACCTACATGTATGCCCTAAAAAATCAATGATAAAAAATGAGAAAAAGTAAAATCAAACCAAAATCATCATGGCTACTATCGATATCAACAGACACGCTATCCATAACAAGAAAAGATTGGATGATTTGGAATCAACTTTCACTACAAATTGGCTGTAAAAATGCATTCAAGCTTAAGAAAAATGGTTTACATATAATTTAATGGACATAAGAGTATCCTTACAAAGTCACACAAATGGTAAGAAGAAGAATTTGAATACTGATATGTATAGAAATATTACAATTATAAGTATATTTTTAGCAAGTTTTAGCGTAAAGCTTCCCATAAATAGCACTGATTGGGGAAAATTCTACATTTTGCATGTGTAGGGTACAAATGAGAAAAATTGAACAAATTTGACAACTTTGACCCTAAAAGAGCAAGTTTAGAGTCCAAGTTTCAACATGGGCCAGCCTATCAAATTTATGAAGTTCGGATGTTTAGAATGCAGAACGGATGTCATTGTCATTTTAAACATATTTAGAAGCCTTAAACGCATGGTCAAACATTATTTGTGCAAAGAAGTTGTAAATATCAAAACATAGGATAGTAGAACTTCCATGCATGCATGCATTCATTCCACCACCTTAGGGGAGCTTTTAAGTAAAGCTTAAGAGCCACACATGCCAAAGGAAGCAAGCATGTGAAGTATACTCAAGTGGGAACTCGTTGGACACCTAAATCCCTCCCTTTCTCTCTTTGCACTTTAGAAGGAGAACCACCTACATGCATACTACAAAATATCTATGAAAAGGTGGTGTATCTCACTCAATTCCATGTGAAATACATGAAAAGGTTAATATGATTGGTGGAGAAAATTAAGGAGGTGAGCAGAGAGATAAGAAATGGGAAATCTATAGTCAATTTTCATCCAAAAGTTTCAAGAAAGAGTGGTTGATATAATTTTACATTCAGATCATCCTAAAGCAATCAATGAGAAGTCATTTGAATCAGTATTGACCAATGGGAGGAAGCAATGTATGAGAGAGAAGACTAAGAAATGATTGATGGAGAAAATTTTGGTGGGCTCCTCATTATTTTTCAAGGCGACCAAAATGTGTTTTCCTTAAATGAAAACTAATAAGCATTCAATTTTGTATAAAAAAATACCCAATTAATAGTCCATGTGTTATAAATTATAGGTATTATTCTAGAGTTTTTCTAGAATTTCATAACACATGCATTTCTAACCTTATAATTCAAAATTTTGACATTTGGGAAGCCCAGAATCTAATTCAAAGTAAGTATGTAAATAGTCAAGAAATTTTGGGATTTAATTAGGATTTTTACTCTATTGTAGGTATTGAGAAGATGATCCAACAGTTGAGATCAAGTAAGATAATTGAAGATCATTATCAAGAGAGGGCCAAAGATCTAAATATCATCATTTCAAAACTCAATCAAGGTTCAAGATCATCTTAAGCTAAGCAAGGAAGCAATTGGAAGCATCAAAGGTGACTAAGATGGGACCATGCAAAAATCTTACAATTCCACCAGCTTTGCATAAGAATTAGAGCCATGTATGAAGTTTCCTAGTATAACAAGAAAACCTAAGTAAGCTAAGCCATTCAAACTTTGAAGCTAAAGGACTTAGCCATTCAAGCCATCAAATTGAGCCGTCAAGCCACATGAGAGCCATGCTACATAGAGGCACACAATTGGAGGACATTTAAAAGCAATTATTCTGTGCTAAGTTATGAATTTCAAGGGATAATTAGAAAGGAATTTGGTTGATGAGCAACATGAGAAGATATGCATGCATAGGTGGACCAATCAATAGTGAGACCAAGTCTAGTTTTCTTATTTTTTCCTCTCTTTTACCCCCTCTTTTCTCTCTCTTTCCCACTCACCACATCATACATTTAGAAAGGGAGGAGTTCTACGCCGCCTTCCTTGAAAGGTAATGCCTCCCCCCTTCTAAATCCAGTCATCAACAATTTCACCTTCTAAATCCATTCCACCCTCAACTACATCACCTTTCTACATCTTTCCTCCATCTTTCTTACCCTTTTCCACTTTATTTCCATCTGATCATGTAATATACCTTAATAGAAGGAATTCCATGCCTCATCCTAGGCTGGACTTCAATGCCTCCCCCCTTTCCTTTACTGATAATTAGAAAGTCCACTCACCCACCTCACCTAACCTTCTAATATTTTATCTCCAGTCAACCACCTAACTTTTGTACCTTGAGTCCTAGTTCTATTCTCCCTTTTCTTCCTAAGATAGGATCTTATCAAATTGGAGGTACTCTTAGAGTTTTGGAATTCAACATCTTGGCTGCTTTTCCTTATCTTCCACACCTTTCCCTTGCTTTGTTTCATTGGTTTTTGCACTTCAATTTCATGTATGTACCTTGCTTTAATTCCTTTCTTCCATTGCTTGTTTATTGATTTCTTTGTTGTTTTAATTTCCCATACATAGTTCCTCTTTGTCTTCTTTCACTCTTACTTCACTTCTCTTAATTTTTTTGCTTAATTCTTCAATATCAAATTTATCTTTTCACTTGTAGTGACACACAAGAGGATAGTAGCTTTGAATCTTTGTTTTCCTTTCAACTTTCCTTGTTTCCCACTTAGATTTAGGACTAGTTCTTGTTGATTTCTTTCCCATCTTCATGCTCTTACTCTCTTGATTTCTTTTTGGGTTTCTACATGAATGATATTAGAGATTAGTTTGGGATTGTTGTGGTGTATTTAAGATTTTTTAAATTAAATTTTAGGCATTAGAATAATGCACAATTTTCATCTTTGTTCTCTATGTACAAGTGCCCGATTCATGTACCAAACTCCATATAATAAAGCTTATGATTCATGCAAATTTTCTCTTAGTTTTTTACATGCTTAAAGTTCATTAAATTTTTGGTTTTATGATTATGTTTCATGCCTTGAACCACATGCAACATATCAGTCCATGCTTTGTTTGATTTAAGTTTCATGAGCACCACATTTTTGAAATTTTACCTTTCATGATTCATGCATAATTTTCAGCGGTCCATACACATTATTTGCTTGATTTCATAGGAACCCATTTAGATTTTTAGTTAGTTTAGTTACTATTTTGATTAGATCACATGGTAGACTGCTTGAGTTGCATGCATTCCAGCCATTTTCTCAATCATGAACCATGCGCACAACTCCATGGGTCATGCACATGGTGATTGGGTGATTTTCCTTTTAGTTGGCTGATTGTTTCCTTGTTTCATGTTAGTTTAGCACTGCTCGTTTAGTTATTTGCATCTTAGTTTAACTTTAAAAACTTTCTTAATTTATTTTTTGCAAGTTTTAAGATTAGTAAAATGTTAGTTTAGGAAAGTTTCATTTTTAGCAAGTTTTCTAGATTCATTCATTCTAGTTTTGCATTCATTTCTTTTATTGAATTCATGTTAGGTAGGAAAGTTTCTAATTCCATTGAAAAAAAGTTTCCTATAGTTCATGTTTCTAAATTAATGCATGTTTTTTATTTCATGTTGTTTAAATTCCTAGTTTAAATCCCTCTTTCTTTGGCTAAGATAAACAACTTAAATGAGATCCAATCAATTGAAAATTCTATAGAGATTCCTCATGGGATTGACCTCATTGCATGCAATTACTACTTTGATTTGTGTGCTTGTGAGTAATTTTAAAGCTGCAACAAAAACATGTTTTACACGTAATTGTGATTGGCTAGAGATAAAATGGTGGGATGAGGAGAAAATAAAGGAAAAAAATCATTTTGGATAAGAAAATCTCAACAGAATCCTAGCCATCCATCTTAGGGCATGCTGACTGATAGATGAGAAGAAAAGAAGCATTAAACTACATCATGTTGATGACAGACTTCAGGAAAATATTAACCACCCATCCTAGGGTTGGAACATGATCCAAAGGTAGAGAGATGAGGCAAAGAAAAGTGAAAACCCAAGCCACCATTCCGTGCTACAACCAAGATGGGAGGAACACATTTTTCTCTTAAGGAGAGATCCATTCATTGAACTCTAGATGATCTACATGATTTTTCCAATCTAATTTCCTGTAATGTGAAAACATAATAAGATGATAGAGGAAAGAAGAGATGAGGATAGGGATGAAAGGAAGTTCCCAATAGGAAACTTCCACCTTCTTTCCTCTCATCATGTGAAACACTAAAAGAATAAAAAAAAAACCATGCGCAATGTACTCTCTCCATTCTCCTTTGACCAATTCCATTCCCTACTTATCTTTCATGCAAAAGAAAGAGAAAAGGGTAATAGCAAGAGGGGTTCTCAACCCTCAAGGATCACACAAAGTGATCAAATGCCAGGATAGAGCATCCTAAAAGGAGAAATGTCTAAAGAGAAGAGAAGAGGGAAGAAAGGCTCTCTTCATTCCTCCGCCTCAACCTTTTCCCACAGCCACAATGCCACAATAACCTCAGCAATCTCAATAGTTTACATAACAACTAGGGAAACCATTATAGGAGGATACCTTTGGTCAACTAATACAAAACACTACAAGTTTCATTACCAAATCGGAGCATCAAATGGGTCAGTTATCTAATGCCTTAAGTGAAAGGGAAAAAGGCAAGTTCCCTAGTCAACTTATACCTAACCCTAAGGGTTAGTATGAGATTGGTCCATCTCCTAAATATAATAGTGAAGAACGAGCTAAATCCATAAGTACCCTTAGGAGTGGCAGAATAATCAATAATCGAGTAGGTTTGACTAATGACTCAGAACCAAAAGAGGGCATTGAGGAGCCCATACTGACATAGACGGGTAAAGAGTAGAAACAGAAATAGAAATCCCTCTCAAACCCTGTACATAGTCCTGAGCCACATTATATTCCTAAAGGTCCATAACCTCAAATGTTGCAAACGGATAGGAAGAGTACACATTTCAATGAGATAATGGAGGTATTTTAATGAGTAAACATTAATATCCCATTACTTAATGCAAGAAAAGAAGTATCTTTTTTGCCAAAATTTTGAAAGATCTTTGCACATAGAAAAGGAGAATGAATGTGCAGAGGAAAGCATAATCACTGAGCAACCCATCCCCATCTTACAACACAGCATCCTACCAAAGTATAGAGATCCAAGGTGTCCCATAATATCACTTGTGATAGGGTACTACTCAATTTGGGGTTGAGTGTTAACCTATTGTCATACTCTATGTATAAGCAATTAGGTCTAGGAGAGATGAAGAAGACTACCACCACACTGTAATTGGCAGATAAGTCCTAGAAATTTCATGTGGTGTGGTAGAAGATGTTCTAGTTTGGGATGAAAAATGCCTATTTCTTGTAGATTTCTTTGTGTTAAACACTCAACTTATAGTAGATCCATGTAGTTAAATTCCAGTCATTTAGGGTTGACCATTCTTGGCCACAACAAATGCCATCATCAATTGTAGGGATGGACTACGAAGTTGTCCTTCGAAAATATGGACATTAAGATAAATGTCATTAATGCAGGACAACCAAACTTTGAATATATATACATATACATATACATACATACATACATATATATATATATATACACACACACACCATCCTTTAGCACTAATCCCCTTTATAAGTAACAAATTTTAATTAAACCTAGTTTAACCTAGGAAAATAATTTATCAAACTAAATTAATCAACTAAAAATGCTAAAAGTCATAAAAATTTTAAACATCAAACTTAAGTCTAGGAATTAAAAACCCAATATATTAGAAATCAAATACTCTTAGGATAAGCTATCTAGCTCTTCATACACATGTTAATAAAATTACAGTAGCACTAAAAACATGAAAAAATAATTCTTTTCTAGTTCTTTTTAAATATTTTCTTAATACTAGTTTCTTAGCATGTCACTATACTTATTCAATGTATAGGTGACCTTCTTGGGGTAGTGACTATCAAATATTCTCATATAGTCACCCTCTATTTTACTATACTTGATATCCCTTTCTTTCAAGCAATGACCAAGTATGTAAACCTAGAGTGCTATGAATCTAATATTTATATTGTGCGCTAATTTAATCTAGAATAACCTAATCTAAAAAATATCTTATCCTATCATATATTTCATCTTAATGCCATAGGGGAACTAATTAAATATAAGCATAAAAAATAAATTAAATTCAGCAACTATGTAAGCAAGGAAGCATAACATAAAGGAGATAATACTTAAAACAAAGAGAAAATAACTTTTATCCTATTGAAATGAAGATCACATCAAATGATTACAAGGAAAAGACTAACAAAAGTAAATGCAACTAATTCTATGAGTTAGAATGCATTCACCTAAAAGTTCCAATTTGTTACTCGTGAAATCTTTCAGTGAATTCCATTAACCTTCACACTACCACCTTTCTTTTTCTGTTTTTTGCTTGTGATATAACTCATATTATGTCACTCAACGTAGCCATGGATCACTAACCACTCATGCCACAACCCTTGGGAGAAGTGTTCACACCCAAAAATCTCTTCTCCTCTCCTTGGATGTTCCTCCCTTTAGGCTGCTCTCCTCTAGTGTTTGATCACTTCCTGTGCTCCTTTAAGCTTGGTTCTTCCCTCATTCTTCCTCTCTTTTAAGCTATGAAGCAAGTGAATTGATAAGTTGAGAATGGAATGAATAATATTTTACATTTATAATTTTGGAGTGGAAGCGCTAGGGGATGGAGGGTGGATATCATATAGGTTAAAAGAAGGCTAGATGGTGGGGATTTGTGTAAGAAAAAGTGGTTAGAAAGAGGAGGAGCCATGGAATCCATGGGGATATTGATGTAGTTGAGAAGGAAGGGGATAAGGTGGAAAGGAAAGGAAATATAGGAAAATGGGAAGGAGGATAGGCTAGGGGAGGAAAGAGGATAGGAAGGATGGAAGAAAAATATAGGAAAATAAGTGAGAATGGGAAGGAAAAGAGGTGGGAGGCATGGAATGGCTTTTTTTATTGTGTTGAAATTTAGAAATTTAAGATGAATATAAGCCATTGGATTGAAATGAGTGGTGGACATCTTTCCAACTTAGGACATTATTTGATTTTTCAACAAAGGCAAGGTGGATAGGGTTTCATTTTTCTATACTCTTTCTTTCCTCCTTTGGATCATGCTTCAATTCTAGGATTCATGGTAGAGATCCCTTTGAAGTCTCCCACTAATAACATGTAGTTTAATGTCTCATTCCTTCTCATCCATCAGATTGGTATGCCTTAAGATGGATGAAGAGGATTTCATAAAGATTTCTTAACCAAATCAGCTATCCTCCTTTATTTTCTGCTCATCCTATTATTTTTATCTCTGTCCAATATTAGTTAAGTGAAAAGCTTGTTTTTTCCTAAGGAGAATACATTTTCTCCTCCTTGAAAAATGGTGGAAAGCCCACCAAATTTTCTCCATCAATCATAGCTTAATCTTCTTTCTCTTGCATGGTTGATTCCTATTGGTTAATCCTAGCTAAAATAACTTCTTATTACTTGCTTTAGGATGGTCTTGGATGTGGAATGATCTAAGCCTTTCTTTCTTCAAATTCCTGAATAAAATTGGCAGTAGATTTCTCATTTTTTTATCTCTCTCAACCCACGTTTCTTTTATCCACCAATCATACTAATCCCTTCAAGTATTTCACATGGATTTAAGTGGATGGACCACCTTTGGGTTGAAAATTCATGGTACGCATATAGGCGGTCTCTATTCTAAAGTGCAGAGAGAGAAAGTGAGGGATTTTAGTCCTGAGGGTCCCAGCTTGAGTGTTCTTCAAATGCATGTTTCCTTCGATGTGTGTGGATCTTAAGTTTCACTTAGAAGCTCTCAAAGGTGGTGGAATATATGCATATATGCACAAAATTTTTGCCACCTTATGTTTTGATATTTATAGCCTTTTTGCAAAAATAATCTTTGGCAATGCTTCTAGGCTTTGACTATGCTAAAAATGATAGCAACAATTGTTTTGCATTTTGAACTTTTAAGTTAATTTGGTACATGGGCCCATATTGACTCTTGAAATCTGAATTATCCATGTTTTAGGATTTGGAATGCAAAAATATCTTTTTTTTACAATGTACCCAAATCCTGCAAAATGTAGAAATAACCTTAATTAGTGATCTTTGTGATAAAACAAGGGCTACAATATGTTAAATATAGATATTCTTTGTAATAATTCTTTGCCTATTAAATAGCCCAGGCTTCGATTTTGCTAGTCTTCAAGCAATACTACTAAATATGAAACAAGAAATCTAAAAAATTCAAAAATTTTGACCAAATTTGCAGGTACTGTCATCTACATTTAGCATATGAAAAAAGCCTTTAAACCCATAGTTTACACATAGTGGATGAGTTATAATCTCATAAGGGTTTCCAGAAATGATACCCATAAACATTTTTTAAAATATTCATGGAAGTCCTATTTATTTGAGAGAATATTCTTCTATTCATTCATTCATTAATTCATACGCTAAAGATATCTCATTAATTCATTACATCTCAAAATGTGAGTCTATGAATATAGAAAATATATATATATATATATATCAGTTTTTGGGTCAAATATAACCTAAATTATCATCCAAATTTATGCTTTGACTTCAATTCTCTGAAGATATACTTTTCACTCAAAAATAGAAGTCACCCAGAATAGTAATCTCTCGTTAATATTTGAGTAGAATGTTGTTCATCAAAAACAAAACCTTACATATTTTATAGAAAAGAATGATAACTTTGAAAGAATGATAATGGTCTCATGAAAGGATGTCAACCACTAATAATGTTATACTTTACCAATTTTCATATTTATTCTTAATCGTATCCAAGCCATACTATTTCTAAGATCAAGTTAGGTCTTTCACTAGGATAAAACAAAGGCTTAAGTAAGGGTTATGAAAAGATTGAGTATAAGGATAAACAAAGATTGTCTGGAAGATATGTAAAGGTCATCTATGATGTATTCAAAACTTTCTTCCATTTTTCTTCATAAGAGTGAACATTCTTTTTTGATTGGCTATCTTTTTCTTTTCTTCTAAACTTGATTTTATATATAGCCTTTATTTGAAAATTTTCTTTTTAACCTTTTATTATTCATCTCTTGAATTATATTGCTTATACTTTTTTCTTTTAGATATTTCTTTATTCATCTCTACATATTCTGAAAACAAATGGGTATTGGATATATTATATAGGGTTACTATATAGGTGATGGTTGTTTGGATAACAAAGAAAAGGCTTATATTTTAGAGGCTCAAGGAGCTAACTATAAAAAAAATAACATAGGAAAGGCTAAAGGCTCTAGGTTTACTGAGGATGGCCTCCATCATTTCTTAGGATTCATATGACTTAAAGATAACCATAAACTTAGGGAAAATATAGTATAGTCTTTTGTTATTTTTCAATAGTTGACTAAAGTAAGAATAATGAGACCAACTAGGAAATTGTGTCCACTGAAGAAATTTTTTTAATTTATACATAAACCTCAAAAAGGAAGAATGGCACTAAAGTTCAATTGTGTTATAAGTCTCCAAAGATCTTCTTCAGGATCTGTAAGTTATATTTTTTGCTTAATCTAAACTATATATATATATATATATATACACACGTCTATTGTGGAATAATTGTTTTAAGTTTATTTTTTCATGAAAAACTTTAGAAGAAGGATAAAATAATTAACTAATTTATACAAATTTATTAAGAGGCAAAAGTTCAAAAGACAAATGAATATTCAAAAATTTTGAATTCTCATCTGTGTAAAGGAACTTTTCATAAATTCTTCAAGAGATTTTATTTTTTATTTAATTTTTCAAAAATTTTACTAATATGACTCTAAAAACGTAAATGAACACATCAAAATTTGAAATACCGCAAGACTTAAATTAAACATTGTCCTCAATATTTAGAACTACATACCATAGACAAATGAGATATTAAACTTGAGAAGTAAAGGAGAGAAGAAATGTACCTGCACTCTTAGAATGATGTCGTGATCTATTGATGTGGTCTATGTGCAATACATGAAAATATAGATGCAACTAAATGATCCTACAACTAACTAATCTAACTAGTTTAATCTACTCTACCTTAAACTAATTTAAGGATCTTAATCCTATAACAAATCCTAAATCTAACTTTAACCATGAATGTGTATCTAGCTTAACTCACTCCATTTCAAAACTTCACAGTAATCAATGTATTTCTACTACTTAGATATTTGGGGATGGGATTTAAGGATATGATCATAAATTGCCATGAATAAAACCTTCTTAGAAACAATTCGCTATGCATTGTCCTAGGAGTTGTCATTTTGGGTGTTTAAGGTGCCTTCATTGAACACCTAAAAATATTCCTCTTCTCGTACATATTTATGAATGACCGATTATGACACACCCCACCCACCATGGGGTCCACAGTAACAATATTGTCCTCTTTGGGCTGGGGCCCGCACGGCTTTGTTCTCACCCTGGCTTCCCAGGGTAAAACGCGTTGTTACTGTGAGGAGTGTTCCCACTCCTTATCACCCAGATCATCTCCACCCCCTAGCTGATGTGGGACTAACTCTCAACCATCGCTCCCTCGGCCTTCTCCACTTCGCCACCCCTCACAAGGCCATGGTACCTCACGGTGCCTGAGCCGGCAAGGCTAGATCTCTCCCCCTTAGGGGACACACGCCCTCGTGTGACCGAGGCACGCATGCGGTTAGCCACCCATGGCTACCATGCCAAGATGGCCTGAGGGTTGGCCTTGTGAGGGGACCCAAGATGGTCTGAGGGCGGGACGCAGGAGAGTTAGTCCCACATCGGCTAGGGGCTGGAGATGATCTGGGTGATAAGGAGTGGGAACACTCCTCACAGTAACAACGCGTTTTACCATGGGAAGCCAGGGTGAGAACAAAGCCGTGCGGGCCCCGGCCCAAAGCGGACAATATTGTTACTGTGGACCCCACGGTGGGTGGGGTGTGTCAAATGGTATCAGAGCTGGAACCCGACGCGGCGAACCGTGCTAAGATGGCTTGAGGGTTGGCCTTGTGAGGGGACCTAAGATAGTCTGAGGAGGAACATGGGAGGTACTGCTAGGGGGAAGGTGATGGGCCAGGAGTGCCTGAGACTTCGGTCTCTCACAGTAACAATGCGTTTTACCCTGGGAAGCCAGGGTGAGAACAAAGCCGTGCGGGCCCCGGCCCAAAGCGGACAATATTGTTACTGTGGACCCCACGATGGGTGGGGTGTGTCAAGTTAATCTGCACCTGCACCTCATTAATAGGTTGTTCATTTTTGTTTAGATGCAAGGAATCAACAAGATTTAACTCATCCTAGTTATCTATGTTATACCCTTGAGTGGATTGACGTTCAACAATAACATCAGCACTCTCCTTCTTGTTTTTCCATAACAGGGAAAGTTTTAGATGAACCTAAACTATTGATAAAGGTGTTAGCTTTCAAATTGGGTTTTTCTACAATTTAAGGCTCAAATATAAAGTCAAGAATCGTAGGAGGTCCAATTTGGGTTTTCTATTGATAAGTGTCCATTAAAGGTGTGGTATCCAACAATGTAGAACTATTAATAGTAGAGAATGGTAGGGATGGTAGACTCTTTATCATATCAACTTCAAATATATCTCCATAGTGTGTTTGTCCTGCATTAAAGATATTTAGCTTAATGTCCATATTTTCGAAGGACAACTTCATAATGCCATTCCTATAGTTGATGATGACATTTGTTGTGGCCAAGAATGCCAACCCAAAATGATGGGAATTTAACAATGTGGATCTACTACAAGTTGTGTCTAAAATTAAGAAATCTATAGGAACTAGGCATTTTTCAACCTGAACTAGATCATCTTCTACCACACCATGTCAAATTTTTGCTGATTTGTTCCAACCCACTTGGATTCTCTGAGTAACCACCCTCTCAATCTCTCTACTCTCATGAATCATTGATCCTAAGTGCTGAAAGTGGTCTTTTATGGGGACTTCTTGGTTATCAACCTTTACTAGTGCTCCAATCCCGTTCCTTTCCTTACTAAAATTGCATTCCATATACTCCGTCTTAATTCAACTAATTTTAAATGCTTTAGGTTCTAATGCTTCTCTCCATAACTCTAGCTTTGTGTTTACACCCTCCTTTGTCTCATCAATTAAAACTATATCATCTGTAAATAGCATGCACCATGGAATCTTCTCGTGTAGATGTTTCTTACTTCATCCATGACCAACTTGAAAAGGTATGGGCTCAATGCCAATCCTTGGTGCAATGCCACCATGATAGGAAAATCAATATTCTTTATGCTAGTCGTCTTAACATTTATTACCGATCTCTCATACATATCGTTAATTATGTCTATATACCCTCACAAAATCCCTCTCTCACCCAACACCCTCCATATTAACTCTCTAAGGACCCTATCATAAGCTTTTTCTAAGTCAATAAAGACCATGTGGAGATCCTTCTTCCTCTCCCTATATTTCTTTATCAAATGTCCTCGTAAGAAAATATCTTCCTTAGTAGACCTCCCATGCATGAAAAGAAGCTGGTTTTCCAATACACTTGTCTCATGTTGTAGCTTCTTCTCAATCACTCTTTTAAAAAGTTTCATATTGTGGCTCATAAGTTTGATCCTGCTATAATTAGTGCAGCTCTGTATGTATCCTTTATTCTTATAAATTGGTACAATAGAGCTCTTCATATATTCATCCAGCATATTCGTTGGGATGACGTCGCACACGCAATGCGTACATGAAAACACTGCCGCATGCCGAGTTTCCATGCAACATTTTGCATGTCGTCCCGGGGAAACCTGATCCGATCGGGAGATTGGACAGTCCCTCTCAATTGAGGGTCCAAAACCTAATAAAATTTTGTGAAACTTTTACCCTAGGGGTTTTGGACCCTTCTGGATCGATTGGAAGGGTCAAAATTTTCATCTGAGCCCTCAATCATTAGGAATTGAAGGTTCTGATCTTTACTTTATTTTTACAATTTTTCACCCAAATCAAATTACAGTAAAATTAAATTTTCATTGTTTGAACCGTTGGATCTTGAAATTTCTTTGGGCGTTTTGTAGCTAAAGTATGGTAGGAAATTTTATACGGTGAGATCTATGATATATGATCTGGAACAGAGTGCCTAATTGAATTTAGGTTTCTTGTTCCAATCTAGAGAGAGGAGAGAGAAAATGAAAGAGGGAGATCTTTTGGGAATGGATCTATGTCTGGTTTTGCAGGGAAAATCAAAATAATTTCGTGGGAATTTTATGAAAATTTTTAGAGGATTTTTGGGGGTGTATTTATAAGCATTTTGGGTCTTTTTTCATGATTATGTGTAATGATTATGGTTTATTTTTTATTATTTAATTAACATTGGATTCTCCACCTCCACCTTTTTCTCCACTACCAGCTGGTAGGGGTTTGACTAATGATTTCAAGTGAGCCGGTCATAGGATTCCTTTTTAGGTCACTTGTGGGCCCCACATAGTGTAAAAAGACCATTTTGCCCTTTATGTATAAAAAAATTAGGGTTTATTCCCATGATCTCAGAATTGAGCGTACTTAGTAGAATTGGATTCGTATTTCTTATCACATTCTAAATTTTGATGTCTCAGATCTCTATTTTTGGTAAAATTACTATTTTACCCTTTTGTCCAGAAAATTAAAGATTTTTCTTCCGAATTCAAAATTTGTCGTCCTTACAGTCATTCTGAAGGATTCACTGAGTTCAATTTCAATTATACATGTCTTATCCCTTGATTATACTTCTATAAGAAGTACATTCTAAATAACCCTAATATTCCAGCCAGAAATTTTTGAAACTCAAACTTTATTAATTTTCTCAATCAATTACAAAAATTGGGGTTATTACGCACTTACGTGGTCTAAGTCCTTAACCTTCTATTATCTTATTTTTACAAGTTTAAACACATCTTTCTAACATTGTCTTGATCCTAGTCTATCATAGAGATCATCATATGCCTTAAGTTTAGCCTCACATACTATACTATTAGCAACCTTTTTATAAACAAAGTTGCAATATAATTCTAAACTTATAATTAGCTCTTTTATCATTAGCTATTTGGCTTGAAGTGAGATGAATACTATATATGTGGCTATGTATACATACATATGTAATTGAAGACTTATTTGCAAAGTAAATTCTTTTGAATATTCTTGTTCATGTGTTTATATGTGTGTGCACAAGGAATGCATGAATTAGAGTTGACTATCATAAAAAAATTAGTTTCATTGTACATTTGTTTAAGATATTGTAAAGTGCTCATATAAAATATGTGTATATTTGAAGTGAAAAATATATTAGTTTATAAAGTTGTTTTGTGCAAACAACTTTAAAAGTTTGTGACATTTAAACTCATTTGCAGTAAACGACTTTAAATGTCATGGAATTTTAAATTAGTTTGAACTAAATGACTTTAAAAGTATTGGCTTAAGTCATTTGCACTAAACGACTTTAAAATTTCTACGCTAAATTGTAGCTATCCTCAACCATATCCCATTGTGAATTGGAACTACATTAGCAATTTCGCGGTTGATATCGATTTTTGAGTGTTGGTAATTATTATATATGCACATTTTAAATTTTTTTTGTATGATTATGGTGGCACAAAAATTATGAAAATAGTACTGGTGATTAGATGCTACTAGAAAATTCCTAGACCCAAAATTTCTGATCTTCACTGGTCCCCATACCATAGTTAAAATAGTAACCTTGGATGGTAAGAAAAGTATGGATTTGACCACTAAGAATGATCAACTAAATTTTCACTAATCATAATGTAAAAAATTTGAATTATGTAATATTAGAGTGAAAAGAGAATAATTTTAAAATTCTTCATTTTAGAGTTTTAGAATGTGAAAATTTTGTAGGCATCAAATCAAATGTTAAAACCTTAATATTGGGATTGTACTCGAAAAAAGGATTCCAACGACACTAAGTTTGCTAAAATTAGAATTCAAATGAATAAGTTTTTATTTTTCTTCAAAAGGAAATTTGGTAATTTCATATAGTGGGACCCACTTATCAAATTAAAATTTTTCAAAAAAATATATTATTATATAACTAAAGGAGGGGGTTGTTTTGATAATGGCACCCCCTCTCGCTTAAGTGAATGGACGAAAAGAATAGACCTAGGTTCATTCTCAAACCTGATAGGAGGAAACCTGACAACAAAGCCAGAGAGAAGAAAGAAGAGAGGAGAGGAGGAGAAAGGAGGAGGAAGAATAAGGGAGAGAAGGAGAGGAGGAGAAAGGTGGAGAGAGAAGGGGGGGCTAGGCTGTGAGGAACATTCTATGCTGACGATGCCCAAACCCACAAGAGAGAGAGAGAGAAAGAGAGAGAGAGAGAGAGAGAGAGAGAGAGAGAGAGAGAAAGAGAGAGAACTTGATGGGGAGACGAAAGAGGAGAAAAAAAGAGGAAGAAGAAGAAGGGGGAGAAGGAGAGGAAGAGAAAGGAGGAGAAAGAGGGAGGAGCTAGCAGGTGGCAATGATAGACACTGACGATGCCCAAACCCACAGGAGAGAGAAAACTCGATGGGAAGAAAAGAAGGGAGAGAAGAAAGAGGAGGGAAAAAGGGAAAGAAGTAGAGAAAGAAAAAGGAGGGGAAAGGGGAGGAGACAGGTAGCCGGCTACTTGAGTTGTAGCCTATCGCTAGAGACTACACCTACTCAGATCACTAATTTGAACTAATTCAGATCACTAATCCGAGCCCATCATCTCACTCAGCACACAAGCATGAATCAAAACCCTCAGGTATTGGAGAAATTCATGCCCTTCTCACATACAAATAGAAGAGAAAATCAATGTAGAAGCTCAGAAACATACCCTAGAAGTAAGTTCTACAAAATCCTATTCTTGATTTGACAGTGTATTGTTGAAAAATACTTGTTATGATGGCTGTGATTTTACCATTATTATTAATGATTTGAAAGCAATTAAGCTATTTTTTTGGATTAATGGCTAATTTCATGTAAAGTTAAATCCATTAGGTACTGATGATTATTTTTGTAATACACATCCTTACTATGTCAATTGTGATATGAATGTATTGTAGTTTATCTGTAGAAATGTCATTATTAATTTTCATTTTTGATGATTATGAGTTACCGGTAAATGTGATTAATAGGCCAAAGGCCTAATGAGAACTAAAGAGGAATTAAAAGCCTAAAGCAAGTTAAATATAGGAAAAAAGTGAAGAACTAACTAAGAAGGAGACAAATAAGCTAAGCAACTAAAAAGTAAATTACATAGAAAATAATTTAAGAAATTAAGCAACTATCTAAATAAAGAAGCAAGGAAATAAAATAAGGAAATTTCTAAAATATATTGGAATGATAATTGTACTATTTAACTAATCTTACACACATTATCTAAGAAAATTTAGTTCTATATAAGAATATTCATATGTAATTAAACCTTTAATCAACTAATGGATTATAACTCCAAGTGATGACAAGAACTTGAAACAAGAAATGTGAAGACAAACATTTAGATAACTTTAGAAAGAAAATATAATAAAAATCTGTCTTTAGGCCCTTAGGCTAAAGGCATTACATGTTAAAGAAAATGAGTGAAACAATACTACACCTAAGGCAATATAAACCTAAATAGAAGGCATATTAAACTTGGCCTAGAGTAGATTAGAAGCATCAGACAATCTACCTAAAACTCGCAAAGCTAATCAATAGGTGGTCCTGATACATGCTTGATTACATTGATAAGAATGACTTATAACACATTTCTTGAAATGGGCATGAACAAGACGCAACAAGACATGCATACATGTTTACTAGTGGATGCTTTAAGATGCATCTCTTGATTGTCGAATGCTGATAGTTGCTTACATAAAGCTAAATTGTTCCAATTAGGTTTATATGAGTGTAAATGAATATGTATATACATGTGCTATGTGATTGCTAGAATCATGCAAGTTAACATTGCTTAATGTTGTTGCAACATCAGAATAGTTTACTTAGTTTCTAGGTTTAGTTTTAGGAAAGTTTAATTTTTATAAATATCTATACTTAGAGATTTTTTATTTTCATGCATGTTTTATCTAATTTGCTTTCGGTTGTTTCCCACCTCTGTTATGTCCATTTGTTTTCTTTAAATGGATTACATAGCCTTTTTTCATGTCATTGTTTAATATCATTATACGTGTTCTTGTTTGTAGTAATGTTGGAATGAGAACAATATCAAAATGAAGAATATGGGCAAAATGAAAAGCACTAACAAGAGGCCAACATTAGCACTACCCAAAAGAGAAAGGACAGAGGGCAAACAATAATGGAAAATGTTATTGAGAGAAAGTCGAAGAGAATTAAAGAAACTATCCAATACAATGGTAAGGGGTAAGAGATAGGTGAGAATGCAGCATCTTGTAGTAGTTTTCTTTGCTTTACAGTAAGAAGCATGGTTCCTATCACAATTGATGATTAGAGACTTGTACCAACTTCGACAAAAGATTTAATATGGGAAATAGTGAAGGTAGGTAAACATTAATAACATTTATTATATAATTTATAACATATCTCATTTTCAAATATAGTAATTTGCTTTGTACTTTGCAGACTGCCTTTAATGTGCCTAAGCAGAAGAAGACATGTGCTTTGTAAGAAGCTAGTGAGTAATGGAGAAAATGAAAGAACTACCTTGTTTGCAATTATGTAGATACATATGTCAATGATCCATCAAGGCTATACATAGTACTTGCCATTTACTCTGACATCATTGACCAGGACGTGTGGAATGCATTTGTACAGAACCAAACATCCGTTGAATTTGAGGTATGTGTGGGAAAGAGGTTTCATTTAATTAATTATAGTTAGCATCCAATTATTGCACTTGACTGCATATTTACAAATGTGCAGACAAAGAGTGCAAGAGGAGAAAAGGTGCATGAAACTAATATGCAGCATCACCTATAAAGGTTGGGCTATGCTCGTTTAGAAGAGTGTGAAGTAGGCATCTATGACAATTTATCGCTTTCAAATTAATGCTACTATAGTTATATACATTTTGTTCTCTAACTATAGTGTCTTGTTTGACGGTAAAAGAAAGCTGGGACTATAGAACCGATTGATTGCTCCATCCTTAGGAAGATGACACATTCGGTAGGCCATACTGGCCAAATGTTCACAAATGAAACTACTTCGTAAATTGCTTCTCGCATTGTAAGTGGTTCTACCTATCTATAAATTTTATACAATTAATTAGATGGCATGATCATGTGTTTCTAATTAAAATTTGTAGGACATTCTTACCCAAGAAAGCACAAGTACAGGAACTCTAAGCAGCATTGCTACCAACGAGGATATCCTGTATATGTTTATGGGCAATAAGAACGATCACCCTAGCCTAGTTAGGGGCATGGGGCATAGTATTGTTCCTTCTAAATTCTTTGGTAAAGGTTAAGTTATAGTTGATGATCAGAAGGCCTATAATGATTTGGTTGAGAAAATAAAAAGAAATATATTTAAATAGTAGCATGAAGGAGGTTTGATGATAGTTGCTCAATTTCCTGCACATAATTCTCACAATGCCCCTATACCTCCATCAAATGTTAGTTACAATCCTCCAACTGAAGAAGTTCAAGAAGGTCAACCAGCACCCCTTGCAACCGAAATTCAAGACAAGGAGGTGTGTGTGTGTGTGTATATATATATACATAGATAAAATTGAAACTTTTCATTGTCCTTATGTAATAATTCTTTATCTCAACCTCTTTATTGTATATCTAATTTGGAGGAGGGTCAATGCCTATTGGCCCTAGATTCTTGTTAAAAGATCATGGTAGTTGTTATATGTTATGAGCATGAATCAACCATTTTGCATGGAATTAGTATTTTGCCACATACTAAGTGAGTTTCCATTACCATGGCTTTGGATACGAATGCCAGCCCACCATTTCCTTTAAAAATGAAAAATATTATAACCATTGGGTAGGCAGTTGCATACTCCATCGCTTGGCCAGAGGCACTAATCATTCCCATAGAGTCCATAGTATGTATCTTATCATACTACCTTTCTCATGCTAGAGACCTCTATTTAATTATTTATTAACTTTATACCGTTAATCAGCAACAACATGCGCCATTGAGGTCCCCCACCATTGCGACATCACCTAATGTTGCACCAACGGAACATGTACTTTTATATATGTTTTTATTTTATTTTTATAATCATCATAAATTAGGTCTTCATCATTGATTAATATTATTTACCTACAAATGTATACATTTTTTACAATAATTGTCTAATGATTGTGTGGAAGTCCCATTTAAATTGCCTGGATCCCTAAGGTTAATCTACAGTCTTGTCAACAAAGATAGGGCAATCAATCCCCTACGAATCAAGGAGGCAGTGCTTGCCGAGGACGTTGTTGAAGTGCCATTTATGGCACAGGTCCTATTATGACTTTGCTTATGGGATCAACTTGTGCACCCTCACATTGTCTCCTGCATGGGGTATATGCACATATTTGACATTACATGTTATATACTCATGGGGATGAGGGTACACTTACTAATCCTTAACCCAGACATCATTTGTAGAGTGGCATAGCAATGGCTGATAGAAAAGCATGTTAATGATATTTTATCAGTCTTCTCTTGGTGATCCAAGGGACGAGGCTCAATGATTCCCTACAATAGTGGGTGTTTTAACTAATTTTTTTTTCTTGCCAACTTATTTTACACTTAGGGATTGTCAAATTTAATTACAATTCATATGACTATCTATATAGGGCTCATTGGATGCTGCTTGTTTTGGATGTGCACGGTGGCAAACTTTTTTTTTTTTTTTTTTTTAATTCTTGTGGATCTTACATCTGTCTCACCCCCGTAGAAATTATAAATAAGTAATCTTTTATTCTTTTTATGTATTATGTGTAGATAAATAATTTTTTATTCATCTATAATACATTTGAAATTTAAATTCGTAGAGTATGGTACAATGGGCTAATATAAATGAGATTGCACAACAATCAAAACTCACTTACAAGAATTTCAAGGTATAGAAAATAGTTAATTACTTTATGCTACCACTAATTAAACTTACTATACTACAAATGATATTTATGGATTCTTTTTGTTATCCTTGTTGCACATGCCTTAGACAACAGTTTGATTGGGAGTGTGGGTACTATGTGTTAAGATACATGAAGACCATAATATTTGATAGTATTGCTGTCTCCCAATTAAGAAAGTAAGAAACTTTTTACTTTTTATAATTTTATATTTTTCCATAATTTTTTTTATAGATCAAGCTAAACAAATATGACTTGAATTAAATATGTTATATTAAAGGCTATTATGCTTTCTGAGTGTGCAACAAGAAGAGTTACTCAAAAGTAAACTTCAACAAAATATGAAGCAAATGGGCTAAGTATGTACTGAGTTTCAATTAAAACACTTGGACTAACTACATGTGTAAAATATATAAACAAGTATTTTTTTTCTTTCACTTGTATGTGCTATTTTATTTTTCATTATTTTCTTTTGAATATATATATATATATATTTAAGTGATGAATGAGTGGAGAATGTGGAAGTAAATATGAATGAAGTGAATTTGGAGCTTGTAATGATTGCATGTGTTGTGGTTACTTTGATAAAGTATTTTTAAGATAAATGTGGATGGATAATGATGAATTTGTATGTTTTGTACCCAAATGTGGAAGTGAATGTGGGTGTTGTAGTGAATGAATGTGTTGTGGTTTCTTTTATAGACTATTTTCAAGATAGATGTAGATGTATAATGATGAATTTGAATGTTTTGTACTCAATGTGGAAGAGAATATATGTTTGTTTTTTTATGTGTATAAAGATTGTCAGAAATGTGTTATATTGAATGTAACATGTGGTAGTAATATTGAATTTATACAGGAGGTGTTATATGTCTCCAGTTTTTAGTGATTGAAATGTGAAAAATGAAAAAAAAGAAGAAGGTACTTTTGAAGTCATTTATGCTAAACGACTTCAAAAGTTCCTATTTTTGAAGTCCTTTACAACAAATGACTTCAAAAGTGTCATACTTTTGAAGTTGTTTAGGGATAAACAACTTCAAAAGTTCAATCACTTTTGAAGTCATTTATCTAAATGACTTCAAAATTCATAGATCAAAATTCATAGATTTTCAAAGTCGACTCAATAGAAGTCTCTTAAAACAACTTCTATTAGCATTTTTTACGGACTTTAAAAGCTGCTTGTGTAGTAGTGTCAGCTCAAATTTTGTTGAAATGATGTTTGTAATGTATTTTAAATTCTAAATTCTTTGTATACATTATAAAAACTCTACATTATAAAAAAATTGGGACATGAAAAATTCCTTGCCAAAACATTTCTAAGACTAGAATCTATTAGTTGCCATTCTTAATTGATGACTTTACCCTTTTTTAAAACTCCAACGAAGCAGTATCATTTTCTTACAATGAATATATGTAGTTTAAGGGAAAAGAGAAACTACTAGAAATATAGTCAGAGTCCACTTACTTGTTTTGATAGGTATGTAAAGCTACTTATTCTAGGATCAAAACTAGTGAAAATTATAAGATACAAAAATCATCTATCATTTAAGATAGGTTGAAAATCTTAGGTATTTTTAAAAACTTCATAAGCAAGGTAGAGTTATAAATTTAGATCATCCTAACTGTGTGGCAAATAACAAATAAGTAGTGACTAATTTGAAAATAATTCTATGGTTAGCAATTGTTTGACAAAAAAATCCTAAATTTTATCGAGTAAGAAGAAGAGAATTTTAGGAGAGATAATAACCTCTAATAAGGATTCTTTAAACTACATTTAGTAAGACCGAGAGATTTTAGGAGCTCAAAGATAAAGGAGGGAAATAGAGATAAGTATTATCTTAAATTACACAACTAAAGTGAGTGAAGAAATATATATATATATATATATATATATATATATATATATATATAAGCTAAAAAAGAAAAAAATATAAATGGTTAAAGTACCACGTGTCATGAAGAAGTGAATAGTGAGATTCTCAATCCTTTTCCTTTAGCATATAGTAGCGGAGTAGGACACATAGTGATGTCTCTTTAGTTTATTTCCAGAACTTCTATCTTTAATCTCTCCTACGTTTTTAAGCAAATTGTTTTGTTGGGAGACAGGGAGAGAGTAACTTAAAGCAATTTACTCCTCTATAATTGACCAATATTAAGCGTTAGGCTTGCTTTACCAGTTATGGACCTAAAAGGTATGTTCGTTGAGGTGGAAAAGTCAATTAATGGCCCCACATTTGTCTGTTTTGACAGTACATTTGTCAAGAACTAGCAGAGTATTCCAGCTTCACACGAGAAAAGTAGATCGAGAAAGAAGAAAAACGACAATTTAAAAAAGAAAGATTGGAAAAAATGCCAACATGCACGACGACCAAAAGGACACCTACGACCTTGGCAACTCGAATCCAATTTTGCTATTCCACGTTCCCTTTTATCTTGCGACTCCGTCCACTCATCTCTCCTCTCTTTCTCACAACAAATCAGCTTGCTACTGTCTGCACAACTTCACAAGCTCAAAATGAAAAAGCCATCAATGATCTAAGCAGTAGAATAATTGATGCGATTATCCGAAAATCCTCAAGAAAAGTAGCAGGTAATCACTGTTCAGATGAATAGGGAGACTAGAGAGAGTAAATGACTAGTTTTTGAGTTATATATGCACTGGATATTCATGGTTTAAGAGATTATTCGTTGCACTTCCTTGCTTGTTTACTTACATATTTAAAGAGAAAAATCATTAACAATGCAGCAATTGGTACTCAGTGCTTCATGACAAAAGTAAATATCAGGGTTTGAGTTTCAGCATCAGTTTTAAGTCTTAGAATGTTCCTCTGTTTAGACTTTGGAAGAGCTACTTATATGACAGCCAGTTTCTGAATGGACTCAAGTGAATGATTATTCACATGGAGCCGTGTGCATCTAGTAATCTGGAAAGAAAGCTTGCTATGCAGAAATTAGAAGGTTGCTGACAAAAAGTGTCTGTATGAACTGCAAGCTGTATTAGAGGATGTCTGTTCATCACTTCATCTCGTGAGCAGTTTCACAGCATTAGGTACTTAACAAGCGATTGTTCCTTCATTCAGATGAATGACATGCTTATTAGAAGAGTGGTAAAATAATTAGAAATTATTTATGCATCAGCAATTCAACGTTAAAGTTGTTATCTCTATCAGTCAGTAGATTGTTCTTTTTGTTTATTATTATTATTTTAAAAATCAGCAAGTTGATGCTTTATACCATTGCGAATGAAGTCATAGGTATTCTTCAGTTGTGACAGGAAACATCTCCCATGGCGGAAGTCCCGATTCACAACTGTTATTCCAAATATAAGCATTGAGAACGATCCTATCAATTGGAGGCCATTACTATCAGTTTTTATGAAATGGGTACTCAAAACCGCAATGTGGATGGTCTTCATCACTTGGATTGCTGTGATTTTTCTCCACCCACTACAGTCATTGGAGGATGTTTTTGCGAAATGGTTTCGTGTAACCGAACGGACCTTTTTCGGGTTCCTGGGTAGGCATTAGTACTTTTCCTGTGTCCTTGCTGTTGTCTCCTATGACTTCATTTGACGCCACAACTTAATTTGAAGTTCAACCATGAAGCTACTATTTTTTTGCGAATTTCAGGAGCCGTGTTCCTCACTTTCAGTGGCCCAATTCTTATCATCGCATTTCTAGCAACTATATATGTGGCTGCCTTTCCGAGAAAATATCATCAGTTTGTCCATTTTTTATCCTCATACTGCAGCAAACAGGCCATACATTTTCCTTCCAGAATTTTATCAAATTCCATCTGCCTATGCCACTTGAACAGAATGAACAGAACAACTAAGTTTGATTCCCTTGAGCTGTTGTTAAAATTCTTGACCATTGAATGTGTGCTTGCTCCCATTCAGGAAGAAGAAACCAAAATTCCTAAGGTTCCGCTTATGGACGCTTCCCGTCCTCATCAATGGACCAATAGGGATTGTCACGGCTGCAGAGTTGATTGGAATATTCATGTTTGCAGCATACATTATCTGGGGAATTTCTGTTTATACAGTGCAAAACCATCAATCAATTTCTAAAATGGCACTCTCCTCTAAAGAGAAAAGGTACCCACAATCTGGATCTTACAAGCTAAGCATCTTATTTCTTAGAAAGCCAACTTTTTTAATTCAGAGAACTTCAAGTCTAATGGAAACTTTTGCTGGCCGAATGCCTCTTGTCATTTTGGCTTCGGTTTAGAGAAATTGACTCCAATTCGTGCGGATACATCAAAACTGTTAGAAACACCACAGCTTGCTGACTGCTTGAACGAACAGGTAATTCGGACTATCAGGGGAATAATTCTCTTCCTTTGGTTATGCAGTTACGAAATGATAGAGTACACGGGTTTGCTCTTAGGTTCAATTGGATTATCATTCTTGGGATTTTTATTTGTGCCGATCACGAGGGGATCTATTCTTCGCCGCCTCATAGATATCCCGGTCGAGCATTCAACCAGATACCACATATGGCTGGGACACGTGTCAATGGTGCCTTTTACCTTGCATGGCCTCTGCTACATCGTTATATGGGCATTGGAGGGTCACCTCCTACACAAAGTAAGTTATGATTCTTTCTTATTTCTGTAGTTCTGAAACATTTGTTAACCCCAAAAGTGTCATGGGTGCTACTGGCAAAAGTGACTGCACCGAAATCCAATTACACTGTTGAAAGTTAGTTGTGTTGGTTGAGTTTTCTATTCCAGTCCAATTATAGTTCAAGGTGCATGCATTTCAGACCATTATTCATGTTTCGTTAATTTAATTTGATTTGTGTACATAGATTGTCCAATGGAGAAGCGACGATCATATTTCCAATTTCCCAGGGGTAATCAGCCTAATGAGTGGCTTGTTAATGTGGGTGACATCATTACCTCCAGTAAGGCAGAGAAATTTCGAGCTCTTCTATTACACTCATCAATTGTATGCACTTTTCATCATCTTCCTAGCATTGCATGTCGGAGACTCCGCTTTCAGTGTAGCTGCAGGAGGCATATTCCTTTTCCTACTTGATCGCTTTCTGAGGTTTTGCCAATCACGAAAAAGAGTCCATATTGCTTCGGCAACGGTCCTTCCATGTGAAACATTGGAATTGGTTCTCTCAACGCCAAAAAGTACAGTTTTCCTACATTTCTTTACCAAAATTCTTTAAAATGTTTATGCTGAAAAGAGTAGCATTTTCTCCCGAGCAAATTATTGTGCAATCTCTGTTCTAACTACCATCTTGATACCTCAGATCTGCGATATAATGCTCTGAGTTTCATTTTCCTCCAAGTGAGGGAGTTATCTTGGCTGCAATGGCATCCCTTCAGTGTTTTTAGGACAGTCCTTTGGATGGTAGAAATCACCTTTCAGTTCTCATAGAGGTTCTCGGAGAATGGACTTGCAAGCTCGAAGATAAAAGTCGCTAATACTCCTGAGCGGCCTCAAAATGACTTACTGAATCTATCTAGCAATATGATAACTGCTTACGCTGAGGGGCCATATGGACACGACTCAGAATACTACTTGAGGTGTGCTCTCTTGTTTTCGGGTTAAATTGCTGTAGAAGGTAGATAGTTGCAGCATACTTCTTACTGTATGTTGTGATGGATCAAAAGCTTCCTTAAATCATTAATAACAAGTACAAGTAACAATTTGAGATGTAATATTGTGCCCTAGAACTCCCTTAATATCCCTTAATACTAATTCTCCTTGGGGATAGCAATGGGAAAGGGAAGGACTGGCTTTCACCTGCCCCACCCACCCGACAATTTGATTTTCTTTGCGTGCCCCACCATAGGTCACTGATATTTGCAATCCATTGCAAAGTGAGGCAAATTATGAAAAAACTCATCTTGACCCACCACGCCTCTTAAACTGTTATGGTCGGGAGGGGTAGCATGGGGTGTGTGATTATCATTATATCCCCGTGATTGTTGAGTTACTTTTCTCTCTCTTTTTGTCTTTTTCTTGAAATGTAAAAGAAAAATTCTGATTTTCTAACCCTTTTTACATGACTATATCTGATTTTACAAAAATATCCTTCTTTTATAACTAAAGTATAAAAATAAATCATAGGCACTTTTGGTATATGAATATATATGAAAAATGCAGGTTGTTGAATGACATTTTCTCACTGACCCGCCTCTCCCCACCCCAAGTCACAAAATTCCTGCTCCATCATGTGTGTGGGTTGATGATTTCCTGCCCTAACTCACCCCAAGTAGGTGTGGGGTGGCATTCCGGTTTAACCCTCTCCATTGCCATCCCTATTTCTCCTAAAGCGAAGAAGGTATGTGTGGAGACCTACTTTTGTTTTGAGACGCTAGAAATGGAATCATCAACAAAAATAGATCTAACAATTTAAATAGGGAACCTTCACATACCAACAAAAGAAGAAAAAATCCTTAGATGTATGCATTAGAGTTTTGCTTTTAGAGAGAATAACTATGCAAATCTATTTATTAGGAGAGTGACCAAAAGAAACCTTTGTTTTAAAGACCAAATATTACAATCCTCCTCACATTTTCTTGTACTTTCTTAGGAACTCTTTAAATAAAATTTCACAAAATTAATACAAAGAGAAACATAAGAAAGCATAATAATCTCCACATTAGAGCTATCAATCAGTCGGGTTCCACTAAATCTATACTCTATTCCGATTCCCACGAGCTCATGTTTGGTTCAGATTCTATTTCCAATGCTATCTCAATACTCAAAAGTTATAGGTTTGGTTTTCATTTCGGATATTTTTGAATCTAAGTAGCAAAATATAGAATATAAATTTTTATCATATCATGCTAGAACAATAAGAATTTTAATTACTAAATATCTCGAGGCATACATTAGCCATACTTACTAGAAGTGGGAGATGAACTAGGAGACAGGGATAAAGACAGTATAGTAAAATATATCATAAATGTTTCAAGTAATTTGAGGACCTTAACGAGTATCATATCACAAGTAAAAAAGAAATAAGACAAGAAGTAAAAAAATAAAATGTCGTGCAGAAAAATAAAAAGGATATTATAAAAATAAGATAAAATGACTATTTTACCTTTTATGTGTACCCAACTTCAAATAACTTTGAGCAAATGCCAGTGGCACAAGGAGGAGGCTCATGGAATGCATGTGTCCAACAATTAAAAGAGAAAAACTAACAATAATTTAATATATAATGGAAGGGTATTTGGTTTCAATACATATTAATATTTGGATTTGGATTATCCATAGTTGTTGGTGCGTTAAATCATACCATATCTGAATTAATTTGGATATCTAAAATGGGATCCAAAAGTTATCCATCGGGTGAAATTAAATACTCATATATATGTAATTTTAGATTCAGTTAGATCGGATTTTAGAATAATTCAACCCATTTAAGAGCCCTGCTCCATAGGAATTTTCATCTCACCCCGCTCAGGGATACCAAATATACTTGAAGTCTTTTCTAAAACAACATCTACTGAAAAATTGAGTTTTTACTTCACCATGAAAATAACAATAAAATTTCCGTTCCATGTTTTTTATTGTAGAACTTTTAAGCTTTCATGCAGATACCACTATCTTAAATAATCTTTTTCAGTAATTAATCGTCAATGGATTATTTGGTCGAAACTGATCTTCCAATATTTCAATGTTCCTAGGTATGAAAATCTTATTTTGGTAGCTGGAGGCATTGGGATTTCACCATTTTTGGCTGTCTTGAGGGACATTCTCTACCGGCTTAGGGACAAATATGCTGGCGCACCGAAAAATGTTTTGGTTATATGGGCAGTGAAAAGATCCAAGGAGCTTTCTCTTCTTTCTTTATTTGATGCAAAAACCATCTGCCCAGCTTTTCAAGATGAAATGAATTTAGTAATCCAGATTTATGTCACTCAAGAATCAGAACCCGTCTTGGTAAGCATCGACGCTCCATCATTTGATACATCCGTTGTTGAATCCTACCTATCATTTATTAAAATCATAAAACTGATTGTATCTACCTTCTTGACTGCAGGAAGATGGTAACCTTTATAAAAGTGTGGGATGTCCCTCTTTGTCTATGGCCGGCGGAAGTAGCATGTCCTGTTTGGTTGGTTCAGGAAATAAAATGTGTTCTGGAGTTTACTTTATCTCGTCTACAATTGGATTTATAATTTGCTTGGGTTTGATGGAAGCATTATTTATAAACCCTTCTCATATATCGTGTTTGTGGTTTAAAGGACTTCTATTCACCATATGCATGGTTGCAAGTATTCTCCTGTTTGGAGGTTCTGTGGTTATCTTCTGGCACTACTGGGAGAGGAGTCTCATGGCATGAGAAACTTACGAACAAAGATGAGGAGAGTGAGTCTACAGAGTATGACGTACCAAAGGAACAAACTGGTGCTATTCAGACAAGTCTTGTTAGCTCATGCAATACACAGTATGGGTGCAGGCCAAACTTTCAAGGTAACAATTAGAATGCTTTTGTTCAAAGACGCCCCGGATCTTCATGAAATTTACTTTTCCATTAATTCCTGTGCTTTCTCTTTGAGGTATCAATCACATCTTTCATTAATTAGCAATGAAAAAGGATCTTAGCAGTACAGATAAAAATTAGCAACTCTCAGCAGAAACTGTTTGATCTCCTAAAACGTGGTAATATTTAACAACCATTTGAATATATCTTAAAGATTTCTCTTTGTTGGCCCTTCAATACGGATGGGGTTCCGAACAATTCTGGCCCTTCTGCAAATCCTATGAAATTTTCTTAATTTTCTATGACCAAGAAAAGGATTACCTTTGGCACAGTGAAGAGACAGTTATTTACTGTTAAATCCTTCAAGCAAATGAAAAAAGGAAAATATTCAATATGCATAAGATTAGAATGAAGTATATGGTAATGGGATAAAGTAAGAAGATTCACGCTCCAAAAAAGAAAGCTAATAATTATTTTTCCTTTGCTTTTAGCTCGTGGTTTGGATGACTTCATTAGTGTTTGAGATATATCTAATAAATCTATTTCTTTTGAATTAGATACACATAAGTTGGTTCATAATTACTACTTCACATCTGTGCTGCGTGTCCCCAGATATTGATGCAAGGGTTCTATCATCTATGAACGTTTCACTAATGTAGAAGGTTGTAGTAAAGAGAAACTCCGCCCTTACAATTTTTATCAGTTTTTCTTATTTACTCCATAAAGTACCTCCCCAAGGATGACATACCATGTCAAACGTATAAGCCTTTGCATCTTCTTTGGGCTTCAGCATATTCTGCTTTCAGTTATTTATTGTCTTACTAATCACTAGATCCCATATGTGGTTCTTCAGCTATTTTCAACTCTGTCTCGGAACGTTGGGGAAAAGATGATGTCGGCGTCATTGTGTGTGGCCCTCAGAGCCTTCAATCTAGTGTTGCTGCAGTGTGCAAGTTAAGAACAATGTGGGGCGCATGGAACAAAACAGTCTTCCATTTCAACTGCCATAGCTTTGATCTGTGGCCCTTGTGTATAATATATATTCAAAGCTTCTAATCCATGCTGAACACAGCCTGATGAATACACCTTGGCCAGTTAGGAGATTCGTGTGGCAGGCACCCATACAAGATAGTAGCTGAGCATTATGTAGTTCAGCCATTTGGGTATAGGATTACATTTTTGCTTTTTCTGCTTGTGCTTCATATGGCTTCTTTGATTATTCTTGTGGGACCAGCCATGTTATTCTCATCATTCATTGGGGTTAACAAAGTAATGAGCAAGTCACAATACTAAATTGATAAGATTGGACACATTAAGCACAAAAATTGCTTCAGGTTATGGCTGATCTTTAAAATTGATATGGGTATTGGTGCGTTTATGTTTTATATAGAAGGAAAAAAGAACCAAGATGCAACTACAAAGCTGGAATTCTGATGAGGATGAAACCCATAAGCGTTACTTCAATGGAAAACTTTGTGCGGTGATGTGCTGGGTTCTTCTCCAGCTCCTTTGGTTTATATTCTAGTACTGCCAGGTTAAAAATCAGCTTTCCACTCCGTATTTCCTTTTCCTTTTATCTAATGCTTGTCTTGTAGTGGACAAGTACATGCAATTCACTCCTCCTCCCTTGTCATTGACAGCATTTAATTTCATTCATATAGTTGAAAATTTACAATAGTATTCAATGGTCCAACAGTTCATCGAAGTCAACCTCTAGTGTTATTTAGGATCACTCATTAGTTGACATACCTTTAGTGTAACAAGTTAAGCATGCATTCAATGTTAGAAATCTTGCACAAAATTGTATGCAATGAACCTTAGATAAGATGCATGCTTTTATATACAAGTTTCTGGAAGATAGTTGAAGCCTCCCAAAATGTGAAAGGAATATGGCAGCTCTATTTTGAGAATTCAACCAAGCCAGACTCACACTGATCTCAACTGATTTTGCACAATCAGAATTGATTTGGACTTTTATCTCCAAATAAGTGCCTTAAAAGAATTCTTTAAATTAATAGGTCAAATATGTGAAAATAGATTACTCTTCCTTTAGGAATCTACATAAAAAAATCAAGGCAATATTTAGAGGTCTTAAAAGTTGACAAGAAAAGAGATGCTCACGAGACAGTTAAGAATATTCAGAGGTCTTGCAAATCGACAAGAAAAGAAATTTCAGCAAAACAAATCTTGGAGTTAGAAAATGAGAAGAAAGAATGGAACTGAGTATGTAGAAGTGACCTAGGGGCACCATTTATGTAGGGTAGTCCTGCTTGGCCATTACGAAGGCTTACTTGGTCCTAAATTCTTTCTAGGTTTGTGATGACCCGGGTTTTCACATGCATTTTAAATGCAAAACTAATTCCTAATGCGGGATTGATCCCTATTTGAAAACAATTTTATAAAAACAATGCAATGCAGTGGAAAAAAAAATCTTTTATTTTAAATTCATTTTGAAAACCTCGATTGTCATTTTGCTTTCAAGATGAATAAGGAAATTTTAAAAATTAAAACAATTATAAATGTCTTCCCAAGTCTATCTAGTCACAGCTCGTAGTCCAACTGTAGTAATTACAGATACATGTCCAAAGGGTAGATCATATACTTACATTTATACTTGTCTTCTCTTCATTCATTTCATTGTAGCACAAACATTTTCTAATGCTTCTTCTAATCTTGTGTGGAGCTAATCTATAAAAATAATATATTTGGGTGAGTATTCCTCATACTCAGTAGGTGATTTGATACCACTATTTTGAAAACACGACATGCAACGTACAAGGTTTCAAAAGAGGCTTTCCATGTGAAACATCATGCAATTTCTCTTTGTGTATACATTTTTACGCATAAATCATAAGCTTGTTTGCACATTTTCAATTAGGAAAGCTTTTATCGAAATCCAGAAATCAACGATATAACTATGGACTGCTTTACTGAAATCCAGTATGCAATATAAATATGACTAAAATCATAAAGTAGTAATTGATCAGTCCATGTAAGAAGATCTCGGCAAACACAGCAAACCAACAAATCAAATATAATAATCATGAAAATATTAAAATAGTAATCATTCAAAGTAGATGATAGCATCCCTATAGATATCATGCACATGGTCTTTTGGTTTTGTTCCCACCGCAGGCTGCCTCATTCAGCGATCTGCCCACTTGGAACTCAAGCCGATGGGTCAGTCAACACATCAAACTGACTAGTCACGAGCACTCGTCTATGACCATCTCAATGCTATATGCATATCGATAAAATTGAAATCATAGGGCCAACTATGCTCACGATTAGATCACATTTAGAATCGTGTGTCTCCGGTATCTAGAGCCCATCCACCATAGCCCTCCCCGGCGATTATGGATATGTCCTCAAAAGGGTGCCGTGAACACCTCCAGTGGTCGTCCCTGTTTACCACAGCAGTCAAGGAAGGGACAATGCCATTTTGGCAGCGATACCATCCACTTTTTGTAGTAGAGGCCGAGAGGCCAACCCCATACATAAACAACCTCTCAGCATAGTGCCCACCAGGCTCAATAGCCCAAAAAGCATATATAGATAATCCAAATCTCAATCATCGTAAATCAGGCAATTTATGCAATTATTTTCAAAACATGCGAGCAATGCATAAAATATGTTCATGCCAGTAATAAAATTTAAGGCCATAAATCTTGAAGACAATTCCGCATGGTTGTATAAGAGCATACTAAATACAGTAATAAAGTCAAGTACATCACTTAGGGTTTGGAATGCATTTGAAAACTTAATAGTATCAGACAACCTACCTTGATGTCTTTTGAATCGCGTTCTTCATTACTCGACCTGAGTCAACTTTGTGAAACCCTGGATATTAATTGATAATAAGGATTCAAGTATCATTTTCCATTATTTATAGTTTACTAATTAGATTTATAGATTAACAGCTAGATCTGCCTTTTAGGATCATGATCTAGTTCATACTATACTTCATGTCATGATCGATCTATCTTCATAGATTTGTCATCCCCATTGGATTATCGTCAAAATCTTCTAATAACTATGTTATAATCAAATTCTTTGTCATTCTTCTCAAATTTAGTCTTTTACATCTCCTATCATATTCATGTTGTATTCCTCTCGATAAGATATCAATTATGGTACTCATCGTCTGATCTTCTCTATTATACTCAGGCTGTCATTATAAGATAGTCATGTGCTTGTCATAAAGTTCCAATTAAGTCATCTAGACTTGAGTTAACTTCTTTAGGATTCTCACTTTGATTGATCTAATACAAGCCAAACTTATCTCCTAAAGATTCTAATAGCATCATCTTGTATTTCCAGTCTTTATTCTCATCATAATCTTATTCTCATCGAATAGTTTCCTTGCTTACTCCACTACTCAACACTTCTTCATCCCCAAGTCGTTTAAACTAGATTTTGATAGGGTTTGCACCATTCAATGCCTAAGTATTTGTTAAATCAAACTCCCTTCCACCTATTTATTTATTTATGGTGTATTTCTTTGTGATTTTTATAGTATTCCTTATTCTAATCATCTCTTTGACTCATATTTATACTACCTTTCCTTAATTGTTCCAGTTGTATGTGACTTTTGGACATGCAGGACTGGCTGTGAAAGGATAAAATTGGGCTCTGATACCAACTGTTACGACCTAGGTTTTCACATGCATTTTTAAATGCAAAACTAATTCCTAATGTGGGATCGATCCCTATTTGAAAATAATTTTATAAAACAATGCAATGAAATAGAAAAAAAAAATCTTTTATTTTAAATTCATTTTGAAAACCCTGAGTGTCATTTTGCTTTCAAGATGAACAGGGAAATTTTAAAAATTAAAACAATCATAAATGTCTTCCCGAGTCTATCCAATCACAACTCGCAATCCAACTGTAGTAATTACATATACATGTCCAAAGGGTAGATCATATGCTTACATTTACACTTGCCTTTTCTTCATTCACTTGATTGTAGCACTAACATTTTTTGACGCTTCTTATAATCCTGTGTGGAGCTAATCTGTAAAAATAATATATTCGGGTGAGTATTCCTCATACTCATTAGGTGATCTGATACCACTATTTTGAAAACACGGCATGCAGCATACAAGGTTTCAAAAGAGGCTTTCCATGTGAAACATCATGCAATTTCTCTTTGTGAATACATTTTTATGCATAAATCAGAAGCTTGTTTGCACATTTTCAATTAGGAAAGCTTTTATTGAAATCTAGAAATCAATGATATAACTATGGACTGCTTTATTGAAATTCAGTATGCAATATAAATATGATTAAAATCATAAAGTAGTAATTGATCAGTCCATGTAAGAAGATCTTAGCAAACACATCAAACCAACAAGTCAAATATAATAATCATGAAACTATTAAAATAGTAATCATTCAAAGTAGATGATAGCATCCCTATAGATATCATGCACATGGTCTTTTGGTTTTGTTCCCACCACAGGCTGCCTCATTTGGCGATCTGCCCACTTGGAACTCAAGCTGATGGGTCGGTAAACACATCAAACCTACTAGTCATAAGTACTCGTCTACGACTATCTCAATGCTATATGCATATCGATAAAACTGAAATCGTAGGGCCAACTATGCTCACGATCATAACACATCTAGAATCATGTGTCTCCGGTATCTAGAGACCACCCACCATAGCCCTCCACTGCGATTATGGATATACCCTCGAAAGGGTGCCGTGAACACCTCCAGTGGTCGTCCCTGTTTACCACAGCAGTCGAGGAAGGGACAATGCCATTTTGGTAGCGATACCATCCACTTTTTGTAGTAGAGGCCGGGAGGCCAACCCCATACATAAACAACCTCTCAGCATAGTGCCCACCAGGCTCAATAGCTCAAAAAGCATATATAGATAATCCAAATCTCAATCATTATAAATCAGGCAATTTATGCAATTATTTTCAAAACATCGAGCAATGCATAAAATATGTTCATGCCAATAATAAAATTTAAGGCCATAAATCTTGAAGACAATTCCACATGGTTGTATAAGAGCATACTAAATACGATAATAAAGTCAAGTAAATCACTTAGGGTTTGCAATGCATTTGAAAACTTAATAGTATCAGACTACCTACCTTGATGTCTCTTGAATCGCGTTCTTCATTACTCGACCCTGGGTCAACTTTGTGAAACCGTGGATATTAATTGATAACAAGGATTCAAGTATCATTTTCCATCGTTTATAGTTTACTAATTAGATTTATAGATTAACGGCTAGATCTGCCTTTTAGGATCATGATCTAGTTCATACTATACTTCATGTCATGATCTATCTATCTTCATAGATCTGTCATCCCCATTGGATTATCGTCAAAATCTTCTAATAACTATGTTATAATCAAATTCTTTGTCATTCTTCTCAAATTTAGTCTTTTACATCTCCTATCATATTCATGTTGTATTCCTCTCGATAAGATATCAATTATGGTACTCATCGTCTGATCTTCTCTATTGTACTCAGGCTGTCATTATAAGATAGTCATGTGCTTGTCATAAAGTTCCAATTAAGTCATCCATACTTGAGTTAACTTCTTCAAGATTCTCACTTTGATTGATTTAATACAAGCCACACTTATCTCCTAAAGATTCTAATAGCATCATCTTGTATTTCTAGTCTTTATTCTCATCATAATCTTATTCTCATCGAATAGTTTCCGTGCTTACTCCACTACTCAACACTTCTTCATCCCCAAGTCATTTAAACTAGATTTTGATAGGGTTTGCACCATCCGGTGCCTAAGTATTTGGTAAATCAAACTCCCTTCCACCTATTTATTTCTTGTGTATTTCTTTGTGATTTTGATATTATTCCTTATTCTAATCATCTCTATGACTCATATTTATACTACCTTTCCTTAATTGTTCTAGTTGTATGTGACTTTTGGACATGCAGGACTGGCTGTGAAAGGATAAAACTGGGCTCTAATACCAACTGTGACGACCCAGGCTTTCACATGCATTTTTAAATGCAAAACTAATTCCTAATGAGGAATCGATCCCTATTTGAAAATAATTTTATAAAACAATGCAATGAAACAGAAAAAAAAATCTTTTATTTTAAATTCATTTTGAAAACCCCGAGTGTCATTTTGCTTTCAAGATGAACAGGGAAATTTTAAAAATTAAAACAATCATATATGTCTTCCCGAGTCTATCCAATCACAACTCGCAATCCAACTGTAGTAATTATAGATACATGTCTAAAGGATAAATCATATGCTTACATTTACACTTGCCTTCTCTTCATTCACTTGATTGTAGCACTAACATTTTCTAACGCTTCTTCTAATCCTGTGTGGAGCTAATCTGTAAAAATAATATATTTGGGTGAGTATTTCTCATACTCATTAGGTGATCTAATACCACTATTTTGAAAACTCGGCATGCAACATACAAGGTTTCAAAAGATGCTTTCCATGTGAAACATCATGCAATTTCTCTTTGTGTATACATTTTTATGCATAAATCATAAGCTTGTTTGCACATTTTCAATCAGGAAAGCTTTTATCAAAATCCAGAAATCAACGATATAACTATGGACTGCTTTATTGAAATCTAGCATGTAATATAAATATGATTAAAATCATAAAGTAGTAATCGATCAGTCCATATAAGAATATCTCGACAAACACATCAAACCAACGAGTCAAATATAATAATCATGAAACTATTAAAATAGTAATCATTCAAAGTAGATGATAGCATCCCTATAGATATCATGCACATGGTCTTTCGGTTTTGTTCCCATAGCAGGCCGCCTCATTTGGCAATCTGGCCACTTGGAACTCAAGCCAATGGGTTGATAAACACATCGTACTGATTGGTCACAAGTACTCGTCTACGACCATCTCAATGCTATATGCATATCGATAAAACTGAAATCGTAGGGCCAACTATGCTCACGATCATAACACATCTAGAATCGTGTGTCTCTGGTATCTAGAGACCACCCACCATAGCCCTCCACAACGACTATGGATAAGCCCTCAAAAGAGTGTCGGGAACACCTCCAGTGGTCATCCCTATTTACCACAGCAGTCGAGGAAGGGACAATGCCATTTTGGTAGCGATACCATCCACTTTTTTGTGGTAGAGGCCGGGAGGCCAACCCTGTACATAAACAACCTCTTAACATAGTGCCCACCAGGCTCAATAGCCCAAAAAGCATATATTGATAATCCAAATCTGAAGCATCATAAATCAGGCAATTTATGTAATTATTTTCAAAACATGCAAGCAATGCATAAAATCTGTTCATGCCAGTAATAGCATTCAAGGCCATAAATCATGAAGACAATTCCGCATGCTTGTGTAAGAGCATAACAAATACAGTAATAAAGTCAAGTAAATCACTTAGGGTTTGGAATGCTTTTGAAAACTTAGTAGAATTAGACTACTTATCTCGATGTCTCTTGAATCGCGTTCTTCATTACTCGACCCTGAGTCACCTTTACCTCCCACCAATGCCAACCACTTTGAGTTAAAATCAGGAGTCATTCAATTACTCCACACCTTTTATGCTAAAGGTTGAAAGTGAGGCTTGGGAGTTCTTTTAGACATTAGCCAATAATTCTTAACAATGGGATTATTCAAATATGAGAGAAAGAACCAACTAGCCCACTAAGAAGGGGGGTCTCTATGAGATAGGAGTGCATACTGGTCTATCCCATAAACTTGAATTTGTAGTTGAAAAAATAGGTGGAAGAATGGACAAACTTGAAACCATGTTTGAAACTTTCATAGTTGTTTCTTTATCCCATAAACCTTCACAAGATGTTTGTGCTACATGTTCTAGCTCAGCCCATATCACCTCATCTTGTCGATCAAATAGAGTGCTAAATGACTATCTTGTTGACTAAGCAAATGCATTGAATGCATATCACCAACCTAACAACAATCCATATTCTAAGACCTACAACCCTGGATGGGCTAGGCATCCCAGATTCTCTTAGTCAAAGAATAACCACTAAGGGGGATCATTTGTAAATCCCCCTGACCAAAACTTTCCTCTTAGAACTACACTTCCCCAGTAGCCACCTGGCTTTCAACAACTTCAACAACGTAAGAAGCCATCTTTAGATGAAAACATCCATAACATGCTTGAAAAACATGTAAAAGATAATGATGACACTAAAAAGGCCTTACACCAGTTGCGAAATGAGATTAGACATTCAGCCAATGTCATCTCTCAAAGCCATAGCCAAGTTGGATATGTATGTAAGCCAATTGTCAATTGAACTAAATAATAGAGGAAAGGGTTAGTTCCCTACTCAACCCATCCCTAATCCTAAGAGCCAATTTAAGCATGCCAAGTCTATAACCACCCTTAGGAGAGGTTATCAGATCGATAATAAAATAGGGCATGCTAAGGAAACTGCAGAGGAGAAAGCGGCAACCAAAACATATGAGAAAGAGATTAGACATACATCTCCTACTCCTTCTGAGCCTAGAGTGGAGGCACCCTATGTACCTAAAGCCCCATTCCCTCAATTACTCAATAAGGCTAAGAAAGGAACAAATTTTAATGAGATAATGAAAGTGTTTAAACATGTACAAATCAATGCTCCATTACCCAATGCTATAAAGGATATTCCTTCTTGTGCCAAATTTCTTAAAGAGCTCTGCACTACAAAGCAGAAGACTAATGTGTAAAAGAAAGCCTACCTCACCGAGCAGTTGAGCTCTTTAATTCAACACAAGACCCCACCAAAATTTAAAGATCTAGGCTATCCTACAATTTCTTGCATTATAGGAGATCATGTCATAAATAGGGCAATACTTGACTTAGGGGCTAGTGTTAATCTGTTGCCATATTCTATCTATGAGCAACTAGGGCTTGGTGAGGTTAAGCCAACTAACACCACATTGTAGTTAGCCAATAGATCAATTAAGATTCCTCGTGGTATGGTTGAGGATGTATTAATACAGGTGGACCAGTTTTATTTCCCCATTGATTTCATTATCTTAGATATCCAGCTTATAGTAGACCCTAGTAGTAAGATCCCAGTGATTCTTGCGCATCCATTCTTAGCGACAGCTAATGCAATCATAAATTGTGGAAATGGTGTATTACAATTATCCTTTGGCAATATGAAAGTTGAGCTCAATGTCTTCAATGCCAACCATCAACAATTAGATCTTGATGACTCTTACAACATGATTGAAGATTTAATTCTAGAAATTCTACCACCATTATCTACCTTAGATCCACTAAAGGCCTATCTTACACATTGTAAATTCAATTGTTAATGTCTAGCTGAAGACATTAAACTTAGCTCTTGAGGCAACCTAGGATTTTACAGACTACATCACTCTATTTTCATAGAGGATCCTATGTTTTCCAACATTAGGGACAATGTTTCATTTAGGTTGGGGGTGCAGATGCACATAGAGATTTTGAATTTTTTTGAAAAAAGTTTTTAAGGTAGAGTTCCCTTTTTGTGATGAGAACTAGATGTTCAGAATTTAGTAATTCCACTATTTTCATCTCTTAATGGGAATGCATATGATTAGTTTTGCATATTATTCATGTGGTGAAGCATTTTATGAAAGTTACTTCTCAAGGATCATTTACACACATCACATAGTCAAGACTAATAGAGAGGTATGACTTAGAGACCTATAAGAAAATCAGTGGAGACATATAACCTAGTGAATTTAGGGACTATCTTCTTTCAAAGAATTATAAGTAATTCCATAATTTCTTTAGTATATATAAATTAGTGGGATCCTGTTATCCTTGTTTTGGTTAAACATCAAGAATAAATAGGAGTAATAGCTTTATTTCTAAAAAATTTATTAAATCTGATAGGCTTTAGGAAACCTAGGAAATGATATAGATCATCCTTGCTCAACCTAGTGATATAAAGCCTACCCAGTATATCATACCACTAGTTAGCCCTTTTGTGCTTATTATTAAGCCTTTTCATTCTTAACCCCATTTACCTTAACCCAGAACAAGCTAGTAAAATAAATATCCATTACCCATTGTTAAAATGGGTAGAGTTAGTAGAAAAAGTTCAAAAAGAGGACAAAAAGTCAAAGGAGTGTGAAAGTTAGTCATCTTTCTTCCAAAGAAGCCAAAAAGAATTGAAAGAGAAAGACAAAAATATGAAAAAGACATTCACTTCAAGTACAACTAAAGGAAAAGTTATCCCAACAGATATTCATTGAAGACTCTACTCAATTTTGAACCTTTAAAATCCTTATACCCTTGTTTTTTGAACATATCCTAAGCCTATATTTCATCCTATTTAAAGACCTATGGATCTTAGGTAGAACATAGCCTTAAAGAGGAGATAAGAAGAAAGAATTAAGATAAACTTCCTCTAATATTCATGGTGATAACATCCACTCTTAGGGATCACTTTCCTTTGTCTCATGAGCATTTAAAAGATTGATGTGAACCATTAGCTTATTGGATTCGGTCACATAATGAGATAAATATGTTTAAACCCTTATTTGAGAGTATACCTATGAGAATTTGAGGTCAAGACATATTTCTAATGGAATTTAAGCATATCCAGTCAGAAGTCAACATTTATGTGGCTATACACACACATGCACTTTGAGAAATAACTCAAATAAAATGTCTTCAATATGTGTATGATGTGTAAAATGGTTAATCCTCTCCATTAAGTTGTGAAAAACTAATAGAATGCTAATGATTGAGGATTCTCTGAGATAAAATAGGGGACTCAACCTTATTGAATTTTGTGGGTATATTCACTATAAAACCCCACAAGGTATAACTCGTTCATTAAGGGTAACCTAGGGGTTTAAGGGCTTATTGCATATGCTAAATGCAATCGTGAGTACCTATGAAAGTGGCACCTTGTATCAGTTTTTGAAAAATAATTTTTCACATGTTTTGCTTGTGACTAGCAAAATTCTGGTTGGGTGTGTGTTAAGTATTTAATTTTGGCCAAAATACCCCTAGTTTAGCATTTAATTAGATCATCTAACTAAATAATTTGATATTTTTTAGATAAAATATGAAGCTTAAATTGATCATCCAACCTTTAGTTTATCAAATTTAATAGTTAGATGATCATTTGAGCTAAGCAGATGCTTAATGTATGGTTTAGATGACTCTAATATAGTCTTACATTTTGTAGATCAAACAAATCATGGTTTGGATGGCTAATTCTATGGTGTAGATTAGTTGGATTTGATATGAGATGGCTCGAATTGTGCTGATTAGTGTTAAATAAAAAATCAATGGTGCAGATTATCCAAAAGAGCATTGAATGAACTAGATCAATCACAAAGCAATATGGGATGGTTTCCTAAAAGAAAAGGAGTTCTAATTAGAGGAAAGGACAACATGGATAAGATTTCTTAAATAAGAGATCAACTTGGAAATGAAGAGTGCATAATTCAAGGGGGCAGAAGTTTCCTAGTAGGAAACTATCTCTTCACTATAAGGAAAGTGTAAGGAAAGCTAAGAAAAATAGAATTAGAAAGACATCAAGGCTTTAAAAGGAGGAGGGCACTACTGGACGGGTGAAAATTTTCTTTTACTGTTTTCATCTTTCCATGCGATTCCTTTTGTTCGTCGTTTCTTTTATGTCCTGTCTTTTACAATCTTCCACTTCTCTCTTCTTTCCCCTCTACTTCACCTTTCCTCATCCCTTTTCCTCTATTGATCCACTCAAGCTGCTCCTGTTGGTTCTAGAGTCACGTGTAATTTAGTTCCTTTTCCTCATTGTAATCATCTTGGTGCGAATTTAGGCTAGATTGTGCTGCTGATTTTATTTTTTTGACAAAATTTTTGGTGGTTTTTAGCTTTTTCTTCTCTTCTAATATGAAAAGTTGAAATCCGTCGGCTGAACCTTTCTGGGTTACTATTTCTTCTGAGCATGGTTCTCCTATTATCTTCTCTTTCTCTGTTCACTTCCTCTCTCGTACCCTCACTCTTTCTCTCCCTTCTCTATTCTGACTCCACCCACAGCACCATACCACCTCCTTTTTCTAATCACCTCCTCTCTTACCCACTCTGCTCCCTCTCTGTTCAGCAGCTAAGCCCGGCATATCTCCCTTCCTCTCCATTCCAACCAACATAACCTGATTGGTAGGCCATGCTGGTCATCATTCTCTTCTTGTCCCCATCACTGGTCTCCTGCCCCCTGTTCTCCAGCTCGACACGCACCATCCAGCACTACACCGGCCAAGCTCACCTTGTCATCTTCACCAGAGTCTGCCTAGCAGCTCCACAATTCCAATCATAGCAATGTTCCAACCTGAAGCCAGACTGACAGGCCAGCATCATCTTCCCTATTCTGTCGAGTTTTTATGTTGTACGGGAAAAAGAAGGAACTTTCGGTGAAAATTCTAATTTTGCCCATAGCACAATAAATTCAATTACATTTTCATCCTGTTACTATTCTTATTCTTATTCATATTCTGTTCTATTCCTATTTTGATTATATGTGTTTTGCATTATTCAATGATTAATTCAAGAACTGTTTTATCAATCCTTGTTTTAAATAAAGTCTAACCAAATCAACGATTTTGCTTTAATAAATAGGATTTCTTCACATTCTCATATGTTTCTCATTCGATTTTCAATCAACTTCCAAATCTTGTTTTTAGGAATTTTATAGCTTGCATATCACTCTTGATCATCAATCTGAGATTCAAAAATTAGATCTAAGCCGTTAAAGTCCAAATTCCTTATCTAGACTAAATCCTTGAAATTTTGGAAGATTTTCCTAATCCATCCGTTAGATCTTTAATCAGAAGCACCAGAAAGAGATTGATGGAGGTCGATTAAGATTGAAGATATCATATTTGAATAAAATGATGTGGTCAAGCTAAGGAAGTACATTTTTCTTTTTTTTAGTTAATTTCCCATCTTTTTGAGTTGGACCTCTATAATTTTCATTGATTAAATATATCTGAGTTTTGATTGCACTTTTTTTTTTGTCATTTATATTAATTTTTGAACAATTAAATTTTATTTAAACTCCAAATTATTAAGGCGAGTCCTTATGGGATTGACCCGTACTTGCATATGCTACACTACAATAGCTCATGCACTTGTAGTAAAACAACATTAAGCTAAGGAGGCAAGCCAGCCATAAAACCTAGCCAATGAAGCCTTCAAAGTTAGCCATTTAAGCCATCAAGCTCTACTAAATGAAAGGCTAGGATTGGAGAAAATTCAAGAGGATTATCCATGAGATATTTTGAAGATAATCAAGGAAAATCTTATTAGGATAAGATGGGATGTGGACCAATAGGATGAGATCCTTCTATTTTTTATGTTTTTCTCACTTTTCTCCACTTTTTCTTCACTTTCCACCTCACCCCTAAGTAGCATCACGAATTTGACTTTTCATTCAAGAGTCCTACCATTCCAAGGATCCACCTTTCTATACTCTCATCCCACCTACTCGACCTCCAAAGATGGCAGCCGCTTATCTCCTGTTTCGTCATTTAAAAACATAACTTGTCTTGACATCTTAGCTATCCCATTTCCCACTTTTCATTCTCCACCATACATCTATCTTAGGACACCCTAGAAATTATAGGAGAGCAATTATAGAAAACCCACAAAAAATAAAAATAGAAGATATCTCCCTTGGAGAAAAAAGATACTTCTTCTTTGGAGGGAGGGCGTTCTCTTTCTCCCCATCTTCCTCCACCTATTTTATTCCACTTTTGCCTTACAATATCTTCTCCTTTGGGTGTTGTCTTCCTTTCTAAGGTGGGTTGCACTCCTCCAAGCCATTTCACGCTTAGTTTATGGCTGATTCTCCATTAAAAATCAGGTTGGTTCTCTTCTTTAGATGTTTGATTGGGTACTTATACATTGTTGCCTTGTTTGTCCTTGGTTTCATGCTTAGTTGTTTCCTTGATCTCTTAGCTTCTTTGTTGCTAGCCTTGCTTTGAAATCTTGCTTTGTTGCTTGTTTGTACCTTGATTTCATGCTCAACTACCTTTACTTTACATTCTAGTTTTGTTCTTTTGTTTCCCTTATTGTTTCCCTTATTGAATTCCCTTAAACTTCTAAGTTTTCCTTGATTACTTCTCAAAGAAATAAGTTAATTCTTGCCTGGTAGTGATAGCCAAGAGAAGAAGTGACTTGAGTCTTTGATTTCTTTCTCTACATTCCATGCTTTCTTCTTAGAGATAGACATAGTTTTAGGTGTTCCTTTACTTAAGTTCCTTCATTAGTCCAGTCATTTTTTTCTTTTGTTTCCCTCTTGGAAACCACTTACATATTAGAGGAGATCAGTTTGAGGGTTTTATGCATTATGTATACGTTTTATGCATTCAACTTTTTGGATGTAATCGGTACTATTTCAATGAAATCACTTGAAGTTCTTGTTTACACTTATTTCTAGTAGTGAAGAACTATTGAATTGAATCTATAATGCATATAAAATCATGTTTTTATGTGTTGATTTGTGACGACCCGGGTTTTCTCATGCATTTTTAAATGCAAGGTATAATTTCCTAAGGCGGGATGCATCCCTATTTGAAAACCATTTTATAAAAACCATGCAATGCAGTGGAAAACCTTTAGTTTTAAACTCATTTTTGACAACCCCGAGTGTCATTTGCTTTCACAACAACTAAGGTAGTTTTGGAAAAACTTCAGAAATCATAAATGTTTTTCCCTAGGTCTTTCCAGTCACAATGCACAACTCAACTGTAACTAAGTATAAACACATGTCCAAAGGGTTGAGAGTTCACTTACATGTGTATTTGTTTCCTTTTGGATTCACTTGCTCATAGCACTATCATAGATGTCCTCTTTTTGTGAGTGAAGCTGTCCTGAATCATGATATATACGGACGTATCCTGTCCTTGAGTACTTACTGATGTCTGAAAAATGTTAAGGATTGGGTGAGTATATAATATACTCAGTAGGGCTTATCACTACTAGTTTTATAAATGCATGAGATGTTTCAAAATCATATGCTCATTCAAAACATGCGTATGTTTGAATACTCGAGTTCAATATCAGTATAAGAATCCATAATCAACTGAAATTCTCATAACTTAAAAGGTCACATAATTCCAAAAGTGAAAGTATCATATGACATCATGATATGCAATAGATGCCTCATGGAGTCCAACTCATGGACCTCTAGTATGGTATGGTTGACCAACCTCATATCATGCTACATGAAATGCACATCAAACCATAGGGTCCACTATGCCCACGACCTCCTCGCCGTGTGGTCCCCGGGTACCTGAGGACACTTGGTCATAGCCTCCACGGGGCCTATGACACGTCGACCCAGTGCTGTGACACTAGTGGTAGCCCCCTGTACCACATGCAGTCGACGTAGGGACTTGCCTCTTTTTGTGTGTGGTACCCATCCACCTATTAGTGGTAGAGGCAGGGTGGCCAACCCAGACCCCTCGGCATAGCACCCACGGGCTTACTTGCCCAAATCACATAAGATAAGTCAAAACCTTTTGTTAAAACTTGTCCTCTTTTGGGTCCCTCACAACTGCCTGGCCCTCGGCACTCCAGCGTCTTTTGGCAACCCTCAAGGACATGCAATCTTTGCAAGTACGTAAATCATGCAATGCATGCACTTATTTGCAACACATGTATGTGCATAATGTATATGCAGTCATTCCAAAACATGGCTATGTACAAAGCATTTAACATGCATGCTGAATTGATTCATACAAATCACATGCAAATCAAGTCATATATCTAAAACATATGTTCTCAAATAATAATAGTTCTTTTAAAAGAATCTAGTAGTGATAGAGCACCTACCTGACTAGGTCGCGTTAACCCTCTTGTCCTCATACGCTCCTGAACATGGTTTGGGGACTCAAGGTTAGTTTAACCTATCTTTGATGGGTTTAGAGCATTTAGGTCATATTACTTAGGCATTAGGGGTCCATCCCTATGCCTATGGGTGCCCTAAGGTCCTAATTAGGCCTTGATATTCTCAATTTTCCAAAGTTCTAGTGGTCACGCGCCACCATCCTATTCTAAGGGTCATGCCCTCCTTTGATTGGGCCTTGATTAGGGATTTTATGGTTTGGATGTGTCCGCATCGTCGATACGGACACAACTCATTTTGCGGACCTCAATCGGAGCTCTAGATCTCAAGTTATAAGTATTTTAGTGTCACACGTTCATAAGAGTCTTAAAAATTAAAAAATAAAAAGACGGAATGCCAGGGCGCTGCGCGTCTGCGACGTGCGCCCTGGCTTCCTTAAGGAACCAAAACAGAGTGCGACACTAGCGTATTGCGCGCCTACGACGTTTGCCTCAGCGGGAGCGTCTGCAGACGCGCAGAATCTCCCGCCTCTCTCTCTTTTGCTGGCGCGTCCCTGGATGGGCCCGTTGGTTTTTTCGAATGGGAGTCGACGTGGGACGTTCCAACTGGAACGTCCCACTTGTTGGGGAACCGGGGCATCCTCAGGACACCCTGGTTCGACCCCTATCGAACCAGTGCGACCCAGGGAACGTCCCTGGGTCCTTGGTGGCTCTCCTGGCTCCGTTTTGCATGGTTTTTCATGCAAAAACTTAGGGAAATTGAGCCTACGACTATGGGTGAGATGGGTTTGGGGAGTTTTTGAGTGTACCTGCTTCATGGGAGGTTTTCTCTCCATGTTTTCCCCTCTTGGTCACTGCTCCGTGATGGGTTTTCTCCAAGGTTTTGGGCTTCCATTAGAGGCACCCAAGAGCTCTATTTATAGAGCTTTTACAGAGGGTTCTAGAGGGGTTCTAACCGCATTTGAATGGCGGTGGGGAATCCTCTGGAATGAAGGTGGTTTCTTCTTGAAACACCGCCGTTCTAGAAACCTCTAGGAGGTTGAAGAAGAAGGGGTGCCCGTATCAAAATGGGCACCTGTGTTTTTCAGGTTAAGTCGTTTTGTGAAATTTACAGTTTTGCCCCTGAACTTAAAAAGGCCATATCTTGCTCATTTTAACTCTGTTTTGGGTGATTTTGGTCTCGTTGGATTTATTTTTCCGAGACACATCTAATGGAACCACTTTTAGTACCAATTTCCTGGGTTTAGTCAAGGAAACTAGTGAAATGACCAAAATGCCCTTATCTTTAAAACTGAACTTTTTATGGGCTTTTAATATTACAAAAAATTGGAGTCATTACATGATTACTCAAAAATTGGAAACATCATGATGCTGCAATTTCCACCAACATAGAGGTATCACCTTTTTTATGCTTAATTCTTTACATATTTGCTGCTAGTTTGAGTTATTCTTTTGGAAATTAATAAAAAAATTAAGTTGTGTGTTTAGTTCTGAGATTAGATTTCTTGATAGTTAGTTAGAGGTCCATTGATTTCAGTCTATGTTTACACCATAAATCATGCTCTTAAACCCATGGTTCATGTGCATGGTTTCAAGGTATTTTCTCTTAGAAAAATTTCTTAAGTTAGATTGGATTCTCATGCTCAAATTCTAGTTCTATTCATGCATTCCATGTTGGATTATTTTAGCATCATAGTTCATGCATATTGTCATGATCATCCATGCATCTTACTACTTGGTTTCATGCATTCTTTCTAGTTTAATTCCATGCATACCACTTTTTTAGTTGTTTCCATAAGTATTACATGTTTTTATTTCTTAATTAGATCATTGTTTAGGTTTAGTTTGCATGTAAGGTTAGTTGAGAAATTTTCCATGTTTAGAGTTCTAAATTTAGAAAGTTTCTAATTTCATACATTTTTTATTTCCATTATTAGTTTAGGTTAAAATCTCATTATCTTGGCTAGGTTAAGTAATTTAAAGTATGGACCACTAGTACCATATTTGTTCGATTTCTCACGGGATCGACCTCCTCATATGAGAATATTACAATTGATTCATGTACTTGTGAATTAACTTTAAATTAAACAACAAGTTTTTGGCGTCATTGCTGGGGAGTCACAACGTTTTGTGTAGTGGATCATACTTTAGATTATTTTACTCTAGTTTAAGTTGCTATTTGAATTTGTTGCTATTTTCCTTATATTGATCATATTTCTTTGAATTTGTGTGAGAGAAATAGACAAAGGAGTGGCGGCAATCCTGTGGGCCACAGTTATATCATCTTAGATTAGGATTTTATTGCTGTCCTAAATTAGGATTTGATTGAAAATTCTAGTGAGGCTCATTTGTAATTTTAATTTATTTATTATGTAATTTTTAAATGGTTGTAATAATATAAGGCAAGTGTGGGGTATGGTGGCCCACACTCTATCATCATCAGAACCCTCATGATAAGCATCCCTCAAATTTTAATTTTTAAGATAATATGCATTTAGTGTAATTATGCATTTGGATGGTAGTATAATTCATATACATTAGGACCATTCACTTTGATTGTTGCATCTTTACTTAGGATTATTCCATTAGTTGCATGCCTATTTAACAAAGGTTAGCTCGAGCTCGGTTATAACCAAAGCATAAGCTTCATAGTTATAGTGTCCTATCTGTTAAGGTGCCTAACCCTTTGTTAAGTACATATAGGATTACATTAGTTTGATTTCTATTTTGCATTGCATGTTTATAGCTTTATGGTGGAATGGAATTAATGCTAGTAAGGACCCCACAGGAGCCCTTAGGAGATAAGGACTGAATTTGATCACTAATTCCTTTGCCCACCTAGGAATCAATCAGCATCCTTGTATGTCGCGATTAGCAACATACTAGGATAGGTTATGCATCATTTAGCATAGGACTAGCATTTAGATTGCATCATATAATTAGGGTTTTCCTTAAAAAAAAGAAAAGAAGAAACTCATTTGTTGTATACGACTATTTGTTTCATTGTATGCAAAGATGAGAACAAAGGCCTATTAAGAAGGGGATAGATTTAATACATCGATGGATATGATAGATATTATGCCAAGTCAATTGCTTAGGATAATAGCTTCTAGGCAAGCTATGCCACAACCATAGTACCATAATGACTATACCTATTTTGAGCATCCCTATCTCACTCCTTTATGGCCATCAAGCTCCACGTACAATGAATACTATCAGGAGTTAGTGGATGCACCCAATGCATTCACACACTCTAGCAATTTTTATCTTAAGACAAATTACTAAGACTATAATGGATGGGCTAGGTATTATGAACAACCATGGTCTCAAGATTACCAAAATTAGGAAGAACCACAATGGTCCCACCCTGATCAACACTACCATGATTATCAATAATATCAGGTTCAACCATCATGGGTTTGACTAGCTCAACCCTTTTTTAGGACCCAAATGCCATAGTAATACCAATGCTCCAAGTCATTTCCTTTATAGTATGAAGAACCACCATCAGAAGAGAATATGCAACATATTTGTGAGATAATAGAACAAGGCATGGCTACCATTGATAAGAGGAATGAGGAAATGATACGAGAGATGGAGGAATGGGAAGAGAAAATGAAATAATAAGGGAATATACTGAAAGAAACATTGCTGCATTTATAAAAAGGACTGAGAAATTTGAACAAATTGGGATAATGAAGAGCCATTTATTACAGATGCTAGGATGAAAATTTTTTATGATCATTCTGAGCCACAAAGTCCACAACCATCCATAGAAATCTCCCACTCAGATCTACTTAAGCCATGTTCTAATCCTTGTTATGGTTATGATGAAGAGACTTCCATTGATGAAGAGAATAAAGCTTTAGAAACATCCAACCCACATCCACTAGAATGGTGTCCTGATAATTTTTACAACTTTCATGAAGACACATCCATTGAGGAGGTGAATGAGTTGTTGGATACTGTGCCTTTAATGGACACTTATCAATGGCAAGCTATAGTAGATACCCCTATAGAGCCTAAAATACTAATTGAGCCTTGCAATGTTGAAGACATACCTGATTGGGACCTATAAACCTTATTTGAACAATCACAAGATAGTCATGTAGGCTCATTTAACACCTTACCTGTGCCCATAGAATAGGAAGAAGAAGAGTTAGTTGATGTACATAAACCTAATCAACCTACTCTAGGGTACACTTTAGAAGATAATTAGGATTTAAGCTAAACCATGTCTCCACCTGTACTAATACAATAAGAACCTTTTTAGGGAGGGTAGAGTCAGCTTATACCCCTATTTTAGGACAATGCTAGGGAAATGGAGGAAAAAGTTAAACTAAATATAATGGTCAATGTAATCCCTCAATTTGGTTAAGAAGAGATAGGGTAAGGTTCTTAACCAAGACTAGGGCTTGATCAATTTAGTGAATATAGCCACTTCCCTCTCCTCCTCTCACTTAGGGTTCTTCCCGGTCAATGAAAGATTTTCTAAAGATATGAACAAGTCTACAACATCTGGTTCACCAAGAAAAGTAGAAACATTGGTTCAAACTAGAGAAGAAATAGACAAAGTTACGGAAAATGAAATGAGAGAAGAAAGATGGACTGATTGGTAAAGAGTGAAGTTGTACCCCTAAGTCATCTTGGCGAGTTCTTTTGCTATCTTTGTTTATGGGGTGTTAGAACAGATTCTCCTTTATTAGCTAGTCGAAGATGGTTCACCTAAACTTGCATCCATTCATCTCCATATGGTCCAACAAAATGCATAGCAATACACAAAGTCATTATGTTACCACCACCTCAAAATATAAGATGAAGGAATTATATTGGCTACCATGAAATATTGAAAATGGGGAATCATCAACATGGTCCCACAACATTCAAAATTATAGTGGTCTACTATTTCATATTGTTACCATCACCTAAAATTTTAGGATGGAGGAAATATATAGACTAACACGAGGTTCTGAAGTGAGGTGAGAAATCTTGCTATTTCATTCTTAGGATTGGGATTAGGAAAAATTAGTTTAACTGGCTAAGTCTAGGCTTAGATTATTAGATTAGTTATATGCCAAATCTGGCTGAAGACGTAAAACTTAGTGCATACTAGGAGGTAGCTCATAATTTTTTAGAAAGTCTCATTAGTCTACATTATCCATTTTTTATTTAGGCGTCCTCTATTTCAAAACATTGAGGATAATTTTTAGTTTAGGTTGGGGGTGTAGAAATGAGATTTTTAACTTTTCTTGCATTTTTGAAAAGTTTTGGAAAATTTTTTTAAGCCCTTTATAAAGACGAAAAGTTAGATTTTTTAAATATTAACTAAAATTTTGAACTTTTTCTTATTAATAGAGTTGTATACAATTAATTGAGTATTTTATTCATTTTTCTAAAGTGTCTCATGAAAAATTAAATGGGAACATTAATTGCACAAAATAGCTATATATAATTTAAGTTGAAGGAAAAAATATGACTTAGATATCCTAAAGAAAATTTGGGGAGACTTATAACCCAAGCGAGTTTTGAGCTATTCTTCCTTTTCTAAGGGTTATATATAAATTCAAACAATTTTCTTCAACGAACATTATTTCTTAGTTGGTCTCATTATATTTCATCTTGGTCAGTTATTAAGAAATCACAAAAAACTATACCACATATCTCTTAAGTTTATGATCATTCTTATGTCATATAAAACCTAAGAAATGATAGAGGCTATCCTTTGTAAAACCCAGATCCTATACCCTTCCCTATATTATTTTCTACTAGTTAACTCCTTGAGCCTTTTAAATATTAACCTTTTCTTTATTAGTCAAACCACCTTTACCTATATTGAACCCTAATAATATATCCATTACCCATTTGTTTTGGAAATATGTAGAGAAGATTCAAGAATATATTGAAAAATGTATAAACAATACAATTCAAGAGATGAACATAAATAAAAATATATATATATATATATATATATTTAGAAAGGCTATATGCAAAGTCAAGTGAAAAAGAAAGAAAAGAGATAGCCAATGAAAAAGAAGAATGTTCACTCTTGTGAGAAAAAATGGTAAAGTTATGAATAAACTGATAGAGGACCTTTACATATTTTCCAAACAATCTTTGTTTACTTTTTTATCCATTCTTTTGATAACCCTTACCTAAGCCTACGCTTTGTCCTAATAGAAGTCCTAACTTGATCTCAAGAGATATATGCTTGAAATGACTATGAATGAATAGGTAGTTTGGTAGATTGTAACATTCTTAGTAGTTGATATCCTTTCATGAGATCATTACTATTCTTTCTAAATTATCATTCTTTTGTACGACACATGTGAGACTTTTGGATTTGATGAACAATACTCCACTCACATATTAATGAGAGATTAATACCTTTTGGAGTGACAAGTATATCCTATGAGAATTGAAGTCAAAACATACATTTGGATGGTAATTTAGGTTATATTTGACTTAGAGGCTATAATTGTATATCAGCTACAACACACATTCACGTTCCCAAGTTTAATAAAATAATAGGATATCTTTAACATAAGAGTAGGATTTTGAATCTTTTTGGTCCTCTTTATTAGCAAGCTAAATTTATGTACTTAATATCAACTGAATAAGAAAAAAAAAAATCTCAGATGAATAAAGGACTTGCATAAAAATTTAGAGAATTTTGTGGATATATTCATTATAAACCCTCAGGAGGCTTAACTCGTCCACTAGGGGGTTCAAGGGCTTGTTCCATGTGCTAAATGCAATTGTGAGCCCCTACAAAATGGGCACTTTGTATTGGTTTTTGAAAAATAATTTTTTGAATGATTGTTTGGGACTAGCAAAATGCTGGTTGGAGGTGTGATAAGTGTCTAATTTTGCATAAAAACTACCCAATTAGTTACCCATGTGTTATAACTTGTAAGAGTAAAATAGGGTTTTTAGATCAAAATTCATAACATATGCATTATTTGACCTAATGACTCAAAATTTTGACATTTTGTAGGACCAGAGGCTAATCAAAGACAAGTATATCATTAATCATATTTTTCTATGATTTACTTAGAGTTTTTACTTTTTGTAGGAAACGAGATGATGAGCTAACTGCTAAGATCGATCGGAATGAAATTGAAGATCAATATCTAAAGATTGAGTCAAAACTTAAAAATCATCAATCCATAGGTCAAGATCATCTCTTGTCTCAACAATGGATTCAATTAAAGGAGCAAAAGGTGGCCAAAGGGTGTCCATGAAGTAAGCATGCATGTTTATCACCTTTGCATGGAAGCCACTTGAGCCACAACCAAATTCAAGCCATGGACAAGGTGATAAGCTAAGGAGCCAAGCCAACAATAAAGCCTAGCCAATGGAGCCTTAAATAGAAGACTAGGATTGGAGGAAAGTTAAGAGGATTATCCATGAGATATTTTGAAGATAATCAAGGAAAATCTTATTAGGATAAGATGGCATGTGGACCAATAGGATGAGAGCCTTCTATTTTTGGTGTTTTTCTCACTTTTCTCGATTTTTTCCTCATTTTTCACCTCATCTCTAAGTAGCACCACGAATTTGACTTTCCATTCAAGAGTCCTACCATTTCAAGCCTCCTCCACCTTCCTACACTCTCATTCCACCTACTCCCCTTACTCCACCTCCAAAGATGGCATCCACCTATCCCTTGTTTCCTCATTTAAAAACCTAACTTGTCTTGACATCTTAGCCATCCAATTCCCCACTTTTCATTCTCCACTATATATCTATTCTAGGGCACCCTAGAAATTATAGGAGAGAAATTATAAAAGGACCCACAAAAAATCAAACTAGAGGATACCTCCATGGAGGAAAAAGACGCCTCCTTCTCTTTGGAGGGAGGGCCTCCTCTTCCTCCCCCTATTTTCTTCCACTTTGGCCCCATAATCTCTTCTCATTTGGGTGTTGTCTTCCTTTCCAAGGTGGGTTGCACTCCTCCGATCCATTCCACCCGTAGTTCATGGTTGATTCTCCATTAGAAATTAGGTTGGTTCTCTTCCTTAAATGTTTGATTGGGTATTTGTCCATGTTGCATTGTTTGTCCTTTGTTTCATGCTTAGTTGTTAGCTTGATCTCTTAGGTGCTTTGTTGCTAGCCTTTAGTTTCATAATCTATTGATTTAAGAGCTATAATTCTTTGGTAGTGACAAACAAAAGAGTATAGATATTAGATCAAAGTCCTTGCTTTGAACTCTTATTCTGTTGCTTATTTGTTCCTTGTTTTCATGCTCAACTCCCTTTGCTTTACATCCTTGTTTTGTTCCTTTGTTTCCCTTGTTGTTTCCCTTGTTGAATTGCCTTCAACTTCTAAGTTTTCCATGCTTATTTCTCAAAGAAACAATTAACTCTTCCCTGGTAGTGACCACCAAGAGAAGAAGTGACTTGAGTCTTTGATTTCTCTCCTTTCATTCCACGCTTTCTTCTTAGAGATAGACAGAGTTTTAGGTGTTCCAGTCCTTAAGTTCCTTCATTAATCCAACCATTTTTTGTGTTTTGTTTCTCTCTTGGAAACCACTTTCATATAAGAGGAGATCAGTTTGAGGGTTTAGGAAGGTGTTTTAGAATTGATTTGAATAGAGTTTCATGCCTTGAATTGAATGCAATTTTCAGCATTATGTATATGTTTCATGCATTCAACTTTTTGGATGTAATTGGTACTATTTCAATGAAGTCACTTGAAGTTCTTATTTACACTTGTTTCCAGTAATGAAGAACTATTGAATTGAATGTTTTAATGCATATAAAATCATGATTTTATGTGTTGATTACTTGGAAATTGGAAACAGCATGGTGCTGGAATTTCCAGCAACATAGAGATATCACCTTGTTTATGCTTAATTCTTCACATTATTTACTGTTGGTCTGAGTTATTCTTTAGTAAATTAATTAATATTTTAAGTTGTGTGTTTAGGTCATAGATTAAATTTCATGATAGTTAGTTAGAGGTCCATTGATTTCAATCAATGTTTACCCCATAAATCATGCTCTTAAAACCCATGGTTCATGTGCATAGTTTCAAGGTGTTTTCCCTTAAAAAAATTGCTTAATTTAGATTAGATTTTCATGCTCAAAGTCTAGTTCTATTCATGGATTCCATGTTAGATTAGTTTTGCATCATAGTTCACACATATTGTCATGATCATCCATGCATCTTACTACCTGGTTTCATGCGTTCTTTTTAGTCTAATTCCATGCATACAACATGTTTAGTTGTTTCCATAAGTATTAGATCATTGTTTAGGTTTAGTTTTCATGTTAGGTTAGTTGAGAAAGTTTCCATGTTTAAAGTTCTAAATTTAGAAAGTTTCTAATTTTATGCATTTTTTATTTTCATTATTAGTTTAGGTTAAAATTTCATTATCTTGACTAGGTTAAGTAATTTAAAGTAGGGACCACCAATACCACATTCATTCGATTCCTCATGGGATCAACCTTCTTGAGTGCGAATACTACAAATGATCCATGCAATTGTAAGTTAACTTTAAATAAACAACACATAGTAGTTCAACATGTAAGTATTCTAACTTAATACATTTAAAAAGAAAAAAAAAATTGGTTTTTGTCACTGAATAAATAAAAATGATAAGGAGAAGTACATTCTTTTAAATGAGGGAGAAGAAGAAATAAATGAGTGCCATGTGGTTCTTTTTCTTGGAACCTATAATTTTCTTCAAGGTGTTTTCTTTGAATTTATGGGAGAAAACACGTCCCAAGAAAAAGAGCCATGTGGGCTTTGTTAGTACTATACTTCTCTTAGTAAGAGAATGTCTGCTTGGTAGTTGTGCTCTTGAAATACTAGGACCAACTTCTAGTTCTATTCGCTCATCTTCTATATACTAAAATAAAAGTATTGGGCATCCAATTCTCAAAATTTTGACATGTGGTCACTTTTATAATTATCATTCTTTTTGTTCACATGTTTATTCATTTCCTTACGTTCTCAGAAGAGTCCAGTAAAAGTCTCTTCACATCCTAAAAATTTGTCTACCTCCTAATTATCTCTCTTTCACACACACACACACACACACACACACACACACACACACACACACACACACACATACACACACACACACACACACACAAGAAGAGCTCTCTTTCTTTCCTAAAATACCATGTTTTTTCTTTCTTTTTTTGCTATTCTATGTTGTAACTACTTCATAACTCTTCAATTATTATTTTTTTATCCTTCTTTTTTGCCTCACGCACACTTGAAACTACTCTATCTATCCATGAAATATGTTACCTATGAGAACTTCAAAGACTCGCTAATAATTTATTCCTAATTATTTCATATTTAGTCTTATTCTTTCAGCTTTCCATTTGGAGTAACCAAGATTTTTCTTTTAAGAAACTAACCTTGGTTGCTCTAAAACTTCATGTTAGGATTTTTCTCTGTGAAGAAGAAGCAACAGATGATAAAAGAGACGCATGCATTTTCCAAATCTCTCTATCTCTCTCTCTCTCTCTCTCTCTCTCTCTCTCTCTCTCTCTCTCTCTCTCTCTCTCTCTCTCTCTCTTAATTACTAGAATAAAATCTCTCACTTTTTTTCTACATATAGAGCACAAAAATGTATCTACAAATTTTGTTTGGTTATCCTTTTGTATGATTTTATTCTTGATGTCATTTTAAATTATTCTGCAGGTGCACCGGTCACCTGTAGCATAGACTAGGTAAATACAAGTAGATCCCACAAGGACTTCAAATTTTAGGATGAAACAATTCTAAAATTTACTAAAATGGATGAAATCAACGAAATCTAAGCATAGGGTTCTAGAATCCACTATATTAAAATTCAATATTTCTAGAATTAAGTATTTTTTATTTTTTTAATCTACACATGTTAATAGAATCTAAAAACACAGACAATATTACCTTCAAAGTTCTCTTTTATATATATTCTTAACTTTATGGTTTAGCTGAGTTTAATACATCTATTCAAGGTATAGTTTATCTTAATAGGGCACAGACTATCAAATATTTTCATATATTAAACAAACTAACCTATAATGTCACGTATCCTTCTATAAGAACAATCACTAAACATATAAGCGAGATTGCTAAAGCCTAACATTAACATTTAAGCACTTGTGCCTAAATATACTAAATCATAAAAATATCTAACTTTCCATATACTTTAACCCTAACACTAGTTGAATAACTTTAACCTAACCTTTTGAATAAAAATCTACAATTATAATAAGCAAACAGAACTAAACTATTTACTAACAAGTAAAAATCAATAAAAGCATAAAGTAAAGAAAAGTGTTAACAAACTTACTAATAGAAAACTAACTTCATTTCATTCCAAAAAAAGTTCTACAAAGATGTTACGTGTAATGAAATAAACATAAGCAAAATAAATCCTATGACAAAGAATGCTTTCACCTAAGTTTCTTGTTGTGTCTCTCAACGTTAAATCTTGGAATAATAGTTCTACCTAGCGCTACCACCATACTTTTCATCCTCTAATTGAAACCTTAACTTTCATTGTGTCACTTCACAAAAACAATAGGATATCACCCTAAACATGTCACTTCCCTAAGAAAAATTCACCATCCAACCGTTCCCATGTCCATGTATTTGCATTATATTCACAAATCAAAATTCCTCTTGTATTTCATGTGAAGCAACTCTCTTTCCTTCTTATTTCAAGACACATCCTCATCACTCTCACATGGACCAGCCAAAATAAATCACACCTTACCCAATCTTAAGAAGCTGCTTGAACAAGACAATTCCCTTCCCACGTTACAAAGTCCTTTAAGCACCAAGGGATGGAGGGGGTGTGGTGGAAGGGCTGCTTGCTTCACCTATTAGATGCAGACAAAACCAAGATCCTTTCCTCCTCCATAAAAAATGTTTTTTAGGATAGTTGGTTGATTGATGAGATAGTGTTGAGTGCTTAATTTATTTTCCAAAAACCCTAAATTTTGTATTGGTTTAGTACTTGATATTGATTATTTTTACACATATAATTGATTTTCACTAAATTGATTAATATCAATCCAGTGTATTTTTAATGTTAGATCATTGTTAGAAGGAAATTATGTTTCAAACATTGGTAAACTAATACTAATTAGGATTTTTTTTTTTTTAATGTTTTATAAGTATATGTTAAGATCCAAGTGGAGAGATTAAGCCAATCAACATTTTTTTCTTGTCAATCAAGCTTAAATATAAATGGACAACTCAAATTGATCTAATTTTGATTAACCAAATCAATTGAAGAAGTAGAAGCCTAAGTCTTTGAGGATCAATTCGTCTATTCCACCACTAAGCCCATGCAAGCCTAGATCACTCACACTATAATGTGAAGTGAAAGATCATATGTGGGTCCCACTCAATCATTCATTCTTTCACACATCAAGGGCCCATAAGGTTAGAAATACATAAAATGGAAGAATGTATAGCATATGGATGAGAAGGGATCATATGGGATATCATGTGATGATGAGGGATTACACTTGATGGTCTCCTAAAGTGAATATCAAATCAAAACAAGTAATTGGAATTAGATGATGGATGAAGGGTGGAGATCTTAAGGATGATAGCTCTATGTTGTATCATGTGTCACAAAGAGAGTTGCTAGTTACAAACAAGCTAGGAGCTTGACTGTTTTCAAACAAGAGGGAGCTATTAATGCTATGAAGAGAAAGTACCTAGAATCATTCCACTTTTATCAAAAGATGGTGACTAGAGGAGAGAGTCAATCGTAGGTGAATGGGGGGCTAAAGGAGATAGGAAGTAGCTGCTAACATTATCTACTCCTCACTCCATATAAGGAGGAGCAAGGAAGAAATGAAGAAGAAAAGGTGGAGTTGAGGAAAGGGGAAAACTCCTTTCCCTTCTTAATCCATTAGCGTAGAAAGCATTTCACTTCCCCCTTTCCCATATGCTATGAATGACAGTGAGCTATTGGTTATATCTAATAAACGAGAAGCTAGAACCAAGTTGTCTAGCATTCCCTTGAAAGATTTTTATTAGGAGAAATCAAGAAAGCAAGGAAAAATCTAGGTTTCTCCAACTCTGTTTCACTACTGCAACCTTATAAGTGTGTGGTAGAAGAGTATGGAAGTGTTACTGCTTTGTTATACATGCTGCTACTTACATTTTAGCGTTCAAAATGCTATGAATGACACTAAGATATAGGTTATATCTAATAAAGGAGAAGCTAGAACTAAGTTCTTTAGCATTCCCTTAAAAGATTTTTTTTATGGGAGAAAGCAAGAAAGCAAGGCAAAATCCAGGTATTTCCAACTCTGTTTCACTACTGCTACCTTATAGGTGTGTAGTAACAAAGTTCTCCCTTGCTTGCATTTATTTTGGTGTTGATCAATGATCTAAACTGTTGATAAATATCTAGTGCCACCTAGGAAGAAGTGAAATGAATTTTTCATGAGAAGGATCAGAGCAGAGTCAGATATCTTCATCCATATCTTTTTCTTTTATTGTTATTGTAGGAGAAAACAGAATGTTGGGTTTTCCTTATTTTAGCCAGATTTTTATTTATGTTTTAATGATCTAAACCATTGGAAATGTTCTCCTAATCCTTAGGAACAAGTTCTCATTAGTTTTTAATAGTTTAATTGAGTTTTGAGAGTGAGATTTAATGAAGACAGCAATAACATGTACTATTTTTGCGTTGTTGCTATATGTGATGAACCAGTCATATTCTTTATCAAATGGCTCCATCTTTGTATGTTTTCTTCTTGATCTAGACATATAGATGAATTCCTTAACATCTAGTTAGTTTAAATAAGATATTTTAGAGAAAATTTCAATTTGTAAGTTGGAGAAATTAATGGTTGAAGTGACCAACTTCATCATGCTCACTGGTGTACACAACAATAATAGAGACTGTTCCAGTGTGTAATGAATTGGCCACATTTATGATCAAATATATTTAGACCTATAGGTTTTATTAAACATCTAATCATACCATTGGATTCTTTAACATTCAATGATGTTAAGTACTAAGTTTCGAAGAAAATTTCAATCTCTAAGGAGGTGAAATAATTGGCCAAAATAGCCTTGGTCATCATGCTTATCAGCTGTAGCAGAAAAACCTGCAACTTTCGACTACTAGTGACACTCTCCTGCAATTTTGTACGTTTATATCTCATTAAATTTTTAGCTAATTTTATCTTATAATATCTTATTTTGAAGGTAATTTATAAAGGAACAATTTGGCATGTAAGAATGTCATTGATAACCACTAGTACTAAAGGTTTTTTTTTTAGTGAAATGCTAGTGACACTCTCTGAGGTCATAGTCGCACATTGCAGGTGCATATGTCTCTTTAAATTCTTATTGGATTTGAGTGAAATTTAATATGAAATTTATTAGATATATTTGAATCATGATGAGCTAAGGATATGTTGAAGAATCTTCTAAAAAATTAGAAATATTTATTGTTATTTATTTCTTTTATGTTATTTATTCTTTCCTTGTAATTTTTCTCTTTTTCAATTATTGTAACAAGCAAATAAGTTGAAAATTAGTGAAAATTCGATATTACTCTGAATAGTTTTAGATAGTTCTTTTCTTTAGTTGTAGCTTTGTTTAATTTATTTAAATTTTCATTACTTTAATTTAGATTTGATTAATTTATGTTAAATTAGAAATTATGTTAGGCTAGTTTATTTTTACTTAGGATTAGAGTGATCCTAGCAAAATATTAGGTAACACTACTTATAATTCTTAATGCCTTAAATGTCTAAAAAATTTTAATTTAAAAAGATAGAATTATCCTTAAGACAATATTTTGATTCAATGTTATTAACTTTCATAATGAATACTTGAAATTAATACTTGATTCATTATAGTTATGTTTAATATGGAGTACTTAGGATTTTGTAATCTATTTAGTTTTTAAACACCAATGATTTTTAAGGGAAGTTTTCAAAGAAACCACATTCTGAGAAAATAATTTTGGTTTTGATCTACTTCTTGAGTTATAAAAGGGAATAACTAGTCATGGACCCTAATGCTAGTCTAGGTGATCTCTAATCCAAACTTTCAATCATAGTTTATTTTCTTATTTCAAATAATATAATCCATTTGATCATTCATCACCTCATCTTGTGATCATTTTAGTGTAAATCTTTGAGGATCATTAGAGTAGAATAATTTGGTACTTTAAACTCACACTATATCCTCCCTGTGGATTCGATGCTGCAATGTTGCAATACTAAAATTGAGTAATTTTGTACTTGCATGAATTTTTTGGACAAATAGCTGCTTGTAAAATACAAGCAATAACTCTTTGAAACAAGCACAAGGGCCTTTTCTTCCTTTTGAAACTTCAATGTGTAATTAGTCAATCAATTCTCTTTATTTTGATAGATGAGAGAGCTACTTGGATTTCAATATTTTAAAGTACTTACTTCAGCATGGACCAGCCTTTACCCTAGGATTTTCAATGTGTAAACACTTCGTCTTATCTTTCCCTTCAATGCATCATCCTTACTTCACTTCTTTCCCATAAGTGATGAACATGTAAGCCCAAAGGAGTAATGACTTGTCCATTCAATCCTCTTTCTTTTATGCTTCCTATAGTAGATCTAAGGATGTGGATGTTTGCTTTTGGAAACTCCCTCCTTTCCTTTTTCCTTATCTTTTAAGATCATGTTTTACACCATAGTGGAAGCTTCCCCTCTCTTTCCTTTGATTTCATGTTGAAATATACTAAGGAATAGGATTGGTGTGGTGTGTTGTTTTTGCTCTTTTATTTCCTCCTTTGGATCATGCTTAGCCCTGGGATAGATGGCTAGGATTATCTCTGATTCTCTTGAGAAAAAACACATTAAAACTCCTATACAATTCACCTATATTCTCTCCTCCAACATTATTCTTAGCTCCACCTGTTTTTTCTCCACAAAGACACATTTTTAAGACTTGGATTTCAACATGTTATTTTCCTTGAAATAAGTGGGCAGTCCACTGAAAAAATCTCCACCAATGGTCTTCCACTCTAATATCCTCGTAGGCTTGATCTTTAGTGGTCCTCCTTAGTATATGTCATTTCTAATTAGTTCTTTAGGATAGCTTTGATGCATTGTTGATCTTAGCCATCAATTCTTCAAAAGTCAAGATGAACCATGACCGTGGATTTCCCATTTTTGCTCCTCTCCCTGACACATTTTTTTCTTCTTTTATTCTCCTCTATCTTCTCATGTAAAAACATGTAACATGTCCTTACTTGTGTCAAAACATGCAATTTCATGTGGGTCTCTTCCTTTAATAAGTGAGAGAGAGAAAGTATAACAATATTCTATCAATGGGTCCTGGGTTTAGTTATAAGTGTTCAATTTTGTATAAAAGGTATCCAATTAGTAGCCCATGTGTTATAAAATATAGTGTTATTTCTATGCTTTTTTAGAAATTTATCATGCATTTCTAACCTAATAATTCAAAAGTTTGATATTTTACAGAATCGGAGGCTAATCTGGAGCAACTATGTGAATCATCATAATTTTCTAGGATTTTTACTTTTTTGTAGGAAGTGAGAAGATGATCCAATGGCTTATATTGCACTTTGCAAAGTTTATTGCAGGTCGAGCTATCCAGTTAGCTGTTGGGTGTGTGGGGGCAAAGCCATAGGAAGAAATTGGAAGAAAGCAAAGGTGATTAAAATAATCCTTGCAAAAAGTCATGCATTTCCATCACTTTGCATGAGAATTGAAGCCATACATGAGGTTTCCTAGTCCAATTAGGAAACCTAAGGAAGCCAAGCTACTCAAGCCTTTATGTTAAGGATTAAAGTCACTTAAGACACCAAGGAATGAGCCATCAAAGTGAGCCATCAAGCCATGGATGAATGCCACATGATTGGAGCACCAACTCAAGCAACTTTCCTATGTTCAAAGTGTGAATTTTAAGGGATTCTGGGAGAGAAATGTAAAGGATGAGATGATGATGCATTGAGGGACCAATCAAGAGAGAAAACTACACTTTGTTTATCCATTTTCAACCTTTTTCCCCACTACATCCTAGGTTTCCATGATTTTATCTTAAAGAGGGAGCCATCTTCTTAGAAGATGACTCCTTCCCCCTTAACTGGATGCTTAATTCAAGTGGTTTCCTAATTAGAAAACCCCTAAATATCTTCATTCAACACATCACAAAACCCAAGATCTCTTTCCTTTTTTACCTTTCTCCATCACCAAGGATCTCTCTTTTCTACCATTCAACCACCATCCAATTAAGATGGGTGGAATTCCACCCACCATCTTAAGAAAAAGATGCCTCCCCCTTTGTAAAATAGGAAACCAGCCATGTCACTTGCTTACATCACTTGTTTACATCATCTTCCATCTAACTTTCCTCCTTCACTCTCTACCTAACTTTCCTAATTGAATTCCTAGATCTAGGTCGACCTCCCTTTCCTAGAATGTGCCTCATTCAAAGTAGAAACAATTCATTTATAAACACCCATGGATTCCACTTTTTCTACCAAGTAGAGATTAGATGAGACAACCTTAAAATGTTGCACTCTTTGCTTAGTGATCTTGGGAGTTGTATTTTGCACTCTTATTAATTGCTCTCCAATTCTAGTTAGTAGTTTTCTTTCTTTGCATTAGTTTCATTGTCCTAAATTCTCTTGTTTTGTTCTTAAATTCCATACACATAATTGCAGCCCTTAAGTTCTTTGTTCATTGCTTCAATTCTCTAGTTTCCTTTGCTATTCAATCAATATCTAACTTAACTCTTCTCTGGTAGTGAGAGCCAAGAGAAGAGATAGCTTAGAACCTTGGTTTCTTCCCTTAATTTTGCATGTTTTCTACCATAGATTCATCTTAATTTAGGTGCACCTTTCCTTGCTCTATTTCATCCTATTAGCCTTCCTTTCTCTTGAATTCCTTTCTGTGTTTTCTTTGCATGCCATCATACTTTAGATTGGAATTTTTAAATTGATTTTTTATTGTTGTTTAGATTTGGTTTTAGGGCTTAGTTTCTTGCACATTTTTTAGCTTTTTAACATGTTTTATGCTCAAAAATTTTATCTATTTTGGCAGTGATTTAATGAATTTCTTTAAGGATTCTTGTTATGGAATGTTTCTATCATCAAAGTACTTTAGATTTTGGGTTGTTATCTTGCACAAAAGTTATTGTTTCAGTTACTTTATATGCTTGATTTAAATTAACGTTCTTAAGTACTTGAAATACAAAAATTTTCTCCTTAATCTTTGTGCATTGTTCCCAGCTATCTAAACTTCTTATTTGCTTGAATCCTTAGGAACCCAATTAGGTTTATAGGTTTTTTATTGAGTTTATTGGTCAGATTGTAGATTTGTTTGCATTTAAAGCATCAAATCTGGTAATCTTGCAACCTATGAAACATGTGCACAATCCATGGATCATGCACGTGGTACTAGGTTACATTCCCCTTTGATTTTTGTTTAACTTAGTTGATTAAATTTGGAAATTGTTAATTAGTTGTTTACATCTTAGTTTAGGTTTAGAAATTTTCCTTTTTGAATTTTAGAAAGTTTCTTGTTTAGGAAAGTTTTCTTTTTGGTAGTTTCCTTAAGTTAGTTGCTTAGTTTAATTGATGCTTATTTTTCATTAATTTCTTTTGTTAATTTCATGCTTGTTAGGTAAGTTTCTAATTCCATTGCTTAGTTTTTATTGTAGCAAGTTTCTTTTAATTGTAGTTTCTAATTTCATGCATTTACTTTCTTAGTTTAGATTCAAATTCAAATCTCTCTCTCTCTCTCTCTCTCTCTCTCTCTCTCTCTCTCTCTCTCTCTCTCTCTCTCTCTCTGGCTATAGTTAAGAATTTTAAATAAGAACCATCCAACATAGAAATTCATGAGATTTCTCATGGGATTGACCTCTCTTGCATGTAAATACTACTTTGATTCATACACTTGTTAGTAAATTTTAAAGCTACACCATTTTACTTAGTTGTCCATGCACATGTATCTTCGTTGTATGTGAACTTAGCTTCTCTCAGAAGTTCTCCAAAGATGGTGGAATGCATGCATGCATACATGAAACTTTCGACCTTGTCTTATGATGAGGACACCCTCTCTTGCATGGTTTCAGTTAGTTGATGCCCCTCGGGTTTCTAAGAGTGCTGATTTTGATAATTACTCTCTCTCGGCATTCTGAATTTTTGGACTTTATGGTTTATGGCATGTGGGTCCATAGCTTATTTGAACAGTGATTGGACTCTATTTTAGAGTTTTGAGTTGCTAAAAATAGTAATTTTTTCAATTGTATCCTAATATTGTAAAATGTGAAATAAACCCTAATTAGTGATATGTATGTTAAATCTAGGGTTAAAATTGCTAGATCTAGGGATTTTATATATAATATTTTTATGTATATCAAATACCTCCAAATTTATATTTTGCTAGTCCTCAAACAAAACTACAAAATAGAAAATTAAAATTAAAAAAATAAAAATTCATATTCACTTTTGCAAGTGTTGCCCTTTGTATTTAGCATATATAGAAAGCCTTTAGACTCCTTGAGTATCGCTAGTGGAGAAGTTATAGCCTTCAAAGTGTTTCAAAAAATGATATCCACAAATATTTTTCAAAAATAAACTCATGGAAATTCCTTTATTTATCTTCGAGAATTTTCTTCCACTCAATTTTCAATAAATATCCAACTTTAGCATGCTAATAAAAATGAACAATAGTTCAAAATCTTACACTTATGCTAAAGATATTTTATTACCAATAAAATCTTAGAATGTGAGTTTATGAATATAACCAATATATACATAATTATAGGTATCTAAGTAAACTATAACCTAATTTAGCATCCAAAAGTACTCTTCAACTTCAAATCTCATAAGCTATTCTTGTCACTCGGAAAGAAGTCACTCAGATATGAGTAAATCTCTCTTCAACATGTGAGTAAAATAATGTTCATCAATGCCAAATTCTCACATATTTCATACAAAAGACGATAACTTAGAAAAAATCTAATAATGGTCTCATGGAAAAGATATCAACTATTTAAGAATGTTAAGCTCTTTACTACAATCCCTACTTCTTCATAAACACATACAAGCCATACTACTCCTAAGATCAACTTAGGTCTTTCACTAGGACAAATCAAGGCTTAGGACAGGATTCTCAAAGAAATTGATATAAGGGTAAACAAAGTTGTTCTAAAAAATATGTAAAGGTCTTCTACTAAAGTATTTATAATTTTATTTTCAACAATAAGAGTGAATATTCTTCTTTTCTTTGGCTACCTTTTTCTTCTCTTTTTTTTTCCAATTTTTTAGTTTTATAGCCTTCTTTTGACTTTTATTCTTTGAACCCTTTCTGATGTCCCACTCTTGAACTGTATTACTAATACTATACATTATTAGGGTTAAATATGAGTAAAGGTTAATTGGATAACAAGAAAAGTCTTATAATATAAAGGCTAAAAAAGGCTAACTAGTGAAAGATATCATAGGATAGCTTAAAGGCTCTGGATTAAACATAATTGGCCAGTTTCATATGAATCAATTATGTCCATAAACTTAAGAGATACATGATATATTCTTGAATATGATTTCTTAATAGTTGATAATAATAATAATAATAAAGAATAATGAGTCCAACTGTGAATTTATGCCCACCGCAGAAAAATTTGAATTTATGTATGACCCTCAAAAATAAAGAATGGATCAAATCTTACATAGGTTATAAGCCTCCACAAATCTTCTTTACAATCTCCAAGTTATACTCTCTCTTTTTCAACTTAAATTATATATATGGCTATTTGTTTTAATAATTATTTTGATTTCAATTTTCATAGAAAATATTAGAAAAAAATAATACAATGAATTAATTGTATACAAATCTATTAATAACATAAAATCCAAAAGACAACACTAAATATTCAGATGTGATTTTTAACTATTTCGTAAGTTCATGGTTCACTATAACATAGACAAGGAAAATAAAAGTCGATCCCACGAGGACTTCAAATTTTAGGAATTTTAATTAAAACCTATTTTAATCTACTTTAACCTAGCCAACAAATCAAATTATTCTAAAAATTGCTAAAAAAGATGAAATGGATGAAATTTAAGCCTAAGTTTCTAGAATCCACTATACTAAAATTCAATATTTCTAAAGTTAAGTATTTTAGGTTTTTTTATCTACACATGTTAATAGATTCTTAATGAATCTAAAGACATGACCAATATTATCTTTAAAGCTCTCTTTTTTGTACGTATTCTTAACATCAAGGTTTATCTTACTTTAATATATTTATTCAAGTTATAGTCTGAATTTTTAGGGAACAGACTATTAAAGATTCTCATATATTAAACTATCTAACCTATCATGTCTAGTATTCTTCAATAAGAACAATCACTAAACATATAAGCAAAATTGGTAAACTATAACATTAATATTTAAGCATTTGCACCTAAATATAGTAAATCATAAAAATATCTAAACTTTCATACTAACCGTAGGGGAATAACTTTAACCTAACCTATTGAATAAACATCTACAATTATGACAAGAAAACACAAGTAAACTATTTACTAACAAATAAAAATCAACAAGTATAAAGTAAAGACAATCATTAGTAAACTTACTAATAGAAAAATAACTTCATTTCATTCAAAAAGAAAGAGTTACAAAGATGTTACATGTAGTGAGATAGACATAAATAAAGCAAATCTTATAAGCAAGAACACTTTCACCTAAGATTCGCATTCTGTCATTCAACATCAAACCTCAGCAAAATGGTTCCAACCCACATTAGCAATGTACTTTTCATCCTTCAATCGATACCTTAACTTTTCTTGTGCCACTCAACAAAAACCATAGGATATCACCCTAAACATGACACTTCCCTAGGAAAGATTTACCATCCAACCATTCCCATATTCATCTATTTGTATTGCATGCACGCATCAAAGTTCTTTTGGTATTTCATATGAAGAAACTCTCTTTCCTTCTTATTTCAATGCCCAACCTCACCACCCTTACCATGCAGTAGCCAAAACAAATCACACCCTACCCAATCTTAAGCAGCTGCTTCAAGAAGACAACCCCCTTCCCATGTTAGGGCTGCTTGCTTCACTTACAAGATGCAAATAAAACCAACAACATTTCCTCCTCATAACTTCTCTTAAAGATTAAAAAAAATGTCTGTTTAGATGGTGGGTTGATTGATGAGAAAACTGCTTGTAAAAGACAAGCAATAACTCTCTTTAAAACAAGCACAGGGGCCTTTTCTTCCTTTTGAAACTTCAATGTGTAATTATTTAAGCAACTCTCTTTCTTTTGATGGATGGGAGAGCTGCTCAGATTTCAATATTTTAAAGTATTTACCTCATCATGGACCAGCCTTTACCCCAGGAGTTTCAATGTGTAAACACGTCCTCTCCTCTTTATCATCAGTACATCATCCTTACTTCACTTGTTTCCTAAAAGTTATGAATGTGAAAGCTCAAGGGGAAATGCCTTGTGTGCTCAATCCTCTTTATTTTATGCTTCCTATTGGAGATCTAAGCCTGTGGAATTTTCCTTTTGAAAACTCCCTCCTTTCCTCTTTACTTATCTCTTAAAGATCACATTTTACACCATTGAAGAACCTTCCCCTCTCTTTCGTTTGATTTCACATTGAAATATACTGAGGAATGGGGTTGTGTTGTGTGTTGTTTTTTGTTTTTTATTTCCTCCTTTGGATCATACCTAGCCCTAGGATAGATGGCTAGGATTATTTCTGATTCTCCTTAGGCAAACACGTTAAAACTCCTATTCAATTCACCTTCATTCTCTCCTCCAATAGTATTCTTTGAAAAACTTATTTATTCTCCACAAAAACACATCTTAAACCATGCATTTCAATGTATTGTCTTCCTTAAAATTAAGGTGGGCAGCCCACCAAAAAATTTTCCACCAATGGTCTTCCACTCTGATATCCTTGCATGCTCGATTTTCATTGGTCCACCCTAGTGTAAATCATTTCTAATTGGTTCTTTAGGATATCTTTGATGCAATGTTGATCTTACGCTTTAATCCTTCAAAAGTTAGGATGAACCATGACTGTGGATTTCTCCTTTTTGCTCCTCTCCCTTACACATTTTTTCTCCCTTTATTATCCTATATTTTCTCATGTGAAAACATGTAATAAAACATGTAGCATGTCCTCCCTTGTGTTAAAACATATAATTTCATGTGGGGTCCCTTCCTCGAATGAGAGAGAGAGAGAGAGAGAGAGAGAGAGAGAGAGAGAGAGAGAGAGAGAGAGAGAGAGAGAGAGAGAGAGAGAGAGAGAGGATGATAATATTCTGTCAGTGGATCTTAAGTTCTGGTTGGATGTTAATGCACATGTACCTTCATTGTATGTCAACTTAGCTTCTCTTAGAGGCTCTCCAAAAGTGGTGGAATGCATGAATGCATGCACAAGAAACTTCCCACCTTGTCTTTTGATAAGGATACCTCTTGCATGGTTTCAGTCGGTTGATGTCCCTAGGGTTTTTTATAGTGCTAAATTTGATAATTACACTTTGTTAGCATTCTAAATTTTTGGACTTCATGGTTTATGGCATGCAAGTCCATGGCTTGCTAGAATAGTGGTTGGACTCTATTTGAGGATTTTGATTTTCTAAAAATAACAGATTTCTTAGTTGTACCCTAATGCTATAAAATGTGAAATAAACCCTAATTAGTGATATCTAAGTTAAATTTAGGGTTAAAATCATTAAATCAAGGGCTATTACATGTAATATTTTTATGTGTATCAATTCTCATTTTCTTTACTAACTTTTTCCTATTTAGACCTTCTTTTCATGACGTAAAGTGCTTTTTATATAAAAATAAATAAATTTTAGATTCTTTCTTTGATTTGTGTTTGTCTATAGGAATTTTATGCTTGTGCCTTTCTTTAAGTCTTTTAGAAGCTCTGCATTTTTTTTATGAATTTTTATAAACTAATTTTAGAATCTTTTTATAGTTTCTAAATATATTCTATGGTTGTTATTCAACTCCTTTAGGATTTTTCTTTGAAGATGAAGCAAAAAATGATGTAAGAGATGTGTAATTTGTAAATCAAGACTTATATTCTCTTTTTCTCTATATATAATGTATAAATATTTAACTAGAAATTCTATTTTGTTGTTCTTCTATGAAATTATTTCTTTATGTTTGCTAAATTTTTCATATTTTTGCATTATTTCTATTATTTATGGTCCCTTTATCTACATGTTTTCTTTTTGTCCTAAATTTAGAAACATTTTTGTGAGAATTTGTCTTTGACCTTGTAATAGGAATTTAATAGAAACATCTTTATGTTTGTTCCCTTTTTATGATTTATTTTTTTAATCTTTTATGCATTCTTTAAAGAGTTTATGTTTGTGCCTTTTTTGGTTGGAGACTATGCCTCTCTTTTTTTTCTTTTTTTTATCTACTGCTAATTCTTTTGTGAGATTTGATCCTTATTTACCAAGAAGAAAAATGATAAACTGACCACAATATGAGGTGCAATCTAGCGACCACATTTAAAGGACCCACATATGTGTGATCAACTCTTTCATTCCATTGCTTTATATTTGGATGTCTTATAGATTAGAAGGCATGTTGCTTGGAAGATTCTAGAAGTATAGATTTTTTATGAAGAATTTAAATTGTTCATTTCAAAGCACAATATTTCATACACTTTTTAGATATTAAAGTCATCCAAATCATATGATCTCTTTTATCTATAAGACATCTAAATTTAAAGCAACATGATGAACGAGTCACATCATTCAAAGGTGGACCTCATAAAATGTGGTCGCTATTCACACCTATAGTGCAATCAATTTAGCATTCCTCTTTTAAGTATAGCCAATGAAACATTCAAGAATTCTATTGATTTCTTACTCTTCTTGTAGATGTACTTAAATCATGATATCATCTAAAAATATGGTAAAATTGGTAATGCAAACCTTTCATCGTCCAATAAGTATATTAGGTGGGCCATTCACCAACAAAACCAAATCCACTAGGTGATTTCTAACCACTTTTGTTTTGGAAAGTGGAAAAGATTCTTGGGTTATGATATGCCAACAAATGCCATAAAATGAATGGTGAAGACTAGCAACCAGTTGGTCCTAATATCCACATGAAATCTTTGTTATTATATAATTTGAATTATATCTAAGAATAGCATTGCTTAGAAAGTGAAATTGTGACATCCTAGATTTTTGGCCTACAAGTGTTTTTCAAATATGGGGAACCTAGTTTTGAAAGAGACTTTAGAAAACAAATAGCAAAAAATATTTCCTATGAAAAGACTTTTAAAAATCCCAAATATCATTTTTCGTTTACAGAACATGAATTTCTATGTACAACAATTACTTCACTTTTACCAAAAATCTGACAAAGTCCCCTCTTTTTTTTGTATCTCATGCATTTTTCACATGCAATGTGGTGTCCTTGATAAACCATGATATAACATTTAAACACAAGGAATACTCTGTCTTCATTTAACCACATGTACATACATATACTTACATATGATTTGAAAATCAAAGTTTATCAAAACAAAAAACAATTAGAAAACTAAATATTTTTGTCGAGGTCATTCCAGTCACAACCACATATCCAAGGTTCCATGTTACTATTCCACATGTCCAAGTAATATACATCATAACACAATCATTTACTTACATCCTCAAAGATAAACATCCACAAGTCTATACACCTACTTTGACATTATTTTTGCTAATTTCTTTCGCAACTCCTAATACGGTCTTTCGATCCCTTTCTCTTGCTCTATTTCTTCAAATCTGAGATACTTTAAGCAAGTATGACATCTTAGCAAGCTTACACTTGTGTAGGTAGTTTTATCATCGAATATGACAATTTGCATAGTTTGAAATCCAAAACAAAATCCATTATTATTTGACATGCAATTTTGGTAGAATAGGATGCATCTTAACAACATAGCAAAACACTAAAATTGCATTTCAATTCATACAAAAAATCTATTCCAAATCATCTCTAATAACATGAGCTTATAGCATATGCACATGCTCTTTCAATAGTAGTAATAGTCATAGTAAAGCACTTTGCAATCCATGTGCAGTCATACCATATCACCTAAATGCATCATCTCATGTACATGCACATCTACTAATGGATAGTAAAATCATTGTCTGATAGTAAATAGATGAGAAGAAATAAAATCATAAATTTCTTAAACACCACAATATATCTCATAAAACATATGTGGATAATAATCAAAGTTACCTCCTCAAAGTCTCTCGAGTGCAAAACCACTCAAAATCTGGCCATTTGCCATTGGTTATGAGTACCTATTATGAACCTAAAGTCCTAGGGTGCTACGCACATCACGCTATCGCACTACATGCATATGAGTCTCAAATCTCAAAAATAATAGACCATTTGTGCAAAAGGCGAGACCTAGTCATGTTTAAAGCTATCTCACCAATACCAGATCCTGGCACGCTCTAGGGATCTCCTATTTATGCAATTAAACTATGGAGTGCATATCAGAATTCCTAGGCCTGGGCCAAAAGTTTAGCACATTTTTGAATGGTCCAATCACATGGGTTTCGCATCATCGTCAAATCAGATCAGATTTAGAGTATGGTCACAAGTCAACAATTAAGTGGTTTAGATATACTTCACAGTTGTATAATATGAGCTAAACAACTACGAATTATCATGACCTATGAATTGAACCATTAAATTTAGAGATTATGGATTATCAATGATGAATCAAGATCAAATCTAAATTCAAATGGTCCTAAATCTAACATTCGTAGATCAGGCAAAACTAACCTAGATCTAAGTTTTCCATATGTTAAGGAAAGGTCACCGAGGGTGACTAGCCATCACTGGTGCCCTTTTACAGCTCAAAATGATAAAAATTGCAAAAATAACTTTTGGATAGTATAGATTAGGGGTTTAACTTTGTTCTTGTGAAATTTGGAGAGATTTTTTCATCATTTGATGTTGAAAAACAATGAAAATAGTCATCAGATCGTTACCCTCACCAAAGTTACTATTTTCATGGTTTCAACGTCATTTCTTTGTTGATCGTCATTATTTTGCTTGGGTTTGGTCATTTTGATGTGAGAAAGATGATGAATGGTTTGAATCTTCAATCTAATGCCTTCCCACACCTTGTCCTTCTTCGAGTTTGGCAGTTCCCCATTGATTTTAGTCTCCTTCATCAGCATTCTTCATCGGTGAAATTGGTAGTGACATTCCTTCCTTCTCTCTCTTCCTTCTCTTGTCCTTCCCTTTCCTCTCCTTCCCCTCCTTCCTCTTCTTTATTCTCCACCCACCCCCCCTACCCCTTCATTTTCCTCTTCTTCCTCACCTGTCACAGTAGGAAGTCAATCTTAACATATGCGACCCCCACATGTTGAGCTCCTTCCCTTTAGGTGTTTAGTAATAACACAAGGGAAAGCGGTTGTCAATGTAAATTTTGACCATCTTCTTCATTTTGTGGTTTTTTTGCATCAATCTTTGTTTCATGAATTTTTAGTGCAGTTGGAAAGCTCTCATCTTGTACATTCTAAACTTTGAGGCTTCCAGGTTTGATTTTGAGTTTTAGAAAAATCTAATTCCATGAAAGTCAAATTTTGACATAATGCAATTCCTCATTTTATTTCAATAATAAAATGTGATGAAAACACATAAAATGGAATAGAAAATTAGTGTTGTTACATCCTTCCACCCTTAGAGAAATTTCTCCTCAAAATTCTTAGTATGTCAATTGTGAAAAAGTTTAGAATATGTTTGTCTTATGTATTATTTGGTTTCCCACCTAACTTCCTCAACTAAATGGTGTTGCCAAAGGACCTTGGGCAAAATAATGACTTTTGTCTTGAACTCTTGTACCTTGTAGTCCAAAATATGTACTAACCCTTTCTTTGAATGTCAAGTTAGACCTCAGCTATGTTGGCACTCACGAACATGAGAGGGATTTGTCATGTACCTCCACAACATAGACATGTGGAAAACATCATGAACATTAACAAGCTACGATGGCAAGGCGAGTTGGTATATCTCCTCTTTGACCCTCTTCACGATCTCAAAAGGGCCAATGTATAGGGGATTCAACTTCCCCTTCACACCAAAATGCATCACGCTCTTCATAAGGGAATCTTTAAGGACACATGATCCCTAAAGGTGAACTCAATACCTCAACGTCCTCTGTCAGCATAGCTCTTCTGGCAACTATGTGTAGCCAAAAGTCACTTGCTTATTAGTCAAACCTTCTCTGCACACTACTCAACAAGCTCTAACTTGAGCATTCATCTCTTGCCAACATCACTTCAACAAGTCAGAGAATGACATGGCCTCCCACTAAGTGCTTATAGGGACCCACGTAGATGCTCACATGAAAGCTATTGGTGTACGTGAACGCAGCAAGTGGTAGGTTCTCATCCCAACTGGTCTTCCAATCGATCGTGCATGCCCTTAACATATCCTCAATAGTTTAAATGTCCTCTTTGATTAATCATTTGTCAATGGGTGGAAGGCTGTACTGAATCATAATGTCGAACCCAAAGCCTCCTAAATGCTCTTTCAAAACTTTGACGTGAACCCGCCATGCCTATCTGAGATGATTGTGGCAGGTGCCTCATGGAAAGTTCACTATCTCTTTGACATAAAGTCTAGCCAGATTGTCCTAAGAATAATTCTGCCTAATCAAAAGAAAATGGTGGATTGCATCAATTAATCCACGATCATCCATATCATGTCGTGCCTGCTCACTATCCTCTAGAGACCCACATTGAAGTCCATGGTGACGTGGCCCCACTTCCACTCTAAAAGCTCCATTGTCTGCAACATCCTAGCCAACCTCTGATGCTTGGCCTTTATCTGTTGATAGGTTAGACATCTCGCCACAAATTCACTGATGTCTCTCTTCATCTCATCTATCACATGTCTTCTCAGATGCTAGTACATCTTTGTACACTTGGATCATTCATATATTTGACTAGTGAACCTCTCAAAATAGATTTGGTCTTTGATCGTCAGTCACCAGAACTACATGTCTACCTGAAAGTACACACCTTCATCCTACCCTCTGGTGAATGTATCCTCTAATAGAGGCCTGTGTCTTTGCATCACTTTGTTGTGACTACAGGATTCTGTTAATCAACATCAATCTGATTGAGACATTAGCAATCATTTCCCTTGACTTCTTACTCAAAGCATCTACCTCCACATCATCCTTCCCTGGGTGGTATTGAATTGTGAAGTCATAGTCCCTGAGGTATTCTATCCACTTGATTGTCTTATGCTCAAGTCACTTTGCATGAAGGAGTATTTGAGGCTCTTATGATAAGTGAAAACCTCAAATATCTCCTCGTAGAGGTGGTGCCGGCAAATCTTTAGTGCAAACACCATTGTAGCCAACATCAAGTCATGAGTGGGATAGTTCACATCATGCATCTTTAGTTAAGTAAATGCATAGGTAATCACCTTACTATGCTACATCAAAACACACCCCAGTTCTCTACTTGAGGCATCACAGAAAACCACAAATCCACCACTTTCAAAATGTGGTGCCAACATTAATGCAGAGGTGAGTCTCCTCTTGAGCTTCTAAAGGCTTGCCTCGTAGGCATCATTGCACACAAACTTTGTGTCCTTCCTTGTCAATGCAGCCAAGAGTAATGTAATTCATGAAAAACCCTTAATGAATCTGTGATAGTAGCTTGCAAGACCAAGGAAGCAGTGAATCTCAGTCATTGTCTAAGGCATCTCTCAGCCCATCACTGACTTAACATTTTTTGAGTGAACTACTAGTTCATCCTTTGAAATGATGACCAAGGAAATTTACCTATGGCAACTAGAACTCACACTTGTAGAACTTTGCAAATAAGCAATGAGTTTGCAAGGTACTTAAAGCAATGCACAAGTATTTCATGTGCTCCTCCTTGCTAAAAAAGTAGACAAGAATATCATTCATGAACAAAATCACAAAGTTATCCAAGTAAGCTCAGAAAACCATGTTCATGAGATCCATGAAAACTAAAGGCACATTCATCAATCCAAATGACATCACCAAAAACTATTAATGGCCATAACCCATCTTGAATGCCATCTTGGGATATCCTCCTCCTGGATTCTCAACCGATGGTAACTTGACCTCAAGTCAATCTTTGAGAAGATTTGTGTCCACTATAGCAGATCGAAGTGGTCATTAATTTGAGGTAAATGGTAGTTGTTTTTCATTGTCACACTATTTATCATGTGGTAGTCAATGCATAGCCCCATCAATTTGTCCTTCTTCTTCAGGAAGACGAACAATGCTCCCCAAGGTGATCTACTTCATTTAATATATGAATCCCTTATCATGAAACTCCTGAAATTGTGCCTTGAGCTCCCTCAGCTTAGTTGGTGCCATTCTATATGGCACCTTGGAGAAAGGAGCTATGCTTGGAACTAGCTCAATGATGAAGTCAATCTCTCTCAACGGTTGTAGTCCAAGAAGCTCCTCAAGAAAGACATCTTGGAACTCCCTAAAAACATCTAGTTGTATAATCTGAGGCCTCTCTACCACCATTGCCATCACTCTGGCAAAAAATGCCTGCCACCCCTTCCAGATGTGTCTTACTACCTTCAAAGATGAAATGAAGCATGCTCTCATCACGTCCTCCTCCCTTAAAATGAGATTGCAGGATGTCTAGGTACATAGAAAGTAATCCTCTTCCTATAACAATCCATAATTGCCCAATGTTTTTCCAACCAATCCATCATCAGGATAATGTCAAAATCCACCATGTCAATGAGAATAAGATCTATGACCATCCTCTCACCTGCCTCTCCCCATCACTAGAGAATGTTGATACCATCCTATTAGAACATGAATTATTAGGAGGTTGTCCATGTGAATAGATCTTCTATCATATGACAAGGTTCTCACTTAAAGATACCAATTTATATGCTATTTATTTTAGTTCTTACTCTAAGAATCATATACTTCCCATGAATGCATACTTTCTCATATCATACAAGAATAAAAACTCAATTAGTTTTCTTAAAATATACCAACTTTCATAAGCGGCATCTATTTCATAATCATCAACATTGCTTATACAAGTTATTTATATAGCTCATATCTAGACATTCCATTCTCACTTATTTGACTCTATATGACCTTTAGACATGTTGGACTGGCTGTGAGAGGATTAACCTAGGTTTTAATACCAACTATGACATCTTGGGTTTTTGGAACACTTTTTTACAAATAATTTTCCAATGTGGGGCCTCGAGTTTTGAAAGAAATTTTAGAAAACAAATAGAAAAAATATTTTCTATGAAAAGACTTTTAAAAATCCCTAATGCCATTTTTGTTCATAAAACATGAATTGTTTGATACAATGATTATTTCATTTCTATAAAAAAAATTTGGCCAAGTCTTCTTTATGTTTCAAACCTCATGCATTTTTTACATGTGATTTAAGTGTCCCTAATAAACTACAATACAACATTTAAACATAAGGGAGACCTCATCTCCATTTAACCACATATATGTACATATGCTTATATATGATTTGAAAATCAAAGTTTAGACAAACAAGAAACAATTAGAAAAACTAATAGTCTTGCTAGGGTCATTCCAGTAGCAACCACATATTCAAGATTCAATCTTACAATTCCACAAGCCCAAGTAACATACTTCATAATACAATCGTTTACTTACACAACTCAAAGATAAAAATCCACAAGTCTACACAATTGCTTTGACATTAGCTTTGCTAACTTCTTTTGCAACTCCTAGTGTGGTCTTTGACTCCCTTTCTCCTACTCTACTTCTTCAAATCTAAAATATTATAAACAAGTACAATATCTTGGCAAACTTGTGCTTGTATAAGTATTTTTATCTTTGAATATGACAATTTATATACTTGCAAATCTAAAACAAAACCCACAATTATTTGTCACGTAATTCTGAAGAATAAGATGCATATAAGCAACATAGCAAAACAATGAAATTTCATTTTAGTTCAAACGACAAATCCATGCTAAATTATATCAAATAGCATGCACTTAAAGCATCCACACATGCTATTTCAAAGGTATTAATAGTCATAGTTAAGCATTTTGCAAACCATGCATGGCCACACCATATTGCCTGAATGCATCATCTCATGCACTTGTACATCCACACATGGATAGCAAAAGCATCATTGGATAGTAAATAGACAAGAAGTAATAAAATCATAAATGATAATTATTCAATTTTGTATAAAAAGTTCCCAATTAGTAGTCCATGTGTTATATATAATAGGCATTATTCTAAGTTTTTTTTTTAAATTTCTTAACAATGCATTTCTTACCTAATAATTTAAAAGTTTGACATTTGGCAGGTTTAGGAGCTAATCCATATTAAGTATGTCAATTATCATAATTTTCTAGGATTTAATTGGAGTTTTACTCTTTTGTAAGAAGTGAGAAGATGATTGATTGGCCTATATTGCGTTGTAGCAGTCCTACAAATTATCATAAAAGCAAGCCAAGCTTTGAAGCCAAGGGACTAAGCCACTTAAGCCAATCCCAATGAGCCATTCAAGCCATGACACATGGAGTCACACAATTGGAGGACTTTTAGAAGCAATTATTCATCCTAAAAATGTGATATTCCAAGGAATAATTAGAAGATTTTGAGGGAGATTTGTATAGGTAAGATATGCATGCATAGGTGGACCAATCAAGAGAGAAACCTATTCTTATTTTTCCTTCCCTCTTTTCTCTTTCTTTCATACTCACCATATCAGCTAATTAGAAGGGAAGGAATTACATGCCACTTTCCTAAAAAAGTGGCGCCTCCCCTTCTAATTCTAGCCATTCAACTACTACACGAACTCCACTTCTTATCATTTCCTCTTTCTTATCTTTTTCCTCCATCTTTCCTCTTTCCTCTTTCCTACCTTATTTCTTTTTTCTTTCTTACTTGCTGCCTCACCCCTCTTGGGATTTCCATGAATGGGAGCAAGGTGGAGATGCCACTTTCCTAAAAAATAGGTTCCTCCCACCTTGCCTCTACATTATTTCATCTTTGGTTGTCCTAGACTTCCACCTCCTTTCCTATTTCCATTCAGCCACCTCACTTTCTGATCTAATATCTTAACTTTCATAGCTTCTGCCCTTTATTTCCTGCTCACTAAGATCTCTTTTATAAGTGCAAAACATCTATAAATATCCCGTAGGAGTTCGATGCCACATACAACCAGCAGCATAGGATTTCCAGCCTCCTTACATTGGCAGCCCCTTTCTTTGGTGTTCCAAGCATTCTTCATTCAAGTCTTCTCCTTTCTTCTTGCACTTTAATTCCAGGTTGGTACTTTGTTCCTCACTTTCATTTCCTTGCTTTGCTTTCTTTATTACTTCTTTGTTTCTTTGCTTTACTTCCATACACATAGAACTTAGCAAGTCTTTCCTTGATCTTTGCTTCTCTCTCTCTTCTCTTTCTTAACTAGTTCTTTGAGATCTAAGTTATCTTTTCTATTTTAGTGACAAGAAAGAGAATAGTAGCTTTGATCCTTCTTTTTTCCTTGTTTCTAGCTTAGATATAAGTCTAGTTTGCTTGTTCTTTAATTCCATCTTCATGTTCTTTTATGCTTTCATTCTCTATGGGTTCTATGTGTGTCACATCTGAAAGTAAATTGAGAGTAGTAGAATGTGTTTAATTATTTCCTTGAATCAAATTCTAGGCATTAGAAAAGTGCATAACCTCTAGGCTTGTTATCTATGTACATGTGCACCAATTTTGATGTACTTTTCAAGTCAATCAATAAACTTATTTGAGGAGCATGGTTATTTTTTAATTCCATCAGCAAAGTACTTCAATTCTTGAGTGTTATATTCCATGAAAAGTGCCTGCTAAGTTTCTTTCCATGCCTTACTTAATTTGAGTTTCGTATAGACCATATTGCTAGAATTTTTCAGCTTATGATTCATGTGCAATGTCTAGCAATCTATACATCTTGTTTGCTTGAAATCTTAGTAGCCCATTTAGATTTTTATTTAGTTTAGTGAGTACTTTGATTAGTTTATATATTATCTAGCTTTTAATTCATGTTTTCTAGTCTTTTTCCCAACCCATGAACCATGTCCACACTTTCATGAGTCATGTACATGGTGATTAAAGTTGCGTTCTCTTAGTTAGTTGTTGATCTTTGTTTAGATTATTTTAAATTCTAGTAGTTACTTGTTTTTCATCTTAGGATAGTTTAGGAAGTTTCTAATTTAGTTTTAGAAAGTTTTATTTTAAGAAATTTTTAGGATTAGGAAAGTTACATTTTTAGCAAGTTTCCTTAATTAAAGTTTCTTAGATTCATTCATTCTAGTTTTACATTAGCTTCTTTTCTTGAATGCATGTTAGTGTGAAAGGTTTCTAATTCCATTCAAAATCTTTATTTTTAGAAAGTTTCCTTTAGTTCATGTTTTTTAATGCATATTTTCCATTCCATGTTGTTTAAATTCCTAGTTTAATCAAAACCCATTTCTCTTTGGCTAGGCTAAGTAAAATTAGATCAATATCTAAATCTATAAGATTCTTTGCAGGATCAACCTCTCTCAAGTGAAAATTACTACATTGATTCATATGCTTGTGAGTAATTTTAAAGCTACGGCAATAAATTTCCTAAACACCTCAATATTCTCGCAAAAGTATGTAGATAATAATTGCACTTACCTCCTCGAGGTTCTTAAGTGTAAAAATCTCAAAATTCAGCCATCTACCATTGGTCATGAGCACGCATTATAGATCTAAAGTCATAAAGTATTGTGTAACTCTCACTATGTTGCTATGTCGCTATATACATTTAAGTCTCAAATCTTAAAAATAATGGACCATCTATGTAGCAAACAAGACCCAGTCATGTCCAAAGCTATTCCATTGATGTCAAAAGGGGTAGACTCCATTGCATCGTGTGTGTAATAACCCCAATTTTATTAATTGATTGAGAAAATCAATAAAATTTGAGTTTCAGAAATTTTAGGCTGAAATATTAGGGTTATTTAGAATATACTTTTTATAAAAGTATAATCAAGGAATAAGACATGTAAAATTGAAATTAAACTTAGCAAACCCTCCAGAATGACTGTAAGCACGACAAATTCTGAATTCGAATGAAAAATCCTTAATCTTCTTCATTTTTTGACAAAAGGGTAAAATAGTAATTTTATCCAAAAATCAAAATATGAGACATCAAAATTTAGAATGTGCTGAGAAATATGAATCCAACGCCACTAAGTACACTCAAATCCGAGATCATGGGAATAAAACCCTAATTTTTATACATAAAGGGCAAAATGGTCTTTTTACACCATGTGGGGCCCACAAGGGACCCAAAAACGAATCCTATGGCTAACCCAAGTGAAATCATGGGTCAAACCACATCATCTGGTCTTAGAGAAGAAAAATGGAGCATGGGAGAATCCAATGCTAAATTAATAATAAAAAATGAACCATCATTATTACACTTCATCATGAAAGAAGACCAAAATGGCTATAAATACAACCCCAAAAATCCCCCAAAAATTCTCATAAAATTCTCACGAAATTTTCTTCACTTATCCTAAAATTGTAGACCTAGATCCATCCCCAAAAACCCAAAATTCCCAAGAGATCTCTCTCTTTTCATTTTCTTTTTCTTTATAGATTAGAACAATAGACCTAAAATCAATTAGACACTCTATTCCAAATCCAATATCACCAATTCCACTATCCAAAACTTCCCACCATACCTTAGCTACTAAACCCCCAAAGAAATTTTGAGATCCAACGGTTCAAACAACAAAAATCTCAAGAAAGGTGGATCTTGAGCCATATCTTCATCAAAAGGGTGTTCTTTTAAATTTGGCATATAACCAACATTTTTTCTCCAATCAAGTAGGTGGGAATACTTTCTGTACATGTTTACTAATGTTTTATGAAAATTTTATTTTACTGTAATTTTATTTTGGTAATAAAAAGGTAAAAATAAAGTAAACAATAAAACCTTTAATTCAGGACGATTGAGGGCTCAGATGAAAATTTTGACGCTTCCAATCGATCTATAAGGGTCCAAAACCTCTATGGTAGAATTTTCACAAAGATCGGACAATTTTTGGGCCCTCAATTGATATGGGATTGATTGGATGGTCCAAACAGACTATCCGATCTCCCGGTCAGACCAAAAGACGGCGTGCGAGACGCCTCACGCGCGCCCACACAACGCATACGACATCCACACGCGTCGATGACGTCCCTGGCAGGCACTTTCGTATATTGTCCGCGACAGATGTGCCCGACAAATCGAGCGTTCCGCCCAACTCGTTTCCGCCCGAAACATCTCGGCCATCCATTCCTTTGGGCCCAGATCAAATCTAGGCCCTAGGAATGACTGTGAACTTCCAGATTTGATTCTGGAGTCATATGAACTCCAAATCGAGATCGAAAAGAGACTATGGAAATCTTACAACCTCTATTTTCTTATGAAATGATAAAATGGAGAAAATATGTAATAAAAATTTCTGTATTTAGGAATCAAGTTTCCAATTGCTAAGATCTTCAAGATCTGAGATGATCAGATCTTGGAGATATGTTTTAATAATGATATAATGTTAAAATGAAGTTATAAAAATGGTTTATTTGAAATATTAAGGGATCTACCCACTGTGGTAGAAAAACCCTAAAAATTACAAACGGACCCACTTGATCAATAAGATCAAGTGTGATCAGATCTTGGGATGGATGGAATGGATGTTGATATGATGAAATCCAAGAAGATCATGGATGGATTATGAAAAAAATGAATCAATATGATCTTTGGACCTTAATAAAGAAAAACCCCTAAATATAACTAAAATCCTTGATAAAAAGGAAAAGATCTAAGATCTAATGGTTGGATTATAAGTGAAGGTTTCTAAAAATATTAATATAATCATTTTCATTTTCTATTAATTGATAATAGCATCTTAAATATGATTTATGTTATAAAGCATGCTAGTGTAACTTTTAGACTTTAGCATGATATGTGATTATATTGTTATCATAAGGTGCAAGATTTAATTATCTTAGGGGCACTTTAGGAAGATTTCATGCCATTGTAACTTAGGACCATGCTAGAATTTCATATAAGATTATACTATAGTATGAGATTATACCATAGGTCCATGTTAGTTTAAATTGAGTTATTAAGGTATATTAGTTAGAAATCATGCTAGTGTAATTTTAAGTACCTTGCCTCATTATCATTAAGTGTTCAATTATGTAGTTTTATGCTTTGAATTTATAATTCATTTATGGTTAAATTTTATTAGTAGATCTACTTGTTATGAGATAAAGAGCATAAAACACCAAAAATGGGATCTAATGAGAAAGTAGAGTTTCATGACACAAATAAGAATGGAGTACTTTGGACTTAATTAGTAATGGTTATAGTTAGTAGGACAATATAAGGATTATCAAATCCTTGGCCCAAACTAGGAGAATAATAAACCCCATGAATGACATTGTAAATATTCATGGACTTAATTAAAATTTATTAGAAAGAGTACTTAGGGTCAACATGCTTATAGGAACCTTATGAAAGGTTGAGCTATGGTCCTTCTAGTGAATGTTGAACATAATGGTTAAAGGGGTTATCTAATAGAGCCTCGCTCTTCCCCTACCTTCCATTGACGTTTGTGAGGTCTAAATGCCTCCTTACATGAGGATTGAAGTAACCATTTTGTGTTCACCCATTCAGTTAGTAAGCCTTAGCCAATTGGAAATAAGAGGAGTAGTCTAGACTTAGGCTTAAATAAGTTACCTTCAACCAGCAAAACATTAACTGGTTGAATGATAATAGTAAGAGCATAAAAGGTTAGTAAATTACCTAACCCTAATAAAAACCGTAAGTAAAATAAGGATGATCAAACAAGATCCATTAGATCTTGGATGATCAAGAACAATAGGAACAAGAATATTATATTGTACTTAGTATGCATGTTCTAGTTCATTAGATTAGATAATCCAAACCCTTGATTAAAGATGATTCAAGGATGAAAACCAAGATCATCCTCCTTAGGGATGATCCAATAATTGAACTTAGATCAAAGAAGAACTAGATGATAAAAGATCTAGGACCTTGATCTTCATCAACTTGTGTAGATTGTCAATCAATGGATCTATGAAAGATCAAGATCAAGGAGATGGACACACAAAGACTTAGAGATAGAAAAATACTTAGATATGAATGATCTAAAGATCATTCTAAACATTAGATCTAGTGATCAATAGGATTGTTCAAAATTTATATATTGACAATATGTATGGATGTACAAATGACATACATCAGTCAGGATCATGGAAGATTTGGGAAAAGAGATCACTCCTTGGAGGTAGGAGGATTTGACGAATGCATTGACATGGGATATACATGATTGAACTCATGACCTTATGTTGACAAGAGTAATGTTAATACTTGTATTAAATCCCTTGAAACCTTATGACCCAACCAAACACATATAAGATGGTTAAGGACTAAACTATAAGTGAATAGGGAACTAGAAAATATTTCAGCCCTAAGTAAACAGACAAATGGTCTGATATGTATGAAATCTATTTTACATACAAACTTGGAGGCTTGTGAGTTTGTTTTAATAGGCATAAGCCTAGGGGGATGCTATGCTAGAGGAGTTATAAGGGTTTGGCCACCCGATCCTTGAAATTTGATGATTTGATGATACCTTGCCCTATGCGAGGCCAAAAGTCGGGTGGGGCGATTATGGGAAGGCCACCACTGTGAAAGTCCTGTCCCCCCATATGGACAATGACATAATATTTTCCACCATGGTATCAATGGTGAACAAGGCAGTTATCCGAGCGTGCTAGTACGGATCAGACTGCAACATGGTAGCCCTTTTGATTATTTTGCACTATGATGCATATGAGAATAGGCATAATGAAATGCCTTATGTTTTAGCATAATGAAATGCTAGGTAATTGTATATTACCAATATTTCCCAAGAAGGAAAATTCCCAGTGTAAGATTAGTTTAAATACTAAATTCTCATAATGGAGAGAATTGATCAGCTTAGTTGGGAATGATATTTGATTACTTTCATAAATTTAACTAGTTTACCCATGAAGGGTATGTATGTATATAGATATACATAACTTACAAAGTAAAGAGTATGTTTAGGGATAATGGGAGTATGAAGTATTGGAATTACATTGTCAATTATTATGCTTCTTGAATCCCCTACCAAGCATTGCTTGCCGAGATATTGTAAATGTTGCAATATCTCAGATACAGGGAAGGAGAGTTAGGAGCTCAAGATGATAGAAGACTTGAAGAGAATAATTTTCAAGGTATACCCTTGAAGACATGTATTTTGCTTTGTTGAGAGTTTTATTGTATGGTGAGCTTGAGTTTTGGATTATGTAATTTGGACAAGTATTGTAATAGATTTTGGCTGTACTGTGAACCACTAGATGGATTCTGGAATTTAATAAAAGTATATTCCTTCGATGAAATTTTATCTTGTACAAAATTTCTACTTATGTTATGTATGAAGTGATGACTTGGGTTTTACAAAACAAGTTCTAAAGAAAAGAATTTTCACTGCCTTTCAAAATTCATTACAAAAGTGTTACAAAAACTCGGGTTGTCACAGTGTGCATGGGAAATACAACGTGCAAGGTCATGACCTTCCCATGATGTCATCATAGCTTCATTCAGCCTATTGTGGCCAAGTATCACATGTGTGTGTGTGTGTGTGTGTGTGAAATTTCGAAGGGAGGATGATCAATCTCAAACTCTCCTAACATAACATCCACTGAGGGATAAAACTAGGCATTTTTTTGTGCCTCTATAACTTACAAAATAGTAAAAAATCATGCATAGGTGAAAGAATTATAATTTAAATCTCATGGCACTACTTTGCCAAGTGAAAACAACTATTGAATAGGTCAAGATTGAGGATTTTACATGGTAATATCAATCCTCATTATTTCATAGACCATGCATCCGATGCATTTTCAAATACAACTCTATATAATATATTTTCAACATTATAAATAAACCAACATGGTATTTTAGAACAAATATTTTGTATAACATATATGCTCAAATGCATGAGATGGCTGTCATCAGTGCCATTTTACAACTAAAATGCTACAAATTGCCAAATTAACTTTTGAATAATGTAGATCAGGGGTTTACCTTTGTTACCATGATGTTAAGAGAGATTTCGTTGTCATTTGATGCTAAAAAATGACAAAAAATAGTCACTGGGCCACTATCCTCTCTATACTTACTGTTTTCATGATTTTGGTGTCCACCGTTTTGTATTGATCCCCTTCGGCAACTTGGCAAAAGGAAAAGGTTATATTATAAAAGATCTTTCAATTTCCTCTAAGTTTCTTTACCAACCGTCAATATTTTTCTTGCATTTAGTCTTTTGCTGTAGGGAAGGTGGTGAACAGTTCAAATCTTCAATCCAAGGCCATTACACATCCTGTCCTTCTTCGAATTCAATGGTTCCCTGTCGATTTTTGTGTCCTTCATGGGCGTTCTTGGTAGGTGAAGCCAGCAGTGAGATGCCTTCCTTCCTCTTCTCTCTTTCTTCTCTTCTCTTCTCTTCCCTTTCCTCTTCTTTCTTTTTCTCCCACTTCATTTTTCTTCTTCCTTATCTAACACTACAGAGAGTCAAGCTTCGTGTGTGGGTCGACTCCCCACCTGTTGAGCCCCACCTGTTGAGCTCCTCCCCTTTAACTGTTTAGTAATAAGACAGGGGAAAGGGGGTGTTCATGTAAACTTCTTCTCCCTTCTCCAATTTGTAAAATATTGGGATTTTTCTGCCCCAACCTTTGTTTCACATTTTCTTAGTATCGTTGGAAATTTCTCATTGTATGTATTCCAAATTTTCGATTTTCTAAGTCTGATTTTGAGTTCTAGAAAAATTTAATCCCACAAAATTCAAATTTTGATTGAATTCAATTCCTTATTTCATTTCAATAATAAAATGTGATGAAGATACATAAAATAAAAAGTTACAAACATAATTTAAATTGGAGGCTAATTCAACATTAATATCAATTATTGCCATTGAATTGAACGGATGCTACATCTAGTGGATTGTGGGCATTACTTTTCTTTAATGAACTATTTGTGAAATCCAATACCAATTCCTATATACAGACGTGCAATTAAGATTGTGACTTAATATTGTGAAATTTCATACTCTCATAACATAAAATAACATAGAAAATGATTTTGAGACAGGAAAAAGATGCTACCCATTTAGGATTCACCCTCAGACAATTGGATCCATTCATTATGTTCATATTTCCTTACATTGGCTACCTACTAGATTCTATAACTAGTGGATGATTTTACCCATTTTTTTTGTTTCAAATCATGGCAATTGAAATTTCAACTAAAAAGTTAGGACCTAGAAGACTCCAATGGGCATGATTTATTGTATATAGCCTAAATAGTGCAGGCCAAACATGATAAAAGATTTAGATCATCCAAATTTGGGTATTTCTTGGCTATGTCCTTTTTAATGTTCTTTTCCAGCATCATGTGGAAGAACAAATTCAATAAGGGGGGTCTATTTAACGACGTATGTTTGACGTTTCTATTGGCACATCTCTTATGATATCTTCAATGATATGTTCTATGATTTTTGAGATATGTGTCATATGTTCTGTGATATCTGAGATATTTGTTATATGTTCTGTGATATCTTGTGTGATATCTGGGATATGTGACATTTGTTCTATGATATCTCTAGTGATATCTTTGGTGATATTTTTGGTGTTTGAAATATGTTATGAGAAATATTTAATTATTTTTAATAAAAATTAATGCATCAACCAATCAGTTAGCAATGACCTTCAAAATATGGAACTTTCAAGGCAAAGTATGCAGTTTGATCAAATAACAACTAGTTTCATTGGAAAGCATGAACAAAGTAAATCTAGTTTTTAAGATAAATTTGACATAAACATAGACATAATCATAAAAATGACAATAACAAGTAGAAATCCACAAAGGACATCTGCTATTGCATTGAATGATGACGATGGGGCATTAAATACGAGGGAGACACGGCTACTCCCTTTGTCTTGTACTGCATCAGTGGACTTTGACACCACATTTTTTTTGAACCTCCTACCATCCAACTACTCTCTTGGCTCATTGTTGTCCAATTGGTGGTAAGGGTTGTGGTTCAATTGGCATGTACTCATCAAGCTAGATGAACCATCCCATATGTTGTTCATTGGCATGGCAACGAAAGTACCACTTACCACGACTAGGCTTCAAACACACCTGGATTAGCAACATAAGCCCTCGACTATAAGCACATAAGGGGTGGAGGTTTTTCTTCGTTCCTGTAAGAAGACATCATGTGCATATATATTTGTATGTAAGTAATACACACAATTAATATAAGTTGTTAATTATTTAACTTTTCATAACAAACCAACTAAATAGACCAAAAAAGAGTTTAGTACAACAACATGTTCCTTGTCATGATTGCATAATTACTGGTTGCTTCTATGAACATAATCGTACTAAAGTTTCTATGCGATGGAAGCATGCCAAGTAGCAGCATCTCAATGAGTGAACTCCTGGGTAGGGCATAATTGCATGCTTTGTGAATTATCTTCACTCATTAGGGCTACTTGTAAACCCTGCATCTCTACCTCATCCTGATGCAGTACTTGCATTCCTGCATTCACCCTTTCCAAGTCTACAACCATGATAACTTCATCCTTTGAATCACTACTCTATAGTACATTGTCATTGTCATTGTCATTCTTGCTTTGAGACTTAGGATTCTATCCCATCTCCTCTAGCAGCCACATGTCGTCAATGCATTCTTATTGCATAAAATTGTGCAGCGCACATAGGGCCTTCACAAGATTAATCTGTGTCTTAAGAGGAAAGGGAGGCGCAGACTTAGGAATGGGAAATCTGACTTTTAGAACACTGAATGTTTGCTCTACTTCGTTCCTCAAGGATGCGTGTCGAAGGTTGAATAACTCCCCTACATTTTGTGGTTGATGCATCCCCTGGCCAAACTCTTTCAGGTGATACTTGGTATTTCAATAAGGGGCAAGAAACTGTTGTCTATTTGCATAACCCCTGTCAACCAGGTAGTACTTCTTTGCACCATAACCACGTCAGTGATTAATGAAAAACCATCAAGGTAGAACCTACTAATATGAAAATATTAACACACAATGGATTTACCCTTAGGAATTATCAACCACGTGCCTTCTCTCGCAAGAGCTTCTTTCAACACAGTAGAGTCATGTGCAACCCCCTCAAAGCTACCAAGCACGTATGTGAATTGCATGTGAAAATTGCATCATGTGAGAACATTCTGTGCAATGAATCCCTTCCTATTACACCATTTTGTGAAATCGCGAGGACCCACTCCAAAAACCCTAGTTAGGATCAATGTCCCATCTATAGCTCCCAAAATGACAGATTGAATGTTAAGTGTGTGGCATCTCAAATTGTTGCATTAATGATTAAAAAAAAAAAAAGACAAATGGAGTTACCATCAAGTGGTTTTCTCTCTAATAGTTGTTTGTAATCTCTATGTGGTCCTCTGTTGCATGAGGAACCATAAGGCAACTGTACAAATGCAATAATACACGAAGGACCTTGTGGAAGTTGGCACTAATGGTATGAGTGGACCTGAAAAGATGGGTTCGTACCTCAAGTCTTGACCAATAATCATTAAAAAGGTTGCCACCATTTCATCAACTATCACCCAACATGTTTAGGATAAGAGGCTAATGTTTTGAAGAATACAAACTAGCTTATCAAACTAGAATTGATGCATTCTATACAATTTTGGAATCTCGTCCCATTTTTTGGTTTTTTTTTTTTTTTTGCGCATGCATAACCGAAGCATTTGCATATGTAGTGCCACATCCTCCCCCTCATGTTGCACAATTCGTGTAAGTATGTGTGATGTGGTCATGCTTACCACATGCTGCACTTCACGATGCACTTCACCGTTGAATGTAGTGCTCTATGGACCCCCATCACCCATTGTCTTGCATTTTTGTAGATGAAAGCAATGATGGGTAAACAACAACATCTATGCAACACCTACAGATAATTGCATCACAAACACATATAACAAAAAAAAAATTGCTTTTATTTTAATGATTTTTAGGTGGAGTCTCCTCTGTTTTTCGAACATTTCATAATTCAATCATGTGATGTGTTACACCTAATAATCAACATTTACAAGCAAGAAATTATATAAACTGGAATGTAGATCAATGCATCACCCATTTGCAAGTAAAGTTTGAAATTATACAATGAAACTAAAGTAAAAGTGTCTTCAACATTCCATTTCCTTAATAAGTGTATTAATAAAGGACAAATAGATTAAAACAGTGTCTATAAAGGTCCAATATACAAACACACCAAAAAGTTTGAAACAACAAAAACCACAAAAGTGATTGTAATCGAACAACATGGGTCCCCTACATGGTGCACTCTCCTATAAGTGCATCCTCACATGCAGTAGTTGTCTCTCCTCTGACCAACATCAAAAACCTCCCTAAAGCCTAAGTTCGTTTGTTGAAAAATACTGTACACCCTAACTCTCTCTACCTCAGTTCGACCTTTCAAAGTATACAATGCAGTCATCCATGACATGTTGTCTAGACCCAAAGTCTCTCTAGGCTTAATATAATGGAAGGAGAAATTAATGGAGGGAGATCATTAGATGTTGAGGACACTACCTGACCGACTTGTTTTTCCTTTTCCCCTAACACGCCGTGGAAAAATAGTCCTAGAGGAGTGAATTGAAGATGACGTTGTAGTGGTAGCTGGGCAGACAGGGGGTTGCAGAAGGTGTTGAGATGGATCTTATTGGTGCAATCCATCATTGTCCTCTTCTACTTCCTCCCCATAATGTGGGCCATGTGAGTCAAATGCATTAGTATCCACGTTTGACATATCCGATCAATATAATTCCTCAAATGGTTGTGCATATTGACTATTAGACATGCTTGATTCTCAAAGTGCCTCATCTTCCATAGAAATAATCCCAAAGCAGAATTCTCTGGTGGCACTACTCTCCCCAAACACTGTCTCTAGGTGTTTATAGTTCCATAAGTTCCTACCAAATAAACAACAAGCCTCTGGATTCAACTATACAAATGCATAAACATTTGTAAGGTCATTATAAAGGATAAAGTTTGGTACTATAGTGTTGTAGTAGTGCATTACCTACAAGTGGGTATTCATGATCTCTAGAGTTGTAAGGAAGAAATTTCTCTCCACGTTCCAACCTAATCCTAAGTCTCCATTCCTCAACTTTGCAAGTATAACATACTTGCTTTTGAAGAGCCTTATCTTTGTATTCAATTGCTTCATCAACAAATCAACTCCAAATCAAATTTTAAAGCGAGGCACCAATTCCTTAATTACGACACCCTTTGGCATACTCCCAGTTGCAATGATTCTACCCTTTCTTATTTCATCATGGAGTGTTTCAAGGATAAAGTCCTCTTATTTCTTAGTCCATTTATTGTAAAGCCCCTTGTCTCCTTCAACTATGCCTTCAAACACAGTGTCTAGATCTTTGCCATCAACTAGATTAGGTGACATAGTATCCTTTCTTTTGCACCACATCTGAAAAGAAGTATATTTGCTATTAAGGCTAACTCAAGGTCTCATCTTAAGCAACACAATGTTTGGATCTTCCATGCATCTCATCTTAAGCTCATATTTAGGCCATTTGTAGCTCATACTACCGAAGTCTCTACTAGATGTAATCTTAGATAAATACAAATTCAAGTCTAATGCAAATGCAAATGAAAATGCTAGAAATACAATTATACGAGTGAATGGTATGCAAAGAATTGATTAGCACTACAAATACATGTTCAAGTCCAATCCAACTACAGTTTATGTTACTTTTTAAGATCTCCACCTCAATTGCTAAAAGAATAGAGAACTCAGGATATGATCTCTTTTTTTTTAGAAGGAAAGACAAGGTTAGAAAACAAAAGCACCTTATAAGGTGAGAATTTGCTAGAAGGAACTTAGTTTTCTAAGATCTCCACATGCACACGGGCGCGCACACACGCATGATTATACCCATTTATTTATATATTCATAAATAAGGAAATGAAATGAAATTGTTCTTCACCTAAAACCTAAATTACCTCTATGGTACTCTCAACTGTTAGATCCAACTGTCATATGTCAAGGTGTTCCTCCTTTTCAATTCAAGAAGGCCTATTGCCTCATTAGGATTCTAACAAGTCAGCAACAACATGCTCCTTCTTGTTTCTCTCTAATAGTTGTGTCTGCATAACTACTTGATATTAGAGCTTGACAAAAATGTTAATCCTCTGGCACTATGTTTGGTGTTTCTGCAAGCCATAAAACCATAAAATAACAATTCATAAATGACTATAATACAAAATGTTAAGAAAAGGAGAACAAAAATGGAAACAACAAATGATTAGCTGGGATGTCTCAGTAGCTGGAAAACAAAGTCAACAAGTAAAAAAGTAGTATAATATAATCTTACCTAATTAAGTAATTCAAAATATAAATAACTGTAATACCCCAGGTTCAATCCCTACTAAGATAAACTTTTAAATATCCAAACTTAGCCATGTCATCATAATCCATACACCTTAATAATGTAGACAAGCCTAAATTACTATGTACATAGCGATCATATGGGAGTATAGAAAATGAAAAAATGTTGGATGCCCTCCCAACAAAATGCTATTAATAAAATTTCCAATATATAATAGTTTTTAATAAACAATAAATTGAGTGTTTGATCAAACAATAAGCATATCACCTCCCTTTAACATGCAGATATTAGAAAGAAAAACAAAAGAAATCATATCCATGCAACATAATCACGTAATATCCACATTAATCAATGTAACTAACTGGAATGAACTTCTATAAGAGATCATAAACCCATCAACCTTATAATTGGTTTTCCCTTCAAGACAGTTTATAATCTCAGTAGGAAAAAGGCATAAGCAATTTATGAAAAAGTGAAAAAGAGCATGAGAGACTCTTCATTTTATGCAAAACCTAGCTTATTTATCTCAATATGCTTCCTAAAAGGTTGGACCAAGCACTGCTAATTACAGTATAAATGAAGACTTCCATTTATGCACTTGAAAAATAATCTATCCTAGATACAATTTTTAAATAAATATGACTAGGTATCTAAGGATTCTTTTTCTCTACTTTCCTAGAGGGACAGCTCAGATTAATGCTTTAGAACAATATAAGAAAATGCCTGTTGAAATGGATACTCAGCACTTCACTACCCAGACCTTTGTCTAGAAGCAGTGTCAGCTCATATTTCTAATTATATAGAAGATTCCTTAGATACAAATACAATTAGAAACTTGCTGATAATTAAAAAAAGAAAGAAAAAAAAAAACTTCATCATGTCTTTACTCCCCTTACAACACGTACAAGAAACACCAAGATTTTAAGACCCTACCACTAAAAGATTTGGTTCAATGAAGAAGAAGAAGAAGAAGAAGAAGAAGAAGAAGAAGAAGAAGAAGAATTTTTCTCACTTGAAGTAGTCTTGGCATTTATTTAAAAATGTACTACTTGGTTAGAGAGTAGTCATCCACACAAAAGCTCAGTGTTTTGGTTTATAAACTACCATCTTCATGTTGAAATGAGGACTTTTAAGGACACGACACTGAAAAGCTGTCTTCTAACTAGGTTTTCTAACAAAAGGATCAAATAAATTGATTCGAGCTTTGGTAGACATTATTTATAGTTTACAAGAGTGAGGGAAGGTAGAGAGATAGAGAAAGAGAAACACACAAACATAGAGAAAAGGGAAAAACAAATAGAAGAAACTATGTAATAATGTCATGTCATATAGACTCATGCAAACACAAGTACTGGGAGAGGATTTTAGGTGTCTCAATGCAGGATTTCTAAAGAAAATGTTGCCAGATACCTCCTTAAATTTACCTATTAAGCACGACCTATGGTTTCCATTCAAGTCCATCCAAAATTGTTGGGGCCTTAGGGATGAAAATGATGAGATTGTTGTCTATCAACAAGATGCATAGGTATGACCAGATTAAATCAATCAATGCTCGCACATTATTCCTGGACACTAGTCCCTGGCCAAAAAATGCTAGGAACTGCAACAACATTAGTTTGTAGGAATTTTCCTTCTAGTCTGGAAATATCATAAATGGATAAATGAGAGTATAGATAACAATATTTCCCGTTATCAAATTTTCTTATAGCCAATGATATAAACCATGACCAATACAATTGTTTGTATATCGGTCGTACTTCCTCTCCTCGATACAAGCATTACCCTAAAATAGATACAAATATACAAAAACCAATAGATATCCTAGTAAGCTTGTAGGAGGTCCAGACTTCTTTCTTTGATGTTGATATTCCTTTAAACAATTTGTGGTTGGCTATATGTAGCATCTTGATATCATAACAACTTTTAATAAATATGTAAAATGAAGATGGTGAGCATTTCTAGAAAGGGGATGATGACTGTTAATTTTAGATATAAAAAGTAAAGGGCGGTCCCAGTGCATGAAGCTCCCACCTATGAGGGGTCCTAGGAAGGGACAGACCACAAGGGCCTATAGTATGCAGCCCTACCTTGCATTTTTGCAAAAGACTATTTCCACACCTTGAACTTCTGACCTCAAGGTCACATGATGACAACTTTTACCATTGCACCAAGGCTCTCATTCTACTATTAATTTTAGATATATGCAAGTAAAATCATCATAAACCATGAAATAGATTTAAAAGAAAGAAAGCTTCCCTTGAAACCGAGGATCCACCATATATGAATTTCAAAACCAAATGGGGTCAGAATAAAGAAAAACATAATTAAGAGAACATAAATTTACATAACCATGATAACATTCTACAAACATCTTGACAATGGAAAAACCAACATGACGGTAACCAAAAAGAACAAAACCAACACGCAGAAACATGACATCATTCTACTTGCGTGCATTTGAAAACGAGCATCAAGGAAGAAAAAGGAAAAGGCATAAACCATGAAATGAACCCAAAACAAATGAAAGCATTATTTGAGACAAACCCATAAACATTTTAATTGAATTTCAGGCACAAAAACCCCAAAACATGATAAAAATTTCAATGTATCTTTCAAATTGAACCTGACAGTATCAAACCCCTCAATCCCAAATGGAATGATGCAAAAGCCCCCCTCTCTTGCCCTTTTGGTTACAACAAGAAATGGCATCAGGTTCTGTAGTTTCCACACACCCTAGGTTGTTGTTGCAGACAAGGGAGGGTGGTGATGAGTGGTGGCAACATTGTCGAACCTCTTAATCTGAATCGGAACACTGCTGAACCCCCTCTCTCTCGCCGTTTTTGTTTACAAAAAGAATTGGTGTCAAATTCTGTAGTTTCCAAATGCCGTAGGTAGCTATTGCATACAAGGGAGCGTGGTGATGAATGGGGATGACGTTGTCGAACCCCTCAATCCCAACTAGAATGCTACTGTGACGACCAGGGTTTTCACATGCATTTTTAAATGCAAAACTAATTCCTAACATAGGATCGATCCCTATTTGAAAAACCATTTTATAAAATCAATGCAATATAGTAGAAAAATATTTTATTTTTCATTTATTTTGAAAACCCCGAGTGTTAATTGCTTTCAAGATGGACAAGGAAATTTTTTAAAAAATAAAGAAAAATCATAAATATTTCCTAGGTCTATCTAGTCACAGCTCACAGCCCCAACTGTAATAATTACAACTACATGCCCAAAAAGGTAAAATTGTATACTTACATTTATACTTGTCTTCTCTTCATTCTCTTGAGCGTAGTACTAACATTTTCTTATACTTCTTCTAATCCTGTGTGGAGCTAATATGTAAAAATAATATATATAGTTGAGTATTCCTCATACCTAGTAGGTAATCTGATACTACTATTTTGAAAACACAGCATGCAATATGTATAAATTCAAGGAGCTTTTTATGCAAACATCAGTGATTCCTTTTTATGTAAACATGCATGTTTATGCATAAAATGTAAGCCCATTTATGCAAGTTCATCCATGGAATTCTTTATCGAAATCTAGTAGTCAACGATATCAATATGAGTCAAATCATAGAGTAGAAATCATTAGTTTCAAGTAAGAAGATCACAGCAAACACATCAAATCAATGAGTCAAATATAATAAGCGTGAAAGTCTTAAAATAGTCACATTTAAAGCAGATGCTAGCGTCACTATAAGTATCATGCACATGAGTCTCTCAGCGAACACGTCATGCCAACTGGTCACAAGTACTAGTATACGACCATCTCAATGCTATATGCATATCGATAACACTGAAATCATAGGGCCACTATGCTCACAATCAGCACACAGCTGAAATCGTGTGGCTTCGGTATCTGGAGAACAACCTACCATAGTCTCCATGGCGACTATGGCATCCTTGAAAAGGGTGCTGTGAACACCTCCAGTGGTCATCCCTGTTTACCATAGCAGTCAAGGAAGGGACAAGCTTTCTTGGCAGCGATACCATCCACCTTTTTGGTGGTAGAGTCTGGGGGGCCAACCCCGTACATAATAAGCTCTTAGCATAGTGCCTACCAGGCTCAATAGCCCAAAAAGCATATATAGATAAATCCAAATCTCAATCATCGAAATCATGCAATTTATGCATTTATTTTCAAACATGCGAGCAATGCATAAAATCTGCTCATGCCACAAATCGTATTCAAGGCCATAAATCATGAAGACAATTCCGCATGCTCATAGAAGAACATCATATCCCAAAAGCATACTAAATACGGTGATAGATTCAAGTGCTTCAAGGCCATAAAATCATGAAGACAAGTCTACATACTCGTATAAGAACATCATATCTCAAAAGCATACGAAATATGGCAATAACGGCAAGTAAATCACTTAGAGGTTGGGATGCATTTAAAAACTTAGTAGTATCAGACTACCTATCTCGATGTTCCTTGAATCACGTTCCTCATTACTCGACCCTGACCCATCTTTGTGAAACCCTGTATATTGTTTGATAACAAGGATTCAAGTATCATTTTCTATTCATTTCTAGACGCTAATTAGATTTATAGAGTAACGGCTAGATCTGCCTTTCAAGAGTATAGATCCTTGTTTAAATGTGTTTCCAGGCTAGATCTCACGTACAGATCTAATGTTTAATGGTTAGATCTTATAGATTGCCTGTCCTAATACTTAGAATAGGTTTGTACTTGATTTGAATGGTTAGATCTTATAATTCAAGGATGGTTACATGTAATCTAGGGTTGATCCTGAACTATTAATCTCTTAATACCTCTAGTGGATCAATTCATGAGATCTGATCATCTTTGACATGGTAGATCTATGAGATTTCTATAGTTTTTAGGCCATAGTCATGTAAAATAGTCCTCTAGTCCTAACTTTTATGTATCATTAGGTCTGCCTCGTCAATACGAATGCAACGGTTCTTTCAGATCATCAATCGAAGTTATATAGCCTCTTTAATTGTGTTTTTAGTGTTGCAAATCCACAGACGAACCAGATTTGTTCATACCAAGACCGCGCGTCACGGTTCCCAGACACATGCACATGCATGCACATGCGTCCTGGACTACGTCATGCACATTCGTTCTGGACCAATTTTACATGCATGCGCACGCCCGAGCTAGGCGCTATAGCATGCATTCTGGACTGCGTCGTGCAGACACGTCTTCAGCACAAGCGCGGAGTGTCTTGGCTCCCAAGACACCCCGTGCGTCCTGGTCAAGTAGGGCATTCGTCCGCACGTGGCATGCGCACGACTGTGACCCCAAGGAGCTTGTCATTGGTGCGCATCACTCTTGTGCGCCCCCAAGACGCGTCATCTTCGACAGGTTATCAACCTGTCTGGTTTTACTTCTCAGAAATCTGGCGATTTTTGGCCAAGAAATGCAGATCTGGCGAGGATCTCATCTAGAAAGGGAAAACCAAGGAGAGAGAGGGGGAAAGGCCTTACTTGGGCAGCCTAAAGTGGTGCCCTTCTTTCGGTGGTGTGGTTCCCACTACGCCTACCAGAAAACCCTTGTCGTCAAAAAAATCGAGTGAAATTGTAGGGGCCGGAGGAGGGAGAAGGAGAAGAAGAGAGAAGGGGAAAAGGAGAAAAAGGGGAAGTGGGTCAGCGTCAGAAAGGAGGTTTTTCGACGAGTGCAAGTTTGCTCATGCCTGCCTAAACCCTATGCTGAAATGGTCAGAGAAAATGGGGAAAAGGGTGATCGGAGTGAGAGGGGGAAGAGGGCTTTTATTGTGACGACCAGGGTTTTTGAAACACATTTTATAATATATTTTTCAAAGGCAAGGGCGTCCCCTCAGTAAATTTTTTTCGCAAAACAAAGCAGCAGAAATTCTTTTATTTTAAAACTTGTTTTGAAAACCCAAGTCACTACTTCATAAATAACATAGTACAATTTGTGTACAAAATAAAATTCCATTGAAGGAATATGATTTTATTAAACTTCCAGGATCCATCCAGTGGTTCACAGTACACAACCCATTGGATCCTTACAATACTTGTCCAAATACACAATTCAAATTACAAAGTTCTAAATACAATACATTTTCTCTATACAATGTTTCAAGGGATATACCCTTATTACTTATTCTTCACTAGTTCTTCAAGTCTTGAGCTCCTAAGTCTCCTTCTCTATATCTGAGATATTGTAAAAATTCAAACATTTACAATATCTCAGCAAGCTATGCTTGGTAGGGGATAAGAATGTAAGTTATTGACAGTAGAATCTCAATATTCACTTATCACATAATTCATTCTATCATAAACACATTCATAGACCACTATTATTGATAGGAACATCTCATTTCCTTATCATTTGTGTTCACCTTTATACATACATAGTATATACGAACAAATCCGTTAAAATTGTAAAAATAATCAATAATCATTTCCATACAAAAATAATCAACTCCTTTCATTATAGGAGATTTGTATTTCAGCTAGTTACTAGGATTTTTCCTTCTTAGGAAAAATATTGGTAATTTACAATTACCTAGCATTTCATCATGCCATCCCTTAAGGCATTTCACTATGCCAATTTCATATGCATCACAATGCAAAATAATCAAGGACTACTATGCTTGCAGTCTGATCCATACAGCGCGCCCGGATAACTGTTCAATAATCCACTTATACCATTCTCAATGGAAATTACAATATCCATGTCCATATGGGAGGACCATGGCTGTCACAGTGGTGGCCTTCCCATAAATGCCCCACCCGACTTTTAGCCTTTCTTAGGCTTGGTATTCAATATCATCAAGTTTCAGAGAGTGGGTGGCCAAACCCTCTTAACTCTCCTAGCATAGCATCCCCAGGCCTATGCCTGTTTAAAATAAAACCAAGCCTCCAAGCTTGTATGTAAAATAATACTTATACATATCAGACTATCTATCTGTTTATCTAAGACTGGAATATTTTCTACTTTCCTATTCACTTAGGGTTGTTCTCAATTCTCAACTTAACCATTTAATACTTATTTTCCTCATCATTTGGTTGGATCATATTTCAATTTGAGGTATTTACCTTAATATATTAGTATCATACATGTCAATACTTCAAAACATAAGATCATGTATTAGACATGTATCTTCATATAAAGGCATTCTTAATAATCCACCTACCTCAATAAGGTATTCTTACTCCTTGAAATCTGTCATAGTCTCAATCAACATATATCTATCAAATCATATGTATAATGTCATTTTTCTAAACAAGGGTACATACTACATGGTCTTTTGATCATCCTTATGTAGGATGATCTGAATCTTTCTTCCTTGAATATCTTATATCCATGGGTTTAATATCATCTATACAAATACTATCTATATCATACATAACAATCTAATTTACATTGATGTTTCTTTTTTCTTATTATTTTTTATCATACAAGATCTCATCTTGTTTGATCATCCTTATCTCACTTACTATTTTTATTAAGGTTAGATAATTTGCTATCTGTTTATGTTCTTATTATTATTCAACTAGTTAGTGTCTTACTTGGTTGAAGATAATTTATTTCTTCCTATCACTAGACAACTCCTTATTTCAGGATGACTAGTACTTACCAGTTAAAGTATGCTCAAAAAGTGGTTAATACAACCCTCATGTAAGGAGGCGTTTAGACCTTTCTTACATCAATGGGAGGTGAGGAAAAAGCACTTGGCTCTTGTATACCCTCTATAACCACAATGTTCAGAGTCCACTGGAGTGGTACTAGCTCAACCTTTAACAAGGTTCCTATGAGCTCTTTACCTTAAGTCCCTTCTCTAATTGATTTTAATTAATTTCCATGGATATGCACAATGTCATCCATGGATGTTCATTATTTTCCTACTTTGGGCCAAGAAAATGATAAATCATTCCTTATATTGTCCTACTAACTATAGCCCTTATTAAGTCAAAATCATTCATTCATCTTAGTTGTCCATGAATTTCTATATTTCATTAGTTTACATTTTTGGTGATTTATGCTCCTTATATCTTAACAATTACTTAACAATTGAATAAACTTTGACAATAAGTAAATCATCAACTTGAAAGCATAAATCAAATATATGTTTAACAACTATATACTAGCATTCTTCCTATGAATGTAACTTAAGCTAGTGAAATAAAACTAACATGATCCTAAGTTATGAAACACATCTTCTATCATAATGAAATCATGTTTAAATCCTAATTTACACTAACACGATCCTAAGATAATCAAATCTACTAACAAATTACTCATTTAGGGCATATCATACTAAAATTTAAAGATTACACTATCATGCTTTCTAACTTAGAACATAAATCACATTTACACTTCTATATCCAATAAAAGACAATTAAAACTTAAAACATAAATCACATTTACACTTCTATATCCAATAAAAGACAATTAAACTAATTTTATTAAGATTATTATAAACCTTTAAATATGATCCAACCATTAGATCCTAGGTGTTTTCCTTTAGATCAAGGATTTTAATTACCTTTAGGGCTTTTAATCCATTAAGATCCAAAAATCATATCACTTGATTTTGTCACATTTCATCCATGATATAACTGGATTCCATCATAATATCATCCCTTTAATCCATCCCAAGGATCTGATCATACTTGATCTCATTGATCAAGTGGGTCCCTTTGTATTTTTTTTATTTTTATTTTAGGGTTTTCCTACCATAAAGGGTAGATCCACTATTTTATCCAAGATCTGTCCAAATTAACCATAGATATTACTTTATTACATTATTATATCATCACTAAAATAAATTTCCAAGATCTGATCACCTCAGATCTTGAAGATCTTAGAAATTGGACACTTATTTCCAAAATATAGAAAAATACATAAATAAATTTGAGAAATATTATGACTTTATTAGAAACTAGACATTACAAGATTTCCATAGATTCTTTCTGATCTCAATTTGGAGTTCATATGACTCCACAATCTTAAATTGAAGTTTTCAGCCGTCCTAGGGTCCAGATTTGATCTGGGCCCACCAGAATTAATCTCTCTCAATTGAGGGTCCAAACCTTGTTAGATTTTCTTGAAAATTGTACCCTAGGGGTTTCTGACCCTTCTGGATTGATTGGAAAGCTCAGAATTTCAATCTGAGCTCTCGATCACCATAATTTGAAGGGTCTGGTATTTACTTTATTTTTGCCATTTTTCATTCAAATTAAATTACAGAAAAATAAAAATTACACTAAAACATAATAAATATGTATGGAAAGTAGTTCCACCTACCTGATTGGAGAAAAAAAATCTAATTGATGCCCAATTTGAGAGAATTACCGGTTGATGATAATATAGCCCAATTATCCACCTTTTTGTGATTCTCTGTTGTTGGAACCGTTGGATCTTGAAATTGATTTGGGAATTTTGTATATAATATAGTATAGGATGTTATGGACGGTGAAATTGATGAGATTCTTCCTGGAAAGGAGTGCCTACTTGAATTTAGGTCTCTTGTTCCACTTAGAAAGAGGAGAGAGAAATAAGAAAAATAGAGATTGGGGAGGGATGAATGAGAATTTGGATCTGAAACTCCAGGGAAGATTTGGAAATTTAGTGTTTAAGGTTTTGAAAAATTTTGGAAATTTTTGGGACATATTTATAGCCAAATTTGAATTTTTTATCATTTCTTTTAATAAGATATTTTATTACTTTAGAATTTTTTATTACAAGTGCATTCTCCATTCTCCACTACATTCTCCACTACCAGCAATAATGCACTGAGAAATTATTGTTGCTTCTAGAGCATTGGCCCACTTTTATGTGAAAAGACGATTTTGCCCTTTGAACTCAAAAATTGGAGAATAATAAGCAATATTTGTCCGAACTTGGAATCGAGCGTACTTAGTGGCGTTGGAATCGTATTTCTAAGTAATTCATGAATATTGAGGTCTTATCTCTTAGATATGGAATATGGGTAAAATTACCATTTTACCCCCAAATGGAGAAAATTAAGGAATTTTCATTTTAACTCAGAATTGAACGTACTTAATGGGAGGAGATGTCTTTTTCCTTTCTATGAAAAGTTCTCTTTTGCTTAGATTTTTTTGCGTTTTTATGTGTGTTCTCCTAATTTTTCTAGGTTTCCCTAATGCAAAGGCATGGTGGGTGATTAAAGTGTGTAAATTTGAATGGCTAGGGTGGGGAAAATTAGGATATCAAATAGGAAAGTGAGTGGAAGGAGGTGGTTGCCTCAAGGAGGGGAGTAGGTGGGAGATGCCACCTTTTTAGGAAGGGGCGTCTCCCCCCTTCCAATGACATTGAGACCTCTATGAAAAAGGGAAGTGGGTGGTAATTGGTTGGGAAAGAGGTGGAGGATTTTGGTTGGTTGGGAAGTTCCCTAAGAAGTGGAATGAGATAGAGTTTTGGAAAGATGTAACTCTACAATGAAAATTCGTAGTGCATCTTAAGGGTGAGGTGGAAATTAAGAAAAAAGTGGAGAAAAGTGAGAAAAACAGTAAAAATGGAAGGCTCTTATCCCATTAGTATGCATGCAATCTTATTATAATAGATTTTTCTTAATTATCTTCAAAATATCTCATGGATAACTCTCTTGAATCTCTTCCAATCCTAACCTTCCATTTAGCTTAGCTTGATGGCTAACTTTGAAGGCTTCATTAGCTAGACTTCATGGCTAACTTTGAAAGCTTTCTTGGCTTCAACCCTTGGCTCGAGTGTCTTATATAGTTTGGCTTGAATTCCTTAGCTTGACACCTTCTTTCATGGCTTATATGGCTAAGGTGGCTTCCTTGCAAAGGTGGTGGGAATGCACGGATTACTTCATGCACCCACTTTGGCCATCTTTAGCTCCTATAATCACATCCATTACTAGTCCACAAGATAATCTCGGCATTTGGTCTATGTTGAAGTGGTGATTTTGAGCCTTTGATTTGATCTTTTGATCTTGATATTCAATTTCATTTTGATCAATCTTGGCCGTTGGGTCACCATCTTACTTCCTACAAAAAGTGAAAAAATTCTAATTAAATATTTAAAATTTTTTGATTAATAATATACATACCTTGGACTAGCTTCTAGACCCACAAAATGACATACTTTTTGTGATTAGGTCAAAAAACTCATGTTTATGAATTTTGGTTTAAAAACCTAATTTACCCCTATCAATTGAAATACATAGGTAACTAATTAGGTGATTTTTATGCAAATTAAACACTTATCACCATAGTGTGTACACACAAGTTTATGTTATAGGGAACAGATTTCTAACATTCCAAAATTCCAGCAAAGTCAATTTGTCATCTATGTAAACTAGAGATGTATAAGATAAAACTAACTGCCATGCTCATATAGTCAATAGCATAATGACTAACTAAAGTCATGCTATCAAAGCTGAACACAACAATTGCTTGAAGGTGAAATCACTAAGGAATCATATTCTTCAAATGAAAAAAGAAAAGAAGTAACCATCATATGTGGATTTCAAAGCTAAAATTCATAATCAAGGACTTACTGAACAAAATCTTAAAATGAGAGAATTTGATGAACCTAGTAGCACATCGAAAAATTTCTTCAAACTAACTTTTACTAAAAATCAACAAATTTCTAACCAAAGTTCATGAGAAACTAGAACAAACCAAAGTTGCTAGAGTGAACAATGGAGAATCAATATGAAATCCTTATAGCTGAGAACAACAAGAGAGGAAAAGTAAATATAATATTTTACCAGAGCAATCCAACTATGTTTAGTGTTTTATGGATGATAAGTCAAAATGTCAAATGAGGAAGATGTTCAGAAACAAACAAATGTAAGAAAATGCTCCTATCCACTGAGATCTGAGATCACGGAGGGCTCGTGCACTAGGTCATAGAGAAATAATATTTTTAAAATGATATAGTTTTAATTTGAGAAAACTACACTTTGGTCCATTAAACTATTCACTTATTACACTTTAGTCCTCCAAATTCCAGAAAAAAATTGTTTAGTTCCTAGAGCTATTAGTTTAGGGTGCACATTAGTCCATCTTGTTAACTTCCGTCAACAAAACTAATGATTGGGCCTCACAATAGTTTAGCCCCAGAACTAAATTGTTATATTGGAACTTTTAAGAACTAAAGTGTTGTGGGGGCTACTCATTAGTTCCAATGATGAAAGTTTAATGGAAGGACTAAAGGATAACCTAACCTCATAATTTTGGAGATCAAATTGTTTTTTTGGAACTTTAAGGACTAAGGTGTCATAAGTGAATAGTTTGAAGGACTAAAGTGTACTTTTCTTTTTTAGTTTTATGAAAGCAAACAAATAAAGGATAAAGAGTTGATATATAATATATATAATTATAATAAAAAATAGAGACTTAAGAGTATTATGATGTAGCACTCAAAAATAGCAAGTACAATTTTTTGTTGTGATGCATTAAAAAAGATATATAAATGCAAAATATACCTAGGTGGCAAAAGAAAAGTTGCAAATTTTGTTCTTTTTTATTTCAATATAATTTAAAAAATCCATGCAGATGATGAACATAATTTGAACATGAAAAGAAGTTGTTATATGAGAGAAAATTCACATGGTGAGTGAATAGAAGTTTGTAATATGTTAACATAACCAAAATATTGAATAGGCTAATAGAAGGAATTTGCATACCTGAGTGTTGAGAAAAAAATTTCTACATGTGAGAAATACTAATATACATGTATCAACATGTTTACAAAGATTTGAATTTCTATTGAACTTCCAGTAGATACGAGCACAAAAGTAGATAAACTATTGAGATAAATTATCAAGTACATATTCCAAATATGTGTGTAGAAAGAGCTGCTATAAATAGTCTAGAAATAAACAAGTTGGTGATAAGTATCCTTAAGTAATAAATGAATAATCCCTTAGTTTAATACATATTTCACAAAATGAGACTTCAACCAAACATATTCTTCTTCCATGCAACAAAAATGTCAATAATCATTAATTGGTCTACACCAAGCAAACAAAAAATTGGCTAGATGAAATATACTACACACAAATGTGTGGCATTATTTGGTAAACACAAGATATTTGGATCACACAAATGGTTGCTTTAGCCTGTATTCCAACTGATACTTTGTTAAAATTTGCAAAATAAATGTCAAAATTAGTTTTTTTTATTAATTTAGTTACACATATGACAAGGTGAAAGTGAGTTTTATGAAAAAAATTAATAATTCAATGGAATTAATATTAAATTGACATAAATTTATGTCACTTGGCTAGTATTATTATGACTATTTCATTGGGAGTATTTTTGGCTGCACTTTATATCTCTTTAGTTTGTTTAATTCTTATGCATTTATAACTCCAAAAAGTTTGATCTTGAAGAACTTTTTCTTTAATTTTGATTTTGAAAGAATATGAAATTCATACCATGTGTCGTACAATGTATACCAAATCATTTGATTATTGGATTAGATAGAGAAATTCATGAGTAATGGTAAATATTATTTGACATATTTGTATATTTAGTTCTTTCTTTATACCTTCTTTTTCTTCAATTCACTTACACTGTGTTTGAAAACTTCCTATGTTTCTTTATTGGACATTGTTCCATATTCTTATAGTTTTCCCAACTAGCCATACATTCCCTGTATATCTAAAATAAACATTGATATCAAAATAAATGTTATTTAAAAAATAAATATACAAATTAAGATACAAACAATTTCAAGATTGAGAAAAGAAATGTTGATTTAACTGAAGATGACCTCAAATTTTTACTAGAGTAGATATCACATTTGGTTTCTCTAGTGTAATTTACTACTTTGTTTATGCATGATTTGTGTGCTGCAAACCTAGGGTCGTGTTGATTGTTTACTTTGAATATCTCTATATGGACTTTAGATCTTCTTTTTTTTAACATAATGTTTATTGGTGTTGCTTAAATATGATAGTGATTTGAAATAATGATAATGTTTTATTTACCATATTGGTGAAAGAATTTGTCAACATGTATAATATCAAGAATAGTTTCTTTTACTTCAACAACTTCTGTTTCGATCAGTTTTCCAAGTACATCTATAATTTCTATGTTTTAATTCATGATATAATCTCCATAAAAAGAGAATTTTCAATAACCTAATATTCCAGCCCAGAATTTCTAAAAAATCAAACTTTATGAATTTGCCTTAATAAGTTACAAAAATTCGAGGTCATTACAATCTTCCCCCCTTATAATAATTTCGTCCTCGAAATTTGCATATCAACTCACTTAGGAGTTTTCACAATTCTTTCATAGCCTTACACATGTAGCCTTGCCACTTAAGGAAATCCTCTTTCCTTTTATTCCTTTTTTAAGCTACCTTCTTCTCAAAGGTATAAATCATATAGTTGATTGCTATTAAAATGCTCACACCTGTCTAACCTTACTTATGCATCATTCAATTGTTTGAGTTTTGCTAGACTTTCCCAAAAGGATTAATAACTCTTAATCTAAGTTATCCTTTGGTTTCAAACCTTCTACTTGGCTAAATTTCTACTCCTTACTTTCATCAATCTTTCCATACTTGAAAATTTTCCATTCTATCTTCTATTGCTCACTCTCATTCTATTTCAACATATAAAGTTTTGACATAGCTTTTTTACTATGTATAGTCCTTACTAATAACATAGTGATTGGATTCTATGACTTCCACTATTGTTCTTTCTAACAATCTTCCAATCTTTGGAAGTAATTATCTCTTTCCTTGTTCTTCCATTATTTGGAAGTGATTACTTTATTTCTATCCTACAATTCATACTTCTTTACTATTTCTTTTTATTGAGAAATTTCTTTTCAAATTCTATCATTGAAGAGTGGTAACCTTGTGATGATTCTTTCCTCATTCTCATCACATCCATTGTTTTTGTAACACTCTTTGAGTGTCAATTTAGTCTGCATATACATTCCTGATCCTCTTTTGTTATCCCTTTCTCGTATTCAGAACAATATTCTGAACCTTCTTACCATCTATGATAATATTTATCTCTTTTCCTTTCACATATCTATTTATATGTCATGGGCTCCAAAATTTCTAGATTATACATTTTCTCATACTTCTTTCAAGCATATCTCATAACCTTTATCATATCATACTAACTCTTAATTTGCAATATTCTTGATAATTCTAATTAAAAGAGTTCTTATTGATTTTGAATTCATCCCTTCTCAAGTCTTTACAAACTCCATAATTTATCATTAACTCATTTAGGATTTATGTAATCCATTGCAAGATTGCACTAAATGTCCTTACGTTATAAAATCAGTAAGAGATATATTTTCTCTAATTGTCATTGCCATTTCATATATTGATCTCACATTCCCCCTTTGTTGGGGTTAATTTCCATGATATCCTTAAAATTTATATAACCCTAAACTTTTCTTTCTTCAATCAACATGTAACAAGTTGATTGACAAGTTTTGTAAGCATCTAACATATATCCCATGAATGCTCTTGATTTCTTGAAATCTATTAAAATTTATATAATCTTAAAACTTGATTTCTTCAATCAAAATGTACACTTACAACACATATATTCCATGAATTCTTTTGGTCTCCTTACATCCATTTCCATATATCATTATTACTTCATCTAATATATTTCATTCTCCTCATCTTTATGAACATCATTTATCCAACTCATAGAACTTAAAATTTGTTTTGATTCTATACTTTGATGTTGTATTTCCAATTCTCAAATAATAATAATAAATTTTGAAAATATTCATCCTTATAGAGAAAAAGGATACTTAATTTCCTCAACATCATTTATGTTCAATGCATCCTTATGAAGAACAAAGGTAATAAATTTCCTTAATAAACTCTTTTATGTTCAATGCATCCTTACATTGATCTTTCCATTTTCTTTTCCTAAAGAAAGTCGTTACTTTCATACTGTAAATTTCTATAATCACTCCTTAATCCTTAACATTTGTTCTTTCAGCTCATTCAAATAATTTGATGTTCTTTTCCTCAACTATTATAGATATTTTCTCATTCAATCTTATGTAAGATTAAAAATCTCAAAATATCTTAAAGTTCTAACCACTTCTTTCTCCAAAAATTTGGATTTATGACTTATTCATAATCATCTTATTTTTCCAAACTTTACACTTAGGTTTAGATATCACTATTTGTTTATAGGTCTTCATTTCTCATGTTTTATCTCAACCTTCCTCCAAAAATATATTTTCCTCACTATATTTCTTAAATCTTTCAATATCACCACTCTATCATGTAAGTGGAATTAATATCTCTATTCATATTTAGTTCTTCATTTTTCTTGATCAATAAATATACTCTTCTTCATGATAATCCATAACTATATTTTCTCAATTCATCATATCATCACTAAAATAAATTTCCAAGATCTGATCACCTCAGATCTTGAAGATCTTAGAAATTGGACACTTATTTCCAAAATATAGAAAAATACAAAAATAAATTTTAGAAATATTATGACTTTATTAGAAACTAGACATTACAAGATTTCCATAGCTTCTTTCTGATCTCAATTTGGAGTTCATATGACTCCACAATCTTAAATTGAAGTTTTCAATTTGCTCTAGGGTCCAGATTTGATCTGGGCCCACTAGAATTAATCTCTCTCAATTGAGGGTCCAAACCTTGTTAGATTTTCTTGAAAATTGTACCCTAGGAGTTTTTGACCTTTCTGGATTGATTGGAAAGCTCAGAATTTCAATCTGAGCTCTCTATCACCATAATTTGAAGGGTCTGGTATTTACTTTATTTTTGCCATTTTTCATTCAAATTTACAGAAAAATAAAAATTACACTAAAACATAATAATATATGTATGGGAAGTAGTTTCACCTACCTGATTGGAGAAAAACAATCTAATTGATGCCCAATTTGAGAGAATTACCGGTTGATGATAATATAGCCCAATTATCCACCTTTTTGTGATTTTCTGTTGTTGGATCCGTTGGATCTTGAAATTGATTTGGGGCTTTTGTATATACTATAGTATAGGATGTTATGGACTATGGAATTGATGAGATTCTTCCTGGAACGGAGTGCCTAATTGAATTTAGGTCTCTTGTTCCACTTAGAAAGAGGAGAGAGAAATAAGAAAAATAGAGATTAGGGAGGGATGAATGAGAATTTGGAGCTGAAACTCCAAGGAAGATTTGGAAATTTTGTGGCTAAGGTTGTGAAAATTTTTGGAAATTTTTGGGACATATTTATAACCAAATTTGAATTTTTTATCATTTCTTTTAATAAGATATTTTATTACTTTAGAATTCTTTATTACAAGTGCATTCTCCATTCTCCACTACATTCTCCACTTCCAGCAATAATGCACTGAGCAATTATTGTTGTTTCTAGAACGTTGGGCCACTTTGTGGGCCCCACTTTTATGTGAAAAGACGATTTTGCCCTTTGAACTCAAAAATTGGAGAATAATAGGCAATATTTGTCCGAACTCGGAATCGAGCGTACTTAGTGGCATTGGAATCGTATTTCTAAGTACTTCATGAATATTGAGGTCTTATCTCTTGGATATGGAATATGGGTAAAATTACCATTTTACCCCCAAATGGAGAAAATTAAGAAATTTTCATTTTAACTCAGAATTGAACGTACTTAATGTTGTTTCGATCAGTTTTCCAAGTACATCTATAATTTCTATGTTTTAATTCATGATATAATCTCCATAAAAGGAGAATTTTCAATAACCTAATATTCCAGCCCGGAATTTCTAAAAAATCAAACTTTATGAATTTGCCTTAATAAGTTACAAAAATTCGGGGTCATTACATTTATGGCCATTGAAGGCGGTGCCGCTATTTTTCCAGCCCCATACAGGTATGGTGGTGCTATACACCGCCTGGCTTGGGGAAGAAGACGACGTAGGGGGTGTTGTTATGAAAACAACCCCTGCATTTTTTTACTATTTCCTTTTTGAATTTAAATCCTAGAAATGGCCTTGATCTTTAAACGTCCATAACTCGGCCATACGAGCTCCGTTTTCAGCGTTCTTTGAGGTGTTGGATTTCATTTCGAGCGTAAAATCTAATGATATAGACATTTCTCACAATTTCCTTTGTTTCATAGGTAAATTAAAATAAAACATCCAATTACCTATTAATATGATTAAATATCTATTAATCTCCCAAAAAAATTCCAAAATAAACATGCTATAACTAATTAGCACCTGGAAACCATCATGATTGATCGTGGTTATAAAAGTGATATAATAATATTAAAAAATTTGAGTCATTACATCATTACCCCCTTCAAAGAATTTTGTCCTCAAAATTCCACAAATTAGTATCTTTAAGTTATTTTGTCTCTTAGACAATCTCTTGATGAATGTACTCTCCCTTAAGGCTCCCTTGGGACTTGAACTAAGAAAATTTGTTTGCTTCATGCCATATATCTCTCATCCAATACCTTAATTGGGTCAATAGGTAAAGAAATTTTGTTCTTGAAATTCTCTTCCTATTACCTTGCAACCAAATCTAGGCACATCCTTAATTTATCATCCTCATAATGCCTTCCATAAAGGCCTTAAATATAACTGCAGTTTAGCTTGCTTTACGTACTCAAGAGGCACTTCCGCTGCGTACTCTGATAATGCATTCTTTACTTGCTCCCTTGTCAATACTAGTTTCTCATTGTAGTTCATCTCGTTACTATAGAGTTTATCTAATTAATATTGACAAATCCTCAGATGACCATACTCCTCTAATCAGGTAGAAATTCCTCTCCATTACTTTGATACTATATCATCTTATTTCTTGTCTTTCATTTTGAATAGTGGAGAATAGTCTCCTTTGCTTCTTATCTTCCATCAAATGACCTCTTATTAGGGTCTCAGTCTTAAGTGTTGACTGTACCTTGCTAGTAAGAGTCCCAAAAGTTTACATTCTTTCTATTAAGTCTCACTTGGCTCATATGTTGGTCAAGAAATTTCAATGCGACTTAGCTCATACATTCTTTAAGAAACTTCAATGATTGATACAGTATCACTTCTCATCTCTTAATATCAATTCTAAGAGTTTTCTTCATACCAACTCCTTTAGTTGGAAAAGTGTTTTAATACTCAACATAGAACCATGAAAACAAATCAGGTAGCATCTTCCCTTATTGATACTAGTACACACTACAAATATGAACTATTATTGAATTCCATTAAAAACATTCCTCCTTGAAGAATTGATTAAAAATCATGTCAACTATTTATGGTAAATCTATCCTCATAGATTGAATGTTCTCATTTTAGAGGCTTATCTCATTATTCACGTAAAATTTTCATTGAAATGTTTAGTCATATTCATACTCATGTCAAAAGTCTCTTACCTCTAATAAAATCCACTTACTATGTTCATGGTTTCCTTGGTTAATGATTTTCTTCGGGATCTTCCAGACCAAAAGTGATGTACTCAATCCAGCAAAGTTAACCCTTATAACATTTACTTCTATTCAGTTTCTTCAGTTGGTCTTTGTACTTAATACGTACATATAACAAATACCCTTTTGTTTAAAGGCAATTAAATATCAGCTGTTACTATATAGTGTGACCGCTATCTTAATGTTTCTCCTTCCATTCCTTATGTCGATATATTGTTCAACCACTTGTCAAGACTTTGTCATCATTCATTAAGTCTTAATTGTTAGGAGATTTCATCATAAGTAGTGATTCTCTCAATTCCTCAAATTTTATCTTTTCACGTACCACCTCATCTTATACTAATAAGAATCATCCAATAGTTATCACATTAATTGGTGCTGAAGCTTTTCAGAGTGACAATTTTTAAGAAACACATAGATAAGCATAGAGCATCTTCGTAGACATAGACAAAGATTCTGTCTGATCACTTGTATATCCAACTACTATCTCAAAGGTCTCTAAAGTGATCAGTGTTTAGCCCCCCTTCTTTCCCATCCAACTAACAGCATATCTTTCAGACCCAAAGTGTCCTCTACATCTTGACATGGCATCTATTAAGGGTCTGGGATTATCTGCAATCCTTGTCTTTGTTCATGATTATTTCTCATTTTACTTCTATCTCGGTTGTATTTTTAGCTCCTCAAATAACTTAGTCTACTCATTTGACTTTCTTTAGGTAAAACTCATGTCTTAGTACCCATAATCTTCCTCATAACTTAGGCTACTATCTACTAGATACCAACATATTTAATTAGATATGGTTGGAATTCTCTAAAGGTAATGACACTTAGACCTTGTGTCAAATAATGTCATCAGGACACTTGCTCTTTTAATTTTCCTTTATGATATCAAAACCTCAAGTTGATCCCTGATGATACTCTTGTTAATGAAGATCGATTGAACAAGTCATTATAACTTCATTCAACCATATAAGGGCAATGTAGGGTATTATCAACTTCTCCTTTGTCATGGGCTACCGCCCCTGGTGTTTCCTCATAAACTAATGGACCTGATAAAATTCTAATATCACCAATGGAGATAAGCATCAAGCTTATTGTAAATCAAATTCCTAGTTGGGCACTATTCCCAATTTGCGACATTCTACTCAAAGACTGTATACTCTATCATCATAATAAGATCACCAACTCAACTACTATTACTCCCTCAATTTGAATGATTCATCTTTCAATTTGGCAATACGACTCAAGATGAAAGATATTTGGTTCTATACTTCTCATTCCTAGCCTTCATAATTCATGATCTTCTTATTTTGACTATTCAATATCCATCGAATACTTGTAGTTACATATCTCTTTCTCATTCTTGAGTCACCATCCTCCTTCTGTCTACTGAGATCAATGTCTCCATTTGATTTGTTACATCTAATCGCTACTACATCCATCCTTTTGATCAATAGATATGATAAACTAAGGACTTCCAGGAAATGTTAAACTTTTCTAATATCATCGAAATCCTTAGTTGTCCGTATTCTCAATAAAATTATACAATGTCTTAACAAGTTTATTAGCATCTTGTTCATACCATGCTTCCCTCATAAGTCCATGCCCTAATCAGTCGATTATAACAGATCTATCATCCCAATTAGATTGTCATCAAAATCTTTTAATAACTCGATCATACTTCAATTCCCTTGTCATTCTCCTCAACTTTCGTCTGTTACTCAGGTTGTATTTCTCTTGATCGTATGTCCATTATTGGACTCATATTCTGATCTTCTCTATTCTTCTTGGAAGATAGCCATAAAGTTCCAATTAAGTCCTCTAAAAAGTCATCTAAGTTCTTTAGAATTCTCACCTTTGATTGATCTAGTACAAGTCAAAGTTATCTCTTAAGGATTCCACTAGTATCGTCTTGTATTCTTATTCTTCATCATAATCTTATTCTCATATGCTAGTTTCCTTGTGTGCACTACTGCACAACAATCCTTAACCCCTAAGTATGTTACACTAGAGTTTTGATAAGATTTGAGCCATCCAATACTTAAGTTTTTGCTAGATCCATCTCCTTCCACCTATTTACTTATGATGTATTTCTCTGTGATTTAATATTATTTCCTCTTCTAGTCACCTCTACTACTTATCCTTAGACTACTTTTTCTTAATTATTCTAGTTGTATATGACTTTTGGACATACAGGACTGGTTGTGAAAGGATAAAACTGGGCTCTGATACCAACTATGATGATCCGGGTTTTCACATGCATTTTTAAATGCAAAACTAATTCCTAAGGTGGGATCGATCTCTATTTGAAAACCATTTTATAAAAACAAAGCAATGTAGCAGAAAAATCTTTTATTTTTCATTCATTTTGAAAACCCCGAGTGTCATTTGCTTTCAAGATGGACAAGGAAATTTTTTGAAAAATAAAGAAAAATCATTAATATTTCCCAGGTCTATCCAGTCACAACTCACAGCCCCAACTGTAATAATTACAGCTACATGCCCAAAAAGGTAAATTGTATACTTACATTGATACTTGTCTTCTCTTCATTCTCTTGAGCGTAGTACTAACATTTCCTCATGCTTCTTCTAATCTTGTGTGGAGCTAATATATAAAAATAATATATTTCGGTGAGTATTTCTCATACCTAGTAGGTGATCTGATACTACTATTTTGAAAACACCACATGCAATATGTATAAATTCAAGGAGCTTTTTATGCAAACATAAGTGATTCCTTTTTGTGTAAACATGAATGTTTATGCATAAAACATAAGCCCATTTATGCAAGTTCATCCATGGAATTCTTTATCAAAATCTAGTAGTCAATGATATCGATATGAGTCAAATCATAGAGTAGAAATCATTAGTTTCAAGTAATAAGATCGCAACAAACACATCAAATCAATGAGTCAAATATAAAAGCATAAAACTCTTAAAATAGTCATCATTTAAAGCAGATGCTAGCATCACTATAAGTATCATACACATGAGTCTCTCGGCAAACACACCACGCCAATTGGTCACGAGTACTCATATACGACCATCTCAATATTATATGCATATCAATAACACTGAAATCATAGGGCCACTATGCTCACGATCAGCACACAGCTGAAATCATATGGCTCCAGTATATGGAGACCAACCTACCATAGTCTCCACAGTAACTATGGAGTCCTCGAAAAGGGTGTCGTGAACACCTCTAGTGGTCATCCTTGTTTACCACAGCAGTAGAGGAAGGGACAAGCCTTTTTGGCAGCGATACCATCCACCTTTTTGGTGGTAGAGGCTGGGAGGCCAACCCCATACATAATAAGCTCTCAACATAGTGCCCACCAGGCTCAATAGCCCAAAAAGTATATATAGATAAATCCAAATCTCAATCATTGAAATCATGCAATTTATGCATTTATTTTCAAACATGCGAGCAATGCATAAAATCTGCTCATGCCAGAAATTGTATTCAAGGCCATAAATCATGAAGACAATTCCGCATGCTCATAGAAGAACATCATATCCCAAAAGCATACTAAATATGGTGATAGATTCAAGTGCTTCAAGGCCATAAAATTATGAAGACAAGTCTACATACTCGTATAAGAACATCATATCTCAAAAGCATACGAAATATGGCAATAACGGCAAGTAAATCACTTAGAGGTTGGGATGCATTTAAAAACTTAGTAGTATCAGACTACCTACCTCGATGTTCCTTGAATTGCGTTCCTCATTACTCGACCCTGACCCATCTTTGTGAAACCCTGCATATTGTTTGATAACAAGGATTCAAGTATCATTTTCTATTCATTTCTAGACGCTAATTAGATTTATAGAGTAACGGCTAGATCTGCCTTTCAGGAGTATAGATCCTTGTTTAAATGTGTTTCTAGGTTAGATCTCATGTATAAATCTAATGTTTAATGGTTAGATCTTATAGATCGCCTGTCCTAATGCTTAGAACAGGTCTGTACTTGATTTGAATGGTCAGATCTTATAACTTAGGGATGGTTACATGTAATCTAGGGTTGTTCCTGAACTATTAATCTCCTAATACCTCTAGTGGATCAATTCATGAGATATGATCATCTTTGACATGGTAGATCTATGAGATTTCTATAGTTTTTGGGCAATAGTCATGTAAAATAGTCATCTGATCCTACCTTTTATAGTATCATTAGGTCTGCATCGTCAATACAAATGCAACGGTTCTTTCGGATTGTTGATTAGAGTTATATAGCCTCCTTAATTGCATTTTTAATGTCGTGAATCTAAGGATGAATCAAATTCGTTCAAATCGGGCCCACGTGTCATGGTTCCCAGGACGCATGCGTATCTCGGTCGAACCGAGACCATGTTCGTAAGCATGCACACGCCCGAGCTATGCACTGTAGTGCGCATTTTGGACAACGTCCTGCAAATGCGTCTTTAGCGCAGGCCGGAGTGTCTCAGCTCCCAGGACTCCCCATGCATCCTAGTCAAGTTGGGCGTCCTCCCGCACACAACACGGGCGCCATTGTTGCCCCAGGGAGCACGTCATGCTTGTGCGCCCCCTAGACGCGTCATCTTCGACGGATTATCAACCCGTCTAGTTTTACTTCTGGGAAATCCGGCGATTTCTGGCCGGGAAATGCAGATCTGGAGGGGATTTGGTTTGGAAAGGGAAAACCAAGGAGAGAGAGGGGGAAAGGCCTTACCTGGGCAGCCTAAAGCAGTGCCATTCTTCCGGTGGTGTAGTTCCCACTATGCCAAAAACCCTTACTGTCGAAAAAATTGAGTGAAATCGCAGGGGCCGGAGGAGGGAGAAGGAGAGAAAAGGGAAGTGGGTTAGCATCGGAAAGGAGGTTTTCTAACAAGTGCAGGTTTGCTCATGCCTACTTGAATCCTATGCTGAAATGGCCAGAGAAAATGGGGAAAAGGGTGATTGGAGTGAGAGGGGGAAGAGGGCTTTTATAGTTGTTGAAGGCGGTGCCGCCCTATGGCGGTGCTGCCATTTTTCCGGCTCCGTACAGGTATGGTGGTGCTGTGCACTGCCTAGCCTGAGGAAGAAGACAATGCACGGGGTGTCGTTATCAAAATGACCCCCCTGCATTTTTCGACTATTTCCTTTTTGAATTTAAATCCCAGAAATGCCCTTAATCTTTAAATGTCCATAACTTGGTCATACGAGCTCCGTTTTCAGCGTTCTTTGAGGCGTAGAATCTAATGATGTGGATATTTCTCACAATTGCCTCTGTTTCATAGGTAAATTAAAATAAAATATCCAACTACCTATTAATATGATTAAATATCTATTAATCTTCAAAAAAAATTCAAAATAAACATGCTATAACTAATTAGCACCTGGAAACCATCATGATTGATCGTGGTTATAAAAGTGATATAATAATATTGAAAAATTTGAGTCATTACAGTTATCAAACCCCTCTCTCTCTCTCCCTTTTGGTTTACAATATAAAATAGCATCTGGTTATGTAGTTTCCAAACACCCTTTTCATCTCTCACTAGAAAACACTGGTTTCAAGTTGATTTTCCTCTCTCTACAATTGATTAGATTTTACACTATAAAAGGGTTGGCATATCTCCAAAATGGCAAACATATTAACTGCTAATAATATTAAATAAACTTGATATCTATCATATGCCCAATATAATGTAATTAAATAAACTTGATATCTCACATATGTTGGGGATATTACAATTAAATAAACCTAATATCTCATATATGCCCAATATATCATAGTTAAATAAACCTGATATCTCAACTATGCTCAAAATATTATTGTTAAATAAGTTGCACATCTTAAATATGCCATGATATCTCAAAAATGACAAACATACGCTGTTAAATAAACTCCCCTAAGATAGTACTTTTCTCATTAAAATAAAAAATAAAAATTCTCTCTCTCTCTCTTTCTTATCTTCTTAATTTATTATGGACCTGGAATTTTATAGGTCAACCAACGCGGGTGCAAATAAATATAGATTGGAGTGCCTTATTATAAGGTTCTCACGTGTACAAGTATCATTATTTTATAGCCCCGCGGAAGCGGATGCTTGTAATATTCTATAGCGCAAATATGAGCGCGCATCGACCGATTTGCTATTCTTGTGGGCATTTTTCGTACCGAAGAGCTGGCCAGAGAATGAAGGCATGTATCAGACGTCGAACTGACACTTCCATGGAACAGAAGGTAGAACTTCACGATGCAAGCGACATACCAACAGCCGTAATTCCAATTCGTAGGACTGCAGAATATGCAACTTGCAGCGTCAATTCTTCTGACCCACATCAACAGTCCTCTCACTCACACACTCTCTCTCTTCCAGATTCCTCCACTTTCGTCTCCATTCACTCATTTTCATCCCTTAACAGACACAAATAAAAAGATGACCCATATCTTTTCATTCGTGTGGTTCTCTTTTCATAGTTTCCTTTTCGTATCCTTGACCCCAGATTCCCATGAGGTACCCTCCACCTCTCAATTTGTTGTGTTCTTTTCTCAGTTATTAACTTGACATTGATAGAGGTGATGGATATTTAGAAAATTTTGAGATTTAAACTTCTAGCTTTCTTATTGTTACTTTATCTTCAAGGTGCTTTCAGAATTTGGGTGGTTGTAGCTAGTACTTCTTTCTGATATTTTTCCCTTCTTGGTTTTTTTTGAGTATCTTCCTTGTAAACTGTGTTATTTCTGTTTATACAATTAGAGAGTAGTGGAGAGATTCTTCTTTTTCTCCTGTTTCTTTTTAGCTTCTGAAGGTGGCCAGTCTTAATTACGACTACCCACTTCCTCTTATTTATATGAAACGACATTTGAGCTTCTTTTATGTATTTATTTTATGGATATATGGGATAAGTGATCTGCATTTATCTATACCTTGAAAGACAGTCTTTCCCTAGAAGAAAGAAATTATTTCACTGATAAACGAATGGATGGCCAGTTTGGTATTCATTTTTCTCTTTTGATTTTCTGAACCCATCTTTCTCTGTCAATATGTATCACTTTGATTGGTAGGAAGTGTGTGTCTCTGGTTTTTCATCTGTTTCTTGGATTTTTGGTATTGATATAGGATGAGTGGTGTTGCTTTGTCTATCTAGAAATTTTGGTGGTAACAATTGCATGGTGGTGATGTTTTTGGGGGTTTGTGGCTGTTTTCACTTTCTGCTGTCTTATCTCATTCAATTCCGAGTTGTTTTACTTCATAAGAATCTTATCTCATACCTAGGAAAGTCTATACATTATGGTATGTTCTATATGTGGTCCACTTAAATAAAACATGATACAGTAACTAGATTGAGGTATTTCCCCAATTCTAGTAAAGAATTATTGGTTTGAGATCGTGTTTTCAACCATGAGTAAGAAAATCAAAGTTGCTTACTGATGCATGCATATCAACTGGATAAATGGTATGAGTGAGGTGATGATGTGAATGTGATTATTTGAATTTTCTGTCTCTTTTTCCTTCTTTACGTTTCTTTTCTCATCGCTAGAGTTTTTGAACTATTTAAAGAAATGTAGGTCATCAGAAATTGGTGAGAGGATTCGAAGTCTGAAGGTCAAAAAGGCAAAGTCTAATCTGGACTTCACATTGTTCTTCTTCCTATGGCCAACCTCTTGGCACGAGAACCGCTTCTTTGGGATGAAGTTGTTGAACCTGGTCTTGCTAAAGAGACTGGCTTCTTAATATCTTTGCTGAAATGGATACTTAAAAGTTCAATGTGGATACTTTTTGTCGCCTGGGTTGCTCTGATTTTCCTCTATCCCAGTGATTTTGTGCAAGGATTATTTCGCAAATGGATTCTTGCTACCAGTGGAACTGTATTTGGCATCTCAGGCAAGCAATAAACAATTGCTCTTCCTTTTCTCTATTTTGTACTGGAAGATTAATGATGTTTAATGTCTGTTGTTTCCTTCATGTCTGCATTTTGCAGGAAGCATATTTCTCATTTTCAGTGGCCCTGTTCTCTTAATTGCTTTTTTATCAATTGTATATGTAACTGCCATCCCAAGAGAATACAACAAGTATGGCTTTCCTCATTTTAATTGCATACAATTCCTTCCAAATATCTCTCATTTCCTTTTTCTAGCAGTACTTAGCATCTCAAATAGGATTAGAAGAACGAATTCCTCTATAGCATGCCTATGATTAAATTGACCTTTTATTAGCACGTTGCCTTCACTTTCAGGAAGAAGAAATCAAAGTCTCCAAGGCTCTGCTTGTGGACATTCCCTGTTCTGATTGATGGACCATTTGGAGTCGTCTCTGCTGCAGAATTGATTGGGATACTTCTTTTCACAGCCTATATTATCTGGGCAGTTTCTGCATATACAATTCAAAACTATAACATGGTATCCATGTCATTTTTGCCTTCTAAGGAAAAAAGGTAAAGTAATTGGATAAATCTTGTGTTCATTTGATCTGTTGGATCAAGCGTTCTTTTTGCTTTCCTGTTCTGTCATATATTCTTAAAAGTCTTCTATTATTTGTTACACCAGCCTTGCTTTTCTTGATAGTGTGCACTAGAACCAAAACTGTGTGGTTTATTGGGTCCATGTCTTTTTTCTGCCAATCTAAAATGTTGTAGTATTGCTCATAGTTGTTAAATCATCAGTATTATGTCACCTACCTGATTATTTCTAAATTAACTGGCTACAGAAACTGTACTTTGTATGACTATTTTTTTGCCTAAAGCATTAAACATTTATGTTTGTAGCTCAGAAAATTATGGCAGGTGATGATGTGCTAAGTATGGTCAAATGATAGATGCTGGATGCAAATATCGCAAGCAGAAGTTAGTTGCTGCTAATAACCCAAACCCCCACAAGCTGTCTTTTGCAAAATGCTTTTTTTTTTTTCTTCTTCTTCTTCTTCTTCTTTTCTCCTTTTCTTGCTAGGTAACTCGAGCATCATCATATTTCATTTGAAAATTCAATCCTATCTCCAACAGCAATGCATAGGAACATTATCAGCTTTGAAGCAAAAGAACATGTGTTATCATACTAGGATTAAAGATGAGAAGTACATTTTTACTATGTTTAGGAAATGAGCAATAATACTAGGCTCTGAAGATGAGAAGTATGTCTTCAGTTTGATATGGTGGCTTATGTTATTATTACTTTCTCAATGCCATTTCTTGTGTTCCATTCTAGTCCAAAATCAGTTTGGTCGTGTTTAGGGCCTGCATTCTTTTTCCATGTAGAGGAGTTGGTTCTCTCTCATCAATTGTACAGAGAAGTTACATTGTAGCAGCCTGGGAGCTCTTTGCATTTTCTGTGTATTTAGCATATGTACCTTTCCTGTTTATTGTTTATTTTGTTAACTCTAGAAATAGGTGTGAATTGTGGTAGAAAGTGATCTGAAGTCTTCTATGAATGTATAATCATACAGGTGAACGGAACTGCTCTAAAAGACCAGTTTGCATGCTGTACCAGCTTTAAACGTTCTTCTTATTCATGATTTCTCTGCAAACTACAGAAATCTGTATTCCTCCCGTAGTAACTTCTCTATACAACTGACAAGGGGAACCAACCCCTCTACATGAAAATGTATCTCACCTTGTCTGCTTTACCAATTTGAACAATTACACTAGTTCTATATATGTAGAAGGTTGCGTACTATAGACCCTTTGTGGTCTGCCCCTACCATGGACCCTGCATACACGGGAGCTTCGTGCACCGGGCTGCCTTTTTACACTAGTTCTATGCATGTAATATTTATTCCATGAGGAAATTTTACCCGGCATGTTCTCTAAACTGAAGGCAATGCACTTCTGTGGATGTATTAAAGGATGAGATGTCTTCTAGTAGCTATTGACTTGGTGGCTAATCTTCACAGTCAAATAAAATGCTGTTAGCTAAGGATAGACATGCTGATTCTATAGTTGGCAGAATAGCTTGATCACATTCATGCAAATATTAGTTCTCTTCACAAGGGAAATAATTACTTTCAAATTTTTACAGTTATCTGATGTTGGAGATATCAGGGCTTCGTTTAGGTTCTATTGGACTGTTTTGCTTGGCATTTTTATTTCTACCAGTTGCAAGGGGATCCATTCTTCTTCGTGTAATTGATATTCCTTTCGAGCATGCGACAAGATATCATATATGGCTAGGGCATCTAACGATGGTGGTCTTCACACTACATGGCATATTTTATATGATCTCATGGGCACTGCAGGGAAGCCTCCTAAATGAAGTGAGTTTGAATCTATATATATGTACATGTACATGCATATGCATACTCTCTCTTTCTCTGTCTCTCTCACACGCATACACAGAGATCCACTTGGGTTATATATAAAGTATGTAAATAGCTTCTGTTCTTTACTGTATCAAAATATAATCCAGTAATACGACATGGCTTCTCGATATAACCATAACATTAGAAAATTTAAAATAAAAATTTAACCACAACAGAAATATCTAATTACTTCTGATTTGCCTATCTACGAATAAGAGTCTTGTATGGAAAGTATTCAGTGTGACCTATTGCACTCCAACTTAAAGCACAATTCATCATGAGGCTTATTCAGCTTAGGTTCAGATTAAGAAATGGCCCCTTGTTTTTACTCCAAGTGTTCATATGAGATTATGTTGCTATTTTTGTCAACTTGCAAATGGATATTCACCATCAAGCGCTAAGATAAGTAGATGGAACTATTCATTTTCTAGGTGTTGTATAGTTGGATTATCAACATAGGACATGCCAAAGCTTCAGAGTGTAAAGAATTTTGTTTCCTGATATTATAGCATACTTGCCATTTATAAATCACTTAAAGTTTCCTTTCATTAATGCTGGAGTATCACCATTAGCAGCTGCCTAATTACTGCTGGGAGGCAACATGGATTCTGCATCATCCTGATATTAAATTAATGTTCTGCATGCCATTAAGTGCTTTATCCCAGTGCTGCATTATGTTTCATAATTTAATTGGTTTGCGTATGCAGATGCTAGAATGGAGAGACATTGGTGTTGCCAATCTTGCCGGGGTAATTAGCCTTGCAGCTGGTATATTAATGTGGGTGACATCACTCCATCCAGTGAGGAAGCAATATTTTGAGCTGTTTTTCTACACTCATCAGCTATATATAGTTTTTGTCGTCTTTTTAGCTATGCATGTTGGAGACTTCATTTTCAGTATTGCTGCTGGAGGAATATTTCTTTTCATACTTGACCGCTTTCTGAGATTTTGCCAATCGCGAACTATTGTCAACATAATCTCAGCAACATGCTTTCCATGTGGAACATTAGAATTGGTTCTCTCAAAGCCAAGAAGTACTACTTCTCAACTATTTCTTATACTTGCATGCCTATGGTTCTCTTTTAGAAGAAACCAAATATTTATACTAATAGAACACCATTCTCATTAGATGTTGGTTTTTGTAGTAGCTTTTAGGTGATTTCTTCTTTTGTTGATTTTGGATAATTTTGTATTTTCTAATTACTGCTCCAATGTTTCAGATCTGCGCTACAATGCTCTTAGTTTCATTTTCCTTCAAATACGGGAATTATCTTGGCTGCAATGGCATCCCTTCAGTGTTTCTTCAAGTCCTCTGGAAGGTGGACACCATATTTCAGTCCTTATAAAGGTTCTTGGGGACTGGACAAAGAAGATGCAGGATAACTTCACAAAAGCTCCGAAGCAGCCTCTAAAAGGCTTACCATTGCAACCATATCCCAGGATGACTGCTGCTGTTGAGGGGCCATACGGGCATGAGTCAGCATATCACTTGATGTATGTTTCTTTTGAAACTTATTGTTCAATATTGATTTTGTTGCTAACATATTTACATGAATGCTTTGGATTTTGTCTCAGCATATTAAAAAGTTGTTTGAAATTTACAAACTATAAAATGCATATATCAGCCTGCACAAAGTTTATTTCACTGTAGACTGCCTTTCATGATAATCTTTGTTCCTAGATAATCTGACCTGCCTAACCTTCCTGTACTTTCAGGTATGAAAACCTCATTCTGATAGCTGGAGGCATTGGAATTTCACCATTTTTTGCTATCTTGAGTGATATCCTATATCGGATCCAGGAGAGAAAACATTGTCTACCAAAAAACATACTGATTGTTTGGGCCGTGAAAAAATCTAAGGAATTATCTCTCCTTTCTGTAATTGATCCAGACTCCATCTGTCCGTCTTTTTCTAATAAACTGCATCTCGAGATTCAGACTTACATCACTCAGGAAACAGAGCCTCCATTGGTAGGCCCCATTTTCTTCATTAGTTCCTTTCGATTTTAGACATCAGTAATTAAATAACAAGTCAATCCTTGTGTTTCAGGAAGATGGGAATTATCACAAGAGCATGAATTACTCCTCTTTTCCTGTGACTAGTGGAGGTGCCATGTCCAGTCTGGTTGGTACGGGAAATAATCTTTGGTCTGGATCTTATGTTATTGTATCTACAATTGGCTTTGTCATCTTATTTGGTTTGATCGAAGCATTTTACATAAAACCATTTGGTGTATCTTCTTGGTGGTACCGAGGGCTTCTATTTACCATATGCATGATTGCAAGCGTTGTCATATTTGGAGGTGCTTTGGTCTTCTTATGGCACCTTTGGGAACATAGAGTTTCAAGAAAAGAGAGATCTCTGGATAAAAGTGAGAGGAGCATATCAACCCTTCATAGAGAGGAAAAGATGCAAACTGATGCTCGTCAATCAAGTCTTGCTCGTTCAAACATCATAGAATATGGATGCAGGCCAAACTTTCAAGGTAAGTCCAGTTTAATTATGTTTGTTCATAGAAATCAAGTGCCTTCATATCAAGAAGATATCTTGTGCTGTTGTGGAATTGCTACAAGGAAAATGCACTGCACTTGCAGCTTTTCAAATTTTAGGTATGAGTGCCTGTACAGCTATGGGTCTGAATTTCTGATTCAATTCCAGTACAAGACAGAATTCGAAGTAGTGCTCATTTATGGGAGGGATACCAGTACAATATGCAATTCAGAACAACGATTACAAAGGAAAAATAGAAATAGGAAGGCCAGAAACATAGGACCTTCCCCAGTTCTCTTACACTATCTCCAATTCCCTGGAGCCCTCTTCCAGTGTTCCCCAACCGCCCCCCGCCCCCCTCCTTCCAGATCCCCCCCTTTGTAACCTCCCCCCCCTAACTGCCTAACAGCCTGATTCTTTTAGCCAATCCTTAAGACACGTGTCACATCTTCTCCCCCTGAGGCACGTGTTCTTCTTCTAAAATAGGTGTGATGTATTTGAGGTGTATCAATACCTGCCCCTATTAGTTTCACCTTGTTCTCAAGGTGAAAAGATGGAAACTGGCCATCTAAAACAGAATATAGTTCCCACGTATTGTCACATTCCGGAAGATCTTGCCATTTAACCAAAACCTCCCTTTGGTCATTTGGTAAAACTTTGATCTGTCGTATAGCTTCCAAGTGAACCACAAGTTCCATGTCGTCTGTTAAACGAGAAGGTAGAGGTTGAGCTCGGAGAGGGTTTGATAAAGACTGTTTAAGTTGGGATACATGGAAGATAGGATGGATTCTAGCAGTTGCTGGTAACTCCAGACGGTATGCTACTTTGCCCACCTTTTCTAGAACCGGAAAGGACCATAGAATCTGGGACTCAACTTCTCATTTGGCCTCTTCACTAAATTTTTGAACTTAAAGGGTTGTAGTTTGAGGAAAACCAATGCACCAACCTCAAACTGAACTTCTCTACGTTTCTTATCTGCTTGAGACTTCATTCTGGTCTGTGCAGATAACAAATGATCTTTCAACTCTTGCAAAATAACATTCATGTCTGTCAGTTGTTGATTGACTGCCTCTACAACCGAGCCTTCATCAGTAAGGCGTAGCAAGACAGGCGGCTCACGCCCATAAAGAGCTTTGAAGGGAGACATTCCAGCAGTACTATGATAAGTGGTATTAAACCAGAATTCAGCCCAAGGAATCCATTTAGGCCATTGCTTAGGATGATTAGCAGTAAAACAACATAAGTCTCCAAGCAACGGTTAACAACCTCGGTTTGACCATCAGTTTGCAGGTGGTAGGCAGTACTTGTCTTTAGAACCGTTCCTGCTAGCTTAAACAATTTTGTCCAAAACTGGCTAATAAAGATGCAGTCCCAATCAGATACTATAGAGCGAGGATCTATGTAGTTAAAGGCGCGAGGCGCACTGAGGCGCAAAGGGGTGCGCCTGGAGCCTGAGGCGCAAAATTATATTTTTCATAATTAAAAATTAACTAAAAATCATTAATAAATTCTTAAAAAGCATGAAAAATACAGCATACAGAAGACACAAGCATGGGAAAGCTATATATGTATATAAGAATAAGTATTAACTAATAAATATAAATAAAACAATTTTTTTCTAATTTTCGTAAGTTTTATTTTTGGAAAAATTAAACAAAATAACACTACAGTACAAAAAAAGCATGAAAAGTACATCATACATGAAGATACAAGCATGAGTAAGCTATATATGTGGATAAGAATAGGTATTAACTAATAAATATAAAAAAGAACAATTTTTTCCTAATTTTCGTAACTTTTTTTTTTGGAAAAATTAAAAAAATAACCCTAAATTAGAAAAAAAAAAGATGAAAAAATTATCACACACGAAGACACAAGCATGGGATAGCTATATATGTGGATAGAAATACGTTTCAATGAAGAAATACAAAAAAACGACGACTTTTTTTATTTTCGTAACTGATTTTTTTGGAAAAATAGTAAAAAACCTAAAAACAAACTCAAATCTAGAGCAAAGAAGTATAAAACTCGAATGGAATGTTTTCTTATACATATAGAACTAAAACCCATCAAGATCTATGGAAAATAGTTAACAAAAAACAAAAAATTTGAAAAAACGATACTGGTTTTTACGTTTTTTTACAGAAACTGTATACACATTGTAAAATTCATAAATCCATACCTTTTTCTACTTAGATATGTGAAAGATCAAAGAGGAATGGTTGTTTTCACCTTCTCAAGAGGTTGGAAGATTGAAATTAGGGTTGGAAGGTGAAAAACGAAAAAAAAAAACGAGTTTTATAATTTACAGGGTTAAGTCATCTGCACCTGGAGTCGGAGGCGTGCCTGAAAGGGGTGCCCAGGCGCACCCAGGCACGCGCCTAGGCGAACACGCCTCATTTACTCTGCGCCTAGCCCCCTCCCAGGTGCTTAACTGTCGAATAGTGCCTAGGCGCGCCTTTAACTACATAGGTGAGGATATCCGTGTAACCTAACTATTTCCTTAGCAAAGAGTGTAGCATCGTCTTGAGCCGTAAACCGCCTTAAGAGAAGGCAATGGCTATACTTGGTGAGATGGTCCACCACGACAAGAATGGTATCCACCCCTTGAGACTTAGGTAATCCCCCAATAAAATCCATTGACAAGTCATCCCACACTTAGTTAGGGATAGGCAAAGGCTGAAGGAGTCTCCCAGGTTTTAGTGATTGATACTTGCTTCTTTGGCAGACATCGCAAGTGGCAACAAACTGCTGTATATCTCTTCTCATCCCTTCCCAAAAGACAACATTAGAGAGCCTCTTGAACGTACAAAAGAATCCAGAGTGTCCACCAGTTGGGGTGGCATGAAATTCTATAAGTAAGGTACGAATGCGAGGAGATGATTTTGGTATAACTGGCTTACCTTGAAAGAGTAAGTGCCCATTCCTCAATGAAAAACCAGGATGGCTGTTAGGATCATCTAGGAGGTCTTGTAGAATGGCATTAAGTAGTTCTTCTTGTTGGATTTCCTCCTCCAGTCTTGTTAATCCCTTACAATGTTCAATAGAGAGAGCCAGCATGTTGCCATCCGTATTCACCTCAGAATTTTGGGAGGACAATTTTGGATGAGTAGGTGAGTGAGCAGAGGCAATAGCTTCAACTTTCCTAGAAAGAGCATCTGCCACTCGGTTTTGATTTCCTGGCTTGTATTGGATTTCAAAGTCAAATCCAATGAGTTTGGTCAGCCATTTCTGTTGCTCTTGGTTAAGTACTCTTTGATTTAATATGAATCTCAGACTCTTCTGATCCGTTCGGATTATGAATGCCTGCCCATTTAGTAGTGTTGCCATTTCTATATAGCCAAGACAATGGCCATTAGTTCTCTCTCGTAAACTGACTTTAATTGTGATCAGGGGGCGAGAGCTTGGCTATAGAAGGCAATTGGCCTTCCTTCTTGCATGAGTATGGCTCTCACTCCCCTACCTGAAGCATCTGTTTCAAGAGTAAATTGTTTTGTGAAATCCAGAATGGCCAGCACAGGGATGGTAGTCATAGCTCGTTTTAACATCTCAAATGCAACCTGTGCCTCCCGGTTCCATCTGAAATTGTCTTTCTTGAGCAAGTTAGTAAGCAGAGCTGCAATCAATCCATAGTGCCGGACAAACTTGCAGTAATACCCTATAAGGCCTAAGAATCCACGTAGTGCCCGAAAATCCTATGGTACTGGCCAGCTTAGCTAGGGGTGGCAATTCGGGTTGACGGGTCGTGTATGTGGCGACACGAACACGACACAATTAGAATTATGGGTCAACACTAACACAACACGATTAATAGTCGTGTCAAAAACCTATGACTTGTACACAACCTGGTTCTTAAAAAAATGACACGACACGACCTATGTAACACGATTAATTGACTGATTTGTGTTGGATACACGACAAGAAATGACACGACACGACATGAAATGACTTGATTTCCCTATTACGACTTAGTAAAAAAACTGCTCCCAAGTGAATGGAGCCGCTGCCAAACCAACTACAAAACATAGGACGGTTATTTCACAACCGTCCTATAAAACCCATAACATATAGGACGGTTATTTCACAACCGTCCTATAAAACTCCTTCTGCTTGGCATTCAGTGATTGCAAATATTCTGAATATGCTGCAGGCATGGCATCACACTGAGTAGCTTTAGAAGAACTTGCCTTGCCTTGCCTTCTTCTTGCTCAACCACCAGAACATCTATCGTGCTTCCATTTACTAGCAATTTTTTATCTATATCTGATTGCAAATTACTACAATCACCACTATTATTGTCATTGCAAGTCTTATCCTGAACATCTATCGTGCTTCCATTGGCCAGCAATTTGTTATCTGTATTTGATTGCAAATTACTGCAATCACCACCATTGTTGACATTGCAAGCCTTACCCTGACTTTCCATAGAAAGGTCACTTTGCAATCATTGTCTTTCCTTCTCCCTTGTAGACTGTTCGCTTAAAGCATCAATTTCTTTCAAAATGTTCTCATCAAAATCTTCTTCAAGAACACCAGGAGAAGAAAAAGCATCAACGCTCATAGATTCTTCAGATGTTTTTGCAGGAGTAACAACACTAAGAAGGGAATATCCACCTTCAGCAGCAACATCAGTAATTTGTTCTCCTATATTCACATAAGCTTTTTTCTCATCGTTAATCTTTAGTCCACAGTACGATACATTATTGTACTCAGTGTCTGATAGCTTATCTCCACATGAATAATGAGTCAAATGCACATTTGAGCCCAATTCCATCAGCGGAGACCTACCACCCGAAGACATTTGAGTCCTATATTACTAATTGAATATAGGACGGTTCCAGAAAACCGTCCTATATTACTTGTGAATATAGGACGGTTCTTCTGGAACCGTCCTATATTACCTGTTGAAGAATATAGGACGGTTCCAGAAGAACTATCCTATATTGCATCTGGTATATGACGGTTACAGATGAACTGGAACCGTCCTATTTTCAACCGTAGGTTAGATGGATCAAGCATCAAGGTGATGAATAAATAGGTTGCGTGTCAAACAGGTTGACACGACAGGTCACATTGACTGACCCGAACACGACATGATTTTTGGCGTGTCAATTTCGGGTTGACCCGAAAATGACACGAACATGATAAGAATCGACCCAAACCCGCTAAATTCGTGTCGGGTTCGAGTCGTGTTATCGTGTCGTGTCATATTTTGCCACCCCTAAGCTTAGCATCCATTCTACTTTGGAGTTGTCAGCTGCAACTCCTTGTGCAGATATCACATGGCCGAGGTATTCCAATGCAGGTTGCACAAATAGACGTTTCTTTTTATTAACAACCAGCTCATGTGTTTGTAAAATCTGAAGAATAGTGGTTAAATGCTCCAAATGCATATCTATATTGGAACTACAAACCAATATGTCATCAAAGAAAACCAAGACAAACTTACGGAGGAGCAACTGGAAGATGTCGTTCATGAGAGATTGGAATGTGGAGAAACTCATAGTAACCTTCATGCATTTTGAAGGCAGTCTTGGCAATGTCTGACTCTCTGAACCTGATTTGGTAGTAGCCAGACCAGAGATCTAATTTGAAAAAAATAGTAGCCGCCCAAATCCTCAGCAGCTCATCAATCGTTGGTATGGGAAACTTGTCTGGTATAGTGATCCTGCTTAAGGCCCTGTAATCAACACAGAATCACCAGCTACCATCTTTTTTCTTGACCAATAGAACGGGGCTTGAGTAGGGACTAGTATTGGGTCGTATAATGCCGGCATCTAGCAATTCCTTGATAATTCTTTCTATTTTGTTTTTCTGGCAATGGGGGTATCGATATGGTCGGATGTTAGGTGGTTGGGTGCCTTCTTGTATACCGATAGCATGATCATGAGTGCAATTTGCCGGTAACTGTAGGGGCTGATCAAAAAGGCGTGAAAACTGCGCTAGGATAGAGGCCACCTTCGGATGATCCAGAAATTCCTGCGGTGCGTTGTCGATCTGTAGTCCTTGGTACTCGATCATGAAACTCTCATGAGCACTAGGTATGTGACGTTGTATGGACTTTAGCGAAACAAAGACCATGCCAAGGAAGGGTCACCCCTGAGTGTGACTCATTTGTCCTGTACTGAAAACTGCATGGTGAGATCGCAATAGTTGGTGACAACATCTTTGAGAGTCTGCAACAACGCCATTCCAAGGACTAGGTCGGTTTTGCTCAAATTGAAAAGATGGAAATGGTGTTGGATCACGACCCTAGGAAGATGAAGGACTAGGTTCTGGCAGACCCCAGCCGCTTTGACACGGTACCCATCCCTAACTTGAACGCCAAAGGGTTTGGTGTCGGTCACCGGCAGCTGCAAATCGACGGCCAACTCTCGGGCGATGTTGTGTGATGCACCCATGTCAATCAACACCACCATCTCCCGTTGGCCAAGGTATCCTTTGATCTTCATAACCGATGCGACGGAGATCCCTACGATAGCCTGCATCGACAATTCAAATGGGGCCGTGTCTTCTTAGTGTGCCTGTATATCGCTGGAGATCGGAGGTTCCATTGGGTTAGGTTACTCCTCTTCCTCCGCCAGTATCAGCACCTGTAACTAGCGATTTTTGCACCTATGGCCTGGAGAATACTTCTCGTCGCACCGAAAGCACAACCCCATTGCTCGTTTGTGCTGGAGATTGCGTTCCTACAGTCGCTGGTAAGGTTCTTGTCGGCTCTGCGATTGTTCGGTAGCGCGAGGGGGTCGATCGCCTCGGAATCCCATCTCCTTCGTCGGCTCCGTTGGTCTGGTTAGGGTTGGAGAAAAATTATGTGACTGCCCTTGTTGGGCTGTGTCTGGGATTGGGCCCCTTCCCGCAGTACTGCTGGTTCTTGGGCTCTTGTGCCCAGGTACCAATATATTTTCATGGGCCTTGACTTGATCGAGAGCCTCGTTCTTCTCCTCCACCTTCTGGGCCAGATCCATCAATTCCATTAATGATGCCAGCCTAAAGATTTTCACTTCTGCTTTCAGATTGTCCCTCAGCCCATTAAGGAAGGCTCCTTTCAGCAATTCGTCAGGCAAATCCACCAAAGGTCCCGATAGTAGATCGAACTCCCAGCGGTACTCAGCAATGGAAACCACTTGCCGGAGGGCGAGTCAGGCCTCATAGTCATCATCGGACTGTGAGGGGCGGAATTGTTGGAGTAGGGAGATTAGGAAAGTAGGCCACAATTTGAACAGGGCGCAATCGTTTGTCCAGAGAAACCAATGGAGGGCTTCTCCTTCCAGGCATACTGATGCTGCCGTAACCATATCTCCATTCGCTATCCGGTTGATTTGGAAGTACCGCTCTACCCGGCACAGCCAAACCGTAGGGATCTTTTCTGTCAAAGATTGGAAGATCAAGCTTTCGGTGTTGATGTTCGTAGCCCTGAGTTTCCAGTAATGGGTTTCCTCGTCCTGATGTTTCCCCTACATCCGATGCTTTGGTTCTTCTTCTATCTCCAGCCGGATTTGGTAACACCTCAACGCCTTCCTCCCTCTGCCTCATCCAGGTCCGGATTTCCAGTAAGTATTCCTCAATAGCTGTTACGTTGTTTTGTAATCTTCCAATATCATCTTTCATGCTCCCCACTTCTGCTCTCACGTTTTCCACCTCTTTCTCCATGTTTTCTGCTCTTTCCGATCTAGTTCTTACCATGCCCCAAGAATCGGATGAGGCTCTGATACCATTGATAGAGCTATGGGTCTGAATTTCTGATTCAATTCCAGTACAATACAGAATTTGAAGTAGTGTTCATTTATGGGAGGGATACCAGTACAATATGCAATTCAGAACAATGATTACAAAGGAAAAATAGAAATAGGAAGGCCAGAAACATAGGGCCGTCCCCAGTTCTCTTACACTATCTCCAATTCCCTGGAGCCCTCTTCCAGTGTTCACCCCCCTCCCAGATCCCCTCCACACCCCTTTTTTAAACTCTCCCCCCCCCGCCCCCCCCCCCCCCACCCAACTGCCTAACAACCTGATTCTTTTAGCCAATCCTTAACAGACACGTGTCACATCTCCTCCTCCTGAGGCACGTGTTCTTCTTCTAAAATAGGTGTGATGTATTTGAGGTGTATCAGTGCCTCACATATTTTCTGCTTGCATAACTTTCTTTCTGATGTTCCTTTAAGTGTCTACACCTACCAGATACATGTATAAACCTCTGGGTAATTTAGATATAAGATCACTCTCTGTTAGGTTTTGCTGTTATTTGAACTTCTAGTAATTTGCACATTAAAAGATCTTTATTCATCTATATTGTTTGCATGTGGGTAACCTTGAGTACTCAAAACAACTTCCATAACCTCATCCAAGTTAGTTAATCCTCTATAAGAATTACAGTTGTCCCTTAAACTAGGTCAGTGGTTATAGTTATAACAATGTTCAAGTTAAAGATTAATTCAATTAAGCCTTTGAGGCATAAAGTAAAGCAAAGCATGGGTGCTAAGAAAAACTGACAACTAAAAATAGCATATAATAGGACCAGTGTTGTGATTTTCCATACAACTTCTATTAGAAATATTACATGGAAATCCTTTACATCCACCAAAATTCAATGAATGAATGTTTTGCACTGCACAGAGCTTCCAGCTTTCCAGTCTATGTACAAACCAGTTTGCATTCCTATTGTAGTCTAACTTCTAATTTATGACAAATTTTTTGAGACCACAGATGTCTCATAATTCTTATTGGAAAAATATCATATTGAAGTGGAAACCATGTTAATGCACTTTGATGTGCTGCCATTATTGGTGCTGGTGCTTGAGCATGACCCCACTAACCAATTTTGCATGGCAAAGTGCATCAACATGGTTGGCGTGGGTGATAGTTTTCCTCTTCTAATAAATTGATAGCACAAGGAAAGAACCTACTTAAAATGAAATTCTGTCCCAATGAGCACCTTGTGAAAAGGGCAGCTGATGCACAAAGCTTCCAAAAATGCGGGGTCTGGGGTCAATGAGCACCTTGTAGAAACCATAAGTGTTTCACAAAAGTTCCTGCATTGAATGAGAATTAGTGAATCGGAATTATCAAGTAAATTATGCTGCACACTTGTATTTGCTATTTACATTTTTTTTCAGGTTTTGTTTTCTGTATTGATGGAAGTGCTTTGTGTTGCCACAATCCATTAGATTGAGAAACAATGTGATAAGTCTAAGTCCCACAATTATATGTACCTTGACCAAAAGAGTCACCCTCCATTTTGTTGTAATTTGAGTAGACTTTCAAATTTGAGAAATCATCTCATCATGCCTGTCTTACTTTGATCAGAATGTAGCATCTGCCATTGCCACTTTATGCATTTACGGTTTTAGTTACCAGGAAAGAGCAGCTGGACTAACTTGCAGTGGCATGACCTTGCATCTCTGTGTTAAATCCCTCCATACATCAAAATGCCCAATGGATCTTCACACAATTCATGAAACAAGATATACTAATCTATGTAAATAGAGGATTTATTAAATACTAAGTCACACTATTTCTCTGGCATGCCCCATGGATCCCTTTAGAAAATTCTTGGAAAGAGCTCAATGGGATCATCCACTTGTTCCTTGTCTCTGAGAAGAAGACTTACTATACAGTTTTCTCTTAGGATAGTGATCTATGGGCCATTCATTTTGGCATCAAAGAAATCTAGCATCCAAAGAAACTCTCTGTTGCTTAAAATGATTCTTTTATCCCACAGTTATGTCATTTGCTCACTTCAAGTTTAGGGATGGGTGGTTATCCCACGAAAAGGACCAACAATTTTTTCAATTTTAAGCATGTAGACCTAGCTTTATCCCAAGTTATCTCCTCTTACATGTAGGGTGAAACCAAATACTAACTTCATGTTTTATACATAACCCCAAGCTTCCCAATTCCTTCCTCCTAAAGGTTTTATATAGCCAGCACAAGGACACATGGAAATGTCTAGCAGGGAGCCATTAGGCTTTGAAAAATGTGACATGTAAAATATTCTAGAACTTTTATGCTAATGTTAAAAGATACATAGTAATCAGTAGCCTATCAGCTCATGAGATACAAAAGCAAGTAGTCAATAGCCTATCACTTTCATGATAGCTGGACATAAATGGAAACGAGAAACAAGCAATTTGAATTGGGAAACAAGAACTCCTCCAAGAAAATAATAAATTTTAAAATTTTAAAATAAAATACAAAAATAATTTTCCAAAAAGGGAAAATAAGAAAAAACACACAGATTTTCATAGATTATTTAGATACACAATCAATGTGAATGTAGAGGCATAAGATAAGTTATTAATACAGTTCAAAGGATAAGGAAAATAACAAAAATGGCGTAGGAATAAGATGGGTATAAATTATGGTATGTAGGAAAGGAAAATAACAAAAATGGCGTAGGAATAATAGTGGGTAAGGAATTAAAGGATAAAGTTGTGGATGTTAAAAGAATCAGCGATAGAATTATAATAATAAAAATTGTTCTAGGAGAGCAAATTATAAATGTTATAAGTGCATACGTACCACAAGTAGGGTTACAAGAGATAATCAAGAAACAGTTTTGGGAAGATATGGAGGGAGTCATGCAAGAAATTCCCAACACTGAGCGGATATTTATAGGTGCAGACTTAAACGGCCATGTAGGAAAAGATAAGGAAGGATATGATAGAATACACGGTGGATATGGTATAGGTGAATGAAATGAGATGGGGGAGAATATCCTCGATTTTGCTTTGTCATATAACCTATCCATTGCAAATACACTCTTTAAGAAGAGGGATGAACATTTAATAACCTTTAAAAGTGGACTTCATAAAAGTCAAATAGACTTTTTTCATAAAAGTGGACCTCACAACATAGGTTAATGGTTATGGATATCCATATCAAAAGATGGAGTAAAAGAACTAAACTTAATACACACCCAAAAACTAAGTGGTGGAACTTAAAAGGAGAGAAAATAACCTCCTTAAAAAATAAGTTGATGGTAGAAGGAAAGTGGAACTATGAAACAGAAGTAAATACTATGTGGATTAATATGGCTGAGTGCATTAAGAAAGTGGCAAAAGATGTCTTAGGAGTATCTAAAGGTAAAAGGGTATTAGCAAAGGAAACATGGTGGTGGAGTGAAACAGTTCAAAAAGTTATTAAAGAAAAACGGATGCGTTTTAAAGCATGGCAGAAGATTAGAAATAATGAAAACTATGAGCAATATAAGAATGCTAAAAACGTTGCTAAGAGAATAGTAAGTGAGGCTAAACTTAAAGCATATGATGAGCTCTACAATAGACTAGGAACAAGAGAAGGTGAGAAAGATGTGTTTAAACTTGCAAAAGTAAGAGAATAGAAGGGTAAGGACTTAGATCATGTTAGGTGTATTAGAAGCGATGATCAAAGGGTATTAGTCAAAGATGATGAGATCAAACAAAGGTGGGAAACATACTTTCAAAAATTGTTAAATGACAATGGCCCTGAGAATATAGGGATTGAAAATCCTATAAATCAAAATAACATTGGATATTATAGGTGTGAATGTAAGATTAGAATACCTGAAGTAAAAGAGGCCTTGAAAAAGATGAAATCAAGAAAGGCCATGGGGCCTGATGGTATACCAATAGAGGTTTGGAAGCGTATGGGAGACATTGGGGTAGTTTGGTTGACCAAGTTGTTTAACAAGATTATAAAATCAAAGAAAATGCCTGATGAGTAGAGGAAAAGTTCTATTGTACCAATTTATAAGAATAAAGGAGACATACAGAGTTGCACTAATTATAGAGGGATCAAACTTATGAGCCACACTATGAAACTTTTTGAAAGAGTGATTGAGAAGAGGCTGCGTCATGAAACAAGTGTATTAGAGAATCAGTTTGGTTTTTTGCCTGGGAGGTCTACCATGGAGGCTATTTTCTTATTAAGACAATTAGTAGAGAAATATAGGGAAAGGAGGAAAGACCTCCACATGGTCTTTATTGATTTAGAGAAAGCTTATGATAGAGTCCCTAGAGAGTTAATATGGAGAGTGTTGGGTGGTAAAGGGGTTTCACAAGGATATATAGACATAATTAAAGATATGTATGAGGGAGCAGTAACAAATGTTAAGACCACTAGTGGTGTGACTGGTGATTTTCCCGTCACTATAGGATTGCACCAAGGATCGGCATTGAGTCCATACCTTTTCACATTGGTTATGGATGAGCTAACAAAACATCTACATGAGGAGATTCCCTGGTGCATGTTATTTGCAGATGATATAGTCTTACTTGATGAGACAAGAGAGGGTGTAAACATAAAACTAGAATTATGGAGAGAAGCATTAGAATTTGAAGGATTTAAAATTAGTCGAACTAAGACAGAATATATGGAATGTAATTTTAGCAAGGAGAGTAGGAGTAGAATACCAGTCAAGATTGATAACCAAGAAGTCCCCATCAAAGACCACTTTTGGTACTTAGGATCAATAATTCATGAGAGTGGAGAGATTGAGAGGGAGGTTATCCAGAGAATTCAAGCGGGTTGGAACAAATGGAGATGTGCATCTGGAGTTTTGTGTGATCGACGGGTGCCACTCAAACTAAAAGGAAAATTCTATAGGATGGCCATAAGGCCAGCCATGCTCTATGGATTAGAATGTTGGGCAGTTAAGGAACATCATACTCATAGGATGAGCGTCGCAGAAATGAGGATGTTGAGATGGATGAGTGGTAAGACAAGAAAAGATAGAATTCGAAATGAAAATATTCGAGGAAATTTAGGGATAGAACCAATAGGTAATAAGATGAGGGAGACTAGACTTAGATGGTTTGGACATGTTCAAAGGAGACCAACAACGGCCCCGGTTAGAAGAAGTGAGGCAATACAAGTAGAAAGTTTTAAAAGGGCAAGGGGAAGGCCCAAAAGAACGTGGATAGAAGTGGTGAGGAAAGATTTAAAAACTTTGGGACTAAATGAAGACATGGTATTTAATAGAGTGGAATGGAGGAATAAGATTCATGTGGCCGACCCCTAATTGGGATAAGGTCTTGATGATGATGATGATGATGACAGTTCAAAACCAATAGTAAGATTCATATAAGTGAGTAATAGATGCCATCCAACAACCAAATGTAACTTATATAATCTTGATTAAGACAAATTCATATGCAAGATACAATCCACTTATCCAACAACCAAATGTCAACACTCTAAGCTTCTAAATTCTCCACATTTATGAAAAGTTTATGTCATTTACAAGCCAAAACAAGCACAATCACACTGCAATACTCCTAGTATCCAACAACCACGTGGTGATGTAGTTCCTCTCCCTCTAAGTAGATTTTCTTAGTCCTAACACTAAGAAAATGACACTGTTTAGGAAAACTTGATTCCCACAGTAAGGAAACTCTACTGTCCATTTTAGCAAACTCTTTTCCTGAAATGAGGAAATGAGCTTTAGGTTTGGGAAAATTTCACCTGCTGGGGAAATGAAACATTTTTGGTTTCTGAGTCTTGTTTTGAGAAAATATGTTTCTCCACCCTAGGGGTCGTTTCCTGGCAAAGCTAGGTTTTTAACCTAATGGTTGTGCCAACATGTGTCATGTTGTTGAAAGTGAAATGCCCTTTAAAAATGTTATGGAGCAATGGTTGCCTTTCAGAGGATTGTTTGATTAGGATGCACTTCCCAAAACTTGAGCATACTAAAGTAGAAATTTTCTGATGCATAGATATCTAGAGACTGAAACATTTGTACTCTGTTTGGAGAACTAATAGTAATAGTCAAATGTGGTGTAGAAGTTCTTTTTAAATTATCGTGATTACCTAAAAGTTATAAACTTTCTTCTACTTCATGATGGTTTTTATTTCAGCAATTTTTGGCTCCATTTTGAAGCATTGGGGACATGTAGATGCGGGTGTCCTTGTTTGCGGCCCTCCAAGCCTTCAAACTAGTGTTGCTAAAGAATGCAGATCGAAAAACCTTATGGGCAGATCAAATGAGCCAATCTTCCACTTCAACAGGCACAGCTTTGATCTTTAGGTTGAAATTCAGCACCTAAATGAAACTTCAAATCCAACATGAGTAATGACATTCATGTGGAAAGGTCATAGAAGGATTCTTCGTATATGCTTGCTTGTTAATTTGTATTTGCAATGTATATAAATAGGTTTCTGCTGGATTACAAGTGCAGGGCATTGAACCTATATTTCTGCATGTACAGACTATTATATAATGACGATCTGTTTCTCCATCCATGGGAATGTTGGTATGTAATAAATAGGATTAGTACATGTTGACCCTCTGGATTGGTCACATATATTTCATGTAAGAACTACCATGTAAAGTATCATTTTTATGTTGATTTTTGTTATGTACAATTTTTACTTCAATTTCATTATATGTTGAGCAACTTAATTTGAAATGGATTTCCTAGTGTGCTTTTGGATATGAAAGTTTGGAACCTATTTGAAAATCAGCTAACTAAATTAAATCAATACAGGTAAGTTCCATTTCTCTCTTGCAATTATTTTGGAGTAAGCAAGTAAGCAACTGAATACAGCTAAGTTACAATATTGCCTACAATTTGTTTAACTCATAATAGCCTCAGTCCCTTGTCCCCTTTTACCTTTTTCTGTTACTTCTTTCTTTTTGTTACTATAAAGCCCTGGTTTTACCTTCCTCGAACCCTGCATATGCAGGAGCTTCGTGCACCGGGGCTGCCCCCTTTTACCTTTTTTTGTTACTTTTTTCTTTTTGTTACTATAAAGCCCTAGTTTTAAGTTGTTTACGTACTGAAAACAAACAAAAAAAGTAAGAAAAATCTCCAGTGTACTCTTACTCTTGACTGTCTATTGTTACTCTTGGTTGCCTATTGTTACTCGTGGCTGTGTAGTATGTGATTTATAGTAAACACTTGGAATTTGTTAGATGCATGCGAGTTTAGATTATTTAGTTCTCCATAATTGATTTGTTAAATCTGAAATTCATTGGTTATTGTGAGATCGATTTGGGCTACATTACTAGGTCTTCTAACCTCAATGTGGTTGGTTGTTCGTGCTGAACTGAATTATGAGCAGTATGAATTGCAGCTTGGTTATCACAGTAGCATCTTGTTCAGCTCGCAAAAGTATTGCCTGATTTCTATAATAGAATTCTCATCAAAGTGGTTGTCTATTCTTAAAGAAGAGGAGCTTCTAAGTTGATCTTGCAACTATATATTGCTTGTTCTCTAATACCAATTTAGCTTGGCCTTCCACATGCACCAGTAAAAGTTTTTGCATAGGTTTCCTATAAGAGATAATTTTTCTATCCTATTTTGCTATGGAGATATATATGCGGGACTATCTCCATGTGAAGACATCTTAGGCCTCATCCGAGGAGCCCTTGGCAACATCACTTCTCGCAAGTTGTCAATTCCATCCTGAGAAAAGATGCAAAATTTTGTCCAAAATGTATTTCAGAATTTTTTTTAAAAAATTGACTCTATTGTAAAACCTTCGGTCTTTCTTACAAAACCTCTAAAAGAAAGTCTTTTATTTTCTTAATCCTCCAAATTGATGGGGAGGGGTGAAGTGAAATGATCTTCATCATCAATTTGTTGATAAGAACATTGAGAACTATACTTTTCTCTCGATTTACATGGCCTTTCTTATGTGAATCCATGTGACACAGTCGTTAACACGAATTTGATGTCTTTTCTCTCTCTTGAAACAAAGGTTTACTTGTATTTTGTTGTTATTTTCTGCAAGTGCACGGACTATTGTAGTATAACTTATGCAGGTACGAGTCAATTCCAAAGGGATGCGTTTTAAGAATTTAGAGTTTTAATAAAATTTAATTCTTTACAAATTAAAATTAAATAAAGAAATTAACAAAAAGAGAAATCAAACTTCAGATGTGTTTAATCAATGAAATTATAGAGGTCTAATCCAAAGAAAATAGATCTGGTCTCCTAAATCATGATCAGCCTTCATCAACCCATTTTTGATGCTTTTGATTAATGATTACCTAGATGGATTAGACAGATTCCAAAAATTCTAAGAGATCTAAGCTAAATAAGGATTTTGAGATTTAATGGCTCAAATCTGAGTTCAGATTCTCATATTGAAGATCAATAATGATAAACATGCTTTAAAATGTCCTATAGCCTATATATGAAAGTTAATTGAAAATTAGGATTGAAACAGATGAAAAATTGAAGATATCTTAAAATTAAATTAGAACCGTTAATTTAGTGAAATATAGATAGATAAAACAGAAGACAGAATAGTGATGGGACAAAAATATAATCAAAATTATTCTAATAAAGGTAAAGGGGAATGTTTCTTGAAAATTTCCTCGCAAAACACAAATTTTTCAAGGAAAGACAATGCCAGAGTAGTGCTGAAAGACGAGACAACGCCATGTGGGACCGATGCGTCCCAGACTGGGCTGGATCAGACGTGATAAACAGGGGAAGCCGGAGGAACCTGGAACATCGTCTGGCTCGATGGAGGATTGCCGGTCGATGGAGGTGCATACTAGTGATGGCGACTCTATGGGGTGTGGCAGATAGGGGAGCTTGGCCATCCGATCAGGCTGAAGTGAAGATGCAAGGAGAACACAGACCTTCCTACTCCTGGTGCAGTGAACTGGGTAGAGGGGGCTGGTGATGGGCTGGAGGCAGAGATGCCTGGGACGTCGACTGGTTATGGGGTCGGGTGTAACAAGGGATGCGTGTCAGCGTTGGAGAAGCCGACGACGCGATTGAGCAGAGGGTGGGGGAGATGGTGAGACAGAAGGGAGAACTGGGTGGTGGAGCGTGGATCGTGGTGACTCCTGGTCGACAGGGGCGATCTGGTTCTGGCCAGTGGAGCAGTGAAGATGGAGGGTGTTTCAGATGGGGCAGCCGACGACCCGATAGAAGAGAGCTTGGACAGAAGGGGCCGTTGGGTGCAGCCTGTGCGGTGTGGTGTTGAAGCAGAGCCGCACAGAGAGGAGAGCGGGCAACTGGCTATGAAGGGTAGCCTGCCAGTGATGAAAGAGAAAAAGGAGCAGACCGGTGTTGGGTTGAGGCTTGGGCCGGCGATGATGCAGGGAAAAACCGGTGATGGGGACAAGGCAGGTGCTTGGCTGGACCAGACTGGGTCGAAGAGAACCCAGGCATGTTGAAGATGAGCCTGGTGGACAAAGGGGGAACTGGGCTACTTCAGTCGGGCTGGAGTGCAGACGCCAGGAGCGTGGCTTCCTCAGCTTGGGCAAGTGCGGTGGAAGCAGGGGAAACCGTGGAAGCCGATGGGGAGAGTGGGTGGCGACCGGAGAGGAGGCCTGGCAGTGGACGTTGACGCGTGAATATAGGGAAACAAAAGAGGGACTGGGTGAAGGATGAAGATCGGGTGGAAAAGAAAAGAAAAAATTCACTGTGGAAGGCAGGGGTGTGGGTGAGGCAAGGGGAAGAGAACTCTTGTGATTGAGAGGGAAAAAAAAACGATGATGAAACTAAAGGAATGCAAGGAAGAGAACAATGACTAGCAAACTAAGAAAAAATTTTTTTTTAAAAAAATTCTCTCTTTTAGAATCTCACAGTTCTGTCTTTATAGGACTTTCCTCCTTTTTCTAATTCCTTCTTTCTTTATCCTTAAGAGTTAGTTTCTTACTAGGAAACTTCTTCTTCTTTCTAAAATCCCATCCATAGTCCTTTCCTTATTAGGCAACCTTCAAATTTTGCTTTGTCAAAGATCTAGTCAGTCAATGCTCTCTTGAATAATCTGAACAATTGAATTTCAATCTGAACCATCCAAGCATAGATTAAAGTCATCAACGATAGATTAAGCTTCTGATTAGCTTAGATGATTATCTGACCATTAATTTTGACAATTTATAGCTAGATGGGCAATTTAAGCTAATTTTTATATTTTATCTAAAAATTATCGAATTGATGAGTTAGATGGTCTAATTAAATGCTAATCTAGGAGTCTTTTGGCCAAAATTAAACATTGAACATACCCCCCAACCAGCATTTTGCTAGTTCTAAGCAAAACATGCAAAAAAAACTTTTCTAAAAAAGTAATGCAAGGTGCCACTTTTGATTGCATTTAACGCATGCAACAAGCCTTTAAACCCCCTAGGTTACTCCTAATGGATGAGTTATGCCTCGTGCGAGTTTGCAATGAATATACCTACAAAATTCACTAAGGTTGAGTCCTCTATTTTATCTTAGAGAATCTTCATTCATTAGCAATCTACCATTTTTTCATAACTTAATGGAGAATATTTGACAATTTTACACATCATACACATATTAAAGACAATTTATTTGAGTTATTTCTCGAAGTACATGTGTGTGTATAGCCACACAAATCTTGACTTCTAATTAGATATGCTTAAATTCCATTAGAAATATATCTTGACCTCAAATCCTTAAAGGTATACTCTCAAAAATGAAACTCTCATATAAGGGTTAAACATGTTTCTCTCATTATGTGACCAAATGTAACAAGCTAATAGTTCACATAAATCTTTTAAATGTTCATGAGACAAAGGAAAGTGATCCCTAAGAGTGGATGTTATCACCAAGAATATTAAGGGTCTTGTACCTTAATTTCTTCTTTTTATCTCTTTTTTAAGGCTATGTTTTACCTAAGGTCAATAGGTCTTTGATTAGGATAAAATGAGGCTTAGGACAAGTTCAAAAAATAAGGGTATAAGGATTTCAAAGGTTCAAAATTGAGTAAAGGTCTTCAATGAATATCTGATAGGACAACTTTTCTTTTAGGTTGAACTTGAAGTGAATATCTCTTTCGTATTTTTGTCTTTCTCTTTCTTTTACCATTTATTTATTTTTATTTTTATTTGCTTCTTTGGAAGAAAGATGGCTATTTTTCATACTTCTTTGACTTTTTGTCCTATTTTTGGACTTTTTCTACCAACTATACTCATTTTGACAATGGGTAATTGATATTTGTTTTACTGGCTTGTTCTGGGTTAAGGTGAATGGGGCTAAAAACAGAAAGGCTTTAATAGTAGGCTCAAAAGGCTAACTAATAGTATAATATACTAGGTAGGCATTATATCTCTAGGTTGAGTAAGGATGACCTATATAATTTCCTAGGTTTCCTAAAGCCTATCAGATTCAATAAATTTTTTGGAATTAAAGATATTTCTATTATTCCTATTTATTCTTGATGTTTAACCAAAACAAGAATAACAGGATCACACTAAATTATGTATACTGAAGAAATTGTGGAATTACTTATAACTTTCTAAAAGAAGATAGTTTATAAATCTCACTGGGTTATAGGTTTTCATTGGTTTTTCTCTGGGTCTTTAAGTCATACCTTTCTATTAGTCTTGATTTTGTGCTATGTGTAAATGGTTATCGAGAATTAACTTTCATAAAATGTTTCAACATATGGATGATATGCAAAACTAATCATATACATTCCTACTATGAGGTGAAAACCTTGGAATTATTAAAATGCTTCAACCCTTCTTCTTTTTTTTCAAAAGAAAACTTAAGAAAATTCAAAATTCCTATATGCATCTACACCCCCAACCTAAATGATACATTGTCCTCAATGTTTTAGAAAACATAGTATCCTATATGGAAATTGGGTGATGTAGACTCTAAAACCCTGGGTTGCCTCCCAGGAGGAGCTAAGTTTAACATCTTCAACTAGAGGTTAACAATTAACTTTACAATGTGTAAGACAGGCCCCTAATGGATCAAAGTTAGACAATGATGGAAGAACTTCTAGAATTAAATCTTTAATCATGTTGCAAGAATCATCAAGATCTAATTTTTGATGGTTAGCATTGAAGAGCTCAACTTTCATATTGCCAAAGGATAATTGTAATACACCATTTCTACAATTTATGATTACATTGGACGTCGCTAAGAATAGACGTCTAAGAATCCCAGGGATCTGATTACTGGGGTCTACTACAAGCTAGGTATCCAGGAAAATGAAATCAACAGGGAAATAAAATTGGTCCATCTGTATTAATGTAACACCCGGGTTTTTCATGAAAACTTTTCGCATTTATTTTTAAAAGGTGGCATGCCTCTAATTTCAAAATTAAAAAATAACGGAAGATAGTTTTCTTTAAAATTCATTTTTTCAAAAACCAAGATGTCACCTCAACTCCCATATTATACATATATAATTTTTATAGAAGATAGACATATATTTTATGAAACAATAGGACCCATCTAGTGGTTCACTTACACAACCCCTATAATCATTATATTAAATGTCCAAGCAGCATAATCCAAATAACTTTTGTATCTGAGATATTGTAAACATAAACATTTACAACATCTCAGCAAGCTATGCTTGGTAGGGAATATTTAAGAAAACATGTTAATTATATGAATTAAACATTTTACCTCAATCAAAATATTCAATTATCTGCAAGCATTGATAAAGTAGTTATTTATAATTCTTCTTCCTCATATGAATATAAAAATCCCACTTTAGAGATTACACTTTACATGATATATATAATTCACTAGTATTTTAAATATTTATCATTATCATTTTCCATATGATACCATACTCCAATTCTATGAACCATACTTTGCATAATATATCTACCCATTCACTTCCCCATATGAAAACTTTTATAAAACTATGTCCTCCAAATATATAGACATAGGACTATATCATATATATTGAAATTGTTAAAAGTCATACAAAGTTGTGAACATAGTCCATAGGTTTTATAACTTCCATTCCAAGACTATATTAGGTCTCATACATATAACCCTTACCATACGGGGTTTATAAAACTCCAGTCGTTGCTGGTAACATTGTAAAAGGCATCTCATCACGCCATCATCATGTAAGGCATCTCATCATGCCATGGCATTATACTATGCTTATCATATGTGTATAATAATGCAAAATACACAGGGACTACTATGTCGCAGTTTAAATCCATATAGTGCCCGGATAATTGCATAATAATCCACTAATACCAACTGTGGAAATAACAAAATCCATGTCCGCATGGGGAGGACCATGGCTGTCACAGTAACGGCCTTCCCATGATCGCCCCACCTAATGTTTAGCCTCTCATTGGGCATGGTATTCATCATATAAATTTTAGGAAGCAAGTGGTCAAACCCTCATAACTTCCCTAGCATAGCATCCCCAATCTTAGGGCTATGAAAAACAAAATCACAAGCCATCATGCTTGTATGTAAAATACTAATATACAAGCGTCTTGCTTGTCCATAATATATATCTATGAATATCTTATCATAATCATAACATCCTTACTTATTAGGTGATCACCCACCAAGGATGTAACGCAAAATCCTAGACTCATACATCACAGATGATGTAATGGTACCCATGTGCCATAAATATCTTTTTATCACAATAATAACTATGATATTTTTAAGAACAGATCGTGTGTATCCTTTAATATCATTCAGTAGGCTTCAATTATAAGCATGTCATTCATGTAGCATTTCAAACTACAAATTTTCATCACTCACAAGTACAATTTTTTCATCATCATATATCATATGAAATGCACAATTTAAATGACATAATATCTATCATAAGAATAAGATGATGTTTAAAAACATGCATCTTACTATTAAGATATGCTTTCTTGATTCTCCACCTACCTCATGTAGTGAGTTCATCCATTTCCCACTAGCTGATTGACTTGCATTATCACCATGTTTTTCTCCTTGAACAGATGATGAGGAAGACACATTCTTCTCATCTTGTTTGCTTTCTTTTGGTGCCTCAACAGTGATTGTAACTGTGTTCACTGCTTGTAAATTCTGCCCAGTTTCACCTCTAACTTCAATTGCAAGCTCAGCCTTCCTCTTATTCTTGCTCAAACTCTTCTTGTAATTGGTCACAAACCTATCAAGCTCCCACAGTGTCTTAGCATCAAAGCTATCAATGTCCACCTCAATCTCATCATCATGCTGACTAAGGGTTGAATTCCTTTTCTTGATTATCTGAACAATATTGTCCAGCTTCTCTGAAGGCATATTTAGAAGATTTGTGCTAAATCTGCACTTCTCATCATATGTCATGTCCTGTTTGTGAGGATCCTTAGCTTTGGGTTTCTTCGGAGCATCAATTCTTCTAAAGATGGTGCTACTGTCATTGAGGTTCCCACACTTTGCATACATAGTTGTTAGATCACTGTTGACCCAGACTTCCAAACCAGGTCCATATTTGACCACACGAGCATGGATTTGCCTCCCTTGTTGTAGAGTTGCAAGGCTAGAGCAATCTTTGAGAATATTAGCCATTGTTACCTCATTAGGAAAAAGACCCTCACTCTCCATTTTACCATATAAGTTTAAAGCTTCTTCCTTCTCTCCATTCTGCACATACCCAGCGATCATCAATGACCATAACACAATATCAGGGTCTTGTAGCTGATCAACCCTCTCTGTGAATCATCAACCACATTTCGCATACATATCAACCAATGCAGACTTAACAAAGATTTGAGATTCAAATCCCAATTTCAACAGATGATCATGAATTTGCTTTCCTTCTTTAAGTGCCATCAAATTACTACAACCATTAAGCACCCCAACAATTGTGAACTCACTAGGCCCGATCCCTGCAAAATGCATCTCCATTAACAACCTCAATGCTTGACCAGCATTATCATATTGTGCAAATCCACAAATAATAGCTGACCAGTTGATTGAGTCGTTATCTCTTAAAAAATCAAACACTAGAAGCACATCATCTAAGCTCCCACAAAAACATCCGAGGAATTGGCAGTCTTGATAGCAATAGAATGAGCTTGCTAACCTTGGAAAGGGTCTGATAAATTAGTGGCAAATGGCACTGAAGTCTGGGCACTCCTGAACATGGTGGTTGCTGAAAAGGAATGGGAACCAGAGAAAGGGTTCGTCAGAGATGAAAGGAACCAGGGATACCCGATTTGGGTATCCCTCTATCACCGAAAAAGCACAGATCCACTAAGGATTTGCTCTATGAAGAGAAGAAGCAGAGGGTTTGGGGGTTTCCTAGTTCGTCGGCCATGGTGAAGGAGATCGGAGGGAGGGGTTTTCTCTAGAAAAGAGGAATTTGCACGGGGAAGAAGAGAGGGAAGAGGGAAAATGCTGGCGTCGATAAGTCTGCCCGTGAAAGAGGGTTGCGTGCCAGTGTACGTAGTTAGGACATGGGTTTGGGGGTTGTACTTTGTGGCATGCCTGGAGATCGCAGGTGGAGAGATTGGATTTGAGGGGGAAACAATGCAAGTAGCTAGGGTTTTTGGCAGTTTGGTTTGTTGGGTTTGGGAAACCAGACCCAACACCACATTAGGTTTCCTATATGAGGGGGGGGGGGGGTACCAATATCAATTTGGCCCCCTTTTGTTAAGTTTTTTTTTTTTTTTTAAATCTTTTAATTACTGTATTGCCCCTGACTTCGAAAACCTATAACTTCTTCATTCGGACTCTGTTTTTAGCATTCTTTGGCTCGTTGGATCCCATTTGCTGAGTATTATCTAATGGTTTTAGTATTAATTCCAAATTATACTTTTATAAAGAGATATACTCCTTGAAAACTCATAACCTGCTTATGGAATAGTAAAATTTTAGGGTGAAATTCATCCAAACTCCTATTTCATTGTTGTTTATGTCGTTGGACTCTATTTTTTTGAGTACATTCCAAATATTCATGCTTCTACTAAAAATTTCATTTCTATAAAAAAAATATTTTCTTTGGGTCTAAAATTCTAATTATATTCCAAAATTCTAATTTCACATAATAATGCCCAAAATAGTATTTACAAAATTTGGGGCTATTACAATTAATACATCCTCAACCATACCATAGGAAATTTTAATTGATTTATTAGCTAATTGCAATGTGGTGTTGATTGGCTTAAGATCACCAAGCCTTAGTTGCTCATAGACAGAATATGGCAACAGATTAAAACTGGCCCCTAAGTGAAGTAATGCCGTATCTATGACATGATTTCCAATGATGCAAGAAATTATAGGACATCCTAGGTCTCTAAACTTCGGTGGGGTCTTGTGTTGAATTAAAGAGCTCACCTGCTTGGTGAAGAAGGCTTTCTTTTGCACATTAATCTTTCGCTTTGTAGTGTAGAGCTCTTTAAGAAATTTGGCATAAGCAGGAATATCCTTTATAGCATTGAGTAATGGAATATTGATGTGTACATGTTTAAACACTTCCATTATCTCATTAAAGTTTGTTCCTTTCTTAGCCTTGTTGAGTAATTGGGGAGAAGGGGCTTTAGGCACATAAGGTGCCTCTATTATAGGTTTTACAGGGTTTTTATATCTCTTCTCTTTCTCTTGTGTTTTAGTTACCTCTTTGTCTTCTGTAGTTTTCTTAGCCTACCCTTCTTCGTTATCGATTTGATGACCACTCCTAAGGTTTGTTATGGACTTGGCATGCTCATGGGTTAAGGTTTTGAGAACTTGACCCTATCTCAAATTGACCATTACGGTTGGGGATGGGTTAACTGGGGAACTAACCCTTTCCTCTATTATGTAGTTCAATAGACAATTAGCTTACTTGCATCTCTAACTTAGTTATGCTTGAGAGTCGACATTGGCTAAATGTCTACTCTCATTTTGCAACTGGTGTAAGGCCTTTTTAGTATAATCATTACCTTTTATAGTTTGCTCAAGCATGGTATGGATGTTTTCCTCTGAAGATGGTTTCTTTTGCTGTTGAGGTTGTTGAAAGCAAGGTGGTTGCTCAGGAACTGTAGTTCTAAGAGGAAAGTTTTACCAAAGAAGATTTATAAATGGTCCCCCTTAGTGGTTATTCTTTGACAAAGACAAATTGGGATGCCTAGCTCATTCAGGGTTGTAGTCTCAAAATATTGATTTTCGCTAGGTTGGCGATATGCATTCAATGTATTTGCTTGGTTAAGATAGTCGTTCAACACTTTATTTGATGGACAAGACGAGGTGATATGGGCTGGACTAGAACAAGTAGCACAAACCTCTTGTGGATGTTTTTGGGATAAAGTGGTGGCCATGAAAGTTTCAAACATAGTTTCAAACTTGTCCATTCTTCCACCTAATTTTTTAGCTATAGAGTCTAATTTATGGGATAGATCAGTATGCACTCCTATCTCATAGAGACCTCCTATCTCAGTGGCTAGTTAGTTCTTTCTCTCCTATTTAAATAATCTTATTGTTGAGAATTATTGACCACTATCTGAAAGAATTCCCATGCCTCACTTTCATCATTTAACATGAGGGTCCCTCCACTCGCTGCATCTATCATTTGTCCATTTTGAGGCGTCAATGCCTCATAGAAGTATCAAACCTGCTGCTATTTCTCAAATCCATGATGAGGGCATTTTTGCATTAGTTCATTCCACCATTCCCAACATTCGTAATATTGCTCATCATCCCTTTGTTGGAAACTTATAATTTCATAATGCAGGGCATTTGTTTTATGAATAGGGTAGAAATTGTTCAAAAACTTCTTAGGCAATTGGTCCCACGTATGAATGGAACCTACCTCTAAGGAATTAAGCCAGGACTTGGCTTTATCCTTAAGTGAGAATCAGAATAGCCTAAGCCCAATAGAATCGTTTGAAAAGTTTTAGAACTTAAATGTGGCACAAATATCACGAAACTCCTTGATATGTAGGTAGGGGTCTTCGCGGTCTTGACCATAAAAAGTAGGGAGTAATTGAATGACTCTCGGGTTTAACTTGAAGTGGTATGCATTTGTGGGATGTAAAGCTATGCGGGATGGGGTATTAAGCTGTAGAGGCACATAGAAATCTCTAATTGTTTTATGCTTAATCTATGCTGGTAGTTCAACCATGGGGATATGAACTAAGTTTCTTTCCCATTGGTGTTGGATACATTGAATCTCTGGGTCTAAAGGTAGTAGCTCTAGGTTTTGAGATCGACACCCTTGCATGAACTAACCTAATCTAAAATGTTCTAATCTAAATGCTGATTCTAACTTTACGTGATGCACAAACTAACAGGCACAGTCAAATAATCATTAGGCTAATAAGCAGCAATATTTTAATTTTCTTGAATTTGTGTAGGGACAATGCTTTTAATTTAACTTAATCTAGCGCTCCTCCTTTACTTTAGATTCAACTATTGCTTACTAGTTAGGTTTTGTGTAAGGTGGTTAATACAATTCCTCATGTAAGGAGGCATTTAGACCTCACAAACATCAACAAAAGGTGTGAAAAAATTACTTGAATTTTAAGACACCCACTATAACCTCAGTGCTCAAAATCCACTAGAGTGACAATAGATCACATCTTAGTAATAGGGTCATATGAGCATATGATGGCCCTATAGGTCTCTTCTAATTGATTTTAGATTAATTTAAAAGGTAGGGTTGAGCGCTTGAGGTGATTATCCTAAGTGGGCCAAGGAATGATGATGAAATCCACCGTTGATCTTGTGGGGGTAGGGTGCCCTTACTAATTAATTTTCACACTTCATGGTAGTTTGATTAGCATATATATCACCTTAAAGCATTAAACATGCCCTAAGAATGCAATTAAAACAGTAAACTAATGAAAAACCTTAAAAATGGAGCAATTATCAAATATGCTTTCTATGCTCATTAACAAATGGGAAAATTTGTAGAGTATAATGTTCTTAATTGTTGATATCCTTTTAGAAGACAAGAATTAGATTCTTTATAACTTATCATTTTCTTATGAAATATATGAGATTTATTTTCATCTTTATAAACATATATGTCATTTACAGTAGCTTGAAAGTTACTCACAAACACACAAATCAATATAGTATTGTATGTGAGAGGGGTTGATCCCACAAGGAATCTCACAAAATTTTTAATTGATTGGATCTTATTTAAATCACTTATATTTAGCCAAAGAGAGATTACTTTGATTAAACTATGAATTTAAATAACATGAAATTGGAAACATGCATCAAATTAGAAACTACAACTAAAGGAATTTTTTTTAAAATAAAAATATTCAATGAAAATTAGAAAATTTCCTAACTAACATGAATTCAATAAAAGGAACTAATGCAAAACTAAAATGAACAAATCTAGGATACTAAGACTAAGGAAACTTACTAAAAGAAAAGGAAACTTTACTAATTTAACACTTTCCTAAAACTAAAATTAGAAAATTACTAAAAATAAAAATTTCTAGAAATAATTAAGGAAACTTTCTAAACTAAATTATGATGTAAAACAAGTAACTGCTAGAATTTAAACTAATTTAAACAAAGATCAATAACTAACTAAGAGAATCCAACTTCAATCACCATGCCCATGACTCATGGAAGTGTGTGCATGGTTCATGTGTTGGGAAAAGACCAGAAAACATGAATTAAAGCTAGGTAACCTACAAATTAATCATTACACTCACTAAACTAACTAAAAAGCTAAATGGGTTCCTAAGATTTCAAGCAAATAAGATGAATAAGGTGCTGGAAATTAAGCATGAAGATTGAATGGAAAAATTCCAGATTTTAAGTGCTAAAGGAACTCAATTCAATCAATTAATAAAAAGCAACTTAATATGCATTTTTTATGCAAGATAACATTCAATATTTGAAGTACTTAACTATTGGAATCAAGCATGCATAATAAACTTCAATTAGCTTTATTGATTGAATGGAAAACTACATTAGAAATAGGGTGCATGATACATAGATGTAAATGTGAAAATGGCACAATCTTCCTACGCCTAAACCATGATCCAAAACAATGCTTCTATCTTCTTCTAAACTATCCAATATTCCAATCCTAAGCAAGCATGCAATTAATCCAAGAGATTTCTAATGAAAAGAGAAAGAAAAGATGAGAAAGAGGGTGGCAAAGGAACTTAAGGAGATTCAAGGACAAGATCTTGATCCAAGGGACTTGTAGTTTTTGAATACAATGATCTAAGGAACAAAATTAAAGGCAAATAATAAGAAAAAATTCAAATAAATAACAACGAAGTGATTTAAGCAAAGAAATAATGAAAGGAAGAACAAGATACTTACCTGGAAATTAAAAGTGAAAAACCTAAAAGAAGAGTGTGCTGAACTTGAAGAAGGATCGAAGTAAAGAATCATGCATGTAATTCCAACTAGAGAACCATCCTCCTTTGTCTTCAAAGCTTGAATGGCTTGGCTTCCTTAGGTTTCCTAGTTAGACTAGGAAACTTCATGCATAGCTTCAATTCTCATGCAAAAGTGGCAAAATTGCATGCCTTTTTGCATGGATCATTTTAATCACCTTTGATGTTTTCCACTGCCTTATTGCTCGCCCTAAGATGATCTTGCACCTTGATCTAGCTTTGAAATGTTGGAAATGGCCTTGCCTCTCTCTTCTTATCTCTATCTTCAATCCTCATCTTACTTAATCTTGATCACCAGATCACTTTTCTCAACACCTACAAAAGAGTAAAATTCCTAATTAAATCTTAAAAAATTATGATGAATCATGTACTTACTCCAAATTAGCCTCTGGACCTGTAAAATATCAATCATTTGAATTATTAGCTCAAAAATGTGTGTGTTACAAATTTAAAAAGAAAAAGAAAAAACCTTAGAAAAAAATCTATAATTTATAACACATGGGCTATTTATTTATTAATAGAAATAAGAGAATTACCTTTCTAAGTGTGAAGTGTATCCTATGAGATTTGAAGTCAAAACATACATTTGGATTGTCATTTAGGTTACATTTGTTGTTGTTTTAAATAAACTCACAAGTGCACAAATCATTTGCAATATAGCACACTTGTGAGGTTGATCCTAGGAGGAGTGAACTATTGTGATGCTTGTGGTTCCTACTTTAAACAATCTAACCCAACCAAAATTCAAGTGAATTTTTTTTTACCTAAATTAAGAATGGAAATAAAAACATGAAATTAGAAACTAAGTAAAAACAATAAATGAAAATTAAGAAAAAACAAGAAACATGCTAAATGGAGAACTTTCCTAAAACACACACTTTCTAAAATTAGAATGTAATAACCCAAACATTTTATGCCCTTTTGACTAAATTTAGAAATCAATGTGGGAATTACTATCCTAAATGGAATCCAACACCTCAAAGAACGCTGAAAAAGGAGTTCATATGACCAAGATATGGCCATTTAAAGATTAGGGGCAATTCTATAAAATACATTTAAAAACAAAAAACAGACGAAAAATGTAGGGGGCCGTTTTGATAACGGCACCTCGTCTCCTTCCTCCTCCAACCCTACATCCCGATTTCTCCAGAAACCCCCCTCTCCCAATTTTTCCAGAAACACCAGGGGAAATGGCGGCACTGCCATTGCAGCACCGCCTTTCTCCCTCTATAAAAAACGCGTTCCCCTCTCCCTTCGATCATCTCTTCTCCTCTTTTTCTTCTTCGGCCAAGCTAGGGTTCCAGAAAACGTCAGAAAACCATCCATTGGTTTTCCCTGTGAAGGACGGCAATGGCCAGGCCCTTCCTTTAGGCTAGCCATTCCCCTTTTCATTTCCCATTCACATTTTACCACTGGTTTCACCGAAAAAATTGGGTTTTTCCCCTTCTTCGTGGTTTCTGGCGACATGGGGTTTCAAAGCGGAAAAGGGAGCATCTCTGGCTACCTAGGTATGCCCCCATCTCCCTCTCTATCTCCCCTTCATCGTTCCCCTAGATTTAGACTAGATCTGGGCAGTTTTTCGGCCGAAAAACACTGACCCTCTGTGGACGGAACCAAACGGGTGAGAACTCGTCCAAGGCAACGCGTCCCAGAGGTGTGATGCGCGACGCATGCTTGGGACGGATTCCAGGCGTCTGTCAGTGCGTGCATGGTCCTCGCTGCAGTATTCGGGTGTGCGCAATGTGGGGAACGGGTCCTGGCTCGACGAGGATGCACGGGGCATTTCAGGAGCCGAGACCTAGCGCCTGGCGCTGAGGACGCGCTCGCGCGATGCTCTTTAGAACACATGCTGTAGTGCGTAGCTCGGGCGTGTGCATGCACACGTGAGGCTATCACGGTTCGATCGGGACGCATGGGCGTCTTGGGAACCATGATGGTAAGGCCGCATAGACGAATATGGTTCGTCCGTAATTTCAACATAGACTCAAGTAGCCTAAATACCATGGGGATCTTATGAATCCATAGAATCAACTATGGCCAGACCTTAAGAATAAATCTAAGAGAGGCCTTAGGGTTAGAAATCATGATTATATTTCATGTTTAAATGATATACAGGACCCATAAAGGTACTCTAGGACTCATCTGCAAGAGGGACACGAGCTAAGTGATGACAATCGAGGTAGGTTGTCTGATGCTGTTATGTTTTTGCATTTCCAAATATACTTGATTTATAGGTAATCTGATACTGCTACATTTTTAAATGAATCCCAAACTCTAAGTAATTTACTTACCTTTATGATGCTTTTGAAATATGATATTCTTATACGAGCATACGAAATTGTTTGCATGATTTATAACATTAAAGAATTTGTACCTATCATTGCATTTAGGATGCTTTTATGATGTTCTTATACAAGCATGTTTTGAGAAGTGTAGCCTTAGCTGATGAGGGCGGGTTGATGAGGGCAGGCCAGAGAGAGCTGACAGGCTTCTAGGCTGTCAGGCTTCTAGGCAGGGTTATGACTTTGAATGCGATACTAGCATGAGTAGAGTTTATGCCATGCTCGCATACCTTGAAAACAAATGCATAAATTGCATGATTTATGTTGATTTGAGATTTGGATATATATGTTTTTAGTAGGCATATCGCCGGATGAGGCACTCCACGGTGGGCACTATGTTGAGGGGTACGGGTTTGGCCTCCCGACCTCTATCACCAAAAAGGTGGATGGTATCGCTGCCAAAAACAGCATTGTCCCTTCCCTGACTACTGTGGTAAATAGGGACTACCATTGGAGGTGTTCACGGCACCCTTTCAGGGACATCCATAGTTGCCATGGAGGCTATGGTGGATTCCAGCTGTAGGCTGAGTATGAGCATAGTGGCCCTATGATTTCGGTGTGATTGATATGCATATAGCATTGAGATGGTCGTATGCGAGTACTCGTGACCAGTTGGCGTGATATGTACGCCGAGAGACTCATGTGCATGATACTAGCATATGTTTGAGTAATGACTATTTTAAGATTTTCATAATGATTATTATATTTGACTCGTGGATTTTATTACTTGGATCTATGGATTTCTACTTTATGATTTGCAGTCAAATCCATATCATTGAACACTAGATTTCGATAAAGGATTTCCGTGGTTGAACTTGCATCAATAAACTTATGTTTTCAATCTGTATGAACTTACTTTGATGCATCAATATGTATGATTACGCAAAAGGAATCATTGATGTTTTACATGAAAAGCTCTTGGAACCATGCATGATGCATGCTGTCTTTTCAAAATAGTAGTATCAGATCACCTACTAAGTATGGAAAATACTCACCCAACTCTATTATTTTTCAGGATAGCTCTACTCACGAGTAGGAGAAGCATCAGGACCTGTTAGTATTACAATCAAGTAATGAAGAAAAGACAAGTATGAATGTAAGTAAACTCTCTACTCCTTTGGATATGTATCTGTATTTATTTACAATTGGGCTGTGAGCTGTGACTGGATAGACCTGGGAAGACATTTATGAGTACATAAATTTTCAAAAACTACTTGGGTTGTTGTGAAAGCAAATGACACTCGGGGTTTTCAAAATGAGTTTAAAATAAAAAGCTTTTTTCGCTGCATTGCATTGTTTTTCAAATAGGGATCCCGCCTTAGGAATTAATTATTGCATTTGAAAAATGCATGGGAAAACCAAGGTCGTCACATAGAACTTTCCTAAATTAAAAAATTCTAATTTTATGACTATCCTAAAATGAAATTTAGCAACTTTCCTAAACTAACATGCATTTAAATAAAGGAAAAAAGTGCAAAATAAGCATGAATTAATTTAGGAAACATAAACTAAGGAAACTACTAAAATGGAAACTTTCCTAAACTAGAATTAGAAACTTTCTAAAGTTAGAACTTTCTAAAACTAATTTAGGAAAATTTCTAACACTAAAGTAACATGAGAAAACAAATAAATAAGGAGATCTAACTAACTTTAATAAGAAATGAGAAACATCCATGTGAATGGAAACTATAATTAAAGAGACTTCAACTTCTTAAAGCCTAAAACTTCCTAAAGATGGAAGTTTCTAAAATTCAAAAAGGAAACTTTTTAAACCAGAAATAATATGTAAATAATGAATTAAATACTTCTAAAACTAAATCAAGTAACTAAATTAACCAAGAATCTAAAAGGAATGAGATTTAGAACCATTGCACATGGTTTATGGACTTTGTGCACGATTTTGAAGCCCAAAAGATGGTCAAATTTAATGCACCTACAATAAGTTATTGTGCAAATAAAGTATGGAATATAATAAACAAGATGAAAATATCAATGGGTATGTAAGGATTTAGAAAAATAAGATGTTTTGATGGCTAGAATTAAAGTACAAAGTTAAGGAAAAACCAATTTTTAGATTTTGATACTTAAGAACAGTAAATAAATATTGCATTAGAAAGCTACTGAAACCAAAAATTTTATGTAAGGAAACAACTGAGATCTTAATTACTTTGATGAAATAAACAATCCATAACAAGAATTTTCAAAGAACTTTATTGAATCATATCCAATTTACATCAAATTTATGAGCATAAAACTGCCCAAAATTTTTGGAATTTGTGCGCTTCTCCAAAGCTTGGAAATTCCAATATAATGCTTAAAATTCAAATTATAATGGCATGCAAAGAACCTTATAAAGGAATTTAAGAAAAACAGAGGCTAAGTGGGTGAACTAAGGGAAAATAGCTTAACACTAAGAGAAAACGAGGGTAGAAAACATGAAATTCAAGTGGGAAAATCAAGGATTTAAGCTACCTTTTCTCTTGGCTGTCACTACTAGAGATGAGTTACCTTAAATCTTGAGGGAATAAGAAAGAAAACAAGTGGAATTTCAGTAAATAAGAAAGGAGAAAGCTAGGTGGAAAGAAAGGTGCAAACTAGAAAGCAAAACAATGAAAGCTAACCAAGGCAAGCAAACTAGTAACCTGAATTGGAGAGCATATGACCAAGACAATAACTAGAAAACCAAAGTAATAAAAACATCTAAGAAATCCCAAAGTCTAACAGCAAATAACACCAAACAAAGGCTTGATTTCAAGGTGTGACACCCACCTCTACTTAAAAAATTCGTATGGAACATGGGGTTATATATAGATGAGTGGTTTCTTAACTTTGGATGGGGAGAAAATATAAGGAAAGTGGCCTTAGGGGTAAGGTATTGCATGAGGAAGGTTAGGTGAAAGATAAATTAGCAAGATGATATCATAAACAAGATGTAATAGAGAGATAAGAAGCATGGGCTCGCTAATTTCTAATTTTGAAAAGGATATAGGTGTCTTTTTTTTCGAGAAGAAAAGTGGGATGACATGGGAAAAATTGATTGCCTAAGTGGTTTTCTAGGAAGTGGGGATTGGTTGTATGGTTAGGAAGAAGGTTTAGGAAGGTGGAAGAGTTATGAAACGGTAGGACTCTTGAATAGAAAGTCAACTCGTGGTGGTCTTTGGTGATGAGGTGAAAAGTGATAAAAGAGTGGAAAAAAGTGGGAAAAACATCAAAATTTGAAGGTTCTCATCCTATTGGTTCATATGCCAACTTATCTTAATATATTTTCATCAATTATCTTTAAAATAACTCATGGATAACTCTCTTGAATCTCCTCCAATCCTAGCCATCCATTTAGCTAAGCTTGATAGCTTAGATGGCTAACTTGGAAGGCTCCATTGGCTAGGCTTCATGGCTGTCTTAGGAAACTTCCTTGGCATGTTTTCTTGGCTTCAACCCTTGGCTTGAGTGGCTTATATGAATTGGCTTGAATTCCTTAGCTTGCCACCTTCTTTCATGGCTTATATTGCGAAGGTGGCTTAAGTGGCTCTCATGAAAAGGTAGTGGAAATGCATGACTTACTTTATGGGCCCACTTTGGCCATCTTTAGCTCCTTTAATCACATCCATTACTGGTCCATAAGATGATCTTGCCATTGGTCTCATATTGGATTGATGATTTTAAGGCTTTGACGAGATCCTTTGATCTTGATCTTTAATTTTCATCTCGGTCGATCTAAGCTGTTGGATCACCATCTTACTTCCTACATAAAGTGAAAAATCCTAAATAAATCCTAGAAAAACTTGATTAATCACATACTTACATTGGATTAGCCTCTGAACCTAGAAAATAACAAACTTTTTCTTCATTAGGTAAAAAATGCATGTGTTATGAATTTTGGTCTAAAAGTCCTCATTTAACGCTATAAGTTGTTACACATTGGTACTAATTGTGTGATTTTTATACAAAATTTAAAACTTATCACACCCTCCCAACCATCATTTTGCTAGTTCAGAGCAAAACATGCAAAAAATTATTTCACAGAAATAAGAACAAAGTGTCACTTTCATAGGTACTCACGATTGCATTTAGCACATGTAATAAGCCCTTAAACCCCTAGGTTATCCCTAGTAGATGAGTTAGGTCTCATGAGGTTTGCAGTGAATATACTCACAAATGTCACTAAGGTTGAGTTCCCTATTTTATCTAAAAAAATCCTCACTCATTAGCAATCTACTAGTTTTTCACAACTTAATGGAGAAGATTGACCATTTTATAAGTCATCCACATACTAAAGACATTTATTCTAGTTATCTCTCAGAGTGCATGTGCATGTACAACCATTTAAGTCATGACTTCTAACTGGATATGCTTAAATTCCATTGGAAATATGTCTTGACGTCAAATCCTCACAGGTATACTCTTAGATAAGGGTTTAAACATATTTTTCTCATTATGTGACCGATTCCAACAAGCTAATGGTTCACATAATTCTTTAAATGCAAATATCGCACAAAGGAAAGTGATCTTCAAGAGTGGATGATATTACAAAGAATATTGGGGTAATTTACCTTAATTCCTTCTTTTTATCTCCTGAATCCATTTCATCATTTTATTCCATTTATTTTACTCTTTATATCACTCTCAAAATCATATCCCTACCCCACCATTATATCCTCTATCTCTCATCAAAATACATACCTAAAAATCACATCTTAATCCCTTCATTTGTTCGTTCTTTTCATACATTAGTTTCGGTCCTTTTTAACCAATTTTCTAACCTTTCTCCACTATTTTATTTTTTATTTTTTTTCTACTTATAATTTGAACCTAAATTTCATGGATTAATCTCTTGACCCCATAATCAATGTCTTTACAAAATTTCATAATAAAATCTCCATCTCTAGCCCCTTCTTCCATTCATGCCTTTTTGCACCAAATTTTAATTTCATTATCATGCCTTAATCTTTTTCCATCTTGTTTTATTTTTATAAATTTTTATCTTGATCTTCTAGATCTAAAACTCATGTCCTACACTTTAATCCTATCCTCTATAATTTCATCCATTCGCCTCTTTAAGATTCTTCCATTTGCAATCCTTTTTTAATATCTTTCCCTCTCTTAATATTACACTCATAAAGTAGTCTTTTTGGGTGTAATCACTTCTCCCATGATTTGTGGCATGAGTGGTTGATCATTTATGGCTATGTTGAGCAACACAATAAGAGCTAGATAACAAGTAGGCAACAAGACAAAAAGTTGGTAGTGTGCGGGCTAGAGATATTGGTCGATACTTCATGGTTGAGTGACATAACGATGGAGATCTTGGTGATATTCTTCTAAGTCATGTTAGTTTTATTTATGTTTATGTGTTTAATTATTTTCCCTAGGTATAAGCATGAAAATTATGTTAGAATTAAATAGTTTTAAGATTAAGTTGTTCGAGGTTAAAAATTACTTAATATTAATATTGGTCTCATATCACTTTAAGTTTACATACATGGTTAATTACTTGAAAGAAAGGGATGCCACGTATAGTAAGAAAGAGGGTCTATACAAGAATCATTGATAGTTGGTGCCCTAAGAAGACTGGCTATACTTTAAATAAGTTTAATGCCATCCTAAGAAACTAGCAGTAAGAGAATATGTAAAGAGAACTTGAAAAGAATTATTTTTCATGTTTTTATAGTTATGTAACTTTATTAACCTATGTACAACAATCTAGGTATATTAGTCTTAAGAGTATTTGATGTCTAATGCATTGGATTTTTAATTCTTTTAATTCCTAGGCTTAGGTTTGATTTCTAACATTTTTATGTGTCTCTATGATTTTTAGCATATCTAAATAATTACTTTAGGTTAATAAATCATTTGGCTAGGTTAAAAATACTTAAACTAGGATTTAATTTAATCCCGTTAAACATAGTCCTTATGGATCCACTCATACTTATGCATCTATATTATAATATAGCCATGCACTTGTGGTAAATATTAAAATACATGAAAGTCACTACTAAAATTGTGCTTTTAGAGATGGCAAAAGAAGACAATTTTTAGTAAATTGTATTCATAAAAATAATCTAAGATGGCAATAGAAAACAGTCTTTAAAAGTCATACTTAAGAATATGGTCCCACAATAATTGTGGAAGAACATAAGAAGATGATTAGGTGAAAACTATCTTAAAAAATAGAAGTTTAAGAAGATGGTTAGGAGTAACCGTCCTTTAAAATTCGACCTATAATGGCAATTTATCTTAAGCATCTTTGAAAATTAGCTTATATAATAAACATGAAGTCCTACCATTATCTTCTTTCCTATCTTCAATTGCTTCATCTTGCTAGCAACATATCAAACTATGTAGTTGCACAGCCTGAAGTTTGTCTACGTGAATTTTTAGTCTGGCTGGAATTAAATATGTTTTGTCTTTGAACTACACTATATATCTTGGCCGCTAATATCAATCTGATTGGGTAAGTCTTTCTTATTTGTTTTACTTGTTTGCATAGTTATGGTTAGAAAATTTCTTTCTTAAAATTTTCCCTTCTTGTCTATGGATCTTTCATATTTGCATTTATCTTTCAAATAATTAGAAAATCTATATGCATGCATATAATTTATTTTTTCCAATGTTTTATTCACATAGCCAATGTCTGGTAATGTCTAATTGAGCTCATTAATGGTTTCATGTCTAAAAGTCTTTATACACATTTGAGCTTCAATTTTTTGAAAAAAATAGACAATTATTCTTGGGTGTTATTAGGAAGATCATCAAGTGAATATAAGGAGGGAATAGAAAAGTTCATAGAGTTTGCACTTAGGGTAGGGTTGATTGTAATCTCATGCATTTCCCATGATCGAAATGTAGAAACCTAAAGAAGGAAATTGTATGTGAGTTGAACATTTGTGCTTCTATGAAGTTGATAAGGGTAAAAAGATGTGAATATGAAGACACTGTAGAAAATGTTATAGATAGTAAACCTGCATTGATGTTTTGAGATGAATATGATGAATTCCAGGGCAACCTTGAACAATTCAAGACTATACTGATGAAACCTTAGTTGTACATATCACACCAAGTCATCTGCAATGGTTGAAATTTATAGAGTAAAATTGAGATTTGTTTTTCATATCAAGGCTTTATAAAAGTCTTGAAAATGGTGGGTAAAATGCCATTGAAGGAAAACAAACTAGCAACTTTCACATGGAAGGCAAAGAAAACCTTGGCTGCATTAAGTTTGAAGTATAAGAAGGTATATACTTGTCCTAGTGATTACATCTTGTATTGGAAGGGACACAAGGATAAAACTATAACATATGGATAGTCAAGATGGAAAATGAAGAAGATTTCAATTGAGTACATAAAAGATGTGCACGTAAAGGTCCTATGGAATTTCCCCCCTATTCTAAGGTTTAGAAGAATATTTCTTATTGCTGAAATAGTTAAGAAACTAGTATGGCATGTTGGGCATAGAGTAGCTGATAATTATGTACGCCATCCAGCAATAGCCCAACATGGAGCTCGTAAACCTCTTGTGGCCTATTTTTGGAGAAGCACTTAGAAACCTACAACTTGTAATATATGTAGAAATGATTAATTTTCTCCAATTGGTATAGTTGGAGGCCTGTTACAACCTCCCAATGTTGCTATACATGAATATGAAGTTCATAATTTAAATATGTTAATATTGAGTTTCAAGCAACTGGGGAATGACATTGATATGTACTTGGCTCCATTCATTGATGATCTTAAGACATTATGGGATTTAGGTTGAAGCTTACAATGCATATAAGAAAGAGGCATTCACCCTAAAGGCTATACAACATAGCTCACAATTCATATAAGCTACTTCATTAATATGGTAATGTGACATCCCAGGTTTTTCTAAAACTTTTTCACAAAGTCTTTTGCAATTATGGGGTCTTGATTTTGAAAAATGATTTAATAACCAAATAGCAGAAACATGTTTCTTGAGAAGACCTTAAAAGAATCCAGAGTGTCATTTTTATTTTCAAAAATAGATTTTCAGAGAAATGAATGCTACATTTCTATCGAAAATTTGATAGAGTCTCCCGACAACCTAATAAACACAGCATATATGGAATCACAAAGGAAACTTCATCTCCCTCCAAAATACCTCCACACACACACGCATATCTACTCACACTTAAATAAAATAAACATTTTGCAGTGCCAAAAGGCTAGGAATTGAACCAACACCCCCAAGACCACTCCAGTCACAGCCACATCACCATAACTCTAATTGACATTCCTATATGTAAAGAAAGCAAAGTCTTATTAAGTCAAACATTACATCAATTCACAAGATCATCAACTACATTAAAACTTATTGTTATACCTTTCATGCTCTTCTCTTTATATCTCTACTACAATCTTCTACTCTTGTGTCTCATTTCTTCAAACCTAAGACGTAAACAATTTACAATGTCTCAACAAGCTTGCGCTTATATAGGTAGTTTTATCATCGAAATATGAAGTTTCAAATCTAAAAAGGATACATAATCGCCACAACTAATGTCATGCATCATCTTATAAATATACTCATCTAAACTGAATAGTGAATCATAGTTAAAAAATTCAATAGATGAATTTTTTTTAAAAATACTTAAATATAATTAATGTATCTCAATAAGTATATATACATATATAGTATCATTTGAACCTCCTCAACATCTCCCACGTGTAGAAACACTCATAATCTGGCCACCTACTGCTGGTCATGAATACTTATTACAAACCTAAAATCCCATGGTGCCATGCACTTGTTCTATTGTGCAATATACATATGAATCTCAAAATAATGGACCCTCTATGTGCGGACTTGACCCAATCAATCTCGTAGCTATCCTGCTGATACAAAGATGGATAGCCTCCTAGCATTGTGCTCATGGAAACACAGCATGCAAGGCCATGACCTACCCATGATGTTGTCAACCTAAATTCAACCTTTTATTGCCAGGTATCATATACATAAAGTTTTGGATGGTGGATGATCAGTCCTCAATCCTCCTAGCACAGCATCCTTAAGGCCACCATATGCCCTCCATAACATAATAATACTAAGCATCATTACATGTCGTCATAACATATAAAATCTTAGAATTCCATGCACTAGTGAAATCATACAAATCAATCTTATGATATGATATAACCATGTAAAAGCAACCCTCACAAGAGTTGAGTATGAGAATTCCCCACTGCTCATCATTTCATAAATCACAAACTCCATGCAATTTTAAATACATTTTCATATACAAGTTTTCAATTTAATAAATAAATCAACATGGTATTCCAAAGTTATAAGTTGCATGAAATACAAATATACTCACTATACAAATTAGAAATCTCCAAAAATCTAGATTTTAATTATTTTCAAACATGATAGAATAGTCATTAATAGTTTTAAAATTTCACAAAAGAATATCGAAGTTAAAACTACCTACCTCCTTCGTTGTGCTTCACAAATTAGTTATATCCCTCCAATCATTTCATCAATCAACCTGTCGATATTCCAGATTCCTTGTCAATGTCAAGTTATATGAACATTTACAAAATGAATCTATTCTAGCCCTAATTTGATGGTCTAGATCATCTGTTAATCATGAAACTATTAGGTTTTAGTGATTCATAGCTAATCAACCACCAAAATCACAAGATCTTAACTAGTTAGGCTTTTGATAAAATTTCCACATCATGGATCGTCAATCAATTATCCATTAGATGCTAGTATCTCACATCTACATATTGATTCCCTATCAATGGTCCAAATCAACTCATTCATAATTGCAATTACAAATTCACATCATTACAATCAGTTGGCTTTTGTTGATTAACCATCCTAATCACTAACCAACTATCTGGTTAATACTTAGAACCATTTGATTCATGGTTATTCTATTTCAACCATTGGGTGGAGGTCTGATTATGATTCCTAGATTATTGATCGACGATGAGGACTCATCTAAGGCCATTAGAGTTCTAATCAGTCATTCACCAATGATTGGTCATTGATTAGATGTGAGGAACAGTGCTAAATAGCTCTTTGATCTGTTGTTCATTCTCTAGATCGATGATCTGATAGCTAAAAGTGGTTGGATCTTGATCTTAGCATGTTATTAGACATTTTTAGGTAATGGATCAGGTTTTGATCTATCAAAAATATTTTTCTCTTCATTATTGATTGGCGATCAAAACTCAGCAAAAGCAGTTAGAGTTCTGATTAACCATTAGGGAGGATCAGGATCATTGAAATTTAGCTCATATTATGTCAATTTGGGCTTTAGGAATGCAATGATGACATCTAATCATCTATCCTACATCTACATCCTAACCTAACATGTCATTGTATTTGATCGGATGATCAGAATTGTCCGATCTTAGACTTGGATCAATGATTTCTTCCCAATCTAAGTTACCATGGGTCTGTGTTCATGCATTTCTATTCATAGATTAAGAAATCAATGCTGGATCTTCCAAAGAACTAGAGCCAACATGGCTTCTACAAATTTTCATTCAAAAATTGAATTCCAAGAGTTGGGTTTAATAGATCTTACCTGGTTTGAAAATTTTCAATTGCTAACATTGCTAGTGGAGGTGATTTTCAACGTCAGATGTCCACAGTCATTGGGCATTGTCAATCCCTCTCAAGACCCTTGTGAAAATGCCCCGATCATGAAATCTTGGTGGGGCTTTTGTTCTTTTGGATGCACCGTTGAAGATGATCAGCTCAGATCAATGATCCAACCCATCGTCATCTCTGACAAACACCTATGATTTTGACAACTCATAAACCCTCATTTTCTTCCCCTCACTAGTGTGGCATGTTTTCTCTGACGAGTACAGCTTCTTTTCCCTTCTCTCTTTCCTGCCTTTTCTTCTCCTTCTTCCCTCATTTCACTCTTTCTCATTCGGTCGAGCTTGGGAGAAATAGACCTGTAGTCTGTTTCATTTGCTTAAGTGGGGAGGGGTTCCGATATCAATTTGCATCCCTCATTTAGTAATGTTTTTTCACTAAAATTTATCTTTTCCATCCTATCTTTGATTTTCGCATTGTTTGTGTCGTTGGAATTGTTTTTCCTTTTACAATTCAAAATTTGAGGTTTTGGGGTTCAATTAGGTGTCTTTATAAAGGTAAACTTATGTGTAACCTAAACATAAACATTTTTCAATTTGCATTTATCAAAAGTAATTCATAATCATTTGAAATGGAATTTAAAAGTTAGGGTTATTACATTCTTCTACCCTTATAGGAATTTCGTCCTCAAAATTCTTCTCACCTCATTCCTTGAAATGTTCGAGATGTGTTTATTGCATCTACTCCTCCATCTCCCATGTTGCCCCTTCCATTGAATGATGCTGCCAAAGAACCTTGACCAATGGAATAGTTTTACTTCTCAATTCTAGCATCTTATGATCTAAAATTCATACAGCACTTTCCTCAAAGGTTAGATCTGGTCATAGCTCTGTAGGCATCTTCTCTAGTACATGGGAAGCATCTGCCATATATTTTCTCAACATCGATATATGAAAAACTTCATGGACATCTGCCAGTTATGGTGGTAAGGCTAGCTAGTAGGCTACGGGTCCAACCCTTTTGAAGATCTCAAATGGTCCAATGAACCTGGGATTCAACTTCCCCTTAACTCCAAACCTCATCATACCTTTCATTGGGGAAATCTTCAAAAAGACATGGTCTCCAACTGCAAACTCTACATGCCTATGGGCCCTATCAGTATAGCACTACTGGCAGTTGTGAGCTATCAAAAGTTTCTTTTAGATTAACCAACTCTCTCTACACACTGTTCAGCTAGCTCAAACTTCAACAATTGTCTCTTGCCCACATCACTCCAACACATATGTGATCGGCATGATCTTTCATAGAGTGCCCCATAAGGTGTCATGTTGATACTCGCATGAAATCTGTTATTGTATGCAAACTCCACTAGTGGCAAGTCCTCATCCCAACTACCCTTCCAATTGATGGTGCATGCCCTTAGCATGTCCTTTGTAGTCTAAATGGTCCTCTTTGACTAACCATTTGTTTGTGGGTGAAAAGCAGTGCTGAATCTCACTGTCGATTCCAATGCCTCCTAAACACTTTGCCAATACTTTGATGTGAACATACTATCCCTATTAGAGATAACAGTTGGAGGAATATCATGAAAGACCACGATCTCCCCAACATACAACTTTGCCATGCTATCAACAGACTTAGTTTGTCAGATGGGAAGGAAATGAGCAGACTTCATCAACCTATCCACAATTACCCATATCATATTATGCCCACTTGCTGTCCTAGGAAAACCCACAATGAAATCCATGGTGACATGGTCTCACTTCCACTCAGGAAGCTCTAAGGTCTGTAACATGCCTATTAGCCTCTAATGTTCGACCTTCATTTGTTGATGGGTCAAATATGGAGCTACACATTCACTGATGTCCCTCTTCATCTCATTCCACCAAAAATGCCGTCTCAAGGCCCAATACATCTTTGTACCTCTAGGATGAATAGTGAATCGTGATTAGTGCTCTTGAAGTAGCTCCTACCTCATGCCATCAGCCACTGTCACCACCAATCTGCCCTAGAAAAGTACAATTGTATCTTGTCCTTTGGCAAAACCTGCCTTACTACACAAGGGCTCGGTTTTAGCATTCTCTTCCTATGCTCATATAACTCTGTCAATGAACATCGACATAACTGATAGATTGGAAACCACTAACCTTGACTTCATACTCAGGGCATGAGCCATCACATTGGCTTTCCTTTGATGGTATTGTATCATGAAGTCATAATCCTTAAGATACTCCATCCACCTCTGTTGTCTCATATTCAAGTTGTTCAGGGTGAAGAAATATTTAAAGCTCTTATGATTGGAGTAAACCATAAATTTCTCTCCATAAAGGTAGTGTCGCCATATCTTTAATGCAAAGACCATTGCCACTAACTCCAAATCATGTGTAAGGTAATTTACCTTGTGCGTTTTCAACTGTCGTGACATATAGGCAATCACCTTATCATACTACATCAGCATCGCTCCAAGTCCCGTACCAGATGCATCACAATATACTATGAAACCACCAGTGCCTGCTAGTAAGGTCAATACTAATTCGGAGGTAAATCTCCTCTTGAGCTCTTGAAAACTCATCTCACATGCATTAGTCCATGCGAAGTTCATGTCCTTCCTGACCAATGCAGTTAGAGGCAAGATGATTCTCGAGAACCCCTCAATAAACCTTCGATAGTAGCCTACAAGACTAAGAAAACTATGAATCTCAGTCACTGTTTTGAGTTGATCCTAGCCCTTGACCTTCGTTGGGTCAACTACCACTCCATTCTTCAAGATAACATGTTGAAGAAAATTCACCTGCACCTACCAGAACTCACACTTGCTAAACTTTGCAAATAACTGATGAGTTTGCAAGGTACCCAGAACAATGCACAAGTGCTCCCTATACTCCTTCATGCTTGCGGAGTATATAAGAATGTCATCTATCATCACAATCACGAACTTATCCAAGTAAGCTTGGAAGACTCAGTTCATGAAATCCATGAAAACTACAAGCACGTTTGTTAGACCAAACGACATCACCAAAATCTATTTTTCAACAAACTCGTCAGATGTGTCACAGGCCATTTAACACTCTGATCAATGGTCAAGATCATCCCAGATTCCTCAATAACCTGGGGATTTTTGTCCTCTCTATACAGTGAGTGAAATGATTGGCTCGTACCATTGATCCAAGCTATCATTTTCTCCAATGATAGCTACATCACCAAAAATTTCAAACCAGGTAATATCTATTAGACCCAACTCTCGGAATTCAATTTTTGAATGAAAATTTGCAAAAGTCATGCTCGATATAGTTCTTTTAGAAGATCTAGCCATTGATTTCTTAATCTATGAATAGAAATGCATCAGCACAGACCCATGGTGGCTTAGATCAAGTAGAAATCATCAATCCAAGCCTAAAATCGATCAGACAATTATTATCGTCTAATCAAATATAGTGGAATGTTAGGTTATACTGTAGGATTGATGATCAGATGCCGCCATTGCATTCTTAAACCCCAAATTGACATAGGATGAGCTAAATTTCATTGATCTTGATCCTCCTTAGTGTTTGATCAGAACTCTTAACTACTTTGGTTGAGTTTTGATCACTAATCAGTAACAAGGAGAAAAAAATTGACAGATTAAAACCTAATCCATTAGCTAAAAATGTCTAATAACATGCTGAGATCAAGATCCGATCACTTCTAACTATCAGGTCATCAATCTAGAGAATGAACAGTAGATCAAAGGGCAATTTAATACTATTCCTTACATCTGATCAATGACTAGTCATTAGTGAATGACTAATTAGAACTCTAATGGCCTTAGACGAGTCCTCATCATCAGTCAATAATCTAAGAATCATAATCAAACAACCATCCAATGGTTGAAATAGAATAACCATGAATCTAACAATTCTAAGTATTGATAAATGATTAGGGTGGTCAATCTACCAAAACAAACTAGTTGTAATGAAGCGAATCAATAATTGCAATTATGAATTAGTTGATTTGGACCGCCGATAGGGAATCAACAGTGCAGATATGAGATACTACCATCTAATGGCTAATTGATTGATGATCCATGATGTGGAAAGTATATCAATAGCCAAACCAGCTAAGATCGTGTGATTTTGGTGGTTGATTAACGATGAATCACTAAAACCTAATAGTTCCACCATTAAAAAATAGTATGGACCGTCAAATTAGGGCTAGAATAGATTCCTTTTGTAATTGTTCATATAACTAGACATTGACAAGGAATCTGGAATATCGATAGGTTGATCAATGAAATGATTGAATATAACTAAATTGTGAAGCACAAAAAAGGAGGTAGGTAGTTTTAACTTCGATATGCTTTTGTGAAATATGAAAACTATTAATGACTATTATATCATGTTTGAAAATAGTTAAAATTGAGATTTTTGGAGATTTCTAATTCATATAGTGAGTATATTTGTATTTCATGCAACTTATCACTTAAGAATACCATGTTGATTTACTTATTAAATTGAAAACTTGTACATGAAAATGTATTTGAAATTGCATGGAGTTTGTGATTTATGAAATAATGAGGAGTGAGGAATCCTCATACTTAACCCTTGTGAGGGTTGCTTTTATATGGTTATATCATATCATGAGATTGATTTGCATGATTTCACTAGTGCATGAAATTCTATGGTTTTATATGTTATGACAGCATATAATGATGCCTAATATTATTATGTTATGGAGGGCATATGGTGACTTGCTGGACGTTGTGCTAGGAGGGTTGAGGATTGATCATCCCCCCTCTAAAACTTTATGAATATGATACCTGGCCACAAAAGGGCGAATTCAGGTTGATGACATCATGGGTAGGTCATGACCTTGTGTGCCCTGTTTCCCATGCCAACGGTGCAGGAAATCTATCTGTCTTAGTATCAGCATGATAGCTACGAACTTGATTTGGTCTTGTCCACGCACAGAGGATCCATTATTTTAAGATTCTTATGTATATAGCATGATAGCATAGGTTTGTGGCTCCTTGGGATTTCAGGTCTATAATGAGTACCTATGACCAACAGCAGGTGGCTAGATTATGAGTGTTTCTACATCATGAAACCTCGAGGAGGTTTAAATAGTACTATATATATACTTATTGAGGTACATTAATTGTATTTAAGTATTTCATGGTTTAAATGTTTTTATCCATTGATTATTTTTATGATGATTCACTATTCAGTTTGGATAATATATATGAGATGATGCATGACATTAGTTGTGGCGATATTTCATTATTATCTTTGAAAATATTATGCGTTGATATTGAAAATTTTAATATGAATTAGCTTAGTATGACATTGATTTGTAAAGCATGATTGAGATTTCAAAGTTTTTTTATACTACTCATTATGCATCTTATTTCACTCAACTGCATAACATGTGATTATGTATCCTTTTTGGATTTGAAAATGCATAAACTTCATATTTTGATGATGAAACTACCTACACAAGCTCAAGCTTCCTAAGACATTGTAAATTAAGGTTTGAAGAAATGAGACATAGAAGCAGAAGATTGTGATAGAGATCTAAAGGGAAGAGCATGAAAGGTATAACCACAGGTTTGTAATGTAGTTGATGATCTTGTGAACTAACGTAATGTTGACTTAATATGACTTTGCTCGATTTACAGAAGGGTATGTAAATTGGAGTTATGATGATGTGGCTTTGACTGAAGTGGTCTTGGGGATGTCAAACATGTGTCATACAACTTAAGTGTGGTAGGATAGAAGATATTTGTGTAGAGACCATTTGTACTATTTTAAGAAGGGAAATTTATTGATAGTGTAGAGACAAAGACATCTCCAAGATGTTAATAAGATGATAAGTATTTAAATAGGTTGAAAGCCTTAATGTCTTACGAGAGAAGAAGAAAGCAACTAAAAGTATAGGTGGAAGCAACTCAAAAAGCTATTGGAAGAAGATGTTAATTTTTTTTGAACTTGTATAAGGAAATCTCTACAAGCTCATCATGTGCTTGATTTCATACACATTGAGAATAATGTGTGTGAAAGCTTCACTGGTACTTATTTCATATGTTGAGAAAAATACAGAAAGGATTTGTAGCTCAAATGGATCTTATGAATATGGATTTAAAGAGAAGGTTGCATTTACAAGATAAGGGTAGCAGAGGAACATATAAAGCAAATTATATACTCACAAATAGGAGAGAATAATAATGTGTAAAACTCTATCGAGGCTCAAAGTCCTAGACAACTACTCTTCAAACTTTAGAAACATTATCTTCCATGGAAGAGCTAAAACTATTAGGGGTGAAGTCGAACGATTGTCATGAGCTGACACAATAGATATTGCATGTAGCAATACATTTGTGTTGCAAGATAAAAGTAAGAAAATAGATTACAAAATCTTGCTACTTCTTCATAAGAAGGTGGTGGATGTATCAAAATTACAAGAAATCTAAGTCTATCTAGTGAAAACTTTATATGGCCTTGAGAAAATCTTCCCACCATCCTTCATTGATATCATAGTGCACTTAATAGTATACCTCATTGATGGCGTCAAACTTTATGGGTTGGTTTGCTTGCGTTGGATGTACCCATTTAAGAGATGCATGAAAGTTTTAAAAGGAATCATGTATCCCCAAATACTGCATTGGTGAAGAAGTAGTGGAATTTTGTATGAAGTATTTATTAAAATGTGGATGCTATTGGAATGTTGAGAAAGAAATGATCAGGTGAATTTGATGATACCTAAGTTGTGAACCTCTCTCAAGTGGTTATGCATCGATCGTTAAAAAGATCAAGACTAGGCCCACTTTATGTCTCATGAAATAACATTGTTGAAGTCTAGCTATATATTGGGTAAATTGATGCTCTCTTTGTGGTTGCTTTCACATTTTCCTCTCTTATAAATTTAGGGCATTTGCATCTCTTCATTTGAGCACATGAACTTCTTAAAAGTGAAATATCTAAGTTATGTAAAGAAATAGAACTTGCTGCAATATGAACACTGTCACACTTTCATTAGACTATCAATAGGTAAAATGAATTAATGCTTCATTATACACTTATTTTTAGTAATTGCATACATATACTTAATTATAACAATCATCTCATTTAATATACACAAGTTCAAGATCAACGAGATGTTCCATGCCATAGTATATTTGAATCCTTTGGCTAGATGGTAATGGGACCATGACCAAAAGCAATAATGTATGCTAGATATGCCATCAATAGTTATCATTTTTATACATATGACACAATAAATCAAAAGTGTAACAAAATAGTAGGGTTAGCATAGTTGTAAATGTTACTTTCTTTTCTAGTTTAAAGGATAACAACCTAACTGTGGAAAATGACACTTATTATGGGGTTGTGGGAGAGATATGGGTGTTGGATTATACTTATAGAATTGTAATTGTGTTTAAGTCTAATTGGGTGGAATACAATAAAGACAACACCAAAACTTATGTCCTTAGATTGACATTGGTTGACCTCAATAAGATTGATTATAAAAATGATTAATTTATTTTGTCATCTCGAGTGATACATGTATTTTATGTATAAGATAGGCATGATAAGAGATGGTCAACTATTTTATTAGCCTCCCTAAGAGATTTTTATGGTAAAGATGACCTACGTGATACTATAATAGATTACCCTTGTATTACTAAATAATTCCATCAATCAAAGTGATCAATGAGAATGAGGATTATGTTCATGCTACTAGTGATCAGGGTGCTTGGGTTGAAAACAACTTATATGAGGAGGCAAATTAAAATGTAAATATTTTGAATATATAATTAAAGCAATTGTCACAAAATGTGCATGAATTGTTGTGTTATTTTTATTTATTTACATGCACATATATTTGTAGTAATATATGTTGTAGGTACTTCTATAACATCCCAACTTGAGAATATATATATATATATATATATATATGCATCTTCATTGCATGGAGTAGGGAGTTAAAAAATTTATAATATTTAGAAAAAAATTTAAAAAAATAGTTAAAATAAAAATTGGTTCAAATTTTCGTCATTAATGATGATGTTTTTAAAGACAATTGAGGTTTTCTGTTGTTAAAAACTAAGTTTCTAAAGTCGATTTAGTGAGCTTATTAAACTTGCCAACCTTTTCCTCTTCTTACTCCCGCTCTCTCTCTCTCTCTCTCTCTCTCTCTCTCTCTCTCTCTCTCCCCCCCCCCCCCCACCCCAATTTAACATCTTAAAATTTTGAAATTTTTATAATTTAATGAAAAATTAAGAGTTAATCCAACATGCGAAAGTGGTTGGTTTTGCTATTAAATTCATGGTATAATAGCTATGTTTTCCACGATTGATACATGCTAGATATCCTGAGCATCTATACCAACCATATGATAGAAATCACAAGCATCTATGCGTACCACATGCTAGCAAATCCTTGTGTTCTATACTTGTTTCATGCTAGATAATCCAAGTTATTTATGTTCTAACACATACTAGATAATCCATGCTCTTTACCTCCAAATACTTGTTGGATGATCTATGCTATTTATGATCTAACTTTTGTACGATATATCCATGCAAGGTTAAATGTGTGATTTTGGTCTAATCTAACTAGGTTGAACCATGTGTATTGTGATTCGATCTGGCAAGGCTGAACCATGTGGATTATGGTTCTAACTAGGTTGAACTATTTGTATTGTATGTTTAATCAAACTAGTTTTGAACCACGCAATCACATTTTGATTAGTTAGTTAGAGCCGTATGATTGTGGTTTGACCGAGCTAGTTTGAGCTGTGTGATTGCAATTTTAATCAAACTAGTTTTGGACCATGTTTTATCTCCTGATCCCATGCTAGAACCCATGGTTATCACTTATTGAGCCAGATGTGTGAATCTATATTTTAGAGGTCCTTAATCAAGGATAATTGATCATGATTCATCATTTGATTTTCATGCAAATAAAGCTATAGTTTTTGGAATTCTAGAAGACCCATGTGCACCATCTAAGTTGGGATGTTAGAGGATTCATGCGCATGACCAATGCTAGGTTGTTGGACAAATCAATGTGCATGACCCCCTTGGAATGATAGAAGCTCCATATACTCATAACACATGTTTAGATCATTGGAGGATCTATGCAGATGCCTTATGTAGGATTGATGGACTATCCATATGCATTGCCATTTTGAAAATCATGTTAGAAATGATCATGCATGCTAGGGTTTGAACATACTAGAATATCTATATTTTCTATGATTTTGACCTGGCATAAAATGGCCATGCTCTCGTTATTTAAGCCATGCTAGAATAATCATGCTTTCACAGGTCTAATCATGCTACAAAGAGCATGTAATCTGCAGTCTGATTTTTACCAAAATGTTAACGTGTATATGGTTTTGATATATGCTAGATTGATTATCTTTATTTGTGGTTGATAATGCTAAAATTACAAAGTTTATATGGTTTTAGACATGCAGAATGGCCATGATTTCTATGAGTGATACATGCTCGAGTGATAGTGATCTCTGTTATTAATCACCTACTACGTGGTTGTGATTTCTTACTAATAAATACTTGTCAATATGCTCATAATTTTCATCGTTATTATTCATGATTTATGTGTTCTTGAGCTATTGTGCTAGATGGTTAGATGATCCATGTGAAGGATTAATCCATTAGTTGTAGATGATTACATAACATTTGTAGTAGGCGTCCTCATTGTATTACTTATCATATGTATGTACTTCAGATTATCATTTAAAATTTTTATTAATGATTTTTACTTCAACATAATGGGAATGAAATACCCAGTGAATGTGATTGATAGGTCAAAGGCCCAATGAAAACTATGCTACAAGGTGGTGCGGTTTTGGCCTCCTACGCTTCAACCACCTAAGAGTAGGATGATATCCAATACCTGCAGAAAGTGAATTTTTCTTGATTGGTGGTACCACAATTAATGACTTACGACACCCTTTTAAGATAGTTCATTGGCCCACATGAAGATAAGTTGATGTCTTTACAAGATATTAGAAAGCATATGATGCAGTAATTTGGGTATTGGCACAGTGAGTTTCAGGTGTTTTTTTGATATTTTGATTTGGTTTCTAAGGAACTTGATTTTTGGGTCTAGGGTAGAACCATTGATGAGTGATGGATGAACACTCATTGCTCATTAGCAGGAATACTTGTCAAGGTGTAGTGTACAGAATTTGTATCGATTGGTTGCACCAGTGGTCTGGTTTTTAAATTATTAATTTTTGTAATTAATTTTTATTTTTATAATCTTAAGTACTTCTTAGAAGTGTGATTATATGTCCCTATATATGGACAATATTGAGATAGATTGTGGTTGCATGATATGCTCACTACATGCACTCCTTGGGTAAGAGAGTCGTGAGGTTTCTTTGAATTGCTAAATCATTTTTATAACATGTGCATGTTGAGTATTTTAGTTTCTTGTTTTTGGTGGTTTAAGTTTATCTGCTGTGAACAAGTATATACTCAACCTACAATATAAATGTAGATCCTTGTGCCAAGGTGAATATCTAAGATTAGAGGACTTATGTGCACCATAACGATATAGAAAAGTGAGGAGTTGTCTCATTTAAATAGGACTTTTATTATGATTATTCACATATATATATGGCATATATCTTCAAAGAATTGTTTGAATTGATGGTAATCTAATAGTATGGCTGTGACTAATTACTCTTGGGTGAATATTTACTTATGACTTATGAGAGTTGGCAAAGATGTGGGCCAAATTTTAAGAACAATAAATGTTTTTGAAAAGAAGTACTTGAAATTTTTTGGCAGATAATTTAAAAAACATAATTTTCTGACATTTTGTATTTTCAAAGAGGTTTTCAAAAGAGAGGGATAGATCTCTCCCTTGAATTTTTTTTCTCGAACTCTATTAAATCATACCTTAAAAATTTGGGCCACCACACTCTAGCTTGTGTGTACCCTCAAAAAAACAATCGACGTTGACTTTCATTGGCAACCAAGTAGGCTCTCTCTCTCTCTCTCTCTCTCTCTCTCTCTCTCTCTCTCTCTCTCTCTCTCTCTCTCTCTCTCTCTGATTGCAGTGTCATGATGGTTGTTTTGAATTGGAACATCTTGTTTTTGGACTTGAATGTAGGCTTGATTTATTGATTTCATGCTTGATTAATATTTTTTTATTTCAAATAGAGTATTCATTAGTCATTGTCTGTTTATATTCTTTAGAACCACTTAATATGATTACAAAGTTGACATTCATGGGTCCATTATTATTTTCCATGTGGATGTGTTGTATACTTGTAGTTTTTCTTTTATGCGAACCATAGTTTCAACTACTCTCTCTATGATCATTCTTGCTTGTAAATGTAGTGAATTCATTTTTGGGTATTCAAGAATGTTAAGAATCAATCTATTTTACATAGAAGTGAGGAAGTCTTACATTAGTTCGTGTTGCTAATCTTTCTTTTGTAATATATAGAAAGTTGTCTTCTAGATATGTTTGAATGCAATGCTCATATAGGAGCACTATTCATACCAAGAGTACACACACACACACACACACACACACACACACACACACACACACACACACACACACACACACACACACACACACACACACACACACACACACTCTCTCTCTCTCTCTCTCTCTCTCTCTCTCTCTCTCTATATATATATATATATATATATATCGGATGATAATATTGGTTTGCCACTAATTTGCTATGATTCTTTTGCCTACAGTGTAGGAAAAATGTAATATGAAGAAAATCACGAACATGGAGAATAGTTGAACCCGAGTAGCCTTTAGCCTTCATAGGAGCAAGGGTAGTGGGTGAAAAAAAATAGAAAGTGTCGATAAGGAGGGTGCATAAAATGAATTTGTACTATGCCACTTGTCTTTTGAATTAACAAAGTCTAAGGAATTGGAGGCATGAAGCAATTAAAGAAGGGAAAAAGTTGGATTTAAAGTTAGGGTTTGCGGTTCTAGTCCAAAATAAGGGTTCGATGACATGACTGATGAGCCTATTGTTATTAGTTTAGATGATCCTAGAAATTCTAATGACAATGAGATTGATGAATAACATAAATTTTTTAGAAAGGTTGAAGAAACCCATGTCCTGTCAAGTAGGAAAGAGTTGATCAGTTGAGCACAAAAGGTTATACAAACTCAAAATCATGAGGCACTGGCTATCAATTCCATCTTTGTAGAGGAAGAAGGATTTGCTTGATGTCTAAGCTTTTTTAAGAAAGGACTTGTGAGAGTGTGGTGTGAGTTGAACACTAAGAGGCCAAATTTTCAAGAGATGGTTCCATATTCACTTTTTGATGTTGTATACCAATGCTTCATAGTAAATCCTAGGTTTGTATTAGTTAAAACACCATCAATCAATATAATCACTTTTGATATATGCCATTAAAGGATGGTTAAGTAGGAGTTATCCCAAAATTAATTTGCTTGTTCTTATGTTATTTTTATTTATAGTATACATGATTGTTGAAGCAGTGATGTACAATAATAATTTCCTTGGAGAAAGACAACGTAAGCACATCAATAGGAAGATCTCAACCTAAGAATATATGCATATCTTTATTCTATGGAGTGGGAGTTAAACATTTTTTAATTTTTTAGAATAAAAATTGTTAAAATTGAAGTTAGTTTAGATTAAAACATTGTTTTTAAAGTTGGTTCAGGAAACCAACTTTACAAATCTTTAAAAAAATTTGGTTCAAGCCTTCCTTGCACTTTCCTAGCATTCTTAACATAATTTTCTTGCTTTACAATCTCTCTCTTTCTCTCTTGCTTGTGTGCATCCCCAAGAAAACATGATTGAGGTTGACTTTTGCTCGGTACTAGGTAGATTTTTCCTCTCTCTCTTTATTTGTTGGTTGTGCATTGTCAAAAAAAAAAAATTGACCTTTGCCTACAACTCTCTCTTCTTTCTATCTCTCTCTCTCTCTCTCTCTTGGTCAGTCTCATGCGATTGGAATAACCCAAGATTCACTAGAAACTTTCTCTCTCTCTAGTAAATATGAATTTTTTTTTATATTTTGCAACGCATACAAAATACTCAAAAACCACATAAAAATATATATAAATCAACGGCTACAGTTTTTCAAGTTAATCTCATAACTCCTTACCATTGGTAGGAAGACAAAGAAGCGCACTAGCACAAAATATGTACTACAAACCCTTAGTCTCAAAAGAACTATATTCGATGAAGTTTACTAAGTTCACATAATAAATATTCAATAAAAATTCCTTGTTTAAAAAAATAAGTTAAAATTCTTTTCCCTTTTCTATTCATAATTAATTTCAATATTTTGCCTTCCTGGTTACTGGTCAAAGAAATAGAAATAGAAACTGCAACTGTTTCAGTTTAGTATTGGGAGGGTGACTTTGATTCCACTTTTTGGAAGCAGCAAGAGAGCTGATGTATTAACTATGTTACCATTGGTTGATTCTTAATGTACGTGCTAGTTTTTCATGAGTGCAAATGACTCACAATCTTAAATCTAATCAAGATGAGAACTCAAACTTGTTCATTGTGTATTTTTCTTTTACTTGTGATTTTTTTGTTAGATCAACACACTCATAGATGTGGGGATAATAGACCTCATCTTTTAGATTTATTGTTAATGCCTAGTGTTTGAGATTAAGTATTATTTTATTAAAGATTCTCATTAGAGCTTGCATATTAATTTTCATACTTATAGCTACATGTTTGCAGCTCATTCAGCAATTTCTTAATAGAATAAAAGTGAATTGATACTCATCATTACATATCTGAATTGAAGGATTGATATGCATTTGTCATCACCACAAACAGTTGATTATTTCCATGTTATTATTTTTATTTTTTAATAGTGATGTGATTTCCATAAATATTGATCAAATAATAATGTATGACTACATGGAAATTCCAAGGGGGTGAGAATGATAATAATATTGGTATAGAAAAAGGTATTTTGCTTATTCTTTAAGTAGCAATCAAGTTTATTATTGTATGGAATACAAGTTAGGAGTAATTCTAAACTTTTAAAGTAGAAACATGTAACATTCTTTTGAATAAAGGTGACATCTATCTATGTTGTCTATGTAACAATCACATAGTTTACAACAAATCTTGCCTTTGATTTTTATTTTTATTTTTGTGGAACTTTATAAATCATGCTTTAAAAATTTGGGTCGTGACACTCTGGCTTGTGTTTGCCCTCAAAAAAACTTGATTGATGTTGACTTTCATTGGCAACCAAGTAGGGTCTCTCTCTCTCTCTCTCTCTCTCTCTCTCTCTCTCTCTCTCTCTCTCTCTCTCTCTCTCTCTCTCTCTCTTTGTTGGTCATGTGCACACCCATACAGGTTGTTTTCATTGGAACATCTTGTTTTAGGACTTGAATGTAGTCTTGATTTATTGATTTCATGCTTGATCAATATTTTTTTACTTAAGGAGAATATTTTCTCAATATTGGCTATAATTTCCTACTAGTATTGGTTCATTTATTAGTAAAGATGATGGTGACCAACCTTCATGAGTCAATTATGTTCAAAATAAGTTCAAGCATCAATTTGATAAGAGATATTAGGTGACAAATAGAGTAATCATTTGTCGTTGTCTGTCTATATTCATTAGAACCACTTAATATGATCACAAAGTTGACATTTGTGGGTCCATTATTATTTTCCATGTGGACGCGTTGTGCACTTCTAATTCTTCTTACTTGTAAATATAGTGCAATCACTTTTGTGTTTGGGAATTCATGAATGTTAAGAATCAATCCATTTTACATAGAAGTGAGGAGGCTTTACATTAGTTTATGTTGCTAATCTTTCTTTTGTAATACATAGAAAGATGCCTTCTTTATATGTTTGAATGCAATGTTCATATAGGAACACTTTTTGTACTAAGCATACACTATATATCTCCACTGATAATATCAGGTTGCCACTAATTTGCTACAATTTTGTCACTGTTTAAAAGATAAAATGCTGAATGTTTTGCTACTTGATTTACAATTGATTCTTTTTCTTGCAGTATAGGAAAAATGGAACTTGAAGAAAGTCTAGAACATGAAGAATAGTTCAACCCAAGTGAAAAAATGGAAAGGGTTGACAATCAAAATGCATAGAATGAATTGTACATCCCAATTATCTCTTGATTTGCAAAGTTTACGGAATCAAAGGCAGGAAGCAATGAAAGAAGGGGAAAATCTAGACTTAAAGTTAGGGTTTGCGGTTCTAGTCCAAAATAAGGGTTTGATAATGAGAAATATTGTTCGATGGCACTGTTGATGAGCCTATTCTTATTTGTTTAGATGAACTTGGAAATTCTAATGATGATGCGATTGATAAATAGCACAAAATTTCTAGAATGGTTGAAGGAATCCATGTCCTATCAAGTAAGAAAGAGTTGATCAATTGAGCACAAAAGCTTGTACAAAGTCAAATCATGAGGCATTGGCTATCAATTCCATCTTCACAAAGGAAAAAGGATCTACTCGGTATCAAAGCTTTTTCAAGAAAGGACCTGTGAGAGTGTGGTGTGAATTGAACACTAAGAGACCAGAGTTTCAATAGATGGTTCTAGATTTGCATTTTGATCTTGTATAACAATGCTTGACAATAAATCCTAGGTTTGTAGTAGTTAAAACAAAGCCATCAATCAATACAATCACTTTTGATATATGTAATTAAAGGATGGTTAAGTAGTAGTTATCCCAAAATAAATTTTCTTGTTCTTGTGTTATATTTATTTATATTATACATGATTGTTGAACCAGTGATGTATGATAACTTCCTTGGAGAAAAACAATACAAGGACATCAATAAGAAGATCTCAACACGAGAATATATGCATATCTTTATTCCATGGAGTAAGGAGTTAAAAAAAATTGTAATTTTTAGAATAAAATTTAATAAAATTTTAAAATTAAAGTTAGTTTAGATATTTCATCTTTAAAAACATTGTTTTTAAAGTTAGTTAAGGAAACCAACTTTAAAAATCTTTAAAAAAATTTGGTTTAAGTCTTCCTTGCCCTTTCTCGACATTCTTAACCCAGCATTATCACTCTACAGTTTGTCTCTCAAAGGCTATGGATTTTCAAGTTAAACCCTAAACCCCTTACCATTGGTGGGCAAACAAAGAAGAGCACTAACAGAAAATATGTACTACAAACCCTTAGTCTCTAAAGAAATATATTTGATGGAGTTTACTAAGTTCAAATAATAAATCTTCAATAAAAATTCCTTGGTTAAAAAAACAAGTAAGAATTATTGTCCCTTTTCTATTTATGATTGATTTTTTTTGCCTTCCTTGTTATAGGTTGAAGAAACTGAAACTAAAACTATTACAGTTTAGTATTGGAAGGATGAGTTTGATTCCATTTTTCTTTTGAAGTAGCAACAGACCCAATGTATTAACTATATTATCATTGGTTAATTCTTAATATACAAGCTAGTTTTTCATGCATGCAAAATGACTCACACTCCTAAATCTAATCCCTAATAATAACTCAAACTTGTTTGTTGTTGTTATTATTGTTTTTCTTTCTTCTTCTTTTTGCTTACTTATTATTTTTTCATTGATTAACACACTCATAGATGGGGGGAAATAGATATCATGTTTTTCATTTATTATTAATGACAAGTGTGGTAAATGAAGTATTATTTTTGTGACGATTTGTGAAGTATTTTGAAAGGCAGGGCCCTTAAGAGTGTAAAAAAAATTTCGCAAAACAAAGCAGCGGAAATTCTTTTCTTTAGAACTTGTTTTGAAAACCCAAGTCACCACTTCATACATAACATAAGTACAATTTTTGTACAAAATAAAATTCCATTGAAGGAATATACTTTTATTAAATCTCCAGGATCCATCCAGTGGTTCACAGTACAGCCAAATTTAGTACAATACTTGTCCAAATTACATAATCCAAAACTCAAGCTCACCATACAATAAAACTCTCAACAAAGAAAATACATGTCTTCAAGGGTATACCTTGAAGATTATTCTCTTCAAGTCTTCTATAGTCTTCAACTCCTAACTCTCCTTCCCTGTATCTGAGATATTGCAACAAGTACAATATCTCAGCAAGCAATGCTTGGTAGGGGATTCAAGAAACATAACATTGACAATGTAATTCCAATACTTCATAATTCCATTATCCTTAAACATGCTCTTTACTTTGTAAGTTATGTATATCTATATACATACATACCCTTCATGGGTAAACCAGTTAAATTTGTGAAAATAGTCAAATATCATTCCCAACTAAGCTGATCAATTCTCTTCATTTTGAGAATTTAGTATTACAGCTAATCTTACACTGGGAATTTTCCTTCTTGGGAAATATTGGTAATATACAATTACCTAGCATTTCATTATGCTATAACATAAGGCATTTCACTATGCCTATTCTCATATGCATCATAGTGTAAAATAATCAGAAAGGTTGTTATGCTGCAGTCTGATCTGTACTAACGCGCTCGAATAACTGCCCTGTTCACCACTAATACCATGGTGGAAAATATTATGTCACTTCCCGTATGGGGAGGCAAGACTTTCACAGTGGTGGCCTTCCCATAATTGCCACCACCCAACTTTTAGCTTCTCATTGGGCAAGGTATCATCATATCATCAAATTTCAAGGAGCGGGTGGCCAAACCCTCATAACTCCTCTAACAATAGCATTCCCCTAGGCTTATGCCTATTAAAATAAACTCACAAGCCTCCAAGCTTGTATGTAAAATATATTTCATATATATCAGACCATATGTCTGTTTACTTAGGGCTGAAATATTTTCTAGTTCCCTATTCACTTATAGTTTAGTCCTTAACCATCTTATATGTGTTTGGTTGGATCATAAGGTTTTCAAGAGATTTAGTACAAGTATTATCATTACTCTTGTCAACATAAGATCATGAGTACAATCATGTATATCTCATGTAAATGCATTCATCAAATCCTCCTACCTTTAAGGATTGATCTCTTTTCCCCAATCTTCCATAATCCTGACTGATGTATGTAATCTGTACATCCATACATATTATCAATATATAAATTATGAACAATCCTATTGATCACTAGATCTGATGTTTAGAATGATCTTTAGATCATTCATATCTAAGTATTTTTCTATTTCTAAGTCTTTGTATGTCCATCTCCTTGATCTTGATCTTTCATAGATCCTTTGATTAACAATCTACACATGTTGATAAAGATCAAGGTCCTAGATCTTCTATCATCTAGTTCTTCTTTGATCTAAGTTCAGTTCTTGGATCATCCCTATGGAGGATAATCTAGGTTTTCTTCCTTGAATCATCTTTGATCAAGGGTTTGGATTATCTAATCTAATGAACTATAACAAGTATACTAATAAACATGAATACTAAGTACAATATAGTGTTCTTATTCTTATTGTTCTTGATCATCCAAGATCTAATGGATCTTGTTTGATCATCCTTATCTTACTTACTGCTTTTATTAGGGTTAGGTAATTTACTAACCTTTTATGCTCTTATTATTATTATTCAACCAGTTAATGTGCTAGTTGAAGGTAGCTTATTCAAGCCTAAATCTAGACTGCTCCTCTTATTTCCAATTGGCTAAGGCTTACTAGCTGAATGGGTGAACACAAAGTGGTTACTTCAATCCTCATGTAAGGAGGCGTTTAGACCTCACAAACGTCAATGGAAGGTAGGGGAAGAGTGAGGCTCTATTAGATAACCCCCTTAACCACTATGTTCATCATTCACTAGAATGACCATAGCTCAACCTTTCATAAGGTTCCTATAAGCATGTTTACCCTAAGTACTCTTTCTAATGGATTTTAATTAAGTCCATGAATATTTATAATGTCATTCATGGGGTTTATTATTCTTTTCCTAATTTGGGCCAAGGATTTGATAATCCTTATATTGTCCTACTAACTATAGCCCTAACTAATTAAGTCCAAAGTACTCCATTCTTATTTGTGTCATGAAACTCTACTTTCTCATTAGAATACATTTTTGATGTTTTATGCTCTTTATCTCATAACAAGTAAATCTACTAATAACATTTAACCATAAATGAATTATAAATTCAAAGCATAAAACTACCTAATTTAACATTTAATGATAATGAGGCAAGGTACTTAAATTAAATCTAACACCTTATGATAACAATGAAATCACATATCATGCTAAAGTCTAAATGTTATACTAGCATGCTTTATAACATAATCATATTTAAAATGCTATGAAACTAATTACATTAATATTTTTAGAAACCTTTACTTATGATCCAACCATTTGATCTTAGATCTTTTCTTTTGATTAAGTATTTTAGTTATATTTAGGGAATTTTCTCTATTAAGGTCAAAAGATCATATTGATCTATTTTTGTCATAATCCATTCATGATTTCCTTGGATTTCATCATATCAACATTTATTCTTTCCATCCCAAGGGTCTGATCACACTTGATCTCATTGATCAAATGGGTCCCTTTGTATTTTTAGGGTTTTTCTACCATAATGGGTAGATCCCTTAATATATCTCATATATATCCAATTAAACCATAGATCTCCCTTTATTTCAATAGTATATCATTATTAAAACATGTTTTTAAGATCTGATCATCTCAAATCTTGAAAATCTAGATAATTGGAAACTTATTTCTTTAATACAGAAATTTTTTACTGAATAACATGTCTATTTTATCATTTCATAAGAAAATAGAGATTTCAAGCTTTCCATAGCTTCTTTCCGATCTCAATTTGGAGTTCAGATGACTCCAAAATTGAAGCTGGAAGTTCACAGTCCTTCCTAGGGCCTAGATTTGATCTGGGCCCAAGGAACGGATGGCCCAGATTAGTCGGGTGGAACGAACCAAACCGGGCAGACGCATTCGGTTCATCAGGTGCATCCGCTGGGAGGAAATGACAAAGCGCCATTGCGGGGCATCCACAGACGCGAATGGGACGAGCAAAACACCCGTCGTCCGCGCGCCCGTAAACGGGGCTATCGCTGGGCGCGTCCGCTCGTGGATTTGACGGACACGCCATATTCTCGCTTGGAACGACAGTCCATGCTCAGCTCATGCGTCGTTCCGACGGTGCGTCACGTGTGCCTCTTGGGCGCCGTTAGATCCAGAGATCGGACAGTCCATTCTGGATCGTCCAATCAATCCTCTTTCAATTGAGGGCCCAAAACGTCTCTGATTTTGATGAAAATTCTACCCTAGGGGTTTTGGACCCTTTTAGATCGATTGGTGCAGTCAGATTTTTCATCTGAGCACTATATCATCCATAATTAAGGGTTCTGTTGTTTACTTTATTTTTACCTTTTTATTACCAAAATAAATTACAGTAAAATAAAAATTACATAAAACAGTACTAAACATCTATGAAAAGGATTTCCACCTACCTGATTGGAAAGAAAACCTCGGTTATATGCCCAATTTAAAAAAAAATTACCTTGTTGATGAAGATATGGCGTAAGATCCACCCTTCTTGCAAATATTCGTTGTTTGAACTGTTGGATCTTGAAATTTCTTTGGGGGTTTTGTAGAATAGATATGTTGGAAAGTTTTGGACGATGAAATTGATCAAATTAGATCTGGAACAAAGTGCCTAATTGATTTTAGGTCTCTTGTTCCAATCTAAAAAGAAAAACAAGTTGAAAAGAGATCTATCTCTTGGAAATTTTGGGTTTTTGGGGAGGGATCTAGATCTAATTTTTTAGGGAGAGTGAAGAGAATTTCATGGGGATTTTATGAGGATTTTTGGAGAATTTTTGGGGTTGTATTTATAGGCATTTTGGGTTTTTTTTTCATGATTATAATATTTTATTTTTTTTATTATTAAATGGCATGAAAGTCTTCCATGCTCCATTTTTTCTTCCCCATGCCTAATTTTTCTTCTCCAAGACCATCTGATGTTTTTTGACCCATGATTCATGTGGGATGCTGATAAAATTGGTTGTTGGGTCCCTTGTGGGCCCCACATGGTGTAAAAAGGCCATTTTGCCATTTATGCATAAAATTTTGGGTTTTATTCCCATGATCTCCGATTTGAGTGTACTTAGTGGTGTTGGATTCGTATTTCTCAATAAATTCTAAATTTTGATGTTTCATATTTTGATTTTTGGGTAAAATTACTATTTTACCCCTTTTGTCCAAGAAATGAAGAAACTTAAGGATTTCTTATCCGAATTCGGAATTTGTCGTGCTTGCTGTCATTTTGAAGGGTTTGCTAAGTTTAATTTCAATTTTACATGTCTTATGATTTGATTATATTTTTATAAAAAGTATATTTTAAATAACCCTAATATTTCAGCCCGAAATATCTGAAACTCAAACTTTATTGATTTTCTCAATCAATTACAAAAATTGGAGTTATTACAATTTTTATTAAAGATTCTCATTAGAGCTTACATATTAATTTGATACTTATAGCTAAAATGTTTGTAGCTCGTTCATCAATTTCTCAATAGAATCAAAAGTGAATTGATACTCATCATTTCTTATCTAAAAGTGCATGATTGGCATGCTTTCGTTATCACCACAAATAGCTGGTTGTTTCCACATTACTATTTTTATTTTTTAATGGTGATGTGCTTTCCATAAATATTGATCAAAGGATAATGTATGACTCCATGGAAATGGGGGGAAAATAATAATAATATTGGTATAAAAGGTACTTTTCTTATTCTTTAAGTAGAAGTCAAGTTTATTATTGTATGAAATACAAGTGAGAAACAATTCTAAACTTCTGAATTATAAACATGTAACATTCTTTTGAATAAAGGTGTCATCTATCTATGTTGTCTATCTATGTTTATTAGAACTACTTAATAAGATCACAAGGCTAACATTCATGTGTCTGTTATTATTTTCCATGTGTATGTGTTGTATTCTACCAATTCTTCTTGTATGCAAACCATAGTTCCATTGCTTTCTTTACCATCATCAGCAAGACTTTATGTAATCCATATTATAGATTATGCTAGATTATTACTTGTGAGTCTGGTATAATCATATAAATTTTGCTTTTATGAGCTTGAAAATTTGGGCCCATCATGTTCTAAGGTAGTTTTTTATTAGCAACTATAGTTGACATTGGTCACATACCATCCGTTTCAAGCTGTTCTAAAGATTCTAACTTCTTAAGCTGTAGACTGAGTCTATCAATTTAAGATGTAGACATATACTTTGTGCTTTTAAATGCATTAGATGGATTTGATTTCATTATGTTCTCATTTGCTATATGAATATGTTAGATAGAACATTGAAATGTATTTATGCATGGTTACACGTATATAGGTAGGAAGAACCTTTTAGACTAGATTGTCATTTTGAAAAGAATTGTTGTTCTGTGACCTATTGCTAGCGATTTTTCATTTTAGAATGACAAAAAATGAATTATTAAAAATATTGAATGCAAAAGTGATTTATGATGTGTGTTTTTTAAATGAAATGTTTTGTCTTGTGGAGAAAAAATAGAACATGAACAATAGTCCAACCAAAGCAGCCCTTATAAAAGAAAGGATAGAATGTGAACAACAATAGAAAAGGTTATTAAGAGAAAGTCAAAAGGAATAAAATAAGCTATTCAGTTTAATAGTAAGGGTAAGAGATAGGTGACAATGCAACATCCTATATCACTTACCTTTGCTCCACCGTAAGAAGCATGGTTCCTATTACAAATGATGATTGGAGACATGTGTAACCAACAATTAAAGATTCATTATGAGAGATGGTGAAGGTATATAACTGCTATGCATTATATAGTATTGTATATACCTTAGTTTTTTATTTTCAAATAGAGTAACGTGCTTGTTTCTATTATGTAGTCTACTTTCCATGTACTTGATGACAAAAAGACACATGCTTTGTAAGGAGCTAGGAAACAATGGAGAAAATGAAAGAACTATCTTGGTCACAACTGCATAGTTCCAAATGTAGATGATCCATTGAGGCTATATAGAGTCCTGGACCTTTATTCCAACATCATTGACCAGGATGTATGGAATGAATTTGTAAAATTCTGTTTGTCTCCTGAATTTGAGGTATGTGCCAAACCAATGTTTGATTGAATTGATTATAACATCTCACTATATATGCTTAATTATGTAGGCACCAAATGTGTAAGCAAATAGTGCAAAAGGGAGAAAGGTGCTTGCAATCAATCATATGCAGCACTATCTGGCTAGGTTGGGCTATGCCCGGTTGGAAGAATAAGAAGTATTTGTGAGAGTTTCTTTCTTTCTAATGATACCATAGTTATAAATATTTGATTACCTAACTTTAATATATTGCTTGATAGTAAAAGAAATTTGAGACTATGGATCCCATTAACCATGCCATTCTTAGGAAAATAGTGCATTTAGTGGGGAGTAATGCTGAAATCTTAAAAAACAAAGCTATTACATAAGTTGCTTCTTGAATAATAAGTCTTGTCTACCCTATATCACTTGAATATATAGAAGATTAATTAATGGAGTTGATCATGTTTTCAAATTTAAATTGTACAAGAAAAGTTTGTCCCAAGTGCACCCAGCCAAGTAAGGGATCAAGGGCATGGTGTTGTTCCTTCCATGTTCTTTTGTCTAAAAGCATAGATAGTTGACAGCGAGAAGGCCTGTCCAAAGTTTAAAGTGCAACTTTGAAGCGAGTTGCAGATGATTTATTTATGAAGTGGTAGAGTATGAGAATTATAAAACTAGGTCTTACTAACCTTATACCTAAGTACATGCTAGCTACAATTCTCTTTTAGAAGAAGATTAACAAGATCAACATACACCCTTTAAAGGAGAAATTTTGGCCAAAGAGGTATGTGTACATGTTTACTTTTTCATTGCCCAATTAACTGTCCTACCTCATCCATTCTTATGTATGTAGTATTTTTTATTTGTAGGTGGCTTAATGCCTATTGGCCTTGAATGCCCACAAAAACATCACCAAAGTTGGTTCATGCTATTAGGTTGGGTCTATGGTTTTGCATAGGAATCAAGAGAGTGTGCATTACTAGGGACTATAGAGAGGAGCCCCACCTACCATTTCTAATAGAAGCCGATGATGTTTTTTATCATTGGGGATGCCATTGGATATCATGTCACTTAGTAGGCAATATGTCACTCCCACAAAATCTAAGGTATACATGTCGTCACACCACCATTTTCAACAATATTTTGTATGGATCTTAATTTAATTATTTATTCTTTATATTGAATGTCTGTGATCAAACTAGTACTAATATTTGTGTTTAATATTTATGATAAATTTGGGTGTTCTTAGTGAAAATTATTGATTAATAATTTCTACAATTATATATCTATCATCTAGGGATTGGCTGAAAGTTCCATGTAACATGCCTCTATCTCTAAGGTGCCTTTATAGAAACATTAATGAAGATAAGACAATCAATCTCTAAAGGATTGAGTTCGGAGTGTTTGCTGATGACAAAGTTGAAGTACCACTTATGTTAGAGGACCTCGTAAGAGTATCCAATGGGATCAACCACACATTATCTCCTACATCAGTTACGTAAATATTTGCTTTAGTAATTGTACTTGATACTGCATGTTAATTAGTTATGATAATTGATAATTATTTCTTTAATGCAGATTCCTACATGATATAATGCAGCAATATTTAGAGGTAAAAGATGTTTACCAATTCTTTGACCCTAGTGTCATTTATAGAGGGATAGAGCAATAGTTTCCTACAATAGGTGGTCAAAGATTTCTACCAAGGTTCTTATGTTGTTTGAAGGGATAGGACTTAATGGCTCCCTACAATAGCATGTAAGCTTCAATTAACTTGTTGACTTGACAAATTATGTTCTACATATAAAGATTGTAAAATTTAGTTATAATTCATATGATTGTGTATATAGGTCTCACTGGATGCTGTTGGTTTTAGATTGCATGGCAGGCATGCTTTGTCTTTTTTTCTTATAGAGAGCACAATCATCCCTTCTTATGAAAATCATAAATAAGTTTTTATTCTTTCATATATTATAATAATTTAATGATTAATGAGTAATCTTTTCTTTATATCTAATGCATTTGAATTGTAAATTTGAAGTGCATGGTTAAGATGGGCTAAACTAACCAACACTACAAACCCACCAAAACTCATTTGAAGAAAGGTTAAGTTAATGAAAAATAGTTAATTAATCTATTATATAAACTAAAGTTATAATTATGCATGATATATGCTGATCCTTTCTTTTTTCTTTGGTGCACAATACCCCAAACAATAATTTGATAAATAGTGTGGGTACTATATTTTGAGATACATGTAAACCCTAATACTAGATCACAATTGAGAAAGGTAACACACTTTACTAGTCATAATCTTACATTTTTTATGAATTTCAACTGAAAGAATGTGTCAAGTGAAGGATATTATGCTACTCCATTGGGAAACCAAGGGTTACTGCAAAATATATCTCAGTATCATAAGATACAACTAGGCCAAATATGTAATGCATTTTATAGAGCACTTAGTAGACTAATTAGATCAATGTAAAATTTCTTGTAAATTAATATAAAACTAAAATTTTCATTTATATGGATGATTATATTTTTCATTAATTTGATTTGAAGTATATATATTTAGTTTGTTTACTTCAAGTAGGGGATGAATGAAGGGATGTTGGATTGTGCAAGTAAGTGAGTGTGTATGGAGAAGTTTGGGTATAGGTACTTGTGAACTTTTCTTTCATGGCTTTGAATTTTTTTATGTTGAAAGTGAATGTATACTATCATCAAATGTGTAGAAATATTGTAAAAGTAGGTTAAATATAATTAGATTTTACATAAATGTACATGGAAGTTGAATGTAGATTTTAAACAGTGAATGTGGAAGGGAATGTAGATTCTTTTTCACGTCTTTGAAGATTGTAGAAATATTGTAGTAGTAGAAATTCATTGAATGTGTAGGAAGATTCTAATAACAGGTCAATATTGTTGTATATGCCTGGTCAAAAAAAATTCTAAGAAAGTTTAAAGACTATTCTAGAAAACCATCTTTAAATTGCACACTTCCAAGGAACCTATTCTAAAGGCCATCTTTAAAATTAAAAAAATTAAATGTAAATGATTTAAAGATAGTGTAACACCCCTAACTTTTGTAAGGAGATTGAATAAATAATGAAATTAAATTTTTTAAGGAAAATCAAGCTAGAATATTAGGGTTATTGAAAATGCACTTCTCATAGAAGTAAAATTAAAGGTATAAGGTATATGCAATTGAAAACATACTTGACAAACCCTTCAAAATGACTATAAGTACATCAAATTCTGAGATCGAATGAAAAATCCTTATTTTTCTCCATTTTTATGAATAAAAGGGTAAAATGGTAATTTTACTCATAACCAAGACCTAAGACATAAAAATTTGGAATGTACTTAGAAATATGATTCCAACACCACTAAGTACGCTCAATTCTGTGTTCATGGGAATAAATCCTAATTTTCTCCATTTTTGGAATTAAAAGGGCAAAATGGTCCTTTCACACCTTTGTGGGGCCCACAAAGGAATCCAACGAGTAGAAAACATGCAATAATGAGTCAAATCACTACCAACTACTAGTGGGGAAGGAAGTGGTAGTGGGAATCCAATGACCATTTAATAATAAAAGGAATTGAACATGATCATTACATGTAATCATGAAAAATTTCCAAAAATGCCTATAAATACCTCAGAAAAAAATTCCCAAAAATGTTCATAAAATTTCCCACGAAATTCCTTAGTTTCACCAAAATTTTAGCTAAAAATTCCTCCCCCTTCTATCTCTATCTTTTCTTCCTCCTTTTTCCCTATTTATTTTCTTCTATTAGCGCATCCCTAGACACACCCGAGTGAATATTCCCCTTGACTCATTGGGCACGTCTGTAGACGCGTTGTCCTCAACGAGTAGGGTTTTCACCCTGCTACGATTTTTCAATTTGTCATCCACTCTGGACCGTTGAAACCTTAATCCACTCCATCAAAAAGGTTCAACACATCCAAATACACAAAAGCCCTATAATTTTATGATGATCAGTGGAGTATTCACCAGACAAATCATCGAAAAATGGTAGCTCCAGCGACTTATAATCAAGCATAGATTTTCTTAATTTTTGGCCAAATTTTTGGACTTTGAACACTCTAGGTAGGTGGATCTCACCCCCCTCTTCATTTTCCCTAAGTTAATTTTGGGTTTTGGGCTCATCGGAAGTGTTTCTCCAGTGATCTTCACCGGTGAACCAGTACCGGTAACCATGCCCTAATTCACCATCAAGGATGGCTCAGATTGAAATTCTAAGCCATTGGATGGATTCCTGGGGACCCATAAGCCCAGGAGATGAAATCTAGGCAATTGGAAGTAAAGGACAAAGGAGATCCATCGATGGGTAATCCGACAGTCCAGATCTGGACCATTTGGCCTTTAGCCAATAACCTTTGCCTAACTACCTAGAATGGTAGGTAATAGGGGCAGGCCGCTAGTCATCCCCGCACCCGTAATCCCATATTTGAATTGGGTCATCCAAATTTTGAACTAGAATCTTATTTTTACAATTAAGAGTTCAATTTAGCTTTGATTTTAGATCTGAAAGTTTCTATAGGTTCCTTGTCTCTTGTAGAAATTATTGAACTCATTAGATCTGTGTTTCCAATTGTATTTACATGTGATAGTTAGTAAAATCCATACCAATGGTATTGGATCATGATCCAAATGACTTTAAAATGAAAATCTAAACCAATGGATGGTTTCAGGGGTCCCAAAACCTTATGGATCATGATCATAGTAAAATTTTTGGGTTTCTAGATTAATTAAATAAATAAAAATAGTAAGACCCAATGTCATCCCTTAAAATAGGCTGAAATCTTAGAATCCAAATTCTAATATCAATTTAACTCCAAATTGAGATAAAAAAACTTGGGTTGGATTCCTTTTGATGAGTAAAACCTACTAAACTTAGAAAATTTATGTTTTGATGCATGTAAAATTCTGTTAATAAAGAAAAGTATTACTATTCTTATGATTAGTGAAATTTGCAACGATCAAACTCTATAATTTTGATCCACTGGTGATCTTGCAATTTTGAAACATAGAATCAATTGTTAGAAGTGACTGATCTATGTTTAATTAAGAGATTTAGCCTTAAAAGTAGTAAAATCTATAAAAAGGAATGGTAATCTCCTTGATCAAGTTGATCAATGAAATTGGATAGTGTGGGTGTAGTTGGATGATGGTATGAAGTTAATATCATATGGATTGATGATGATGATTTGCGATAGATTAACATCTATGCCCTTAAATTGGATAAAATGACTTAAAATCTTCTTGATCAGTTGGATCAAGAAGGATCAGATCATTTGATGGGATGCATCAATGATCTAATGATGAAATCACATTAAGAAAATGTATTAGATCTAAAGGAAAATTAAAGATCAAGATCTAAACCCTAAAAAAGATGAAAAATGAATAAGAATCAACTATGACTGTTGGATCATGATGAATAGTTATGGCATGTTAAATTTTTATTTAAAGTATTGAATATTAGTATAATTTTCTTATTATTCCTTAGTAGATTTAAATTTTTAGAGTTATTTATTTATTTATGATTTAATGCTTATGTTATGAAAATTTCATTGAAAATGTAATTAAATAAAAATAGAATTGAAGAACAATTACATGGAATGAATGACATAGACTTAATGATAGTAAGGGCTATAGTTAGTAGGATAATATAAGGAATATAAATTCCTTGGCCCAAAATAGGAGAATAATGAAACTCCATGAATGACATTTTAAATGTTTATGGAATAAATTAAAATCAATTAGAAAGAGTACTTAGGGTTAAAATGCTCATAGGAATGTTATGAAAGGTTGAGTTAAGGTCACCCTAGTGGATGGTGAACATGGTGGTTAAGGGGGTTCTCTAATATAGCCTCACTCTTCCCCCACCTTCTGTTGATGTTTGTGAGGTCTAAACGCCTCCTTACATGAGGATTGAAGTAATCACTTTGTGTTCAACCATTCAGCTAGTAAGCCTTAGCCAATTTGAAATAAGAGGAGCTGTCTAGACTTGGATTGAAATAAGCTATTCTCAACTATTAAAACATTAACTAGTTGAGTAATAATAAAAGCATAAAAGGTTAATAAATTATGTAATCCTAATAAAAATTATAAGTAAGATAAAGATGATCAAATAAGATTCAGAGGATCTTGAATGATAAAAAACAATAAGAATACTAATGTTATACTATAATACATGAAGAAAGAATACTTGTATAGAGGAATAACTTTATACGTATGGTTTGACAGATGTATGAATCAAGCAATGATGGGCAATGTGGAGTGAATACCACTTGAGATTTATGAATCAAGATCATGATACTACTTTGAAGTAGGTGGATGTACAAAAATGTATCAAGGATTCATGTGTATACATACATGATCTTCTATCTAGAATTATAGACCTTCATGATATAAGTATATTTGGTACCTTTGCATGATAATGATCCAACCACATGATCTGACTAAGTGAACCAACCCCATGATCTAATTCAACTGATCCAATCTAATGATATAATCAAATGAGGTGAAAGTAATGAGATGTGTAGACTAAGGAAACCCTAAGAATAGGGTATAGAAAATATTCCAGCCTTAGTTAAATGCATACATCGTCTGATATGTACAATGTATTTTACATACAAGCATGGTGGCTTGTGATTTTGTTTTACACAGTACTAGGACTAGGGATGCTATGCTAGGGAAGTTATGAGGATTTGGCCACCCATATCTTGAAATTTATATAATGGATACCATGCCCAAAGAGAGGCTAAATGTTGGGTGGGGCAATCATGGGAAGGTCACCACTATGACAGCCACAACCCCTCTCATGCGGACATGGATTTGTTATTTCCACAGTTGGTATCAGTGGATTATCATGTAGGTATCCAGGCACGCTGTATGGATTTAGACAACGGCATAGTAGTCCTGAAGTATTTTGCATTATGATGCACATATGATAAGCATAGGAAAATGCCATGGCATGATGAGATGCCACTACATGAGTTCCTAGAAAGAAAATCCCCATATGAGGATTGGTTAAATATTGATCTCCTAAGTGGAAGTATAGCCATGGGAAGGAATAAGTTTTGAGAAATTTTCACTATTTTAATGGATTTATCCTATACTACGTATATACTCTATGTTGAGATAACTCATGACTACATAACCATGATGGAATAATGACTGAGTTAAGTATTCTTATATTAGTGAAGTAGTATATTTTTGTATCCCCTACCAAGCATAGCTTGCCGAGATATTGTAAATGTTTGAATGTTTACAATATCTCAGAAACAGAAAAGGAGAATTAGGAGCTCAAGACAGTAGAAGACTTGAAGAGAATAATCAATTAGGGTATGTCCCTTGAAGACATGTAATTTTTATTTGAGATCATTGTATTGTATTGAGAGTTTTTAACGTAAGGTGAGGTTTGAAATTTGGATTATATAATTTGGACAATAGTTTGTAATTATAATACAGGGGCTGTGTAAGAGTGAACTACTGGATGATTCTTGGTATTCAATAAAATTTTATTTTATACAAACTGTCTGTGTATTATGTACCTTAAGGTGAGACTTGGGTTTTGTTACAGACGAATTTAAAAGAAAAGAATTTTTACTATATTGTTTGCAAAAAAATTTTACCATTAAGAGCCCTGCCTTTGAAAAATGTATTACAAAATATGTTACAAAAACCCAGGTCATCACAGATAGTTTTCTTGAGATGCCTTTAAGTGTTTGAACATTCAAAGATGGTTCAAAACTACCTTGTTTTTCAACCAATTTTGAAGATGGTTGGATAGAAGATAGTTTTGGAACCATCTCAATATATATATTTTAATTGTCTTCAAAATTCTCTAATGCAGTAGTGTACAACAAATGATCTCTCCAAATTTAAGGACTAAGAAGAGGATCTCAAAGGAAGGGGAGCCTTGGCACAATGGTAAAAGTTGTCATCATGTGACCTTGAGGTCATGGGTTCAAGGCGTGGAAACAACCTCTTGCAAAATGCAAGGCAAGGCTGTTTAAGTTAGCCCTTGTGGTCCACCCCTTCCTTGGACCCCGCATAGGTGGGTACTTCATGAACCAAGGCTGCCCTTTTTTATTTTTAAGAGGATCTCAAGAGGATAGTTTTAGAGGCCATATAAAGAGCTGATATTTATATCTTAATGAACATATAGAATTTCATATTGTAGTATATATGAGCACACTACTGATAAATTCATCTATTCTGAGAGTGGAACTAGAGTCATTACCTATGAGATTAAATCCTATCTCCAGATTAAATGCGCTTAAAGTACACATGTCTTCATAAAGAGAAGTGTATGTGTTACAATTCCAAGTTTGTCATATAGGGAAGTAGTTATTGACTTTGGTCACTATATGCCAAGATATTTGTTGAATTATGCACACTAAGAGGAAGGTCAAGTCCATATGACACTTTCTTTATATGCACTAATTTTAATGAATGCCTAGTTTTCCTTTTATTAAAAACTAGTGAAGAATGTAAACAAAGTTAGGGATTTTAAGATTTTTGTTTAGAGTTAAAATAATAAAATGACAATTTTGTTTTACTTGAATTTTTCTTAAATATTTATACTGTTATGCAATGTCAAGAAATTTCAACCGTTACATGCATGTGAGTGAGAATAAATAGCTGCATAATGGTTAAAGTATTGAATTTACTTAATTATTTTTAATTGTTTATTTGTAATGGTTTTGAGGTTTTATGGGTAACTACCCATGACCCCTGTGTATAGGGGAGTAGGAAGCTCTTATCACTACACTTCTCAAACTTTTTTCACTCTACTTCAAGTTTGGAGAAGAGCTCTACTATTTTCTCTCTTCTAATTTCATGCTCTCTGAATCTCTTTGCTTCCACGCTGTATTGTGGTTCTCTTAGAGTTTGCCCATTTTGACAATCATTAGTCAAAAGTTCTTGAACTTGTGAAGTTCTTTAATTCTAGAGATATTATTAAAAAGATGATACCTTAGTATATCAATCTTCTACTACTCTAGATATAGATTTTTTGATCAGGTGAAATTCTTTTTATTCATACGAGTTTACCTCATCTTAGCATTCTCTTTTTTTTAGTTTGTCATTGAAAGTTTAGATCTTAATCTAAGATTTTACTAGGATTAAATAACATAATGTAATAGATTTTTAAAGGAATCCATAAATTAGAGACTAAGTCATAGTTCTAAAACTCATGAATCAACTCAAAAAACTTGTCCAAGTAACTCGTTGAGTCAGCTTGCAATACTAAATCAAGTAACTTGTTGAGTCAACTTACTATGTAAAAAATTTGTTTTATTTTTTTAATGATTTGAACCTATGACCTCTCACAATAATAACATATCTTAACCAACTCAACAAGACATGTGCTTTGAAAATGAAAGTTTTACATTTAACTAAAAGTAAATAAAATATTATTAAAAAATTTGCTTAAGTAATTTTGAGTGACTCGTAAGTGGATTCAAGTTAACTCAGCTCAACCCACTTTCAACTCAAATTTTCAAGTTTTTAAACTATGGACTTAAGTACTAGCCTTTGTATGATAGTGCAAATCGATAAAGGATAAAAGATTGACTCTACCATAGTGTGAACCTTGGAGATAGAGTAATAAAAATCCCTAGAACACTTAGCATGTTATATGTTTTAAATTGTCTACAAACACATGGATCTGCATAGAATAGTATATGCAAGTGTAGGTCAATCCCACAAGAACACTAGGCTTATGATTTATGAAATTTTAATTAAAATCTAATTTAAATGACTCTAACCTAGCCAATAAATAATCAATTAATTGTAAATATTGCTAAAAGAGGTAAAATTACACAAAACCAAAGCCTAGGGTTTCAAAATCCACCACAATGAAATTAAATATTTCTATAATCAAGTAAATTAGACTTTGTCATTACTCATGTCAATAAAATCCCAATGACCCTAAAAACATGGAAAATTTTATGTTTAAAATCTCATTTTATGGATTTTTTGAATTCTAGGATTTAGCTTAATATGATGTATTTATTCAAGGTATAATCTATCTTTTTAGGGCATAAACTCTCAAATATTATCATACACTAATTTAACATAATCTAACATGTCTAATATTTAAACTATAAGAAATACATGATATATTCTATGTAAAAATCACTAAACATATAAATCAAGCTACTAAATATAAAATTAATATTGGAGTTAGTAGACGCGATGAAATGTAGGAGAGCCAACGTCGCTTGTATCCAAGAAACCAAGTGGAAAGGGGCTAAAGCTAGAGAAATAGATGGGGATAAATTATGATATGTAGGAAAGGATAATAATAAAAATGGTGTAGGAATAATAGTGGATAAGAAATTAAAGGATAAAGTTGTGGATGTTAAAAGAATCAGTGATAGAATTATAATAATAAAACTTGTTTTAGGAGAGCAGATTATAAATGTTATAAGTGCATACACACCACAATTAGGGTGATAAGATATAATTAAGAGACTGTTTTGGGAAGATATGGAGGGAGTCATACAAGAAATTCCCAACACTGAGGGAATATTTATAGGAGCAGACTTAAATGGCCATATAGGAAAAGAAAATGAAGGTTATGATAGAATCCATAGAGGGTTTGGTATAGGTGAATGAAATGAGATGGGGGAGAATATCCTCGATTTTGTTTTATCATATAACCTGGCCATTGCAAATACACTCTTTAAGAAGAGGGATGAACACTTAATAACCTTTAAAAGTGGACTTCATAAAAGCCAAATAGACTTTTTTCTACTTAGGAATAATGAGCAATCTATGTGTAAGGATTGTAAGGTGATACCTGGTGAGAGTTTAACCTCACAACATAGGTTAATAATTATGGATATCCGTATCAAAAGATGGAAGAAAGGAAATGAACTTAATAAGTATTCAAAATTTAAGTGGTGGAACTTAAAAGGAGAGAAAATAACCTCATTCACAAATAAGTTGATGGTAGAAGGAAATTGGAACTATGAAACAGAAGTAAATACCATGTGGATTAATATTGCTCGGTCCATTGAGAAAGTGGCAAAAGATTTCTTAGGAGTATCTAAAGGTAAAAGGCAATTAGTAAAGGAAACATGGTGGTGGAGTGAAATAGTGCAAAAATTTATTAAAGAAAAATGGATGTGTTTTAAAGCATGGAAGAAGACTAAAAATAATGAAAACTATGAACAATATAAGAATGCTAAAAAGGTGTTAAAAGAATAGTAAGTGAGGCTAAACTTAAAGCATATGATGAGCTCTATAATAGACTAGGAACATGAGAAGGTGAAAAGGATGTGTTTAAACTTGCAAAAGTAAGAACAGAAAGGTAAGGACTTAGATCATGTTAGGTGCATTAGAAGTGATGATCAAGGGGTACTAGTGAAAGATGATGAGATCAAACAAAGGTGGGAAACATACTTTTAAAAATTGTTAAATGGTAATGGCTCTGAGAATATAGGGATTGAAAATACTATAAATCTAAATAACATTGGATATTATAGATATGAACGTAGAATTAGAAATACCTGAAGTGAAAGAGACCTTGAAAAAGATGAAATCAAGAAAGGCCATGGGGCCTGATGCTATACCAATAGAGGTTTGGAAGTATATGGGAGATATTGGGGTAGTTTGGTTGACCAAGTTGTTTAATAAGGCTATAAAATCAAAGAAAATGCCTAATGAGTGGAGGAAAAGCTCTACTGTACCAATTTATAAGAATAAAGGAGACAAACAGAGCTACACTAATTATTGAGGGATCAAACTTATGAGCCACACTATGAAACTTTTTGAAAGAGTGATTGAGATGAGGCTACGACATGAAACAAGTGTATCGGAGAATTAGTTTGGTTTCATTCTTGGGAGGTCTACCATTGAAGCTATTTTCTTACTAAGATAATTAGTAGAGAAATATAGGGAGAGGAGGAAAGACCTCCACATGGTCTTTATCGACTTAGAGAAAGCTTATGATAGAGTCTTTATAAAGTTAATATGGAGGGTGTTGGGCGATAAAGGGGTTTCATAGGAGTATATAGACATAATTAAAGATATGTATGAGGGAACGGTAACAAATGTCAAGACCACTAGTGATGAGATTGCTGATTTTCCTATTACTATAGGATTGCACCAAGGATCGACATTGAACCCATACCTTTTCACATTGGTTATGATGAGTTAGCAAAACATCTACATAAGGAGATTCCCTAGTGCATGCTATTTGTAGATGATATAGTCTTACTTGACGAGATAAGGGAGGGTATAAACATAAAGCTAAAGTTATGGAGAGAAGCATTAGAATCTAAAGGATGTAAACTTAGCCAAACTAAAACAAAATATATGGAATGCAATTTTAGCAAGGAGAGGAGTAGGAGTGGAACACCAGTCGAGATTGATAACCAAGAAGTCCACGTAAAAGACCACTTTTAGTACTTAGGATCAATGATCCATGAGAGTGGAGAGATTGAGAGAGAGGTTACCCAGAGAATCCAAGCGGGTTGGAAAAAATGGAGATGTGCATCTGGAGTTTTGTGTGATCGGTGGGTGCCACTCAAACTAAAAGGAAAATTCTATAGGATGGCTATAAGGCCAGCCTGCTCAATGGATCAGAATGTTGGCAGTTAAGGAACATCAAACTCATAGGATGAGCATCGCAAAAATGAGGATGTTGAGATGGATGAGTGGTAAGACAAGAAAGGATAGAATTAGAAATGAAAATATTAGAGGAAATTTAGGGATAGCACCAATAGGTAACAAGATGAGGGAGATTAGACTTAGATGGTTTGAACATGTTCAAAGGAGACCAACGACGGCACCAGTTAGAAGGAGTAAGGCAATACAAGTAGAAGGTTCTCAAAGGGCAAGGGGAAGGCCTAATAGAATGCGGATAGAAGTGGTGAGGAAAGATTTAAAAACTTTGGGACTAAATGAAGCCCATGGTACTTAATAGAGAGGAATGAAGAAATAAGATTCATATAGCCGACCCCTAATTGGGATAAGGTCTTGATGATGATGATAATTTTACTTACTATGGCGTTATCTTAACCTTAGGATAAAAAAATTAGCTACTCATGATTTAAATGTAAACTAAAGATTATAATCTAACTAATTACTTTTAAGTAATTAAAATTAAATATTACAAAGATATTGCAAGTACTAACTAATAAAAAATGATATGCACCAAAAATTAAATAAAAGACAACATACTACTTATCAAACAATGAAATAAACACTTTTATTAGTTGAAAGTTAAAGAAAATTACAAATCTTGAAAAAAATAGAGGCAAAATTTCTATGAAATGGAGAAAAAAAAAAAAATCACTGAGTTTTGCATGTCACTCAAAAAAAATCTCCTTCAAGATTTCCCAAGTCATGATAGCACCTTCAAACATCCACCAAACAATGTCGTAAACATGTTGTGCCACTCAACAAGTTTAGAGGACATTACTCAACCACTGTTACTCAAGGAGAATTAATAACTCACAACCCAAAATATTTCATGCATGTGATAGAAGGGAAGTGCATGTAACTTTTTTAGAGAAGGAGATAGAGAATGGGTATTATACATGTGGAACACAAGAAAGATAATGGTAATAATGTTTGAAAATGGAAGAAATAGATAGGTATGTGGAATAGAGAGGATGATAGGAAGAATAATAAGAAAGAAGAAAAATTTGTGTAAGATCAATGGCTAGAGAGGATCTAGCTTGGGAAAAAAATGGAAAGAGGTTTTGTGAAAGTGAAATGAAACAAAGATGGTTGGAAGATAAATAAAAGAAAGGCAAGGAATTTTGTGAAAAGGGGAGGAAGGTAAGAAAAAGAAATATGTGTGGCCTGGAATAGGTGAAAGATGGGATGGTGAGAAGATGATGTGATGAAGTTAAAGAGTTAAGAGATAGAGAGGGGGAAAATGTGTTAAATTAAAGGATGGGTGAAAAGCGATGATGATGATGATGATGATGATGATGATGATGATGATGATGATGATGATGATGATGATGATGATGATGATGATGATGATGATGATGATGTAAGAAAATCAAGAACATGATTACCTCCCAATGGATTACACACACAAATACCTTCCTCCTCTATAAAAGGATCCAGGTTCTTTGACTTTGAGTTACACATCCAAGCACTTAAAAGGAATAGAAATTACCTCCTAGATGGGCCACTCTTCCCCTCTTTTATCTCTTCTTTCTTTCCTCCTCAAATAGTATCAAATCTTCTCTTCTTTCCTATCTTTTCCATTGGCCAATCACTTTCCTAGGTAACCTCCATAGATTTCCATTATCCCCCTCTATTTTCTCCTTATTGTTTCTCTCCTTTCATCCCACCTTTGTAAAACATTCTTAGGTTTCTCCTCTCTAAGTATAATGAGAGAGTAAGAAAGAGAATATAGTGTTCATGTGGGGTCCGATCTCTAACTTGTTTTTCTTCATAAAAATTTATTGTATTTGTGAGTCATTTTATGTGAATGTAATTTCACTTAGAAACTCTGTAATGTGGTGGTTTTGCATGCATGCACGCATGGGAATTTTTGCCACGTTATCTTTTGGTAGAACATCCTCTTTTGCACAAATAAGGTCAATTAATGTTCTAGGGTTTCTAATAGTGTTGAATGTGATAATGACACTTCGTATCATTCTAACCTTCTAGACTTCTTAGTTTTGGGCATGTGGATCCATGGCTTAACTTGAATGGTGGATAAACTCTCTTTTAGGGTTTTGAGCTGCTAAAAATAGCATTTTTTCACTTGTACCCTAATCTTGTAAAATGCAAAATAAATCCTACTTTGTGATAAATAAACTAAATTTAGGGTTAAAACTGCTATTTGTAGGGCTATTACATGTAATATTTATGTGTATATCAGTATGCATCAAATATCTTTAAGAAGTATCATTTATAATGGGTGTCTAAGCTAGGTTCAAAGTGTCATAACACAGGTTTTTAAAACACATTTTCATAATTATTTGCAAAGGTAGGACCCTAAATATGAAACTCTTTTAAAAATACAAACAGCAAAAACATATTTTCTTAGAAATTGATTTGGCAAAAACCCGAATGCCACCTCAAATTACTTATCATACATAGATTTTTGTATAAAATAAAATTTCTATTGAATATCAATAGAAATACTTTTATGAAAATCAGGATCGATACAGTGGTTCACATGCACAACCCCAGTAGTCATTACATACCTTGTCCAAATATTACAATCCAAATTTCAAAAAAATTAATACAATCTTCCTCAGAGTAAATACCCTGAGCCGTAGTTTGGTGATGATTATCCACAAGTCTTAAGCTTTCAATCTTCCTTTACTATATTTAAAATATTGTAATTATTCAAACATTTGCAATATCTCAGCAAGCTATGTTTGGTAGGGGATTTAAGAAATATATTCAATATATCTCAAAATCAACAGTTCATTATATCCATGATATAAATCAATTTATACAATTGGATAACTATTTTATCCTTAACTCATCATATGAATTATATGTATATATTACATATAAATAAAACTACTGAAAATCATGAATATAGTCAATATCAACAATAATATCTCATTTCCAAACTGATTTCAATATTAACACTAGGTGTTAATATATGATCATAACGTATTGGGAATCATCCTCCAATACAATATCGGTAATAACTTTACGGGCATCTTATCATGCCATAAAATAAGGCATCTCATCATGCCATAACATAAGGTATCTCATCATGCCATAACCTAAGCATCTCATCATGCCACAATCAATTGCATCATATTGCAAAATATTAAAGGACTACCATGCTCATAGTCTCAATCCGTACAGTGCACCCAGATAGCTACATAATACTCCATTGATACCATGGTAGAAAGCACAGATCCATGTTCGTATTGAGGCAACTATGGCTGTCACAGTGGTGGCCTTCCCATAATTGCCCCACCTTACATTCAACCAGTTAATGTTTTACTAATTGAAAATTATTTATGCACTCCTAATCCTAAACAGCTCTTTCTTATTTTAGAATTGACTAAGGCTCACTAGTTAAAAGCTGCTCACAGAGTGATTAATTCAATCCTCATGTAAGGAGGCGTTCAGACCTCACATATGTCTCCAAAAGATGGGGGAAGAGCGAGGCTCTATTAGAGAACCCCCTTAACCACCATGTCAAGCATTTACTGGGGTGACCTTAACTCAACCTTCATAAGGTTCCTATGAGCATTAAACCCTAAGTACTCTTGCTATTTCATTTAAATTAAATCATGAACCTTTAAAATGTCATTCATGGGGTTTATTATTCTCCTAATTTGGGCCAAGGAAATGATATTCCTTCTTTTGTCCTACTAACTATAGCTCTTACTATCATTAAGTTCATGTCCATATTCTTTGTAAATGTTCATCAATATCTATTTTCATTTAATTATATTTTTCATGTAATTTACATAACATGAATAATTAAAGTGTAAATAAATAAATCTAACAGTTAAATCTACTAAGAAAATAAAAGAACATTTACAATAGAATTTAATAATTCACATGCATATTTGAATACATCATATTTATTCATTTTGCTCAAATGATCATATTTTAATTTTTATTCATTTTTCCTCCCATTAAGGGTTTAGATTTTGATCTTTCATTTTTCTTTAGATCTATCACATTCTCTTAATGTAATATCATCACTAGATCATCGATGCATCTCATCATATGATCTAATCTTTCTTGATCCAACCAATCAAGAAAATCTTTAGTCAATTTATCCAACTCAAGGGCATAGATTTCAATCTAGCCCAAATTAGCAAATTAGGCCACTCATTTCTCATGATCTTATCATTAGATCATCATCCATACTATTTTATAGTTTCTGATCATGCTAGATTAGTCAAATCAGGTAAATCCATGTTTATTTTTAAGATTTCTCTTCCATTAAGGTTAAATTTCTTAATTCATCCAAGATTAGTCACATCTAACTCTTGATTCTATGTTCCTTCATCACTAGATCACTGATGGACCAGAAATATAAGGTCTAATCATGCACATTTTATTGATCTTAGAAATTAGTACTTCTGTTTGTAATTTATAGATTTTTACAGTGAATAAAATATAAATTTTATATTTCTATTAGATTCTACTATTCTCCAGGAATCCAGAGCTTTTTTTCAATCTTGATTTGGAGTTAAAATGAGCTTTGAATTGAAGTTTTAAGGTTTCAGATCAAAGCAAGGGCCCAATTTCAATCTAGAAACACTAATCGACAGATAGATCAGTGGTCGTGTTCCACCAGTGATAGTCGGTGGTATAGGGAGGGCTAGCCTAGGATAGCCAAGGCAGTCCGATCTAGACCGTCAAGTCAACTCTTCCCCAGATCACCCAGATCTGAATGATCCATCATCTCATATTTCATCACTTGGGGTTTTTTGGACCCCAGGAATCCATCCAATGGCTCAAAAACCCATCCAACGGTAAGATTGAATTCTAGTGGTCTAATGTGGATGACTAATTGAATTAGGGTTTTCAAGTGGAAAACCCTATTCCGTTAGGGACGATGAGTCTGCAATTGCGCCCGACGGCCTGTGAGGGAATATTTCCTCCAATGCGTTTGCAGACGCGCTCTGCGGCTATAAAGGGAAGAGAGAGAAAAAGAAAAGGAAAAAGAAAGAAAAAGAAAAAGGGAAAAAGAGAGAAAAAGAAGGAAAGAGAGAGGGAGAGTGAGAGAGTCTTGGGGAATTTGTGCAATTTCATGTAGCCTATAGGAGGGGTATTTATAGGGTTATTTTTTCATTATTTTTATTAAAATTTTAATTATAAATAAATTTTCACTTTTATTATAAAATTAAAAGCATATTCCTCATCATGTTTATTCTTCATCATTGATATTCCCTGAGTTGGCTGTTCACCAACTCACCAAACTTTTGGAGACCCCACGCAAAAGTGAAATGACCATTTTATCCTTATGGGTAAATGTAAATTCACAAAAATTACAAAAAATAGGGATTTTTCACCCAAGCTCAGATTTCAGCGTGTTTACAGTCATTCTGACTAGTTTTCCATGAATGATTCCACATATCTATATTTCAAGACCTGATTATTTTTCTAAAAATTAATATTATATTGAATATAATATTCCACCTCGATTTTTGTAAAAATTCCAAAAAATTCCAAAAAAAATGGGGTTTTCACATTCTTCCCCCCTTATAGAAATTTTGTCCTCAAAATTTAATATAACAACTTACTTATGAGTTATCATCATCTTATTTATAATTTTACTTATATAGCTTGTTCTGTAAAATATGGACACTTAAGGAAATCTTTCATTCCCCTTTTTATTCATCAATGATATTACCTTTTCCTTACAGGTATAATTTATCAAAGTCATATAACTTGTTGGATAATTTAGCCATCTAGGCTAAATCATAATTACTAACCTGACATTTTCTAACATTTCAAAATAACTAATTCCTTTGAGTAATCCTCTTGTTCATATTTCATATTTCCTTTGACTAGGGTCATCATTCTTTACTTTACCAGTTGGTAATTCCGATAATATTGTTACTCCCCATTTCATTCAAATAGAATTTCTCCTTAACATAACCTCCGAGGTATGGATAGTTCTTTGACTATCAACCAAAGGTGAAATGTTGTATTAAATCTCAAATGAATTAAGTAATATTCTCTACATAACCTTCCAATATTTGGAAGTAAATATTTCATCTCAATTCAAAATATTCATACTTCTATATCATTTTCTTCAAAAAAGTTCCTTCTAATGATATTTCTTTCCTCAAATTTCCACTATCATCTTGTCATAACTTTTGTAAATTCTATTCTTTTACTATCAGTAAGTCATATCAATAGTCTTGAAGTTCTCATAATCAGTGATTTACCTTTTTCGCTATATGGGTAACATTAGTGTTACAAATTTTAAAGTGTATACTTGAAATTCATTATAAAGTATCCACAATGACTTTTCTATATCATTTCTAACTCCTTATATAAAATAGTAGCTCTCTTTACTCCAATTTAGGATCAACATCAATATTATCCTCATATGTCATAGACATTTACTTTCTCTAGCTAGTCTTTACACCTGCCAAATTTGGCAAATATTCTAATTCATGTTGCTTCAAAGTAAATCCATATATCTTCAATACATACTATTTCTTATTTATCCAAGAAAACTTTCCTTCATCAAATTCATAAATATCATTTATCCTAAAAGTATAACTCAAAATTTATGTTGAGTTTTGAATGATGTATCTAACTCACATTTCATGAGAGTTAAGGTTACTTAACCTCCTCAATAACATTACTCAGCATTTTAATCAGTGCATAATCATAGTCATCCATCCTTTTTCTAATATTATTTGGTATGCTCCAAAATAACTTATTTGTCAAATAAATCCTCTGAGACATCTTCTAAATACCAATAAAGAATTTGAGATGCAATAAGTAATAATTCAATAATAACTCAATCTCGTATTAGATTGAAGATCTTGAAAACTCCTCAATATATATTGAAATTTTCGTCCTCTATAATTACCACATTTATCCAAAATGCTTGACTTTCAAAACAATATGTTTAGCATCCTGTATTTGTTTACAGGGTCTTCTTTCTCATATACCATGACTATTTCCTCACCAATGTGAAAAATGTATTTTTTTTCTTTTTCTTCTTAATATACCAAAATCAATCGTATCAGTAGTACAAGATCAATATCCATCTTAATTCTGATGATCTCTTGTGTTGACTCATCCACTGAGTTATCTTAGTAAATTCATATTTGAAGTACAAGATGTATGGAGTATGATCTCATTGTGAACCATATACTATCATGGTTAACTTGTTTTTCTAAAAAATAAAATGGGATTATAATTTCCCACTTTCACTATTCTTCTTTGTTTGATTTATCTCTAAATTTTTCCTTAATAACATTACTCAACATTTTAATCAGTGCATAATCACAATAATCCATCCTTTTTCTAATATTATTTAGTGTGCTCCAAAATAACTTATTTGTCAAATAAATCCTCTGTGCCATCTTCTAAAATACCAATAAAGAATTTGAGATGTAATAAGTAATAATTCAATAATAACTCAATCTCGTATTAGATTGAAAATCTTGAAAACTCCTCAATATATCTTGAAATTTTCATCCTCTATAATCACCACATTTATCCAAAATGCTTGACTTTCAAAACAATATGTTTAGCTTCCTGTATTTGTTTACAAGGTCTTATTTCTCATATACCATGACTATTTCCTCACCAATGTGAAAAATGTATTTCTTTTTCTTTTTCTTCTTAATATACCAAAATCAATCATATCAGTAGTACAAGATCAATATCCATCTTAATTCTGATGATCTCTTGTGTTGACCTATCCACTGAGTTATCTTAGTAAATTCATATTTGATGTACAAGATGTATGGAGTATGATCTCATTGTGAACCATATACTATCATGGTTAACTTGTTTTTTGTTTTTTAAATTGGGATTATAATTTTTCACTTTCACTATTCTTCTTTATCTGATTTATCTCTAAATTTTTCCTCAATAACATTACTCAGCATTTTAATCAGTGCATAATCACAATAATCCATCCCTTTTCTAATATTATTTAGTGTGCTCCAAAATAACTTATTTGTCATATAAATCCTCTGTTCCATCTTCTAAAATACTAATAAAGAATTTGAGATGTAATAAGTACTAATAACTCAATCTCGTATTAGATTGAAAATCTTGGAAACTCCTCAATATATCTTGAAATTTTCATCCTCTATAATCACCACATTTATCCAAAATGCTTGACTTTCAAAACAATATGTTTTGCTTCCTGTATTTGTTAACAAGGTCTTATTTCTCATATACCATGAATGTTTCCTCATCAATGTGAAAAATGTATTTTTCTTTCTTTTTCTTCTTAATATACCAAAACCAATCATATTAGTAGTACAAGATCAATATCCATCTTAATTCTGATGATCTCTTGTGTTGACTCATCCACTGAGTTATCTTAGTAAATTCATAGTTGATGTACAAGATGTGTAGAGTATGCTCTCATTCTAACCATATATGTTGATTGTTTAACCGCAAGTGCACGGGCTATTGTAGTATAGCTATGCAAATACGGGTCGATCCCACGAGGACTTGATTTAAAATTATGGAGTTTTAAATAAAATTCAACTAAAAAATAAAATCCAGATTTATTCAAATGTTCCAATGTTCACAAATATTTATTCCAAGGAAGATAGAAAATAAAAATAAAATGCTTCTTGGATAAGCTTGTCCTTGGATTGCACTGTCTCTGGATTAGTCTGTCCTTGAATAGTCTGTCCTGGATTGCACTGTCCCTGAATAGTCAAAATGAAGATAAGTTAGAACCAGAATAGCATAGGGACACAGTTGGAATTTCTGAAATAGGACAGAATTGTAATTTCGGAGATCTTCAGGTGCAGATTTGTAATTTCTGAGGTCTTCAGGTGCAGATTTGTAATTTCTGAGATCTTCAGGTGCAGATTTGTAATTTCTGAGATCTGCAGGTGCAATTTTGTAATTCTGAGGGTTTCTGGTTTTTAACGAAAAAAAACCAGGAAAACGATGAAACCCGGTGAAGGTGGGAAGAAGGAAGAAGGAGGGAGGAAAAGAGGAAAGAGAAGAAGAAGGAAGAGGGAGAGGAACGCGGGAGTGGAAACCCAACTTGGGTTTCCTCTCCTAGGACGTCCGATGCTTGGCAGGGAAGCAGAAGGAGAGAAATTGGTCAGAGAAGAAGAGGGGAAAGAGAAGAAAGGAGGAAGAAGAAGGATGCGGGAAAAACCTATTCTGGGTTTTCTTCCCCAGGACCGTCCGAATGGGTCCGGGCGGTGCGTCTTGGTTTGGCGGAGGAGAAAGCTTGGCCTTGCTTGGGTTTGATGGTGGCCGAGTGAAAAAAATCGACAGTCTTTGGATGGACCAGACTGGGCAGAAGTGCCGGGTTTAGTGAAGACGATGGGAAGCAGGGAAACCTAGGACGGTGAAGACAACTAGGAACAGAGGAAAGAGAAGGATGGGTGATGTGTGGGCAGAGGAAAACAAAGGTATAGGTGCACAGGCTAGCGGTGTAGCATGCAGAAGAGGGAGATGGCGGGCTAGATGATGACAAGGAAAAAAAAAATTAAGAAACGGTGACCAGGCCTGGTGATGAAGGAAAGAAGTGGTGAAGGGCAAACAATAAAAAACTGGGTAGTGGAGAACATGGGCAAACGAAGTAGAGAGAAGGACAACGTGAAAGAGTTTTATGCGGTGATGTGATGGAGGATGGGTTGAGCAGTAGGTAGGGAAGATGGGGCTTGTGTGGTTGATGCGGGAATGAGAGAGGGTACGGAAGTAGAAAGGGAAATTGTGAAGGCTGGGTAAGAGCTTGGAGCGGTTGAGAAAGAGAGAGGAGAAGAGCACGGGAGATGGAGAGAGGAGGAGAAAAGAGGGGGTGGCACGGTCTTGCCTTGTACAGTCCAGGGAAGGGGTTGAAGAGAACCCAGGCGTGATGGAGATGCACTGGGTCGTGGAGCGATGGAGAGCAGGAGGAGGAGAGATAGAGAGAGAGAGAGAGAGAGAGAGAGAGAGAGAGAGATATCAGCCTGCCCAGCCTTTTACAAGAGGAAAAAAAAAAACGTCCCCTCAAGAGAGAGGGGAAGAGGACTTAAAAAGAGAGAGAGACGTGTGAAAGAGAATGAGAAAAAGAGATAGAAGAGAGAGAGAAAAGAAAGGAGAGGGATAAGAGAAAAAGAGAGAAGAGAGGAGAAAGAGAAGGAAGAGGAGATAGGTGGGGTCCACTAGCTTTCCTAGTTTTGCTAGAACTCTGCAAGTCTTCAAAGTCTTCAGTCTCTTTCCATGATTCAATCTAGAGAGTCCATGCCTGAGTTGACTGATCTGCAATGCACAAGACTCAATTAGCGAAATCTAAACCGTCCATTAGCTTTAATAGTCATTCAACCACTAAATTTTACAATTCAACGGTTGGATGACCAATTAAAGCTAAAATGAAATATTTGATTTAAAATCTTAAAATTAATGGTCTAGATGCTCCAATCAAATACTAAATTAGGGATATTTTGACCAAAATTGAACACTTAACAATATACTATCATGGTTAACTTGTTTTTCTAAAAAGAAATTGGGATTATAATTTCTCACTTTCACTATTCTTCTTTGTTTGATTTATCTCTAAATTTTTCCTCAAGTCTACAACAATCATTCTTTCTTACTTCAAAAATTAAACATCTATTTATCAAATTTCTTCTCCTTTACTGATTTTGGAGAGAAATACTCACTATTTCCTTGAATTATTCTCAAGTAATATCTATTCTTCAGAAATTTCATTTTACCTTTCCTACAAAGGTTGGAATTTTTTCTTACCCTTACTAACTCATTGGCTGGAGTTATCACATTAAAGTTATACCTCAAATCTTTCAATGGTAAATTTATAATTGATCCAAATTCACAAGAGATAAAAGACTATATATATCCAAAATCAAACAGTACTTTTGCATAGTTATCAAATATAAGTAAAGTACCTTCAATCACCCCATTTGAGGTTTGGGCTTGACCGTCAGCAATAGCAAACATCCTCCCTTGCTATCCAGGGACATTCTCTAGTTTTGCATCCTTAATTGCCAATTGTTTATTGCAATTATTTGCCATGTGTCTCAGTTTCCCACATTTATAACACTGGATTGAAAGTCATTGTTGTATTGGATTAGGACATATATTCCCAGGGTGGAATCTTCTACATTTGGGACAATGCCTTTGATTTTGTCTAAAGGTGGGATTTTCTTGAATTCTTGGTGGCCTAAAATTATTCATGGGCCCCTTACCTCTCTTAAAAGGTCTCGGATTAAAGTTTCCCATCCATATTCTTTCCCCGTTTTGATTTTGCTTAAAATCCTCCTCAAATCTAGAGGCTATTTCTACGCATTCTGCTAAAGTCGTGAGTTTGGTACCCAACACCATAGTTGTTAATCATGGATGAAGTCCTCTAAGGAATTTTCTAACTATTTGCCTATTCGTACCACAGATATGTGGTGCAAACCTCTTCAACTGTACGAATTTATTTCATACTCTACAACATACATATTCCCTTGTTGTTGATCCAGAAATTCTTTTTCCTTTCTTGCTTGAACATCAAGAGGAAAGTATTTGTTGTTAAAGACCTCTTTAAATTCTTCCCAAGAGATATTTTCTGGGTTTGAAAAGAAATTCCTCTTTGCCGATCTCCACCAAAAGGTAGCTTCTTGTTTCAAGATATAAGTAGCCATATTGACTTTTACCTCTTCAGGAGTTCGTAAAACTTCAAAAGTTTTCTCAACCTCATATATCCATTCCTTGGCTTTTTCAACATTGCCCTTTCCATTATAACCTATCACCATTTTCTGAAATCTTTCCACCATTTTGTCCAACTTTTCTGGTGATAATTGAGAATTTCCAGTTACTCTCATAGGTATAGGTGACAAATGATCTTATACTGGTGTTGGAGTATTAGTTCTTTGAACAGGTGTGTTAGACCCCGCTTTATGCTGAGCTAGAGCTGGTGCACTTTGTACTGCTACAGGCTTTATAGGCACCTGAGGTTGTTGAAGACGGGGAAGAAGAACCTGTAGTACTCTTGTTATAATTTCCTCCACATTATTTTCTTAGGATGAATTCTCCATAACGGAATCACTAGTCCTTTGAGTCATCCTCCTAGTTCTCTTAGGTGGCATCTGCTCATAAATTAAAATTTATATATAAACACTCTATTTAACTAATTCTATCCTAACCTAATGACCTAAATTTGGATTGTCATCTTCATATTGGACATATAAGGGTTGTGAGTGACTGGATGAACCGCTCTAATGCCAACTGTGATGACCTGGGTTTTTAAAACACATTTTCATAATTATTTGCAAAGGTAGGGCCCTAAATTTGAAACTCTTTTAAAAATACAAATAGTGAAAACATATTTTCTTGGAAATTGATTTGTCAAAAACCTGAGTGCCATCTCAAATTACTTATCATACATAGATTTTTGTATAAAATAAATTTTTTATTGAATATAAATAGAAATACTTTTATTAAAACTTGGATTGATCTAGTGGTTCACATGCATAGCCCCAGTAGTCATTACATACCTTGTCCAAATATTACAATCCAAATTACAAAAAAATTAATACAATCTTCCTCCAAGTAAACACCCTGAGCCATAGTTTAGTGATGATTATCCACAAGTCTTAAGCTTTCAATCTTCCTTTACTGTATCTAAGATATTGTAAACATTCAAATATTTACAATATCTCAGCAAGCTATGCTTGGTAGGGGATTTAAGAAATATATTCTATATATCTCAAAATCAACAGTTCATTATATCCATGATATAAATCAATTTATACAATTGGATAACCATTTTATCCTTCACTCATCATATGAATTATATGTATATATTACATATAAATAAAACTACTAAAAATTGTGAATATAGTCAATATCATCAATAATATCTCATTTTCAAACTGATTTCAATATTACCACTATGTGTTAGTATATGATCATACCATATTGGGAATCATCCTCCAATACAACATCAGTAATAACTTTTACGGGCATCTCATCATGCCATAATCAATTGCATCATAATGCAAAATATCAAAGGACTACCATGCTTGCAATCTCAATCCGTACAACGCACCTGGATAACTGCATAATACTCCAATGATACCACAATAGAAAATACAGATCTATGTTTATATGGGGGGAACCATTGCTGTCACAGTGATAACCTTCCTATAATTGCCCCACTCAATGTTTTGCCTCTCTTTGGGAACGGTATCATGATCATAATCAGTTTCAGAGAGCGAGTAGCCAAACCCTCATAACTCTCCTAGCATTGGCATCCCCAGGAATAAGCCTGTCTTAAAAACAAAACCACAAGCCTCCATGCTAATATGAAAAATAATATTTCATACATATAGACTGTGTGTTTGGTTATAATAGGACATGCATATAACTTATTTCCTTAAGATTTGGGGGTCCAACTTATATAGTTCAAATCTTCCCATTCTACCCATTAAGTAATTTCATAATTACTTAATCAATCCCTTTGTATTCATTTCAACATCATTTGTTGTCTTAAGTAATTTCATAATTACTTAATCAATCCATTTGTATTCATTTCAACATCATTTGTTGATTCATAACAATTCCAAGGCAATTATAATCAAAACTCATTTATCAGGATAAGATCATATGTAAAATACATGTATCTTATATATTGAATATATTCTTAAGGTCCACCTACCTTTACTTTCAACCATCCATCTTCTCATTGATCTTGATTATCATATCCTTCATGTATTTGTCAAATCATATGAATACAGTCATTCTTCAACTCATTTATACTTCCTAATTGTTCTTTTGATCATCCTTACATAGGATGATTTGGATCTTGTTCCTTGGATCATATTGATCAAGGATCTAATCTATTGATCCACATTTGAATATAATATTTATACTACTTCACATACATGCAATATTATGGTTCTTATTATTCTTGATCATTCAAGATCTCCTTATGGATCTTGTTTGATCTTTGATTATCTTAATTACCATTTTTATTAGGATTAGATAGCTTACTATCCTTTCATGATCTTATTATTATTTAACCAATTAATGTTTTACTGATTGAAAATAATTTATTCACTCCTAATCCTAAACAGCTCCTTATTTCAAAATTGACTAAGGCTTACCAGTTTAAAGATGCTTACAGAGTGGTTAATTTAATTCTCATGTAAGAAGGCATTTAGACCTCACAAATGTCTCTAGAAGGTGCGGGAAGAGCGAGGCTCTATTAGAGAACCCCCTTAAACCCTAAGTACTCTTGCTATTTCATTTTAATTAAATCCATGAACTTTTAAAATGTCATTCATGGGGTTTATTATTCTCCTAATTTGGGCCAAGGAAATGATATTCCTTATATTGTCCTACTAACTATAGCCCTTACTATCATTAAATCCATGTCCATATTCATTGTAAATGTTCATCAATATCTATTTTTATTTAATTACATTTTTCTTGTCATTTACATAACATGAACAATTAAAGTGTAAATAAATAAATTTAACAAATAAATCTACTAAGAAAATAAAAGAACATTTATAATAGAATTTAATAATTCACATGCTCATTTGAATACATCATATTTATTCATTTTGCTCAAATGATCATATTTTAATTTCTATTCATTTTTCCTCCCACTAAGGGTTTAGATCTTGATCTTTCATTTTTCTTCATATCTATCACATTCTCTTAATGTGATATCATCACTAGATCATTGATGCATCTCATCATATGATCTGATCTTTCTTGATCCAACCGATCAAGATGATCTTAAGTCAATTTATCCAAATCAAGGGCATAGATTTCAATCTATCCCAAATTAGCAAATTAGGCCATTCATTTCTCATGATCTTATCATTTGATCATCATCCATATTATTTTATAGTTTTTGATCATGTTGGATTAGTCAGATCAAGTAAATTCATGATTATTTTTAAGATTTCTCTTCCATTAAGGTTAAATTTCTTAATTCATCCCAGATCAATCACATCTAACTCTTGATTCTATGTTCCCTCTTCACTAGATTACTGATGGATTAGAAATACATAGTCTGATCATGTCAGATTTGACTGATCTTGGGAATTAGTACTTCATTTTATAATTTATAGATTTTACAGTGAATAAAATATAAATTTTATATTTATATTAGATTCTACTATTCTCCAAAAATCCAGAGCTTCTTTTCGATTTTGATTTGGAGTTAAAATTAGCTCTGAATTGAAGTTTTAAGGTTTCAGATCAAAACAAGGGCCCAATTTCAATATGGAAACATTGATTGACAAATCGATCAATGGCCGGCCCCCACCGCATTCCAACGGTGATAGCTGGTTGTATGGGAGGGGTAACCTGGGATAGCCGAGATGGTCTGATCTAGACAGTCAAATTAGGTTTTTCCTAGATCTCCTAAATATGAATGATCCATAGTCTCAGATTTCATGCCCTGGGGTTTTTGGACCCCAGGAATCCAACCAATGGCTTAAAAACTCCAAATAATTACATTTTACTAGAGTTTTTAGGCTTCATCACCGTACTGGATTCACCGAAGAAATCTTGCCAAAAAATTCAATTCGGTGATCTTCTTACCTTAAAAACTACCAAAATAATTAGAGGGAAGGATGAGGAACCTACATGAAGTGTCTTGAATTGAAGAATTAAGCCAAAAAAAGAGATCCACGCTGAAAAATATATAGTTGCCGGACTTACTATTTTTTGGTGATTTCACTAGTTAATTCTCCTTTGATCATTATAAAATCCTAGGGCTTTGATAGATCAGGTTAGTCCAAACCCATCCAATCGTAAAAATTGAATTCTAATGGTCTAATGTGGACGACTAATTGAATTAGGTTTTCAGGCAGAAAACCCTATTCTGTCAGGGACAACGAGTCTGCAGATGCACCTGATGGCCCTTGAGGGAATATATCCTCCGGTGCATTTGCAAACGCGCTCTGCTACTTTAAAGGGAAGAGAGAGAGAGAGAGAAAGAAAAGGAAATAGAAAGAAAAAGGGAAGAAGAGAGAGAAAAAGAAGGAAAGAGAGAAGAAGAGGGAGAGGAAGAGGGAGAGTGGGAGAGTCTTGAGGATTTTGTGCAATTTCATGCAGCTTGTAGGAGGGGTATTTATAAGGTTATTTTTGCATTATTTTAATTAAAATTTTAATTATTTCATTTTAAATGATTTTTCACTTTTCTTATAAAATTGAAAGCATATTCCTCATCATGTTTATTCTTCATCATTGATATTCTCTGAGCTAGCTATCCACCAGCTCACCTAACTTTTGTGGACCCCACATAAAAGTGAAATGACCATTTTACCCTTATGGGTAAATGTAAATTCACAAAAATTACGAAAAATAGGGATTTTTCACCCGAGCTCAGATTTCAGCGTGCTTACAATCATTCTAATTGGTTTCTCGTGAATGATTCCAAATATCTATGTTTCAAGACCTAATTCTTTTTCTAAAAATTATTATTATATTAAATATAATATTCTATCTCGATTTTCATAAAAATTTCAATTAATTCTAAATAATTCCAAAAAAAATGGGGTTTTCACATAAAGAATTCAACTTGCACAAGTTAAATAGTTTCCTACAAGATAAAAGGACAAAAAAAAAATAAAATGGAATTCTTGATACCCCAAGGACCAACATAAGCCACTGAGACCTTGATTTCAACTAACACCCCCTAAGCCTGTAGAGATTCCAATAGATCTTTGGTATATCCAAATACAACTTTGTTAAGATATCTAAGTTGTGAATATAGCCAAATGAATCAAATCAATCATGAGATCTATTCCTAGCCCTTTTTAAATTAGAAACACTAATTTTGTAGTACACATGTCAAATTTAAAAGCTCTTAGAACCAAATACATAATGGGAGGATGAGTGTTCTCCTTAGTAACATATTGGTTTAAAGTCTTATTTCAAAAGGAAAAATATGGTGGTTTATAGTTGTATCCAATGCATTTTCTAATAAAAGCTATACCTGCCACCCTTAATTGATGTTTATCATAATTAAGTGGAGTTTGCTTACATAAGCTACTAATTTTTGTAAAGTGAAAGAATGTGCTTGAAATCTTTTGCCCATATACAAATACAAAAATAATATCTCCACAACCATGTTTTCCCCTTTGGTGGTACTCCTTAATTCTGGTCACTCTATTTTACTACTTGCGATAACTATTTGACAACCATAAGAGCAATGGAAGCTAATGTATTGAAGATGGGGCTTCTGCGCAAGATGCTGTTAGGGATCTGGCATTGTCTTTATGTGACTATTAACATAATAGGGTACCACCAAGTGGGCTAGCTGATGCAAACCCTTCATCATATAAACCCATGTCTTAAGTACACTGTATTTGATTGTTTTCTCAACTTATCATGTTAACTATTTGATCTTGTAAGTTTTTGGTACCTGTTTATTTCTTATATCTTTTGTTTTTATTTTTGAAAGAATGATTTTTATTGAAAGAATGATCAATACAAAAGATAAAATTGAGCAAGGTGCTCATCATTCATCAAAAGTGAGTGTGATAAAGAATGGAGAAAAGGAAGGACAAAACAACGTAATTAAACAATACAACATAAAAGAAGGATGAAGTGATTCTTGTCTTTCTTCTTCTAGCTCATTCTTTGGCCTGCTATTCTTCTTCTTCATTGGCTAATCTCCTATCATGCTTGACAATGATTTGAAAGGCTTGAGTCCATTCATTGATTCTTTCAATCCAATCCAAGACTCTCTAAGGGACATCGATTTTGTGCTAAATCCATATTGTTGAGGCAGTCTCCTTTGAGTGTGATGGGTGATCACTTCAAAGGTTGCTAGCATGTCTATAGAGGCGGTGTCTTACATGCTCAAAGAGCCTATAACTTAAAAAATCTTATCTCCCCTATGATTTCTAAGAATTTCTCCAAAACTAAAGGGTCCAACATTGCCAAGACTTGACCCATCATAATTAAGTTTGAAGGAATGAGGTTCTGAAGGGGTCTATTTTAGTTTGGGTTTAGAGTTTCTATTGTTTTCTAAGAGAATGGATTTCCAAATGAAATTGAATTGAGAGAATGCTTATTGATTTCCAATTCCATGAACTTTAGCCCATTGAGTTGCTAGTGATTTTATCTAAAAAATGCTATTGGAGAAGGGAGATTGAGATATAGAGAAGCATTAAGAATTTTTTTCTTTCCAAAGAGTCCAAAGAACAAACATCACAATTGTTTTCTTAGAGAAATTTTGTCAACTTTGTTCCAAGAATGCTATTCCATTGAAGGAGTAGATGGTTGATTGATTGTGGACCTACTCAGGTAACATCAAAGAGGGAGTAAAATATAGGTCATATTTTGAATGTAAACTTACAATGAAGGTGTGTGGTGGTTTCAAGGATGAGGCACAAAGGTAGCACTTGTTGGGAAGATTCCAACTATGTTTTTAGATATTTTCAGTTGTTAGAATTCTATTTATGTGTGATAGTCTAGGTAAAGGCAAGAATTCTATGTCAATTATTAAGTTATCACAATGAAGAGATTGAGAAAAGGGATTGGTTAGAGGAGGAAGGAAGGTGGAAGAAGTTTTTCACTTGAAAAGTCTAGCAGAAGGTGAGAGACTTAGATTCCAACAATCATATACTTGTCCTAATTGATGTTTTGTCCAAACACAAGTTGGTAGGCCTCAATAACTATCTTAAGGTTCTAATTTGATTGATGTAAGGTTGACAAAAGAGGAGGGTCTCATCAGTAAAATGGATATGAGAAACTATACATGCTTTCTTAATTTTGATCCCTCTAATCATGTCACATTTCACTACTTTCTTGAATCACTTTGGAGAGAAGTTCACTCAAAAATTGTGAAAAGACCCGGGGAGAGAGGATCTCTTTCTATGAGTCCTCTTTCCATTTTGAAGTGTTCTTTCAGGGACCATTTATGAGAAGGGATATCCAAGATTGGCAAAAGATAACATAGATCTAGTTAATGAATTTAGCTACAAATCCCATTTTATTTAAGAGATATAAGAATACATCCCAATTGACTTGATTATTTTTTTTTGGAGGTCCAATTTAATAAAAAGAGTACCCAAGGAGGAAGAATTGAGCTTATGGGCTACTTCATTTGCAATAAGAACAGCACCAAGGATTTGCCTTGACTTAACAAAGGCAATTTGGTTGTTTGAAATGATGCGAGGTTAGTGTTAGTTGACAAGGGCTTTAGAGGCAACTTTGGAAATGTACAAGGTCAAACAGATGGATCTAAAGTCTATAACATTAGTGGAAAGGTCTTTTTAAGAATAAGGAAAGTTGATCCCACCCTTCTATCAATCTTAAGGTTTTTCTGAAAATCGAGGACATGAAGAAGATCACCATCTTTGATAAAATTCCATCGTGAAATATTTCTCCATGTCCAAAGCATCAGTTGGAGAGAGAGAGTTGAAGCTCATACATGTGGGTTTAGGCCTGAAAACATTTTTCTTGAAGAAAGAGGAGAAGTGGCCAATCATTGCTTTTGGAATAGCAGGTGGCCTTGAATATGCTTATCATTAATCTAAAGAGGAGATTCAATTTTTTATAGCTCCGAGGTTGGTAATTTGATGAAAATACTTGGAATTTTGGTCACCGTCTTCAGCTTGATAATTCTTACTCTTTGCCTCATGCCCACTTCTCTTTTCCATTCTTCATGCTTCAGTTTTGCCATTACCACTACTTTCCTTCAATTCCTGATCAAGTAAATCTCTATCTTATTCTTAGAGGTTGATGAAAGCAATGGTACTTTGCAGAGACTCCATCATATGATTCTTCTTCTATCTCATTTCCTTTCTCTATTCCTTGATTTATTGTTTAACAAAAGTATGCTTTTCAGGTAAGATGCTTTCTGTATGATTCGACTTGGGTGCCTGATTTCACCATTTCTGCAATTTGGTCAAAAAAATTTCCTCTTTAAGTCAAGAGTTCTCAATTTAAATAGATCTGGGCCCTAAATCTCCATATAAAATTGAAGAACAATCGGCTTATGATCACAGGTGTCATTGTGATAGGCAATCTGGTTCACTGTGGGGAATTGACTGATCCATTGTAGCAGAGATTCTTTCAACCAGGTACTTGACTACATTGAAGTCATCCCTCAAACAGATTGGGAGATCCCATTGATCAAACTCGTCGAGAAGTCTATTGAAGAGCACTTGTCTCTCTTTCTCTATTGTCGTTCGAACCATACATGGAAATAAGCATTGACTGAAAAGAATTTCTTTTGAAGGTAATTTTAACAGCAACAAAATCCTCTTGAACTTTCAGAATAGACGGACTGACTGCGTATTCGTTCTGACTCATGCAAAAAGATGTGTTTATTGAATTCGAATGACCTAATCAATCAATCATCGATAATGTCCAATTTCATTTCTTGTAGAAGAGCAACCGGGGGTTTAAGCTGAGTGAGGAAGCTTCTGAAATCAGCTCTCTTTCGGTACAATTGGTCCCTCTATCTATGAAACGATCCACATAAGTCACTCTGATTTTGTAAGGAGCCTTCTCCGTTGTGACATGGAGTTTCCTTCGATGAGAAGGATGGTGCTCAAACTACGTCTCAAAGAACCTTTTAGCTTCTTCCTCTTTTCCTTGAAATGAGAGTTCCAATTGTGAGCATACCTCATTAATTTTTCAAAGTTCCACATTCTCGTACCTTTTGAGCTACTTTCAATGGATTCGTGGGCTTCTTTGGTTTATCCTTCTTTTGACCGATTTCCAATCTCAGAGTCATCGGAGAGTTTGTGAGACTCTGAGAACGCTTTCAACTTTGGCTGGAGGGCAAGAAGTAAAAGAGAGTTCCTCAGTTGTGGGTTGCTTAGCACGCTTTGGGGAAGATGTTCTTTCTTTTTCAACCAACTCTTCAATTGTCATATTTGTGGAGTCATCACTCTTCTTGGCCCCAACCCCAACCAAGTCCTATGCTGATTACGTTGGCTTGGCGCACGCACTGCACTGAGATTCCAGGGTGTCATTTTTAATGGGCTCAGCATCTGATTTTGGGGAGTTTGACTCAGTCCATGCACTTTCACGATGGTTAAATCCAAAATTTCTCCTGGTAGTAGGGTTAGAATTTGAATTTGAATTTTTAGAGCCACTGTCTCTGGGTCTCCATTCCTTTGGCTTGGGAGAGTTGTTGGCATCCACTGGGCCTAGATCAGCTTTGTGTTCCTCTGTATCTGGTTCTGAGGATTCTGATTCTGCCGTGGAGAGTCCAAGAACCTTGATGTCTTTCTCTAACCCTGCCCATGAGCTCTCTGCGATCACCCAAATTCATCTCCTTTCACAGTCACAAAGAGCACTCAACGTTTCTGGCGGTTTACTAGAGGTTTTCACCAGTAGTCTCCCTGTTTCGTCATTTGCATCACTCATATCATCGAATCTCATGAATTTTCTGAATGCTTCAGGAATGGGGGTGAACGTAGAGGAGCGCTATCCATTCATCGGCGCTCCACGAGACCCGAAAGAGTCCATAATATCCATTTCTTGAAAACCGTCTCTCCGAAGCGGCCTGCTTGGGTGTAACATCTAGGGGCGACAAGTCTATCTGCAAGCTCACTGGTTGGCACGCCAAGGAAGAATTTATTGCTTCCTGCCTTTTTTATTTCAATTTTTTCTTGGATCTTTTGGAAGGACTTCACCAATCGGTGAGAAATTCCATCGAAACCTTTCTATTGAAATGGCAATGACTAATGTACTTAGTATTTCTATTTTTTGTTCAACAATGGGAGCTGGCACTTTGGTTTTGAGGGCTACATGTGAGGACTTTGCTTCAATGGTTGCCACTTGATCTCATCTCCTTGAAGTGCTTGCTTATATGATTTCTAGCTAGATTTGAAGGTTACATTCTTTTCACAATCTTCAGTAAGAGATATTGAAATGTAGAGAAGCAAAAGAGGGTCGAGGAAGGCTTTTAAATTTCTCTCACATTGTAATATGATATTTCTGCTCTTCTGATTTCTAGCTAGATTCGAAGGTTACATTCTTTTCACAATCTTCAGATATATGAACTAGATTTGGAGTTGGTGATGTTGGGGTGGACCCAACATTTGATCCATATATATATATGTTAGGGATTTTGTTAGTGTGAGTAAGAGATATTTAAAAGTAGAGAAGCAAAAGAGGGTTGAGGAAGGCTTTTGGGTTCCTCTCACATTGTAATATGATATTTCTCTCTTCTGTAGATGTGGGTATGATAACTGAACCATGTAAACTCATTGTTTACCTTCTATGTAAATGTTTGATTATCATATTATAGATTATTGATCCTGACCATTAGATCTCTAAACCACGGAAATTTGACCACAATAAATACTATCAAAGTTATGGTTGAAGATTTGATTGATCTCAGAAATCGATCCTCGCTTAGAAGATCGTAGTAGCAACAAGGAGTGTCTGAACACACTCATATCCTAGACTAGTGATAAAACCTAGAGATTTGGCACAACGAGTGCGTGGCGGCGATGGTGGCAAGTCTTCTTCTTTATCAAGCAGATTTGAGGTTTCTGGTCATTAATCTACAAGGAACAAGTGATCTATGGCACCGTTTAGTAAACCGATATGGAGTTTGAAGGATCAAACAAGCATTGGATTAGCCAAAGTATCTAGCAACATTGCTCCAGATCTAGATGTAGCAATCATCCAAGAAACCAGTCATGAAAACGATCGAGTGAAGAAAGGCACATTCGTGAGATAATGAATCTCACTTCCTATTCTCCTGGTTACGTGAATGCCTGCGTAGCAATGATTTTGAAACGTCTTGGCAAAATACATGATTGGATTGGGGCTCTCAAAGCTCTCATGCTTGTCCACTGCCTCCTTTTGGATGAAGACCTCAGCTTCCAACAGGAGATGCTATATGCTACTAAGAGAAGTGCTAGGCTTCTGAATATGTCAGATTTCAAAGAGGAAGTGCACTCTAATTCATGGGATCATTCAACAACTAGAATGTATACTCTATGAGTGAAAACAGAGTGGCAGTGGTGACCGTAAATCAGGAACGTTCCGTGGACGGAAAGAAATGCAGCAAGATTGGCAGTTGTCGAACGCTGATGGAGCGATAAAGGCGACCAAAGATGGATAGCCGAGACAGGAACAAGCAGCCAGTGATTCTTTACGATCTGTTTCCTACAACAAGTGGTTGCAACAATGCCTGACCCGTTAATCACTGGTGAAAGAGTGACTTGGCAGGCTGTTGCACCATTGTCGGCGAAGGAGCAGCCACCATGGTTCAAGGAGATATGCGAGCCTAACTGGCCAAAAGAGAGGTAGGACGTAGACTGAACTAGACGTAGATCTATTGGCGGAGCAAAAGGGGGAAAAGCTAGAGACAATGCACGGCCGGATGGAGAGAATGGAAGGGTGCAAATGCTGACTTGCCGGTGAAGTAGCGTAGATGCAGGACAGATATGCCGATCGCGCAATCCCCCAATGGTCGGTGATGGAAAGGAAGATGTTAAAAATGGAAAACCTGCTGGTGAGGAAGAGAAGTTGAAAGAAAGGGGAAAAGGAACGAAACAAAAAACAAAGGAAAAGAGGGAGAAAAAAAATGAGAAGAAAAAAAAAAAAAGGAAAGAAGGGGAGAGCTGTCAATGGAGCCACCTGGAAGAAAAAAATCAGTATTAGTACCTAGAGTTAATAAGGACATCCTTTGGGAATAAAGACGCTACCCGTGAGAATAATAATGATATTTCCTATTCAAGAAAACTAATATTGGCGAGTAGAATCGGTGACCGGTTGGAGTGAACTTAGTGACAGCCAAGAAAAGACTCGGTGAGAGTTGAGAGTGGATGACTCAACGACTGTTGGGAGTGGATTCAGGGACAGCTGAGAGTGAACTCAGTGATAGTTGTTGAGTGGACTCAGTGAATAGTTAAGAAAACAAATACAGTGACTATTGTAAGTAGACTTGGTGACCATTGCGAGTGGGCAAACTCGAAAATAGTAGCAAGATGACTTGGGAACTATATTAGGATGACTAGGTGAATAGTGTTGAGATGACTCGGTAAAAAGTATGCATGATTCCTATTGGACTTGGTGACTACTCTGAATGGACCTGGTGACAATTTCAATTGGATGTGACTATTCTGATTGATATTTGTAAGCAGCTAATTAAGGTGGGTGAAAGAAGCATTGACAAGCTTCTAAGTCACTGGCTTTTAGGCGACAAACTTCTTAGTACTTAAGGTGGGTGAAAGAAGCATTGACAAGCTTCTAAGTCACAGGCTTTTAGGTGACAAACTTCATATTCGATGATAAATCAACACTTTGACTTAGTAGAGAGTGTTCAGTAGGGAAAAGCAACTTTTTTAGGAGAAATTGTAGACACAAAGCAGAAAACTAATGGAGGTGCATCAGTTGTTAGAAGGGGAGTTGGATCTAAGCTATGCTTGTAATTAAGAGAGTTGAACCAAGCTAAAAGGATTTAGTGCATTCTCCTCCCATGGCTTAGAGGAGGAGATTGTTGGGGTGAAACCCTTATGTAGTCCACACCACTATGAGAGAGAAATCCTATATATATGCAATGCTAAGGTTCTTGTTAGTGTGAGCAAGAGAGATTAAAACGTAGAGAAGTAGACGAGAGTTGAGGGAGGCTTTTAGCCTCCTCCCCCTCTCACATTATAATCTGATCAGATAATGGATTCCACCTCTTCCGTGGATGTAGGCATGATAACCAAATCATGTAAACTCCTTTCTATTCTACCTGTGTTTGATTATATTATTATAGATTATCAATCCTGGCCATGAGATCTCCGTATTGCAGAAGATCTTACAGCAACATGTAATTCCGGTGGGGTTTCCACTTCAGTGGTCGTGTCTTTCCTCGGGGTGATCATTGTTCTCTTGTAAAACCTGATCCAAAGCTTATGACAAATCTTGCATTGCAACCTAGTCTTGAATTTTGAAATCTACAATCTCCAATTCGCTATTCCTCCAATCCCTACATCTTTCTTGTTTCCAAGAGCCTGATCACTCTTGTAGTGAACTCAGTTTGGGCAAGATCAGACTCCTCTTCAATGTCTCTTTGCACTTTCGTCTCCAAATCAGCAACAGAAGAGAACTCTGAATCGGAACTGGACGAGATCTTTGCAAATCTTATTTTCTTTCCCTCGTTTGGGTTTTCGCTTCAACCCTTTTGAGCTCCATATCTCTCCAGTCTCCTCGGTAGTTTCTTATGTCTGAATTTTATAGTCTTAGATCATCCAATGGAGGTTTCTTTATTTTCTTGGGTGCATAAGATCCAGCCCGTAAGATAAAAGGCTTGCCAATCTAAGGCCTGGCCCAACATATCAAATGAGATTAGATTACGACGTTCAAAGATAACTTGCTCCTATCACACAAAAATCACGCTACACTAAACCTTAGTGTAGTCATGTCATCCCTGGCCAGATCATATCAAGGAACAATTTACATCATTTGCAGATCATTTATAAGTTGGGAGAGGCTTCTGGTGATCCTTGCATCAGGTATAATTTGGATAAATTACTTGACTTTGAAGTGACAATCCAGCTTGTTATGTCTCCTGTCCCATCGGATGCTTCATTTGTTAGGCCTGATGGGCCCATTCATCATTTCAAGAATCTGATCTACTTTGTAGCAAGTGGAACGAATTAGTGATTCGTGATGTAATGCAATCTCAGATTCTAATATATTTCAGATGCCTTACTGCAGGAGGACAATGCTTCAAAGGAAATTCCCTTGTACCAATTTCTTCGAGATCTTAATGGTATTTGCGCCAGTTCGATAAGTGCACTGATTTACTGGTATTAAAAGGTACATGTGCAATACCCTCCGAAAAGAAGGTACATTTGCAACTTTGATGGTTTGTGATCCGAACCGTTCTCTTTATCCATCATTTAGATCGCTATACATCGTATCACTCTATCCATCCATCCATTAAGAATAACAATTGTTTTTAACTCATGGAGAATTGGCTCTTGGAGCATGGCCTATGTGAAAGAGGCCGAGAAGACTAACGGCTCTAGGCACTACATTTACTTTGGTGCATGTAATCAGTGCAACAAGCTGCACACTCAAAGTCAAAATTTTTTTTTATCCAATTGTAAATCCGTGCAGTCCTATTGGATTTATGATGGGACCTATTACTATTTAGTGGAGTCAAATATCATTTCATTGTCAGGTAAGTCCCATCAGGCTAGCAGGCTTGAGGTTTTGCCGTGTTACAACTTGTTATTTGGTTGTGATATTCTAGGTAGCATGCAGGACATCGCGTTCTTTGGTTCTGATATTCTAGGTAGCATGCATGACATCAAAAGTATGTGCCAAAGTCAGAGAGGTTATATACTTTGTTTCCAAATGACGATTTCGTACCTTTTATAAGATGGATGTATTACGTGAATTCCAGTCATCTTTTGCTTTTCACCCATGTCTCTTCGCGTCGTGCGATTTTACAGTGGTGCAAATTCCTGTTATGCCTGTGATGCTTTGCATAGAATAGGATGCTATGTCTTGTCCCCCAATAGTCATTATTTGATGTCCAGTTCATTCTTCAAGACCGAATATCAAATTGGTCAAATAATGTTCTTCAAATATCTATTGATATGGGGCCACAAACTGATGGGTTATTTAGTAGGAAGTTTCAATATGTGTTTAACAAAACTACGGTTGTAAATGGTCTGGTTCCGGAAAACCCAGGATTGGGCTATTAATATTACAGCTGGTATAGAATCAAATAGTTTAAGGGTTGGTCCAGCCTCAAGTGCGAAACACCCCATTTTCTTTTCTTTTTCGGTTCAATGCTCGCGTAGTTGTAAGTTTTAACAGACGAAGCACAAAGAAAAGGCGAGCTGATATCTGCACGTCAATCTGTGATAGGCGCGTGGACGATTTTGTCACCTAGTAACCTTCAATGGCTGAGCCAATAACTAGATGGCAACCACTTTAATTAATCAGAAACTATAAACTTAAGAAAGGGAAAAAGAAAGTAAGCGAGAGAGCTGCCCTTTCTTTCTCGACATTTTTCTTGTTAGAACATAGAAATCTTCTGCAAAACTAATCTTAGCTTAAATGCATGCTAATAGCAGCTGTTTGAAGATAGTTGAAGTTTCCCAAGAAATGTGAGAAATGTGCCGGAATCAATTATACTAGATCAATTTGTATCTCAACTAATTTGTACAATTAGAATTAGTCAATACTTTAGTCTTCTGATTTTGAATGTCTTTAAGTAATCTTAAAAATTACAAATAAAAGTATCACAAAGCCTAACATATAAGAAATAATCACCTACAAAAGACAGGCTAATAAATACTCAATTAAATATCAAATACATGATGAGAATATGAGCCATGAAAAGCACACCCAATGCTTAGAGGAGGTTATAGATAAAGGCAGCAAAAAGTGCACTCAAGAAATATTCACCAACCTTCACATAAGCTAAAATAGCCTTAGATTTAGGCTACAAAAAGCACGCCCACCTCTAAAGCCTAAACACCTAGAAGATGTTATGGATATGAGTTGCAAAAGGCATACATATTAATATCCAATAACCTCCAAATGAACTCAGGAGGCCTTAGACATGGGCTGTAGAAGGTGTACCTAATAAACTTCTAAAGCCTAATATCTAAGGTTCTACAAGTGCTCAAGGCACACTGAAATAGGAGCTGCAAAATGCTCACCCATTATTAGAGGCCCAACAAGCACTCAAAACCAGCAAGTCTCCAAGACCTACTAGGATAAGGGATTCAAAGAGCTACCAACTAGCAAGCCTCAATGAAAAGTGCAAAAAAAAAGAAAAGAAAAAGGGCTATAAAAAGCTCAGCCAAAGATATCTCAAAGAGGTTATAACTTTAGAAATCTAAAGAAAACAAATATTGATCTGAGGAAACCAAGTAGATCACACTTCAAACCAAGAAAAATCTTGGCAAAGCACCTTCACAAAACTCTCAAGGACTTGAGGAATGAATGTATAAAGTCTAGGAGTATCTCTTTATATAGGAGTTCCTCTCCTTTAGGCTCCTTACTAGGGCAATCTAGGATTATTAGTTCATGTTCCTTATACAGAGATGCCACTATGTATCTCTTATAACAAAAGCAATATGGGACTAATTATGCATTTAAACTTAGGGAAAAAAGCCAAGAATCCTGAACTTGTTTTTTAACTTAAAACAACTAAAAATAACATTCTTTCACTTGTTTTTAAATTAATATATAATGAATAGTAAAAGACATATAAGTGAAATAAAGTTGAAGTAAATAATGGAAATTTGGGCATTCAAGAAGAGTCATCCATTAGATAAAGTGAAAAGAGTCTTGAACTTCCTTCTGGGGATACAAATCAAGGGCAACTAGTAAGCTAAATCTTGAACTACTACCCAAAGACATAAATTTAATATGAACTTCTCTTGAAAGAGAGATATATACTTAAACTGGGAGCTTTTGTTATTGACTGTGCACTAATTTCATAATTTGTTGAGTGCCCTAGAGACCAACGTGAGCCCCGTAGGAGGTAGTACGATTCCCAAACCAGGAGTAAGTGTGTCATCAATTGTATGCATGTATACACTTGAATTCAAAATTGACAAATATATAGACTCATTAAGACACAATTAACCTTAATAATACAAGTCATACTACATACACTATTGGAACATGAGTAATTCTATTAATAATACATTGTTGTATATTAAGTTGATCTAGATAGCTTGTTTGTCCCTTAGAACCTGCTCAATAACACTAAGTAGAGTTACTGCTATTGGTCAAATAAAAGCATTTAAGCCCCATTCCCTTAATATTATCATATCCCCCTACTCTTTTCTTAGGCCTTTGGAGAGAGGGTAGGATAAATTTTGCCTAGATTCACATAAATTTGCTTGCATTCATAATGTGCTTCAAATTTATACCACAAGTGCATTGGTCTATTGAGAGTAAACAAGGCAAATAAGTGTCTATCACAAAAATACTCTTTAATAAATGACAACTTAATTAGAGTTAGATTAACCTACTCTAATCTAGTGAGCAATGAAGAAAATCAATTAAACTAAAGTAACTAAAATAAAGAAAGGGAATGTGACAAGTAAATAAAAGTAAAGATAATTAACTCAAAAACTTGAATAAAAGGAAACTTTCATTAATGTGATTTTGCTTACAAAGAATTTAAATACATAAGAAAAGGAAAAGAATAAAATAAAAAATAAAACCTCCATTCAATGGTTGGAGTGTTAGCTATAAAACTTTGTCATCGTGTCATTTAACAAGGATCTTCACACATCACTTCCTTTTCTTAGGCTTAAACTTCCACTATAGGTCTCCTTTGCTATGTAACTCAACAAGGGACTTTACACTTCAATCCAACCCAAATTACATGAAAGTTACAGCCAAACAAACATCATCAATGTGACTCCTTTTACTTGTTGAGGCACATGTCTTATAGCCGACAAGCAAAGAGGGAAGTCTCCCAACACATACTAAGCCAAAAGATCATCAACCATAACCACTAGACTTTTAGGAAGAAGATACCTTGGCTACCATGGAAAGAGGTACAAGGACTTCTGTTTTCCTTTCTAAGTATTCCCAAAACCCCAAGGAAAAGAAAGGCGGGAGGGTAAGTAGGTTGGTGCATGTAGTTAAGATAAGGTGGTGGGAGTGCGTGTAAGGGAAGGATGGAAGGGTAAAGTGTGATGCATGTAAATAAGTGGAAGGTGGGTGCATGGAAGAGAGTGAAAGGTTGAATACGTGTAAGGACATAGATGGTGCATACAAGGGGGATGCATACAATGGAAGGTGGTGAAGGATACGTGTAGGTGAGAGAGTGGAGAAGGCTTGAAAGAGAAAGAGTGGAAGATGGGTGAGTTGGAAAAGGTCAATACATGCATAAAATAAGCATGCAAGCGAGATGTGTGTTGAGAGAAGGGGGACGCATGTAATGGCTAAGTATGAAGTGAAGGCATCCTACCTTGGATGGAAGGGAGAAGAAAATGGTTGAGACTCTTATCACTTCTCCATATGTTGTGGACATCTGAATCAATGGAGAGATGGTGAGAGTGACATCTGTCCCTCTATTTCTCTATAATTTTGCTTTAGGTTTTGAGGAAAAGTAAGAGATCCATTCTCTTCTTTCTCTCCTCTATTTATAGATTTTTAAAGTGGAAGCCCTAAAATGTGAATGGTTAAAATCATAAGAATGAAAGTGTCAAGATTGGTTAAGATGGAATGGAATATGGAAGAAATATAGAGAAAGGAAGGAAGGGGGGTGCTTAATGGAAAGGAGTAAGGGTATGGGATGTAGGATTGTGTTGGAAGGAGATTGGATAAGGATAGATATGATAAAAGGAAAGGGATATAGGTGAAAGGGAAGGAGGTAAGGATATAAGGAAAAGAAGATGGAAAGAATAAAGGGATGGATGAGGGAAAGTGGAAAGGAACATGGAGGAGGCATGGAATGCAGTGGGAGTAGGCTGAAGTTCAAAAAGTTTGAAAGAAAGGAGGAATGTTGGAGAGAAATGGATAGTGAAGATGTTCCCTCCGTAATGTTTCACTTTGAATTCTATGGAAATGGATGATGATTGTGGTTTGTAGCTTTTCTCTTCATCATTCTTGTTCATTAGATCATGCTTCACCCTAGATTGAATGGATGAGATTCTGTCGAGATTTTCCTATCCAAAATGATCTCTTTTGTAGCTCATTTTGTCTTCATCATTGCATTGACATTCCCTAGAGTGGATGGCTTAAATTCCATTGACATTTCCTTATCTACTCTTGGTTTTCTCCTTGTTTCTCTCCTATTCCACCATTTTTTTCTCCATCATTGATCTTTAAGGAGAAGAGGTCATCTCCTCCCTTGGAATAAGACGTGGGCAACCAACCAAAAAAATCTCTACCAATGGGGTTCCATTTTGCTCTTCATTGTAGCCTTGCTTCTCACCAGTATATCCTTGTTTGAGTAAGTTGTCATTGGTTTCTTAGGATATCCACGGATAGATCCTAGCCTTTGAACACTTTAAAAGTAATTATGAATGTCAATTGTTGATTTCTCGTACATTGTCTCTCTCCTCACCTCCTTCATTTTCTCTTTCTTCCTTCCTTAATTCTCTCATATGAAAATATGGCATCATGGGTGACCCGGGGGGGGGGGGGGTGTTACACTACCTTGAATGGGAAAATTATGTACTCTTTAGTGTGGTCCCCTCTTTTGGTTGAGTAGGAGAGAGAGAGTGAATGATGGGCTCAGGTCTCTAACTTGTTTTGTTTTAGAAAAAGTCTTATATATTTGTATGCATTGTAAGTGATTTGAGCTTCCCTTAGGAGCTTCCCAAGGTGATGGAATACTTGCATGCATGCATGAGAAGTCTGTCACCTTAACTCTTGATAAGAACACCCTATTTAGTATGAATAAAGTCTTGCACACACACCCATGAGCTTATAAATATCTATAAGAATCAGGGCCATTCATCTTATGACAATCCAATCCAATGGTAGAGAAGAAATGTAGTTTAAGGAAGGTTTACATTCCATATAGGGATCTCATCCATATAAGCAAAGATAGCAATGATCTAAGGACTAGGATTAAAGAAAATCAAAGAAGAAAACCGTAACCACCTTTCCTATGTTGAAAAGTCCTACCAAAACCCTAAGAAAAGGAAGATCACAACCATCCAATCTCATCCAACTATCCATGCATCTAGGGTTTTTAGGTCACACACACACACACACACACACACACACACACACACACACACACACACACACACACACACACACACACACATGTGCATTACATGTCCCACCCTCCTTAGGACTTTATGAATATGAAAAACCCTATATCCCCCTACCAACTTTTCATTTCATTTACTTTTCTCCCCACCATTTTCTTTTCCCACTTATTCCTTATCTTTTTCTTCTTTTTCCTTTATTTTATTTTTTATTTTCTCCCATTTTCACCTCCCACCTTCTCGACAACCACTTTCCTATTTTAACTCTCTTCCCTTAAGTCCTAAGCTACCTCCTTATCCTTCCTTTCTAATTCTTTCCTTTCCTCATTCATCCTTTCAACCTTAAGACTTTCCTCTTCTTATTTCTCTTTCCCCTTCCATCTTATTCCCTTCCACTCATCTCCTACTTCCCATTTTGAATTTCACCCAACCCACCTACTTGCCTTCTAATTTTGACTAAAAGACAAATGACCTTCCTCATTCTTCTCTATTCCTTCTCTATTAAGTAATTCTCTTTTCTAACTACTCAAATCTATTTTCCTAACTAATTTTTTGTCTTTCCTTCTCCCACTCCGCTTTCTTATCCTACCGAGGCCCAAACTCCATCCCACTTTCTAAAATAGGAATTCACCCTTACCTTCTATCAAATCACATTCAATCTCCTCCATTCTTTCTTCCTTTCATCTTTAGATCTTAACCATTCATCCCTAAGGCTTCCTTTCGTCAAACCTTATAAATAAGAGGTGACAAAGAAGAAAAAGATTTGTCTCTCACTATCCCTTGTACATGAAAGCTAAGTCTAGGTGAAATAGAGGGAAAAAGATCACCTTTTCCAAAGCTCCCACATGGTCAAGTTCAATCCTTTGGAGAAGAGGTAAGGAAGCTCTCCTATCCTTGCTTCCTTTCTTTCCATCTTTCTTTCTTCAATTCTTAATTATTTTTCCTTCTTTCTTTTCCATTCTTCATCCACCATCCATCACCCTTAATGTTATATGCACTCCACCACACTTCCTTTCCACCCTTCTTCACTTTCACATGCATTCCTTATCTTTCTAGCCTTCCATCTTCTATATTCCATATTTTCTCTTTCTTTGGGATTTGAGAATAAAGGAAAAGGAACAACACCATTTGATGTTAAACAATGACTCTTCTAAGCATGGTTGAGGATTTCATTGAATTTGTGGCATATTGGGTTAAGGAGATGAGAAAAGCTTGGTGGTAGATTAGTGTACTTTGGGTTGAATGTTTGTATATAGGTACTTGTTGAGTGACACAACAAGAAGATTGTAAGGCAGAGTTCAAGTCCAAAAAAGAAGAAGAGGACATGTAAAGAGCCTTATTGAGTGACAAAATAAAGGATTCCTATAGCGGCCACTTCAAGAAAGTTTCTTTATTCTCTTTTTTTTTGGTTTCTTTCATTATTGTAATATTTGTAATTCAATCTCCATCAGTGAAAAAGTTAATTTCCCTTTCATAATTTCTTTATTTATTTTTGTTTTGAATTAGTTGTTTAGATTAGTTATTTAGTTTAAAGTTCTCCCTTTCTTTCCTTGTTGGCTAGGTTAATGTAAAGCAACTTAAGTTTTAATTTACTCTCTTTTATTAAAGAGTCTTTGTGCACTTGTGGTATTGTTTAAGATGCAACACATTTTTGAAGCCTTTGCTGGGGACTTGCAACAAAGTTTGATTAAAATCCAAGTTTTCTTTACTTTACCACTAGTCATAGTCTTAGGATTGCATATATGATAGTTTCTTTTATTTTTGCATGCTTTCCTTATTTTTGAAGAATTTGATACTTTCGTTTTTATTTTTGTGTAGGAATTTGGAGAAGAATAAAGACTTCAAGGAAGAACATATGATAGTTTCCTATTTTATTTGTTAATTTGAATAGATTGTAGTTAGGACATGCTTGTAAATTTTTATACATGATTCATTTATTTAAAATAAAGAGTTGTAAGAATACATGTCAAGAGTGGGCCATCCTACCCTGGAAGAGGAGGTGACATGTACATGGACCCACCCTTGTGCGAGAAGATTATTTCTAGGACCTCACTATAAGCTACCAAAGCTTCTTTACATTTCTTAGATTTGGTTGCAATGTGAATTTACTGCATTTGGATGGTAGTATAGAGCATCTAAAAAGCATTTTCTTACTTATTGCTTTCCTTGCATATTAGGACATGTTTACATGCTTTAAAGTTTATACGTGTTGATCAAATTGTATGGGAATGCTTAAATGAATTAGAAAGGGCAATCACCCCTACAAGATCAAGGGTGGATGCGATGACCATGCCTTGGCCCACCTAGGTTAAACATTACCTTTACGCATAACCATAGGCTCAACAATTAAATTAAAATCAATCTAGAAGTGACCTTAATAGCTTTCTAGCTCATAGGACCCTCTTAGAAGGATGCGACTTATTGCCCCTCTAATGGCACCTATTTGATTAGCTATGTTGGTATTTAAGTGACTAGCTCTACCAACACATTTGATGACTCAGATCAACTATGGTTGACTGAAGAGGGAGTGAAGTGGTTGATCAAGGTAGGATCTAACTAGGAAGCATTAGGTCAAGTTTGAAAGAAACAAAGAGCTACTTAGTTTACAAGTGACCTAAAAGCTACCCCCCCTTCCCCCCCAAAAAAGAAAATAAAGAAAAAACAACTTTTCAGCTTGTCTTCCATAAGGTTATGATTTATTGTGTACCTTTTTTTGTTAGCATCATTTAGTATATAGCTTGCATTATCTAGTTTAGGTCTCCTCTACACTAGGTAGAAAAGAAAAGTAATATTTCATTGTATACAAACAACTTGTTTTCATTGTATATAAAGTTGAGTCAACAAAAGGCCAAGGACTTAGGAATCAAGTAGATTTAGAAACCCTTGCCAAAAGCTTAGCCAATGAAGCTAAGCCTTTGAGAGACTATTTCATACTAATCAATTTAACTTCCCATCATGTATAGAGTTAATTGCAACCTATGTAGGGTATTTTGAGTTAAACCTAGGTGTTATCCAACTTCTACCAACCTTTTATGGTCTGGACAAAGGAGATCCTTACCACCATGTCAAGGAATTCCATGATATTTGTGCAACATTTAGATACCGACACTTTTCTAACGACTCTAGAAGGTTGCAACTGTTTCCCTTCCCTTTAAAGGAAAAAGCAAAGGCATGGCTGAATTCATTAGAAATAGTGTCCATCACTATGTGAGAGCAATTAGCCAAGAAATTTCTAAACAAATACTTTCCAATCCACAAAACCAATGCTTCTTGTAGAGAAATTATAATTTTTCAATAGAAAGAGGGTGAGCATTTTTATGAATGTTGGGAAAGGTGGAAAGACCTATTGCTCAAGTGTCCACATCATGGTTTTGAAAAATGGCAACAAATATAATATTTCTATGAAGGTTTGGCCCCTTAGAACCAACACATTGATGCCACTAGTGGTGGAGCACTTTGGACCAAGAGCGATGTGGAGGAATGGAAATTAGAAAATTTATCTAAGAATCTTAACCATGGGATCATTCTATTAGAATAAAAAGATTTTCGCAACCTAAAAGAAAAGATGGTATATATGAGATAGGGTCCACTCCTGACCTATATAACAAAATAGAGATATTGACAGATAGGATGGATAAGATTGATAGTCTTCTTATTGAATTAAGGGAAGTTGTGTTGGCTAGAGAATCCACTATGCAACATCCATTGGAGGTTGTTCATTTTGTCCTAGTACAACACATCCTACAACTTCATGCCCCTCTAGCTCTATATTCATTAAAAATTATTCAGAGTAGTGAAGGCCTTAAATGCATTCCAAAACCCTAGTAGTAATCCATATTCTGAGAAATAAAATTTTGCAAAGGGGCTAGGTATCCCAATTGTTTGTGGTCTCAAAATAATCAATGGAGTCCACTTGGATTTCCCGTGTCTCATCAACCTTTCACAATAGTAGCCAACTTCACAACAACCATTTCCTCGACAACAGAGGAAATAACCTTTAAAAGAACCCCTAAGTTTGTTTATGCAGATTACAGAAGATTACAACAATGATTTTAAACGAACAATGGTGACCCATTCACAATCTATTGCGTAGATGGAGTACTAAAAGGGTCCACTTGCTACTACACTTTTTGAAAGGAAACAAAAAAAGTTTCCTAGTCAACCTATGCCCATCCCTAAAGGCCAGTATGACATTAGCACAACTTCCAATGAGAGGACATTTCTTGAGCAAATCCAATCCATAACTACCTTTAAGAGTGGAAAAATAATAGATAATTAGGTAGGTTTGACTACGGACAATGAGTAAGTTGAAGACGATGTGAGCCTTAAAAAAATAGAAAGGGAAAAAAGAAGAAATACCCACCTCATAGTCCTCACCCTAATCCTAAATAGCTTTATAGTCCAAAGCCTCTATTTCTTCAATGCTTAAAAATGTTTAAGAAGGAGAATAATTTTGAAAAGTTAATGGATGCATTTAAGCAAGTCAATATAAATATACCATTACTTAATGCAACCAAAGACACCCCTTCTTATGTCAAAAATTTGAAAAATCTCTACACTCACAAGAGAAAACATCAGGTGTAGAAGAAAGCATATCTTGCCAAGCAAGCTGCCTCAATCTTGCAACACAACACCCCACCTAAATATAGAGAACCAATATGTCCCACCATATATCATGTGTGATTGAGGAACACAAAATTGATAGGGCCTTACTTGACTTGGGGTAGAGTGTCAACCTTTTACCTTATTTTGTAAACAAGCAATTAGGTTTCGGTAATGAAACTGATTACCTCCATAGTGTAATTGGTAGATAGATCAATTAAAGTTCCTCACAGTGTTGTAGAGGATGTACTAGTTCAGGTTGGTAAGTTTTTATTTCCAGTAGACTTCCTAGTCTTAGATACATAATTATAGAAAACCTTAGTTGTCAAATTCTAGTCATTTTAGGACATATATTCTTAACCACATCTAATGAAATAATTAATTATAGGAATGACACCATGCAGTTGTCTTTTGGAAAACATGGAGATTGAGCTTAATGTCTTTAATATAGGACAACCATGCTCTAAGGAATTTTATGAAGTAAATATGATACATAGTCCACCATCCCTATCATACTGTCGCTATGATCCTCTAATGACTTGTCTAGCTCATTTTGGTTTTGATGATTCTGACATAGATAGCTTCATTAATGAAGTAAATGATTTTCTTGATATTACACCATTAATGGACACTTCTAAATGGAAAGCCCAAGTAGGACCCATTCCATCTCCTAAAATTTTATTTAAACCATTAATTGCCCAAGATACACCCAATTTGAACCAAATACTTTTACTTGATGATATCCAATGTGAGAGTTTAGGTTTATTTGAAACCTTACTTTTGATTGTAGAACAGAAAGGAGAGTAAATTGATGTTATGGCCAAACACCAACAAACTCTAGGGTGCATAGAAGATAATGAGGGTATAAGCCCCACTATTCCTTTGCTTCAAGATAGAAATGATGAGGAAATTTTAGGAAGATATAATAGAAGAGGAGGTTCTAAGTGAACTTAGCCCTAAATTTTAGGAAGATATAATAGAGGAGGAAATTTTCTACTTTTTGATGTTGGCATCCATATACCAGTGTGACCAATCAAGGGCTAAGTCATCTCGAATTGGTCCAAATAAATTCTCCTTCATGATGGTCCATCATGCCCTATTGTTATCACTCCCATACATCTTTAGATGGCCAAAATAAATTGATTACTATGAAATTTTAAAGTAGAGTGATTTACTTAAGATACTCTTCCGTGGGTAGTGTTAGATTTAAGATTTGTTAGAATTGGAATTAATAACTTTAGACTAGCTTAAGAATGAGGTAAATTAGAGTAGATTAGATAGATCAGTTAATTGTAAGATCATTTACTTGTATCTCCATTGCATTCAGACCATATCAACAGATCAATGTACTAACCCAGGAGTGTAGGTACTATCTTTCTCATGCTTTCTGCTCAAGTTTATTATTTCATTTCTTTGTGATATGTAGTTCTAAACATTGAGGATAATGTTTACTTTAAGTTTGTGGGTAGGACATTCAAAATTTGATGTGTCCAAATCTTTTCTTGGAGCTCTTTTGAAAAATTAAGTAAAAAAATAAAAAAATTGATAAGAACTTATGAAAAGTTCCTTTACAAGGATGAAAATTCAAAATTTTTGACTATTCAAGCTATCTTTTGAACTTTAGCTTATTAATATATTTGCAAACATTGGTTCTTTTTATTCTTTTTCTAAAGTGCTCCATGAAAATTGAAACTCAAAATAATCATTGCATAAAATAGCTATATATATATATAGCTTAAGTTGAAAAGAAAATATAACTTAGAGATCTTGCAGATGATCTGTAGAGACTATTAATGCATGTGAGTTTTAGAGCCTATCTTTCTTTGAGAGGGTTATACATAAACTCAAAGTTTTCTTTAGCGGATAATAATTTCCTAGTTGGTTTCATTATTCTATAGTTAACCCTTTGAGCCTTTCAAATAAGCCCTTTTTTATGAACCCATTAACCACTACCCTACCTAGTTGTTTTTGGAAATATGTAGAGATGGTTGAATAATTATATTGAGAAAAGTATGAGCAACAAAATTCAAAAGATGAACATAAAGGCTAAAAAGAGAAAAATTAAAGAAAGGCTACATAACAAAATTTAGAAGAAAAAGTAAAAAATTGAGAAAAGTCAAGAAAAAGATAGCTAATGAAAAAAAGAAAGAAAAAGGTTCACCCTTATGGGTAGAAAAGAAGAAAGTTGTGAATACAAAAGTAGAAGACCTTTACTTATTTTTTAGATAATTTTTGTTTATGCTTATACCCATTCTTTTGATAACCCTGTCCTAAGCCTATGTTTCAACCTAATAGAAGTTCTAACTTGATCTTAGGAGGAATATGACTTAGATATGGTTATGACTGAGTAGAAAATTTGGTAGAGTGGACATTCCTAATATTTGATATCCTTCCATGAAATTCTTTTGAAGTTATCATTCTTTTGTATGAAAAAAGGTGAGAAATTTGGACTTGATGAACATTATTCTACTCACATATTAATGAGAGATTACACCATTTTGACTGACTTCTTTCTAAGTCATAAGTATATTTTGTGAGATTCTAAGTCAAAGCTTACATTTGGATGGTATTTAGGTTATAATTTCCTTGAAGACCAATAATTATATATATATATATATATATTGGCTATAGTCCCATACTCACATTTTGATATTTGAAACTCTAGTGAGATATCTTGAGCATAAGGGTAGGATTTTGAACTGTTAGTCACTTCTATTAGCATACTAAAGTTAGGAGTTAATATAAGTTGAATATAACAAGATTCTCTAAGAAAAGTGAAGGACTTTCATAAGATATGTGAAAATGTTTATGGCTAGCATTTCCAAAAACCCTTATGAGACTACAACTCATCCACTAGGGTTAACCTAAGGGTTTAAAGGTTTTTTTGCATATAATAAATGTAGATGACAACACCTATAAAAGTTGTTAAATTTTTTTTTTTCAATCGCTGTTGTTCTTTTCTATAATTTCACTTGAGGACTAACAATGATATTCACTTTCTTTCTTGTATTGCAACTTAAAAAGTATTTCTTCAATCATCTCTAACTTATCTTTTGAAGAAAATAGGCAATAGATAATTACCTATTTGAAAAAATAATGAGATATCATGAGCATAAGGGTAGAATTTTGAATTGTTGGTCACTTCCATTAGGATGTTAAAGTTAGGAGTTAATATAAGCCGAATATAAGAAGGTTCTCTAAGAAAAGTGAAGGACTTTCATAAGATATTTGAAAATGTTTATGGCTAGCATTTCCAAAAACCCTTATGAGACTACAACTCATCCACTAGGGGTAACCTAAGGGTTTACAGGTTTTTTGCATATAATAAATGTAGACGACAACACCTATAAAAGTTGTTAAAATTTGTTTTTCAATTGCTGTAGTTCTTTTCTATAATTTTGCTTGAGGACTAACAATGATATTCACTTTCTTTCTTGTATTGCAACTTAAAAAGTATTTCTTCAATCACCTCTAACTTGTCTTTTGAAGAAAATAGGTAATAGATAATTAATACTGGGTTACTATGGATAAGGACAACTTGGGTTTAATAAAAGAATTAGCTTACATATAAATGACTCAAAAGGGCTAACTAGTGGTAAAAATATCCTTGGACATGCTTTATGTCTCTAGGTTTAACAAAGATGGCATAAATCATTTCCTAGGTTTTATATAATCTACTAGATTTAGCAAACTTCTAGAAAAATAAGGATAATATTCAAATATTAAATCTTGATAATTGACCAAATCAAAGAAATACTGGAATTAATTAAGAATTATGTATGCTGAAGAAAAAATAAATTTTATTTATAACACTTAAAACAAATGAATGGCTCAAAAACTCACTTAGGTTATGAGTCCCCACTTATTTTCTTCAGGATCTTTAAAGTGATGACTGCTTTTCAATCTAGACTGTATACGTGCAACTATGTATGCAATTGTGATATGAGATTTAGCTTCTATTAAATACTTTAGAAAATGAGTAAAGTAATAAATTAATCATATACAATTCCATTAATAAGCTTAAGTTCATGAGACTAGACTTCAGAAAATCTAGTTCTCATAATAGTGTAGAAATTAACCTAAAAACTCAAAAAAAAATTCAAAAATTTAAAATTTAATTTTTATTTTTTTTCTTTGAGGAAGTCAGGGAAATGAACTACAAAAATATAGAATTTTCTAGAGTTCTATGCCCCCAACCTGAAAGAAACATTGTCCCTAATGTTGGAAATAGAGAGCAAAAAAGGAATATGGGTGATGAAAAAAACAATGAGTTCGAAAAAGTCTAAAAATTGGTACAAAGGGATCATATCCACCTTGTCTTGATAAACAAAATCATCCACTTAGTTTAGATTCCCATATTCTAGGAAAGGCTTTAAACATTGACCATTCACTTTAAAAGATTGTCTAGTCCTCGCATCCATAATCTTAATGGTCCCATATGAAAAGACTTCTTTGACTATATATAGACTAGTCCATTGAGATCTAAACTTTCTTGGAAAGAGTCGAAGCATAGAATTGTATAGAAGAACCTTCTAGGTTGGAGTAAAGGATTTTCAAAGGATGTTCTTGTCATGAAAGACATTCATCTTTTCTTTGTATATCCTATTACTCTCATATGCTTCATGTCTAATCTCCTCCAACTCATTATGGTGGAGTTTTCTATGTGAACCTACTTTAGCCATATTGAAATTAAAGGTCTTGATTGCCTAGTAGGCTCTATCTTCCAATTCTACTACCAAATGACAAGCCTTATTGTAGATGATATGGAGACAAACCAATCGAGGATCCAGTGTATAGTCCTGTAAGCTTAAAGTGCATCAGATAATTGAAGAGACAAATCCTTATGATTGGGATTAATATTTTTTCCAGCATATGTTTCATGGCTCGATTAGATATTTCTAGTTGTGCACTCATTTGTGGGTGATATAGTATTGCAACTTTATGGATAATGTTATATTTTTTCATGAGGACTTCAAAAACTTTGCTACAAAAATAAGTACCATTATCACTTATTATGGCTCAAGGCGTTCCAAATCTAGAAAAAATGTTTTCTTTTAAGAATTTAAAACTATCTTATAGTCATTATTCCAACATGGAATAGCCTCTATCCATTTGGAATCATAGTTTATAGATAATAAAATGCACACATATCTGAAAGAATGTGGGAATGGCCCCATGAAATCAATGCTCCAACTATCAAATACTTCAACAACTAGAATAGGGTTCAAAGGCATCATATTCCTATAGGTTATTCCTCCTTAGTTTTGATTGTGCTCATAAGCTTTACAAAAGTCACGTGTCTCCTTGAAAAGAGTGGGCTAGTAAAAGCCACACTATAAAAAATTTCAACAGTTTTTTGAGCAAAAAAATGTCCTCCATATGCTTTAAAATCACAGAATTAGATAACACTATATTGTTTTATGTCAGGTACAAATCTCCTAATTATTTGACCTAGGTAGTACTTAAACAAATAGGGATCATCCCAAAAGTAATGTTTTACAATGGAGAAAATTTATGCTATACTTGCTTACTCCAATGTTTGGGAATCTTCCTGTGACTAAATAATTTGCAATATTAGAAAACTAAAGAGGATAGGAGACATGAAAAAGTTTCTCATCAAGGAATGTATCCTTAATTAACAACCCATCCAAATATTTTGTGAGGACAAGATAAGACAAATGGTCAACTACTACATTCTTTACTCATTTCTTATGTTTAATTTCAATGTCAAATTCCTAGAGTACGAGAATCCATATAAGAAGTCTTAGCTTAACGTTCTTCTTTGAAAGAAGATAAGTGCTAAATGGTCTATGAATATGACTATTTTAGAGCCAGCCAAGTAGGATGTGAACTTATCCATATAAAGACAACTATAAGGAGTTCCTTTTCAGCAGTGGAATAGTTCATATGTGTGCTGTTTAGTGTCCTACTAAGACATATGACTTCTTATCTTTTATCTATCCTAATGCTGCTCCAATAGTATAATCACTAGCATCACACATGATTTTGAAAGGTAAACTTCAATCGAGTGGCTGCATAATTGGTGTAGTGGTTAACTTTTCCTTTATCATTGTAAAAGCTTCTTGGCAGTCACTAATCCACTCAAAAGGGGTATCCTTTGTAAGGTTATGATACAATGGTCTAGATATTCTATTGAAATCCTTAATAAATCTCTCATAAAATTCTACATGACCTAAAAAGGAATGAATATCCCTAATTGATATAGGGATGGGTAGATTAGCTATGAGATCAACCTTACCTCTATCTACTTCTATACCTTTGGATGTGACTATATAACCAAGTAAAATTCCCTTATGAACCATTAAATGGCATTTCTCCTAATTCAGCATTAATTTTTTTGCTTCACAATGGTGTAAGACTTTTCTCAACTTTTCAAGACATTGCTCAAATGAATCACTGAACACAAAAAATTTGTCCATAAAACCTCTAAAATCCTTTTTACCATATAGCTGAAAATGTTTAGCATGCATCATTGAAATATGGCTAAATAATTACATATTCCAAATAGCATCTATTTGTAAGCCAAAGTTCCAAAATGACATGTAAACATTGTCTTTTCCTAGTCTTTAGGTGCAATTTCTATTTGACTATACCTAGAATAACCATTTAAAAAACAGTATGACCAAATACTTGTTCTAGCATTTGATCCACAAAGGGAAATGGAAAATTATCATTCCTCATGATAACATTTAATTTCTTGTGATCTATACACATATACTAACTAGTGGTAACTTGAGTAAGAATGAGCTCATTATTAGTATTAGTGATCATTGTCACTTTAGATTTCCTAGGCACTACTTTAGGACTCACCCATTTGCTATCACTTGTGAGGTAAATGATCCCCACATCAAGAAACTTAAGGACTTCTACTCGAACCATGTCCTTCAAAATAGGATTTAGCCTTCATTGTAGATGATGGCTTGGTTTACCATTATCCTCTAAATAAATTCTATGGTTATAGATTAAATGGTTAATGCCCTTTATATAAGCTAAAGTCCATCCTTGTGTGCCTTTGTAATCTTTTAGAGTTTTAATTAGTTTTTCCTCCTAAGATATTTCCAATTGAGAGGAAATTGTGGCTGGAAAGTATCATTTTTTTGAGGATGTGGTAGGAGTGGACTTGTAATGCCCGAGCAATTTATACTATTTTTAACAAAAATTGGACATTCTATGGGAAATGGACTGTGTTGAATGTTTGATTTTATTTAAAATATTAAATGAAGGAATTTGTAAGGAAACTTAGTACCATTAGATTCTACTCAAAAAATGGAATCTAACGCCTCAAAAATCACCCAAAACGGAGTTTGTATGGAGAAGTTATGCCCGTTTAAAGATCAGGGGTATTTTTGTAAATTAAATAGAAAAACGAAAAAACGAAAAAGGACGGAAAACGCAAGGGGCCATTTTGATAATGGGACCCCCTGTTGTCTTCAACCTCTAGACCCCTCCAAAAACCAGTTTTTCATGATTTCTCCAGAAAACCCTAGGCGAAAGGGTGGCACCGCCTTCTCCTCTCTATAAAAACCCCATCTCCCCCTCTCCAAAACTGTGGTTTCCAGTCATTGGGGCTGGGGTTTTCGGCTAGAAACGGAAACCCAATTCCCTACAATTTTTGGCAACAGCCAGGCCCCTAGTTGGGTTGGCCATTCTTCCATTCCACTCTCTCCTCTTGTTCCGGTCTGACATTGGGGTTTTCCCCTTTGTGGGTTCGGACAAACACAAAATTCTGGCAAGATGGGGTTTCAAACGGAAATGGGGTTCCACCATCGGCAATGGGTGTCCCCAAGCTGCCCAGGTAAGCCTGTTCTTCTCTCTCTCTCTTGGTTCTTCCCCTTTCAGGCTAGATCCAGGCTAGATCTAGCATTCTCAGACGTTTTCCAGCCGGATTTCTTGGCCGAAAAACGTCCCCAAACCGGCTCAGACAACCTTGCACGAGCCAGGCGTCCCAGGGACACCTTGCTCCATGTGCGCTTGGGACAGGGTCCCAGGGATGGGCTCTAGGCGTACGACAGTGCGTACACTGTCCCAGGTATGGCCTTCAGGTGCGCGCGTGACATAAGGCACGGGTCCTGGCTCGACCAGGATGCACGGGGTGCCCTAAGAGCTGAGACTAGCCATGCTACAAGGTGCGTCCGTGTGATGATGTGCGTCATAGCGCGTCACTTGAGCATGCATGTGCGCGTGCAAAATGCGGTCCCTAGCATGGCCTTTAGGTGCGCACGCACGTGAGGTGGTCACGGTTCAACCAGGATGCACGGGTGTCCTGGGAACTGGGACAAGCAGACCTAATAAGATTATAAAGCTAGGATTAGGGGACAATTTACAGAGTTAGCTATGGAATAGTAGATCCACATCATAGGATCTAGCCTGGCGAATGAATTAGGCAAGGACCATGGACCCAATAGGCAGAGCTAGTGATCTAATGTCTAAATGGATTAAAATTAATAAGGTCTCCTTGTATCCATTCATACCCAGGAGTTTATAAATGAGACCCAGGGACGGGTTGAAGTGATAAAGAACGCAACTCCAGAAGACTTTGAAGTAGGTGCTCTATCGCTACTAGACTTTTTAAAAGAGCCATGATTGTTTTGAGAATGCATGTTTTAAGTATAAGTATATGACTTGTTTAGCATGACTTAAGTATCAGTACATATGATAAATCCTTTATGCATAGATATGTTTTGCAAATAATTGCATATACATTGTGCATAGATTTGTTTTGCAAACAATTGCATATATTATATGATTTGAAAGCATTGAGTTTTTGAAAGATTGCATGTCCTTGAGGGTTACCAAAAGATGCTGGAGTGCCCAAAAGACGCTGGGTAGGCAGTTGTGAGGGCCAGGCAATTGTGAGGGACCCAAAGAGGACAAGTTTTGAAAGAGAGGTTTTCGCTTATTTGACCAGATATGATTTGGGATGATAAGCTCGTGGGCGCTATGCCGAGAGGTTTGGGTTGGCCTCCAGCCTCTACCATTATTAGGTGGATGGGTACCACGCCCAAAAAGGGCATGTCCCTACGTCGATTGCATGTGGTACAGGGGGCTACCACTGGTGTCACGGCACAGGGTCGATGTGCCATATGCCCTGTGGAGGCTATGACGCTATGTCCTCAGGTACCCGGGGACCACACGGCGGTGAGGTCTTGGGCATAGTTGGACCCTTTGGTTTGATGATTTACTTGCATTGCATATGGCATGACATGAGGTTGGTCGACCATACCATACCAGATATCCATGAGTTGGATTCAGTTGAGCATCTTATGCATATCATTATGTTTATGATATATGATACTTTCGACTTGGATTATGCTATTCTTTAAGTCGTCAGTATTTCAATTCGACAGTGGTTTTTAATATCGATATTGAATGTGATTGTTCAAACATGCACATGTTTTTAAGAGCATACAATTTTGAACATAGCATGCATTGCAAAACTAGTAGTGATAGACTCCTACTGAGTATAGTATATACTCACCCTATCCTTAACATTTTTCAGGATAGTTCCACTCACAAATAGAAGACACCTCAGGAGATATTAGTGCTATGAGCAAGTGAATTAAAAAGGAGATAATTATACATGTAAGTAAACTCTCAACCCTTTGGACATGTATTTATTTACAGTTGGGCTGTGTGTTGTGACTGAATAGACTTGGGGAAAAACATTTATGATTTCTGAAGTTTTTCAAAAAACTACTTGTTCAAAATGAGTTTAAAACAAAAGATTTTTCCGCTGCATTGCACTATTTTTCAAATTGGGATCCCACCTTAAGAATTTAGATTTTTCATTTAAAAATGCATGTGAAAACCCAGGTTGTCACAGGACTCAATGGTAGTTCCTCATAATGAGACTTCCATTTTTCTATTACATAGTGGGCACAAAATCTAAGAGGGCATTAACTTCGTCTATTAATGCATCCTCATTAAATTCATTCAAATGGACTAAATAGGTCTCCAGTGATTCGATAAGGAAGACGATATAAATTGATCTTGCACCATTGTGTTGATCATGTTTACATAGTGCAATTCATAAGAGATATCCTTGGCTATTTTCAAATATCAAAGATATTTAAATCTAATGTCATGTTGCCAAATGAAAGTTTCATGACATCATTTCTATAGTTGATTCGATCATTGGATGTAGCCAAAAATAGACCTCCTAGAATGAGTGATATTTCACTCTTCTCATTTAGCACCAGTTGTGTGTCCATAACAAAGAAATCTATTGAAAACATAATTATTTTATTGAAACTAATACATCTTGTATTACCCCTCTTAGCATTACAATCGATATATGAGCTAATTAGAGTGTAACGGAAGTAAGTTTGAGCTCACCTAGACCCTTCTAGACATATACCGTATATGGCAATAGATTTATATTAAATCTTAAATCAAGCATGGCTTGATTAATCTTATGATTGCCAATAATGCATGTTAGGGTGGGGCAATTAGGATCTTTGTCTTTTAGTGATGTGTGGTGATGAAGAATGGAACTTACTATTCAGTAAAAAATGCCTTCTTTTGCACATTTTTCTTTTGATAGTGCATAAATTCTTCAAACATTTGGCATATGATGGGATTTATTTATTGCTTCCAAGATTGGTATGTTGCTATTGATTTGCTTGAAGATCTCTAAAATCTCATCATTCATGGTAGTCTTTATGATTTGAGGGAATGGAGCAGGGATAATGTAAGGTTCAATAGGTAGAGTGGAGTCCCTCTCTTTAATATATATATATATATATATATATATATATAATCTTTAGTGGGTCTTTCTACTTGATAACTATTTTGTGGCCCATTTTTCTCAATTCTTTTACCACACCTAAGAATGGTAATAGCCTTAGTCTGTTCCATGGTAGAGCTCAAAGATACATTAAATACATTATTACCTAACACATGCACACCCTTAATGTTTGCTTGTGGTTGAGTTGGAAACTTTTCTCTTTTCCATAGTTTACATCATTTGACTCATCTTACTTTTCATTTCATCATGGATTGTTTGGCCTATTTTAATTAGATTTCTAATTGAGAAGTTTTTCTCTCCTGATTTTGGATAAGTTGGTCCATTTCTCCAACTAAAATTTGGATGGTTTTTCTAGCTCAGATTATACGTCTTAGAGCATGGAGAGAAAGATCTTTTAATGAATTTAGGGCATTGGCCTGATCATGAAGTACATCTTAAAATGTTGGAATAGTGGGTCATGCGTGAGTAATAATGTAAGGTACTTTCACAAATGTTGCACACTTGTTCAACCTTTTTAAAGACATTCTTTCCCATTTCTAAGGCCTATACTTTTCGAGTTACGGATGCAATTTTTTCATTCACATCATCTCTTTTAGACATGGCATACATTCCTCCCCTAGTAGATGTGGTGTGGGCAAGGGCTTGTCTCGGTGTTATACTCTTTCTAAGTCAACCCATCTCTGTGCACTTTTAGCTAGTCATTCCAAATACTCCTCCACCTCTTCTAGTTGTTGATCTAGGAAGATTCCATTGCTCATCATCTCTACTAACTAGCGCATGTCAGAACTAAGTCCTTCATAAAAGAAGCTAATGATGTACCATGGTTCATACCCATGATGTAGGCATGTGAGTAATAAGTCTTTGAACCTTTCATAGCATTGGTAAAATGATTCTTTATCCCTGTAGGTAATGTTCATTATCTTTAGGTAGAGTGTATTTGTTTGATGCATCTAGAAAAACTTTTTCAAGAATTCCCTAGTCATTTTTTGCTAGGTCCTTATGGAGCTTGCTAGAATGCTTTGAACCACATTTTAGCTTTTTTTCCCTTTAAAGAGAAAGAAAATAGCTTAGGCATTAAAATATATAAGCCGATGTTTTGTGTATGCTAGGTGCAACATACCTCATCTAACTCTTTAAGATACGGGTAAGGATTTTCACTATCCAACCTATGGAAATTGGGAAGTAGTTATATTACATTAGTTTTCAATTATAGTACACTAGTATTTTGAGGAAGAATGAACAAGATGGTGTATTGGTGTGTGTAGGTTACACATAATCTCTTAGAGTTCTGCTATGAAGATTTTGGTGTTACCAATTATCACCATGTTCACTCTGTTGGTCCCATTCCCTTTTCTTATTCCTTCTCTAATCTCTGTTTGGTGGATGATTATTCCTCTTTGGTGGAGGGTCATACTCATCACCCACTAGAGGTAGTGGTTCCTTATTTATAAGAGGTGGAGGGACTATTATCACCTCTATTGCTTCCACGATGTGAGTTACCCCTTGAGTTCAATCTTTGATTAGTGATTAGTGGTGACTAGTCTGGTTGTATGTTATTTTGGTTGACCTTAACTAACCTTCTAGTTTCACTATGTCCCCAACTATGCATACTATAGAGAGAAGATTAAACAAAGTGATGCAAACTAAAACCTAGAATGATGCACACAAATGGACTGCCAAACAATCCTAGGGCTAATAAGCTGAAAGGTTTTAATTATCTTGAATTTCTTTGAGGAAAAGTAGCTTTTAGATTATCCTAATCTAACAACTTCTCTCTTTTTGACTTCCCCCACTACTTACTAGTTAGATCTTAATTTGAACCAACTATTTCACATCCTCCTCAATTAGCTGTAGATGATTTGAGTAGTAGAATGTGCTAGCAAAGCTAATCATTTAAATACAAGTGCAATTGATTAAATAGGGGCCATTAGAGTGGCAATAGGTCGCCTCCTTCCAAGAGGGTCCTATGAGCTCGTAAGCTGCTAAGGTCTCTTTTAATTGATTTTAAATTAATTTTTGGAAGGCTAGGGTAAACAAAAGGTGATGGTTAACCTAAGTGGTCCAATGGATGGTTATGAAATTCACCCTTAATCTTGTGGGTGAGGTGCCCTTGCCAATTATTTTTGATTCACCATGGTAGTTTCATTATCATTTATTCACCTTAAAGAGTGCAGATGTGTCCTAAGCATGCAAAAAATAAAATAAAATAATGCAACTACCTATATGCTACTTAACAAAGGGTTTAGGCCTCAATAGATAGGACACTATAACCTAGACAGCCAATGTCTATTGGCTATAGCCTAGCTTAGGCTGTTCCTTATTATGTGGTGAAACTAATGAAACAACCTAATAAGTATGTAAAAATTTAAATATGCATGTAATCTATATGAAAATTACACTACCAAACAAACATGAAAAACCTAAAATTAGATAAAAAGAAAGCATTGGGTGGACCTTATAGTGGGGTCCTCGAATTTAATCTTCTCATACAAGGGTAAACTATTTACAGAACACCTCTAGTTCCATAAAAGGATGGTTTTACCCTTCACTTGCATTATTATAGCTCTTTTAATCACAATTAAAGTTCAAATACAAGTCATCCTCACTACAATTTAGCTTAAAAAAAGAAAAGAAAAAGAAAAATAAAAAACTATCCTAATTCTATAGTGCTTTAGCCCCATGATCATCTCCCTAGCAATGATGCTAAAAACTTGTTGTGTTTTTTGCAAGTGCACGGCTATTGTAGTATAGTGTTTGCAAGTATAGGTTGATCCCACAGGGACTCAACTTGAAAAGTGGGAGTTCAAATAAAATTTACTTACTAAAGTTAACAGAAATTAAAGAAAGTAAGTAACAATGTACTAAGAAGCTCAAATTTATTACTTAATTAAAAGTGCACACTTTTGAATCTAAATGATAATGAATTAAACAAGATACAAACTAAATTTGATTTCCCCAACTCAATTGCCTTGTCATGCATTACAACAACCTTGTTATAAGAGCTTGCTTGAAAACCAATCAAGAGTAGACTCCAAAATACATCCTCATTAAGAGCAAAAGAAGATCTCCCTCATGTAAGATGTATTCAAATCCAAGGATAGGTGCTCCCTTCTCTCATATGTGTGTCTAGCCTAAGAGAATCGTTTAGAGTCCATTGTGTAAGATGTTCCCAATAACATCCTTTTCCAACAAAATTAGAGTAACCACGAAGAGAGCAGCCTTCCTTGATTGTTTTTAACAAAACTAGTCAACCTTACACATGTAGAAAACAAGACAATAAAAAACTCTATTCTTAAACCATGGATACCAAAAACCAATAGCACAACAAGATGAATTCATTGAATGATTGAAGAAAATCTGAAAACTTTCATCAATAAATAATAGTAAACAAGGGAGAGGATTAACAAAAATAGGGGTCATAACATAGAAACACCTGCAACCTTTTTTCTTAGCAAGACCATACACCTAGAGATACCTAAATACCTCCAACCTAAAGCTCCCAATATCACTAAGGAAATGTTGAAAATAGTAGCAAACAAACTAATGATGAATAGAAAAACTAGCACTTATAGTAGAACTTAGTAAAGAAATAAGGGAAACGAATCTAAGAATAGATGAAATCCATGAGCAACTTTTTACTTTACTCGAACATATAGCAACACAGTAGCAGTCTAAACAATAGGAGAAGGTTGTAGCTCTTAATCCTATAGACCCTTTAAGTAATTCAAAGAAAGGTTTATGTTACTTGTAGACATGTTGAAAGGAGGAAACCTGCAAAGCAGAAAGAAACTATTACATGTCTTAACTCCAACTTGCAGAAATTGATACAAGTAGCTCCATGTTCCCTAACTTTTTGTTCTCTCTTATGTATCTCATTCTGCCAATCATGTCTCCCCACTTTCTTCATGTTTTTTCTATAGCCCTTCTCTAGTTCTTCTTATTGTTGAAATTCTGTTTCCATTTTCCCTCTTGTTTCCTTTTCCATTACTTTCTATCTTTCCTTGATTTGTCTTATTCCTTCCATTCTTACTTATCCCCCTAAAATTTTCTTTTTTATTCTGTTAGCCCTCCTTCTATCCATGTGCACTTTATTCCTATTGTCCATCTCTTAGGTCTATCTTACATTGTAGGACCCATGTAGCCTTTTGATCCATGAGGATGATCTGGTCCCAACTAACTTGATAAAAAATGTCCATGCCCACTTGGATTGATCTTTAACACATAAAATCCAATTAGAATCATCTTAACCATGATTTATTCATCTAATCAACTTTGATGATCATTTAGCCATTAAATTTTTCCAAGCAATAGTTAGATGATCAATTGGGGCTATAATGAACATTTAATATAATAATGTAAAATTAATAGGTTAGATGCTCTATCCTAAAACTAATTTGATGGTTTTTTAGCTAAAATTGAACACTCAACATTGAGCTTAGCCCTAGCTTTAGGAAGATGTAAAAGAGAAGGAACATTTTCTTCTTTTTCATGTTGGAAACCCATAGACTCAATTTTTCCAATCAAGAGCCAAGTCCTCTCGAGTTGGTCCAAAGAAATACTAGTTCATGATGGTCCATCATGTTATATTGTTATCACCACCATATATTTTTGGGTGGATAATGTACATAGAGTACCATGAGATTCTGAAATGGAGTGAGTTTTATAGAAAGTTCTTCATAGTTAGTGTTTGTTTAGGTTTCATATATTAGTTAATTAGTTTAGGTTGTATTATAGAGTAGTTGCATTTGCATCATTACATATTTTGCATATTTGTCTACATCAACAAATCAATACACTGGCCTGGGTGTGCATGTACTATCTTTCTCACCCTCTCCTTTCAAGTTTATTATTTTATTTGTTCACGGTATGTAATTCTAACCATTGATGATAATGTTTAATTTAAGTATGAGGGTTCACTTTTAGCCTTTTCATTATTTTTGGAAAAAAAAACATTTATGAAAAGTCCTTTTACAAGGATGATAATTTGAATTTCCAATATTTAGTATATTTTTGAACTTTAGCTTATTAATAGATTTGTATACAACTAGTTCAATTTTTTATTCTTTTTTAAAAAAATTCTATGAAAAATTAAACTTGGAATAACTATTGCATAATGTGAGTTTAGAGGCCAATCTTTCTTTGAGAAGGTTATAAATAAATTATAAACCTTTTTTGGCTGACATAATTCTTAGGTGGTCTCATTATTCTTTGTTTTGATCAACTATTAGGAAAACATCTAATAGGCTATACTATACATCTTTTGAGTTTATGGTTATGTTTAAGTCATATGAAGCTTAGGAAATGATAAAGGCCATCCTTGCTAAACCCAAAGCATGTATCCTTCCCTAAATTGTTTTCCAACTGTTAGACATTTGAGCTTTTATAATAAGCCATTTCTTTGTGAACCCATTAACCAATACCCTTATTGCCCTTATAATATATCTATTAACTAGTTGTTTTGGAAATATGTAGAGATGGTTGAAGAAATATATTTAAAAAGTATGAGTAATACAAGTTAAGAAATGAACGTTCGAAAAGGGCTTAAAAAGAGAAAAATTCAAGTAAAGGCTATATACCAACATTACCACACATGAGACTTTTAAAGTCAGTATAAAGAAGTTGTTATTTTGACTACAGACTTTGTAAATATTTTGCAAGTTGTTTAGAAAAAAAAATGACTTTAAAAATCACACTTAAGAAAAGGTTTAAAAAAAAGAGTAACTTCTTTAGTTTTTCGTAAAGTGCAATTTTTTCGTGGGAAAGGACTTTTAAAGTCGTTTGACTGAAAACGACTTCTAAATAATGGAGTTTTAAAGTCAATTTTCCTAAATGACTTTAAAAGACTAAGCTTTTAGAGTCATTTTTTGAAACAACTATAAAAGTTGCAACTTTTAAAGTCATCTTTTGCAATTGTTTGAATGAAAACTACTTCAGAATAGTGGGGTTTTAAAGTCATTTTTTCTAAATGACTTTAAAAGTTCAACCTTTTGAAGTCATTTATACTAAATGACTATAAAAGTTGTTTGTAGAAAACAACTTGAAAAGTTTAGTCTTTTAAAGTCGTTTTTCAAACAATGACTTCAAATGTTGAAACTTTTAAAGTTGTTTTCTGGAAAAGACTTCAAAAGTCCTTCTTCATCTATAAAAGGCTAAAGTGATCTCATTTTTTCTTGTATTCCCTATTCATGTTCTTCATCTTATGGGTGGCATGATAGCCTCCTCCTTTTGTCCTTCTCTCTCTCTCTCTCTCTCTCTCTCTCTCTCTCTCTCTCTCTCTCTCTCTCTCTCTCTCTCTCTCTCTCTCTCTCTCTCTCTCTCTCTCTCTCTCTCTCTCTTGTTTCCCTTCTTGCTTTTCATTTTGGATATTTTAATTGTTTGTGGCATGAACATTGTAAGTATACCATAATCTCTTTTTCTCATGCATGAATTTTTTATTACCAACTCTCTCTCTATTTTCCACTTATAGATCAAGTGGGTTTTGTCACTACATATCATGGGGTTAAGAAATGTGTTAAGTTATTGTGATTTCGATAAAAATTGTATGATTTTGTTGCAAACAACAACTGATTTTCTCTCTAACCTTCACTACTGGAGAAAGGGAGAACATTTTGATTCTCATCCAAAATTAGGGTTTGATAAAGAGAAATGGTAACATCAAGTTGGCCGAGGAAGTTGGAGCTTAAAGCTTTACCATCTCTATCCTCCTAGAGAGGTGTGAGTTGATCACTAGGAGGCTAGATTTTGGTGAAATCATTTCGGATTAGCTCTTTAATCATTATCTTGTATTAATAAGATCTAATAATATGTAATATTTGATATATGTAATAAAAAGATGATAAATAATGAGTTATTTAAAAAAATACTTTGATTTCCTTATTCTTGTATTTGTTTATATATTTGTGTGTATGCGTGCAAAGAATGCATGAATCAATGTTGACTATCATTAAAAATTAGTTTCATTGTGTAAAATATTGTAAAGTATTGAAATAAAATATATTTGGATTGAAAAATAGATTATTTTTTAAAGTCATTTGAGAAAAAACAACTTTAAAAATAGTGATTTTCAAAATCATTTGAAGAAAATGAATTTAAAAATAGTAACTCTAGTCTAGTGTGAAGCAATTTCTTTTTTCGTGAGAAATGACTTTTAAAGTTGTTATCAGGGAAAGACTTTAAAAGAATAGACTTTTAAAATCATTTTCTGGAAATAACTTCAAAAGTATAAACTTTTAAAGTCATTACCTAGAAAATACTTTTAAAGTCATTATCTAGAAACTACTTTAAAAGTCTATACCTTTAAAGTTGTTTTTCGAAAATGATTTTAGAATTACTATATTTAAGAGTTATTTCTTCCACTTCTACTTTGCTCTTTTCAAATTGTCTTCATCTATACACAAACAAAAGTTCATATATGTTGATTTTTGTTGTGGCTATCCTCAACTAAATCCCAACTTTGACTTGGAGCTACATTCATATATTCCCCATCGATATTGATTTTTGAGTGTTGATTAGTAACTCTTTGTTTGTCTCATATATATATATATATATATATATATATATATATATATATATGCATGTTTCAATAATTTTTGCATGGTTATGTTTAGAAACTTCCCTTCTTAAAGGTAAATTTCTTTTTGAATGTATCTGTCATATTTTGGTTCTTTCTTTGTTGCTAATTGAAAATTTCACACATAGATTTGCCTCAATTTCTTGAGATAATGGGCTAATATGCTTCGATGACTACAATAAGAACATCAAAAGAATATGAGGTTGGAACAAAAAATTTCATAGAGTTCACACTTACGGCAAGTGGTGATCATAATCACATGAGTTGACTTGAAAAAAGTAACTACAGGCATATTGATGGAATCAATGAAAGCTATCACCTATGGATTTGGCATGGAGAAGAACTTTCTCATGGGCCCACAACAAGCCAATGGTATACTCAAATCCTTGGGCTGGATGATGATGGGACCACAACTAGAAGAAATAAAATATGTTGGATATGCCATAAATGGTTACCACTTTTATATGAAAGATCATTATAACTTAAGAGTGCAATAGAATAGTGGGGTTAGCTTAGTTGCTAATGCTACATTCTTTTTCAGTTCAAAGGGTGATAAGCCAATAGTGGTTGATGATATTTATTATGGGTTTATAAGAGAGATATGGGCCTTGGATTATACTTTCATAACTTTGGTTGTATTTAAATGTGATTGGGTGGAACACAACAAAGACAACATCAAAACTGATGCCCTTAGATTGACATTGGTTGACCTCAACATGTTCAGCTATAAAAATGATCAATTTATTTTGGCACCTCAAGCAAAACAAATATTTTGCGTTCAACATGGATGTGATAAGAAATGGTCAACTATTTTATCATCCTGTCTAAGGGATTTTTATGATGAAGATGACTTAGGAGGTATTGAAATAGATTACCCTTGTATTACCAAACAATCCCATCAATTGAAGTCAATACTTTGTGAGAATAAGGATTATGCACATGATAATGGTGAGGGTGCTTTGGTTTGAAAACACTATAGTTGGGGGTATATGGATTACATTAGTAAGTTGCAATATAATTCCATATTTTTAATTAGCTCTTTTGTCATGAACTATATGGATTGAAATGAGATGAATACTATATACATGTGTAATTGGAGGTTTATTTGAAAAGTAAATTCTTTTGCATATTATTGTATTTATTATGTACAGAATTTATAAATTAATGTTGCCTATTATAAAAAATCTGTTTCATTATATTTAAGTATGAGATTGTAAAATGAAATAAATATATTTGAAGTAAAAAATATATTAAATTTTAATAATTAAAACTTATTTAAAAAATAACTTAAAAATCATAGTTTTTAAAGTCGTCTAAAAAATGACTTTAAAAACAGTGTTTATAAAGTTGTTTGACAAAAAAATGATGTTAAAAACACTATTTCTTAAAGTCTTTTTTCTCAAATGACTTTCTAAGTCATTGTTTTTAAATTCGTCTAAAAAAATACAATGTATATAGAGGATCAAAATTTTCTCATCACGCCTACTTCTGAGCCTCTATCATCTACAGTTGTTCCCTTTCCAGTCTCACCATAGATCGACCATGCTGCACCCCATTAGAAATTTCATGTTAGTTTATTAAGGCACATCCCCCGTCTTCCACTTACCTTACTTCCTCCCTATGACTCCCTCTTCCACTCACCTTACCTCCTCCATACGACCCACTCTTCTCCTCTTGCCTCCTTCCTATGAACACCCACCAACCCCCTCCCTCGCAAACCCTCTCTTCACCTCCTGTATGAAACCCCACTTCCTAGCCTTGCAACCAGAACTAGTGACCATCCCCTTATCCCTACAACAACCACCACCTAAAGGCCCCCCCGTCCCTATTGTGACAACCACCCAAAGCCCCCCACTCTCCCTACAATGACCACCACCCGAAGTGCATGCCCCCTCCTCACCCTCTCCCTGTGATGGAGAGCACCACCTAAAGTCCCCTCCCACCTTTCCTTCCTCTCCCTATGACTACCACCACTCAAAGCCCTTGCTCGTCTACGGTGGTCACCATGTGATGGTCCTTTCCTTCTTTGCTACTCTCTTCCAAGCCTCCACAGTTCCCTCTTGCTTGTGTTCTTGGTCATTGCACTCTTAATTTCTATGTTGATTAGTTCATTGCTCTTTTTCATTTCTTCTTTGCTTTAGTTTATAATTTTTTATTTACATTGTTTATTGTTTATATTTCATGCATGAACATATGAAAAACTCCATGCGCAATAGTCCTAGGATTCATGCATTCCATTTAGATTGCTTCATGCATTCTTATTTTAATTTTCTTGTTTTCTTGTTTCATGCATTTAATAAAAAAAAAAAATTTCATGTGCACAAAGATTGGAAGAAAATTGTATCAAGTGTTACATTGAATGTAGAAATACACGTAGTGATTTCAATATAAAAAATTGAAAAAAAAAAAAAAAAAAGGACTTTTGAAGTTGTTTAGTAAATCGCTTTAAAAGTCTTGACTTTGAAGTTGTTTAGTAAATGACTTTATAAGTCCTTTTCAAAAGAAGTCATTTATTAAATGACTTCAAAAGTCAAGACTTTTAAAGTTGTGTAGTTAACAACTTCAAAAGTCAAGACTTTTAAAGTCGTTTACTAAATGACTTCAAAAGTTATTGATTTTAGAAGTCAGCTCAACAGAAGTGATTTTTTAACCAACTCCGATTAGCATTTTTTACTGACTTTAAAAGCATTCTATGTAGTAGTGCAAAAATCAAGAGAAATGAAGAAAATAGCCAATGAAAAAGCAAATGTTAATTCTTGAGAGGAAAACGAAAAAAATTGAGAATACTTTGTAGAAGGCCTTTACATATCTTTCAAGATAATCTTTTGTTTATCCTTATACCTATTCTTGTGATAACCTTGTCCTAAGCCCATGTTTTATCCTAATTAAAGTCCTAACTTGATCTTAGGAGTAGCATGGCTTGGATATGTTTATAAATGAGTAGGGAATGTGGTAGAGTGTAATGTTCTTAATAGTTGATATCCTTCCATGAGGCCATATCAGATTCTTTCTAAGTTATTGTTCTTTGGTATAAAATATGTGAGAATTTTGAAAATATGTAGAGCATTATTCTACTCATATATTATCGATAGAGTGTAACCCACTTTTGAGAGACTTCTTTCTGAATGTGAAGTATATCCTATAAGATTTGAAGTCAAAGCATACTTTTACATAGTTATTATATTTTATTTGAACACTAATAATTATGTATATATTAGCTATACTCACACACTCACATTTCAAGGTTTAATGAAATAATAGAATATCTTTAATATAGGGGTAGGATTTGAACTATTGGTCATTTTTATTAACATGCTAAAGTTAGGAATTTAATGAATGTTGAGTGAGAAGCATGAAGGACTTTCATAAGTTTTTCTAAAATGTTTATGGGTAACACTTCTATAAAACTTTATAATATTACAACTTGTCCACTAGGGGTTTAAAGGCTTTCTGCATGTGCTAAATGTATACGTAGACAACAACACATTCAAATTTGGTTAGGATTTATTTTAAAAAATTTTGTATCTCTATTGTATAGTTTTGCTCAAGGACTAGCAAAATATAAGTAATATTTACTAGGCTTTACCCCCAAAATCACTTAATCATCACTATTTAGAGTTAATTCTCTATTTTGCAAGTCCAAGGTACAACTAAAAAATGCACAAATTAATAATTTTACCCTAAAAAGTAGCTATACCTTCCAAACTACATTGTATAGCCACACATACCAATCATAAAGTTCAGGAGTTCATATTAGAAATTGGATGTCAAAATCAAAGTCAAAATAGGTTTTTTATATCAAAAGTAAGTTGATAGAACTTTCCATGCATGTATTCAAACTATCTACCACCATGGGAACTTATAAGAGAAGCCCAAATCATATACAATGGAAGCTTCTGAAATAAGTTAGAAGACCAAGGCCAGCAATGAACCACCTAAGGGAGAGCATGAAATATCCATGCAAATGTGTAATTTTCACTCAATCTTAAGTGGAATACATGCAGAAAGAATAACGATTGGAGAAGAAGAGAGAGACAATTTATGAAAATTATACAATTGAAAACCATCTTACTTTTCAAGAACTAAAGGTCAAGATGTACCTGTGTACATGCATATCTTAAGTATCCAATGAAGACACAATGAAGCAAGGATGGTTTAATAAGAAACTAGATTGCAATGAAGGCCAAAATGAGATTCTACTGTAGGAGAGTTTTCCATTGGACTACACACCTATTTTTAAGGAGTTTCACTCCAAAAAATAAAGAAAATGACATATGAATGCTATTGGCCTAGAGTAGATAAGGAAATCTCTATGGAATCTAGAATAACCACTCTAGGGTACTTCAATCCAAAGGTGGAAAGTAAAGAAGCATTATAAGAAGATATTTTTGGATAAGATTACTCCAACCAAATCTCAACCATTCAAGATAGGATGATGATGATCTAAGGGCCAAGAATGAAGCATTTAAAAGACAAAAACCTAGCCACCATGCCCTTATTGAAAGTCAAATTAAAGTCATAAAGTAAGAGACATCTCCACCATTCATTATCATCCAGTGAATCACATTCCTTACAAATTTAAAAACTCCACTTACACTTACAAGGAAAAGACACCTCCCACCTTCTAAATCTAATCAAATCCAACCTAATTTCATAGATTCTCTCCTAATGTTCCTCTCTTCCTGCCCTTCCAAGCAATTTTCTTTCCTACCTACCAAATATACTTTCCTAGCCACCTTTATCCATTGTCCCTCTCCCTTCCCCACTTCATATTCCATCTCATTATTAAACTTTATTCCACATCAAATACCACTCCCCTACTTGAATTCCATGCAAATTTCCCCTTCTCTTCTCTTCTCTTCTCTTCACTTCTTTTTATCTTCATCTCATCTATTCCATCTCAACCCTTTCTCCTTTCTCCCTTAGATCCTACCCATCCGTCCCTACGGCTTCCACTCCTTAAAACTCTATAAATAAGAGGTGAAGGTGAAGAAAAACCCTTATTTCTTACCTTCCCATTGAACTTGAAAGCTAAATCTTGGAAAAATAGAGGGAGAGAGATCACCTTAGCCAAAGCTCCCAAGCTAAATCCTGTAACGGCTACTTCAAGGAAGTTTCTTATTAAAAAAATTTTTCCTTTATTTATGTCTTTACTTTCCCATGTAATCAAGTTATTAATGAAAATTTTGTTTCTTAGTTGCTTGCTTTCTTATTTTAATTTATTTCCTCAAGTTGTTTCCTTGTTTAATTATTTGATTAGGTTGTTCAGTTTATTTCCTCATTTTGAATTAGTTTGCTTAGTTTAGCTACTTTAGGTTAGAATTCTTTCCTTCCTTTGAAGTTTTCTAGGTTATAGTAAAACAACTTCAGTCTTAATTGACTACTTCTATTAAAAGAGACCTTGTGGGATCAACATGTGCTTTCTTTTCTATACTTCAATAGAACTGTGCACTTGGATCTATTAATTAAAGTCGTGCACTAGGATCTAATAATTAAAGCACATCAAATAGAAATTATGTCTATTAACTTGCTTATCCTAAGGTTGATGCTTTAGCACTTCTATTCTAAGATATACTTAAGCATAAATATACATCTTTTAAAGTGTGGTTTCATCCTAACCTAGGTGAAAATTTAGCTACAGAGATTTAGTTCAACATTATACTAATAATCATACCTAAAAACATATTCTACACTAACATAAAATGCTTCATTACGATTATCATAAAACAACTACAAAACAATTTCCTCCATCAGCTTATAGTGAAAATGACAAATTTAATATTAATGACTAGAACAACAATTAATAAACTAAAGCAAACTATCCAGAATCGTAACATACATCTATTCTAAAAGTAAAGTGAATAGTAACTAACAATTGAAACAAAAGTAACATCACTTCCACTAAAGTAGAATTTGAAATATTGCATGAATGTATATACATGAATTTAAAAGAAATAAAAAATGAACTAGAACTCCCATATGGATTCAAGTGCACACCGCAAAGTTCTTCTTCTAATGTCACACAGTGAAAAACACTTACTGTTAGTTTAGTCCAAGCCACCTAACTTTTACAAAACTATACCTTCGATCATCATCCAAATAAAATTCACTAGTTGTGTCACTCAACAAGTATAGTGGATGTTCAACCAATCAACATACAACTCCCAAGTCAACATCCTGTGCAAGGTATTCTTTGAGCCCTAGGACGATGCACGCATCCCTTTGGAAGAAAAGAGATGATAACAAGGAAAAATGGAGAAAGAACTAGGGAAAATAATGATGAAGAAGAAAACTTATGCAAAAAAGAATGATGTGTAAGGTTCTTTGGTTGGTTGGATGAGAGTTGGGGAGGATGGTTAGGAAAAGAAGAAGAAAGATTTCAAATGAGAAGTCCCAAGTATTAAGTGTTCACACCACCCATTCTTCTATCTCCAAAGATTTATGACACCCTTCCACTCCTTTCCTCACCAAGGATGTGACGTTTAACACTCTCCATAGTAGTACATGCACATCCCCCTAAATCACACATTGCCTTAGCTCTCTTTTCCTACTTTCCTCCTTGAAGGAATCTCACACCTAGTTGTTCTTTCCTTCTCTGTATATTTTTCTCTTATGGTTCCCTTGTGTAAACCTTAAGAGTGGGGAGTGGATGGTGTGTCCTTCTCCCCAAATTCTTCTTCTTATTTCTACATGAAAAGCCCTAAGGGAATATGCATCTCGTTTCTCTCTTTAATATCACACCTAAGCATCTTTTGGATAGTAGCATTCTCCTTCTTTCCCTTGTAGATCACCCCCCTTAGAAACTTCTTCCCTCTTGCCTTCTTCTTATCTTCACATTCCATACCCAAAAGATTACTTCATGTAATCCTTCTTTCCTCTCCTTTGTAGACGTACCTCCCACCTTCTAAAGCTTCCTTTATCATATAACATGCTTACCTTATAAACTCTCCACCAAGATCACTTACAGTCCACCTTTTTTTTCTCTTAAAAACACACTGGAATATCTCCTCCCAATCATGCACAAATCCCCTTCTTTCTATCTCTTTCTCTTTCTCTAGCTAAAGCTTATTGGTCCACATCTCCCTTGATTCTCCCATGGAAAACACATTTCATTAGGAGTCTTAGGTGAGCCCTAGGTTAGCATGAATCTTGATCATTGGTTCCTTCAAAAATTGGATGAATTATGGTTGTAGATTTCCCATTAATTTCCCCCTAAACACCATATTTTTCACCCTTTTTTTCTCCTTTTTTTCTCCAGTAAAACACACTTTATCTTGAGTGACAGATCCCCTTTCTTTAAACACTTAGGTTTCTCCTAGTGGACAAGTTATAGTCTTGTAAGGGTTTCCAAAAATGATACCCATAAACATTTTAGAACACATGAAATTTATTTCATTTCTCTTTGATAGACTAATAAATATCACATATAATAATTCCAAAAATTATAACCATAAACATTTTAAAAACACACGTGAAAGTTCCTTCATTTCTCCCTAATAGACTATTAAATGTCACATATAATATCCCTACATTTAGTAGTTTTGACCCTAAATTTACTTTCAATATGACTAAATATGGTTTACTGCATATTTTGTAGGATTTGGGTACAATTGATAAAAACACATACATTTCAGGACTACAACCCTAAAAGAGAACAATTTCACCATTCGAGTAAAGCCATAGACCCACATGCCATAAAAAATGATGTTTGAAAAATTAGAATGCTGTGGAGGTGTCATTATTAAATTCAGCACTATTAGAAACCACATGCATTTGACCAACCTTATCCATGCAAAGGAGGGTGCCTTTTTCAAAAGGCGAGGGTGGAAAACTTCATATGCATTCATGCATGCATTCTACCACCTTGGGGAGATTCTAAGAGAAACTAGATTCACATTAAATGGATGCAGTATGATTTATTTCTAAAGCAAAACAAGTTAGAGACTGGAACTCTCATGAAGTCTTCTTCCATTTGTTCTCTTTCTCACTTAACTCCAAGATTGGACCACTTATGGTACTCCATAATTTTTTCATACAAGCTGACATTAGACACTCAAAACCACTTTTTACATGAGAAGATATAAGAGAAAAAGGAGTAAAAACATGAAATGAAGAGATGCATTTACAAGAAGTCAATGGATCACATTCATCCTCACTTTTGAAGAAATAATGACTATGATCTATCCTCCATTAGTGATATCCTAATGTATCCAATGAGAAGTGACTTGTGCAAGGATGCACTAATGAGAATGATCCAAGCAAGAGAGTGAATAAAACATCCTATATTGGAGATTTTTTTGGTGGGCTACCCACCATTTTGTAAAGATAAAAACATGTTTTTCTTAATAGAGAAAATGTGTTCTAGCCTGACATCTTATTGGTGGAGATATAAAAGTAAACTGAGGAGAGAATGAAGGAAGAGAAAGATTATTCTAAATAGAACTTCAACAACATCCTATTAATCTATCCTAGGGCAAGCATATGATTTATGAGTGAAAAGGAGAGTGAGCTTCCTAAGAGTGAGAAATGATTTGCAAAGGTTGGGAGGAAGGAAACTTCCTCAACCTATCCCATCACTCCATTCTGTTTTAATGTGGAACAATTGCTCACCCATAGAGTTCAACACATTATACATGGGAAAAGTAATGAAAGATAAGATAAGGGAAAGAGAAAGATGGTTGAAAGCTATTGGAGGAGAGATTTTCAGTGGGCAATGCATGAGCTATTGGTGGTGCTTTAAATGTAATTGGAAGGGAAGAAATAAGAAGGAAAGAAGTTGAGGACTCTTTATTTTTTATTTTTTAAAGAAGAGAAAACTACAAAAGGGAGGTGTGTGGAAAGAAGGAACTAGAGTGGGGTGAGAAAAAAAAGATAGAGGAATAAGATAGAAACAAGGAGAGGAGATTACATGCTATTCTTCATGGGGCTTCAACATGGAAAGAAGAAATTAATGCATCTTTGAATTTCAACTTGAAGATACAAGAAGAAAAGAAGCACATCAATCATCCAACCATCCATCAACCCATCCTAGCCTCTACCCATGCCTCTCTCTTGATTTCTCTCTAAACTCACGTATCACCCATATTCCATATCACTCCAATATGCCTCACCCTCTTCTAGAATTTCTCTATACATCTACATACACTAACCCCCTACACTTTCCAACACTTCACACATAGTCTCTTTTGTATCTCCTTATCTCCCTCTCATCTCAACCTAATGCATAACATCTTCCATAATCTCTTCTACTATCATCTTCTTCTTACAATCACACATCACAACCCCTTCAACCTTCCTTTCATCCCTTTCAATGCAAGAATCATATCAATCTCTTTTCCATGCACTAAAGCATAAACTCCTAAACATCTTCCCATCATTTTCTATGTTATTCAACTTTGGATTTCAATGATAGTTTGGATATGTGATTGATTGATCTCTCCTAATGTTTGTTGTGATTGGTGATGTCCTCTAACGTAACTCATTGTTTGGTAGTCGAAAGCAAGGTGGTAACATGGCTTGGAAGATTTATAAAGTGATCTTGTTGAGTGACATAGTGGGTAAGCGATGAATTTGATTCCATTCCATAAGAAGTGTTTCTTTCTTTATATGTTATTTAAATTCATATACTTCTTTCAATTCTAGTGCAATAAAATTTTTACTTCAATTCTTTAGTCATTAGTTGTTTTATTTAAATTCCTTTACTTTTCATTACTATTAGATTTTGATAATGTTAGTTAGGTTTAAATTTGGTGGTTTGGTAATTGTCATATTCCTAAAAATTAAGTTTAGCATAATGATTAGAAATTAATTTGTTAGGCTAGTTTTAACCATAGGGTTAGGATGAAATTGCATTAGGTTTAAGTATCTTCATTCTTAAGTAAACTTAGGTTTAAAAAATGCTTAATTATCATTCTAGGATAAGAAAATAACTTATATAATTAGTATTCTTTTCATAGATTATATGATGTATCCTATAGTGTAGAAACTATATATGTTAAATTAATTAATTTAAATTAGAGAGTCTTAAACAATTTGTGCCCTAAGAAGACAAGTTGTACTTAGAAAAATAAACTAAACTAGGCAAAACCTTAAAATTGAGAAAATCTAGAACTAGAGATTTTCAAATGATAAAATCTTAGTTACCTAAATTTGAATATATTTAATTATAATGTAGTATATTCTAAACCTTAGACTTTAGTTATTTGGTCAATTTCATCTCTCTTTGTATTTAAGTTTGTTTACTTATTTATTCCTTGATTCACTGGTCAGGTTAAAGTAGTTTAAAATAGGTTTTGATTAAGATTCTATGAATTTCAAAATTAGAGTCCTTGTGGGACCAACCAGTACCTAGGCAAAACTATATTACAATAGTTCCGAGTGCTTGTGGTTATATTTAAAATACAACACTCTTAGAAAATTTTCTTCCATTCAGTGTATGTCAAATATCTAACTTTAACATGTTAATAAAAATGAACAAAATTTCAAAATACTACACTTATACTAAAGGCATTCCATTACTAATCAAACCTCAAAATGTATGTGTATGAATATAACCAATGTATGCATAATTGTCAATCTTTAAGTAAAGTATAACCTAAATTATTGTCCAAAAGCTTGCTTCGACTTCAGATCTCACAAAATATAATTGGCACTCAAAAGCAGATAACTCTAAAGTTGGTAAAACTCTCATTAATATATGACAGAAATATTGTATATTAAAGCCAAATTATCTCACATATTTATACAAAAGCAAGATAACTTAGAAAGGACTGATAAATGGTCTCATGGAAAGGATACCAACTAGTAAAAATTTTAAACTCAACTTGATTCTCTACTTGGTCACGATCATATCCAAGCCACACTAATACTAAGATCAAGTTAAGTCTTTTCTTGGGATGAAACATAAGGCTTAGGACAAGGTTATCAAATAAAGTTGTATAAGGGTAACCAAAATATCTTGAAGAATATGTAAAGGTCCTTTACTAGTATATTCACATTCTTCTTTTCATGCATGAGAGTGAACATGGGCTTTCTCTTTCTTGTTTTTTCTTCTTCACTTGACTTTGAGCATAACCTTTTTCCACTTCTGCACTTTTCTTCTTTAAACCATTTTGATGTTCATATCCTAAACTAATTTTCTCATACTAATTCTTCAAGATATTTCCAAAATACAATGGGTAATGGATATAATATAGGGTTAAATTATAGGTAACGGTAAATTGGTTCACAAGAAAAAGGTTATACTATAAAGGCCCAAAAAGGGCTAACTAGGGGAAAATAAGGTAGGCTAAAAGGTCTAGATTAAACAAAGATGGTCTCTATCATTTCCTAGGTTTTGTATGACTTAAATATGTCCATAAACTCAAGAGATATATAGTATATTCATTAATATGATTTCTTAACAGTTGATGAAAACAAAGAATAATGAGACCAACTAAGAATTAATGCACAATGAAGAAAATTTGAAATTTATGTATAGCCCTCACAAAGAAAGAATGGTTCTAATCTCACATAGATTATAAGTCTATGCTATTTTTATTCAAGATCTCTAAGTTATATTCACTCTTCTACCTAAACTATGTATATGTGGATATTGTGCAATTAAGTGCTCCAATTTTAATTTTTTTACCAAAAACTTTAGAAAAAAGACAATAAAATAAATTAATTGTATACATATATTAATAATTTAAAGTCCAAAGATAACACTTTTTTTTTTTATTAACATCCAATAGTACTCATCCTTATAAAGAACTTACCACAAAAACCTAAGGAAAAATATAAATTTTAAATAATTTGGATTGAAAATTTTACAAAAAGACTAAAAAACACACCAAATTTTGACAATCCAAACTTAAATCACACATTGTGCTCAATGTTTAGAACTAAATATCTTGGACAAATAATGTAACAAAGCTGAAAGATAAGGGGAGAAGTATTGTACTTGTATTTTACTGATGGTGCATAAAACTCTTGATGTGAATATTTAGGTACAACTATGATGCAATATAATGTACAATGAATGCTAAGGCAAATGCGTGCCAAACTAACTCAAGTATACACTAAACCTATGAAAATCTTATACATGAGCATGCAGTGGATTTAATCATGATATATAGGATCCTCAAGGGGAACTTCCTCCTCCATATCGAGGTTCCTTAACTCTAAGAATGGTTTTAACCATTATTTATTTTCCTTAGCAATGACTCCATCTTACTCAATGTAGACAACCCAAAGAGGACAAAGAGTATAGACTATGAAAGGGCCAATCCATCAAGAACTCAATTTCCCTAGAGAGATATGCAATCGAGAGTTGTATGAAAGGACGTCCTGACCAGGTATAAAAGGTCTTCGAAAAATATTCCTATCATGATCCAACTTCATATGATCTTTATATTGTTTTGTAATATCATATGAATCTCCCTTAATCTCCTGCAACTCTTTGAGATGGAGTTTCCTATGGGTGGCTACTTTATCAAATTCGAAGTTGAGTTGTTTAGTAACCTAGTATGCTTTGTGCTCTAACTCAACTGGTAAGTGATAAGACTTTACATAAATTAGGTGGTGGGGTAACATTCTAATGAGAGTCTTAAATGCAATATGGTAAGCCCATAGTGCATCACTAAGTAGTAAAGACCAAACTTTTCAACCAAGATTTACTTCAAAAGAATCTACTAAGTCTAGATGTTGTCCAACATTAAAATTATTTAGCTTAATATTCATATTTTTGAATGACAACATCATGACTACATTCGTAAATTGGTAATGGAGCTAGAAGTTGCCATAAAAGGCCATCCATGATAGGAATTTGACTACTAGGATTGGCTACAATTTCAATATATAAGACAATGAAATCTATTGGAAATAAGAAGTTATCAACCTATAATAAAACATCCTCAACCACACCACAATGAATTTTCATTGATCTATCTGCTAATTATAGTGCGTTAACAATCAATTTTAACTCGCCTAAACCTAATTTCTCATAAACAAAGTATGGAAATAGGTTAACACTTGGCCCTAAATCAAATGTCCTATCAATTGTTTGATCCCCTATGAAACATGATATAGTGGGGGCACCTAGGATCCCTATACTTTAGTGGGTATTATTTTGAATTATTGAGGTGACTTGCTCAATGAGAAGTGCCTTCTTTTACACATTAAGCTTATGCTTATGCTTCTGAGTGCAAAGATCCTTCAAAAATTTGACACAAAACGGAATTTCTTTAATTGCATTGAGCAATGGAATTTTAATATTAAATTGTTTAAAAACATCCTTTACCTCATTAAAGTTTGCAACCTTCTTTGCCATAAAAAGACACTGAGGATATGGAGCCTTTGGCATATAAGAAGCCTCAAGAAGAGCCTCAGAGAAAGCGGGGGATGGCTATCACTTCTCTTTACCCTTCTAAGTTTGGGTGCGACTCTCTTTCTCCTCACTGGTTGGGGATTCCTTAGACAAGCCCCCTAATTATCTACTTGTCTACAACTCCTAATGGTGGTAATAGATTTGGCATGTTCATAAAATTTTGGTTCTTTCAAAGGTGTTGTACCAATCTCAAACTGTCCTTTAGCAATAGATACAAGCTTACTAGGAAATTTGCCTTTTTCCTCTCATTCATTATGGTGGAAAGCTGAATCATTTGATGCTCCAACTTCATAATAGATTATGAGTTGGCATGAGAAGTTTGTTTAGTGTCATTCTAGAACTATAATGAATTTTGCATGAACAAATTGAGGCTTTCCTCTGTTTCCTTGATTGTGGTGGAAACTATTGAGGAGGTTGATGCTACTGTGGAATCGGTGCATGAGGAAAGGGTTGCAGAAGGGGAATTCCAAGTGGACACCCTTGCTGATTGTTCTTCAACCATGAAAAGTTGGGATGCTTAGCCCACCCAAGATTGTAGATCTCAGAATAAGGATTATTTCTAGGGTTTCTAAATGCTCAAAAAAATACTCAAGGAATGCATAACTTGATGGACAATATGTTGTAAGATGTGCTTAACTAGAATAGATGGAACAAACCTTAGGCTAAGGTTGCATAGAAGATCCAGTAGCCAACTTAAAGGCATCCAACCTTTGTGGACTATCAATTTTGTCAACTTTTTGTGCCAACATGACAATCTTATTGTATACGTCTAAAGTAGCCCCTATCTCATATAAACTGCCATTTTTCTGAGGTTGTGGATTTCTTTCCATGCATGTGAAATAGTCCCATTGTTGGGAGTTTTCAGATCGGGTCTCAAGGAAATTCTAAGCCTCAACATCACTTTTAGTCATAAATGCCCCACTGCTAGTGGCATCTATCATATGTTGATTTAGTGGTTCCAAACCTTCATAGAGAGAGAAACAAGTAGCCCACTAAGAGATAGGAGTGCATACTAATATATCCCTTAAACTCTAATCTATACTAGCATTAATGGACAAGTATGATGCTATAGAGGACAAGCTTGAAACTATGTTTCAATCCTTTATGGATGTCACATCTCTTAAACCATGACAAGAGATTTGTACTCTCTATTTTAACCCGGCCCACATGACCACATCTTGTCCATCAAATAAAGTGTTGAACAACTATCTTGTTGTAATGACTCAAAATTTTCAATAATATTATATCACTTTTATAACCACGATCAATCATGATGGTTTCCATGTGCTAATTAGTTATAGCTTGTTCATTTTGGAAAATTTTGGAGATTAATAGATATTTAATCATATTAATAGGTGGTTGGATGTTTTATTTTAATTAACCTATGAAGCAAAGGAAATTATGAGAAATATCTACATAATTAGATTCTATGCTCAAAATGGAATCCAACGCCTCAAAGAACACTAAAAACGGAGTTCGTATGACCAAGTTAGGGGCATTTGCAGATTGAGGGTAAAATTATAATTTAACAGTTCAAAGATCAGGGGACAAAAAATGCAGGGGTCGTTTTACTAACGACACCCCTATCTTCTCCACCGCCATGGGACGGCACCACCTTCAACAGCTATAAAAGCCGTCTCCCCCTCTCCTCCCTCTCACTCTGATCATTCTTTTCCCCATCTTCTTCGGTCGTTTCAGCTTAGGGTTCAGGCGAGCATGAGCAAACCTGCACTCATTAGAAAACCCCCTTTTCCAATGCCGACCCACTTTCCTTTTTCCCTTCCCTTCTCTTCTTCTTGTTCTCCTTCTCCCTCATCCGGCGACTGTGATTTCCCGACGACAAGGGTTTTTTGGCAGGCGTAGAGCGAAGCACACCCACCAAAAAAAGGGCACCATCTCTGGCAGCCCAAGTAAGCCCCTCATCTCCCTCTCTTATTTTCCCTTTTTCTAGACTAGATCCATGCCAGATCTAGTGTTTTTCGATAGAAAATTGCCAAAAGAAAAGCAGATTCGATGGGTCTACCGACCCATCGAACTAGACGCGTCCCAAGAATGCAGCGCATAATGCGTGCCAGGAACACGCCCCCTGGGACGGCCTTCGAGCATGCGGCGCATGCGGTTCCACCAGGGCATGCGAGTGTCCTAGGAATAGTGACGCGCGGGCACGGTATAGATGAATCTGGTTCAACCATGGATTTGTGACACTAAAAACGCAATTAAGGAGGCTATATAACTCCAATTGACGATGCAAAAGAATCGTTGCGTTTGTATGAATGACGCGGACCTAATGATACCATAAAAGTTAGGGTCACAGGACTAGTTTACATAACTATATCCCAAAAACTATATAAATCTCATAGATCGGCAAGATCAAAGATGATCAAATCTCATAGATTGATCCATTTGATATATTAGGAGATCAATATACCTAGATTAACCCTAAATTACATAAATCAACCATTAGAAACCACCAACATATCAGAGATCTATAATCTATAGTATATATCTAGCCATTAATCTATAAACCTAATTAATAATCTATAAAAGATGGAAAATGATACTTGAATCCTTGTTATCAATTGATATTCAGGGTTTCACAAAGGTACTCAGGGTGGAGTAATGAAGAACGCGATTCAAGAGACATCGAGGTAAGTAGTTTGATACTACTAAGCTTTCAAATGCATTCTAAAATATAAATGATTTACTTGACTTCATTACCGTATTTAGTATGCTTTTGAAATATGATGTTCTTATACAAGCATGTGGAATTTTCTTCATGAATTATGGTCTTGAATGCGATTACTAGCATGAATTGATTTTATGCATTGCTTGCATGTTTTGAAAATAACTGTATAAATTGCCTAATTTACGATGATTGAGATGGAGGGTTGCCATATCATATAAAGCATCTCATAATGCCATCATATGGTGCATATCCTGGAGGGTTACTAATAGACACTGGAGTGCCCAAAGACGCTAGTTAAGCAGTTGTGAGGGACCCAAAGAGGACATTATTTTTATATTTTTTGGGTGGGCACTATGCTGAGAGGTTGTACAGGGTTGGCCTCCCGGCCTCTACCACCAAAGGTGGATGGTATCACTGCCAAAATGGCATTGTCCCTTCCTCAACTATTGTGGTAAACAGGGACGACCATTGAAGGTATTCACGACACCCTTTCGGGGACATATCCATAGTTGCTGTGGAGGGCTATGGTGGGTGGTGTCTAGATACCAGAGACACATGATTCCAGCTATGTGCTGATCATGAGCATAGTTAGCCTTATGATTTCAGTGTTATCGATATGCATATAGCATTGAGATGGTCGTATACAAGTAAACGTGATCGGCCGGCATGATGTGTTCGCCGAGAGACCCACGTGCATGATATCTATAGTGATGCTATCATCTGATTTGACCAATTACTATTTTAAGAATTTCATAATTATGATTAGTTTATGATTTATTGACTAATCAGCTTGATGTTTTTGTTGAGATCTTGGTACATGGATTGAGTAATCACTATTCTATGATTTTCGTAATATTTATATTGTTGATTACTGAATTTCGATAACAGCTTCCATGATTGAAAATGTGAAATGAAGCTTATGATTTATGCATAAAAATCTATGTTTACACAAAGAGAAATTGCAGGATGCTTCACCTAGAAAGCCTCTATTGAAATCATATATCTTGCATGCCGTGTTTTCAAAATAGTAGTATCTGATCACCTATTGAGTATGAGGAATACTCACCCCCATATATTATTTTTACAGATTAGCTCCACACAGGATTAGAAGAAGCATCAGAAAATGTTAGTGCTACGATCAAATGAATGAAGAGAAGACAAGTAAAAATGTGAGTATATGATCTACCCTTTGGACATGTATCTGTGATTACTATAGTTGGACTGTGAGCTGTGATTGGATAGGCCTGGGAAGACATTTATGATTATCGAAATTTTTAAAAACTACCTTGTTCATCTTGAAAGTAAATGACACTTGGTGTTTTCAAAATGAATTTAAAATAAAAGATTTTTTCGCTGCATTGCATTGCTTTGATAAAATTATTTTCAAATAGGGATCGATCCCACCTTAGGATTTAGTTTTGCATATAAAAATGCATGTAAAAACCTGGGTCATCACAGTTGGTATCAGAGCCTAGTTTTATCCATTCAAAGCTAGTCCTGCATGTCCGAAGGTCATATACAACTATAACAAGTAAGGAAAGGTAGTATAAATATGAGTAATAGAGATGACTAGAATAAGAAATAATATCAAAATCACAAAGATATACACCATAAATAAATAGGTGAAAGGGAGTTGGATTTACAAGTACTTAGGCATTGGATGATGCAAATCCTATAAAAAAATCTAGTTTAAATGACTTAGGGATAAAGAGGTGTTGAGCAGTGGAGTAAGCAAGGAAACTATTCAATGAGAATAATATTATGAGGACAATAAAGAATGGAACTACAAGCTGATGCTAGCAGAATCTTTAAGGGATAAGTTTGACATGTACTAGATCGATCAAAGTGAGAATCCTGAAGAACTTAGCTCAATTCTGGATGACTTAATTGGAACTATATAAAAAGCACATGACTATCTTACAATGACAACCTGAGTATAATAGAGAAGATCAGATGATGAGTACAATAATGGAGATATTATCAAGAGACATACAACATGAATATGATAGGGGATGTAAAAGACTAAATTTGAGAAGAATAACAAAGAATTTCCTTATAACATAGTTATTAGAATATTTTGATGATAATCTAATGAGGATGACAAATCTGTGATGATAGATTGATCATGACATGAACTTATAAGGGAAGTATAACATGAACAAAATGTTCATGACATTGTTAAGACATTGTATGAATTTTATTGAGAATATATGCAATTAAGGATTTCGATGATATTAGAAAAAATTTAACATTTCTTGGAAGTATTAAGTTTATCATGTCTGACGTATAGATGAGGTATTGATTATATGCAACCAATCGAATGGAAACATTGATCTAAGTAGACAAAAGGACATTGATATAAGTAGATAAAAGGAGGATGCTGGATAAGGAATAATAATAATAGGGATAATAATAATAATAATAATAATAATAATAATAATAATAATAATAAGAGAGAGAGATATGTAACCACAAGTATTTGATGGATGTTGAATAGACAAAATAAGAAGATCATGATTTATGGAGGATAGGAAAGAGAAGTATAGAATCAAAGATCTTTCTTCATATTGCCAAATTGAAAGATAAATTAATCAAATTTGAAGGACTAATAGTAGTCGAGGTGGTGGTTTTATTGTGGAAGAAGATAACAGAGATAAAGCAGATGAAAATACAGTCCTTGAGTAGAATATCAGATTTAAGGACAGTGTGTTGCAAGAAATTTCCAAAGAAGGATAAAGACCAACTAGAATTTTAAAATATGTTTGATGCTTATATCCATTGTTGATATTAGAATTTTTATTAGATCCATTAATTTATGAGGAAAACACCAATGGTCCATACAAAGGAGAAGTTGATAATACCCTACATTGCCCTTATATGATTGAATGAAGTTATAATGACTTATCCAATCGATCATCATCAACGAGAGTATCATTAAGGATCAACTTTAGGTTCTAATATCATAAAGGAAAATTGAAAGAGCAAGTATCCTGATGACATTATTTAACACTAGATCTAAGTGTCATTACCTTTAGAGAATTCTAGTCATATCTAATTAAATATGTTAGTATCTAGTAGATAGTGGCCTAAGTTATGAGGAATGTTATGGGTACTTAGACATGAATTGTTCCCTAAAGGAAGTAAATTGATTTGACTAAGTTATTTGAGAATTTAAAAGTACAACCAAGACAGAAGTAAAATGAGAAATAATCTAGAACAATGAAAAAGATTGCGAATAATCCTAGACCTTGATCGATGTGATGACAAGCGGTAGAGGTCACTTTGGGTCTAGAAGGTAAGCTTCTGACTTGAATTGAAGAGAAAGGCAGGTAAGCATTGATTGCTTGTAACCTATAAATCTGGGAAAGGAATATACATGTAGTTGAACAGAATCTTTGTCTATGTCTAAGAAGATGCTCTATGCTTACCTGTGTGTTTCTTAAAAATTGTCCCTCCGAAAGCTTCAGCACAGATTGAGATGATAGTTATTGGATGATTATTATTGTTGTTATACGATAGGTATAAGGTGGTACTTGAAAGATAAAATTTGAAGAATTTAGAGAACCGTTACTTATGATGGTCCCTCCTGACAAATTAAGACTTAATGGTTAATGACAAAGCCTTGACAAATGCTTGAACAATATATCGACATAAGGAATGGGAGGAGGAAAAATTAAGAAAGTTGTCATGCTATATGATAACATCTGATGTTTAATTGCCTTTATATGCTAGTGTCAAGTGCAAAGACCAACTCACGAAGAAAATCATCAAGCAAGGAAAATTTAAAGAGGATAGTGGCAAGGGATTCAACCATGAATATAGGAAGTGGACTCTGTTAAGTATGAGAGAATTTTGACATGAGTATGAATATTATTGGAAATTTTAAATGACAATTTTTATGGGAATAGTGATATAAGGCTCTAACTGAGAACGTTCGATCTATGATGATAGATTGACCGTAAATGTTTGACATAATTTTGAATAAATTCTTCGAGAAGAAAATTCTTTGATGAAATTCATTAATAGTTAGGAGGTTTTATGTGCAGTATGTGCTAGTATCATTGAGGGAAGATGCTACATGATTTGTTTTCATGGTTCTATTGTGAATATAAACATTGGTTGAGGAATCAAGTCACAAATGGAAACTGAAAGACAGTTGGAACTCGAAGGTTGGAGACTAGTATTGAAATACCTTTCCAACTAAAGGAGTTGGTATGAAGAAAACTCTTAGCATTGATATTAAGAGGTCAGAAGTGATACTGTATCAATCATTGAAGTTTCTTAAAGAACATATGAGCCAAGTCACATGGAAGTTTCTTGATGAACATATGAGCTAAGTGTTAAGTGTTGATTTTTGGCTAAAATACCCCTAATTTAGTGTTCAATTAGAGCATCTAGGCCATTAATTTCAAGATTTTACAAAAAATATTTTATTTTAGCTTTAATTTGCTATCAAACATTGAATTGAAAGATTTAGTGGTCAGATGATCATTAAAGCTAATCAGAGGAATATTGAAAGGTTCAGATGATTCTAATTGGGTCTTGTGCATTGCATATTAATCGACTCAGGCGTGGACGCTCTAGATCGAATCAAGGATATCAGATGAGGATGATGAAGTTGCATGGAAAGAGAAGACTGAAGACTTTGAAGACTTGCAGAGTTCTAGCAAGTCTAGAATTCTAGTGGACCCCACTCTCTCTTAATTTTCCCCCCTCTATCTTCTCTTTCTTTTCACTTATCTCTCTCCTCTCTTTTCTCTCTCTCTTATCCCCCTATCTCCTACAAGTCTCCCTCCACTTCCCACTCTTTCACGTCTCTCCCTCTTCTTATATGGGCGTTTCTGCTCTTCCCAGGGAAGGACTTTTTTTCTCTTTTTGGGGGGCTGGCTGGTTCACTCTCCCTCACCTCTGACCCTCCCAATCTATCTCTTTGTTTTTCACTGCACTCTCCCAGCTCTCTCACTGTCTTTTCCCCACTAGCCAGCCATTGGTGAGTGACACACCAACTGGCCTAGCATCATCCCCAACTCCCATTTTCTTCTTCTCCTATGTCTCTCTCTTTATCTCTTGAGTTTCTTTTTCTCCCCAGTCCACCACGCACCCTACCTCCCATCATAAGCCCACCAGTTAACCAAGCTAGCCACGTCGTTTAGTCCCACCTTTGTTCGCACCTTCTCACCATTGTGCCTCCACACCAGAACCTAAACCCCACATCATCTCTCTCACTTTCGCACACGCCCAGTCCGGATCGCACGGCCCAGGGACCCATATTCTCCTCTCCCTTTCCCATTTTCCCCTCTTCTTCCCTCCTCCTTCTTTTTCTTCTTCCCTCTCCTCCTTTTTTTTTTTCTTCTCCCTTTTCCCCATCCATCTCCTTTGTTCTTCTTCGTCGGGTCTGGTTTTTCTCTTCAAAATCAGATTTTCAACGAAATTCTAATTTTGCCCTTGTTTATTTAAACAAATCTCATTTCTGTTCTTTCTGGGTAATTCCATCTAGGTCCCCACTTTAATTCCATCTATGTCCCTAACTATTCCAGTTCTGGTTTATCTTTATTTTGCTTATCCAGGAACAGATTAATCAAGACAGATCAGTTAAGGTCTAACCCAATCAACGGGTTAAGCCTTAACCAATCAAAATCTTCAATTCCTCATCTGTTTATCTTCTGATTTCAAATTAATTTTACAGATTCATGATGAGGACATCCATTGTCATGGTTAATGTCTTTGATCTTTAATATGAAGCCCAGAAAGTGATCTAAACCGTCCAATGTCCAAAATTCTTATTTAGGCAGGATCTCTTAGAATTTATGAAATCTGCCTAATCCATCCAGTGGATCATCAATCAGGAGTACTAGAAAGATTTTGATGGAGTTCGATCAAAGTTTATATTCTCAGATATAAAGAAATTGACAATAACCAATCTAGGGAAGTGGAATTTTCTTGTTTCTTTAGTTAATTTCCATTATTCTTGTGTTGAACTTCTGTAATTCTCATTGATAAATTATATCTGAAGTCTGAGATTTTTCTTTTGTGTACAATTTTATCAACTGATTGAATTTTAAATAATTAAATTTTATTAAAAACTCAAAAAATTCTAAAGCGAGTCTCTGTAGGTTCGACCCGTATTTGCATAGCTATACTACAATAGCCCTTGCACTTGCGAAAAACATCAACAAGTTTTTGACGTCATTGCCGGGGACTTGCAAAAGAGTTTTTATAAAATTTAATTAAAAATCCAAAAAAATAAAACATATTAGGAATTGCATTTTAGGCATTTTAAGGTGCATAGCTAATTTTTTTTAGTGCATAATCACCTAATTTCCTGGAATTGGTACTTATTTCAAATTTTCTTTTTCAGGGAAACAGGAAAGGGGAGGAAATTGGCAAGTAAATCTTCATCAACATGAAATTTTCCCTGCTTTCCTAGATTAGGATTTTTTCTTTTGAGTGAAGCTTGTAGTGAGGACCCTCGTAAATTGCATTTTCTATTTCCATTTTAAAGGTTGTATAATACATGGCAAGTCTGGGATAAGGTGGCCCATACTTGATCTTCATAAAAAAAACCCACTATAAATCTCCTCACTCATTTAAATTCCTAGATTAGGGTTTGCATTTAAAGTAAATTTGCATTGTTTGGTAGTATAAATCATATAGACAGCATCCTCTTATAATTGTTGCATTTTTAGGTTTTGCATTAGTTTATTGCTTTTATTTGCATCTTAGGACATGGTTAATGCTTTAAGGTGATATATTTGCTGATCAAACTGCCATGGAGTGTAAAATTAATTAGTAAGGGTACCCTACCCCCATAAGATCATGGGTGAATTTCATCACCACTCCTTGGCCCACCTAGGATAATCACCTTAAGCGCGCTACCCTAGCCTTCAATTCAATTTAAAATCAATCAGAAGAGACCTATAGGGCTATCACATGCTCGTAGGACCCTCATACTAAGACTTGATTTATTGTCACTCTAGGGCTTTGGAGCACTGTGGTTATTGAGGGTTGTCTAATAGAGCCTCGCTCTTCCCTCACCTCCTGTTGACGCTTGTGAGGTCTAAACGCCTCCTTACACGAGGGTTGTAGTAATCACCTTGTGAAGAACCTAACTGGTAAGCAATAATCAAGTCTAAAGGAGAGGAGGAGTGCTAGATTAGGCTAATTAAAAGCATTGTCCCCACACAATTTCAAGAAAATCAATATGTTGCTTATTAGCCTCAAGGATTATATTGTGTCCTTTGTTTGTTCATCTTTCTAGGAAATAGGTTGCATCATGTAGGTTAGTTTTCATTTTAAAAAAAAGGAAAAAAGAAAAAGAAAAGAGGAGCCTATCAAGAAGGGGATAAATTTCATAGATTAAATGGATCGGTTAGATCTTATGGAAAGTCAATTGCTTAGGCTAATATCTTCTAGGCAAAGTGCACCACAACCTCAATACCATAATGACTATACTTATTGTGAGCATCCATATACCACCCCTTCCTGGCCCCCATCAAGCTCCACATACAATGAATACTATCAGGAGCCAGTGGGTGCACCTGATGCATTCACATACCCTAGCAATTTTTATTCTAAGACAAATTATCAAGACTCTAATGGATGTGCTAGGCATCATGAACAACCATGATCTCAGGATTACCAATATCAGGAAGAACCACAATGGTCTCACCCTAATTAGTACTACCATGATTATTTCGAATATCAGGGTCAATCATCATGTGTTCAACCTGATCAGTCCTTTGTCAGTACCCCAATGCCACAACAATACCAACCCTATGAGTCATTTCCTCTACAGGAAGAACCATTATTAGAAGAAAATATGGAGCATAGGTGTGAAATAAGAGAACAAGAATACATGGCTGCTAGGAATAAGAAATTAAAAAAAATGATGGAAGATTTCACTGAGGAAATAAAACGAGGGAGTGAGGAATTTAAGGCGATGCTGAAACAATTTAGGGAGAATAAAGAGCCATTTATTCTTGACACTAGGATGGAAATTTTCTCTGATCCTTATGAGCCACAACATCTACAACCATCCTTAGAAATCTCCAACTTCGGCATACTTGAGTCATGTCCTGATTTTGATTATGAAGAGACTTTCATTGATGAAGAGCATAACACTTTAGAAAAATCCAACCCTAATCCTCTAGATGCGTGTCCCACCTATTTGTATGACTTTGATGAAGACACATCTATTAAGGAGATGCCTGAGTTGTTAGATACTGTGCCTCTAATGGACACTTCTAGATTGTAAGCTAGAGTAGATCATCCTAAGCATGAAATTCAAATTGAGCCTTTCAATGTAGAAGATGTACCTGATTGGGACCTAGTAGCCTTATTTGAACAAACATTAGATGATAATATAGGCCCAATTGCTACCGTACCTGTGCTTAAAGCAGAGTCAATTGATACACATTAACCTACTCTAGGATACACATCAGAAGATACCTAGGGTTAAGCCAAACCTTGTCCTCGCCTCTAGTAATACAAGAACAACCTATTAGAGAAGGGTAGAGTCAGGTTATTCCCCTAGTTCTGGACAATGATAGGGACATGAAGGAAAAAGATAAACTGAATAGAATGGTCATTACTATCCCTCAATTTGGTCAAGATAGGGACTCTTTGTCACCATATGGTCTCAGGAAATACAAGGTAGTTCATGCAATCATTGTGTTACCCTCACCTCAATTTTTGAGATGGAGCAATTATATTAACAACCATGAAATCTTAAAGATGGGAGATCATCAATATTGTCCCACTACTTTTACAATTGCGGTGATCTAATGCATTATATTCATATCACCACCTAAAATTTTAAGGTGGAGGCCATATATAGATTATCGTGAAATTCTGAAGTGGCATGAGAATTCTCGCCATTTCATCTTAGGGTTAGGATTATGTCAAATAAAGCTAACCCAGTTAGCTCTAGGTTTAGAAAGTTAGGTTAGGAAATGTTTGGCTAAAGACGTTAAACTTAGTGCTTTTTGGGAGGCAACTCAAGGGTTTAGAGTCTACATCTCTCAACTTTCATATAGAATCCTATGTTTTCAAACATTAGAGACAATCTTTCATTCAGGTTGGGGGCTGTAGATGCACTAGAGATTTTGAGTTTTCTTGAAAAAACAAAAAATTTGAAAATTTTTGAAAAAAACAAAAAGTTTTTAAAGTAGAGTTCCCTTACTGTGATGAGAACTGAATGTTCAGAATTTAGTAAATATATTGTTTTCACCTCTTAATGGGAATGCATATGATTAGTTTTGCATATCATAAATGTGTTGAAGCATTTTATGAAAGTTAATTCTCAGAAGCCAATTACACACAGCACATGATCAAGACTAATATAGAGATATGACTTAGAGACCCTGAGGAAAATCAGTGGAGTCCTATAACCTAGTGAGAGTTTGAGACTATCTTCTTTTAGAGAGTTATAAGTAATTTTATAATTTCTTCAGCGTACATACATTAGTTTGATCCTGTTATCATCGTTCTGGTTAATCATCAAGAATAAATAGGAGTAATAACTTTAATTCCAGAAATTTATTGAATCTGATAGGCTTTAAGAAACCTAGAAAATGATATAGGCCATCCTTGCTCAGCCCAGAGACATGAAGCCTACCCAATATAATATACCACTAGTTAGCCTTTTGAGCCTATTATTAAGCCTTTTCTTTCTTAACCTAGAATAACCCAAAATAAATACCACTACCCATCTTCAAAATGAGTAGAGTACAAGAAAAAAGTTCAAAAATAGGACAAAAAGTCAAAGAAGTGAGGAAAAGTTAGCTGTCTTTCTTCCAATGAAAAAAAAGAAGAAGAAGAAAAAGAAAAAAGAAGTCCAAAGTTTGAAAGAGAAATTCACTTCAAGTACAAACCAAAAAGAAAAGTTGTCCTATCAGATATTCATTCAAGACATCTACTCAACTTTGAACCTTTGAAATCTTTATACGTTTCTTTTCTAACCCTGTCCTAAGCCTACATTTTGTCCTAGTTAAAGACCTATTGATCTTAGGTGGACATAGCCTTAAAGAAGAGATAAAAAGAAAGAATTAAGGTGAAAGACCCCTCATATTCTTGATGCTAACATCTATTCTTAGGGATCACTTTCCTTTGTCTCATAAGCTTTGAAAAGAATTATGTGAACCATCAACTTGTTGAATTCGGTCACATAATGAGAGAAATATGTTAAACCCCTTATCTGAGAGTTTATTTTTGAGCGTATACCTATGAGGATTTAAGGTCAAAGCATATGGACTATAAGCATATCCAATTAGAAGTCAAGATTTATGTAGCTGTACACACACATATGCACTCCGAGGAATAGCTCAAATAAAATGTCTTTACTATGTGTATTGTGTGTAAAATTGTCAAATCCTCTTCATTAAGTTGTGAAAAATTAGTCAATTTGCTAATGAATGAGGATTCTCTAAGATAAAATAAGGTACTCAACCTTTCTGAATTTTCTGGGTATATTCACTGCAAACCCTCACGAGGCCTAACTCGTCCACTAGGGGTAACCTAGGGGTTCAAGGGCTTGTTGCATGTGCTAAATGCAATCGTGAGTATCTATGAAAGTGGCATCTTGTACCAGTTTTGTAAAATAGTTGTCTGCATGTTTTGGTCAGGACTAGAAAAATGCTGGTTGGGGGGTGTGTTAAGTGTTCATTTTTGGCTAAAATACCCCTAATTTAATGTTCAATTAGAACATCTAGGCCATTAATTTCAAGATTTTACATAAAATATTTCATTTTAGCTTTAATTGGCTATACACCATGGAATTGAACGATTTAGTGTTCAGATAATCATTAAAGCTAATCAGAGGAATACTAAAAGGTTTAAATGATTTTAATTGGGTCATGTGCATTGCAGATTAATCGACTCAAGCATGGACGCTCCAAATCAAATCAAGGATATCAGATGAGGATGATGAAGTTGCATGGAAAGAGAAGACTGAAGACTTTGAAGACTTGCAGAGTTCTAGCAAGTCTAGAATTCTAGTGGACCCCACTCTCTCTCTTAATTTTTATTCCCTCTATCTTCTCTTTCTTTTCACTTATCTCTCACTCTCTCTCTCTCTCTTATCCCCCTATCTCCTACACGTCTCCCTCCACCTCCCACTCTTTCACGTCTCTCCCTCTTCTTATATGGGAATTTCTCCTCTTCCCAAGGGAGGACGTTTTTTCTTTTTTGGGGGGCTGGCTGGTTCACTCTCCCTCACCTCTGACCCTCCCAATCTATCTCTTTGTTTTTCACCTCACTCTCCCAGCTCTCTCACTCTCTTTCCCCACTGGCCGGCCATTGGTGAGTGACACACCAACTGGCCTAGCATCATCCCCAACTCCCATTTTCTTCTTCTCCTGCGTCTCTCTCTTTATCTCTTGAGTTTCCTTTTCTCCCCAGGCCACCACGCACCTTACCTCCCATCATAAGCCCACCAGTTGACCAAGCTAGCCACGCCGTTTAGTCCCACCTCTATTTGCACCTTCTCTCCATTGTGACTCCACACCAGAACCCAAACCCCGCATCATCTCTCTCGCTTTCGCATGTGCCCAGTCTGGATCGCACGGCCTAGGGGGAGAAAACCCAACTCCATCTTCTCCTCTCCCTTTCCCTCCTTTCCCATTTTCCCCTCTTCTTCCCTCCTCCTTCTTTTTCTTCTTCCCTCTCCTCCTTGTTTTTTTTTTCTTCTCCCTTTTCCCCATCCATCTCCTTCGTTCTGCTTCGTCAGGTCTAGTTTTTCTCTTCAAACCAATATTTTCAACGAAATTCCAATTTTGCCCTTGTTTATTTAAACAAATATCATTTCTGTTCTTTCTGGGTAATTCCATCTGGGTCTCCACTTTAATTCCATCTATGTCCCTGACTATTCCGGTTCTCGTTTATCTTTATTCTGCTTATCCAGGAACAGATTAATCAAGACAGATCAATTAAGGTCTAACCCAATCAACGGGTTAAGCCTTAACCAATCAAAATCTTCAATTCCTCATCTGTTTATCTTCTGATTTCAAATTAATTTTACAGATTCATGGTGAGGACATCCATTGTCATGATTAATATATTTGATCTTTAATATGAAGCCCAGAAAGTGATCTAAACCGTCCAATGTCCAAAATTCTTATTTAGGCCAGATCTCTTAGGATTTATGAAATCTGCCTAATCCATTTGGTGGATCATCAATCAGGAGTACCAAAAAGATTCTGATGGAGTTTGATAGAAGTTTATATGCTCAAATCTAAAGAAATTGACAATAACCAGTCTAGGGAAGTGGAACTTTCTTGTTTATTTAGTTAATTTCCATTATTCTTGTGTTGAACTTCTGTAATTCTCATTGATAAATTATATCTGAAGTCTAAGATTTTTCTTTTGTGTGCAATTTTATCAATTGATTGAATTTTAAATAATTAATTTTTTTTAAAACTCCAAAAATTCTAAAGCGAGTCTCTGTGGGTTTGACCCGTATTTGCATGCTATACTACAATAGCCCGTGCACTTGCGGAACATCAATACTAAGAAAGACTTGCTAGAAAGAACGTAAACTTTTGGGACTCTTACTAGCAAGGTACAACCAACACTTAAGGCAGAGACTCTAATAATAGGTCATTTGATGGAAGACAAGAGGCAAAGGAGACTATCCTCTACTATTTAGGATGAAAGTTAAGAAATAGGATGATATAGTATCAAAGTAGTGGAGAGTAATTTCTACATGATTAGGGGAGTATGGTCATCTAAGGATTTGGCAATATTAATTAGACAAATTCTATAGTAACGAGATGAACTACAATGAGAAAACCAATATTGACAAGGGAGCAAGTAAAGAATGCAGTATCCGAGTACACAGCGAAAACGGCTCTTGAGTACGTAGAGCAAGCTGAATTGCAGTTATATTTAAGGCCTTTATGGAAGGTATTATGAGGATGATAAATTGAGGATGTGCCTAGATTTGGTTGCAAGGTAAACATGAAGAGAGTTTTAAGGACAAAAATTTCTTTCCTTATTGAGCCAATTGAGGTGTTGGATGAGAGATATATGGGATGAAGAAAAGAAATTTTCTTAGTCAGAGTCTTAAGGGAGAATGCATTCATCAAGAGGTTGTCTAAGAGACAAATAACTTGAAGATAATAATTTGTGGAATTTCGAGGACGAAATTCATTGAAGGGGGTAATGATGTAATGACTCAAATTTTTCAATAATATTATATCATTTTTATAACCACAATCAATCATGATCGTTTCCATGTGCTAATTAGTTATAGCTTGTTTATTTTGGAGACTAATAGATATTTAATCATATTAATAGGTGGTTGGATGTTTTATTTTAGTTAACCTATGAAGCAAAGGAAATTATGAGAAATATCTACATAATTAGATTCTAAGCTCGAAATGAAATCCAACGCCTCAAAGAACATTGAAAATGGAGTTCGTATGACCAAGTTAGGGCATTTGAAGATGGAGGGCAAAATTGTAATTTAATAGTTCAAAGATCAGGGGACAAAAAATGCAGGGGGTCATTTTACTAACGACACCCCTGTCTACTCCACCCCCATCCCCTTCCAGCTGTCGCACTGTACTGACCTTGCAGTGTGGCACTGGAAAAAATGGCAGCACCACCATGGGACGGCACCGCCTTCAACGGCTATAAAAGCCCTCTCCCTCCTCTCACTCCGATCATCTTTTTCCTTATCTTCTCCAACTGTTTTAGCCTAGGGTTCAGGTGGGTGTGAGCAAACCCGCACTTGTCGGAAAACCCCCTTTTTCGACACTGACCCACTACCCTTTTTCTTCTCCTTTTTCCCTTCTTTTCTTCTTCTTCTCCTTCTCCCTCATCTGTTTTAGATGGAACCGCACCCATAGAAAAAAGGACACCATCTCCTGCTGCTAGGTAAGCCCCTCATGTTCCTCTCTTATTTTCCCTTTTTCCAGACCAGATCCATGCCAGATCTGGTGTTTTCTAGCCAAAAATCACCAGAAGAAATGCAGATTCGATGCACCAGATGCATCACCCCATGCGGCATGCGGGCACAGGTTCTGGTTTGACTAGGGCATGCGAGCATCCTGAGAACCGTGATGCGCAGGTCCGGTATGGACAAATCTAGTTTGTCTATGGATTTGCAACACTAAAAACGTAATTAAGGAGGCGATATAACTTCGTTTGATGATCTAAAAGAACCGTTGCATTTGTATGGATGACACAGACCTAATGATACCATAAAAGTTAGGACCAAAGGACTATTTTACATAACTATAGCCCAAAAACTATAGAAATCTCATAGATTGGCAAGATCAAAGATGATCAAATCTCATAGATTGATCCATTTGATATATTAGGAGATCAATATACCTAGATCAACCCTAAATTACATAAATCAACCATTAGAAACCCACAAATCAGAGATCTATAACCTATAGTATAGATCTAGCCGTTAATCTATAAACCTAATTAATAATCTATAAAAGATGAAAAATGATACTTGAATCCTTTTTATCAATTGATATTTAGGGTTTCACAAAGGTACTCAGGGTGGAGTAATGAAGAAAGCGATTCAAAAGACATCGAGGTAGGTAGTCTGATACTACTAAGCTTTCAAATGCATTCTAAAATCTAAATGATTTACTTGACTTTATTAACATATTTAGTATACTTTTGAAATATGATGTTCTTATACAAGCATGCAAAATTGTCTTCATGAATTATGGTCTTGAATGCGATTACTGGTATGAATAGATTTTATGCATTGCTCGCATGTTTTAAAAATAATTGCATAAATTGCCTGATTTACGATGATTGAGATGGAGGGTTGCCATATCATATAAAGCATCTCATAATGCCATCATATGGTGCATATCCTTGAAGGTTACCAAAAGACGCTGGTTAGGCAGTTGTGAGGGGCCCAAAGAGAACATTATTTTTATATTTTTCGGGCTAATGAGCCTGGTGGGCACTATGCTGAGAGGTTGTACAAGGTTAGCCTCCTGGCTTCTACCACCAAAGGTGGATGGTATCACTGCCAAAATGGCATTGTCCCTTCCTCGATTGTTGTGGTAAACAGAGACGACGACTAGAGGTGTTCACGGCACCCTTTCAGGGACATATCCATAGTCGTCGTGGAGGGCTATTGTGGGCGGTGTCTAGATACTAGAGACACACGATTCCAGCTGTGTGCTAACGTGAGGATAGTTGGCCCTATGATTTTAGTGTTATCGATATGCATATAGCATTGAGATGGTCGTATACGAGTACTCGTGACCAGCCGGCGTGATGTTTTTGCCGAGAGACCCATGTGCATGATATCTATAGTGATGCTATCATCTGTTTTGATTGATTACTATTTTAAGAATTTCATAATTATGATTAGTTTATGATTTATTGATGAATCAGCTTGATGTTTTTGCTAAAATCTTAGTACATGGATTGAGTAATCACTATTCTATGATTTTCGCAATATTTATATTGTTGATTACTGAATTTCGATAAAAGCTTCCATGATTGAAAATGTGAAATCAAGCTTATGATTTATGCGTAAAAATGTATGTTTACATAAAGAGAAATTGCATGATGTTTCACCTAGAAAGCCTCCATTGAAAACATATATGTTGCATGCCGTGTTTTCAAAATAGTAGTATCAAATCACCTACTGAGTATGAGGAATACTCACCCCCATATATTATTTTTACAGAGTAGCTCCATACAGGATTAGAAGAAGCATCAAAAAATGATAGCGCTAAGATCAAATGAATAAAGGGAAGACAAGTAAAAATGTAAGTAAATGATCTACCCTTTGGACATGTATTTGTAATTACTACAATTGGACTGCAAGCTGTGACTAGATAGGCCTAGGAAGACATTTATGATTACCGAAATTTTCAAAAACTACCTTGTTCGTGTTGAAAATAAATGACACTCGGAGTTTTCAATATGAATTTAAAATAAAAGATTTTTTCACTGCATTGCATTGTTTTTATAAAATTGTTTTCAAATAGGGATCGATCATGCCTTAGGAATTAGTTTTGCGTATAAAAATGCATGTGAAAACCCGGTTCATCACACTTGTTGACCATACAAATGCATTGAATGCATATTACCAACCCTGCAACAACCTTATTTTGAAACCTACAATCCTAGATGGGCAAGGCATCCCAACTTTTCCTGGTCGAAGAAAAACTATCAAGGGGGACTAGTTGCGAACCCCCTCTCCAAAACTTTCCTCCTAGTGTTATGGTTCCTCAGTAGTCATTGGCTTCTAATAGCATCCGCAACCAAAGAAACCATCTTTAGAGGATAGGATTCAAAGCATGTTGGAAAAACAAAATGAAGAAACAAAAAGGTCTCTTAACTAATTTCAAAATATCAATTCTCAAGCTATAGCCAAGCTAGAGATGCATGTTATCCAATTATCAACTAAAATATAGAATAGAGAAAAGGGTTAGTTCCCTAGTCAACCTATCCCTAACCTTAAGGGTCAAGTTCTCAAAATCATAACCCTCATGAGCATTCCAAGTCCAATGCCATTATTAATTGTAGGAATGGTGTAATGAAATTGTCATTTGGTAATGTGAAAGTTAAGCTGAATGTTTTTCACATTGATCAACAACATTTAGACCTCGATGACTCTTGTAATGTCAATTCGATTGAGAGTCTCATTAATGACATTCATCCACCATTGTCCATCTCTTACCCAATAGAGGCTTATCTCATGTACTTTAATGGAGAATTTGATCTAAAAAAATCTATTGAGAAGGTAAACAACCTTCTAGAGGCTGCTCCAACGATAGACACCTCATAGTGGGGCCCTTATGTGGAACCACTCCCACCTTCTGAATCTGTTCCCATACCCTCGATAGAGCAACCACCATCTCTGGACCTAAAGCCCTTGCCTGACAATGTCAAATAGTCATACTTAGGCCCATATGAAACCTTACCTATGGTAATAGCATCACATTTAGATAATGAATTGGAGGATAAGCTTTTAGATGTCCTTAAGGAACATAAAACTGTTCTATGGTAGACTATAGTAGGCATCAAAGGGATTGGTCTATATGTCTACATGCATAGGATACACCTAGAAGAAAACACAAAACCTTCTAGGGAAACTCAAAGATGACACATAAAGACATGGTTAGAGATGAATTCCTAAAGCTTTTATATGTTGGCATTATATACCCTATCTTTGACAACACTTGAGTCAGCCTTGTTTATATTGTACTTAAGAAATTCATGGTCACAGTAGTAAAAAATAAGGAAAATGAATTAGGATCCACCCGCATGACCACGGGGTGTAGAGTTTGTATTGATTACCTTAAATTGTATGCGGTCACAAGGATATATCACTTTCCTGTACCTCTTGTTGACCAAATGCTAGAGAGGTTGGTTGGACATGGTTATTATTGTCTTTTGGATGGATACTCCAGTTACATCCAGATTCCTATAGCACCAAAGGATTAGGAGAAGACCACCTTCACCTGCCCTTTTGGAATCTTTGCTTACCGACATATGAATTTTTCACTTTCTAACACTCCTACTACATATCAAAGGTGTATGTTGAGCATTTCCTATTATATGGTAGAAAGGTTTCTTGAGGTGTTTATGGATGACTTCTCAGTATTTGGGTCATTATTTGATGAGTGCCTGCAATGCTTAAAGTTAGTTCTTGTATGGTGTCAGGAGAAAAGTCTTCTTTTAAACTAGGAAAAGTGCCATTTTATGGTTCAAAGAGGGATAGTTTTAGGCCACATAATATCACCCAATGGATAGAAGCTAATAAGGCAAAAGTGGATTTAATAGCCAACCTTCCTCCACTAAGGATAGTGAAAGAAATCTCCTCCTTTTTAGGACATATTGTCTTTTACAAATGACTCATTAAGGATTTTAGCAAAATTGTAAAGTTCCTCTATAATTTACTTAAAAAGGAGGTCATGTTTGACTTTTATGAGGACTATAAGAAACGTTTGAACAACTGAAGGCCAAGTTGACTTCTGGACCCATTATCCAACCACCAGATTAGAACGTACCATTTGAGATAATGTGTGATATGTCAGATTATATGATGTGAGATGTTTTGGGGCAGCACATTGATAAACTTCCACATGTAGTATACTCTACTAGTAAAATACTAAATGATGCACAACTCAATTATTCGACCACAGAGAAATTGAGAAAGAAATTGGGGACAAGAAAGATTCTGAAAATGTTGTTGTAGATCACTTATCTAGATTAGTGGTGGAGCATACTAGCAATCACATGCCTATAACTGAATCCTTTTTAGATGAATAGCTAATGCATATTTTCCAGTTGCCTTGATACAATAATATTGTTAATTATCTTATTATAGGACAAATGACTAATAATTGGACCAAACAAGATACAAAGGATTTTTTACCAAGGTTAGATATTTTACTTGGGATGACCCATACTTATTCAAGTACTATACTGATTAGGTGATTAGGAGATGCATACCAGATATGAACAGAATCAAATATTCTCCTTTTGTCATGATCATGCATGTGGGGCCTATTTTAGCTCAAGAAAGACAACATCACAAATTTTGTAATGTGGTTTTTATTGGCTTAACATATTTAAGGATGCACATGCTTACAGCATAGCATGTGTGGGGTATCAAAGAATAGGTAGTTTGGGAAGGAGACACATGATGCCTTTAAACCCAATCCTCATTGTAGAGCCATTCGATGTTTGGGTCATAGATTTCTTGGGACCCTTTTCTAATTCTTTTGGGAATCTTTACATCCTTGTGGGAGTGGACTACATGTTCAAGTGGATGGAGGCTAAACCCTATAAGACCAATGACCACAAAGTTCTGGTAAACTTCTTAAAAAAACAAATCTTTGTAAGGTTTGGTACTCCAAGAGCCATAATAAGTGATGAGGGAAACACTTTAGTAATAAAGTGTTTGAGAATTTAATGAAAAATCATGGTGTCAACCATATGTTAGCTAACCCATACCACCCCTAGACCAGTAGCCAAGTAGAGGTATCCAATAAGGAGATCAAGAAGATTCTATAGAAAACAGTAAATCCAAGTAGGAAAGACTAGTCTATGAGACTTGATGATGCTTTGTGGGCTTATTGTATAGCATATAAAACTCCTATGAGAATGTCACCCTATTGGTTAGTTTATGGAAAGGCCTGCCACTTACCAATAGAGTTAGAGCACAAGGCATATTAGGCTATCAAAAAGCTCAATTTAGACTTGGATTCTATTGGGATGCACTAAAATCTCCAACCTAATGAGTTGGAAGAATTGAGGAAATATGCATATGACTTTGAACAATTATACAAAGACTGCATGAAGGTTACACATGATCATCAAATCTTAAGAAAATACTTCACACATGGACAAAAGGTCTTATTGTATAACTCTAGATTGCATCTCTTCCCAGGAAAACTTAGATCTAGATAGACTGATCTTACATAGTGCACACAGTCGATCCTCACAAGGACATTGAGATTGAGAAGGATGGGGAGATCTAAAAAGTTAATGGTTAGAGGTTAAAACCTTTTCTAGAAATGCTTGACCTAAATATTGATGAAACATTTTTAATGGCACCTAATTATCATGACCCACTTTAGACTTTTCCTGGAACCATTGCAGATTACGAACATTACACTCATCATTATTTCTAGCTGAAGACGTAAAACTTAGTGCTCTTTGAGAGGCAACGCAGATGTTTTTTCTTAAAATCTCCATCTTTTACATCTTCTAGTTATCATGTAGGATCTGATGTTTTCAAAAATTGGGACAATGTTTCATTCAGGTTAGGGGTTGTAGATGCATATAGAGATTTTGAATTTTCTTAACCTTTTTAATTTAAAAAATAAAACATTTTTGGGAGAGTTCCCTTACTCTGACGATAATTGGATGTTCAAAATTTAGTAATTTTATTGCTTTCCCCTCTTAACTAGAATATATCTAACTAATTTTGAATATTATTCATGTGTTGAAGCATTTTATGAAAGTTAATTCTTGAAAACTATTTAAACATAGCACATAGTCAAGACTAATAGAGAGGTATGACTTAGAGACCCTAAGAGAAATCAGTGGAGACCTATAACCTAGTGAATTTAGAGACTATCTTCTTAAAAAGAGAATTGTAAGCAATTTCACAATTTCTTTAGTATAACAATATAGTGTGATCTTGTTATCCTTATTTTGGTTAACTATCAAGAATAAATAGGAGTAATAGCTTTATTTTTAGAAAATTTATTGAATCTGATAGGCTTTAGGAAACTTATGAAATGATATAGGCCACTTTTGTTCAACACAAAGACATAAAGCCTACCAAGTATATTCCATACCACTAGCTAGCCCTTTGAGCCTATTATTGAGCCTTTCTTTCTTAACCTCACTCAACTTAAACTAGAAAAGCAGTAAAATAAATAACCATTACCCATTTTTAAAATGAGTAGTGTGAGTAGAAAAGTTCAAAAGAGGACAAAAAGTCAAAGTGAGAAAATTAGCATCCTTTCTTCCAAAGAGGCCAAAAGAAAAAGAAAAGTGAAAAGGAAAAGGTTACAAAAAATGAAAGACAAGAATACAAAAGAAATTCACTTCAACAAAATTGAAAAGTGTCCTAATAGATATTCATTGAAGACCTCTACCCAAATTTTAATCTTTAAAATCCTTATACTATTCTTTTTAGAACCCTACCCAAGCCTACATTTCATCCTATTTAAAGACTTATGGATCTTAGGTGGAATATAGACTTAAAGAGGAAATAAAAAGGAGAGAAGGTAAAATACCCCTACTATTCTTGGCAATGACATCCACTCTTAGAGATCACTTTCTTTTGTCTCATAAGCACTTAAAAATTTATGTGAACCATTAGCCTTTTTGGATTCGATCACATAATGAGAGAGGTATGGTTAAACCCTTATCTAAAGAGCTTCATTTCTAAGAGTATACCTATGAGGATTTGAGGTCAGGACATATTTCCAATGGAATTTAAAAATATCTAATTAAAAGTCATGACTTATGTGGCTATACACACACACATGCCCTCCAAGAAATAACTAAAATGAAATGTCTTTAGTTTGTGTATGATTTTTAAAATTGTCACTCTTCTCCATTAAGTTGTGCAAAACTAGTAGAGTGCTAATGAATGAGGTTTCTCTAAGATAAAATAAGGGACTCAACCTTAGAAATTTTTGTCGGTATATTAATTACAAACTCTCACGAGGCCTAACTCATCCACTAGGGGTAACCTAGGGGTATAAGGGCTTGTAGCATGTGCTAAATGCAATCACGTACCTATGAAAGTGGCACCTTCTATTAGTTTTAAAAAAAAGAAAGTTTTTTGTATGTTTTACTAAGGACTAGCAAAATTATGGTTGAGGGTGTGATAAGTGTTTAATTTTGCATAAAAAAAGACCCAATTAGTTAGCCATGTGTTACAACTTATAAGGGTAAATTAAGGTTTTTAGACCAAAATTTGTAACACATGCATTTTTGACCTCATGACCCAAAAATTTGATATTTTGTAGGTTGAGAAGCTAATCTAATCTAAGTATATGATTAATCATATTTTTTAGAATTTAATTAGAATTCTTTGCTTTTAATAGGAAGTGAGATGGTAATCTAACAGTCAAGATCAATTGGGATGAAATTGAATATCAAGATCAAAAGATCGAGTCAAAGGCCCAAAAGCAAATCCAAAAATTAAACAAAGCTCAAAATCATCTTGTCAATTAAAAATAGATGCGATTAAAGGAGCTAAATATGGCCAAAGTGGGCCCATAAAGTAAGTCATGCATTCCCACCACCTTTGCATGGAAGCCACTTAAGTCATTAAGCCTTGAGAGAAGGTGGCATGCTAAAGAATTCAAGACAAACCATTCAAGTCACTCAAGCTAGTGGATTGAGCCATGAAGTTAAGCCAAGAAAGATTTCAAAGCCTATCATGAAGCGTAGCCAAAGGAGCCTTCAAAGTAAGCCATCTAAGCCATCAAGCTAAGCTAAATTGAAGGTTAGGATTGGATGAAATTCAGAAGAATTATCCTTGGGATTTATGGGGATATTTCGAAGAAAATTAAGACAAATTCCACTAGAATAAGGTAGCATGTGGACCAATAGGAAGAGACCCCTTCAATTATTATTTTTTATGTTTTTTCCATTTCATATCACTTTCCACCTCACCACACAAATCTCACTACTACTATAACGGGTTTATATGACGGTTAAAAATGGCTATAAAATACGATAACCATCTTATACCTGGACATCTTATAAAATGAAATGCCATATAAGACGGTTCTAAAGATATTAATAAGATGGGTTTGAATAACTGTCTTATATATGTTAACTTATATAAGATGGTTCCCAAAACCCCTCTTATAAACATGACCAAATATAGGAGAGTTTCTAAATAACCGTCCTATATATGTTTCTAAATAAAGGATGGCTATACAATAATAGTCTTATAAAATTGTATAATAAAGGATGGTTATTGAAAAGCCATCCTATATTGGTCAAGATATAGGATGGTTATTGAAAAACCATCCTATATTGGTCACTTAAACTACTTACCCTAGCCAAAGGAAGCGGTTTTAACCTAAACTAAGAATTGAACTAACATGGAAACATGACATAAATTAAAAACATGAAATGATAAACATGCTAAAACTTAGAAACTTTCTTAAAACATGCTTTCTAAAAATAGAAATTTTCTAAAATGATAATTAGAAACTTTCTAAAAATTGAAATTAGAAGCTTCCTAAAACTATTCTAGAATCCAAATACGCTTAGGCAACGATCAAATGAACCTAAGCATAACCTAAACAAATTTGCAAAGCTAGAATGAAGTGTGTGCATGGATTCTAACCTAAAACAATGGACTAAGAGATCGTGATGCATGAATGAGACTTGATGATGTGCAGAGAAACGTAAGTCAAAAGTAATAATGGATCAAGCAACTACTATAAGGGAATATACTTCAAGGTCATGTGCATGACTCTTTGAGTTGTGTGCATGATCCTCTGAATGTTATACATTACAAACTAAGTGGTAACCATACTATAATAGTTTTTATGAAAACTTTAAGTAGAGAGTGCACTAACTTAAGAAAGAACATGATATGCAATTGGTTAATTTTAGTAGAAACAACAACAAAAATTTTGCAATAATAAGAACTTTATTGAATTAATAGCTTATACAAAAAATAGGCACATAATATGCAAAGCATGGAAAATAAATTTGAGCATCATTCGAGTACAAGTTTCAACTTCAATCTCATGTAATCCAATGACCCATGGCAATCAAGTAAATAATGAGGAATCAAAGCAACAAGGAAAACATTCAAGCAAAGAAACAATGAAGGAAAGAACATGGCACCAACCTAAATTGGGAAGAAAACCAAAGAGACAAGAGCAAGACTCACTAAGGAGGTTGTGTGAATGGGCTGGAAGGAAAGGCTACTACCATGGGAAAATAGTTGGAGAGAAAAGCAATGGAAGAAGGGTGGAGACACCTCCTTAGGAGGGGCATTCTCCCCTTCTCTTCTCCAAGAGGTAATTGCTTTATATGGGTGGCTACTATCTAAAGGGAACCCTAAAGTAGAGGTGAGGTGGCAAGGAGATTGGATAATTTAAGAGGAAACCTAAGAGGGAAAACAAAATGACAACAAAGTGGGACAAGGTGGGAAGCAAGTTAAGAGACACCTCTCTCTTAGATTGGAACATCTCCTACTTGTAAAATGTGGAGAACATAGGGAATTAGAAGGAGAGGGAGATAATGATGGAAAGATAGAGAAAGAAAGGGAATGAGGTGAAGTAAGAGAAAAAAGTGAAAAATAAGATGGAAAAAGGCTGGGCACTTCTTATTGGTCGACATGCATGCTTTCTCATTGATTTTCACTCAAATATCTTCTCATCATCCTCTTAAAAATCCCATGGATATTTACTTTAGATTCTCCTTCATTCATGGCTTTCCTTATAGCATATCTTAGGTGGCTTAATGGCTTGCTTTGAGGGCTCATTTGAGCTTGGCTTCATGACTAGCTTTGGGGGCTCTTTGGCTTGGTTTAATCTCTCAACCCCCTTGCTTTGATGGTTGGTTAGGCTCCTTAGATTGTCACCTTCTTCATGGCTTATATGGCTTAGGTGACTTGAGTGAATCCTTGCATGGCTTGTGCATGGGCCCACTTTAGTCACCATTGAATTCTCCAATTTCATCCTTTACTTGCCTTAAGATGATCTTGATCTTTGATCTCACTTTAGATTGATATATTTAGGCCTTAACTTAATCTTTTGATCTTGTCTTTAATTTTAATTTTGATCAATCTCAGCCATTGGATCACCATCCTGAATACTACAAAAGATGAAAAACTCTAACTAAATCCTAGAAAAATATGATTCTACACATGCTTACCCAAGATTAGTCTTTGAACTTACAAAGTATCAAACGTCAAAGTTATTAGGTCAAAGATGCCTGTGTTATAATTTTCAACCAAAAACCCTAATTTAACATTATAAGTTATAACACATGGGAAACTAAATGGGAGATTCTTATACAAAATTTGATACTTATCTTACCCCCTGACCAGCACTTCACTAGTCCCAAGCAAAACATGAAAAAAATTATTTTACAAAATTGATACAAATTGCCTTTTTGTAGGTACTCATGATTGCATTTAGTATATGCAACAAGCCTATAAACCCCAAGGTTACCCCTACTGAATGAGTTAAGCCTCATGAAGGTTTGCAATAAATATGCCTATAAAATTCCACATAGCTTTTACGAAAGTCCTTTATTCATGTGAAAAGCTTTTCTCCTATTTAGATCATATTAAATATATAACTTTAGCCTATTAATAAAGATGAACAAAAAAGTTCAAAATCCTATCCCAATACTAAAGATATCCCATTATTTCATTAAACTTTAGAAGGTGAGTGTGTGCTATAGCAAATATGTTATTATAGTTTCCAAGTCAAGTATAACCTAAATTATGGTCCAAATGTGTGCTTTCACTTCAATTCTCACAAGATACACTTGTCACTTAGCAAGAAGTCACTTAAAAATGTGTATAAATCTCTCTTTATTATGTTTGTAGAGTGTTGTTTATCAACTCCAAAAGTCTCATATATTAGATACAAATGAATGATAACTTAAAAAGAATGGTAATGATCTCATGAAAGAATATCAACTACTCAGAATGTTACACTCTACCAAACTCCCTACTCATTCATAATCATATCAAAGCCATGCTCCTCTTAAGATCAAGTTAAGACTTCTATTAGGATAAAACATAGGCTTAGGTAAGGGTTATCAAAAGAATAAGTATAAAGCTAAACAAAGGTTGTTTAGAAAATATGTAAAGGTCTTCTATCAATGTATTCACAACTTTTCCATTTTTCCTCACAAGAGTAAACATCCTTCTTTTTCGTCAGTTATCTTTCTTTTCTTTTTCACTTCACTTTATATATGGCCTTTTAAAAAAAATTCTTCCTTCTTTTTAACCTTTTTGATGTTCATCACTTGAATTGTATTGTTCATACTTTTTCAATTCTAGCTAGATATTTCTAAAACAAATGGGTAATGGATATATTTAGGAGTTTAATATAGGTACAGGTTATTTGGCTAACAAAGAAAATGCTTATTTTAAAAGGCTTAATGGGCTAACTAGTGGGAAATAACATAAGGAAGGCTAAAAGGTCAGGGTTAACAAGGATGGCCTTTATCATTTCCTAGGTTTCATATGACTTAAAAATGACCATCAACTTAAGAGATATATGGTATAGTCTTTTGTGATTTCTAAGTTATATTCTCCCTTCAACCTAAACTATATATAACTATTTTGTGCAATTAATATTTTGAGTTTAATTTTTCATGAAATAATTTACAAAAATATAAAATATTGAACTATTTGTATACAACTCTAGTAATAAGTTAAAGTTTAAGAGTTTGTTGAATATTCAAAAAAATTGAATTCTCATCTTTATAAAGGAACTTATAATATTTTTTTTTTTTAATTTCAAAAATGCAAGAAAGGCTTAGAAATCTCATTCCTATCTACACCCGCCAACCTAAACTAAACATTATCCTCAATGTTTTGAAACATAGTACCCTAAATGATGAAGGAATGAGGTAGAACAGTACAATTTTCTATAAAAAAATCCTGGGTTGCCTCATAGTGAGTGCTAAGTTTAATGTATTTAACCAGATATATACTCTAACTAACCTAATGTACCCTAATCTAGACCTTACTACGTTAACTTAATTTGGCTAAACTAACTCTAATAATGAAATGGGCCAGATTTCTCATGCCACTTCAAAATCTAGCAGTAGTCTATATATTTCTTCCACCTTTAAATCTTTGGTGGTGGTAACAATATGACATAGTAGACCACCACGATTTTGAGTTTTATATGACCACCTTAATGATCCCATATTTTTTGTATTTCATGATAGTTAATATAATTCCCCCACCTTGAAAATTTTGGCATGGTAACACAATGACAATGTGGACTACTGTGAAATTCCAATGTGTTAGACAATATAGAGATGAATGGTCCTCTTCTTAACCAAATTGAGGGATAATGTTGACCATTATATTCAATTCGTCTTATTCCTTCATTTCCCTTACATTGTCCTAAAATTGGGGTATGAGCTAACTTTACCCTTCCCTAAAAGATGGTCCTTGAATTACTAGTGGTCGGGACATGGTGAGGTTTAAACCTTGATTATCTTCTAATGTGTATCCTAAAGTAGGTTGATGTAGGGCCAATACATCAATTGGCTCTTTTTCTTCCTATTCAGCTCACATTGTTAAGGTCTCAGTTGGGCCTATATTACTATTTTATCTTTGTTCAAATATGGTCTGAAGGTCCCAATCAGGTACATCTTCTACATTGCAAGGCTCAGTTAGAATTTTAGGTTTTGTAGGGAGTTCTACTTTGAATGTTTATTGAGATGTGTCCATTAATGGTGCGACATATAATAAATTATTTACTTTATCAGTGGATATGTCTTCATCAAAATTATGAAAATGATCTAGACATGACTTGAGTCGATCTAAGTAAGAGATTTCTATAGATGGATGTGGGCTTTGTTGCTCAGAATAATCATAATATATTTCCATCCTATCATCATTATCAATAGTCAAGGTTGGTGAAAAACTATGAGGCTTAGGAGGCAGAGGTGGTATTTCCCACCTTGAAAATCTTTGAAGTGTTTCTTCACTCTTCTTCCTAATTTGTTTCCTTTCCTCAACCCAATTTTTAACTATAGCAAGATTTTCATTATTTTACTAAGTCATTGCAAACATTTTGTTTATTGCATCTCTAATGATTGTTCTTCTTGTTGTAGAGGAAACGACTGATTTGGATGGCCATTGTTGTGGTATTGGGGTGCTAAAAAAGCATTGAGTAGGTTGAACCATGATGGTTAACCTTGATATTCTTAGTAATCATGGTAGGGTGGATTGGGGTGGGACCATTGTGGTTCTTCTTGATATTGGTAATATTAAGATCATGTTTGTTCATGATGCCTAGCCTATCTATTTTGATAGTCTATCTCAGGATAGTAGTTAATGTAAGGGTATGTAAATGAATTGGTTGCATCCACTAGCTCCTGATAATATCCATTGTATATGGAACTTATGGTCATGAAAAAGTGTAATATCGGAGTTCAGAATAGGCATTGTCATTATAGTACTGAAAATGTGGAGCAGCTTGCCTAGAAGCTCTCATCCTAAATAATTGACTTTCCATACTATCTATCCTATCCATCAATGTATCTAATTTATCAAATCTATCCCCTTCTTGATAGGCCTTTTTTTTTAACTTTATATATAATGAACAAATCATTGTATACAATGCATGAGTATTTTTTTTAATGGAAAACCCTAACTATATGATGCAACATAAATGCTAGTCCTAACTAAATGATGCACAATGAATTCTTATAGCTTACTAACAGGTTGAATTGATGATCTTTAATTAATGTGTAGGTAGCATTTAGACCTAAATCTAGACATCTTCTCCTCATATCGAAGCTAGACTACTGCTTACCAGTTAGGTTTTGCTTTAAAGTAGTTATTACAATTCTCATGTCAAGAGGCATTTAAACCTCAACCAATGTCCATGGAAGGCATGAGAAATCACTTGGATTTTTATTCACCCACTATAACCACATTGCTCAGAAGCTACTATAGTAACAATAGATCTAACCCTTCAAAGAGGCTCCTACATGCTTGACAACCCTAAGTCTCTTTTTGTTTGATTTTAAACTACATTCAAGGGTTGGGATTCAAAACATACAAAGATCAATTTTAATTACCTAGGTGGGCTAAGGCTCTGGTAATGAAATCTAGTCCATATCTTATGAGGATTCATGTGGGGCCCTTACTATCAATGTGATACATTCTACCATAAAGCACTTAAACATGCAATGTAGTACAAAAAGCAAACTAATGGTTGCCAATGTGCTATCTAACAAGGGGTCCAGACCTCAACAAATAAGTCACTATAAGTAGACAGCCTATGCCTTGGTTATAACTTACCTTAGGCTAACCTTTGTTAAATAGGTGATTACTAATGCAATAACCTTAATTAAATGCAAAAATTATCATGAATGATCCTATTCTACATGAATTACACTACCATTCAAATGCAATTATACTAGAAAAATAAAATAGAGTGAAAATTGCATATAGTGGGGTTTCTGATGATGATAGAGTGTGGGTTGCCATATCATACACTTGCCCTATGTTATTACAACCCATTTAAAATGGAATAATAAAGTTCGAAATACAATGGGCCTGACTACAAATTTCACTCAAAATCCTAATCTAAGAAAGAAATAAACCCTAATCTAATGTGATGAAGCTTTGGTCCATAGGACTATTGCCACTCCTTTGCCAATTTTCTCTAGCACAAAATCAAACAAAATACAGTCAATTATGAGGAATTAGGAATAAATACAAAAATTTATGAAAAACCATAATCTAATGCACCTTAAACCCAAACTAGAGGTAAATAATTAAGTTCAGACCAACTATACAACTACATTGTGATTCCCCGACAATAGCGCCAACATCTTATTGTTATGTTTTAATTAACTTGCAAGTGCATGAATCAATTATAGTGTAGTACACTAGTGAGGTCCATTACACAATAAATTGAATGGTTTGTGTGACTAATAGACCCTCAGTTAAACTATTTACCTTAGCCAAAGGAAGTGGTTTAAACCTAAACTAAGAATGCAATTAACATGGAAACATGGCAAAAATTATAAACATGCTAAAAGAAAACAAGCTAAAACTTCGAAACTTTCCTAAAACATGCTTCTTAAAAATAGAACTTTTATAAAATTACAATTAGAAACTTTGCAAAATTTTGAATTAGAAGATTCCTAAAACTATTCTAGAAAGCAAATACACTTAGTCAATGATCAAACGAACCTAAGCATAACCTAAACTAATATGCAAAACTAGAATGAAGTGTGTGCATGGATTCTAAACTAAAACATTGGAAACTAAGAGATCGTGAAGCATGAATGAGACTTGATGGTATGCATCGAAACCTAAGTGAGAATTAACAATGCATCAAGAAACTACTAAGGGAGTACACTTCTAGGTCATGGGCATGACTCTTTGAGTTGTGGGCATGATCCTTTGAATGTTATGCATTATGAAAGAAGTGGAAACCATCCTATAATAGTTCTTATGAAAACTTTAAGTGAAGAGTGCCTTAATTTGAGCAAGAACATGGTATGCAATTGATTAATTTTAGTAGAAACAATTAGCATTAATGTTGGCAGATCATTCTAGCCTGGCGACATGATATCTAGTAGCCTTCCTAACAGTATTAATGTTGTTAGCTTCTATTAAAAATGGTAGGTTGGCATCCTCTCGACATACCACAACAATACAGATATGCTTAATGTGTAGGTGCCTCAACCATTCATGAAAAAGAAAGTCTAAATCTAAGACGATGATGTTGTCAATACCATTCAAGACTAACATGCATTAATCCATCTACAAATAAAAAATACTGTATACATAATAATGGATGAGGTCATCGTCGTTGTCGTCCTCGTCATTAAGACCTTATCCTAATTAGAGGTCTGCCACATGAATCTTATTCCAGCATTCCCCTCTATTAAGTATCATGGCTTCATTTAGTCTTAAAGTTTTCAAATCTTTTCTCACCACTTCCAACCACATTCTTTTGGGTCTTTCCCTTGCCTTTTAGAACCTTCAACTCACATTGCCTCACTCCTTCTAACTGATGTCATTTTTGGTCTGCATTGGACATGTTGAAACCATCCAAGTTTAATCTCCTTCATCTTGTTACCTATTGGTGCAGCTCCTAAGTTTCTTCTAATGTTTTCATTCCTAATTCTATCCTTTCTTGCCTTGCCACTCATCCATCTCAACATCCTCATTTCTTCTATGCTCATTCTATAAACATGATTTTTCTTAATTACCCAACACTATGATCCATAAAGAATGGTCGACTTTATATCCATCCTATAGAACTTTCTTTCAATTTGAGTGGCACTTGCCGATCACACAAAACTTCAGAGGCGCATCTCCATTTGTTCCCACCCGCATGGATTCTCTAGGTAACCTCCCTCTCAATCTCTCCACTCTCATGAATCATCGATCCTAAGTACCAAAAGTGGTCTTTTATGGGGACTTAATGGTTATCAATCCACTAGTGCCCCACTCCCTTTCTTTTCCTTGCTAAAATTGTAGTCCATATATTTTGTCTTAGATCAGTTGATTTTAAATCCTTTACGTTCTAATGCTTCAAGGAGAAACCACCGCCATTCTGGAGGTTTCCCCACCGCCATTCAAAGGCAGTTAGAACCCCTCCATAACCCTCTTTAAAAGCTCTATAAATAGAGCTCTTGGGTGCCTCTAATGGCAGCCCAAAACCTTGGAGAAAACCCATCGCGGAGCAGTGACCAAGAGGGAAAAACATGGAGAGAAAACCACCCACGAAGCAGGTATGCTCAAAAACTCCCCAAACCCACTCACCCATAGTCCTAGGCTCAATTCCCCTAAGTTTTTGCATGAAAAACTATGCAAAACGGAGCCTGGGAGAGCCACCAAGGACCCTGGGACGTCCCCAGGGTCGAACCAGGGTGACCTGAGGACGACCCAGGTCTCTAACGGGCGGGACGATCCAATAGGAACGTCCCACGTCGACGCAGGTCGACGTCCGTTTGAAAAACCAAACGGGCACGTCCAAGGACAAGCGGAGTTGTAGCGCGCGTCTACAGACGTGCCCACCGAGGTACCCGCCTTAGACGCGCAGCACGCTAGCGTACGTTGAAATTTTCTGTTACTTAAGGAAGCAGGGCGCACGTCGCAGACGCGCAACGCCCTAGCATTCCGGTTTTTTGTCTTTAAAACTCTATGTACATACAACACTAAAACGCTTATAACTTGAGATCTAGAACTCCGATTGAGGCACCGCAAAAGGCGTTGTGTCCGTATCGACGACGCAGACACATCCAAACCATAAAATCCCTAATCAAGGCCCAATAAAAGTAGGGCATGACCCTTAGAATAGGATGGTGGCGCGTGGGCACTAGAACTTTGGAAAACTGAGGATACCAAGGCCCAAGTAGGACCTTAGGACACCCATAGGCATAGGGATGGACCCCTAATGCCTAAGTAATAAGACCCAACTGCTCTAAACCCATCAAAGATAGGTTAAACTAACCTTGAGTCCCCAAACCATGCTCAGGAGCGTACGAGGACAAAGGGGTTAACGCGACCTAGTCAGGTAGGTGCTCTATCACTATTAGATTCTTTTAAAAGAACTATTGTTATTTGAGAACATATGTTTTAGATACATGACTTGATTTGCATGTGATTTGCATGAATTAATTCAACATGCATGTTAAATGCTTTGTACATAGACATGTTTTGAAATGACTGCATATACATTATGCACATATATGTGTTGCAAACAAGTGCATGCATTGCATGATTTAAGTACTTGCAAAGATTGCATGTCCTTGAGGGTTGCCAAAAGATGCTAGAGTGCCGAGGGCAAGGCAATTGTGAGGGACCCAAAAGAGGACAAGTTTTAACAAAAGGTTTTGACTTATCTTATGTGATTTGGGCAAGTAAGCCTGTGGGTGCTATGCCGAGGGGTCTGGGTTGGCCCTGCCTCTACCACTAATAGGTGGATGGGTACCACGCCCAAAAAGAGGCAAGTCCCTACGTCGACTGCATGTGGTACATGGGGCTACCACTGGTGTCACGGTACTAGGTCGACGTGTACTAGGCCTCGTGGAGGCTATGACCAAGTGTCCTCAGGTACCCGGGGACCACACGGCGAGGAGGTCGTGGGCATAGTGGACCCTATGGTTTGATGTGCATTTCATATAGCATGATATGAGGTTGGTCGACCATACCATACTAGAGGTCCATGAGTTGGACTCCATGAAGCATCTATTGCATATCATGATGTCATCATATATATATGATACTTTCAGTTTTGAGTTATGTGATGTTTTAAGTCATGAGAATTTCAGTTGATTATGGATTCTTATACTGATATTGAACTCGAGTATTCAAACATATGCATATTTTGAATTTCAATTGATTATGGATTCTTATACTGATATTGAACTCGAGTATTCAAACAGACGCATGTTTTGAATGAGCATATGATTTTAAAACTTCTCATGCATTTATAAAACTAGTAGTGATAGGCTCCTACTGAGTATATTATATACTCACCCAATCCTTAACATTTTTCAGACATCAATAAGTACTCAAGGACAGGATACGTCCGTATATATCATGGTTCAGGACAGCTTCACTCACAAAAAGAGAACATCTATGATAGTGCTATGAGTAAGTGAATCCAAAAGGAAACAAATACACATGTAAGTAAACTCTCAACCCTTTGGACATGTGTTTGTACTTAGTTACAGTTGGGCTGTGCATTGTGACTGGAAAGACCTGGGGAAAAACATTTATGATTTCTGAAGTTTTTCAAAAACTACCTTAGTTGTTGTGCAAGCAAATGACACTCGGGGTTTTCAAAAAATGACTTTAAACAAAAGGTTTTCCGCTGCATTGCATGGTTTTATAAAATGGTTTTCAAATAGGGATGCATCCCGCCTTAGTAAATTAGACATTGCATTCAAAAATGCATGAGAAAACCCGGGTCGTCACACTATAACATTAGCTTTGTTTTATGCTTTCCCTTATAAATTAAAACTATATCATTTGCAAATAGCATGCACCATAGAATCTTCTCATGCATATGTTTTTTTAACTCATCCATAACTTACTAGGGAATGAAAAAGCAAACATATGTTCATATATACCTCATTGACTAGATTTTCCTATTCAAAGGTCCTAGGTAGCTCCTCTTAATCTTCTCAAGTAGGAGAATTGTAGCTAACATGTGACTATGGCTTAGGGATAGTAGGAGCTAGGTCTTTGACCTCTCATATTTTGGAACTCCTTCATTAAATCCAGCTTTAAGTGCTCATGCATTGCAGTTGCACTTTTAGCTGCTCATACATCTCCTTGTTGCCAACTTTAGGTTGTTGAACAAAGTATTTAGAAGGAACAATGCTACACCCTTAGCCCCTTACTTAGCTAGGGTGTTCCTCCTAGTTGCCCAAAATCTATATAGGAAGTCATACTTTATAGCAATACTAATTAGAGTCCTTGTAGATGAGTTTTCCTAGGTCAACTCTTGCTATACAATTTACCAGAACATGATTCATTCCATTAATTAGTCTTTGACTATATATATTATATAATTCTAAAAATATAACAATGGTAAACACATGCAACCACTTACTTTTCAAGAAGCTACTTGTGCAACAACTTTGTTTTTGTAGGTCTGGGTATCATGCACCTCTGAATGCACCGTTTTCCATAGGATGGTGCAGTTAATGGGATTCTTAGTCTTAGATTTCTTTTGCTATTAAAGGATACACTAAAGTTAAATTATTAAATATAAATAAGGTCAAATTAGTAAGAAATAAACTCTCACAAATACTTACTTCTTGTTCTTCCAATCAAGCATAGCCCAAAGTAAAGAGGTGGTGCTGTATATGATTGATCACAGACACCTTTCTCCTTGAGCACTCTTTGTGCATATTTGATGCAATGAAAGGTAATTAAGCACAATCATAGGTTCAATAAAACCTTAGTTTAGCACATACAAATTCACTCCATGCATTCTGGTCAATGATATAGGAATATAGGTTAGGAACTTTGTACAACCACGACATATCATTTACAAATGGATATAGTAATTCCTAGCAAGGCAACTCATCCAATTTCTTCATTGTTCAGTAGCTCCTTCCATAGAATGCTTCTACTTGTCATCAAATATGTCAAAGGTAAAGTATAAAGTAGAAAAACACATTAATCTATTTGAAAATAACAAGATAAGGTACATATTGTATTATACAGAGCATTTACATACCTTAACCATCTCCCATATCAAATCTTTGATTTTTGGTGACATTTTTCTCCAATCATCATACATTATAGGCACTATGCTTCTTATCATAAAACAAATGTAATAGATATATGTGGAAACATGGTCACCTATCTCTTGCCCCTTACTGTTGTGCTCAACAACATCTTTTATTCTCTTTGACTTTCTCTTATTAATCTTTTTCATTATTGTTCACCCTTTGTCCCTTTTCTTATGAGGGCTTCTCCAGTTAGATTGTTCTTCATGTTCCATTTTTCCTACACAAGGCAAAACATTTCATTTAAAACAAATGCATTAAAAATCACTATGGTATTCAATCTTCATTAATTGAAGCACCTAAACACTAGATTCAACTTTCAATGTGACAATCTACACATATTCTCCCCAAACCACAAACAAAAGCATTGCCTTCACTTCTCATATAATAGTGGTTAGTCATTTGAGATAAGTTTAGACATTTAAGATCTAAGACTTAGAAAATACAAAACAAGTCGTGTGTCTATAGAAAGAAGTGGTGGTCATGTGTCAATAACTTCTTAGAAGTTGTAACTTTAAAACTTCTATAGTCATTTGGTTACTCCTTTTTAGGAGATTATTCACTCACTCCCCATTGGTTAACTTAATTACATTAGTTTGCATCTTCCAAGAAACACACCAACTGATCCTTGTGAAGTGATTCATCATAATTTATACATTATATAAGTTTTGGACTAATAAGATAGTGCAAGATGTAATAAGGCCATACAAGAATAGTTATTGTTGGACTAATAGGATAATTAGTTTAAGAACATTGGAGTATAAGGGTTGCATTCAACCATTGAATTATAATAGGTAAGACAATTATAATCCATTAGTACAAGTGTTGGGTACAACCACTATATTATAACTAATAGAACAATTATAATGCATTAGTATAAGTGATGGGTTCAACCATTGAAGTGTAATAATGTGCCTATACAACCATCTAACACATGCATTTATCTATAAACTTGTGCAACAGAACAAGAAAAAATGTGCTAAAGATCCATTCATCTATAAGCACATTCAACCATCTACCTAATTAGATTCATTCCAAGAATCTCTGAGATCAAGTTTCATACTACAAGAGAAGCATTCATCTACAAGCCTATAGAACCATGTAAAAATAGATGCACTCCAATAAATTTGAGATTGGGTTTCATTCTAAAAGATAATATATAGAAACACATAAAAAAATTTAACCAAACAACACTCTCAATAGGAATAGAAACACATAGCCCATTTTGGATTCAACAATAGAGGAAAAAGAAATAGAAATAAGAGGGACAAGAAATATAAAAGTAAAGGAAAAAGCAACATTAACTCTACTTTTGGAATTTATAAGATTAGAACCCAGATCTAGCATTTCCCTACTACTAATAAAAAAGAAAACTAAAGATAGGAGTTGAAAAAGCTTAGATCTAGTCATTCCTTGCAAATAAATGGCTAACATAAAGTATGCAGAGAAATAGGATGGTAACTTACCTATCTTGTGTTCTCAACCACTAGTTATTTCCATAAAACATGGGTTGAAGGAGATTTCCGATGTTGACTAGTTACAAACATTTTTACACTATTTTTTTATAGAATTTTTTTTTTAAAAAAAAAACCCAAAATCCAAAGTGTTTTGATGCTTCTTTAACTGAAGGAATAGATGAAGGGAGATCACAAGAGAGAGAGAGAGAGAGAGAGAGAGAGAGAGAGAGAGAGAGAGAGAGAGAGAGAGAGAGAGAGAGAGAGAGAGAGAGAGAGAGAGAGAGAGAGAGAGAGAGAGAGAGAGAGAGAGAGAGAGAGAGAGAGAGAGAGAGAGAGAGAGAGAGAGAGAGAGAGAGAGAGAGAGAGAGAGAGAGAGAGAGAGAGAGAGAGAGAGATAGTTAACTTACTCAATGTATGGTTAAGCTGATCAATATTATTTTGCTATATACAAAGGTGTGCTTAGTCCCATTATTTACATTCAATGGTTGATACACAACCACTCGAGAGAGGTACACTAGCTCATAGATCAAATCCACTAGATGGTTTCTTTCTTAAAACTCCTGGTAAATACTCTATGCAAAACTTCACCACTTCTTTTGTTGTAACAACCCCAAAATTTTACTATTGCATGATCGAAGTATGAGTTTTCTAGGAGAATAAGTTTTTATGGATGTTATGAAACTAAAATGGTATGATTGATATTCGACATGCCTTAAATTGAAATGAAGAAAATAATGTTAATTAAAAGAATTGCATGTTATAATTGATGCTTATGACTTGTACATCATGTATGTGAATTGTGAAATTTTGTTTATGGTACATGGGTACCATGTAAGTATTGGTGGTGTATGAGTTTGGGTTTATAGGATACATCATTAGTGGATTATCACCAAATAAGTGAGGATGTTATTCTTGTTATGAAATAAATGAACAGGCAAATTACCTGCTATTATGATTATTTTACATCCAGGCATGGAGGCTTGAGAGTTTTATTTTAGACAGGCGTAGGCCTAGGGATACTATACTAGGAGAGTTATGAGGGTTTGGCCACCCGCTCTCCAAAATTTATTATGTTATGGATACCAAGCATGATATGTTGTTAAAAATCAGGTGGGGCAATTATGGGAAGGCCGCCACTGTGACATCCATGGTCCTCCCATATGGACATGGATATTGTGATTTCCACCAAGGATGGTATAGGTGGATTATTAAGTAGTTAGTCAGGTAGGCTGTACGGATTCTAACTGCATGCATAGTAGTCCTTATATTAGATACACAATGGTGCTTATATGATGGCATTATGAGATGCCTTATATGTTGTGGCATGATGATATGCCTTATATTGTTTTCCTAGTGGTGGCTGGAGGATTGTGGACCCTGTATAGTGAGAGGCATGAGGATTATATTGATATACCAGCAGAGGCTAGATGATTATGAATCCCACATGATGAGGGGTATGATTCTGAAACCCAATATAGTATGGGTGTAATAACCCCAAATTTTTGTAATTGATTGAGAAAATCAATAAAGTTTAAGTTTCAGATATTTCGGGTTAAAATATTAGGGTTATCTAGAATATACTTTTTATAAAAGTATAATCAAATAATAAGACATGTAAAATTTAAATTAAACTTAGCAAACCCTTCAAAATGACTATAAGCACGACAAATTCTGAATTCGGATGAAAAATCCTTAAGTTTCTTCATTTCTTGGACAAAAGGGTAAAATAGTAATTTTACCCAAAAATAAAAATATGAGACATCAAAATTTAGAATGTACTAAGAAATACGAATCCAATGCCACTAAGTACACTCAAATCTGAGATCATGGGAATAAAACCCAAAATTTTATATATAAATGTCAAAATGGTCTTTTTACACCATGTGGGGCCCACAAGGGACCCAAAAATGAATCTTATGAGTAGCCCACGTGAAGTCATGGGTCAACAAATACCATCTGGTTTTGGGGAAGAAAAATGGAGGCATAAATTAAGGTTTTTAGACCAAAATTCATAACACATGTATCTTTTGTCTAATGAAGCAAAAGTTGTTATTTGTAGGTTCAAAAGCTGATCCAAGGTAAGTATGTGATTAACCATAATTTGTAGGATTTAATTAGAATTTTTCACTTTTTGTAGGATGTAAGATGGTAATCCAACTGTCTATATATGGACCAATGGGATAAGAGCACTCCTTTTTTAGTGTTTTTCTCAGTTTTCTCCACTTTTTTCTCAATTTCCACCTCACCCTTAAAATGCATTACAAATATCCATTGTAGAGTTGCATCTTTCCAAAACTATCACATTCCACCTCTTAGGAAACTTCTCAACCAACCAAAATTCTCCACTTGACATCCTCCATCTCTTTCCCTCCCACTTTCCTAAAACAAAGGAGGCTCAACAAAATTGGAAGGAGGGAGGTGCCCCTTCCTAAAAAGGAGGCATCTCCCACCTACTCCCCTCCTTAAGACAGCCACCTTCTATCCACACTTTCCGATTTGAAATCCTAACTTTTTCCCCATCTTAGCCATTCAAATTGACACAATTTATGCCCACCATACCTTAGCATTGGGGAAACCTTGAAAAATTAGGAGAATAAGCATAAAAACCTAGCAAAATCCAAGCAAAGGGAGAACTCTCATTTAAGGGGAAAAAATGTCTACTCCTTTGGAAGGACACATTGTAATAACCTCAATTTTTAACTCTAAATTAGTAAGAAAATAAAATAAATTAATCAAAAACAATTATGCATAGAATTTGGTTTTGAAACCACTAAATTTAGAAAGTACACATCTATAAGAATTGAATGGTATAAAGAACATCAAAAATGGAGTTCAGATGAGTGAGATATGACCATTTTAAGTTACAAGGGTAAATTGGTAAATTGACAATGACATGAATTAGAGGGGGTTGTTTTGATAATGACACCCCTTCCATTCCTATTCTAGCTTTAATGGAGGAAGGCAGTGATATGCCTTTCCTTGCTAGGAGATTGGATCGAACCCTACAAAAACGAGTTTTTCCATTCCCACACTAAACAATCAGAGAAAAGGCCCCTCTTTTTCCTTTGCACACAGCTAAAACACATGAAATTTTGCATGCACTAGAGGACCTTGATCTCCACTCTCAGGGTCTAATTAGGTTAGCCACACACGCTAACTTGTTTTTCACATCATTTCCCAACTTTCCCCTCTCAGATCTGGGATGGATCTGGGCTAAACAACCGTTGGATGGCCTAGGAAGTCAAAACCATGGAGCATGGTTAGACCCACATTAAGGACACCTCATATGGTAGATCTAAGCCATTCATTGTGGTCTTTGGACCCAAAAACCCTATGAATGGCGAAAATAGATAAAAAATCAGAGCATTTAGGGCTCCGATCAAGCCAAAAGAAGGTGGATGGCTCGGGTTCTTTGTCCTCAATGGATGGTGCACCCAAGACATCCACTAGGACGAACAAGGTCACACGGCACATGCGGGAGCCCCGTCATGGGCACACTTACGAGAGTGCTCACGAGCGCTATCTTGGACGACTGGAACGCACCACCCGTTCCAGTGTCCATGCACTCCAAGAGACCGGTGTAAACCAGCGTAACCTCCTTTTTGCTGGTGTAAGCCAGTGTAAAATGCTTTTTTCATTGGTGTAAACACCCTCCCACTAGTGCAAACTGGTGTAAAATTCGGTTTTTGATCTAATTTTGATCTAAAATGGTTTTTCTAAGATCTTGGGGGCTACAAAAGCCCGATCTTTGATCCGAAAGGTCCGTTAGAACTGTCTCAATGATGCAAATAGATTTTAGCATTAGAATCTTGATCTAATCATGTTTAGTTAGGCTAAATTCATAAAATAGCACCAAATCACTTAGATCCGGCAGATCAAAGGATGATCAGGCCCCCGGACTTGAACAACTAGATAATATATGATACTAACTAAGGGTCCCAAGGATTAGATTAGATTTAATGACTCTAGTAATTGGTCTAGATCATTGATTTAACCCAGATCTTGGGAAATTGTTGATCTAAGGATGATTTGACCATCAAATCACGGTGTAAACTGTAGATGCGGAGGAAAATGAGTAGATGACCATGAGATAGGACTGCATAATAACCAATAACATTAGAATTAAGTACCAAATCATAAATAGAGATCTTACAGAATGATCCAACAGTTGGATCGCCATAGATTCCACTGAGATGAAATAAATAACAAAAAATAGTACTGTGATACTGACAAGTACATCTGACTATGCGAGCTAAGAGGATTACATGATTGAATTTAGTTATCTCTTATTGAGGTACATGACCACATTTAGTGTTATGTTTTGATTTCTAAAACTTTGCATTATCATAGCATTCATGGTTGATGATGATCGATTGTCATTTGTTTATTTATTCTGAGATTTTATGAGATTCAACCTTTTATGCTATAATCGATATTAGATTTTGATATTATATTGAATAGGTCTTCATAATCGATTATTTTATGATATTGATACCGCATATCTATTGTATGATTAGTAATTTATCTTTCTTTATTGCATTGCTGAGATTGGTGGGTTTTCATAAAATTGATGATGGAGGCTTGGTGGCTAGTGTTTTGATTGCTAACCCGGGGATGAGGGATGTGCCTTGGGGATTGTGAGCCACGAGTGCTCTTAGTTTTTCAAGATACACAATTTCCATTTTTTGTGATTTATGATGAGTGCTCTCACCCTGTGGATGTCATGCTAGGAGGGATTAAGGCTGGCCACCCACCCTCCGAAATTGTGATGTGATAGACACCTACTCACAGATGACTTTTGGTAGGGGTTTGGTAACATGGATAGTCTACACTACCAATCCGAGCTTCTCCATGGGAACAAATGTTAAGTCTCTCGTTATGTTGTCAATGGGGAGCGGCAATAGTTGAGACCTTGGAGGGGTTGCCACTGTGGCATGACAATCCATACTCTTATTCTGTATGCTTGCATGATGAGCATGGAGATGTTATTGTATGCCTGGGTGTGCTGACACTCAGAGGATTGATATGAGTACTCATGATCTATTATACAAGTGTATGGGACACTCATGGGACCCACGTACCTTGGGATGCCTATTTGTTATTGTATGCTCATTGATAATGGATCATATCATGTTACATTCACGAGATTATCATGTTTTATATCATGAGGTGCATGTTTTATCTCATCTGATGTTTTAAGACTATATTGGTATTGCTTATGATACTTATATTTTCATGGATAATTGACCTACACATTATATTAACATTGTTATTCAATTTTGTTTTCCTTGTTATTACATTAAATGTCTATGTACCTACACAAGTAATAGCTTGCTGAGGCATTGCTTTGTTTTGCAATGCCATAGATACCGAGTGCGATAGTAGGAAGGGCAAGCCGTGGAGGAACAGTGATTGCAGTGGCGACCACTTTGATTTAGCTAATAGATAGCTCATCATGAGTGATTAGATGGACTACAATTTGAACCTATTTTATGGACTGTATATCTTTATTAGATGGACATGATTATGACATTATATATATATATATTATGGACATGTCTTTAAGTATAGTGGAATATTATGATGGATAGACCCTGGGCCACATTATTATGCTTTTTGGATATTTATTGTTTTAAAAATAAAGGCGCTGTTGATTTTGACAACGGATTTGATACTAGTATTGTCTTAAATTTATTGTTGTGTACTTATATTTATCTTTTAATCATAGTTGTGATGTTTTTGGAAAAAGGAGATAACACCCAGAGGTTTTTTAGTAAATGTTCTAATAAAATAATTAATAGAATCTTTTGATTTTGGGATCCCGACTATAATTATTATTATAAAATAATGTTATAAAAATCCTGGGTGTTACACATGCTCTCTTGATATAGCCATCTTTGATCTCTATGGCTTGTGTTTTGTGGACTCATTGGGTGCTGCCACTTCCTTCCAAGGTGTATGTTTCTTCCTCAAGTGTTCAACCTAGGATTTTTGGGTTGTTTGATTCATCTTTGAAGGTTGGTCAGCTTCCTTGTTCTGTTTGCTCGAATTTAATTCTTTTTCATGCTAGTTTGCCTCGTTTTCCTTCATCTTTCTTTGCTTTTAAAACTAAGATTCAAGGCTGGTTTTCCCTTGGAGTGATAGCCAAGGGAAGTCATCTTGAATCTAGTTTTTCCATTTACCTTTCATTGCATCTTTGTTCTCTTTCTTGATTTCTAGCTTTTTTTTACTAAGCTTCCATTAGTTGTTGCCTTATTATTCCATAAGATTTTCCCTTGATTTCAAGCATGTTAGTTCATGAGTGATTGTTGGAACAATTGAAAAATAAGTTGGCTTGTAATGAAGGATTGATTAAGATTAAATGAACATCATTGTAATAGAATTTAGATTTTTTCATGCTAGTTTGCCTCTTTTTCCTTCGTCTTTCTTTGCTTTTAAAACTAAGATTCAAGGCTGGTTTTCCCTTGGAGTGATAACCAAGGGAAGTCATCTTGAATCTAGTTTTTCCATTTACCTTTCATTGCATCTTTGTTCTCTTTCTTGATTTCTAGCTTTTTTTTATTGAGTTTCCATTAGTTGTTGCCTTATTATTCCATAAGATTTTCCCTTGATTTCAAGCATGTTAGTTCATGAGTGATTGTTGGAACAATTGAAAAATAAGTTGGCTTGTAATGAAGGATTGATTAAGATTAAATGAACATCATTGTAATAGAATTTAGATTTCATATTTGGATAACATGTATGGGTATTATGCTGATGACTTTTTTATTTGATTCAGTGAAGTTAGTTGGAATTTTCAATTCATGTTTGTTTCCTACAGTTAGTTGTTGAATGTTTGATTGTATTAGAAGTGATTAATTTCATGTTCTACATGTTCTATTCATTTAATGATTCAATCACCATGCTGCTAGAATTTCTTTACATGAATGGTTTATGTTAATTTCCAGCACCATACAACTCATGTTCACTTGATTTTTCAAGAGCCTAACTAGATTGTTAGATGGCTTAGTTAATGTTAGAATAAGATTGCATGCTTAGGTTTCCAAAGTAGTTGATCAAATTCACTCTTATCCAATGAATCATGAATACCATTCCATGGTTACATGAATGATGCTTGGATAATTTTCCTTTCATTGTTTATTAATGGTAATTTTTCATTTATTTCTCTTGTTTAGTGGTAGTTAGATTTCATTAATTTACATTTTAGTTAGTTGGAAAGGAATTAATTTTGTCACATTTGCTAGAGTAAGTGATTTGGTTGCGTAGTTTTCTTTGTTTTACATGACTAGGAAAGTAGTTTGATAAAACATGTTTTCCTTAGATTAGTTATTAATTTCATGTTTAGGAAAGTTAATTTAGGAAAGTTGATATATAGCATTTTAGGAAAGTATCACTTTATGAAAGTTTTTTGTTAGGAAAGTCATAAAATTAGAAGTTTTTAATTTAAAATTTTTTAATTTTAGAAAATGCATGTTTTAGGAAAGTTTTCAATTTATCATGTTTCTTGTTTTTACTTAGTTTCAAATTTCATGTGTTAATTTCCATTTCTAGTTTAGGTTAAAAATATCTCTTGAATTTTGGTTAGGTTAGATAATTTAAAGTAGGGACCCCTAGCATCACATTAGTTCAACTCTTCGTGGGATTGACCTCACTAGCATACTATAATGCAAATGATTTGTGAGCTTGCAATCTTTATTTAAAACAATAAGAAGAAGCTTATGAGAGAACTTCAAGTCATATACAACAAAAAAACTTCTCATAAATAAAAGAAGACTATGACCCACATGAAGACTTTTTACTTATTTTCTCTCTCCTACTAAACCAAAAGAAGAAGATCAACCAATGATTGGATGTCTTATCATTCCAAGGTAGTGAAGTACACTTGGACCACATGAAGCATATGAAGATCTATGAAAGTCAGGGACATTCACTCCAAGGCAATTTAATCTAAAGATGGAGAGAAAATGAAGCTTAAGGAATATCTGCATATCCTAAACAAATCCATCCATTTAAGATAAGTTAAACATTGTCTAAGGGGTAGGAATGAAGCATTGGAAAGATCAAAATCCTATTCGCCTTTTCCATGTTGAAAAGTCAACCAAAACCCTAAGGAAATGAAGATCTCAACTCCTTGTCCTCATCCAATGGTCCATACATCATAGGGTTTCTAAAAACATCACATATACACCCAAGTGGAGAAACATGACTCCCTTTAGGACTTCTTAATTTTGAAATCCCTTTATTTCCTCCACCTTCTCATTTTCACCAAAAGTCAACCCAACTTCTTAATCTAACTCTCTTCCTTCCCTATTAAGCAATCTTCTTTCCTAACCACCCAAATCTACCTTCCTACCTACCTTATCACTTTCCTTCCTTCTCCATTTCTTATCCTACTCAAGTGAAACTCCATCCCACCTTCCTAATTAGGAAATCATGCCTCCTCCCTTGGGAACCACTTACTAATTCCATTCCACCTTCCTTCCATCCTAAGCTGTCTCTTTATTTCTCCTTTCTATTTCTTTCCTTTTCCCACTTATTCCCTTCCTCCCTTAGCTTTTCCTCTTTCTATGTCTTTCCTTTCCCATCTTATTCCCTTCTATCTTCTATCCTACACTTCCTTACCTAGATTGAATGCCTCTTCATTCAAATCTAATTAAGAGCTTGGATCTTAACTATCCATCCCAAGGGCTTCCTTTCCTCAAACTCTATAAATAAGATGTGAAGAACAAGGAAAACTTTTTATCCCTCACCTTTCCTTTGTACCTAAAAGCTAAATTTAGGGGGGGGGAGAGAGAGAGAGAGAGAGAGAGAGAGAGAGAGAGAGAGAGAGAGATCACATTTACCGAAGGTCCCACAAGATTAAAGTTAATCCATTGAAGAAGAGGTAAGGAAGTCTTCCATCCCTACTTCCCTTTCTCTCTTTCTTTCTTCCTTATTCTTTCCAAATTTCCCTTCTTTCTTTTCTTTTCTTTCATTCGTAGAATCAATAGAAATTACAAACACCATTGTAAATCTTGCATGTAGCTTCACCATTGCATGTTTAGTATGTGTTCTACTTTAGGTCTTTCAGTCATTCTTTCTTCCTTCATATTTTAAACTTTGCATATCATACCATCATTAGTTCCTTGCATTCTTTTGTATTGCATCCTTAGGAAACATGCATAGCTCCCACCTTTATCACTTTTGATTTGCATGCATATCTCCCATCCTTTCCTACACATCTTCCCTTTGTCCTTCCTCACTTTCACATGTACACACCATTCCTTCACTCTCTTCCACTCCTAGCCCCTTCTACTTCTATTTTATAGGTTTCTTTATTCTTTTGTGATTGGGAATAAAGAAAAAGTAAGAACACATTCTAATGGTAATCAAAGACTCTTCTAATTCTTAGAATGGTTGAGGATTTCATTAGGTTTGCCGCATTGTGGGTTAAGGAGCTGAAAAAAGCTTGGTTGTATCTCAATGTACATTGGGTTGAATGTAAGTGTGTAAGCCCTTGTTGAGTGACATATTAAGAAGATTGTAAAGTGGAGTTGGAGCCTAGAAAAGGAGAAGAGGACCTGTAAAAAGCCTCATTGAGTTACACAATGAAGGACTCCTATAATGGCCACTTTGAGGAAATTTCTTTATTTACTTTATTTTCCTTTTCTTTCTTTATTGTAATCCTTGTAATTCTATCTCCAATAGTGAAAAAGTTACTTTCTTTTTCATAGTTAGTTTACTTTCTTTCCCTGCTTTATGTCTTAGTTAGCTTCATTACTATTATTGATTTTCTTTGAATTAGTCGATTAGATTAGTAGGGTAGTTTAAAGTTTTCCCTTTCTTTCCTTGAAAGCTAGGTTAAAATAAAGCAACTTGATTTTAATCAACTCTTATTTATTAAAGAGTCTTCTATAGGACAGACCCATATTTTCCAATTCTATACTCTAATAGAGACTTGTGATTGTGGTAATTATTAATATACATCAAGCTTTTAGCACTGTTGCTGGGGACTTGCAACAAAGTGTAGTGAAAATCTAAGTTTTCTTTACTTTACCACTAATCCTAAACTTAGTATTGCATATAGATTAGTTTCCATTTTTGCATACTTTCTTTATTCCTAAAAGAATTTGATACTTTTCTTTTATTTGTGCAGGAATTTGGAAGATACTAAAGACATGGAGGAAGACCTGTGAATAGTTTCTATTATATTTTTATTTTAGTGGATTCTAGTGAAGATGTGCTTGTAAATTCTTATACACCACAACTCATTTAAATTTATAATGCAGGGCAAGGGTGGGCCATCCTAATGTAGAAGAGGAGGTGGCATGTACAAGGACCCACCCTTGTATGAGAAGACTAATTCCAAGACCCCACTATGAGCTACCCAAACTTCTTTCCATTTCTTACATTATGTTATGTTGTTAATTTAATTACATGTGGATAGTAGTACAGAGTGTATAGAAATCATTTTCATAACTGTTGCATTATGGGGTTTGCATTAGTTTACTGATTTTCTTTCATATTAGGACATGTTTACATGATTTAAGGTGAATATATATTGATTGAACTATGTGGGAATACTTAAATGAATTAGTAAGGGCACTCAACCCTACAAGTTAAGGGTGTATTTGACTCCCATCTCTTGGCCCACTTTGTTTAAACATCACGTTACAAATAACTCTAACCTCAATAATTAAACTAAAATTAATCTAGAAGAGATCTTAGCAACTTACCAGCTCATGGAACCCTCTTGGAAGGTGGCGACCTACTACCACTCTAGTAGCCTTTACTTGATTAGTTACATTAGTATTTAAATGACTAGCTCTACCAACACATTCAAGGGCTTAGATCAACTTCAGCTAACTGAAGAGGGTGTGAAGTGGCTAATCAATGTAGGATCTAACTTGGTAGGAAATAGGACAATATTGAAAGAGATGAGGAGCTACCTAGGTTAAATGTAACCTAAAAATCACTCCCCCCGAAGAAAATAAAGAGAAATCAAACTTTTAGCTTGTTTGAAATAGGTTTAAGAGATGTTGTGTGCCTTTATTTGTTGCATTATCTAGTTTAGGTTTCTTTAGACTAGAGAGAGAGAGTATAAAAAATATCTTTCATTGCTGACAAAGTTGATAAAGTTAGGTAAGGACTTAAGAGTTAAGAAGATTTAGAAACCCATGCCAAAAACATGGCCCATGAAACAACCAAAGCTAAGCCCTTAAGATACTATTCAATGCTAATACAATTTAATTCCCCATTAGAGATAGAGTTACCTGCTACTATTCTGAGTTAAAATTGGGTCTCATCCAACTTCAACTAGTCTTTAATGGTCTGGATAAAGAGGATCCCTACCACCATGTCAAGGAATTCCTTGATATCTTTTCTACATTTAGATCCCGACACTTTTCTCATTAATCTATTAGATTGCAGCTATTCCCCTTCTTTTTAAAGGATGAAGAGAAGGCATGGCTGAATTCATTAGATGTAGGGTCCATCACTACTTGGGAGTAATTGTCTAAGAAATTCCTAAGAAAAATTTTTAAAGGATAAAGAAGATCCCTACCACCATGTCAAAGAATTCCTTGACATGACAAAGAATTCCTTGATATCTTTACTACATTTAGATACTAACACTTTTCTAATGAATTTATTAGTTGTGGTTATTCCCCTTCGATTTAAAGGATAAAGAGAAAGCATGGCTGAATTCATTAAACATGGGGTCTATTAGTACTTGGGAAAAAATTTCCTCCATAGACAAATTATAAGTTTTCAACAAAAATAGGGTGAGCATTTTTGTGAATACTGAGAAAGGTGGAAGGACCTATTGCTCAAGTGTCCACACCACTATTTGAAAAATATCAATAAATACAATATTTTTACAAAGTTTTGATCCTACAGAATTGCCTTAAAATTGATGCCACTAGTGGTGGGGCACTTTGGACTAACAGTGATGTCGAGGCATGGAATTTCTTTAAAAATCTATTTGAGAATTCTTAGTAATAGGATTATTCTATTAAAATAGATAAATTTCTAGAGCCTCAAAGAAAAGGCAGTATATAAGAGATAGGGGCCACTCTGGACCTCCACAATAAAATAAACATATAGACAAGACAGATAGGATGGATAAGAATGATAGTCTTCTTACTACATTAGGAGAAGTTGTATTACTTAGAGTATGCGTTATGCAACCTTCACCTGAGGTTTGTTCAAACTATTCTAGTACAACACACCTTACTGCTTCATTCCCCTCTAGCTCCATATTTCTTGAAAATTTTTCAGAGGAAGTGAATGCATTTAAAATTTCTAGTGATAGCAATCCCTATTCTAAGACCTATAATCCTAGATGGGTTAAGCATCCCAAATTTCATGGTCTCAAAGCACCAATAAGGGAGGACCATTTAGGATCCCTCTTATTCATCCTTTTTGTAAAGCCCCAACTCCACAACAGTTATTTCCTCCATAACAAACAAAACAATCTTTGGAAGAGACCTTGAGTTTGTTTATGTAGAGTAAAGAAGATTACCACAATGATATTAAACAAATAATTTAAACCCACTTGTAATCTATTGCAAAGTTGAAGTACCAAATAGGTACACTAGCTACTACATTTTATAATAGGGAACAAGGACAATTTCCTAGTTATCCAATGCCCAATCCTAAGAACAAGTATGAGATTGACACAACTTCTAGTGAGCAACCATTTCATGAACAAACCTAATCCATAACTACTCTTAGGAGTAGATAAACAATTAATAATTAGGTGGAGATAACTAAGGAAAATAAGCAAGTTGAGGACAGTGAGAATCATGTAAAGAATAGAAGTGAAAAGAGAAGAAGCAGCCAACTCCTACTTCTTCTCACCCTAATCTTGAACCGCATTATATTCCAAAGGTTTCATTTACTCAGTATTTAAAAATGGCTAAGAAGGAGATTAATTTTGATAAGTTAATAGATTTATTTAAATAGGTACATATCAATTTCTGTTATGACAAATTTCTAAAAAATCTCTGCACATACAAGAGCAAACATTAGATACAGAAGAAAGCATATCTCACAAAGCAAGATAGCACAATCCTACAACACAACAATCCACTGAAATATAGAGATACATGGTGCACCACTATATCATGTGTGATTGGGGACCATATAGTCGATAGGGCATTACTTGATTTGGGATCAAGTGTTAACCTATTACCTTATTCAATATATAAGGAATTAGGTTTAGACAAGATGAAAAGGACTACCACCACAGTACAATTGGTAGATAGGTCAGTTAAAGTTTCTTGTGGTATGGTAGAGGATGTCCTAGTTCAAGGTGATAGGTTTTTATTTCTAGTAGACTTCCTAATTTTAGATGCACAACCTATTGTAGATCCTAGTAGTCAAATTCTAGTCATTTTTGGATGGCTATTCTTGGCCACATCAAATGCAATAACTAATAGTAGGAATAGAACCATGCAGTTATCCTTTGGAAATAGGGACATTAAGCTTAATGTCTTTAATATAGGACAACCAACCTCTAAAGATTTTTATGAAGTAAACATGATACAGAGTCTACCTTCCCTATCATCTTCTTACACCGATCGTATAGATTTCTATCTACCTCATTTTAGTTTTAATGATTTTGACATAGACTGAAGTAAATGGGTTACTTTATATTGCACAATTAATGGACACTTCAAAATGAAAAGCCAAAGTAGGACCCATTACATTTTCTAACTTTCCATTTGAGCCTTTCCTTACATAAAACACATCCAATTTGAACCCACCACCTATCCTTGATAGCACACACTATGATAGTTTAAGTTTATCTCACCCCCTGTGTATTACCCTGAAATCTGATATGGAATAGAACGATGAACAAATTGATGTTATAGCCATACCTCAACAAGCTCTAGGGTGTATAGAAGATAATGAAGAGGGTAAAAGCCCTACTACTTCTTTGCCTCAAGATGAAAAGTAGAATCATTTGGAGAAATGCATAGTGAGCATAGCCCTAGCTTTTAGGAAGATGTAAAAGAGAAAGAACACTTTCTTGTTTTTAATGTTGGCATCTCATATACCCAGTTTGACAAATCAAGGTTAAGTCTTAAAATATTGCCTAGCTTTGAATTAGTTATGTCATGTAAAGTTCTCCCTTTCTTTGTTTGTTGGCTAAGTTAAAGTAAAGTAACTTAATTTTAATTAACTCTTGTTTATTATAGAGTCTTCATGAACGATTCTATCTATAATCCAACCCACACAATTGCATCACAAGGAGACATAACTGATGACCAACGTAATACATCAGGACGAGCTATAAATCACAACCGCATCACGCATCGCATTCAGATATCAATCCAATTCGTTGAAAACATGACATTTCTGGATCCACCTACTCTTGCAACAAAATTCTCAAGTCTATTCGTGTCTTTCGTCAACTTTTGATATTCGGATCATCAACCAAATCTATGTCCAAATTGCATTTGATATCTAGATAGCTCAGAAAAACAAATTTCAATGTGAAGTCTAGATCATACATTTTATACTCGGATTGCCAATCGAATCTCATATTGAGCGTCATAGATCCATATCACGGATCTAATCTAAAATCATTAATCGCAAATCATCCATTTAAATGTGATTTGTTTGATTAGCATATATATATAAACCTGAAAGATCAAACATATTACAACACTTCGACGGTTCATATTCACAAAGATAAAGATCAACCCTAGATCGATGCTCTGTCATTAATAAGTGAATAGAGCAGTGAGATCTCGACCGTCAGATTCACTAATTCAAGCCACAGATCAATAATAATGGTTGTTGAAAATTTAGATCTGCACTGTTGGTTTCTGATCAACGGTACAGATTGACGTGCACGTCTCTGTAATCACCAATTCACACTAAAGAGAGACAGCTGATTTTGTGGATCGGCATCCCTAACCACAGATCAATGCTTCGATCTACTTTTAAGATGAGCGAATCCATCGTTAGTGCCTCACATGCCATAGATGGTGGACAAATCTATGTTTTTCTAGCCATCCAATGACAATCAATTAGTTTAACGGGGAAATTTGAGATGTATGAGTCTAGATCTGGCTTTTTGACCGTCGATCGAGGACTAATCGTCAAAAACCCAAATCTAGCTATGGGGGCTACCTTGGCACTAACAGTGTACAGTCCATCAATGTACCTCTCTTGGCCACTGGATCTAAAGTTTTTCAACTTAAAACAATGCGCATTACAGAGAAAAACTACAAAACAAACTAGATGTATACATGCAAAACAATGGGAAGAGGAATTGAAGAGAAACAATGAAGATTTCCTACTTGTACCATGTTTTTCAACTGAAATTAGTTGCCAGAGAAGATGTATTGAAGAAGTTCATGGCGTCAAACTGTCTATCACTGTTGCGCCTCTGTTTCGATCGATTTCCAATGCAAAGCCTCAAATTTGTAAAGGGTTTTGAGTAATCATGGAAGATGAAAACAATCTCCTGCAAAGGAGTTTTTCACGCTGGATTTTTTACCATCTTCTTTGTTTTTCTGATGGTTGACGCAGTCGCAGTGCTCCTGCACACCGAGAGAAACGGGTTTGTAGAGAAAGCATGTGCCACTGTCCTTCGTAAGTGAGGTGGAGAAATTCAAGAGAGAGAGAAGACATGGGTTAGAGGTTAGATCAAAAGGGAAATCATGTAAGAGAAGAGGAGAGGAGATGGTTCAGTCTCTTTCTCACGAGTTGGCTGAGTTAATGAACTCGAGCATGAAATGAAAGGGGATGAGCTTATCTGCCACCTTTGCATCCATGTGTATTTAATGACGCATGCAATTGCCAAGTAACAACACTTTTACATGCATTTCAACCAAATCAACACGCGTGTTTTGTGTGTCTGAAAATGACTTGTGGGCCTGGTTTGGCTTTTTGGATTATGGGACCCACTGTTTCAATTTTTGAGGATGCAGATATCAATTTCTGGCGCCCTATTTGGAAGTCTAAATTGCTCGTCGGGACCTTAATTCATACATTCGTTGTTCTGTTCTTTAAGGTTTCAATACATGAATTTGTGACTTTCAAAAAAAAATTCATCCACGCATCAAATAGGGCAATTTTGGCTCAAATTGGCATTTTACTTTAGAATTTCAAAAGAAATACAAGAAATGGGAATATGAAAAAATGAAGGTTATCATGGTTCTAGAAATGGATTCCAACATACAATGGTCAACTCATTTAGTATTCCAGCTTACAATGGTCAACCCTTGAGCCTGAAAAAAATATTTTTAAAGTTGAAGATTCAAGTGATGAATTTCAAGACAACGTGCTAAAGTTCAAGATTTATTAGTTTTTCTTCACTACCTCAAAATTTTCTATTTTTTATATGAAATTTGATTTTCTATATCTCAATATCTTCAAGTGTAAACTGCAAGAGAGTAGTTTATTGTATCCTCAATATCCTACCTTCTTTGTTTACGAGTGCTATCTCTCTTTTCTTGGTAAAAGATGCTTACTTACTTAAAGACAAAATTGTGGAAAGTGTAATCCTTTACAAACCAAAATAGATCAAAGGAAAAAAATCTATATAGTGACCCAAGTTTTTAGGAAAGAATTTTTTAGATAAAATTTGGATAAGAAACTTTCTTACAAGATTTTCATTTTAAAAAACATTCCAAATATATGTAATGTATATATATTTTCTCAATTATACCCTTCAACCCAGTGTCACTTAAACCAAATCATTCACATATAATAGCAGAATAAATCATACGATTCCAGGGTTCCTTAGTCATAGCCCAGTTAATAAGGAATTTAAATTCAAGTCATAATTTAGACTAAATATATTAATGTCACCTATCATATTGCATTCATACTCAAGAGTTCATAGTTCAAAACTTAAATTAATAATGAGTTTAACTAAACTACTCATACTCATACTTTTCTTTCTCTACTTCTCCTTATGGAACTTCCTCTAGCCTACGACCTACTCCTCTCATGCTTCATTGAAATATTTTGTAGGGTTGAGCCCAAAGAAACTGGTCCTTTGAAAATCACTGCTTAAATCACAAGTGTGTTATAAATACTATAAACATTTATGCTTTTACAAAATCCAATATTTTCAAAAAAATATTTAATATTTCTTTCAAATCTCACATATTTAAGCCCATTAGGACTTCTGTAAAAGAATGAAACATCACAATATGTCATATTACTGAGTGGTAGCGTCTCGCAACAAGCCTATCTAGGCTATAGTCAATAATATCCTTGAGGATAACCAACATGTCAATCCATGTTCAATTACTATACGATATACAATGCATGTAGAGGACCCACATTCAACTACGTTTGATCATGGATACCACAAGGGCTACACTGGCCATCATGAGAGTACTGGATCATAAGATAGTAGTCTTACCATGACACAATACCCTTATCAATAGGCCTCTTAAGGCAGGTATCTCATTTCAAAAGCTAGTACCCAACTAGTCTTTCTAGCATAGTAACAAATGGATTTTACCCCTATCAATACACAACTTGACTTTAGTAAGCCTATATTCTAACTTTTTCAAATGATTGCATATAGTCCATGTAGCCATTCTTTCCAAATCCATTCATCATTCAAAGACTTACCATAATCATTCTCATAAAATTCCATAAAGCATACTTTCAAATCGATATATGCCCAAAATAAGTAGCAATAGTATATGTAGTCGTCCATTCACGATCAAAATTAAAGAAATCTCATGTATACACTTATTATATATCAATGGCTATGATCCATCAATCTTATACAAAACATATATGTTGAATATGCATAATTTCTCTATCTTTCCAAAATGGATCAAAATTACTAAGTATCAAGAGTCACATACATAGAGTAGTAGATTATGGAAAATTCCATTTTTTTTTTTTCCAGGAAATCACAATTGAATGTTATATGCATAAACAATTCATCCACTTGGAAATCATGTAAATCAAATGGAAGGGTCAATGGCTGAGATTAGCTTTAAATGGATTATGAGTATGCATTAAATATAAATGAAAAATCAATGACCAAATCATGTATGGATCATGCTAGAGAAACACACCATGCACTAAGGAATATCTATTCAAATATTTAGTTTCCAAAAGCTTTTGCCACCTTCACAAAAATCAACTTTAAAGGTTATGATTAAAATATTTGAAAGAAACACTATGCAAGAATCTTCAAAGTAAATCATTTTCAAGCAAAACATATATGTGTGCCACTTACTAGTGGGATCGACAGTCAAGATCAATTGGATCCAATCTAGATATGTGAGCCTCTTTCAAAGGATTAGTGGAGGGATTTTTATAGTTTCAAATGGATGTATAAATTATGAGGGGTGAAATGAAAACATAGGTTTTGCTCAGCCTTAGAACTCTCATGCCCATGGTATAAGACTTTATGCAATGGAAATCATGCTTAGATCAAGGGCTAAGATGAATTAGTAGAAAGGTAAGAAGTGTGCATCCCATACCATTGAGATACACTGATTTAAAGTCATGTTAAAACTCATGGAACCATGAGCCACTTCCTAGCATGGATGATGGTAGAGTTTGGATCCTCAACACACTAAGAGTGTGTGTCCCTTACGCTTTTGATGATCCAATAGTCCCAAGCCATTCTTGCATGCCAAGGATAGGTGCCATGCACTCGTGGTTGGGTCTTTAAAGAGAAAAATGAAGTCAGCCTATCAAAGATGATGCACCCCATATACAATCTAATTTGTAATAAGATGCATGTGTTACTTTCAATTGAAAAATTCATAACAAAATACCCTTAGGTAAAAAGGTAAGATGCGGCCCATAGAGATCCCTTGTAAATTCCATTGCCAATACAGACTTATGAGAAAATCAATCTTAAATGAAATATTGCACGCCCCATGCTTATATGCATATATAGATCATCAACTCGTGATCATTAAAGAGATCAGAAGTCTACGATAAGTCTAAGAATACATACACTAAGTAATACTAGACATGCTCAAATGATTCACCAAATAAAATTATTTGATAATTAAAACATCATGCATTCAATTGCATTCACAGATTCAAAAACACATGAAACAAAACTTCAATTAGTTAAAAATCCAAGGAGCTTAGAGAAGTTCCTAAACTATAACCCCCTACCTTGTTGATAATGATACAGTTTTATCTGCTACCACAATCCCCTCTCTCTCTCTCTCTCTCTCTCTCTCTCTCTCTCTCTCTCTCTCTCTCTCTCTCTCTCTCTCTCTCTCTCTCTCTCTCAACCTAGCTAAGATGTCCGACCCTCTATATGGGACATCTTGTACTTGAACGTCCCCTAGCTCATGGATGAGGATTTTTCTCCAAAAAGTTATTTAATTCTTTACTGTCAAGCTTGGAACTTTAAACTTAAGTCATTAACATTCACTCCACAACACAGTTGAGCTAGCTTATTTTAGGTGATAACTTTTGCAAAAATAAATATTTGTATTATCAAAATTAGAGTTGTAACAATATATTATCTCCTTCTTATGAAGTAGAGATTCCCATAGCATCTTGCAATAGCAGATAAAATAAAAAGTGGGATGCACTTCCAGATTTCTCTTATGTGAAGCTAGTTTGTCAATTTGTCTGGACAGTAATTCACCTCTCTAACCAAGGTATGGTTAGCATGTGGCCCCCAAATTATGGTTTCAATTATAATTCATCTCCCAGTTGTCCTTAAGAAATCAATATGCAAAGGGCCCAAAGCATGAAGCTATCATTAATCATGTATTTAGGTGGGAGCAATTTTATATTTTCAATTGCCCGCTTCTTTTTAAAATAAAACCCGCATGTAAGAGGAGAGGAAACTTAGATTTTAAATGTTCTCCACTACAACATTCAACCTCAAAACTTCAAGATGGAAATGAAATTCTATCAAACATTTTAAAAGAAAGCTTGGTGAAGAACCCATTATAGAGATTGCTTAGTATAGAAACCTCCTTCAATTAGGCATAAATAGCAATTTAGACTTTCCAAATCGATGTTCAAATTGATGTTTTTTGAGAAGCAACAAGTAGAATAAAACCAATATCCTTCTTAGATGGCTTAGATTAATGTAGTTCTGGTAGCAATAAGCTTGAACCATTAGTTTAGAGCCATAATAGAAGACAATGGGATAGGAAGGATCATCGTCTGTTCCATTGCAAATGCTCAAATGATTCTATCTTCATTGCCATCTACTCTATGAGGGATCTTTTGTTTTCCCTTTATTGCTTTGCTTCTTCTTCTTTCTATGTTTTTGAATCATGGGGTTGCATGAGTAACTTTGGATTTTTCTTTGATGGATGTGAGTCTTCTACTTTGTGTAGTCTTAGCATATGAAAGAAGGACTAATACTCGAGTTGGGTCAGAGAAAGATTGAAATCTTACTCTAAATCCATTTGTAAACTAGAGTTGGGTTCAGAAGAATGGGGAAGAAGTAGTCTAAATTGAATGCCCTTCCTCTTTTCGAATGCATTTTGTTTTAAATAGAAGGACCCATTAAAAAAGATGAAACTACCCCCACATAAATAGCTAACGTAATGTTCCCTATTATGTTGGGCCTTTCATTGACTAGTTTTAAGCTAGAGTGTGTCATATGAATGACGAGGAGTTGGAGGGTTACTTGTGGACAGAACTATAAGTTGGAGGGCATGCCAACCAAAGCACTCTAAATATGAATAAGTTGAACTTGTTGACACCATTGTAGAAGCTAAAGACAAGCTTATTCAATTGAAAGGTTCCTCCAAATGACTTTTTATCTTCCTTTGATAAAATTATTATTAGCTGAGAATCACCTATTGTTACAATATTACAAAAATTCCTACTGAAAGAAAATTTTGAAGATGCAAAAAAGCAAGCCATTTTGCAAAGTTACTACAAATATTTCATAAGATATAAGTAGTATCCTGCCAAGAACCTTCCCATATTATTTCTAAAGAGGTCTCTAGCTCCAAATAATACAGACCTTTGTGTTCCGCCCTTTCCCCGAACCCTACACATGCGGGATCTCTGTGCACTAGGGCTGCCCTTTTAGGTCTCTAGCTCCAAAAGAAGCCAATTTAAACAAGATGATCTATCAAAGTATAGAAGGATCACATCCATAGTAGGAGGAGCCCACTTAACCAATGTTGAATAATGTTATCTCCCTTAGTACCATAAGGAGGCCTTTTTCACCTTCCACCTAAGCTGCACAAGAAAGGCCCAAAGCCAATCCCAAGGAATGGTAAAGCTTCATAGAGTCTTTCTATCCAGGTGCACATAATACACATCTTGGTTTCTTGTTGTTAAAAAAGAGCTCTATTAGTTCTTTGCTCCCTAGCACCATATCAACTGGGTTATAAAAATCCCATAAGGCTATAGAGGAACTCAAAGTGTGGATTCTTTGAGAGAGATGGAGTAAGTGCCAAGGTTGGACCAAGGCTCTATAAATTGCGTTTTACAGTCCTCTTACAATTTTACTTTCCATTCTTATATCCATTTATTTAAGTCAATTTTTAATTTTTCAAAAGTGAGAGAAGTATTTGCAAAAGAGTTTTGAAAATGCATTTTTTAATTTTTGATTGCCCAAAAATATACATGTATGCCCCCTAGTGGGACCACAAAGATGACTGTCAACTATTTATTGGCACCTTAATCATAGGTGAAAAATGATTTATACTCTCTTTCTGCTTAAACAAAACTTTCTTAATATCTACAAGAATTTTCACCCATCTCTCTTGCCCTGAACACATTCCATGAGCACACTATTAAAAAAATACAAAGAAAAAATCTATCAACTTATCTCTGTTGTTCATTGTGATTTCTTTAAAAGTGGGCCATAGATGGTGAATTTCATAGGTGCTCCTTGAAAATTTTGTTTTAAATAAGGTCGTGCATGTATAATTTTTCACCAATATTTAATTACATTAAGGATTAATTTTGGTATTTTATAAAAAAATATAAGTTGCCATTGAAAAATTGATGATAAGCCTAGAGGTCTCTTTTTCCAAATATAAAAAAGCAGGCCTCTTTCTGTCAATAGGCCAATGTTCATGCATCTTTTCCCAATAAGTCAAAATGCAGGCCTCCTTTTAGAAGCATCGTGAAAATTTTTTGCGCAGTAATTATTTACTTGTAAGATTATAAGACAAGACATTGGTGCTTTTCATACAGTTAAGTGCTTCCATTCGTTAAACTCATATGAGGAAAATCTGCATCATGTCTGCACTTTGAGTTTTAACAACATAGTTCTAGCCACAAAATGTGAACCACTGGCTGTCCCTGGACTATATCTTGCTGATCTGTTGAAGTGTGGCACCAAAACAAGAAGGTTTGGCGTTGATGGTCTACGAATCTCTGGTACAGTTCAAAACTTTTCCAACATGGGGCCAGATGCTGTGCTTCTCCCTCAATCATTTGGCCTAGCTGACATGGAACTAGGACTTTGACAATTAAAGGAAATTTATATCACTTTGACATTGAGTTAGAATATGAGAGGGACCCATTGGGGGGTTGGCAAAATAGACAAAGATCGGATTGAATTCAGTCCGATCAACGTGAGCAGATTAAAAATCTCCAATCCATATACAATATAGTGCGGATACCCTTCCATCTCACATAAGCAATTTAATTTGTAGATGTTGACTTCTTTTGAAAGATCTAAACAGTTAATTTAATTCAATGCCTGAGATAGACTAGATACTAAATTTCAAGAGCAGTGGATTTTTATAGCTTAATTTTGATAAGTTAAAAATTAGAATCACTAATTTTTAGATAAAATAAACGAGTAGTTAGAATTTCCAAATGCAACAATTTTTTGTGGATGCCGAAAAAGATTATTCGATCTTTCAAGAGAAGTCAGCATCCACAATTTATATTATTTTTTATTTTATTTTTTTTAAATACTCTTTTAAATGCATATCATTGTATATATCTGTCCAGATTGCAGATTCAATGGATCGGATTGATTCAATACATTATATCTGTGCGGTCCACTCCGGTCTGTCTACTGCTAGTTTCACCCTATATTTCCCTTGCTTACCCCACTGCTAGCGATCCCCGCCCATTGATCAATATGGTTGTCGACCTAGATGCCGAGTCCACTTTGACATTCAATTTGAAATTTCCTTAACCGATTGAAAAATCTCATCCCGAAAATGATTAGAATATATATTTGAATCCGGACACCTAGTGGCCGAACTTAATTTCATTTCTTGCGTGGGTGGTAATTATTATTAACACAAAGTGTAGTTCTGGCGCACAAAACTTCCGCCTACGTGGGGTTTGGAGAAAGGATAAACCATAAGAGCTTATAGTAGGAAGTCCTTTATGCACCTACACAATGGTGTAAACTACGACCAATATCCATGGCGAAGGGCACGACTCAGGATAGTTGGTCCAGTTACTCCCCCTTGTCACAAATTGCCAAAGCGGCCTGTTCTGGTTAATACTCGATCACTTGGCCGGTACCTTAGTTATCTACTTTCTCAAGCAATCCCACATTCCAAATGCATGTTCCAAAGTAAGAGACTTGAAAATGAAAATGCTAAAATGGGGGTGGCTTTTAGATTCATTGGAGCCATCAGCTTTAGGACCCTAGTTGTGCCCGAATTTGAACGACAGGGTCAGCGTTAGGGCCCAAACTTGTGAGTAGAAGTAATCGCGTCCATACAAACACAAGTAGTTGGCCGCACCTTAAATCTTTTGATCAGGTTTTGTAGGCCTTAAGCTGACAAGAGGATTTTTTCTGAGAATAACTGATGTGGCTTTTCCCATGGTAATGGACGTTCAAGAGTAGGGTCAATAATTTCGAATTCTTACAAAATTGCAGAATGTCCCAATTTAATCTTCTAATTGCCTTTTAGAATTAAAAGTCTCACAATTTTGTTTTTATTTGATTTTTTCAGAAATTTTTTTATTCAGCATGTTCTATTTGATACTTTGGTAGGAGAAGAAGCTGATCGTTGAATTAAACGTCTCACACTTGCATAAGTTTGTGCTACACAAATGTGCCAGAAAAATTATGATTTTTCATGGTAACATTATTCTTATGAGAAATATTTTTAATAAACTTCAAGAAAAAATTAATTAACTTTTTTTTAGCAGTAAACAACCATGCATAGTCTTAAACCCTGGTTAGCTAAGTCAGAGATTACTTCTTGCACCACTGCTCTTACAAGGCTTTGATGCAACTGAAATTGAATTTTAGAACACGACTTATGCTACATATTTAATACAATAAGCTAATTTTCAACAAAAATGGCTTTTCTTTCTAGAGCAACTTATGGAAGAAAAATGGCTTCTGGGATACTAAAAGCATTGATTCAACCGAACGTTTTGTTTTAGAAAATCTTCATCATCATCATCAAGACCTTATTCCGATTAGGATTTGACCATTTTGATTTAGCAAATATTTAAAAAAATATAATTTATATTTTAAAAGACTTATAGAAAACTACTTTTATAATTGGAAAATTGCGGGTATTGTTCTTGTCTCCTTCTCACAACACATTGCAGCTGGAAAGCAAGCATAGTTACTCCAAATAATTGTTTTTTATAGGTCCCGACTTTTGATCTCCGGATTAATTAGAAGTTCATACACAATTCCATTTCATTGCAAATTTACCAAATTAAATACAAATTTATAAAGTTGAACTTAAATTTAAAGAATAATTTATCGATTCTTTCTCAAATACTATTTGTAAAATCTAGTAAAACTGCACATTAAATAATTAAAATTACATCCTTGTCGTTCTTTTTCCCAAATATATTCCAAATGTCTTCCGAATTTACGGTTTTTTCCCTTGCCGACTTATTCCCGAATCAAGCTTCATAACTATAGGCATACGAAATCCTTAGCATCTGTTTGAAACATATTCATTGTTGATTAGCAATAAGCGAAAATGTGTACTAAACAGTAATTCCTGATTATGTAAGTGGTGGCACGTGCAAACGACGATTCACTGGAAAATTAGCACCAACAAATAAATTGATGAAGTTTTGTTGGTTTGTGCCCAATTTAAGTGTAATATGCGCGTCTAGGATATGTTACCAAAGATGACCTTAGCTCAACCACAAATCAGCATCCGACACATGATCCTAACCCAACATGATCTGTATGTTCCATAAGGCCTTTGTTATTATTGTGGTAATGATGCATGATTTAAACCTTGAACTTATCATGTACTTCTAGTTATCTAATTTGCATGCCTCAAGCAGACGTGAAAGCGAAATGTCAAACGTGCAAAAGTCTGTCGTTCGGACGTTTAAGATCATGTTATTGGTTGGGTAATCTTACCGTCCCATTTATTCATTGTGAGACCCACAAGATTATCCCCAGTGGTTATAACTTATAACAGATGTAGAGCCATTTATGGATCAGGGACCTGTCTCAGATCACAGCTAAGTAACTGAAGCAGGGGCCCTGCCTTTTTACTAAAGAAAACAGCTCCAAGAGCTCCCCCTATCATTTCTTACCAGATCGCAGACTCGCGGAAGGCAGTGTAAAGGACAGGATAGACATTTCCTTCCATTTTAAAGCTGGATAACGGCATTGAGCTGCGGTTACTTATTCCTTCTTGCCAAAGATTTAAGACGCGATTAGCAATTAGCCACCTTTCACCTTTTCCTAAGAAACACCAGAAAGGAGAAACAAAACTGCCTCCCACTCTCCTCTTCTTCTCTCTCTCTGTGGAAGGAGTATGAGTAAGTACAGTACGACCTCCATGTACCTCTCAAATTCTGCGCTCTCTGACATCCGAATCGCCTCCTTGATCTTCCTTCCCATTTGACTCCATCTCTCTCTCTCTCTCTCCAACTTCAATTCCAGTATACGTTTGGTTTTATCTATTCATAAATCAGAGATGAAGCTCCTTTCTTGCTGTTCCATGGCTCTGAAGCTCTTTCGTCTCATCCTCTCTCTCTCCCTGTCGACGATTTCTTTCGCAGCCGAGCCTCTCAACACGGAAGGTAACATATATCATTATTGAAACTTGTTTTTCCTTTTCTATCCCTTGTTTTTTGGTTTTTTTCTCATGCGTTTTCTTGGGTTTTGTTTTGTTTATATAGTGGAAGCCTTGATTAGTATCAAAAGGGCGCTGAGTGATCCTCATGGGGTTTTGAACAATTGGGATGAAAACTCGGTTGATCCTTGTAGCTGGGCTCTGATCACTTGCTCGACACAAAATCTCGTTGTTGGCCTGTGAGTCTTCTCGTTTTCTTTCAGTTTTGATGTCGGGATGAACAAAAACGAGCAAAACGCAGGTTTTTTAAGTTCTGTATTTCTTATAGGGGGGCTCCAAGCCAGAATCTATCAGGAAAACTGTCTGCCAGGATTGGAAATCTGACAAATCTCCAGCAAGTGTAAGAATCATTTTGGATGTTTTAGATGTTATATATTCTCATTGTTCTCTCTCTTACTTTTTCATATTTTCTTTCTCTCTGAAATTTGGGTTTGTGGCTGTTCAGGTTATTGCAGAACAACGATATAGGTGGAGAAATCCCAACTGAGCTTGGGAAGCTTCCCAAGTTAGAGACTTTGGATATCTCTTACAATCGGTTTTCTGGATTAATTCCAGAGTCCCTGGGTCAGCTAGCAAGTCTTCAGTACATGTAAGTGAAAGGAGTAAGAAAAAAGAAAGGAAAAGAAAAGGCTGAGGCAATATCTCTTTCTGGGTTCTTCCAAATGCTTTTATTTCTCATCTATGCTCTCATGTCACTATCTTCCTCAGGAGACTGAACAACAACAGTTTATTTGGACCCTTCCCCACGTCTCTAGCGAAGCTCCCCAAACTTGTTTTCCTGTGAGTATTTTTTTCTTTCTTTTTTCTGTTTGGAGCTTGTTAAATATCGAAATCTCTTAAATTCTGAACCACCTGCAGGAAGAAATAATTTAATTAATGGGGTTATGATCTTTTCAGGGATTTGTCATACAATAATCTCACCGGACCCGTGCCTAGGTTTCCCGCCAGAACATTCAAGTAATGTTTCTCTGCAACAGCTGTTCTCTCTATGTGCCAGGTTTCTAATTCATTTTTCTAAACAAATTTTTCTTATAGTTCTCTGCTTTTATTTTTTGTAGTATTGTTGGAAATCCTCAGATTTGTGGACGCACATCATCTGAAGAATGCTCGGGAGCCGTAACCCCTGTTCCACTCTCCTCTCTCGATTCATCAGAGAGAAAATCCAAAACAATAAAATTAGCCGTTGCAATCGGAGCAAGTCTCAGCTCAACATCTCTTCTCTTCCTGGGTCTGCTCCTCTGGTGGAGAAGGGTGCAAAAGAGCCGAATGGTCTTAAACATCAACGGTCAGTATCAAAATCCAGCAACCCAGAAAGAAATTAAAAATCAAACACTTTCTTCTCCAAAATGTAATTCCTAATATGAAGTTTTTATCTCTTCTCAGATAAGCAAGAAGAAGGAATGATAAGCTTGGGGAATCTTCGACAGTTCAGCTTCAGAGAGCTGCAAATGGCAACGGATAATTTTAGTTGCAAGAATATTTTAGGGATGGGTGGATTTGGAAATGTTTACAGGGGTAGATTGGGAGATGGGACAATCGTGGCCGTTAAAAGGTTGAAAGATGTTGGTGGGGCCACGAGGACTACGGGAGAAGTGCAATTCCGGACGGAAGTGGAGATGATAAGCTTGGCGGTGCACCGGAATCTGCTGCGGCTGTTGGGGTATTGTGCCACCTCCAGTGAGAGATTGCTGGTGTACCCGTTCATGTCCAACGGCAGCGTGGCTTCCCGGCTCAGAGGTTGGTAATACTGTACGCTGCTGGGCGGAGTGTCTCTGTCGCTTATTCGCTCTGTTTTGATTTCTGTCAGTTCTTCTTTATGTTTTTGCTTTTCTGCTTTTGGTCTTTTGGTGGTTTTCTTAAATTACCAGGTTGGCCCCTGTTGGGAACGGATTTGACTGACGTTCTCTTGGGTTTTGGAAGGAGATTTTGGCCAACCCATTAAAGGGTGAGATGATCTTTTCCTAGTTGCAGAAGGAGTTGGGTAGGACCGACACAAAGTTGATGATCTTGACCGTTGAAACTTGGAATGAAAATGTTTCTATAACAATGGCCTGTACAAAATGGGTCATAAAATCAGCGGTTCAAAACCCCAACTCCGGTCCCCGCATGCACTTTTTGCGCGTGTGCTGAAACCCCATAAAAATTATCGTTCCAAAGTCTGCAAAAGGGTCTTTGACATGATGGACGCGCATTGTTGCCGATGGAAAGCGTAAAGAGCAAGCGGAGCCCATGCATTCATTGATCACCACCCTTGACTTACGAGAGTTTGCTAGTCTTTGGTGGAGCCTAACTATGTTGGTGGATGAAGAACTTGGCTTTCTTATTTTTCTATTTGTCCAGTTAAAGTCATAAATTGGAGGCATAGGTTGAATATTGACATTGGTTGATCTATATTATATGGCTTACCTAAACAAATGGTCGGATGTTGAACCAAGTAGGCCGAAGTTTTACAAGATAACTCGGGCATAGTTCTAAATGCGCTTCTTCTGGTCACATTTTAAATTTTGTTTCTTTAACAGGAAAACCTCCTCTGGACTGGAATACAAGGAAGAGAATTGCTCTTGGAGCTGCCAGGGGACTTTTCTATCTGCATGAGCAGTGTGATCCTAAGATCATTCATAGGGACGTTAAGGCTGCTAATGTATTACTAGATGACTACTGTGAGGCCATTGTGGGAGATTTTGGTCTCGCAAAGCTGCTGGACCACAGCGACTCTCATGTGACTACGGCTGTTAGGGGAACCGTCGGCCACATTGCACCAGAGTATCTCTCGACTGGTCAGTCTTCTGAGAAGACCGATGTTTTCGGTTTTGGAATTCTATTGCTAGAGCTGATTACAGGACAACGAGCTCTTGATTTTGGAAAGGCCGCAAATCAGAAGGGCGCTATGCAAGATTGGGTAAGCACCATCTTCGTGAAATTAACGTACAAATATGGTATTCATTACCAAAAAAGCTCTGGTAACTAATATGATAGTTATTATTATTATTATTATTAAGAAGAAGAAAATAGAAGGGAGCCTTGGAGGTCTTGGGTTATAAGTGTGGAAACTGGTCTGACCCTTCCCCAAATCCTACATACAAAGAGCTTCTTGCACATGGCTGTCTCTTTTCTTTTCTTTCTTTTTATTATTAATTATTATAAAGAGTATGTTAGTTTCACTAAACTAGTAGAAAGAAACGAAATGCAATATTTCACATCGGAAAATATGGGCTGGAAAAGGGGGACCATTCTGATGGATGATCCAAGCCGTCAATGTGGTTGGTAACTGCTTCATATTAGCCGATCATGATTGTGAAATGGGTGGATACGATCTATATCTGGCCTTGTTTAGTATTCCTATTGTTTACATGGTCCCAGCTGCCATGTAGCAATCCCAATGTGTCCCATATGTGTCTAGAGCAACCTGGGAACCAATTCACATGGTTGTTTCGATAGCAAATGGAGTTTGTAAGTTACTGAATGAGGCAATTCTCTGGTTTACAAAATTTGAGTTATACAAGTTTTATATTAGAATTTCCAACATTCTGTCTGAGAGAAAATCATGTCAAGATATAAGCATTCGATCGTTCGGGTGGTATTAGTAGTAGTTTACATACGAACTTAGAGCAGATACATGACGGAAAAGAAATTATAAGGATGCAAAGCCGCCCGGCTCCCAAAACCGGCCTTCCTGTCGCCAATAAAATGAGCATACTTCCTATCTTATTTTTCTAGATTTCATATGGGCCTGCAGAGTTGAAGGTCAGAAACAAATACATAGCGCTGAAAATTGTGAGAATTGTGATGGCAGGTGAAGAAAGTACACCAAGAGAAAAGGCTTGATATATTAGTAGACAAGGATCTGAGAAGCTGCTATGACAGGATAGAGGTTGGAGAAATGGTACAGGTCGCTCTCTTGTGCACTCAACACCTTCCTGCCCACAGACCCAAAATGTCCGAAGTAGTCAGAATGTTGGAAGGAGATGGCCTAGCTGAAAAATGGGAAGCCTCCCAAACTAAGAACCATGTCATTCCTGCTACTAAAGAGAGTTCACATGATGACCTTTCTTCAAACGTGTTGGTCATGATGGATGGTGATGATGATGATGTTGACGATGACCATCATGTTCAAGAGATGGAGTTATCCGGGCCAAGATAAGTTTGTCTTCTTTTCCCTTTTTCTTTTTTCTGGGAAAAATATGAAAGTAATTGTAAAAGTCTGTTGATTTGTTTAGTTTTTCATAAGTGGTGATGGCTTATCTCCTAACTAGCTTATATTTGTTGAGTGATCATGTAATTTTCTTTCTTCTTCTCCGGAAATTAGTTTATTACTCTGTTTGGCTTTTCTATTGCCGTGTTCTTGGGCGAACTACATGTTTCATTTTTGTACATCGAGAAAATAGAATATTTCTCTTTTTTAGAAAACAAATGGTGTGCAAATTCGGCTGCTTAGATGATCTTGTTAATCGGGATCATAGTTACAAAATGGGAAGATTATTAAAAGACTCGGATAAAATCAGGGAAAAAGCATTATTAGGATGTGGATTTATTTTTTAATTTGAAATTACAAGTATACTGTATTCCTTGTTGAGAACTTGACTAAATTATTTGGGAAACATAGCAAAACTTGTGTTATTATTTTTTCCTTGGTAAATAACTAAAATGTCACTGATCATACAAATGGAAAATGCATAGCTGCCTATATAAGACACCAATGGAGCCAAGCTCTTCTAACGTAGGGGACGCAGAAGGGGTCTCCTGCGCTTATGGCACGGGCTCAAGGCTAGCGTAGGATATGGGTATCCAAGAAATTCCCAGCTTGCCTGCGGAAAAAAACACAAACTCACATCCATTGAACTATTGGACCCTGGGTCCATCCAAAGACCCGTGACATCTTTCGGCAATGACTCCAAGTGGACATAAGCTGGTGACCACTCCAATACCGATTTTCACCAAAGCAAAGGCCTATTTCCCGTCTCTATTTCCTCTAGCCGCTAGACTACTTAAAGGAAATTAAGCACGTGGTTTAATTACAGTTAAAGGGCTCAAATGTAGGCCTGCATCGTGGGTGATCCAAACAGTTCATCCTTGGATGATCCTATTCAGCCGTCCATTTCTTTCACTCTCAAATAGCTACAGACAGATCCCAATTTTGAAGACTTTTTAAGGATGACTAATCTAGGACGTTGAGAATAAGACATGGGTTTTGGTTCACCATACATATGGGCTTATAATGATTTTTCACATAGTGGAAAAACCACGCGCTTCATACCCTTTTTAAGCGGTCTAATGTTTGGAGGAAATAGAGACCGGCAATAGGACTTTGCTTGGCGTCCCAGCTACTTTGCGTGGTGTCCATATCTCCAGCCCTTCCACACCTAAAAGCTTATTTGCTAACTTACCAACTATCATATTAGCCTCACAATAGACACAACCAAGAACACAAATACCTTCCTCATCAATCAATATTGTTATCCATCTCTGGTACTTGCTTTGGTTCCTCCTAAAATTCTGCACAATTCTTCTCATCAGAGCTTCTAGCACCAGCAAGAATCCCAACAAATCTATAGTTTTTCTACTCCAATGTTAATAGCCATTTTCAGCCCATTTAAAATTGCCAACCACTTCCTATAATTGTCTGTTTGATGATGTAGATAAATGCTACAGACAGCAGCAAGTTTTCCCTCACACTTCCGTAAGATCCCTCTACTTTTGCATCACCTGGATTATTTAGGGATGATCCGTTAAAAGAGAAATGAATGTTACCTTCAATAGGTTCCCAACTATTAGAATGTCTCTCGGATACTAAGGTACAAGGAATTCTTGATCCCAACTTTTAAGTATTTGTTCTTGTGATTTATGTTTATAGGTGTACGAATTCCCCGGTTGATAACTTCTGATATCCAATTCAGTCTCCTTCTATGTGTTTTTTTTTTTTTTTGGAAATTGGTAACTCACACACCTTGTAGGTCTTGATATATACACCATTCCTAATGTGTCCTTGGGACACCCTCAAATGGACACTCTTTCCTACATCCCCTAAAGGGATGTAATGCACTACCTCGAATCCATGACCTACTTATAGGACATCTCTCCTATGCACGAGCAATCTTGTTTCATTCATGCCATACTTCTCATCCAATGATGGCATTTGCAGTAAGAAAAAGAATAGGAACTTTGTATCTCTTGGATGCCTTTTTCAACTAGCATTTCTAGGTTTCATCATATGATCCAAAATCATAGTCTTGTGGATGAATTTATTAACATTTTCGAAATAGAGTTTACCAAAGAACAATTGAGGAGAAGATGTTCCATTATCTCATTGAATTCCACACATGATGCACGTGATCTATCAAGTTGTTAACGAAGAAAGATGTGTCCTTGGTGGTAATCTTTTGTGCACAACTTGATATGAAATACTTTTATCCTTGGCTGAAAATGACGTTGTCAAATATGTTTCCATTTGCTATCCTGAAAATTTTAAAAATTTTCTCAACCAATAAAAACTAGAATCCTTTAATCATGAATTCGCGAGAAACAAAGGGCCTGTAAACCACCTCACCTTAGAAAGCTTAAAATGTTTTCACTATTATAATTTATTTCTGTATTTCGTCTATGAAAAGATTTAAGAAGAAAACATTAAATTTATCTCTATATGTGTCAAAAGCTTCCCCTACTTTTAAGTCCTCCTTTGTAACAACAAGAGAATGGTTGTTACACTAAGAAGCAATGAGCTTAAATTTAAGAGGAAATTGTCCTAATTAATGATCATCTTATTTCGAGCACCATAATATACCCTCTTTTAGGATATATGTAGATTTTAGAATAGTCTTCCATGTGGGTGAAAATGTACCCAAATTTTAATTTCTAAGAAGTCCTTTTTTCCCTAAATATTTCAATCAAACCAATTGAACTCAGAGCAAAGACTGATCTAGAGAACATCCTAGTATAACTTTGCTTTAAAACACTTAACCATTTCACAAAGATCCTAAAGTTCCAAAACCCATGCAAATTTATGTTAACACACACTTTCCCAAATTAACTAGGTGTGCCTTCGTGCCTAATGCATGGTTCAAATTGAAATTTTTACTTCCTTTTTCAACATTCCATTAAGAGAGGTTATTGTATTGGAAGAGTTGCTAAAGTATAATAAGACATGCTGGTGTTGATTGTTTTCTACAAGTGCACGAGCTATTGTAGTATAATTTGTTCAAGTATCGGTCGATCCTATGGAGACTCGACTTAAAAAGAATGGAGTTTAGATAAAATTTAAATTGCCACAAATTAACAAAAATAACAGGAATTGAATAACAATGAACTAGAAACTTAGATCTATTGAATTAATGAGAAATACAAAATTCTGAATTCAAAAGGCAAAAGGCAAAAGGCAAAAAATTAAACAAAATATCAATTAAAATCCAGTTTCTTTGCTTGATCATAGCAAAATTCTTTAATCCTAGCCACATCCAAGTTGATTAACCTTTATCAACCTACCCCTTAGGTTTCTGATTAAAGATTCAATGGCTGAATTATGCAAATCTTTCAAAATTTTGATGATATAGACTAAGGAAAGAATTTGATATTTGGGTAGCTTAGATTAAATTTTTTTTTTTAGATCACCCATAACATTCTCTAATATGTCATGCATTAGATTCTATTCATGGATTTTCTTAAATTTTTTTTTTCTTTTCAAATTAAAATACCAAGCACCACCTATGCAAGTGAGAAAGTGTTACTAGAAAAGCAAGGATAACTAAGACAATCATGTGCAGCCACACACGTGTGACACTAGCTAAGCAGTTATCTTATCCATATTCACAATCCACAATTAATCCAGTCTCTGTTTACAATCCAAGAACAGTCAGAATCCATGAAGATTTTACTAATTTTGGCCACTGAATTCTTTTACTTTCTGATGAAATTTTACAATGAAACTTGGTATATATAATAGTTTGATATTAATAAATTCAATTATATTATAAGATTTTAAATCAAGATAATAGAAATTAAGATATTCAATCATAGGCATAGGCTATTCACCAACCTGCACAATAGCACCTTTCAAGAAATCTGACCATTAAATTTAAAAAAAAATTTATATGAAACTCTTTCTAAATCAAATAAAATATAAGCAAAGGATTAGATCATTCAAAACTCATCAAATAATCCAAACTAAAGGTGTAAAACTTTAAGTAACTCACTATTACTATTCATGTAAATAGCAGCAAGTAGCTAATTTTAATCAATTCAAGTTACAAGATTTGAAATGAAAATTGAAAATCAAACACTCGAGTCTTCTTTTCCTTATGTCTTCTCTCTAGTGAACAAGATTTCGGAGAATTTTGTCAAGCATCGAAGTAGGATTTCTATTCACCAACCTGTGCGCGAACTGTTCATCTTCTTCAACTTGTGTTTTTCTCTGAATTTTTTAGATTTTTTCACTCCATCTTTAATCTGATATTTATATATAATGGAAAGTTGGTTTGAATTCAATTTTAGTAATTTTCTTCTCCATTCTCTTTCGTTTTCTCCAAAGAATTCTAAATCAGTTGAATTTTCTAATTTTAGTTTAGTTTCCTATTAGGAAACTATTCCCTCTCTCTCTCTCTCTCTCTCTCTCTCTCTCTCTCTCTCTCTCTCTCTCTCTCTCTCTCTCTCTCTCTCTCTCTCTCTCTCTCTCTCTCTCATAGTTTCAAACCAGAAGTTAAGCTAAGGGTCACAACTCCTTCTCCTTCTACCCATCCTATATATTGTCCTTTTCATTTTGTGCTGCAATCAAAATTTCTTCCTATTAGGAAACTATTTCCTCTCTTTTCATCCTTTTAACTTTACATCACTAAACATAAAGTCCCATAGCATTCTTAATTCTCTTATACTCATGGTTTGGACTTGATGCTTGAGAATTGAACTGGAGTTTTTGCTTCTTGATTTTGATCTAGATAAACTAGATTGATCTAAGTCATTTGTTTCATTTAAACTTTAATCGGAGATCTGGGATGTTGATTGGCTTGATCTAACAGCATGGATCTTGATCTAATACCTATAAAACAAAGAAAACAACTTAATTAGTATTACTCAACATTTGATTTTACACAACCTTGCCTCGAATCATCATCTAGCCTTGAAAATTTACCAAATTATGGTTAGATTATAAAATTTTCAAATGATATATGTCATATAAATTTTTAAATAATTTCTTAAAAATATGTAAATAGTTATGCTAAATGAGGGTAATTTATACCATAATGGACTCTTAACACCCAGATGTAATACCTAAACAAGTTTTACTCTCCATGCTAAAATCCATATTTTTAAATTTATTAATCTAACACTGACCTTATCCACCATATGCTGAAGGTTTTCTTTTATTGTCTATCTTATATAAAGTGGCACTCCTAAATACTTGTCTCCAATTATCACATAATTGATGCAAGCTAAAAATATTTTTAAAATTTATAAGGCATACCTTTTGAGAACATGATGGAGCACTTGTTGCATGAAATTGCCAATTCAATATCTTTATCAATATTTGAAAAAAAAATTGTGAATAATTGCACTTTATCAAATTTGGCCCTAGCAAAGGTGCTAAGATCATCATCATTGACATAGAGAGCATGGGTGATAATAGACTAATTATTGTGAATCTTCATGGATGCCGTGGATCCATCTCTAAAAGTAGCTCCCAAAAAGGGCAGCCCATGCACGAACCTCCTGCACATGCAAGGTCCAGAAAAGTGGTGGACAACAAAGGGCCTATAATATCTTGCATTTTGCAAGGGGGTGTTTCCACGCCTCAAACCTATGACCTCCACTTCACATGATGACAACTCAATTGTTGCACTAAGGCTCCCTTATTGAAGTCCTCTTTTGGCATAAACCAACCCATAGGTGAGCTATTAATGAACAAAGCTAATGCTTTGCAATTAAACACATTGCATTATGAGTTTAATATGTTAGACCTTAGTAGAATAGCAAGACCCTTAGCAAGAATGTCATTTTATAAAACCTTAGTTTTATGAGAGATTATATACCAAGTATATACCTTCCAAAGCTATGAAGTTCTTTATCAATCCACCCTTATTGTCATTGTTAGCTTTTTCTAAAACTTTGATATTCTCATTCACGTAAAAGTGACATCAATTAGAAGAGAAAGTACTTAAACTAGAAAGTAAAACTTCACAATTTGAAAAAGCTTGATAGAGAGAGAGAGAGAGATCAAGGGATGCTTGTTGTCTTGAATGGCTCCAGCATTGTATTAGCATAGATAGGCTGCCTCCTTTCAGTTTTCTAATAAGATAGTCATATTTAAAAAACCGTAAATTTACTAGAGATTATTGATTAAATACATACCTTATAAAGCTATGGAAGTCCTTGTCAATCCACCTTTGTCGCAATTACTAGCTTTTCTTAAAAGACTCTAATCTTCTATTTCACATGAAGGTGACATCCACTGAAAGAGAAATTACTTAAACAAGAAAGAAAATTTTCAATTTGGAAAAGGTTTATAAACAGAGATTAAGGGAGGCTTTTCTCTTGAATTGCTCTAGGGTTTGTATCAACATGGATGGGGTACTTGCTTTTGTTTGTATAGTAGTTTGGGTGTGTTTTCCATACGCTTTCTAAATATGTGTCCCACATCAAATAGGAAACTACCTTGACACTTCTTCTTTTTTTCTAACTTTTTAATTTCAACTAGAACAAGTTTAGGTGTGATCTCTTGGGTTTCTTAATTGTCAATGATCTCTTTCTTGCTAATTTAGTCTAAGTAGGTCCCACCAACTTAACTTTGTGCCAACCCAGGTCTTTGAAAAACCATTTTAATATTTAAATCTTTTGAAAAGGCAGGATCCCTATTTTGAAAATTCATTTACAAATCAATCATGTATAAATACTTTTTTTCATAAAAATTAATTTTAACAAATACACAAGCATCATCATTTTAAAACTAAACTCACCTCTAAGTCATATTACATTCTATTATACTTTAATATCAATTTCAAGATTAATCATTCATAGCCCAAATATAAATGTAAAGTTCAAATAATATAGTCCAGCACTTAGTGCTTAGTTACACCAATAGTCAATGAAAATAAAATAAGCAAATAACTCCAAAGTATCTAGCATCTTGCTTTTTTGCTTCTATTATAGATTCTAAATCATCTTACTCCTTACTCTTAGTCTTTCTAGTGTCACAGGAGTGAGTATATGGGGTACACTCAATAGATATAACCAAACTACACATCCAAAATCTGTTGCGTGCATTGCAGCATATAACGTACTCATGTGATTTGAAATCATGTTTCTAATGTTAAAAAATCACATGATTAACTTCTTATTAGTCATTTCATGCAATGCATTTTAGTTACTCATTTCATACATATGCATTCAAATATAGTCATGACACATCAAAATCGTTAAAACTAGTTATCTCAAAATAGTGATACAGTCACTCTTTCGTGCCATCAATACCTCATTGGCATGTCTACCAAAATGGTCATGAGTACTCACTTATCAACCATAATCTAGGTTCACTTATCAAATAATCATCCTTGTCTTTAAGAGCATAAAAACAAAATCTCATGGGATCCAACTATGCTCATCAGTAGTCTGAATAATTTCTGTGCCCTCTGGTACATCGAGAAGGACATTTCTATTGTGTTACCTACTACCAATGGAGAAAAATGCCATTTTTGGTGTCGAGTACGTGCCACCTCGTGTGGTTGTAGGCCAAGTGGCCAATTTGCACTAACTTCCTAGCATAGCTCCCACCAAGCTCATCGGCCTGTCTAAAGCATGAAACCCTAGGTATCACAATATTGCCCTTATACCTTAGCAAATTTTTAGGCAAAAAACATGATGCAATAAAAAACATGCATCCAATAAAAAGCTCATTTTCAATCTACAATATATGCCTGAACATGAATTACAATATAACTTACCTTTAAGAAAAATTGAACATTGATGAAATGTTGTAGAAATTCATTCGAACACATCAAGTTCAAGCACAATTTCATATCCAAAACCATACACGACTTAGCATCAATTCATAGTTCAAACTTACCAACTTTTCTAGTATATCAATATGCTAAAAACCAATGGCCAAAACATTACTTTTGGGATTTCAAGTGGTTTACAAAGCATAACAATGTGCTACAGGCCAACTACTTTCAACTTTCAAAATTGTGATTTACAATGCTCAGCACATATTGAAAACAAACGTATCAACCTCACATTGATAATTTCAAAACCATGTTTTCTCTATGGTGTTTTCAACGGAAAAGCCATCTTTAAAAAGACATCCAATTGATTTCAAATTAGCATGCTAAAAACCATAATTTACATACATGTGCAAAGACTAAAAAATGTCACCTTTCTAAATTCCTATTTAGGTCAAAATTCAAGTTTAGAAGAACATGTTAACATGATAAAACTATACATAATACTTTGTTTAAGAACCAATGAAAATACATCAATAGCTTAGGAGTTTTTATCATGCTAAATCCCTTTCAAAAATAGTTCTTTTTTAAACTCAAAAAACACTTCATACTTAATATATTTCGAGCCAAAATAAAACAACATAAATACATAATTTTCTGCTAAAAATGAATCCATGAAAGCATAAAAGTATGCAAGAAAATCAATCAACATGTGTTTAATAATCATGTGAAAAATCAAATATTCAAGAGCAGCATAACCTTACTAAAAATCAATACTTATAAAAGCTTTAGAGCCATGCTAAAATTGAATATTGTAGACATAAGATCATGCTAAAAATCTTCTTAAATATATCTTGAACATTTGTTGAAACTTCCTAAATCAAAGCATAAAGACTATGATATAAACCATGTATATTAAGGCATGATAATCTGCTACAAAATATCAATAAATAAATTGTAAAACAAGTTATAAGAAGTTTCTAACAAAGCATAACACATATGCTAAAGAATGTCTATAAATATATGCAAGAACTCATTGAACTACTATCATTCAATACATTTAAGAAAACTTCATAAATTCAATCTCCAATAGCTTTGGAAAACTTGTGGAAACTTTGAAGTTTTAGAACCACCTACATTACAGATGAGCTCGCATAAATTCCTTTTATCTCTCTTAGCTTTCTCTTCTTCCTACCTTTATCTCCCACGTTTTCTTCTCTTTCTCCCTTTCTATATTTCTCTCTTGGAAAGTTTTTATCTAGACTGCCTTAGGCTGAGACATCCTCTTTTATTAAAGGTTAGTTTAGTGCACATAGTTCCAACATATGTGGGGTTCAAGGATGGAGCAAACCACAAAGGGTCTATAGTATGCAGCCTTACCTTGTATTTTGCAAGAGGTAGTTTCCATACCTTGAACTAGTAACCTTTAGGTCATAAGGTGACAACTCGGCCATTGCACCAATGCTCTCCTTGAGGCATTCTCTTTTATTAAGTCTTTTTAATTGAGTTTCCTTGCTGCCCAAGGCAGCCTACAATCTCCCAAATCCAAGACATCCTTTTCTTTTCCACCTCCAACCAATTACTTCCTCACCAAAACCATCCTAGCCTCCTTATTCTTCATCCTTCACTTTCCTAAACTAACTCATAGAATCCTAGGTCCTAAGTTTCCAAAATAAGATGTCATATCTACCATATGAGTCCTTAAAAAAAAAGAAAAAAAAAAGAAAGAAACTTCTTGGTTAAGCAACATGACATCTAATATGGACCCCATCTTATTAGAAATGTTTAGCTTATGTGTAGCCCCACTCCTACTACAAAATGTCTAAACTAAATAAAAAGGTGAACCACTATCAATCTTTAAACTTAGTACTTTTATGACATTGATCTATATTTATAGAATTAGGACATCTCTAGACCATTAACAACTTTGTTCTAGTCCTATCAAACTATTGTAATCTCAGCATTTATTATATTGATATCAAAGCTAAATTTTTACAATTTGAGGAAAACCTCGTTTTTCATTAATGGTAAAATGGTTACAAAAATTTGATTCATTAGAAACTCAAATATAATAACTTTAGTTAAACTTTGACTTTCCTTGTTATACTCAATTTGTGCCACTAAATTACCATGAGGGTGTTGTACATAAGTGAGCCCTACTAGTAATTAATGTGAAAGAGACTCAATAATATAATCAAGTCATTCACCATCATCTATAATATATGGTCCTACCATTCTTAAAAAAATTATAATATTGACCTTATGTTATTGTTATTATTTTTAGTCATTTTACCAAATTGTCCCTTTCATATTTTCATATATGTATCTTATGTTAGCATGTGGATTATATTTAATTGGATATCTAGATACATAAGCTCATGTAGGCCCTATTATTTATTAGTGATTAAATAAATTAATTTGATTAACTCCTTATCAAATATCATGCACTAATTTCTCAAGTTCAGTTTATGAAGGATCCTACCTAAATATCTTTTCCCATACTAAGCATCCCATACTCTTAATAAGTTTAATATCTATCCCAAAGTATTTGTGTATAACCTAAAATTAGATTCTACCTCTTGTTGAATGTTTAACGGCCAGTGCACGGGCTATTGTAGTGTAGCTTATGCAAGTACGGGTCGATCCCACGAGGACTTGATTTAAAAAGTAGGAATTTCAATGAAATTTAATTATGTAAAATTAAAAAGAAATCATGTAAAATTACTGGAATTATTCAAATGAGAATCAATGTTTAGATCTAATCAACTTCTCAAAAATACAGAATTTCCAGTTCTGAAATAAATCAAATCAAATCAAATAATGAGAAAAAACTACTTTCTTAGATCAATCTGTATCAAAATCTTCACTTCTAGTATTCTAAAATCTGATCCTCCTTTACAAATATCTTCAACACATTCTTGATTAGTGATCCACAGGTCGGATTTGACAGATTCTTCAAAATGATCAAGATCTCGTCTAAATTGTGATTTCAAGATTTGGATGGCTCAGATTGATTTCTGAATTTCAGATCTAAGATCAAAAGTGTTGTTTGTGTCTAGGGATTCCCTAAGAATGACTCTGTAAAATTAATTTGAATTACGTTGAGAAACAAAGGAGAAATTGAAGATTTGGTTTTGATTAAGGCAAAACCGTTGATGGGTTAGGCCTTAATTGATCTGGTATAGATTAGGCAGTTCCTGGATAAGAAAAAGGCAGATAAAACAAAACCAGAATAACTGGGACACAGATGGAATTACCGAGAAAGAACAGATTTGTAATTTTGTTTAAAAGAGGAGGGCAAAACCGAAATTTCATGAAAATATGGTTTTTAAGAAAAAACAGACGAAGGAGGAGACGGTGATGGAGGGAGAAGAGAAGGAAGAAAGGGAAGAGAGGAGGAAGAAGGAAAAGAAAGAGGAGAGGGGAAGGGAAGGGAAAAATAGTGGAAACCCGACTTGGGTTTCTGTTCCTGTGTTGGCCGGAGACTATAGCGACAAAAAAAAGACGCCGGAGATGCAGGGGTGCGATCCAGCTGATGACTGGATTTTTGGCCTGTGTATTTTGGGTGGTGGAAGCAAAGAAGGAGAGATAGAGAACAAAGGCAAAACAAGAGGGAGAGATAGAGAGAACGAAGCGGGAGATGGGTAGAGAGATGAAGCCTCCTACGGTTCAGCCTAGGAGACGTTGGTGCTAAGCGATGTCTGGCAAGATGGAGGCAGAGGACGCCTGGTTGGTGGGCAGTGATGGGGAAGCCGATGTGGAGGAAAATCTAGGGGGTCCGGTCGACCTGGGCTTGCGGGGGGTCAAAGAACAGTGATGGAGAAGGGCATTTGTGTGTGCAGATCACGAGAGAGAGAGAGAGAGAGAGAGAGAGAGAGAGAGAGAGAGAGAGAGAGAGAGAGAGAGAGAGAGAGAGAGAGAGAGAGAGAGAGAGAGAGAGAGAGAGAGAGAGAGAGAGAGAGAGAGAGAGAGAGAGAAGGAACTGATGATGGTGATGGTGAAGTTTAGCTCCATTATCTTCTAGGAAACTATCACATCCATCTTCATGGGTGATCTGGTCCATCCATTGCCCTTTAAGATGATCTGCACCGTTAACTTTTAATCGTATCCATCAACGCCTCTTTTGGTTAATCTGCAAAAGAAAAAAACTAAATCAGAATCATCTAACCATACATTAGTCATCTAATTAGCTCTAATGATCATCTGACCGTTGATTTTGACAAATTAAGGTTTGGATGGTCAATTGGATTTAAATTCAAAATCAAGCTAAGTTTTGTAAAATTGAACGGTTAGATGATCTAATTGAATGCTAAATTAGGGGTATTTTGACCAAAATTGAACACTTAACACCTCTTAATACCGTAAGAATAAATACTAGGTACATTTTAAACTAATGGATGTGTCAACTCTAAGAGGTCCATATGGTCATACTCTATTCCATAAATTATTTTACTCATTCTACTAACCATTTCGATAATCCAAGATCATGTCCTATGCATACCTACACTTTTATATAACATCATATATGCCTTAAGTCTCTACTCAGATGACTAAGAATGATAATATCCAATCTTATTGATAGCATCACATTTAGCAAGTGCTCTCCCAATGTAGATTTTAGTCCATTCTCACTTAAGGATATTTTTATGTTTATGAGGTTTTAGAATTTTATTTTTCCAAGTGCTATGAATCTTCATCACCTTGACATGGAATTCCTACAATCTTCCTTATGGGTCAAGTTGTCATCTCATATCTAACTAATAATTAATATAACTACCCATAATGCAAAATTATATACAATCTTATTTAGTATGCAAACATATGATAAATGAATTACTGGCTTATAAGGGCAATGCATTCCCAACAAATTTCCACTTGCACTCAAAGCTAACTTTGAGCAAATTTTACTTTGATGGTCTCAAAGTGTTTATCAAATACTTTATGAGATATCGACTTTATTAGTGGATTAGCCACTTTTTTTTTTTTTTAATGAAGCAACTTTGGCTTTTGCAACATGCAACTCTTGCTATCACAACATCTCATGTGGCTATAATCTAATAGATTAATTTTTGTCTTGAACACCTTTGTTCTCATTTGAGATTGAAGTTCTTTCACATCTTCAAATATTCTATTTTACTACTAAACTAACTTATAGCTCCTCTATTCATGATGAAGACATAGTTGCTTATGGATTTACTATCATCCACATCTAATTAGAAATCTTAATTTGTATTTCCTATAATGGTTTTCTTGTTACCTACATTGACTAAATAATAGTGTCTCATTCTCTTGAGATTTTGGAAAATGTTCTTAACTTCTGTCTAGTGCTCATGTCTTGTGTTAGGCTGAAATCTCCTAACCACTCCAACTACCTGACAAACATTAGGTCTTATACACAACATGGTGTACATAAGTCTCCCCATTATTGATGCATATGGTGTATTCCTCATCCTTTAGATCTCTTTTGTATTTTAGGAGACACTGACTTTAATAGATATACCCTATGTTTGAAAAGAACAATTTCCTTCATAGTGGTATTCGTGTGATACGTGGTAAGAATCTTATCCAAGTGAGTGGACTAAGATAAAACTAGCTTTCTATTCTTATGGTATTTGAACAATTTAATGCCCAAGATATATTAATCCTCTCCTAGATATTTCATGGCAAATTGACTATAAAGCCTTGTTTTAGTCAATAATAATATTTGTGCATCATTCCCACTGAGTAGGATATTGTCTATGTACAATACTAGGAAGACTATAGCACCCACACCACTTTTCTTGTAGACATATGCCTCTTTTAGAATTTTTAAAAAGCTAAACTCTTTGATGCTTGATCAAATTGAAGAGTCCAACTTCTTGATGTTTGTTGTAGCCTATAGATTTGTCTCTACAATTTGCACATTTATGACAATTTTTTGCATGCTTAATATTTCAAGGTTGGAGCTTGTAAATGTCCTCCTTTAGATGCCCATTCAAGAGAGCCTTTTTGACATCCATCTACCATATCTCATAGTAATCATTTATAGCCATAACCAATATAATTCTATATAGACTTCAACCAATAGGCTTGAAAAATCCCCACTTTTCATTTTGAGTCACTTTTCCTATTATAGATCCACTTACAACCAATAGGTTTGGTTCTTTTTGGTGGGTATTACAAAAATCCATAATTGGTTTGCAAGTATTGAATCTATCTCTACTTTTATATGCTCTAGCCACTAGTCATCTAACTAGAAAACATATCCAATGTCATTCTCGAAGTATCCTACAAAGCATCACTTATTCATCCAGGATTTTAATTTTCAATTTGGAGTCTCTTTGCATGTCCCAACAACCCCACAGTTTTAGATGACTAGTTGGGTTTTTGGCAATTAGTATCTCATATGGTGATTTGGGCACATATTTTGAAGGAACTTTATTGAGCAGATGCACATAGTTTCTAAAGCTTATCCTCATAGAGATGTTAGTGAATCAATAGATATCATCATGGATCTAATCATGTCTATCAATGTTATGTTTCTTCGTTCAAACACCCAATTCAATTGTGGTGTCATAAGTGAGGACCAGTGAAAAATAATTCTTTATTTTAGATAATAATTGAATTTATTATAGAGATATTCTCCAACTCTATCAAATTAGAGTACCTTTAATTTCTTTCCAGTTTGATTTTATGCTTCATTCTTATAAATTTTTTCCTTTAAAAAATGATTTTGATTTTTGTTTCATCGGATAAGCACATCCGAACTCCACATGTGTGGTTATAATCTTATCTAGTTTTATCATAGCCGATCCCAAGCCTAGATAAAGGAGGAGGGTTTTGCATCAAGTGCCATCTAAGAAGGAAAACCCATGGCAACACCATGCATGAATTGATACATGACATTCCCTCATGCTAGGGCATTCCGCATAAGCGACATGCTACATCGAATCCCAGATGTGGTAGAAAATTGAAGAGGGCTACTAGGGAATTCCCCTGGAAGTGACTTGCTACATCGGATCCTAGGTGCAATGGAAAATAGGCAAAGGCTGCTAGAGTATTCCTTTAAAATTGATGCCCTACATCAGAACCCAAGTGCAATGGAAGGTATGGATCGGTTCCTATGCCTTTCGAGAAGTGTAGGGAGAAATAGGCTAGGTCAAGAGAACAAGATTGTATTGCTACATGGAATATAGGCTTATTGACATGTAAGAGTCTAGAGTTAGTGGATACAATGAAACATAGGAGAGTCAACACTACTTGTATTGAAGAAACCACATCGAAAGGGGCTAAAACTAGACAAATTGATGGAATATAAGCTCTGGTGTGTAGGAAATGACAATAATACAAATAACATAGGGATAGTGGTAGATAAATAATTAAAGGATGAAGTTATAGATGTTAAAAAAATTAGTGATAGAATTATACTAATAAAACTTGTTCTATGAGAGATGATCATGAATATCATTAGTGCATATGCACTACAAGTAGGGGTACAAGATAGAATCAACAGACAGTTCTTGGAAGATATAGAAGGAGTCATGTAAGACATTTCTAACACAAAGGGGATATTTATAGGAGCATATTTTAATATTCATGTTGGAAAATAAAAAGAAGGATATGAAAGGGTACATGGGGGTTATGGTATTAGAGAAAGAAATGAGATGGGGAATCTATACTCGATTTTGCCTTAGCATATAACCAAGCTATAGCAAAAACATACTTTAAGAAGAGGGATGAATACTCACTAACCTTTAAAATTGGACCACATAAAATCCAAATAGTCTTTTTCCAACTTAGGAATGCTGAAAGATCAATGTGAGGATTGTAAGGTGATACTTGGTGAGAGTCTAACCTCACAACTTAGATAAATGGTTATGGATATCTACATTACGTATTAAATAAAGGAAATGAACTCATTATGTGTCCAAAAACTAAGTGGTGGAAATTAAAAGGAGGAAATATAGCATCGTTTACAAACACATTAATAGTAAAAGAAAAATGGAACAATGAAACATAAGTAAACACTATATGGATTAATATGACCATGTATATTAAGAGAGTGGCAAAAGCTGTCCAAGGAGTATCTAAAGGTAAAAGGCAACTAACAAAGGGAGCTTGTTAGAGAAGCAAATAAGTGCAAAAAGTTATTAAAGAGAAATGTGTGTGTTTTAAAGTATTCAAAGGACTAAAAATAATGAAAACTTTAAGCAATGTAAGTGTGACGACCTGGGTTTTTTCCATGCATTTTTAAATGCAATGTCTAATTCCTAAGGCAGGATGCATCCCTATTTGAAAACCATTTTATAAAAACCATGCAATGCAGCAGAAAATCTTTAGCTTTAAACTCAATTTGAAAACCCCGAGTGTCATTTGCTTTCACAACAACTAAAGTAGTTTTTGAAAAACTTTAGAAATCATAAAATTTTTTCCCCAGGTCTATCCAGTCACAGCTCATAGCCCAACTGTAAATAAATACAAATACATATCCAAAGGGTAGAGTGTTTACTTACATGTATGATTGTCTCCTTTTGATTTACTTGCTCGTAGCACTAACATAGGCGTCTTCTACTCGTGAATGGAGCTATCCTGACAAATGTTAAGGATAGGGTGAGAATATACTATACTCAGTAGGAGTCCATCACTACTAGTTTTACAATGCATGCTATGTTTAAAATCATATGCTCTTTAAAACATGTGTATGTTCAAACAATCATGTTCAATATCGATATTAAAAACCACTGTCGAATTGGAATACTGATGACTTAAAGAATAGCATAATCCAAGTCGAAAGTATATATATATATATATATCATAAACATAATGATATGCTTAGATGCTCAATTGAATCCAACTCATGGATATATGGTATGGTCGACCAACCTCATGTCATGCCATATGCAATGCAAGTAAATCCTCAAACCATAGGGCCCAACTATGCCGACGACCTCGCCGCCGTGTGGTCCCCGGGTACCTAGGGACACAACGTCATAGGCTCCACAGGGCATATGACACATCGACCCAGTGCTGTGACACCAGTGGTAGCCCCCTGTACCACATGCAGTCGACGTAGGGACATTGCCCTTTTTGGGCGTGGTACCCATTACACCTAATAGTGGTAGAGGCTGGAGGCCAACCCAGACCTCTCGGCATGGTGCCCACGAGCTTATTAGCCCAAATCATATAAGATCAAACAAGCGAAAACCTCTTTTTCAAAACCTGTCCTCTTTGGGTCCCTCACAATTGCCTACCCATTGTCTTTTGGGCACTCCAGCGTCTTTTGGTAACCCTCAAGGACATTGAATTTTTCCAAGAACTCAATGCTCACAAATCATGCAATATATACAATTGTTTGCAAAACATGTTTATGCATAATGTATTTGTCATATGCATGCTGAATTCATTTATAAGATTAAACAAGTCATATAACTTATACTTAAAACATGCAGTCTCAAAACAATCATGGCTCTTTTTAAAAGTCTAGTAGCGATAGAGCACCTACCTCAAAGTCTCCTGGAGTCACAGCCTTTATCACTTCAACCCGTCCCTGGGTCTTATTTATAAACTCCTAGGTATGAATGGATACAAGAAGTCCTTATTAATTTCATTATATTTAGACATTAGATCGCCGCTAGATCTGCCTTTTAGGGTCCATGGGTCCTTGCCTAATTCATTGTCAGGCTAGATCCTATGATATGGATCTACTATTCAATAGTTAAACTTTGTAAATTGTCCTCTGATCCTAACTTTAAAGTCTCATTAGGTCCGCGTGTCCCAGTTCCCAGGACACCCGTGTACCCTGGTTGAACCGTGACCGCCTCATGTGTGTGCGTGCCCAAAGGCTGTGCCAGGGACCGCGTTTTGCATGCGCACATGCATGCCCAAGCGACGCGCTGTGACGCGCATCCTGGATGGCATCGCACAGACACACCTTTGATGTAGCATGGCGCATCTCAGCTCCCAGGGCACCCCGTGCATCCTGGTCGAGCCAGGACCCATGCCCCATGTCGCGTGCTCACTCGAAGGCTGCACCAGGGATAGTGTACGCACTGTCGTATGCCTGGAACCCTGTCCCAGGCATACATGGAGCATGGCGTCCCTGGGATGCCTTGTTCATGCAGGGCCGGTTGGACCGGCTTGGGACGTTTTTCAGCCAGGAAATTCGGCTGGAAAACTGGCTGGAAACGCTAGATCTAGCATGGATCTAGCTTGAGAGGGGGAAGAACCAAAGAGAGAGGGAAACCCGGCTTACCTGGGTAGCCTTGGAGCACCTATTGTGGGTGGTAGAACCCTCGTTCTAGTTCTGAAACCCTCTGTCACCGGTAAACTCGATGAAGGTAACAACCCCATTGCCAAGACTAGAAAAAGAGAAGAGAGGGGAATGGGGAGAATGGCCGGCCTGACTTGGGCCTGGCCGTTGCCAAAAAATGCATGAATACTGGGTTGAGACGAGTTTCCAATTTTTGTCGGAAACCCTAGTCCCAAAATGGCCGGAAAACTTGTGATTTGGAGAGGGGGAGATATGGCTTTTTATAGCCTTGCTATGGCAGTGTTGCCAATGGCGGTGGCAGATTTCTCTGGAAACTAGGGTTTCTGGAGAAATCTAGAGGAAGAAGATGATGGGGTGCCGTTATCAAAACGGCCCCCTCCGTTTTTTGTCTTTTTCGTTTTTCTATTTAAATTACAGAAATGCCCCTAATCTTTAAACGTCCGTAACTTCTTCATACGAACTCCATTTTCGACATTCTTTGAGATGTTGGATTCCATTTTTCATGTAGAATCTAATGGTACCAAGTTTCCTCACAAATTCCATTGTTTACTATTTTAAATAAATTAAAACATTTAACACAATTTATTTCCCCATAGAACGTCCAATTTTTGTTAAAAATAGCGTAAATTGCTCGGGCATTACAGTATGAATGCTAAAAGGGTTGCTAGTAGTAAGTGAGGCTAAACTCAAGGCATATGATGATCTCTATAATATATTAGGATCAAGAGAAGGTGAGAAAGATGTGATTGAACTTGCAAATGTAAGGAAAAGGAAGAGTAGGGACTTACACTGCATTAAGTGTATTAGAAGTGATGACCAAGGGATAATAGTCAAAGATATGATTAAACAAACATGGAAAAGTTACTTTTAAAGATTGCTAAATGGCAATTACCTTGAGAATATAGGGATTGAAAGAATCATAAACCCAAATAATGCTGGACATTATATATATATATATATATATATGACCATAGGATTAGACTACCTAAAGTGAAAGAGGCATTGAAAAAGATAAAATCAAGAAAGGATCTAAGGCCTGATGGTATACCAATAGAGGTTTGGAAATATATGGGAGATATTGGGGTAGTTTGGTCACTAAATAGTTTAATAAGATTGTAAAATCAAAGAAATCATTAGATGAATGGAGGAAGAACTCTTTTCTACCAATTGACAACAATACTACCAATTTACAACAATAAAGGAGACCTACAGAGTTGCACTAATTATTGGAGGATCAAACTTATGAGCTGTACCATGAAACTTTTTGAAAGAGTGATGGGTAAGAGGCAATGGCATGAGACATGTGTATCAAAGAACCAGTTTGGTTCCATGCTTGGCAGGTATACCATGCAAGCCATTTTTCTTCTTAGACAATTGATAGAGAACTATAAGGAGATGATGAATGACCTTCACATGGTCTTTGTTGACTTAGAAAAGCTTATGACAGTATCCCTAGAGAGTTAATATGATATGTTGGGCTAGAAAAGGGTTTTTTAGGGGTTTGTAGCCATAATTAAGGTATGTAAAAGGACAAGTAACAAATGTTAGGACCAGTAGCTAAGAGACCGATTATTTTTTCCTATAACTATAGGATTGCGCTAAGGATCAGCATTAAGCCCATACCTTTTCACACTTGTTATGGAGAGTTAACAAAACATTTGCAAGAGAAAGTTCTATGGTGCATGTTATTTGCAGATGATATAGTTTTGATTGATGAGACAAGGGAGAGTGTAAACACAAAGCTATAGTTATGGAGAGATGCATTAGAAGCTAAAGGATTTAAAGTTAGTCAAATTAAGATAGAGTATATGGAATGCAATTTTAGTAAGGAGAGGAGTGGAGTGGAGCACCAGTAAAGATATAACCAAGAAGTCCCCTTAAAAGAACACTTCTGATACTTGGGATTAATAGTTCATGAGAATGGAGAGATTGAGACGGAGGTTACTTAGAGAATCCAAGCGGCTTAGAACAAATAGAGATATGCCTCTGGATTTTTGTGTGATTGGAGGGTGCCACTAAATTAAAAGAAAAAATTTCTATAAGATGGCTATAAGGCTGGCCATACTCTACAGATTAGAGTGTTGGCCAGTTAAGGAACAACATGTACATAGGATGATTGTAGCCAAAATGCGGATGTTAAGATGAATGAGTGGAAAAACAAGAAAGGATAGAATTAGAAATGAAAACATTCAAGGAAACTTGGGAATAACACCAATAGGTAACAATATAAGGGTCATTAGACTTAGATGGTTTGGTGAAATAACCTAACTTTTTTAAAGTCATACTTTGGAATATTAAATGATATTTTTAGAGATCCAATTTGGTAAACATTATCCCATAATTAGATTCTGCTCAAAAAATGGAATCCAATAACATAAAGAACACTGGAAATGGAGATCAAATGACAAAGTTATGGGCTTTTAAAGATTGAGGGCATTTTTGTCATTTCTATTTAAAAGGAAAAGAGTCAAAAAATATAGGGGGCATTTTTTTATAACAGCACCCCCTATTGTTTTCCTCCTCCATACCGACTCCCAGCACCGCCATTATAGTGTGGGGCTGAAAAGGATGGCGGCACCGCCATGGGACGGCATTGCCTCCCTCGCCTATAAAGCCCCCCTTCTCCTTCTTGTTCCAACACATCGTCTTCGTCTTCTCCCCTGTGTTTTCTGGCATTAGGGTTCGGGGGACACGAAGAAGCTCAAATCCCCTCCTCTTCCACACCTAGGTACCCTCCTCTTCTTCCCTCTCTTCTCTTCTCTCTCTCCCCTTGGTTTTTCCCCTCTTTTCCAACCTAGATCCATGAAGAAGGGTTCATTCCAAAACCCTTGAACCAGAAGTGTCCCAGGGACGCCGTGCATAATGTTCTCCTGGAATGTGGTCCCTAGGATGGACTTTGGGCGAGCGATGTGCAAGCATGGCGTGCGGACGCAAGGCCTGGTTCTACCAGGGCGTGTGAGCATCCTGGGAACTGTGATGTCCACTGTACGCGCTAAAGACATGTTTGCACTACACCATCTAGAATGCGCACTATAGCACATCATTTGGGAATGCTTACACATGCGAATGCGGTCTTGGTTCGACCAGGAGGTGCATTCGTCCTGGGAACCGTGACATGCAGGCCCTATGCGGACAATTCTAGTTCGTCCGTGGATTCACGACACTAAAAATGCAATTAAGGATGCTATATAACTCCGATTGACAATCCGAAAGAACCGTTGCATCCATATCGATGACGCGGACCTAATGAGACTATGAAAATTAGGATCAAAGAACTATTTTGTATTACTATAGCCCAAAAACTATAAAATTCTCATAGATCTACCATGTCAAAGATGATCAGATCTCATGACTTAATCCATTAGAGGTGTTAGGGGATTAATAGCTCAGGATTAATCTAAAAGTACATGTATCAGCCCTTGAATGATAGATCTAATCGTTCAAATCAAGTACAGACTTGTTCTGAGTATTGGGACAGGCTATCTATGAGATATGACCATTCAATTACATGATCTTGATGACATTGAAGGCAACCTAACCATTAAACATTAGATCTATATGAGAGATCTAGCTTGGAAAAGCATTTAAGCAATGAATTATACCCTAAAAGGCAGATCTAGCCATTAATCTATAAGTCTAAGTAATGATATATAAAGTATGGATATGATACTTGAATCCTTGCTATCAATTAATAACTAGGGTTTTACAAAAGGACTTAGGGTTGAGTAATGTAGAGCGCAATTCAAGGAACATCGAGGTAGGTAGTTTGATACTACTAAGTTTTTAAACGCATCTTAAACTCTGACTTGCCTTTATTATTGTGTTTAGCATGTTTTTGAGATATGATGTTCTTATATGAGTATGCAGATTTGTCTTCATGATTTTATGGCCTTGAAGCACTTGAATCTATCACCGTACTTAGTATGCTTTTGGGTAGCCTAAATACGATTTTTGGAATGAGCAGATTTTATGCATTGCTCGCATGATTGAAATTAAATGCATAAATTGCATGATTTTGATGATTGAGATTTGGATTTATCTATATATGCTTTTTGGGCTATTGAAACTAGTGGGCACTATGCTGAGAGGTTAGTATATACGAGGTTGGCCTCCCGACCTCTACCACTAAAAGGCTTGTCCCTTCCTTGACTACTGTGGTAAACAGGGACGACCACTGGAGGTGTTCACAGCACCCTTTTCGAGGACAGCCATAGTCGCCGTGGAGGCTATGGTGGGTTGGTCTCTAAATACTGAAGACACGATTCCACCTGTGTATTGATCGTGAGCATAGTGACCCTATGATTTTAGTCTTATCAATATGCATATAGCATTGAGATTGTCATATGAGTACTCGTGACCAGTGGGGGTGATGTGTTCGCTGAGAGACTCATGTGCATGATACTTATAGTGATGCTAGCATCTGCTTTGAAAGATGACTATTTTAAGAGTTTCATGATTATTATATTGGACTCATGATTTGATATGTTTGCCGAGATCTTCTTGCATGACTCTATTGATTTTTACTTTATGATTTTTAGTCAAATTTATATCGTTGAATACTAGATTTCGGTAAAGGATTCCATGGTTGAATTCGAATCAATGAGCTTACGTTTTATTCACAAATATGCATGTTTACACAAAAAGGAATAGTCGATGTTTTACATGACAAAGCGACTTGAATTATGCATGTTGCTTATCGTGTTTTCAAAATAGTAGCATCAGATAACCTACTGAGTATGAGGAATACTCACCCCAAATATATTATTTTTACAGATTAGTCCAAAAAGGATTAGCAGAAACTCCAGGACATGTTGATGTCACGATCAAGTAAATGAAGAAGAGACAAGTAGGAATGTAAGTAAACTCTCTACCCTTTTGGACATTTACTTGTAATTACTACAGTTGGGCTGTAAGCTATGACTGGATAGACCTAGGAAGACATTTATGATTACAGTAATTTTCAAAACTACTTTGTTTGTTTTGAAAGCAAATGACACTCGGGGTTTTCAAAATGAATTTAAAACAAAAGATTTTTCCGCTGCATTACATTGTTTTTATAAAATTGTTTTCAAATAGGGATCGATGCAGCATTAGGAATTAGGTTTGCATTTAAAAATGCATGTGAAAACCTGGGTCGTCACATTTGGACATGTCTAACATAGACCAAAAAGGGCATTAATTAGTGGGAGTGAGGTGATCCAAGTCGAAGGTTCTACAAGGGCAAAGGGAAGACCCAAAACAATGTGGATAGAAGTGGTGAGATAATATTTAAAAACTTTGGGACTAAATGAAGTCATGGCATAAAAGGGAATGGAGGAACATGATTCATGTGATAGACCCTTAATCGAGTTAGGGTCATGACGATGAGGATGATAAGAGAAGCACATCCAAATCTTGAATAATCACTAGTACACTAATGAATATTGACAAATAGTCCATCCTCCATTAACATAGTGATTCTATCAACATTAATATCACCAATCTTATATGCCACAAATGTGTTGAACGTATTAATTCTGTTTCTCTTCTAAGAGATGAATCTTATGATTAGAAGAGATAAAATGTAAAGAATGTTCACAAGTAATCTAGTAGTAAACACATTACCACCAAAGTTAATAGCTACCCTACCATTAAAAGTAAAAGAGTAGCTATCATCAATCAACTTAGATATAGAGGTTACATTTCTCTGCATCTTTAGAACAAACAAAAAGTCTTTAAAAATTATATTTCTTCTATCATTCAAAACTAAATTGTATGTGCTTATTGCAGTTGCACTATCCTAGCATCTATGCCCATTTGTAGCATAGTCTCTCCATCATCATTTACCTTTATTTTTTCCCTATATTCTTGCAATGAATTGTATATATGAGACATGTACTCTAATCGATGCATTGAGATAAATAAGATTGACTAGCCACATTGGTTTCAATCACAAGGGTTTAGATATGACCTTGTTCTTGTTGATTAGTTCTTGTTGTTAGAGTGTCGGTAAGCCTTGCAATTTCATTTCTAGCATCCCATTCTTTCAACATCAAAAACAATTTTCACCTTTTTGTTTCTTCTCAAGACTCAAGGACAAATCTTTCAATTTGTTATTCTTTGAGGAACCCTTCCTACCAAATATGTTCTTTCTTATCTTATCCTTTCTTCTTGGCATTTTTATTTTTCCACAGTGGAAACAATTTCGCTCTCTCTTTTTCTTTTTGATACTCGAGGATGAAGCTTTTGGCCTTATCAAATCCTCAACATAAATGAGCATTACATTTAGTTCAGGAAATGTAAAATCCAATTTGTTAATGTTGTCGTTCATGACAAAGTTGCAGAGTAAGGTAGGCAAGGATGTTAAGATCATATCTATGTGTCAGAGGGTCAATCTTGGCTCTATACTAAACCATTTTAGTGATATAGCCAATGATCATCACCCCATACTCTCTAACACTTCCACCTTCTTTCATTTTAGTAGACATAAAGTTTCTCATCACATTTAATCTAGAAATATGATGATTCTCTAAACTATTTGCTTATGATGTTTGATAATTTCTTGAACACCATTGAATTTAGTATACTACTTTAGCAAAACTTTTGTCATGGAACCCATAATATATCACTTGGCTGAATCAATATCCTTGTCTCACTTCAAATACTTTTTATGTTGTTCATATACCTTCAGTCACAAGATGGAGACAAATTTCCCCTTCAAGGACAAAGTAAACTTTCTATTTAATTGGGACTAACTTGTGGTTAAGGAACCAATTCTCATAATTGCAGCCAATCAACTTGTTTTCTTCAAGGGGCTAAGACAAAGGGGTTGAATGAATTTCTTATCTATATTCAAATAGAATAATAAATAAATAGCCACTTAGACATAGACACACACACACACACACACACACACACACACACACACACACACACCAAGGATTTCATAGTCTAGATTTCACAACACACAATTCTTTAATCAAGAAAGGAATGTCTGTGCGTTAAACTAAAGAGAAAGGAATTATTGTGACTTATTTTTTATTGCTATTAGCCATGAGCAGCTCCAAACATTGGGGGACCACAATGTTTGACAACCAAGTACTTAAATTATAGTCATTAGCAAGTTTGAAATGCTTCAAACATTAGGGGACAATGATGCCTCATAAACAAGTACTAAAATCATACTCATGAGTAACTTCTAGAGAAAAATTCTTAGGGGATCACAACACCACTTGAACCACAGCAACACCCAAGAAGAGGGATGAAGTCATGCAAAAAATTATACAAAATGAAGGATTTAGTTGTATCTTCAATGGAGGGAAAAAACATCCAATGAGGATGTTCTTAAGATCCACATTGGAGGAAAAATATGGAGTTAATCTTGCTTCAGATCCTAATAAGATGCAAGTAAAAACCCACTTTAATCATTGTTTTCTCAGTGATTTGTGGAATGGGATAGAGAGAGTTTGCAACATTGGAAAACTCCTTCCACTCTTGTGTTTGAGAAGGGGAAAGAGGCCAAATTGTTGTGCCTATCTTTGTACTTTTAGTTTATTTAACATCTTTCTAGTCCCGCGTGACAAGTCAACTCACTAGTGTATCAGTTCAGCCCCCACATTGGTATGACATGCTAACAAGATACAAATTCTTCTTATGAAGTGAATAGATTATGCAAGATTTGCAAAATATTCTCAAGTGTGGGCCTTTACTTAAACAAAAATGATAAATTTTTGCTTTTTTTAAATATTTTTTACACGAGTCCATGTCCTCTTCAAAGATGTTTCCTATCAATATCATGGCTTGATTGTAGCCCCAAATCATCTTTTGGGCAACATTCCATATCTCAAAATTCTTCACCAATCGATAATCTTGACTCTACAATAATAAAGACCTTAGTTTCCTTGCCATCTATACCTTTTTCCTCCCTATTTGGTAAGACTAAGGTTAAGATCTTGGCATATGGTTTATAAATAATATGGCCTAACAAATAGATGATTTCGACGAGTGAAAGTGTACGTCTTTTCAAATCACTAGAAGCCCCTTTAAGAAGTGATCCTAACCTTTCGATCAAATAAGTTCTTAAATTGTCCTAACAAAGACAATGGCCCCACCAGATTACCAAAATTGATCATGCCATGTTCTTGGACAATTATATTTGATATGAACCAAAGAATCTAATAACAAATTCTGGATTGCAGGGGCCCCATGGCAAATATCAGGTAGACTCATGGTGCTCTCCTTATGCTTGGGAGAGGTTTGAGATGGCACCTTCCCCTTACTCAGAGTTTTCAAGAAAATTTTGATGGACAAAAATTGCCCTAAATGTAATGATTTCAGTTAAAATTAAAAATAAAAAAACCGACGAGTTAGATTCAGGCAGTCACTTGACCAAGATGTCTTATTTGACTAATATAACCACCCTGCCCGAACATTGGTAATTCTCATGACCTTACAATTCTCCCATGCATGGGATGCTGGTGATGAGAGTTTAACAATGAATAGAGACTGGTGGCTTGATTGGAAGAGCAACGGCAGATGAGAGAGAGACAGGAGCAGGACGCGGTTGTGTCAAAGTCTCCCCAATGAGAAATCTGATGATGACCGTGACAATAGCAGCTTTGTTTTGTTGTATCGAGAGAGAGGAGAAAGGCTTACAGTGCGTCCTATTCAGAGAGAGAGAGAGAGAGAGGAAGGGATTATGTAGCATGGCGGGGGGAACCTGGGTGAAGTAGAGCAACAGTTGCTATGATCATTTGATTTTCCCATAATCAAATGACTGGAGCCCTCTTTTACTTTTAGTTGCATGTAAATCCGCGCCATTGGCTCTCATATGGAAACACCAAAGGAAAGCACAACTGAAGGCTTTCCGTATCGTTTTGTGAGCAGGACCACCCATTTCCAATCCCTAATTAGATTTGTAGTGACCAGAAATTTTACCCCAATTAGATCAGCAATCCTAACCGTCCAACGCATGCTCCTTCTTCAAACGTAGAATCTTCTTCCATCTTTTTAAACTCTACCGCCCCTTGTTACGTTTTTCAATTCAAAAGAGCAGATAAGGCCGAAAATTCTATGTAAACTCCAGATAGGACCCATAGAGATGAAAAATCTTACCCCAAATGTTCCCGAGTTATAGCCAAGAGTTTGGGAAAGATTACATGCTCAAGAGAAGAGAAAGGACTACATGTTCCTTTTTCTTTCCATTGTAAAATTTGTCTAAGTGGTTCATCATATTAGAAATGACTTAGATAAGCAACATCAAATTTTATGCCCATTGGATGACTTAGATAGGCTAACATCAAATTTCAGGCTCATCGAATGACTTAAATAGGCTAACATCAACTAACATGGTATCAAAGCTCTGTTGACCAAAAGGTCGTGAGTTTTATATATATGAGATCTTCTATATATTAAATCCATGTGGCAAAGCCCAAAATAGATCTATTATGGATTGCAAGTATCAATCGCATAATAATAATAATAATAATAATAATATTATTATTATTATTATTATTATTATTATTATTATTTTGAAAAATCATAATTCATTTATCATCACCAACGAAAGAAGCATTAGAAAGCAGGACTCTTTATATTTTTTTGAAAAAACATAAAACCGAGGAGTAGGACTCAGTCAGTCACTTGACAAACCTATAAGACCTTGATGCCTTATTTGGCTAACTTGTTATTGACTCACCAACTCTACAACAATTTTGCTAAATCTCAAGAAGTTACATTTCTTTCATTCGTGGGATGGTGGTGATGAGAGTAATCCTCTGTGAGACTAGAACATGCTGCTATCAGTAATGAATAGAGACATTATGATTTTTTAGTGGCTAGTCAACAATGTACGGAATCATTGTTAGCAAGAAGTTCACAAAATCTTCAGAGTGATAGGTTCATACCCATGTGGAGACATCTACAAAGTCAAAACACAGCAACTAAAAGTCAAGAATCGCTGCAGTAAAATTGGAAATCAGCACAGTCAAAATTTAGCATTGAATGAACAGTCAAATTAGGCAACTGAATCTGTGGATTTGTCAATATTTGCTGCACTGTAGATCTTGACAATCGGATCATCTGCACCCCATAGATAGGGGAGATCCAATCGCTACTAAATAATGGCGTAAGAAACAGATCAAAGTGGATCTGTGATAGACAAAGAGTGAACGTGAGTGAGTGAGTAGAGTAGAGAGAAGATCTGATCTGATCCTCCTCCTCCTCAGTGTAATATATTCCTAAATAGTGATAGTTCCTCTCTTTTCCCGTAGATGTAGGCCAAATCAGACCAAAGCACATAAAATCTGTGCTATCTCTTTTTTTTGTGTTTGTGTTTCTCTCAGCCTCAGATTCCCAAATCTGAATGACAGATTTGGATTGCTACAGTGGTATCAAAACTGTGCATGCGCATCCACTATAGTGGTATCAGAACTGTGCATCCGCAACAATGGTATCAGAGCTGCGCATTCCCAACACAGAGATGGGGGCAGTCGGAGAAGCGGTGTCTGATGGTGATGAAGGCATGAAGCAGAAAATGGAGAAAGAATGAGTAAGATCGGCCGGTCGGAGAAACCGTGTATGATGGTGGGGAGCATGTTACTGAGTCAATTTGACTAGCGTTTGTGATCTTATGCATTTATCTCTCTCTTTGACTCTTTCGGACTTATCATGTCATCAGGTAGCTATAAATAAAGCATGCGATCTCTCTATGTGAATTGAGAGAATCATTTGATTTTTAGGTGTCAGATCTTTCAGCCCTCAATCTATTAACCTTTTCCCATTCATATCCTTTCTTTCTCCTGCGCTTTCACCTGTGATAATGTTACAAACAGCCGCATCAAACACCGCCTTTACTAGCCCTGCTACATCATATCATCCTCTATTTCATCATCTTCCACACCCTTTGCTTTCCAACCTCGATGAACATTTGCAACACCTCTTAATATCTTCCAATTATTGACTGTGGAGAATGCAGTTTAAACCGATGCTAGCCTTTTATGATATGAAAGGCATTGCTTACGGTACCGATCTATGCCCACCCTCAACCATTTCCTCTTCATCCGATTCTTCAATACAAATTCCTAACCCATATTTTATTACATGACAAAAGAAAGATGAGCTGTTACTAAGTGAATTTTTTTTATATAACTACTGAAACTTCAAAAAGGCAACGATTCAATCATTTCATTCCTACACAAAGCCAAAATACTAGACGAACTGGCCGCTGCTGGGCGGCCATTAGCACAGCAGGAGTTCAACACTATTATATACCGCAATCTCGAAAACGAATACAATGATATATTGCTGGGTTTCCGTGCATTTCATGACTCACATAGTATCTTACAAGTCATGAAAATCGGATCAAAGAACATTTTCTTCTCAATGCGTAGGCTAATTATGTGCATAAGGGTTTCAAATACAAAGGCGCTAGTCGTCCATCACGGAAATCAAGGAATTTCCCACCCAATCAAGGTTCATATTCTCCCAAATTTTCAAATCATCCGTGCTTTCCTCCTTGTTACACACAAATCATCTTTCTAAAGACTGCTACTACAAGCCAAGATTTACCTGTCGTGCTACTTCGCATCATGTTCCTTCATATGCACCGTCCATTGCCAACCATGCTGCCTATGGGGCTGGTTTTTCCTCAGGAGATCTTTACGCCTGGTACCCAGACACGGGTGCCTATCACCATATATATAACTTCGGACATTGAAAAACTGCATTTTTCTAACAACTACAATGGCTCAGATTAACTTGGAGAAGGAAGTGGTGAAGGTTTGCCTACAGTCAATATCGGTTCCCCTGTCATTTCCTCTTCCCAGCATGATTTTCATTTTATAAATATTTTACAAGTCGCAAAAATTCAAAGGAATATCCTTTCCTTTCAGAAATTATGCAAAGATAACAATGCTATCTTCAAATTTACTGACAATTCTTTTTTCGTGAAGGAGAAAGTAACTCGGCCCCCGCTTCTACAAGGGGTGACTCAACAAGGTCTCTACAAGCTTTCCTCTTTAGGTCAACTTCAGCCTTCAGCCAATAAGGAGTTGCTAGGAGAGAGTTAATATTGCTTGTTGGCATGCTCCCTTTGGACATCTACATTTTTTGTTTGTCCATTGAATGTTGTGCAATAATAAGATCTCATGCCACTCCTACAGAGGAGGCTTTTAAAGATGGTTAAAAACACTAAGTAGAATTCAGCTAGAAAAACAACTTCTATCGAGCTGACTTGAAAAATTGATCACAAAGAAATTATAAAAAAGACATTAAAAGTTACTTTTAAAGTTGTTTACTCAAGACTTTAAAAGTCATTTAGTAAATGACTTTAACTGAAGTTGTTTACTAAATGACTTTAAAAGTTTTCTTCTCTCTCTCTCTCTCTCTCTCTCTCTCTCTCTCTCTCTCTCTCTCTCTCTCTCTCTCTCTCTCTCTCTCTCTTATTACAATTACTAACTGTATTTCTAAATTCAATGTACCATGTGCTATAACTTTCTTATAATCATTACACACATGAAAAAGAAACATACATTCACTTTCACATTGGGTATTAAACATTCAAATTCATCATCTATCCATATCTATCTTGAAAAGACTTGATAAAAGAAACCGCAACACATTTACTACATTTGCAAGTCCATACATATACCCATTTGCTTTTACACTCCAAGTTCCCCTCATTCATCATCCTATAAAATTTATATAAAAAATAATAAAAACCAATCTCCATATTGACTTCATTCATACTTAATCATTTACTTTCACACACCAAGTTTCACTTATTGATCCCATAATATATATATATATATCAATGAAAGTAATGAAAACTAAAAGAATGCATGCATATCAATGGAAAAAATACTTTATTATGTAATTTACATTGTGTAGTTACTCCAATTATTCTAATTGGAGCTCATTACACACTTAGCCCATTCAGTTCCTGTTTTGTTGAGGTTTGCTCTGGAGTAACTCTTCTTGTTTACTTACTCGGAAAGCACAATAGTCTAGAATACAATATATTTAATTTAGTTCCCACTCTTTCAGCTAGATCCACTAGAAATTATGAAAAAAATATAAGATTATGAAAATTAAAAAGTGTCTTACCTTTTTTAATTGGGAGATATCACACCATCGAATATTAGGATCCTCGTGTATCTCAGCACATAGTACCTACACTCCTAATTAGAATGTTGTCTAGAGCACTGTGCAACAAGGAAAACAAAAAGGATCAATAAATATCATTTATAATATTATAAGTTTAATTAGTTATAAAATAGAGTAACTAACTGTTTTCTATACCTTGACAGTCTTTGAAGTGAGTTTCAATGGTTGCACAGTCTTGGTCACATTAGCCCATGTTAACCATGCTCTACAAATTTAAATTTCAAATGCATTATAGATGGATAAGAAATTACTGATCGATACATAATACATGATAAAGAATAAAAGCTTACTTATTTATAATTTCTACAAGGATGGGATAGATGTGTAATGCATAAAAATATCCCTTTTCATGTCTTCAGAAACAACCCATATAGGGTTGCCCTTCTTTGTACATAAATCCTTATGAGGGTTTCAAGGATTTTCAGTATTTCTTCTACTTTCAAGATAAATTCTCCTGTGGGTGTCTCATAAAAAGAACTATAAAAAAAGAAAACATGCCTACTGTGCACATCCAAAATGAGCAACATCCAATGAGACCTATATACACAATCATACGAATTGTAATTAAATTCAACAACTTTTATGCATAGAATAAGATGGAAAGAAAATATGAAAATGAAAACTTACCTGCTATTGTAGGAAAATCTTAAGCATGTCCCTTAGAGTACTAGAAGAAACTTAGTAAAATATTATCAACCCACCTTTCTATTAGCCATTTCTCCATTGCTCCACAAATGATGTTGGTGACAAAGAATTGGTGAAGTATTTCCTTGACCTCAAAAAGGCTCATTGCATCATTAAGGAAGCTACATAAAAAATACTTATTACCTACCATGAAAATATACCATGTAATGTTGTAGGAGATAATGTGAGAGTGATCAAGTGGATCCCATAGGAAAACTCATAATAGGTCCTCTACCATAAGTGGCACTTCAATAATATCATCAACAAGCACTCCCTCCTTGATTAGTATGGGTTTGATTGCCCTATTTTCATTGATGAGCTGTAGATGTTAGAAAAATATATTTAAAAGATGTAGAGCTTTTTAGCCAATTAATATTGATTAATGAAGGCAATCAAATTTATGATGAAAAAAAACAAACATACATACAAGTATTAGTTCGATTGGTGCGACAATAGTTGATGGTGCAATAGCAGGTGACCTCAGTGGCATTTATTATTGCTGATTAAACTTATAAAATTAATAAACAATTAAATAGAGGTCTCTAGCTAAACATTATTATTGAGGAAGGTAGTATGATAAGATGTATACCTGGGACCTTGTATGAATGATGTGATATGTAACTGCTTGTCCAATAGTTATAATATTTGCCATTTTTAAAGGAAATGGTAGGCTAGCATTCACATCCAAACCCTGACAATGGACACACACTTAGTATGTGGTGGCATATTAATTCCTTGCAAAATGGTTGATTCATGCTCATAACATGAACTAACAACCACGATGTTTTGATGGGTATTCAGGGCTCATAGGCATTGACCCACTTATAAATTAGATATATGTTAGAGACACTAAGATAGAGAAGTATAGAAGGACAATAAAAAAAATTTGGTGTGTTTATGTGTATACCTCTTTGTCTAAAATTTCTCTTTTGAAGAGTGCTAGTTGTCTTTCATGAACTTCTTCAGTAGGAGAATTGCAATTAGCATTTGATGGAAGGACAGGGGTGGTGTAAAAATTAGGTAGAAGGGAATAAGAAACTATCATCAAACCTCACGCAACTAGCTAAGTATATCCTCTCTTCTTTTTTTATGTTCTCACACACTCATTGTAGCCCTCCAAATCTTCAACTATATGTATTCTTTTACCAAAGAATTTGGAAGGAACAATACTGTGTCCCATGCCTCTTACTCATTAAGGGTGGTCTTTCTTATTACCTATAACCCTACACAGGATGTCATCGCTGGGCAGCAATCCTGCTTAGAGTTCCTATACTTAGTGCTTTCTTGGGTAAAAATATCCTATTAAATTTAATTAGAAGGATATGATCAACTCATTTAATTAATTATATAAAATTAAAGTTAGTCAAGTGTAGATAAGTGGAACCATTGCAGAGAAGCAACTTCTATAGTAGCTTCATCTGAGAATGTTTGACTAGTACAGCCCATTGAATTTGCTATTTTCCAAAGGGTTTTATAGTCAATAGGTTTCGTAGTCCCAGCTTTCTTTTACTGTCAATCAAAACATAGTTAGATAATAGCATGTATATAACTACAGTTTCATTTCAAATGAATAAACTATCATATATACTTACTTCACACTCTTCTAAATAGGTGTAGCCTAACTGGGAGAGGTGTTGTTGCATATAAGTTTCATGCACTTTTCTTCCTCTTGTACTATTTGGCTGCACATTTGTACATACGTAATCAAGTGTAGTAATTAGATATTATATGTAATTAATTAAATAAAATATCATTTTAGCACATACCTTAAGTTTAGAGGACTTGCAGTCCTGTACAAATGCATTCCACACGTCTTAATCAATGAAGTCGGAATAAATGGCAGGCACTATGTATGGCCTCAATAGATATTTGACATATAGCTATGTAATTGCGAACAAGGTAGTTCTTTTATTTTCTCCGTTGCTCACCAACTCCTTGCAAAGCATGCATCTTCTTGTGCTCAAGTACCTCAAAGACACTCTACAAGTTCAAAGAACTTTAGTATATTTGAAAATAAGAAGGCATGTTATAAATTATAAAATACATATTATTTTTACCTACCATCACGTTCTCCCATATTGAATCTTTTAATGATTGTGGCACATGTATCCAATCATCAAATGTGATAGGAAACATGCTTCTTACTGTGGAGCAAAGAAAACTACTATAAGAGGCTACATTCTCACCTATCTCTTGCCCCTACTATTTTATTGGATAGTTTCTTTAATTTCCTTCAACATTCTCTTGGTAACGTTTTCCATTGTTGTTCGCCCTCTGCTCTTTCTCTTTTGAGTATGCTCATGTTGGCCTCTTGTTGATGCTCTTGATTTTGTTCATATTCTTCCTTTTGAGGTTGTTCATATTCCATCTTTGTTTCAAACAAGAACATAATGATATCAAAAGAATGAAATAAAAAAAAATCCATATAATGCATTTAAAGAAAATGAAGTAGATAAAACATAAGAAACTTGCTTTTTTGAGTGCAAAGGTACATTACATTACATGACATAGACATCAACTATTCACTTTGATTTTCTAATCTAAAATTGAAAGGCTCATACTAAAAGAAGGAATTTTAATTTTTTAGTTTTCCTTTATTATTCTCATGTTATTGTATTGATTCAAAGATTAATTTCAATAAAATTTTATTTTCCCTTTAGTTTATCTTGAATGTTTAGAATGTTTTGTTATTTAAATTTCATGTTTGAATGTTATGATTCATGCTTTTGAAGTCAACCTTTTAGATGTGAATTTATGTTCATAATATCGTGTTTGAACATAAAAATATATAATCTTGTGTCTTGTCTTTAAAATTGGAAACTTGTTTTATTTTTGGAAATTTTGTTCAAAAATTTCATGGTATCTGGTTTGTTCATTATTGAACTTAGAAGATATCATTTCTAGAATTCTTAATAAATCAATTTAAAATTTTATACGTATGTATGATTGGCACAAAAATCATGTTTTGCTTGAAATTTGGGCAAACAATTCTAAATTCCTTTCAATTTTGTTTATAATAACAAGATGTATTCTTACTAGACTTTTTAACCATATAAATTTCTTATTCTTAGCTTTGATATATATGGAATCATGCTTTTGTTAGCTTCACATTTTTAAAGCCAAATAGTCTAAATTGTCATAGCATGGAAACATCGGGTACTAATACCTCCATCTCTAAGTCAAATCGCCTACTTCTTTGCATGCATAACAGCTATTGGAATTGAAGTGTTTTGGAGTTCCATCATAACGTCTTCATTATTATCAAGCCTGAGATTAGGTTTGAATGTTAGTCAATCATTTTGTGAGTTTCACATTTTTAAATTGACATTGCCAAATATCTATTTATATTATGGTACAAGTTTAGAGCTTAATGTGGTCCTAATAGGGGTGAATTGAGCATAAATAGGTTTTGAATTGTTTTTGCATTAAAATATAATGATACTTTATTTTTGGGAAACAACTGATGGAACATATACAATAATGAACATAAAGGGTTCATAGAGGTTTAGCCAACCAAACCTGGCACCTACTTCCACTCTTTCAAAGCCAAACTAGCTTTGAGTCACTTAATGTTATCCTTGCCTTGAGGTTTTAATACTTTGCAAAATTTGTACACTACTAATTGATAAAGTGCTGATCATAATTTCTCAAACCATCATATGATAAATGTCAACTAATTATTTTTCAGGCATACATGTGTAACAAACTCCCACTTGTTACAACATAACAAAAACACATGAAAATAATTCACACAAACATCACTGTTAAATCAAAATAAAAACTTGCACTAATAGTAGAGAAACAGTAATGTGAGAGTGATAATATGAACATAAAGACAAACATTCACATGTAATTTGATCATAGCAGTAGAAGAGTTGGCACAAAGAGTAAGACATTCTTAGTCATCAGTGTAGTGAGAAGGGGAGGTTTTAGTCATTGGCACAATGAGGAGTGGGGTGTGGTCATCAATGCAAGGAGTTGGGGGGTAGGGCTTTCGGTCGTCGCTGCAGGGAGGAGGGGTTTCAGTCTTTCCCATAAGAAGAAGGTAGCAGGTGGGGGAGTGGTCATTAGCGCCAGGAGTAGGTGGGAAGGGTGGGGGTTTCGATCATCGTCATAGGGTGGAGGTATCGACGTAGGGAGTAGGGACAAGGGAGAGGGGAGAGGGGTTTTGTTGTCACTATAGGGAGGAGGTAGGGAGTGGGATGGGGGACTGTGGGGGTTTTTGTTGTCGCCATAGGTAGGAGGTAGGGGATGGGGGTTTTCGATCATCATCATAGGGAGGAGGTAAGGGGAGGGGGGTTGGTCGTTGGCACATGGAGGAGGTGTGGAGGGGCAACAACAGTGGTAGGGCAGAGTGGAAGAGAGGCAGGAAGGAGAGGAGATACCTTACATTGGCATGAAATATTTCAATGGGGCATGGTAGGGTAGATTGAGAGAGAGACTTCAAAGGACACAACTATAGATGACAGAAATTGGGAAGTAAATGGTGGGATTAACAAAATTTGATCCTATATATACATTGGACTTTTAAAGTCATTTTAAAAAAATAACTTTAAAAATCATTTTTTTTAAATTCATTTTTTTGAAATGGTATAAAAATCACTATTTTAAAGTTGTTTTTTTTAAACAACTTTAAAAAGTAATGTTTTTAAAGTCATTTCTTCTAAATGACTTAAAAACTAATATATATTTTTTATATTTTCACTTCAAATATATTTTATTTTACTTTACACTCTCTTACTTAAATACAAGAAATTGATTTTTTATGATAGTCAGCGCTAATTCACACATAGACAAACAAAGGAATAAGGATATTGAAGTATTTTTGAATAATTCCTCATATAACATCCTTATATTACATATATCAAATGCTACATACTATTACATCTCATTAATAAAAGATAGCACATGATCAAAGAGCTAATATGGAACTATTTCATCAAGATCTGGCCTCATGGTAGTCAATTCTCACCACTTCATCAACATGGTGAGCAGTGGGTAGAGTGGTAGTTGACATAGGGAGGAGGTGGTAGTGGTGTGTGTATGTGGTTGGGGGGGGCGAGAGGGGGGGTTTGGTCATCATCGTAGGGAGAAGGTAAGGGGAGGAGGTCAGTCAGTGGTTCATGCAAGAGGTAGGGGGAAAGGGTTGGGAGGGGTAAGTCGTCAGTGCAGGGAGGAGGTGTGGGGCTCTGGTAGTCAGCAGAGAGGTGGGGGGTTCTGTCAATGCTGGTAGGAAGAAAGGGAGAGAGGTAGGGAGGAGAGGAGAGGATGTACCTTACACTTGCATGATTTTTTTTTTGATCGGGCACTGCACAATCAATTGATAGACAAACTGCAAATAGGACAATTGTAGGGGATAGAGATTGAGAGGCAAAAGGCGAGATGAATAAAATTTGATCCTATATATACTCTGGACTTTTAAAGTCAATTTTGAAAAAATGATTTTAAAAATCATTGTTTTTAAATTCATTTTTTAAACCACTTTAAAAATCACTATTTTTAAGTTGTTTTATGCAAACGACTTTAAAAAGTAATGTTTTTAAAGTTTTTTTTTTTCTAAATGACTATAAAAACTAATATATATTTTCACTTTAAACATATTTTATTTCACTTTACAGTCTCTTACTTAAATACAAGAAATTGATTTTTTATGATTGTCAGCTAGATTCAAACATAGACAAAGAATAAGGATATTCAAGTATATTTTGAATAACTCCTCATTTAGCATCCTTTCATTTCATATATCAAATGTTACGTATTATTACATCTCATTAATACAAGATAGCACATGATCAAAGAGCTAACCTGGAACTATTTCATGAAGATCTAACCTCATGATATTAATTCATACCATTCTCGACATCGACATAGTGAGCAGTGGGGGGAGCGGTCATCAGTGTACGGTGGAGGTGGTGGTGGTGTGTTGGGGCAGGGGGTGTTTTCATTCATTGTCATAGGGAGGAGGTAAGCTGAGGGGGAAGAGGTGGCGTGGGTCAGTCGTTGGTACAAGGAGGAGGTGGGGGGAGCGAGGTTGTCAACGTTGGTGGGAGGAGAGGACGTAGCTTACACTAGTGTAATCTTTTTTTATGGAGGCGGTACGGTCAATTGATGTTGTGACTGCAAAGGGCACAATAGTAGATGACAGATATTGAGAGGCAAATGGTAGGATGAACAAAATTTGATCCTATATACTTTGGACTTTTAAAATTGTTTTGAAAAATATAATTTTAAATATTGCTATTCTTAAAGTTGTTTCTTTAAACGACTTTAAAAATCACTATTTTTAAAAATCCTCATTTAGCATCCTTTTATTACATATATCAAATGTTATATATTATTACATCTCATTAATATAAGGTAACACAAGATCAAAGAGCTAATCTGTAACTATTTCATGAAGATCTGGCCTTATGGAATTTAGTTCACACCACTCTCGGTCTTCGGCATAGTGTGAGCAATGGGGGGGAGTGATCGTCAACACAAGGTGGAGGTGGTGGTGGTGCGTGGGGGGGAGAGAGGCAAGGAGGAGAGGATGTACCTTACACTAGTATGATGTTTTCCAATCGGGTGCAACACGGTTGATTGATAGAGAGACTGCATAAGGCACAAATGTATATGATAGAGATTGAGAGGCAATTGGTGGGATGAACAAAATTTGATCCTTTTTTAAATAACTTTAAAAATCACTATTTTTAAAGTTTTTTTTTTCAAAATGACTTTAAAATGTAATGTTTTTAAAGTCTTTTTTCACAAGGAATTTGAAAACTAATATTGTTATATATGTTTCACTTCACTTTTTTTCTTTTTTACTTTACAATCTCTTTCGTAAATACAAGAAACTATTTTATTTTATTTTTACTTTAAAATGCCATACATACAATGGCACCGATTTCTGATAAAATTCAATGTTGAGTCATGCATTCTATGCACACATGCACATATAAACAAACACAAGAATAAGGAAATCGTAGTAGTTTTTTGAATAACTTCTCATTTATCATCCTTTTATTATATATAACAAGTGTGATACATGATTAGATCTTATTAATATAGGATCATGATCAAAGAGCTAATTTGGAACTATTTCATCAAGATCCAACCTCGTAGTCTTTAGCTCACACCACTGTCTAATGGGAAGAGAGATGGTAAGTTTCAAGCTGTAACTTCTTTGGTTTAATGGAACCATTTCTATTCATCAAACCCTACTTTGAATGAGAACCATAAAGCATAAGGCTCTCATTTTCTCTAATAGTGAGGCTTAGAGAGAGAGAGAGAGAGAGAGAGAAGCATTAGTTATTTGCAATGAAATCGTACGATTTTTGCTGAAATCACGATGTTCTAACATACTTCTTAACCCCCATCATTTGAAGTGACAAAACCCACTTCATCTACAAAATGCAAACAAAGAGTTATAAGAAATTCATGCATGATAACAAGAGATTTTAGTATTCTTACCGTGCTTTTCATGCTACAAACAATCAAAATATCTAAAATGGAAATCAAGAAGGGAACAGAATAGAGAGAGACATAAGGACTAGAGGAGGAGGCCATCATGCTACTCATAAGTTGAAGAACATGAACAAGGAATATAGGAAAAAATGAGATGACTTTAGCCCTTTCATAGGGAAAATGGACTCTTGAAGTCATTTACAAAAAGTGCCTTTAAAAGTTTGAAATTTTGAAGTCATTTTTAGAAAACGACTTCAAAAGTACTGACCTTTATAGTTCTTTTAGAAAACAATTTAAAAGTCCTTAAACTCATTCTTTTCTTGACTTTAAATTCACTAATTAACGTAGCATGAAATAATGTTTCATACAAATCAGTGTTGAATCATGTATTATATACATTATAAACACAAGAATATGTAAAAGAAGTTATTTTTCAAATAACTCCTCAGTTATCATCCTTTAATTACACACACACACACACACACACACACACACATAGTCCCCTCATATATTATTTTCAACCCAAGCACCCTAGTCACCATTATAGCACATAATCTTCTTTCTCACCAAGTACTTTGATTGATGGAATTGTTTTGGTAATACAAGGGTAATCTATTGTAGTATCACCTAGGTCATCTTTATCATAAAAATCCCTTGGACAGAATGATAAAATAGCTAACCATCTCTTATCATGTCCATCTTGCATGTAAAATACTTGTTTCACTTGAAATGCCAAAAAAAATGAGTATTTTAATAACTAATCTTATTCAGGTCATCCAATGTCAATCCAAGGGCAATAGATTTGATGTTATCTTTGTTGTGTCTCACTCAATGACACTTAAACACAACCACAGTTCTGCAAGTATAATCCAAGGCCCACATGTCTCTTATAATCCAATACTTGTCATCCTATCAACATCTTTGAAGGTGTCCATTTCTCTACACTACCTTTAAATTCTCCCTTCTTAAAAGGATATGGATGGTCTTTGTGCAACCATTTTTTGTGGCCAAGAAATGCCATTTTCCTACCATGTTTATGTTGTATGGCACATCTTATCTTTGGTCACTACAGAGCATTGTATCCCTTCATGATTCATCTAGACAAATTAACATATGCAGGGAAGTCGCTTATTGTCCACAATAGTATAACCTTTAGGGAGAACAATTCTTTTTAATATGCATCATAAGCTTCAACACCTATGTCCCATAATGTCTCAAGATTATCAATCAAGGGAGCTAGGTACACGTCAATGTCATTCCCTCACTACTTGAGACCCGATGTCAATAGAGTTAATGTCATGAACTTCTTCTTCATGCATAGAAACAATGGGAAGCAAAACAATATAGATACATTCAAAATGAAATTTAACTTTAAAAAGGAAAGTTTCTAACCATAACCATGTAGGAAAAAAATATATCAAACATGTGTGTGTGTATGTGTGTGTGTGACAAACAAGGACATACTAACCAATATTCAAATTGATATCGACCGATAATATATAAATATAATTCCAATTCCTAGTTGGGATTTGGTTGAAGATAGCCACAATAAGAAACAACCTATATGAGCTTCGGTTTGTGTATAGATGAGGATGGTAGAAAAAAGCAAAACGAAAGTCGATGTAAAAATTCTCATAACAAAGTAGTACTTTTAAAGTTGGTTTTAAAAATGACTTTAAAAGTACAACTTTTCAAGTCATTTAAAAAAAATGACTTGAAAAGTGTCATTTTCAATAAATGACTTGAAAAATTGGTCACTTTTGATGTCATTTTGTAAAAACAACTTTAAAAGTTTCATTATTAAAGTCGTTTATTAAAATCAACTTTTAAAATCTTTACCTGCAAAACAAAAGGGGTCTATTAAAGTCATCCTTTGAAGTCATTTTTTGAAAATGACTTCAAAAGAGGGGACTTTTAAAGTCAGTTTTGAAAAGTGACTTTAAAATTCCTTTATTGCAAAAAAAAGTGCTTCACGACAAACTAAAAAAGTCATTTTTTCCAGAAAATAACTTCTTAAGTATGATTTTCAAAGTTTCTTTTTTTCAACTAATATGGAAAATATTTACAAAGTCAATAGTCTAAAACCAACTTCTTTATACTAACTTTAAAAGCCTCCTATGTAGTAGTGTGCATAATTCTTAAATCTCTTTTTGAGTTATGTCTGTCTTGTGAAAATTAATCAAAAGTCCACTTGCATTTGCCAAATCTCTCGACAGTGGACCATTAGATCTAGTAATGCATGGGATCCTACATCCACAATCTCTTCCAATGGAAATAAGTATTTTGTTTTGTTTACAGATGGTCACACCAAATTCAATTGTATTTTTTTGACTGCTTACAAATATGATGTACAAAATGTGTTCATTCAATTTCATCAACTAGTTGAATGACAATTTGTTGCAAATTGAAGCAATTTCAATTAGATTGGAGTGGTTGCAAGCTTGAGTCACCACTTTCCCTTTAAGTAGGGTTAGATTTAGGAGTGTGTGTGAAGGAAAGTGAGTGATTTCCTTTATAATTCTTACTTTAAAAATGCACATAAATGGAAACACAATATAAAAGCCTCAGGGCTCCCATCCTTGCACTATCAATGCAACCCACCTCGTAAACCAAATTAAATACCTAGTAAACCCAAGATTTACACTCATAAGTAATCCTAACCATATAATGAGATTTCATTCTAATCATACCATGTAGATTCTTCTTTTGTCCTTTTAATCTCTAACGATACAATTGTACTATGTTTTTCAATTTATCCATGAGAGCTAATAAGATGAGACTCTTGGACCCTAAGTATGTGATGACCCTAGTTTTTTAAACACATTTATAATCATTTTCAAAACTAGGATCCTTGTTATGAAAATTTATTTTGAAAACAAATAGGAAAATATTTTTTCCTTAAGAAAACACTTTTCTAAAACTTCAAGTGTCATATATTTCACCAATTGAATTTAATGGTGAAATGGACATCCCATTTCTACTAAAAGTCTAACAAGGCTGTGGCCATAGCAAGTCCTGAAAGATATCTTAAGGATACCCTCCTCTTGAATCTTTAGCTAGTCATACCCTGAACTCATATCAATCTTCGAAAAGAACTATGTGGACTGGAGTTACTCAAAGTGATCATCGATTAGTGGTAAGGGTATTAGTTCTTCATCAAGACGCTATTTAGAAAGTTATATTTAATACACAACCACATAGATCCATCCTTCTTCTTCAAGAAAAGGACTAGTGCTCCCACAGGTGAACCATTGGGTCTAATGAAACTTTTGTCTAATAATTCTTATAGCCAGCTCTTAAGCTCTATTGGAGCCTTTCAATATGGCGCCTTAGAAAAAGGAGTTGTGCCTGGAGAAAGTTCAATCATAAAATGAACATCTCTTCATGGCGATAATCTAGAAAATTCTTTTAGAAAGATGTCCTAGAACTCTTAGACCACATCTATCTCTTATTTCCATGGCTTCTCAGCCCCCAACACAATTATGCTTGCCAGAAAAAGCTGACAACCTTTAAACTAGTGTCACACTACCTTCATTGCAAAAATAACACAAGTTAATGTGATGTTCTTCCTACACTAAAATGAGATAACTGGGTGTCCTAATGCATCGAACATGTTCTTCTTCCCACAATAATCTATTATCACCCAGTGTGTTGCCAACCAATCAATCCCCAAAATAACATCAAAATCTACCATATTGAGGACAATGAGGTTAGCATCTATCCTCTTACCCATGATCTTTATGGGTATGCCTAAATAAACTCTCTAGTGTCAATTGACTCTCCAACTGGTGTCATCACATCTAAATAAAAAACCAAGACATGTATAGGCTATGCAAGATGCAAAAACACTGGAAATGAATGAATGGGTGGATGCCTTCCATGATAGCACTCATATTCTGTGCTTGCCCCAACTTGATGGAAAACACCTACCCCTAACTGTGTTGAATTGTATTTGTCCTGACCCTACTATCTATTTGCCTATCTATTTATTTGTCTGCTTGCCTACCTCCTAGGATAATCCCTAAAGAAATGTCTACACTCTCTGCAACCAGAGCAATGTAACAACTATTACTGCTATGGCTATTATTGTAATTGTTGCCTTCTTCGACTAGGACATTTCTAGCAAGCATGGTTTGTCTTACATCTAGGGCATCGTCTCCATCCGAAACCTCTACCCTATCTACTAGCCTGTTGCCACTATCCTAGGGTTCTCTATGGCTTTATTGAAGAGAAAGGTCTCTTGCCCTTACTTAGGTGTCTAGAACTGCTGCCATCATGCTCACTCTCCTTCCACTTTGTTCTCAACTGCCCCGTACACCATGGATAGATGTGTTAACAAAATCTAATTCCCCAATATTAGACTTAAGCCATAAAAAATTTGATCTGTGACTTGAGAGTCAATCATGCCAGCATTAGGAACAAACCTCCTCAACTAAGTGAAACAATTCTCATACCACTTGTTGTGATTTTAAGTTAAAACATGCAAGCACACAAATCAGTTGTAGTAATTCACAATAGAAGGTCGATCCCATGAGGAATCAAACAAATGTGATACTAGTGGTCCCTACTTTAAATTGTCTAACCTAGCCAAATTCAAGAGATCTTTTCCTAAACTAAAAATGGAACTTAACACATGAAGATAGAAATTATGCCAAAATTAACAACTTCCCTAAATCAACACACTTTCTAAAAATAAAAGCTTTCTAAATTAAAACTTTCTAAATTTATGACTTTACTAAATTAAGAACTTTCATAAATTAAAACTTTCTAAAAATGCAATTTTAACAACTTTCCTATATCAAATTTCCTAAGCATGAAATTTAGTAATTACTCTAAGGAAATATACAACTAATCAACTACTTTCTTATTCATGCAAATCCTCAAGAATACAATTAAATTCATGGGAATGAAAAGTTTACTAACTAAAAAATCAATCAAACAACATGATATGCAATCTAACCAAAACAAAAATTCAAACACTAATTAAACTTGAATGGACTCAATAACTTGAGATTTAACACCACCAAATCATTTAAAATCAGGCTTATCACTTATGGGTTGCATGCATGGTATCAATATGATTTGGGAAGTTCTCTTCGTAGGAAGTGTTATCAAGAGATAGGACAAGCATTGTATCCCTTAATGGTGCATCTCAAGAAAAATAGGTATTTTATGGGCAAGATGGACATGATAAAAGATGGTCAGCTATTTTATCAACCTGTGCAAGGGATTTTTATGATGAAGATGGCCTAAGCAATACTACAATAAATTACTCTTGTATCACCAAAGCAATTTCATCAATCGATGTACTTGGTGAGAATAAGGATTATGTGAGTGATAATGGTGAAGAAGGCGCTTAGGTTGTCAACAATATATGACATGTCCTAGATTTTTATTCATTAACTCTATATTAGCTCTTTTATCAAGTGCTAGCTTGTATTAATGAGATTGAATACTATGTCACATTTGATATATATATATATATATATATATATATTATTGTAATGAAAGGATGATATATGAGGAGTTTTCTAAAAATACTTGACTTGCATATTCTTGTGTGTTAGTTATGTACAGAATGCATGATTCAACGCTGAACTATATTGTTTGCATTAACTAGTGTTTTTAAAATCAATAAAAATTAACTTTAAAAATGACATCTAGATTTGATTTTCAAAAATTGAATTTAAAAAAGATTTTTAAAGTCTGTTAAAAAATGACTTTTAAAGTCATTTTTTAATATTTTAAAGCCATTTTTAAAAAAAATTGACTTTAAAAGTAAATTTTATTCTACAAAAAGGCCAAAATAGTCTTATATTTCCTTGCATCTATAGACATTCTTCATCTTGTGGGGGGGAACAAAGCCCTCATCCTTTGGTTCTTCTACCATCCGTTTTAGAGATTTTGAATGTCTATCTCATGACAAACAAGGTAAGAATACTAAACCCTCTTATTGTCATCCATGAATTTCCTTGTTACTAACTCTCTATTTGCATATTGTGAATGAAGTGGGTTTTATCACTACAAATGATAAGGTTAAAAAATTGATTAGACAGTTTTTCTTATGGCAAAAATCATACAATTTTATTGCAAAAAACAACTACTTTTCAATCTAACCTTCAATATTGGAGATAGGGAAAGCACCATACTATTCATTTCTCATAAAAAATTATGGTTTGATGGTGAGAAATATTTTCATCATGTTGGCCAAGGAAGTTACGATTAGAAGCTTTACCATCTCTCTCCCTGTATGAGAGTAGTTTGAGTTAAATACTAGGAAGCATGATCTTGATGAAATAGTTTTAAGTTAGCTCCTTGATGATGTGTTATCACATATTAATGAGATGTAATAATATGTAATATTTTATATATGTAATAAAAGGATGATAAGTGAGAAATTATTCAAAAGATACTTGATTTCTTTGTTCTTTTTTTCATATATATATATATATATATATATGTATATATGTACATAGAATGCATGCATCAATGCTGAATTGCAGAAAAATCAGTATCATTGTAAGTAAGAGAGTTTAAAGTGTGTATGTGTGTGTGTATATATATATATATATATATTATATGTTGGAAGATGAATTACTTTAGAAAGAATTTTCAAATTCAAAAATTTTTAAATCACTTTAAAAATGTTTTTAATGTCATTTCTTTTTAATTTAAAAATAATTTTTTAAAGCTGGGTTTATCAAACTTCAAATACAATTTTACACAAAAAATGAATGTAGAAAACCTTTTAAAGTATTTTTTACTTTAAAAATATTTTTATTAATTTAAAAATGATTTTCAAAGTAAAAAATGACTTTAAATAGATTTTTTAAAGTGGTTTTTTTAGACTTTTAAAGTTGGAAAAAATGAATTTAGTAAAAATGCTTTTTAAAGCCATTTTTTACTTTAAACATCACACTATATAAAATCCAATTTACATTCGTCGCACCCCTTCCCCTTCATTCTCTGTCATTTGTAATTGGCCATGCAATCCTTCTGTGAACCAACTATCATGCCCCATCGAAAAGTTGACGGGCATAAGGTACTTTTCTACCCTCTCTTTCTCTCTCTGCACTGCATAGTTTTCGACCGACCTTAACCGACCTTGCATGCCTCCCTCTTACTCTTCACCTTGCATAATGGATGGCAAGCCCTAACCGAGCATGTGTGTTTCCCCTCCCTCCCACCCCCCCTCTCTATCCCTTGCGTGGTCAACAGTCGACCCCGACCAACCTTGCCTCCGTCTCTCTCTATGCTCTACATGGTTGCCAACTGGCCTGAGCAACCATGTCCACATCCCCTCTCCCACCCTCTTCCTCTCCCTCTACCATGTGAAGTCACTAACTAGCCTTGACCAACTATATGCAAATCCCCTCCCCATCTCTCTTTCTCTCCTTCCTCCATGGTTGCTAGCCAGGCCCTGTGTGCATTCCCTACCCCTTAGTCTTAGCAGTCAATGGCGGCTATTCATGACCCTCCCCTCGCCTTCTATCTTAATTAGTTTTTTTTTGTTATATAGTTTTAGTTTTGATCAATCTCATATAAAATATTTGAAGTCATTCATACCATTAGTTCTATTGTTTTAACATTGTTATTTGTTTCTATAATTCTTATAATGGTAGGTGTAGGGGATTTAGGTTGAAGACATGTTAATATCTAGATCAATCTCACATAGAATGTTTGAAATGATGCATGTCATTTGTTCTATTGTTTCAGCATTATTATTATTATTATTATTATTATTATTATTATTATTATTATTATTATGGCAGGTTTAGGGAATTTTGCTTGAAGATATGTTAATATCTTGATCAACCTCACAAAGAATGTTTGAAATGATTATTTCCATTTATTCTATTATTTTAGATTTGTTATTTCTTTATGTTATTCTTGTAATGGTAGGTGTAGAGGATTTAGGTTGAAGATATGTTAATATCTTGATTGATCTCATAGGGAATGTTTGAAATAATTCTTGTTATTTAGTCTATTGTTTTAGCTTTTTATTTGTTTTTGTTATTCATGTAATGGTAGATGTAGGAGATTTAACATACTAATTCATACCATTACTGGAACTAGAAAGTTTCCTTAATTGTCATAGAAAGATAAAAGAAGGGTGAGTAGAATGAATGAAAAGAAAATTAGAAAATCTAACTAAGCTAAACATGAGATTAAAAATAGAAAGCACCATGCTTCTAATTTAGGAAAGTGCTAAATCTAAGAAACAATCACGCATTTAGTTCCCAAAGTGGTCTAAGATGTATGTAAAGAAAGATGGAAAGTTAACAAAAGCTTTAAAAAGAAAGAATCTAAGATCTATGTGTGAGATTCTAAAACTAGAAAGTTGCGAACTTCTAAAATAGGAAAGTTCTAAAACAAGCAAAAGTAAAATGATGAAGACATTGTAGACTAGGACAATGATCTATGAAGCTTACTATGCTAGAACCAAAGTGTGGAACGCATGCAAACTTAGTGCTATGCATGTAAACCTAAAATTAGAAACTACCATGGAATTCAGGAAAGTTCTAAACATACAAAACTAAATGATAAATGGATACTAGGCTATGGACTATGTGTTTAATGTTTGAAAAAACTAAAAATGAAAAGTTTACAATGATTTGAGCTATTAATTAAGCATCAGGTGGTTCAATGTTATCACATTATTTAGAGAAAGAACTTAGATCCATGGAATTTTTTTGTTGAATGGAATTTTCATCTTTAATAGGAAAAGAGCGTTTTAATAATGGTAGTTGACTGACCTGATTGAACATGTGCACATCCCCTTCCCTACCCTCTCTCCCTCTCTCTACCACATGCGGTCACTAACTAGCCTCGATTGACTGTTTGCACATTTCCCCCCATCTATCTTTCTCTCCCTCCTCCACAATTGTCGACTAGGCCTTGTGCGCATTCCTTCCCTCCCCCACTCTCTCTTTCCTAATCAGTCGACGACATCTGTTAGCAACCCACCCCTCTCTTTGTGTCTCAGACACTTTTTGTTTGTTATGTGGGTTTAGGTTTGATCAACCTCACATAAAAATTTTGAAATGATTCTTTCCAATAGTTCTATTGTTTTAGATTTCTTATGTGTTTCTATAATTCATGTAATGGTAGTTGAAGGACTTTGGATGAAGATATGTTAATATCTTGATCAATCTCACAAAGAAAGTTTGAAATGATTCTTGGTTTTTGTTTCTGTAATTCTTATAATCGTAGGTATAGGGGGTTTAGGTTGAAGATATGTTAATATCTTAATCAATCTCATAGAGAATATTTGAAATGATGCTTGCAATTTGTTCTATTGTTTTAGCTTTGTTATTTATTTCTATGATTCTTGTAATGATAGTTGTAAGGGATTTAGGTTGAGGATATGTTAATATCTTGATCAACCCCACAGAAACTGTTTGAAATGATTCTTGACATTTATACAATTGTTTTAGCTTTGTTATTTGTTTTTGTGATTCTTGTAATGGTAAGTGTAGGGGATTTAGGTTGAAGATATGTTAATATCTTGATCAATCTCATAGGGAATGTTTAAAATGATTCTTGTTATTTATTCTATTGTTTTAGCTTTGTCATTTGTTTTTCTGATTCTTGTAATGGTTGGTGTAGGGAATATAACATAATAATTCATACCCTTATGGGAATTAGAAAGTTTTCTTAATTGCCATAGAATGACATAAGGAGGGTGGGTAGAATGAATGAAAAGAAATATAGAAAATCTAACCATGAAACATGACACTAGAAATAGAAAGAACCATGCTTCTAATTTAGGAAAGTGATAAATCTAAGAAATGATCATGCATTTAGTTTCCAAAGTGGTCCTAAGATGTATGTAAAGAAAGATGGAAAGTAAACAAAAATTTTAAAAAGAATGAATCTAATATTTATGTGTAAGATTCTAAAATTAGTAAGGTGTATACTTCTAAATTAGGAATGTTCTAAAACAAGCAAAAGTAAAATGATGAAGGCATTCTAAAATTAAACAATGATATATGACGCTTACTATGCTACAACCAAACTGTGGAATGCATGCAAACCTAAAATTAGATAAGTGCTAAACATATAAAACTAAATGATGAATGGATACTAGGCTATGGACTAAGTGTGTGATGCTTGAAAAAACTAAACATGAAAAGCTTCCTAGTCTTTAGGCTATTAATTAAGTGTTAGGTGGTTCAATGTTATCACATTGGTTAAAGAAAGAAGTTAGATCCATGGAATTTATTGTTGAATAGAATTTTCATCTTTAATTATAAAGAAGCATGTTAATAATGGTCATCGACTGGACTTGACTGATTATGTGTGCATCTCCTCTCTCTCTCTCTCTCTCTCTCTCTCTCTCTCTCTCTCTCTCTCTCTCTCTCTCTCTCTCTCTCTCTCTCTCTCTCTCTCTCTCTCTCTCTCTATACCATGTGCAGTCACCGATTAGCCTTGGCTTGTTATGTTGGTTTAGCTTTGATTAATCTCACATAAAATGTTTGAAATGATTCTTACCATTAGTTACATTTTTTTAGCTTTGTTATTTGTTTTTCTGATTCTTGTAATGGTAGTTTAGGATGAAGATATGTTAATATCTGAATCAATCTCACAGAGAATGTTTGAAATGATTGGTGGCATTTGTTCTGGTTTTTTAGCCTTGTTATTTATTTTTGTAATTCTTATAATGGTAGGTGTAGGAGATTTAGCTTGAAGATATGTTAATATCTTGATGAATCTTTCAGAGAATGTTTAAAATGAGCTTGCCATTTGTTCTATTATTTTAGCTTTGTTATTCATTTATGTTATTCTTGTAATGGTAGGTTTAAGAAATTTAGGTTGAAGATATTTTGATATCTTGAGCAACCACATAGAGAATGTTTTGAAATGATTCCTACCATTTAATCAATTGTTTAGCTTTGTTATTAATTTATGTGATTCTTGCAATGGTAGGTGTAGGTGATTTAGGTTGAACATATGTCAATATCTTGATTAATCTCAGAGGAAATGTTTGAAATGAATCTTGTTATTTATCCTATTGTTTTAGCTTTGTTATTTATTTCTATGATTCTTGTAGTGGTAGGGGTAGGGGATTTAACTTACTGATTCATACCCTTATTGGAATTAGAAAGTTTCCTTAACTGCCACATAAAGATAAAAAGAGGATGAGTAGAATGAATGAAAAGAATGATATAAAATCTAACTAAGCTAAACATGAGATTAATAATAAAATGTACCACATTTCTATTTTAGGAAAGTGCTAAATCTAAGAAACAATAGTACATTTACTTCTAAAAGTGCTTCTAAGATTTATGTAAAGAAAGATGGAAAGCAAAAAAAAGCTTTAAGAAGAAAGAATCTAAGATCTATGTGTGAGATTCTAAAATTACAAAGATGCATACTTCTAAATTAAGAAAGTTCTAAAACAAGCAAAAGTAAAATGATCAAGGCATTCTAAACTAGGATAATGATCTATGAAACTTATTATGCTAGGATGAAAGTGTAGTTTGCATGCAAACCTAAAATTAGAAACTACCATGCAATTTAGGAAAGTGCTAAGCATATAAAACTAAATGATGAATGGAAACTAAGTGATTGACTAAGTGTATGATGCTTGAAAAAACAAAACATGGAAAAGCTTCCCATTCTTTGGGAAATTAATTAAGTGTCAGGTGGTTCAATGTTATCACATTCTTAGAAAAGAAGTTAGATCCAAGGAATTTCTTATCGAATGGATTTTTCAACTTTAATTGGAAAGGAACGTGTTAATAATGGTCGTCGACTGGCCCCACTCATCCTGTGTGTATCCCCTCCCCTGCCCTCTTTTTCTCTCTGCCATGTGTGGTTGCCAACTAGCCCCAACCGATCGTGTGCACATCCCCTCACCATCTCTCTTTCTCTCCCTCCTTCGTGCTTGTCAGACGTGCCCTGTGCATGTTCCCTCTCACACTCTCTCTATCCTAGTCAGTCGATGGTGATTGTTTGCAACCCTACCCTCTCTTTCTATCTCAGTCAGTCTTGGTTTGTTATGTAGTTTTAGCTTTGATCAATCTCACATAAAATGTTTGAAATGATTCTTGCCATTAGTTACGTTGTTTCAGCTTTTTTATTTTTTTGTATGATTCTTGTAACGGTAGTTTAGGATGAATATATGTTAATATCTTGATCAATCTCACCAAGAATGTTTGAAATGATTCATGGCATTTGATCTATTGTTTTAGCTTTATTCTTTATTTTTGTGATTCTTATAATGGTCGATGTAGGGATTTAGGTTGAATATATGTTAATATCTTGACCAATCTCACAGAGAATGTTTGAAACGATGCTTGCCATTTGTTCTATTGTTTTAGCTTTGTTATTTATTTATATGATTCTTGTAATGATAGGTTTAACAGATTTAGGTTGAAGATATTTTGATATCTTGATCAACCTCAAATCATCATTTTTATGGGTTCAGTAGATTCTACCCATTAAGAGGAATTCAGTTGTCCTTTCCGATCTCAATTTGGAGTTAAATTGAGCCTTGGATTGAAATTTTAAGTTTCAGATCAATCTCAATGGTCCAGATCAATTTTGAATGGTGAGAATGAGAAAAAAAAATGCTGCTTGCATTTCTATCTCTAGGATCCAAGCGACATCTATTTTTACTGTGACCATGTCAAATGCAAGGTGCGCGAGTAGAGACGCTTCCACATGGAACGTCTCTATGCAACGTTCTCATCTACATCTTCAACGCAAATCATTGATAAAAAGAGAGACAGTCTGATCTAGATCGTCAAATCACTATTCATCAGATTAACAGTAAAAATCTAAATTTCATTTTACTGTGATTACTATTTTAGACGTTTTGGGCCCTCCTGAATCCATTATCCGGCTGAGATTTTTCATCTGAGACATATTTGATGGTGTTCTAGGGTTAGGGCACTGGTACTAGTTTCCCCGATGAACTTCACTGGAAAAACCATTCTAGTGATCTTAAAACCATAAATTAACAGAGGGGAATTGAAGAGAAGGATGAGAACCACCTACCTGGAGTGTCTAGAGGAAGAAAAACGTTGAAACAATAAGAAATCCTCACCAAATAATAAAGCTACTGGAGTTACTATTTTTTAGTGAAAATACTAGTGAATAAGTCACTGATCTTTACAAAATCATAGGGCTTTTATAGATTAAGATGTCCTGGATCTTTTGAATGATTAGATCTAGATTTTAACGATCAAAATTTAGCATTTAATTGAAAAATAGTGAAAGGGTAAACCCTTATTCGGTTAGAGACGATGTGTCTCTGGATGCGCCCGATGGGTTTTGAAGGGTTGGTGATGTTGCGTGTGTCTGGGGACATGCCTCCAGTGAAAGAAAGAGGAGAGAGAAAATGAGAAAAAAAAAAAAAGTGGGGGAAAATGAAGAGAAAAATAGGGAAGGAGTGGGATTTTGGAGCTAGAATCAAAGGGGGAGTTAGGGAATTTGGGGAAGAATTTTATGAACATTTAGGACAAAGTTTTTGGACTATTTATAGGAAATTTTGGAATTTTTAATATTTTATTATAAATTTCACTTGGAATTATTTAAATGGGGAGTGGAAATTTCACTACCTCAACCACCAGCTGAGTGTTAGCTTACATCATTACTGAGCTCAGTCCTTACCTAACTTTGTGGGCCCCACAATAAAATGAAATTATCGCTTTACCCTTTTTAATTACAAAAATGGAGAAAATAGAGATTTTTCATCCGAACTTGGAATTTAGCGTACTTATAGTCATTTGACTCGATTTTTCGAGTACATTCCAAATATCTTGATTTCAACTCATGATTCTATTTCTATAAAAAGTGAATTTTTTACAACATAATATTCTAGGCCAATTTTTTTAAAATTTTAAACTTTTATTAATTGTTCAATTACTACTACAAAATTTGGATTATTACAATCTCACCCCTTACAATAATTTCATCCTAGAATTTTTTTATATTAAAATTACTCAAACAAACTAGGATGTGACTTCCTCATTTCCTCTTTTGTTTCCCATGTAGCTTCCTTAATAGAGTGATGTTGCCACAAGACTTAGACTAAGGAAATTGTTTTGGTCCTAAATCTGAAGTATACAATGTATTTCACATATCTATGATATGAAAATACATACAAGATGATACACTATACTTCAAAGAGTACTAAAAGAATTGAAACCAGATTTTACTTGTTGACAATTTAGACACTTGGCTACAAATTCACCTATGGCTCTTTTCATGCCTTTTAGACACTTGGCTACAAATTCACCTATGGCTCTTGTCATGCCTTCCCACCAAAAATTTCCTTTTAAGTCCTAATACATCTTTGTGCCCCCAAGGTGGATAGAAAATTTTGATTGATGGGCTTCTTGTAACAGTTCTTTTCTCAAGATTGTACTTGAGGGAACCACTAGTCTTTCCTAAAACCGGATACCTCCATCTTTACCCTTACAAAAACCAGTCTTTTTACACAATTCCTGGGTTACTGTATCCTCTTATTGGGCTTTTAGGACTCGATCTACAAAAGATAATTTGATTGTGATGTTGGTAAGTACTACTATGGTCTTTCTACATAATGCATCAGCCATTGCGTTCACCTTTCTAGGATGGTATTGGATGGAAAAATCTTAGTCTTTGATGTACTCCATCTATCTACTTTGTCTCATGTTCAGATCAGCTTGAGTGAAAATATATTTGAGGCTTTTGTGATCAATGAATACATGGACCTTTTCACTATACAAGTAATGTCATCAAAATTTTAAGGCAAACACTACTAACGCAAGTTCTAGGTCGTATACTGGGTAATTCATTTCATGCTTCTTCAGTTGATGGTAATTTTAAAACCAATGCTGTAGTCAACCTCTTTTTCAACTCTTGGAAACTATTTTCACACTCATCTATCTAAGTAAATTCTACCCCTTTTCTGGTCAATGTAATCAGAGGGAGAGCTATACAATAAAACCCTTGAATAAATCTACCGTAGTATCCTGTTAGTCCAAGAAAACTAAGTATTTCTATTACTATCTGAGGGTTTTCCCAATTCATTACTGCTTTAACCTTGGTTGGGTCCACTTCAACTCCATTCTTGGAAATCACATGACTAAAAAAAATTTAAGGCAAACACTACTAAATTTACCAAACAATTTATGAGTTCTGAGTGTGTTTAGTAAGATTTATAAGTGTTCTTGATGTTCGTTGATACTGGTAGAGTAAATCAATATATTGTCAATAAAGACGATTACAAACTTACCTAGGAAATCCTTTGAAGATCTTATTCATCAAATCCATGAACACTGCAATTACATTTGTCAAACCAAAGGACATGACTAGAAATTCATAGTACTGATAGAGAGTTCTAAATGCTGACTTAGATATATCCTCATCCTTAATCCATAATTGATCATATCCTAATCGATGGTCCATAACTACCCAATATTTTGCTAACCAATCCATTCCCAATATAATGTCAAATTCTATCATCTTAGTTGTGGGTTTGGTACCCATCACCTTAGTCCTCAATCCTGGATGTAGTCCTTCCAGGAGTCAAACAATAGTATGTCTTTCAGTGTTGCAAATATGTGCTACAAACCTCTTCAACTAAGTGAATTTGTTATCATAATTTACAACTTAGAGATTTCCTTGTCGTAGATCCAGAAATTCCTTCTCCTTTCTTGATTGCACATGAATGGGAAAATACTTGTTATTAAACACTTCCTTAAATTCTTCCAATGTATTTTCTTCATAATTGGAAAAGAAAGTTTAATTGTCTAATCTCCACCAAAAAGTAACTTCTTGTTTTAAAAGGTATGTAGCAAATTTGACCTTTAGTTTTGGAGGAGTACGTAATACACCAATAGTTTTCTCTAATTTATAAATCAATTCTTTTGCCTTCTTAGCATCACCCTTGCCATTATATCCTATAACCATCTTCTGGAATCTCTCCACCATCTTGTCTATTTTATCTGGTATCAGTTGAGATTTCACAACTACTCTACTTGGTATAGGTGTACAATGATCCTGTACTAGTGTTGGAGTATCTTGTCTTGGTGTAGGTGTGATGGGTCCTACTTCTTGTTAAGCCTGAACTTGAGGGCTTGATATTTCAACAGGAGGTGATGTGATCTGAGTTTGTTGGATATGAGGAAGAAGACCCCTCATTGCTCTTGTCATCATTTCCTCCATACTATTTACTGATGAACCCTCCTTGTTGTTTTCTGGAGAACTTTGAGCCATCCACCTAGTTATTCTCTTAGGTGGCTTTTGCTCATAAACCAAATTTTCTATAAGTAATCGATATAACTAATTCTATTTTAACCTAAATTTGGATTGTTCATCTCTTTATTAGACATATTGGGGCTACAAGTGACTAGAATAATTGCTCTGATACCAACTATGATGACCTAGTTTTTTATAACACATTTTTACAAGTGTTTTGTAAAGACAAGGCCCTTGGTGGTGAAATATTTTGAAAACTAAACAACAATAAAAAAAACTTTTCCTTTGAAATTGATTTGTAAAAACCTAAGTGCCACTTCAACTTACATACCATATCCATTGAAGAACAATAGAAATACTTTTATTGAACATCAGGATCCATCCAGTGGTTCACATACATAGCCCCTGTATTCTTACAATACATTTTCCAAATCACACAATCCAAATTACAAAGTACTTATTACAAATTCCTCAAAGGAAATACCCTAATCAATAATAATGCAAGTGCGTAGCTTCAAGTCCCAAGCTTTCAATCTTACTTATCTATATATGAGATATTAGAAACATTCAAACATTTACAATATCTCAGCAAGCTATGCTTGGTAGGGGATTTAAGAAGCAAGATAATTCAACAATATATCTCAAAATCCAATAATTCCATTATTCATTTCTATCACAAAACACATTCATGAATCATTTCCATTTCTATGTATAACAATTAATTTGTCATTCATTGGAGATTTTATTCATATATATTGTATACGAAGAAATTCGTTAAAATCATGAAAGTAGTCAATAATGGCAATAGTAAACATTCTCAAACTATGTTCATTTTATTATCAACTCCATACACTATAGTGGGGTCAATATTTATAATCAACACTTTCCACTATAGAGGGTCAATATTTCAGCCAGTTTCTATTTTGGGAAATTTCCCTTCATGGGAAATATTAGTAACACACAATTATCGGGCATTTCATCATGCCATAATGTAAGGCATTTCACTATACCTATCTCATATGCATCATAATGTAAAATACATCAAGGACTACTATGCTCCAGTCTTATTCATACTAGTGCGCTTGGATAACTGCTCTATACTCTATTGATACCAATGGTGGAAAAATACAATATCTATGCCTATATGAGAGGACCATGGTTGTCACAATGGTGGCCTTCCCATAATTGCCCTCCCAACTTTCTACCTTTATTAAGGCACGATATCTATCACATCATCAATTTTCAGAGAGTGGGTAGTCAAACCCTAATAACTCTCCCAGCATAGCATTCCCAGGCTTATGCCTATCTAAAACAAAACCACAAACCTCAATGCTTGTATGTAAAATAATATTTTTTACTTATCAAATGATTTGTCTATTTATCTAAGGCTGGAATATCATCTACATCCTTATTGATTTAAGGTTTACCTATTTTCAATTAATTCTAAAATTTAACAAGTGTATAACTATCCCATCGTCATTTGGTTGTATCATAAATATTTCTAAAGCATTTATGGCATTCTAATTGTATCATGAAATTAAGATCATGTGTGAAAACATGTATCTTTTAAATAAATGCATCCTTAAAATCCACCCACCTTTGATGTGGTAACTCCACTCCTTAAGATTTGACATGATCTTGATCAATGTATGTATCTGTCAAATCATACGTGAAATGTTATCCTCAATTCCATATGTACTTCCTATATGATCTTTTGATCATCCCTAAGGAAGATGATCTCGATCTCTTTTCTTGAATCATATTGATTAAGGTTTAGATCATCTAACCTATTTATTTACATTTGATCTAAAATCTATATTCTAAATCAAGAATTTAATCTAAATTTATAATTCTTTGTTTTATTATTCATGATCATTTAAGATCTCATAATTGATCTTGTTTGATCATTATTATCTTACTTAAAGTTTAGTTTGATTTGATAATTTTCTAACCTTTTATGTTCTTATTATTAATGCTCAACCAGTTAGTGTTTTACTGGTTGAAAATGATTTATTTCAACGTAATTCTAGATTGCTCCTCCTTATTTTAGATTTGACTAATGCTTACCATTTAAAGTTTTCTCAAAAAGTGATTAATGCAATCCTCATGTAAGAAGGCATTTAGACATCATCAAACGTCAACGAAAGGTGAGGGAAAATCACTTGGATCTTATATACCCCCTATAACCACAATGTTTAAAGTCCATTGGAGTGGTAATAGATCTTATCTTCTATAAGTTTCCTATCAGCTCTTTTACCCTAAATCCCTTTTCTACTTCATTTTAACTTAAGTTCATGAACATTAATCATGTCATTCATGGATGTTTATTATTCACCTAAAAGGGATAAGGAGATGGTGATAAATTGCATTCCTTATCTTATACTATTTATTGTAGCCCTTACCATGATTAATTTCATGTCATTCATATGTTGTAATTGTTCACGAAAGTAAGTCTAGATTTTGATTAATCAAAGAATTACATTTTTGATGAATTTTCATGTAATTTTCCAATATTTACTTAACATGAACATTAAATCATAAAATTAATCTAACAATTAAATCTACTAATAAATCAAAGACAGCTAAACTATAAATTTACAATTCATATAAAAATTATGCATATTACAAGTTGTCATCATGATCCAACCATCAGATCTAATCACTCTTTATTAGATCTATGGTTTTTAATAACATTAAGGGTCTAAATCACAATTCTTCATAAATCAGTAACATTTGACCTTTAATTTCATGTAATCTCATCATTATGTCATTAGTTAACTCTTCCATAAGGTCTTATCGTCCTAGATCTCACTGATCAAGGAGATTAGTAATAGATTTTGAAACTAACAAAAAGATACAATACTCAAATCGTCATTTTTATGAGTTCAGTAGATTCTACTCATCAACAGGAATTTAGTTGTCCTTTTCAATCTCAATTTGGAGTTAAATTGAGCTCTAGATTGAAATTTTAAGTTTTAGATCAATCTCTATAGTCCAGATCAATTCTGGATGGTGACAACATGAAAAACAATGCTACCTGCGTCTCCGTCTCCAGGACCCAGGCAACGTCTGTTTTTACAGCAACCGCATCTAACGCAAAGTGCGCATGCAGCAACACTTCCTCAAGGAACGTCTCTGTGCTACATTCTCATTCACATCTTTCACATAGATTGTCAATGAACGATGAGACGGTCCAATCTAGACCGTCAGATCACTATTCATCAGATTAATGATAAATTTTTAAATTTCATTTTGCTATGATCACTATTTTAGAGGTTTTAGACCCCCTTGAATCCATTGGATAGCTCAAAATTTTCATCTGAGCCATCTTTCATGGAGTTCTGGTGTTAGGTCACCAGTATTAGTTTCATCTATGAATTTCACCAAAAAAAACTAGTCTGGTGATCTTAAAACCTTAAATTAACAAAGGGGAAATGAAGAGAAGGATGAGATCCACCTACATGAAGTATCTAGAAGAGAGAAAAATGTTAGAAAAATATGAAATCCTCTCCAAATAAAAAAGTTTCCATAGTTACTATTTTCTAGTAAAAATACCTGTGAATAAGTTGCTAATCTTTACAAAATCATAGGGCTTTTGTAGATTAAGATGTCTGGATCTTTAGAATGGATTAGATTTGGATTTTAATGGTCCAAAATCAACATCTTATTGAAAAATAGTTAAAGGGTAAACCCTTGTTCCGTTGGAGACAACACGTCTTTGGACGCGCCCAATGGTTTTTTAAGGGTTGGTGATGTCAAGGACGCACCTCCAGTGAAAGAGAGAGGAGAGAGAAAATGGGAAAAAAAAGTGAGAAAAATGGGGAGAAAAAATAGTGAAGGAGAGGGAGTTTGGAGCTAGAATCAAAGGGGGAGCTAGGGAATTTGGGGAAGAATTTTATGAATATTTAGGACAAAAATTTTGGACTATTTATAGGCAAATTTTTGAATTTTTTAATATTTTCTTATGTTATTATAAATTTCACTTGGAATTATTTAAATGGGGAGTGGAAATTCCACTACCAACTAAGTGTTAGCTTGCATCATTTCTGAGCTCAGTCCTCACCTAACTTTGTGGGCTCCACAATAAAGTGAAATTATCAATTTGCCTTTTTAATTACGAAAACAAAGAAAAACAAAGAATCTTCATTTGAACTAGGAATTTAGCATACTTATAGCTATTTGATTCAATTTTTTTAGCACATTCCAAATATCTATGTTTCAACTCATGAATCTATTTCTATAAAAATTGAATTTTTGACAACCTAATTTTTCTAAAATTTTCAACCTTTATTAATTGTTCAATTACAAGTATAAAATTGGGGTTTTTACAATTAACCCATCATTTGACATTTTGAATTCTTTGTAAAATTGAGATTTAATAGTTTCTTCACTGTAATGCCAAAAAGTTTTCCAACCAAAGAGAATAAGTAAGGAGACAAGTCATCTCCTTGCCTTACACCCCTTTTGCCTTTGAAGTATTCTTTTGAAACACCATTCATGAGAACAAAATACATTAATGGGGAGAAACATGCTGCCATCCATGATCTTTACACATTCCAAATCCCATCTTAGAATGAGTTTGGTCTATGACAAGCCATTTCACTCTATCATAGTTCTTTTCCATATCCAGCTTTGCAAATCAGACCTTCTCTCCTAGATTGATTCATGACATGGACGACTTGTTAGCAAGAAAATCACTATCTAGAATATGCCTTCTAAGGATGAAAGTAGTTTGTTCACTTTCCATCAACATAGGTATCACTTTTGGAAGCCTATTAATAAGGATTTTGTATCCATTGGTCAACAAGTGTATGAGACGAAAGTTTTTGAGTTCAGCACCCCCTTCATGTTTCTTAATTAGTGCTAAAAAGGTAATTTTGAAACACCTATCAATCTTTGGTGAATGAATTCTTTCACAAATTTATAGACATCAAATTCGAGAAAATCCCACCTAGCTTGAAAATATTTGAGATAAAAACCATCAGCAACTGGAGCTTTATCTACATAATATTGCTAAACGACCGAGTCAATCTCCTCATCTTTGAAATGGTCTTCAAGAATAAGAGAGTCCCTTGACCTAATGGCAGGAAAAGAAAATGAATCACAAAGTAAGAGAATAAAAGAATCTAATCTGTAGAGAGAGGTATAGTCAACAATATAATAATTAATTGCTTGATCAACAATATAAAATTTCCTTTCCTACAAGCCCCTACAACCACATGAAAGTAATGGGTATTCTTATATCCTTCATTGAGTCATCTTTTTTCTGATTGTTGTCTCCATTTCACCTCCTCCAAATATGGAGTAGATCATCTCTTTGATAATGTATTTTTCCTCAAATTCATCGTTAGTAAGATTGGCAATTTCCATCTTAAGTATAAAGTACTCTAATTTCTCTCTCAGATCCCTCTTCAAAGCATTGTCAGCACCATTTCTAGATTTATCCTAGTCCTTCAACTTATTTTTCAATATCTTCAATTTAAATGCAAGTTTCTAAGCAACAATTTCATAAACATGAAACCCCTTTCACCACCGATCCACTGTTGGAAAGAAGTTAGGATCTTAAAGCTAAAGGAGCTCAATATTGAATGGCCGTCATCCCAAACTAATCAGTTTATCACTATGCAAAAGCTGTATGTGGTCAAAAATCATATTATAATTCCCCTCGAGGCCAACATTTGGGAACTACTTTGGCCATTCAATTGAAAGAACAACTTTGTCTGATCTGCTATGGTTTTGATTCTGTAGCCTATTTAAAAAAGTGAAAGAGCCTCCCATGAATGGAGTGTCATCTAATTTGTGTTAGTTAACAAAGTCATTGAATGTCATCGTAGATGAGGTGGGATGAGTTATGGATTTCTTTCTTAACATTCCCTTATGGGTTTAAAATCACCAAGGAAATACGAAGCCATGCCCCATCTTCCTCTCAAATTTGAGAGTTCTTGCCACAACTGTAACTTTTTTCTATATGGTTAGGGTTCATCTAAAGTAGTCCAATTTCCAATGAAATTTATAAGATTTACCTTTAATTTAATTGAAATAGACAAATTTCTTATCTCCTCATTAATTATTTAAAAAATCCCATCTTTCCATGCCAAAAGAAGTCCACCTGATGCTCCTGTAGAATTAACATGCCTCCACTTATACTAATTATAAATCCCTCGTTTTTGGACAAAATATGTTTGATTCCTCAATTTTGTTTCTTGAAGAGAAGAAATCAAGTTTTTGTTCTTTAATGAATTATCTGACGTGGGCTTCTTTTAAGGTAGCACCCAATCCCCTCATATTCCATATGCACCCAATTATAGAAAACATATGTTGTTGTCCTTGGCCTCTAATGGAGTAAAAAGTGCATGAATTGTCAATACACACAATTGGAATTGAGAGAAATTACAACAAATCACCATGTCAATGTATTTCCCTTGCTACCCTAATTTCGACCTTCGGAACTTTTTTAGTGGAGTTTCTTGAACAAACCCTTCCAATTCACAGGAAATCAAGATTCCTATGAGATTACCTTCGATTCAAAATCACTTATAATCAATAATTGAATGGGCTCCTATAGTTTGGACTAAATTCTGGCATCTTTATTTGAGCACCTAGATTCCTAAGGAATCAATATAATCCAACTTCAACAGTAGCATATTTATCCCAACAATACTAATATATATGGAAATATTATACATATACCTCTATTTTTAGTAGGTTTTAATCCTAAACTTTCCATAAATGTTACCTATTAGTGTTAATTCTATATTTTGCAGGTCTAGAGTACAAATGAGAAAGAAAAAAAAAAGGGTATTTGGCATTCAAAATCCTATAAGAGCATATTTAAAGTCCCAGCAACATCATCGGTCCACATGCCAATCATGAAGTCTAAGAGCTTAGAATGATAAGTAGTTGTTGTTATCAAAGTAAGAGTAGTTAGAAACCCTAAGTGGAACATCGACCTTATCTATAATAAAAAGGGTGGGCATGTCAAAAGTGAGGTAACAAAACTTCTAATGGATGCATGCACACTATCTAACACCTTGGAAAGCTTCTAAGAGAAGCTCAAATCACATACATTGGATACACATACAATGAGAGCTTCTCTAAAATAAAACAAGTCAGAAGATCGAGTCCTACATGAGACACATTCCTTTCACTTCTCTCTTATTCAACCAAGAGAGTGGACCACACTAAGGGATGTATGACTTTTCCATGTAAGAAAAAAATAAGGAAGAAAGGTGGAAAAAATAGAGGAGAAGAGGAGAGAGAAAATTTGCAAGAAATTCGCTATTGAAAATTACCCTTAATTTTCAAGCACTCAAGCAAGGACAGACCAATGAGAAGAAAGACTGCAAGGAAGATGAGACTAAAGCCCCATTGCTACAAATGTTTTTGATAAATATCCCATTTCATATGTGGAGACATCCAACACTCCTTGAAGCTTATTGGTTAGAGAAAATAATGGTGGACGGGTAGAAAAAGAAGGAGAAACCTAGAATGGATTAAGAAATCTCAAAGCAATCTATGTGCATGCTAATCAAATGGTGGTGAGAAAATGAACACCAAAGAGGATCCTTTTGGATAAGAAAACTTCAATTGAATTTCATCCACTCAGGCTAGGATGAAGTATGATTCAATGTTTGAGAATGAAGTAGAGAAAAGCCACAAATAGCCACCACCCACTCCATGAGAATTCACGGTAAAATCTTGAGGAAAGGTTTTCACCATTCATTCTAACCAATGGCCTATCTTTCTTTCAAACTTTCTAAACTTCAACTAGACACACACATAGAATCTCATGCCTCATCCCCTATAACTTTAGATCTCCAAATCCCTTCCTTGATTTTCTCCCTTTCCCTTCTATCTCTTTAGCCCACACTTTTTCTTTTTCCTGACTCACCTTTATTCTCTTTCCCTTCCACCCATGTCTCTTTCTTTCTACCTTATCTTTCCTCATCTTCATCTATCTTACTTGCCATCCCACATCCTATGCCACTTCTCTTTTGAGTTCCATGCCCCCTCCTTCCCTTCTTATCTCCTTCCATTCTTCATCTTATCTTTATTCAATCTCAATCATTCTTCCTTCCTTTCACCCTTAAGATCCTAGCCATTCATCTCTTAGGGCTTCCATCTTAGAAAACATATAAATAGAGGTGAGGAAGATAGAACAAAGTTATCTCTTACTTTGTTTCCAAACCTAGGAGAGAGAGAGATCACTCTCACCAACTCTCCCATAAATCCAAAAGTCCATCATAAGGAGAAGAGGTAAGAGTCTCATCCATCCCCACTTCCCTTCCATCACCTTTCCCATCCTCATTCTCTTCTTCATTTTCTTCCATGCTTCTATCTTGCATGTCCCTTAATTGCACACACCATTCTTCATTTATCTTCCCATTTAGCACTGGCACACAATAGTATTCCACTCCCTTACCTTGGTTCTACACACACTCCTCTTCAAATCTCTTCCATGCATCCCACTCTTCCTTCCACTCACTTGTATGCACAAACCTTTCTAGCCTCCTTTCTCCTCTCATCTTTCTTTCTTAAGCCTTGTGCCACATCTATGGCAGCCAAGGATTCTTCCAATCCTAAATTATGTTTGAGGAGAATCAAGTCCATCTAATATGCCATCCAAGATTCTTAGCTAAGGGCATTATGTTGAAAATTAGCAATATTCCAAGTAAATACCTAGTTACTTCATCATCTTCTAAGGTTGAAATTTGGTGAATCCTAAGCCAAGGTCATTATCTCCACTTTTCTTTTACTTTTTCTAGTTCTCACTTAAGGTAAGAAGCCTCTTTCTATGGCTAACCCTCCCTCAGGATGAACACTTCTTCCTCCTCTTACTTTCTCCTTAAAAAGCTACCCTCTTTATAGAGTTTTTAGCTAAGAAGCATCACATATTTGTTTTCTTTTTTCATTCCATCTTCTTCTTCTTGTTTTCTTCTTTTATGGTTGGTGATTATTGGATTAGGATTTGAAATTTAGGTAAGTGGCATGTTAGGGTAAGGATAAGAAATTCTTGATGGTAGATTTTAATATATTATGGTTGAAGAGAAGTGTACAAGCCCTTGTTGATTTCACAAATAAAGAAGGTTGTAAAGCAAAATTCATGCCCAAAAAAGGAAGTAGACGTGTAAAGAACCTAGTTCAACTAAGAATTCCTATAGCTAACAATTCAAAGGAAATTTTTATTGCATTTTCTTAGTTCTTATTTTTCTTTCCTTATGTATTGAAGTTACATTGCAATCAAAATTTCCAATTAATGAAAGTAGCTTTAATTTTCTTAGTTAGTTTATTTCCTTGCTTTAGTTTACTTGCTTTATTTTAGTATCTAAAGTTATTTACTTAGGTTTAATTTCTCTCATTAATCTTTGGCTAGGTTAAAGTGTAGTTGCTTGGGTTTTAATTAAATCAATTAATTAAAGAGTCCTCATAGAATTGACCTATATTTGTCATTTCTATACCCCAATAAAACAGTGCACTTGCAATAATTATTAAAAAAGCACTTCACATATAAAGGGAGGCCTTGCATCAAAATCTTATATATGTGTTCCGACATCATTACCAAGCAAAAGTACTTTTTGAAATTAGAGAAAGGCCTCTAAAGTTCTCCATTTGGAAGGTTGAAAAGTCTCAAAACCTTATCTCACCTCCATTTTCATTCAAAATTATTACCTGCTCAAAATTTTTGCACTAATGCATGCACCACCACAAATGAAAAGAACAAAATTGATTACCACTAGAAGGATTTCTTGTTGACCAAATGTAAATGCAATAGTCATTAATTACATTCCCTTGACAAATGGATACACACATTACACAAGAAAAGACCCTTGAATAGAGGTTGAATGTGTATAGGTAAAGTACAATAATCAATGGCTTTAATTATCTTTAAGTGTGTTTTGGATAAGTTTTACAATGTGATTAGTTATTGACTCCATTGCACAATATGAGCTAGTTGATAACTGATGTTTGTGTCTTTTAAAGCATTGCGTAGATTTGATAAGGGTGTGTGGCATTTGGAGCCTTTCTTTCTACTATTTAGATGTAGTGTTAACAGGTTCTCTATTTGATTTTTAAGCATGGATAGTGATATTGTAGTAACAAGTGCATAGCATTATCCTTTTATGTATGTGTTAAGTGTTTAATTTTAGCCAAAACACCCTAGTTTATTATTTAATTAGATCATCTAACTCATCCATTTGATAATTTTTGGATAAAATATGAATTTTAGCTCAAAGTGACCATCCAACCGTAATTTGTCAAATTTAATGGTCAGATGATCATTTGAGCTAATCAAATGCTTCATATATGGTTAGATGACTCTAATCTAGACTTATATTTTACAGATCAAACAAATCATGGTTTAGATGGCTAATCAATGGTGTAGATTATCTAAGGGGGCTCTGAACAAACTAGATCACTTATAAAGCAAGATTGGATGGTTTCCTTGGATAATATTTGAAATGAAGAAGCCTAATTGAAAGGGATTGAAGTTTCCTAGTAGGAAACTAACTCCTCACCACAAGAAAAGGATAAGGAAAGTGGGGGAGAATGGAATTAGAAGGGGAAGGCTTTATAAGAGGGAAACCCATGGGAGTCCAGGACGGTTTTAGTTTTTGGTTTTTAACTTCCTTTCCTTACCAGTGTCTAATTCGTCATTTTTTTTTTAGCTCATCCTCTTATTTCTGTTTTTGTTTACTGCACCACTACCTAGTCCCAGACACATGTTCTTTAGCCCTTCATCGTTCCACCCGATCTCCATTGATTCCCTAGCCAGGCATGTTCCCAATCTCTATCAATCGTCTACCCCGTCTCTTCCCCATCACCAGCTACTTTCCTTTTCCCAGCTTCTCTCTTTTCTTCCCTGTCAACCCCAACCTAACACCTAACTTCCAGCACTGGATGACTCTCCCCTCCACCTCTCTTCTCCCTCCCACTATCTCTTGTTTTCTCCCTCTTCTCATTGTTCACTCGCTCTTCTATGCCCTCTGCTCTATTTCCATTCACCACCCCCTTCTTTGTCTACTTCTCCACTGGCTAGTCTCCACTCCCTCGTACTAGATCGTTTTCTTCTCCACTAGCTACCCCTATTCTCCACTCTAGTTTCGCACAACCTAGAATGCCATCTACCACTGCTCTACCTAGTCTTCCAACGCTCCACACTATCTAGCCTAGATCGCCACCTCTTTTTCCATGTTCACCCTCACCGACCAGATTTCTCAACACTGGTCGGTGACTTTTGTTCACCATACCTACACCCAGATCTTCACAACTACACCAGCTTCATCTAAACTTTCTCTCCACTGCACAGCACCGACACCTGCCCCCTCTCGCCATCCCGCATCCCCTTGCTTCTTCACTGCACCAGATGCCTAATCCTCCTCTCTTCTCCAGCATCACCATCGTCCCCACTTTCCTCATTGGGTTTTCAGTTTATATTTCAATTAAATCTGAAATTCACTTCAAATTCTAATTTTATCCTTTGCTCTTTAATTAGAATTCCATCTATGTCCCTCATTTTAATTTCCTTTGTATCCCTGCTTCTATTCCAGTTTCTTTTTGTCTGTGCTCTATTATCCAAGAACTGCATAATCTAAACTGAATTAATTAAGGCTGAACTTAATCAATGGGTTAGCCTTAACAATAAAAATATCTTTATTTCTCCTCTATTTCATATCAGATCTTTCATTAATTTTATGATTACATTCTTAGGACGTCCTTGTCTTGATTAATGTCTCTGATTTTTAATTTGAACTCCAAAAAGTGATCTAAACTATCCAAATTTCAAATTTCTTATCTAGCCCAAATCTCTTAGATTTTTTGGAATCTGCCTAATCCATCCAGTGGATCATTAACTACGAGCATCAAAAAGATGTTGATGAAGGCTAATCAAGATTGAAGATATCAAATTTGAGGAAATTGATAATAATCACTCTAGGGAAGTAGATTTTTCTAGTTTCTTTAGTTAAATTTCTGTCCTTTTTGGATTGGACCTCTGTAATTTTCATTGATTGATGCATCTGAAGTCTAATTGCACTTTTAGTTAATTTCTCTCATTTGATTTTAATTTTTTTAAACAATTAAATTTTATTTAAACTCCAAATTCTTAAAGCAAGTCCTTGTGGGATTGACCCATATTTGCATCGCTACACTACAATAGCTCGTGCACTTCCGATAAAAAGAAAGGGTTTTTGGTACCATTGCTAGGGACCCACAATGGAGTTTTTATAAAATTTAATTAAAATCCAAAAATAAAAAAATCTAGAAAAATAAAAACTTTTAGGGATTGCATAGTTTTGGCATTTTATGCATTTTTCAATTGTCTCAGTGCATAATCACCCTGTTTCCTTAATTTGGTACTTATTTCTATATATATTTTTTAGGAAATAAGAATGTGGATGAAATTAGAAAGTGAATCTTCATCAAATAAATAGAAATTTCCCTGCTTTCTTATAATAGAATTTTCCTTTTCTTTTGAGTAAATCTTATAATGAAGCCCCCTTGCAATTTGCAATTTTCATTTCAATTTTAAAAGGGTTGTATAATATAGGAAAAGTGTGGGATAAGGTCACCCACACTTGATCTTCATTAGAAGCCCCACTGTAAGTACCCCTCACTCCTTTTATTTCCTAAATTAGGGTTTGCATTTAAAATAATTTTGCAATGTTTGGTAGAATAATTGCATATAGAAAGTATTTTTTATAATTGTTGCATTTTTAGGGTTTTGCATTTGTTTATTACTTTTAATTGCAGTCTTAGGGTACATTTATTACTTTAAGGTGATATCTATTTATATATATGTTGATCCAACTATCATGGAGTGTGAAAATTAATTAGTAAGGGCACCAAACCCCACAAGATCAAAGGTGAATTTCATCACCACTCCTTGGCCCACCTAAGATAATCACCACAAGCGTACAATGCTACCTTTCGAATTAATATAAAATCAATTAGAATTCTTACTAAGATGCGATCTATTATCACTCTAGTGGATTTTGAGCACTGTGGTTATAGTGAGTGTCTTAAAATTCAAGTGATTTTTCCATGCCTTCTGTTGACATTTGTTGAGGTCTAAATTCCTCTTTACATAAGGATTGTATTAACCACCTTGTGCAGAAACTAACTGGTAAGCAATAGTCAAATTTGATAGAGAGAAGGAGTGCTATATTAAGCTATTTTAAAAGCATTGTCCCTACACAAATTCAAAAAAGTCAAAATCTTGCTGCTTATTAGCCTAAGGATTATTTGATTGTGCCATTTGTTTGCACATCACGTAGAGTTAGAGTTAGCATTTAGCATAGGACTAGCATTTAGGTTTCACATTGTAGGGTTTTCCCAAAAAGAACTCATTTGTTGTATACAATGATTTGTTTCATTGTATACGAAGTTGACAAAATTCTATCAAGAAGGGGATAGATTTTATAAATTAGAGATATTGATGGATACGTTAGATATTATGGAAAGTCAATTGCTTAGGATAATAGCTTCTAGACAAGCTGTGCCACAACCTCAGTACCATAATAATACTTATTTTGAGCATCTCTATCACACTTCTTCATGGCCATCATCAAGCTCCACATATAATGAACACTACAATGAGCCAATGAATGCACCTAATGCATTCACATACCCTAGCAATTTTTATCCTGAGACAAATTACCAAGACTATAATGGATGGGCTAGGCATCACGAACAACCATGGTCTCAGAATTAACGATATCAGGAAGAACCACAATGTTCCCATCTTAGTCAACACTTCCATAATTATTCAGATTATCAGGGATAGCCATCATGGGTTCAACCTGCTTAGCCCTTTTTCAATACCCCTATGCCACAACAATACCAACCTTATGAGTTGTTTCCTCTGTAGTATGAAGAACAACCATTAAAAGAGGATATGCAACAACTTTTTGAGAGAATAGAACAAAACGTGGTTGCCCCATGAAATGAAGCAAGAGGGAAGAATGGATTGCAGAAATGAAACCAATATGGGAAAATATTGATAGAAACATTGTTAAAGAAGATAAGATAATAAAACAAATTAGGGATACTAAAGAGCCATTTATTATTGATAATGGGATGGAAATTTCTTATGATCCTTCTGAGCCACAAAGTCCACAACCATCCTTAGAAACCTCCAACTTATATCTAATTGTGCCATGTCTTGCTCCTTATTACAATTATGATGAAGAGACTTCCATTGATGAAGAAAATGAAGCCATATCCTCTTAAATCGTGTGCTACTAATTTTTATAAATTTGATGAAGATACATTCATTGAGGAGGTGAATAAGTTGTTGGATACTATACCGTTAACGACCACTTCTTAATGGCAAGCTAGAGTAGAAACAACTACAAAACCTGAAACTTCAATTGAGCCATACAATATAGAAGACGTACCTGGTTAGGACCTACAAACATTATTTGAACATTCACAAGATAGTCAGGTAGGCCCATTTAAAACCTTGCTTGTGCCCACAAAAGAGGACGAAAAAGAGTCAGTTGATGTACATCAACCTATTTTAGTGTGCACATCAAAAGATATCCAAAGTTTAAGCCAAACCATGTCCCCACCTATAGTAATACAAGAACAACCTTTTTGGGAAGGGGAGAGTCAGCTTAGACCCCTATTTCTAAACAATGTCAAGGAAAAGGAAGAAGAAGCTAACTTGAATATAATGGACATTATTATCCTTCAATGTGGTTAACAAAAGGGCTATTCATCTCCAAATGGTCCAACAAAATGCACGGTAGTACATGAAGTCATTGTGTTACCTTCACCTCAATTTTTGAGGTGGAGGAATTATATTGACTACCATGAAATTTTTAAGATGGGGGATCATCAATATGATTCGCCACAATTAAAATCGTGGTGATCTTCATTATTTTAATATTACCAACACCAAAAAATTTAGGGTGGAGGCAATATATATATATATATTACCGTGAGATTCTGAAGTGGCATGAGAAATCTCACCGTTTCATCCTAAGGTTAGGATTAGGACTAATAAGCTAACCCAATCAACTTTAGGTTTAGAAAGTTAGGTTTAGGCCATGTCTGGCTAAAGAGTAAAATTTAGCACTTCCTAGGAGGAAACCCAGTTGTTTTTCAAAACTCCATCTTCGACATCCTTCCATTATCATATAGATCCTATTTTTTCCAACATTGAAGACAATGCTTCATTCAAGTTGGGGGGTGTAGATGCACATAGCGATTTTGAATTTTCTTGAGTTTTCTTAGTTTGAAAAAAAAAAAAAAAATTAAGGTAGAGTTCTCTTACTGTGATGAGAACTAGATGTTCAAAATTTAGTAATTCCATAATTCTCATCCCTTAATGGGAATGCATTTGATTATTTTTTCATATCATTCATGTGTTGAAGCATTTTATGAAAGTTAATTCTCGAAAACCATTTACACAGCACATAGTCAAGACTAATAAAGAGGTATGACTTAGATATCCTGAGGAAAATCAGTAGAGACATATAACCCAGTGAGTTTAGAGACTATCTTCTTGCTGAGAGTTACAAGTAATTTCACAATTTCTTCAGTGTATATAATTTAATGTGATCTTGTTATCCTTATTTTGGTTAAACATCAAGAATAAATAGTAGTAATAGCTTTATTTCCAAAAAATTTATTAAATCTGATAGGTTTTAGGAAACCTAGGAAATGATTTAGGCCATCCTTGTTTTGCCTAGAGACATAAAACCTACCCAGTATATCATACCACTAGTTAGCTCCTTTGAGCCTATTATTAAGCCTTTTCTTTCTTAACCCTATTTACCTTAACCCAGAACAAGCTAGTAAAATAAATATATATTACCCATTGTCAAAATGAGTAGAGTTAGTAGAAAAATTTTTAAGAATGATAAAAAGTCAACGAAGTGTGCAAATTAGCTGTCTTTCTTCGAAAGAAGCAAAAAAAAAAAAAAAAGAAGAAGATAAAAATATGAAAGAGATATTCACTTCAAGTACAACCCAAAAGACTAGTTGTCCTAACAGATATTCATTGAAGACCTCTACTCAATTTTGAACCTTTGAAATCCTTATAGCATTCTTTTATGAACCTATCCTAAGCCTACGTTTCATCCTAGTTAAAGTCCTATTAATCTTAGGTGGAATATAGTCTTAAAGAGGAGATAAAAAGAAGGAATTAAGGTAAAAGACCCCTAATATTCTTGGTGATAACATCCACTCTTAAGGATCACTTTCCTTTGTCTCATGAGCATTTAAAAGAATTACGTGAACTATCAACTCATTAGATCCGGTCACATAATGAGAGAAATATGTTTAAACGCTTATCTGAGAGTATACTTGTGATGATTTGAGGTCAAGACAAATTTTCAATAGAATTTAAGCATATTCGGTTAGAAGTCGAGATTTATGTGGCTATACACACACATGCACTCTGAGAAATAACTCAAATAAAATGTCTTTAATATGAGTATGATGTGTAAAAGTGTTAATCCTATCAATTAAGTTATAAAAAACTAGTAGATTGCTAATGAACAAGGATTCTCTAAGATAAAATAAGGGACTAAACCTTATTGAATTTTGTGGGTATATTCACTATAAACCCTCACAAGGCCTCACTCATCCATTAGGGGTAACCTAGGGGTTCAAGGGCTTGTCACATGTGCTAAATGCAATCATGAGTACCTACAAAAATGGCACCTTGTATCAATTTTTGAAAATTAATTTTTCACATGTTTTGCTCAGGACTAACAAAATGCTGGTTGGGGTATGTGTTAAGTGTTTAATTTTGGCCTAAATATCCTAGTTTAGTATTTAATTAGATCATCTAACTCATCCATTTGATAATTTTTAGATAAAATATGAATTTTAACTCAAATTGACCATCCAACCATAATTTGTCATATTTAAGAGTTAGATGATCATCTAAGCTAATCAAATGCTTACTATATGGTTAGATGACTCTAATGTAATCTTATATTTTGTAAATCAAATAGATCGTGGTTTGGATGGCTAATCAACGGTGCAGATTATCTAAGGGGGCTTTGAATGTACTAGATCACTCACAAAGCAAGATTGGATGGTTTCCTAAAAGAAAAAAAGTTCTAATAAGGGGAAAGGAAATCATGGATAATTTGGAATGAAGAAGCCTAATTGAAACGGATTGGAGTTTACTAATAGGAAACTAACTCCTCACCATAAGAAAAGGATAAGAAAAGTGGGGGAGAATGGAATTAGAAGGGGGAACACTTTATAAGAGGGAACCCCGTGGGAGTCTAGGACGGTTTTCGTTTTTTATTTCATTTCCTTATCGATGTCTTATTCTTCGTTCTTTTAGCTCATCTTCTCGTTTCAGTTTTTGTTTATTGCACCACTTCCCATCCCCAATCACTTGTTGTCAACCCTTCACTATTTACCTAATCTCCATTGATTCCCCAGCCAGGCACATTCCCAGTCTTTATCAATTGTCTACCCCATCTCTTCCCCATCATCGGCTACTTTCCTTTTCCCTGCTTCTCTCTTTTCTTCTGCATCAACCCTAGCACCAGCATCTAATTTTTACCACACCATCCATGTAATACCCGTTTTCTTTAAAATTCTAAAAAAATGCATAATTGCTTGGAAATTTAGAATTTTGTGAAAATTAGAAATTTGGGTATTGAAAATTTTTAGAGATGAAATCATGAACTAAAACCTCTATATTTGAAATGTACGGGAGAAATGGTAGGAATGCTAAAATTAGAGACCAGATGAAAATTGGCTAATTATTTTAATTTTCTTATTTAATAAATTAAATGGAAAGGGTAGAATTGTAATTGCAAAAGTGAGGCCCACAAAATTAAACATTGAAAACAATGAGTTGACAGGCATTTATTAGGCATGGGGATGATTACCAGAATTTATGGCTGATAATCATTTCTAAAAATAATGAAAATTAGATTTGAAATAAAAAAAATGAAATTTTAAAAATAGTATTTATAGGGGCTTTAAATGCGCCTCCCCCCATTAAGGTCTCCCTCATTTTTCTCTCCTACATTTAACACACCCCGCTTCCCATGCCATCGGCGATGATGTGGGAGACGACACTCTGACGCCGATAGTGATGATGCAACGGCTTCCCATTCCACTTTGGTGATGAAATTTCTCATTTTCCATTGGCCAGCTATAGAAGGTAGGCATCCACACCTCTCCCCTTTCCATTTCTAGCTATTTCCCTTTATTTTTTCGTCTGTTGACACTGAAAAATGGCGTGGAATGCCATTTTTTTTATGACCTTAAGGATAATACTATTTTTGTGAAATTAGTTGATGAAACAGTGTCACATGGAGGGTACAAACCATTCATCTTGTGCACCTTAACACCAAGAACAAACCCTTTAAATTTCATGAAGATCCAATGGATGACGAAGCCGAAAAATATGAAAAAAGTGAGAAGGGGAAATTTTATAAACTTGATCAAATTGATTAAAAACCTCATATTTAGGCAAAATTAATTGATGAAAGTGTGATAAAACAAAAATAAACAAAAAATTGATCAAAATGACATAAAAATCCCAAGATTTGGAGATTGTGAGCATCGTCAGGGTTGACCGGAGTTGGATTGTCATCTCTAGCAATGAGGACACTGTTAGAGTGTTCGGGACGAATTCCAAAGACACACAGCACGACGCACTTGCTGGGCATGACCGCACAAGTGTGGACGGCTCGTGTGTTGTCTCTGGAAGAGATGAAATGCACATGCGTCCCAGTGACAGTGATGCATGCAAGACGCATTCTGTATGTGTGTCGCGCGCGCATCCTTGTGATGCCAAATTTGATTAGTTTATTTAGAAATTTCATTTTGGACTATTTATTCACAAAACTCAATTGTAGGAACTACAAAGGTCCAAATCATGATCTGAGACATCCTTTGAGTTCGTCTCAACAACGCGAACCTAGATTTGACCACTTTTGAATTGATCAAATCACAAAATATTATTCAATAACCTAAATCAGGCCAATCAATGGATGATGAGGGTTTAGAAATTGATTATATGCATTAAATATGAGATGATCTAGTGGATTAGAAGAATAGATCTCAAGTATCAAGAAAAGTGATTTCGACCATTGATCTGATCATGTGCCTTAGGACTAGCTGATCAAAGAGCAATATGACTATCAAATCGATGTGTAATCATGGATATACATGTAAATCACTAAAAAAAACATAGAAATTAGATGGATCATGATGAAAATGATAGAAAATGATGATTAGATGTTGTAGATAAATAGTAAATAACGATCCAACAGTTGGATCGTCTTCAAACTTCATAAGATGAAAGAGACTGACCCTTTATTGATCAAGGGACATAAAGTGAATGAATCATAACTTATATTGATGATCAATGATGATGGATGATTGTCTAGATGTTACAAAAACCAACATCTAGTTTAGGATTGACTTAATTGAAAGTTAATCTGATGATCTGGACGTTAATCTAGGATTAACTACCTGATCAAAGAAATCATCCCTTGGATTAACTTATTTTTGGGATTTACGAACAACAAGTGATCGGATGACTTAGTGTGACTTATGATATGACAGGTATGTCAAAGCACGTGATTTGATATAGCCTATGGGCCTAATTGGAGTATTGCATTGTAAGGTAGGTGATTACGTTGGCATTTTTTCATGATTTCATAAATCATGATGTGCCATTTGGGAAATTTGAGGCACGTGTTTTACACCCCATCATGTTTTTATTAAAATGCATTCATTATATATGTTTGATATGAGGACATCTTAAGCTATATGATTTCTCATGACTGATGATGTGTATCATGCTTTTGGCTCGAGCTTATTGAGATTTATTACACATGAAAGATTCCATGGTTTATATCATGTTTTGATGTTTTATGATGAGTGCTTTTGCTTAGTGGGTACTATGCTAGGAGGGTTGTAAGATTGGCCACCCACCCTTTGACTTTATGATATTTATGATTAGACACCAGCCCAAAAGGGGGCAATGTACATAGGTAGTGGTATCATGGATAATCCCCACTATGGGTCCGTCCCCCCATGTGAGACGAAGAAAGTCTCCTGTTTCTATGTCGACAGGGAACAACAATGGTTGAGACCCTGGAGTGGTTGCCACTGCAACATAGTAGCCCATGCTCTTATTCTATATGCTCATGTGGTATGGATGTGTTGGGTGAAGCCTATGTGGGTGGCCAGATGTGGGGGGGCCTATGGGCTGAGAGAGTTGCCTGGTGTGCGAGCTACAAGTGAGGAGCCCTAGAATTGGAATGAGTACTCATTGCCAGTGATATGAGTGTAGTGAGACACTCTTAGGGCTTAATTATGCATGATGCCCTGTTCATCATGACATGCATGTACATTACAATGTGGACACAGATTCTTGTTTGCTTTTGACAGATGCATATTCATGTATTACTTGTGCTTTGCATGCCATGGTGATTAGATTTGATATTGTTTTAGTCAAATGAAAAGTATGCTTTAATTATTATTGTTCCGTTTAGACTCGTGAGTTTTCAGGCTTTATTCATTATAAGCGCCTAATGATTTAATGTGCATTGTAAATTATTTACTTTATGAGATTCGCCTTGAGATTGATATCTTATGAAAACTATTTTTATCGAATGTTTTATTACTTGTAATCACTTGCATAAGCAATACCTTGCTGAGGCATTGCCTTGTTTTGCAATGCCTTAGATTTGGAACATGATAGCTCAAGGGAAAGTAGGTGGAGCAACACTGATTGAGTGAGGACCATCTGCCACTTAGTACTCTAGAGACTAACTTGGTGTGTCTCTCTAACTTATGATTAGACTTCTTTTGGGTTGTACAAGGATATTATTATGTGGATGGTATTGGACCCCACTTTTTTTAGAGTGTATATGTACTTACACATGTGTGTATTATGTGGTGATCATAGATGGAACCCTAGGGATTATGGACATTTCGTTATTACTGCCTCTTTCATGGATGATGTTTTGATTTTACGTGGTTTTAAATTGAGCATGCTCTACATATTAACACTTTGGTTTTGTTTATCGCCGTATTTTAGACTTGAATGACCCTCAGGGTTTTCATTTTGGGCATTTCCTTTGAAACAATTATGGTATTATATTAAATGCTAGTTTTCTATATCAGAGACCCCTCCTCTTTTATTAAACATAGTAATATTATTATTATATATGTTGGAAAAAGTTTTAGAAAACCCGAGGTGTCACAATCCATCACCGGTTTTGCCCTGCTCTCTTCAACGCTTGAGCTCCAACCATCCTCTAATCAAACCTAAACATCTCCACTGGTCACCCCCTCTCCTCAACTACTGCCCAATCAACGCCCAGGCCATATCCTTCCTTCTTCACTACAACCCAACACCCAACTTCCAACACCGAACGACTCTCCCTTCCACCTCTCTTCTCCCTCCCACTCTCTCATTTTCTCCCTCTTCCCATCGTTCACTCCCTCTTCACTTCCCTCTTCTCTGTTTTCATTCACCATTCCCTTCTCTATCTTCTTCTCCACTGACTAGTTTCCACTTCCTCGCACCAGATCGTTTTCTTCTCCACCGGCTTCCAGATCTCCAAAAACTGCATAATCTAAACTGAATTAATTAAGGCTTAACCTAATTAACAGGTTAAACTTAACAATAAAAATATCTTTATTTCTTCTCTTTTTGTTACTTTCTTAGGACATCCCTTGGCTTGATTAACATCTTTAATCTTTAATCTAAACTCCAAAAGGTGATCTAAACTGTCCAAATTTCAAATTTCTTATCTATCCCAGATCTCTTAGATTTTTTGGAATCTGCCTAACCCATCCAGTGGATCATTAATTAGAAGCATCAGAAAGATGTTGATGAAGGCTGATGGAGATTTAAGATATCATATTTGAGGAAATTGATGACTATCACTATAGGGAAGCATATTTTCTTGTTTCTTTAGTTAAATTTTTATCTTTTTTGGATTAGACCTGTGTAATTTTCATTGATTAAATACATCTGAAGTATCATTGCACTTTTAGTTAATTCCTATCATTTGATTTTAATTTTCTTAAACAATTAAATTTTATTTAAAATCCAAATTCATAAAGCATGTCCATGTGGGATCGATACATACTTGCATACACTACACTACAATAGCCCATGCACTTGCGATAAAACAAACAATATATACAGGAGGTGAATAGTAGCATCATGTATTGTCAATGACTGATCAACATTAAGAGGGCATGTGGCTTAACTATGTCACAATAGTAGCGTGTGCTTTTCAAATACAATAAGTTGATAATTGATATAATCATGCCTTGCAAAGTATGGCGTAGACTTGATAGGAGTGTGCGGTCTTTAGAGCCTCTCTATATAGTGTAAGGTGTAATGTTAACATGATTTATCTTCAATAATTTAGGTATAGGTAGCTTTATCATAGCCTCAAGTATATGATAGTGCCCTTTTGTGTGTAAGTAAGAGGTGCATAGTAGCTTTAGGCATAGATTTTTCATCCATTTAGCCATTATACATTCAAGGAGAATGCATATGTTGCCATTAACAGATCAACATTAAGAGGTCACTAACTTAACTCCATTGGATTCGTAACATATCTTTTTCAAATGCAATAAGTTGTGTGTAATTTGGATTTCCACTATGCAATGCTTTTAAGTTAATAGAAACCCTTTTAACTAAAATCCTTTTTTGTTTTTGAAATTATTTTGGTCGATGGGACCCATCTTATCAAAGTCCTTAATTTTTGGAATTCTTTGAGCTCATGGGGACCGTTGAGTTTAATTTTTTGGACTCCTCTAGTTGCAAGGCCTACCTAGCTAATGTTATTGATTTTTAGGACTCTTTGAGCTATAGGGCCTATTTGGATAGAGTCTTCATTTTCAAGGATTATTTGAGCTAGCAAGGCCCATTCAACTAGAATCCATGCTTTCTAGGTCTCTTTTAAGCTCCTAAACCCATTTGACTAGAGTTGATTTGTAGGACTCTTTAGGCTACAGTGCCCATTTGGCTAGAGTCATGGATTTATGAGACACTTCAAGGTGTGAGGCCTATTTAGCTAGAATCTTTTTTTCATGATCTCTTAGGTCATAGTACTTTTAATGTGTCTCATGACTCAAGGCCATTTTGGTTGATTTAGACATCTTAGGTCTTAAGATTTGTAATCAATCAAGTACATTAAGGACTTAGATTTTAGGATTTTTAATCACCTAAAGACTCTATTGTCTCTAAAATTTTAGTTCTCCAGTGACTCTTAGGTCTTAGGACTAATCATCCAAGGACACCAATGTTTTTGGAATTTCAGTTGTTTAAGGGTTTAGATCTTATAACTTCTCATCATCCCAAAACTCAAATGTCTTTGAAAGTTTTGTAAATTTAGAGTTTTGGGTCATAGGGCTTTTAGTATTCTAAGAACTCTAATATCGCTAGAACTCTTGTTTTTTGGAATCTTAGTTTGTAAGTCTTTGATTTGGACAAGGAGTCTTGGAATGTAGAAGTTTGACTTGTGTAAGGAGTCTCAAGCAATATGAGACTTTGATTGAACTTGGGAGTCTAAAGTTGTAAGACTTTCACTAGAGTTAGAAGTCTTGGGCTGCATGACTTGTTGGAGCTAAAATCCTTGGATTGCAAGATTTTTACTTGAGCAAGAAGTTTGAAGTTATAAGACTTTTATTGGAGCTAAAAATTTGAAGCTGTAAGATTCTTAATAGAGCTACAAGTCTAAAGGTATAGGACTTTTACTAGAGCTAGGAGGATGAAGCTATAGCACTTTGAATTGGTTTAGAATTCTTCAAGCTATAGGACATTGAATAGGTTGAAGTGTCTCTAAGCTATAGGATATTTGAGGTGGTTTAGAAGTTTGATAGCTGTAGGACTCTGAATTGGTTTAGGAGTATAATAATAGGATACAAAACTAACTCAGATGTCTAATAATTAAAGGATTGTGAATTGGTGTAGCAGTTGTTAAGTTAAAGGACATTGAGTTGGTTTAGAAGTCTGATTGTTGTGGGACTCTGAGCTAGTTTAGAAATCTTTAAGTCATATAATTCTGAATAACTATAAAAATCTTGAGTAAATTTAAGATCTTAATCCATATTAGAAGTTAACCAGTAAGGAAATTGAGTGCCCAATTTTGTATGTTGACTAGGCCTATTGATTATTTTACTCAAGAGTCTCAGAATGAACTCCTATGACTTTGGAATTTATGTTCATTTTAGAGGCCTCAAGACAAATTATGGATGACCTTAAAAATCTTTGAATTGTCGGTCTCTAATTTTGTTCAAAATTTTGATAATTGTAGGATTTTAAGTGGTTTCAAGAGTTCCAAAGTGGTGTTGGGATTCTGAGTACTTTAAGAAAATCTTTTTATTCCATGAAATTTTTCTTCCTTTATGGCTTAAAAGCAAAGATAGGGTGCCCCATTTATGATGGTGGGTATGACTTAGATCGAAATGCCATCTGTGCTTTAGTATTTAAGAAAACTTTTAAGTTTAAGGCTTTTGATTCAATTAAGACTATCATTTTTACAAATTTTAGTAATCATAAAAATCTAAATTTCTTAGGAGTCTTGTCATCCTTTTTAATAACCAAAGAATCCAAATCATTCTCAAATTTCTACTCAAGAATAAGCGGGGTCCATCTTGCTAAAGTTAGGTTCACTCTAGGATCCCTTGAAAAAAGAAAAGGTGGGCACCCAGTTTTGTATATCATTAAGGCTCCCTTTTGGTTTTCTAAGAGAGTAGAAAATCCCTCATTAGAAAAACAAATTAGGATTAATGAATTCCCAAGGGCATGGCAAGCTCTACCTATAAAAAAGAGAATCTATGAGCTAACTCCCGTAGAGGTTGTAAGATAATGGGTTAAGTATGAAAGGGATATGGGAAAGGAAATGTAGGAGAGAGATATGGGAAAGGAAATGTGGGAGAATGAGTGGGATGGAGAGAGAAAGTAGGGAAGAAAGATAAGGGTCTATGAGAGAGAGAGAGAGAGAGAGAGAGAGAGAGAGAGAGAGAGAGAGAGAGAGAGAGAGAGAGAGAGAGAGAGAGAGAGATGGGAGTCTACAAAGAGCCATAGGTAAGTGGGAGTCTAGTAAGAAAGAGTGAATGAGTCATGGTTGAATTGAGAGGCTAGAGGACATGGGAGAGAGAGAAATTGTACAAAGCATGGAGAGAGGAAAGCAAAAAGAAAAGAAGAGCAAGAGTGAGAGTGAGAATGAGAGTGACATAGACAATGGGTTAAGACTCTTCCAATTTCTCATCAGAATTCTAATCGTAAAAGGAAGTTGGGCACCCTATCTTGATGATTGTTTAGCTCTTAATTTCATAAAAAGTGAAACCCTCTTAAAAGGTCTTGAAAGTATGGCCTCTCAGGGAGTTTGGACTCCTTGATGACTAAGATTCCTAAATCTTTCTATTTGCAGATAATATAGTCTTAATTGATGAGACAAGGGAAGGAGTAAACACAAAGCTAGAGTTATGGAGAGAAGTATTAGAATCTAAAGGATTTAAAATCAGCAGAACTAAGACAGAATATATGCAATGCAATTTTAGCAAAGAGATTAGGAGTGAAATACTAGTCAAGATTGATAACCAAGAAGTCCCTGTAAAAGACCACTTTCGGTACTTAAGATCAATGATTCATGAGAGTGGAGAGATTTAGAGGGAGGTTACCCAGAGAATCCAAGCAAGTTGGAACAAATGGAGATGTGCATCTGGAGTTTTGTGTGATTGACGGGTGCCCCTCAAACTAAAAGGAAAATTCTATAGGATGGCCATAAGGTTGGCCATGCTCTATGGATCAGAATGTTGGGCAATTAAGGAATATCATGCTCATAGGATGAGCATCGCAGAAATGAGGATGTTGAGATGGATGAGTGCTAAGACAAGAAAGGATAAAATTAGGAATGAAAATATTAGAGAAAATCTAGAGGTAGCACTAATAGGTAACAAGATGAGGGAGATTAGACTTAGATGGTTTGGACATGTCCAAAGGAGACCAAAAACAGCACCAATTAGAAGGAGTGAGGTAATGCAAGTAGAAGGTTTTAAAAAGACAAGGGGAAGGCCCAAAAGAACGTGGATAGAAGTGGTGAGGAAAGATTTAAAAACTTTGAGACTAAATGAAGCCATGGTACTTAATAGAGAGGAATGAAGGAATAAGATTCATGTGGCCGACCCTTAATTAGGGTAAGGTCTTGATGATGATGAACCTAAAATTGGAATTTTCTTACTAGACTTTTAGTTTTGGAGAAGAATATTTCATTTTAGAATTTTGAGAATTTAAAATAAAAAATACCTTAGCATTTAAGTTTTTGAAATTTGACTCAAGCTATAAAATCCAATTTTGTCTTAGGAGCTAAGAGTTGACCTTTTTTCTCTCTTGGATTGGGTCTTAGGACAATTTTTATTGAACTCAAATGTTGTTATTCCCTTATTTACATTATAATGTCTTAAGTAAATAAAATTAATATAATAACAGGCTATTTACTTAATTGACATTATAATGTATATAAGGTGCCCTATTGTAGTGCAATGCATGTTGTTTTAGGTGTGCTTTTGACAAAATACGACCCTTTACTCGTTTAAATAAAAAATGCTCACATGGTGTCCATTTCTATTTAAAATGGGTTGGAACTCTTTCTTTGTGTATGGTCCTACACATGTTTATCCTCATAAAGATTATGTAGAATCTTGTAAAGGGATTAGGAAGCCTATGAAACAACCATAATAGTGCCCACTTTATCTATGAACTAGGCCGCCTTCCAATGATTAAAAATGGCTCCCATGAAGGCCATCTCAGTTGGAAATCTTTTAGGACTCTCTTAGAGAGAGCCCCATCTAGCTTGGGATTAGGAATTTATTTGGAGATAGGACTCTTCTGAGGTCTCCTACAAAGTTTAGAATTCTGAATTAGTTTATTCAAAATGGGGCCCATTTTATCTACTAAAAGAGATCTCAATAAATAACAATAAAAAATAAAAAAAAAGCCATGGGGCTCATATCAATTTGAAAATGTTTAAGACTTTTGACACTACTTAGCTATTATCTTTGAAGGAGCATTCTTAAGAGTCCTAATCTTAAAACTTATTGGGTCCTTTTTTATTTGATCATGTAGGACTCGTTCAATACAAAATGCCCTAGAGGTCTACCCACATGTTTGGGATCATCTAAAACTCTCCAAAAGAGTCAATCATGCTCAAAATTCAATTTTAAGAACAATTTGTGGGTTAGGACTCTCAGAGTACCCTAGTGCTTTAGAAATTCCTAAAATCTAAGTTCCTAGAGAGCTAGGAATTTGGAGAGCCAAGGTATGGAGCCCCATACACTCTTTGACTCTCTTTAGGACACTAGGAAATGAAGAAAGAAAAGAAAGTTTGAATTTAACCCAGTCAAGAGCCCTATCTTTCTATGGCTTTTTGAATTTTCTATAGGATTTTTTTTTTTTTGAGAAACACAAATGGATAAATATAGACTCTCTCAGGTGTCCTATTATCCTTGATTTTGCAAATTTTAGAACTCTTGTGAAGATTATTGTTTCAAAATAGGTCATATCCTTTTCAGAACTTGCATACAAGTAGGACCCACTTAAGAGTTCTATTTTTTACAAACTTTCACCTTTCAAAAAATTTATTTTTTTCTTGCAAGAATTCCTTTCAAATGCTCATTTTTAAAGAAAGATAAATGAATAAGAGAGGGCCTACAGGGAATCTCTGCATGCAAATGTTTTGTTACTCATTCATAGCCAACGTGAAAAGGCATGGACTCAATGCCGATCCTTGGTACAATCCTACAGTGATAGGGAAATCACCTGTCTCACACCACTAGCGGTCTTAACATTTGTTACCGCTCCCTCATACATATCTTTAATTATGTCTATATACCCCTGCGAAACCCCTTTATTGCCCAACACCCTCCATATTGACTCTCTAAGAACTATCATACGCTTTCTCTAAGTTAATAAACACCATGTAGAGGTCTTTTCTCCTCTCCCTATATTTCTCTACCAATTGTCTTAGTAAGAAAATAGCTTCCATGGGAGACCTCCTAAGCATAAAACCAAACTGATTCTCTGATACACATGTCCCATGCTGTAGCCTCTTCTCAATCACTCTTTCAAAAAGTTTCATAGTGTGGCTTATAAGTGTGATCCCTCAATAATTAGTGCAGCTCTGTATGTCTCCTTTATTCTTATAAATTGATATAATAGAGCCTTTCCTCCACTTATCAGGAATTTTCTTTTATTTTATAATCTTGTTAAACAACTTGGTCAGCCAAACTGCCCCAATATCTCTCATATGATTCCAAACCTCTATTGGTATACCATCGGGCCCCATGGCCTTTCCTGATTTCATCTTTTTCAAGGCCTCTTTCACTTCAGGTATTCTAATCCTACATTCATATCTATAATATCTAATGTTATTTGGGTTTATAGTATTTTCAATCTTTATATTCTCATAGTCATTGTCATTTAACAATTTTTTGAAAGTATGTCTCCCACCTTTATTTATGTTAAGTGTTTAATTTTGGCTAAAAGACTCCTAGTTTAGCATTTAATTAGACCATCTAACTCATCTATTTAGTAAATTTTTGAAAAAAATATAAAAATTAGTTCAAATTGACTACCCAATCATAAATTGTCAAAATTAATGGCCAAATGATCAATTAAGCTAAGTAGATGCTTAATGTATGGTTTAGATGACTCTAATCTAGTCTTTGGTTTTGCAGATCAACCAAAGAAGGGTTGGATGTCTCAGATTCAATTTCAACAGTGCAGATTAGTTTGAAGATCAATAAGGCAAGAGATGAAGGGTTTCTAAAAGAAGAAGGCTTCCTAATTTGGAAGAGGAATCCTAATTTGGAAGAGGAGTCCTAATTTGGAAGAGGAGAAAGTTTACTAATAGGAATCTACCTCTTCAAGGAACGAGTTTGAGGAAAATAGGAAGAAAAAAAAATTATAAAGAGGGAGAGCCGTACAAGCCTAAGGAAGTTTGGGGAGTTTGGGGAGTTTTGGAGTTTTAGAGAAGTTGGAGAAGTTTTAGTTGTTTCCTTAGCTTTGGTTGTGTTTATTTTCACTTTGTTTCCGTTCAAACACTTGCCTTGCCTTTAACCCCTCTCATGTTCTTCTTTCCCCAGGAAAAGCCTTATCGTCTGTTGTTAGTTTTACGTTTCACCTTCCTAGTTGTTTTCTTTCCCTTCCATTCTATTGTTTTTATAGTCATCACTCCCTCCCATCTATATCTTTGTCCAATCTTCCATCGTGAACGAGACAAGTGCCCCCTCCTTCATCAGGGTTTTTTCCCCAACACATCAACATCAACCTCCATCGCACATCCTTTCCCAAGTCAATCCATCACCATACAAGCTCTTTCACATTTTCCTCTCTCTTTCACGTTCACACCCCAGAACCCAGATCTTCCTCCAACCATTACCGCACCAATTTTTTTCCAATTCCATCTTTTTCGTTCTTCTCTTTCCATCCCAGATCCCTCTACTCACACCTTCTCCATAACCCCATTAGTTCACCACACCTCTGTCTCGCAAACCCCATCTCTCTTTCATCTCCCTCATCTCCTTGTTTACCACATAGTCGGGCACTCATCGGATCCTCCACCCCTACTCGTCTCATCCAGTATTCCAAACTGATCAGCCCAGGAGTTGTTTTTTCTCTCTCTTCTATTGTCATGCCCAGACCAGGAACTCCCTCATCACCGGCTGCACCTTTCCACCATTCCAGCCTAGCAGAGAATAGTCGTGGATGACACCCAGTACTAGCCCCTGTCTCCATCAAGCCAAACCAGAACCAGAGAATGCTTATAGCTAGATGACGCCCCAAGTTCCCATCCCAGGCGTCAGTTTTTCCGTTCTCCTCTGCTTCCGGTCTTTTTTTTCTCTCCCCAAAAGAGCAACCATAGGCCAGTCAATGGCTTGCAGAAGACCCAAATCGTCTGGCTCTGCTCCAAATGATCCATCGTCTCCAAATTTTCCCTTGGAAGATTATTTTAATTTACATTCCATGTCTTGTTACTATTACTGTTCACGTTTTATGTTATTCCGTTTTGAGTTATTCGAATTCTGTGTTATTCCATTACTGTTTAACTCAATCAAAGGTTATGGTTTAACCACGAAAAACTTCTAATTTCTTGTTCGTTTTAATTCAAATTTCAATAAATTTTTAGAACTTGTTTTTAGGATAGTTTCCCATTGAATTGTTGTTCCTAATCTTCAAATTGGGTTATTAAAATAGATCTAAGCCATTAAATCTTAAATTCCTTAATTAGATTAGATCTCTAAAAATTTGAAGATTCTAACAAATTCCTCTGTCAGATCATTAATCCAGGACATGTTAAATATAATGATGGAGGTTGATCAAAGTTTGGGATACCCAAAGTGAAGAAATTGGATAGCACTTAAGATAGGGAATTAGAATTTTCTTAATGGTTCTAGTTTTAGTTTAGTTAAGGTTTTATTGTTTCTTTTTCTATTTGTTTTCTAGAATTAGACCTCTAGAATTTCACTATTAACTTGAAGATGAAGTCTGATTTCTTTCTGTTAATTTTTGTCAATTAATTTGAATTTTAAATAATTAAATTTTATTAAAAACTCCAAAATTTTAAAGCCCGTCCTTGTAGGATCTACCCGTACTTGCATTAGCTATACTACAATAACCAGTGCACTTGCAAAAAATATCAACAAGTCTTTGACTAATACCCTTTGATCATTACTTCTAATGCACCTAACATGATCTAAGTCCTTATCCTTCTGTTCTCTTACTCTTGCAATTTTAAACACATCTTTCTCACCTTCCCTTGTTTTTAGTCTATTATATAGCTTATCATATGCCTAAAGTTTAGCCTCACTTACCATTCTCTTAGCAACCCTTTTAGCATTCTTATATTGTTCATAGCTTTCATTATTTCTTGTCTTTTGCCATGCTTTAAAACATATACATTTTTCTTTAATAACTTTTTTCACTGTTTCACTCCATCATCATGTTTTCTTTTAGCCTTTTACCTTTAAATACTCCTAAGACATCTTTTGCCACTTTCTTAATAGACTCAGCCATATTAGTCCACATGGTATTTACTTCTGTTTCATAGTTCCAGTTTCCTTCTACCATCAACTTATTTTTGAATGAGGTTATTTCTCTCCTTCTAAGTTTCACCACTTAGTTTTTCGATGCATATTAAGTTCATTTCTTTTCCTCCATCGTTTGATATAGATGTCCATAACTATTAATCTATGTTGTGAGGTTAAACTCTCACCAAGTATCATCTTACAATCCTTACACATTGATCATTCAGTATTCCTAAATAGAAAGAAGTCTATTTGGCTTTTATGAAGTCCACTTTTAAAGGTCATTAAGTGTTCATCCCTCTTCTTAAAGAGTGTATTTGCAATGGCTAGGTTATATGACAAAGCAAAATTGAGGATAGTTTTTCCCATCTCATTTCGTTCACCTATCACATACCCTCTGTGTATTCTATCATATCATTCGTGTTCTTTTCCTATATGGTCATTTAAGTCTGCTCTTATAAATATCTCCTTAGTGTTGGGAATTTCTTACATGACTCTCTCGTTATCTTCCCAAAACTGTCTCTTGATTATATCTTCTAAGCCTACTTGTGGTAGATATGCAATTATAACATTTATGATCTGCTTTCCTAGAACAAGTTTTATTATTATAATTCTATCATTAATTCTTTTAATGTCCACAACTTTATCCTTTAATTCTTTATCCACTATTATTCCTATGTCATTTCTATTATTACCCCTTCCTACATACCATAAGTTATACCCATTGATTTCTCTAGCTTTAGCCTCTTTCCACTTGGTTTCTTAAATACAAGTGATATTGACTCTATTACGTTTCATGGTGTCTACTAACTCCAAACTCTTACTTGTCAATGTCCCTATATTCCATGTGGCAATAAGAATCTTATGCTCTGGAGATATCCTATTTACTAGCGCCCTTCTCGATCTTCATGGCATGAACCCATGTCCATTTTTCATTGCAACTGGGTTCTGATGCAGTGCGTCGCTTCCGAAGGGATGCTCTAGCAGCCCTTGCCCATTTATCACTATACCTAGGATCCGATGTAGCGCATCGCTTCTAGGAGAACACCCTACCAGCCCTTGCCCATTTTTCACCACACTTGGGATTCGATGCAATGCGTCACTTATGGGGAATGCCTTAGCTTGAGGGAATGTCAATTTTCAATTCATGTCATATTAGGGTTGCCATAGTTTTAAGAAGCTGGAGATAATTTTCATTTCTTCCTTACAAGCAGGAAAGAAATAACAAAATCATCTTCAGCTTCTCTCTTTCCGGCTGACACCTAATACAAGGGTTGCCATATTTTAAGATGCTGGAGATGATTTTTATTTCTTCCTTGCAAACTAATATACAAATGCATATTTATTTGCAAGAAGAAAATAAATAACAAAATCATCTTCAACTTTTCCATTGCCGTCTGGCACCTGACACAAGACCCTCCTCTTTCATCTGGGCTTGGGACTGGCATTGGCGGAGTTTTTAGGTTCTCTAAAAAATAGTTTTGTTAGTTAGTGATATTTTCATAATTTAAAAAAAAAAAAGTTTGACCACTTGACAGTGTATCTCAATTGACTCATTTTCTTTCAAAACTTTGTAATATTGATTTAAAACACTTCAAAATTTTCAATGCAATAATATTTAGGACCCCTTGAATATTCTATTGCATGTTCATGCACATCAAAATCATAGTCGAGACAATTTTCATTGGCCATTGAAGTGTAAAAATTTCAATGCCAATAATCATTTCCATTCTTTCATTGTTCTTCCAATTTCTCATCGTTCATTCCTTGATCTTCTTGATGTGCCAGCCTTACTTCAATTTCTTTCAAAAAATAATCCTTTTAGCAAAGCAAAGATTCTTATTTACCCTATCATCAGCTAACGAGATCATAGAGATTGCTTTGTCTGACTGAAATAAAACCCGACTTTTCCCCATCAACACTTGCTGACAAGATCTGTATCTAGTGATTTCACTTTGTGAAGGACTAACATCAGATCCATCCATTGTGGCTATTTGATGAAATCCACTGTAGATCGTTTGATTACCCTCATTTTGGTTGAAATTTTGCCCATTGTTCCTTCTCGTCTGACCATTAGCTTTCCTTGTGTTTGTCGACCTTTTCCACACTTTTTTAGGTTTGTCAATTTTTATTCCAAATCGTCTAGCATCTTCTGCACTCATAACGATACGTAAAACATGAATCCACACCCTTGACACTCCCAGTCTGTCAATTTGGATGTGTTTCTTTTGAGGACGGGTCTCAATCACAAATAATAAGATAATGCACACCTGACATGAAGCAAGCAACAGATCTTTTCTTGAGATGGCCCAAACCTCTTTAGATACTATAAAGGATTTTTGCTAAAATGCCATTCCTCCTTTTTGACGTTTTTGCAGAAAAATTCCACTTTTTTTTTTATTTTACAAATTTGCCATTACATAATTAGGATTTTTAGAAATTTGCCACTCTATTATCTTTTAATTGTCAATCTCTGTTAGTTTTTTTTATAATTCCAAAAATGCCCCCAGTCTTTCATCGCAGCATCCAACTGTTAAGCATTGCAGAAGAACACCTACCAACAAGCTCCGATGGTGCCCTTTCTCTTTCTTTTTTCTGAATGCTGAAGCATGCAGACGATCAAGATGATCATAAAATCCCGAAACACCCACCACGCAAGGATGATCAACTATGCGGGACCAAAAAACCAGTTATTGTCCAGAACAAGGCTAGACAGTTCAGAACCCCAGAGGTTACATACTAAGCATGAATGCCACTTGGTGGTTTGAAGAGAATCCGATGAACTGTAAGTTTGAGCAAGACAAACCGTGTTGCGAGAGAGTAATCCTTAACCGTTCCTAGTGGACCCTTCCTTGGCAAGGGCATCAACGGAGTCACAGGATCCTGAGTAATGTGATTGAATTGCAGGGTTCTAACCACAAACGTCCCTGAATTACATCCATAGTAGGCAAGTGCCTCCATGGCACCTTATCCGATCTTCGTAGTCACGCAAATACCACTTTGGATAGCTTCCATCTTGTGAATGACTTTTGAGGGCCACTTGAAGAGGGAAAGGGAATAAAGGGGAATGCTATTTAGTGTACTTCTCATAGATGTAATCCGATCTCCAAAAAAGAGCAAACTTCGTTTCCACGTAGCCAATTTCTTCTCAAATTTCTCCACAATCAGAATAACAATAGTCTTAGGTAGGCTTCCCAACAAACATCAGAAGGCCCAATCGGGTGAGCCAAGGGATCAGATGGGACAGGATAAGATGGAGGCGATATGTTGAAGAATTTGATGATCCACATTAACACCCGTAATTGACGACTAAGTGAAAACTAATCCTTAGCCTAGAAATAACTGCAACAATCCTAATGATTGTCCTAAGGTTTCGAACATGCAAGGCATTAGGTTAAAGGAGACTGGAAGTGAGAGATTTGTGAACCCCAGTGATCAATTTGAACTCCCTCAATAATTCCCAATTCAATCATGGTAAATAGTCTATGTACATCGGAACTTCCTGTTAACCCCCGAGTGCTTCTGAAAAATCTTTCTGCGACCCCATTAATGAAGATGGAGAAGTGGGAGTTACAGGCGCAACTCCTAGTCCAATTTCTCCATTTACTTCCAAAACCTGACCTTTTCCAAAACAAGGTCAGAGAAATCCTACTCAACTTTATCATAGGCCTTTGCAAAGTCAACCTTACAAATGATTCCGCCTTCACCTGAGTTCTTAAGCGAAGCAATGCGTTCATTGACAATGGGTGGGCCATCCAGCCCAAAATTTAGTTCAGACGTCAAGAAGCTCAGCCCAAAAAAGCCGCCTATCCATATCATCATTACGAGCGTACTCTGCAGAGGTCAACACTTTCTCTTCACTCGACAGTTACTGAAAAGAAAGGGCTCGAAGAAGTGAAAAGAAAGGGAAAGCAGCTGTTGCGGCAAATGAGGAGCTTGGTGCTCCTGTAGTGAAGAAACTTCGCTGGCAAATGTGAAAAAGATGCTTTTTTTCGGAGAGGACCGACCAAGCAGCTAAGGGGGCGGATGAGCAATGGATGAGAGGACGAGGTAGGGGTGCGCAGATGATGAGAGGGACGACGTAGGGGGGGGGGGGGTGCGCAGATGCACCTATTATAATCTCTGAGTAGGAGTTGGCTGATGAAGGCGAGCACCATCAGAGCTTGTTCATCGATGTTCTTCTGCAATGCTCAACAGACAGATGCTGCGATGAATGAGTAGGAGGCATTTTGGAATTATGAAAAAACTAAGAGATTGACGATGAAACGATAACAGAGTGGCAAATTTGCAAAGATCCCGATTATGTAATGGCAAATTTGCAAAATAAAAAAAAGGTGAGATTTTTCTGCAAAAAGGCCAAAAAGAAATGGCATTTTAGCAAAAATCCCTACTATAAATGAACCCATATGCATTTATTCCCATCCTAAAATGTGGTGACCCCTAGAAGAAACTTGCTCACCCTTTTTCACTTTTTCCTTGCGAAAACATTTATCGATTTCAACTTATCCTTTAGTTTCTAAAAGTGTTATTTTGAACGGTAAGAATTTATTGATCTGATCGAGGGAACCAACATTATACCATCCAAAAGAGTTCCAATGTGGAACAGAACAAACCACGTCCTTCCCTACAAGTAGTGAGGAGAAACATGATCAAAAGAAGCTGGAAAAACAGAACAGCGCAATCCCCATTTGAAAAACACAGAAACAGGGAGAGCGGATCCTCTAATCCGAAGATTTGATCCTCAAATCCAGCAGCAATGCCCCCTCTTTAGCGAGAGCGTCAGCTTCCTTGTTGGCACTGCGCTTGATGTGAAGGAATTGATGAAAGAAACCCGACAAAGTCAACTTGATCTTGTCGATTTCGTTCCAGCATTTCCACGGGCCTCTGCAAACCGAGTCAAGCCAGCTGAATGTATTGGTCAAGTTGCCTTCAAAGGATACAGGGTGAAGCTTCCTTTCATTGTAAATTTTTGCACCCCTCCCTCCAGCGTAAATCGTCGCTTCATGTGTCTTGCCAATGCCTGCTGGTGTAGCGTAGTCGAAGATGACATTCCCGTTGCAATCTCTCAGAAGACCTCCATAACTACAAACTTCAGGAGATCGTAAGCAGGCACCATCAAAGTTGACTTTCTAGATCCCAGCATCGGGATTTTCCCTCGACGGTTTATTGGGGGATCTGTAAAGGATTTCCCCCCAGTGATTCTCAATCTGTTCCACTGAAATAGAGTTCAACTCTTTGAGGATTGCTGCCTAGTTACAGATATCCTTGATGATTGATCGATGACAACAATATGCGTTGGCCAAACTTTTCCGTTTAAGGTTCTCCTATTTCTCTTCAGCCAGAGGTGCCATATCACGGCCATGAGAAAGAGGGTCCACCAGATTTTATATCTGATAGAAAATTTAGGAGCCCACTATTGAGCGAGCAGTTTATCGACGGTGTTGGGAAGGACCATAGAAACGTTGAATTTTGAAAGAATGTTCATCCAGATTCCCTCAGCACACTACAATCTTACCAAAGATATCAATGTCTTCCCCTTGACGACTACAGAGGAAGCTCCCGGTATGTGGGGTTCGGGAAAGGGCAGACTACAAGGGTCTATAGTATACAGCTTTACCTTGCATTTTTGCAAGAGGCTGTTTGCATGCATTGAACCCATGACTTCAAAGTCATACCACAACAACTTTACAGTTGCTCCAAGGCTCCACTTCAGCCACCGTCCAATTGTGAGCCGAAAATCTTGTTGGAATGTGCTTCTTCCACAAGACGCTAAACTTAGGTTATTTGGTGATTTGAGGTAATCTGCAGTAGTAGGATGATTTAATAGGCCATCGATGGAATCAACCCAAATATAGACAGTTCCTGCGAACGTGTTCAAGGAATCTGTTGTGTTCCTTCTAATTGGTAGATAGATATTCCAAATTTTACATCCCACGGCAACTGATTGTCGGAGACGACAGTCATAAAGTCTACCTTGCATCTTTGCAGCAGATGCTCCAAACACCCTAGCAAGGTCCAGAGAGCCTCGTTAATAGATTTGAGTTGCCTTATCCCCGAGTCCCCCAGCATTTGTAGGTGAACAACCAAGTTCCCATCCGAGTGGTACTTGGTGATCTTGTTGTCAACAGCGCCTTTCCAAAGAAAGCTTCTCATAATTCTTTCAAGTTGATGAATCACAACTGCAGGGCAGCTATATAATGATATAAAATACAGTGGTAAATTAGATAAATTGGCTCTGATGAAAACTATTCTTCCGGCAAGGGAAAGGCAGCTCCTTTTCTATCCTGCAGGTGTCTTGTGAAATCTCTCCATCACAGGGGACCAAAGTGAAACATTGGCCTTACCAAGGCAGAGGGGCAGCCCAAGGTATGTAAAGGGCAGACTAGCAACCTTACATCCCAGGCAAGAAGCGACAGTGTTCACAATATTCTCATCCACCTTAACCCCAACTATTTCGGACTAGTGAAAATCGACTTTTTGCCCCAGTTAAGATATAATAACTCCTTAGGATCACCATAATATTAGTTACGTTTTCCAATGTGACTATCACTCACCAGTGGGGTGTCATCAGCATACTGGAGGTGGGTGAAGAGTTTGGGCATTAGTAACATAAAACCCTTGTAAAGACCAATACACATGGCTTTGGACAAGGAGGGAGAAGAGCTAAGCCATGATAGTGAAGAGATAAGGGGAGGGGACAACCCTGGCAAAGGCCTCTAGAACTCTTGAAAAAACCATAAGGGGTTCCATTTATGTGGATAGAAAACCATGCCGAAGACCTGCAACTCTCCATCCATGACGCCCATTTCTCCGCAAACAGCATACATCTCATCACCTTGAGCACTACCTCCCACTCGACGCTGCCATATGCCTCTTGCATGACGAGCTTGCAAAGGAGCCTCCTTTTCCTCACTTATGTATCACATCATCAACACATTCACTAGCTATATAGGTCCGTCTAAAATGACTCTATTCTTGATCAATGCTGACTGTGCTGGAGCTATAGCATGAGGCATACACTTCTTGAGTCATTGAGCAAGACACTTGCAAAACCTTGTAGCTAGTTCCCACTAAACTTATAGGTCCGAAATCAGTAAGATCAATAGCTCTGTCCTTTTTAGGAATTAGACCACGAAAGTGGCTCCAAGGTTTGTGTCAATGGGATCGCCATCATAGAATCGATGAAAAAACTGATAGTCATCACAATGAAAGTCTACCAAGTCCGTTGAATCTTTAGGCAGAAGTCATCTCCTCCTGGGGCTTTAATACCATTACAATCAGATAGATCTCATCTTCAGGAAAAGGGGTAATAAGCAAAGGCAGAGAGGAGGGCAACTTTCTTAAGTGCAAATTCGAAGGGAAGGGTCTCAAGGTATTATTAGATTCATAAACGATAGAAGAGAATGCGGTCGGATATCTGTGAGTCTTCTGAAATGTCAGTCCCACTTTCAGCTGACAAATACGCTTCATACTTCTAAGGCCAGTCATGGTGTGAAAGTAGGCAATGTTCTGTCACCTGCTTTCAACCATGCTACCATAGACTCTCGTTTCCACCTCACTTCATCAATAAACTCTTAAGTGTTTGAGTTCTTCCTCGGAAAGGCCTCTCTGCTTCTTCAGCATGTGGAAAGAACGAATAGTCTCTTTCGGGGACTGAGACTTGAGCTTGATCTCCGCATCCTCATTCCTGCCCCACTCTCTCAGCTTATTATTTATGTATTTGAATTTGAGTACAAATCTTCTCCCACCCGTCGGATTGGCTTATTTCCACCATCCTTCAGTGGTTCTAATTAAGGATTTATCTTCAAACCAGGATAGATCAAATCCAAGGGACTAGGACCCCAGTCAGCTCCAATAGATTTTAGAATTATAGGTTTGTGGTCTGAGGAGTTGTCATGAATGACAAATTCAGAGGCATTGAGGAAAAGATTGAGCCATTGGGAATCTGATTTAACACATCATGGAACAGTTGGCAACTAGCATTGCATGAATAGCAGTCCTGATGGCAACATGTTTGGCACCATGTGAGGATGTGAGACATGGGATAGTTGAAAAGAACAACATATTCAAGGCGTTAAATAGGATAGTTGCATTAAGGGTCACAAATTGTTCAACCCAACCATCTTTCCCAACTGGAAAATTAACAAGTGAGTATAGCCAAGGACCTTTCATGTCTTAAATATGCTTTGGCAACTAAAAATGAATGATACCTAAGGAAAAGAAAATATTAGGAGAAATTGGTATCTATTTACAGCTAAGAAATACATGAAACAATTTAGAAAAAAAAAAAAAGGAAGGATGAAATAATAACCGCAAACACATCAAGCCCAACCTTGCTAATGATGATAACGACAATAACAGTGAAAAGAATGTGACAGATACAAAATTAGGAAGCAGTGTTAAGCAGCTTGTTTAACTTCTTGCTCTTCAACCTTTCTCCATACACGGTATTTGCTTGGGCCTCATACCTGTTATGATAAATTATCATCAGTCCACATAGCAAGAAACCATAAGAATTCACATAAAAGGCTGGAATTGGCTCTACCTTGCTGGTACTGAAATCAAAGGACTCAAGCTCTGAGCAAGTCTTATAGCATCCCTCTCAGTTTTCATGACCTGATTGAAGCAAAAGTATCGACCCGATGCAGATTGGTCCTCAAGAGTGCGGATATGGATGTTCACTAGGTAGTTTACATCTACAGAGGCAAGAACTCCATTTTCGCACATCTGGGCTGCGCCTGTTGGTTTTGAAAACAATAGTACAGATCACTATAATGATCAAACCATGTTCTCGGTGTTTGTTCCATAATAGACAAGAAATGGTATTGAAGATGTCTAACCTTTGAGATAGGACATGGTTGGCCCAGGATTTTGGCGAGCAATGCATGGTCCAAGGACTAGAGCAGCATTGACAGAAACCATGTTAACCATCCTGTCCATGGCTAGAGCCCATGCTGCCTTCTCTGAAAGTGTTTTAGCCATCGCATACCACAACTGCAAATTAAAAACAATCTCATGTTTACGTAAACAAATTCAACATAACTCCATGACAGAAAATCATCACAGCAGTAAAGATAGGCAGGACTCTCTGTTGACGAGGCTTGTTTTCCTCTGTTTCCTAAGAAACCAAAGTTGATGGTAACATGCAGATATGTGCGAGGTATAACACTTATCCTAGTAGCATACTGAAGAATCCCTGAACTGTCCCCAGAAAAAACAACCGCACATTACAACCAAGATTGGTAAGTTAAAATCTATGATCTGAATGGGTCACAGTGGCAACAGGAGATAGAAGAGAAAAAACACATTCTGATGAAGCGTTTCAAATTTTTATACACTCACAAGAGTCTAAATTGATTGTTACCACATTTCAATTCTCCCACAACTGCTAATCACTCGTGGCACAGAACATAAAATGCATCCTACACAACATGATACATGGTATTGCGGCTCCTTTCTTATGTTTCCTATTGGACATTTTACATTGTGTCATGTCAGCAATCAATTGGCACTGTTAAGCATGGGTGGGGTGATTATCAACTGACAATGAAGCCCTAAAAAATAAACAGAATAATTAAACACCCGAAGGCTGTGACTAATTGTTCTTAGTTGATTTTATTATGTTTTAGTGCCGCCCAGAAGCCGGAATAAGAGCATTATGTTCAGGTCCTGCTAATGATGACGTCAGGAGAAGCTCATGAAGGAAATGAAAGCAATTAGAAACTTATTCCAAACAAGATAACAATAAGATAAATGCACGGCTCATCGTAAAAGTCCAAGGAGTGATTGAACTTGAGGCAGCTCAATTGTCTGAACTCTAATTGCAGCAAAACTAAGCGACAACGATTTACTTTCTAGAACACACATGGTCAAGAACCCTGTAGAAGTGACGATAAAGAAAAGATAGAAAAATGCACCCATGGTCTAAGACCAGCCAAGCACAAAAAGAACGGAAGCTAAAGATAAACTTCACAAGTTAAAGACAAGGAAGACCTAGGATGAGAAATTCTACCATATAACCTCCTGATCCAGCTAAAATACTAGGAATCCAATAGAAAACTTGAAGGAAGCGGAGAAGTCCATGACCTTGAATGTCCGGAACTATCGAATTGACATGGCAGATAAGAGATGCATGTACAGACCTCCATATGAATTAGAAATGAAATAGTAAACTAACATGTAATAAATCATTTCTAGCAAAACAGAGAAGCCGTTCTCAGAAAAAGAGGGAAAGGTAAAGACCTCCATAGACATACCTTCAATTTCCTGCAGAAATCTGGATCACTCCATGATTTCTCATCCACATCTTTGTCTAAGCAAATATTCTCTCTCCAAATCCCAGCTAATAAAGAAGAAGTGAACACCATTTTCTCCACACTCTGTAATTGTGCACATGCCTCCACCACATTGATTACTCCTCTCACTTCCAAATCCACCATATCCTCCTAAAGAAAAGAACAATCAGCAAAATACAAGAACAAGAGAAATACACAATTAGGGTTTTTATCTTGTTCTGGTTCAGCCATCTTACATCATATCCGTCTGGATTGTCCAAAGAGCAAAACAGAGCTGAACATCCCTTGAGAGCTTCAAGAATACTACGGTAGTCCAAAACATCTGCTTGGAAAACCACCAATCTCTCCTCCAACCTTTCCATCTCCCTCATTTTACGCATTATTTCAGTCTCCCCTGCAACAGAAACCCACTTCACATGAGAGAACAAAATAAAGAAATTCCAAAAGGATTAAACGAGGAAGGAAACAGGGGTATTTGCCATGGTTCTGAACAGCTGCATGAACAGCATAGCCTTTGCTTATGAGTCCTTTGAGAATCCAAAAACCAACATAGGAAGAAGCATCCAGGACGCAAACGGGCTTCTTCTGCTGATCAACTATTTCAGAAGATAGAACCGTCATTTCCGCAGAAAACGAAGTCTCTCTCTCTCTCTCTCTCTCTCTCTCTCTCTCTCTCTCTCTCTCTCTGTGTGGAATTGTAATATATACGGGTGTGTGTGTGAAGGGAAGGGGAATTTGAAGGATTTGAGGGACGGGTTGTTGGAGTCTCGGTAACGTTTCTATCTACTCTCGCTTTGATGGCTAGATGGTAATGCGAGGGAAGTTAGGTTTGAAATTGCCGTTCTCAAAATCATTAATTACTCAAAAAGAGGCGTGGAATACATGTTCCTTTAAACAAAGGTCAGATCCTCAGATGCATCTCATTTTAGGTTGATGGACTCGCACAGATTGTCCCGTATCCACCGTGCACTATATATAAAACAGCACAGTTTAACATATTAATATATCACAAGATCAAGTTTTTCGCTTTTCAATGTAGACTGTTATTAAGTTTCTACCCGTCGTTTATAAAAAAAGATATATTTACATGTTAGAGTGATCGAATCTACATGATTTTTTATCTATAGGTAGACCTCATCATGCAAATAGAAGTGCTTTGACCAGTATTCCTCCTAAATGCAAGGAAAATCTTTCTCCTAAAACATACTCAATTGAAAGCAATTAGACCATTCCACGGTGAAGTTGCATAGAATCTATGACCTAGCAACCCGGTCCCACCAATTGAGATGTGTGCCCGATAAGAGTGATCACGATGGTTCAATAGTCAGCACATCGGCAAGCTTATCTTGGATATACCAAAAGACGAAATCTCCACGGTACAACTGCTGGATCTGGCAAGTTTGGAGACAGGCCAACGCAAACAAACCAATCCAAGTCAAATAGACTATCATCTACAGCATAATGTAGTAAATGCTGACACCTTCCCTCTGAAGTTTTCGGATCTCCGTCTTGAAGAAGACAGTATTTGGAAACTACAAGAAAATCCGGCCAAAATGTTCGGGACGATTCTACTTGTCATATGTGATTTCTCTTTCTTCTTGAAGGGTTATCCCCTTAGAGGTTTAGTTGGTGACAAAACAAATGCAAGTTACGTGCAAAACTTAATATCAAAGGTCTACAGTTGCATGACTTTGATAGCTCAAATTCATCTTCATAAAGTGCATTCTGCAGAGCCACATTGAGCAATGTCCAAATGTACCTTCACGTAACAATGGACGAAGCATAATTCATCGACCACGCCACGGTCAGAACCGCTCGGTCAGAGGGTCAAGCCACTGGGTTGACGTAGACTCAAAATTCCAAACGTTGGATGGTCTTGACCATCCTATTGCTTGCGTATTTAAACGATTAAATCTCAACCATCCAATGGCGTGCACTTTGAGGCGATCAATAGGGCTGATGGTCTTTTGAAACTTCCACCTCCGTCCCATCAATGGGCGGTTCTGATCCGGAAAAGGGTCCACAGCTGCCCCGTTAGCGGGAAAGTTGCTACTACTAGCTCGTGTATAGACCTCTTTGGATGTCTGTAGACTAGTAGTCACAAAATTCTTGAAATAAATGAGATTCTTTTGGAAAAATAGCGACCTTTTTATAAATAAATCATAAATTTCTGTGTTTTTCAAATTCAAAGCAAATTTCAAATAATTAACATGAATGGACATAATAAAACTTAGTTTTGAAAATTTTGAGTTAAAATTCAAATGAAAAGCTTAAATTCATATCTAAAACACATTTTTTCCACAAATTTTTTTAAATTTTAGAATATTTAACTTGCCAATTTATTCTCAAAATCGAACTGTGTGACTATGGTTCAGCCCAACTAACCAGCCCCTATCTCTCAGATAAAATCGGCACAAACAATTAGATTGCATTTGATTGATTGCACAGTGGGTTCCACCACTTGCAGACCTGAAGTTAAGCTATCCGCTTTTCTCAAGAAGGTAAAACTGAAGGCAACGAGGCTGACAAATGGCACCCTCAGAGAAGTGACGATGGGCCCCAGATCGGATTACTAGTATTTCCAACCTTTCTGGAATGCTACCTGGTTTGCTTTTCACTTAAATCGTCCCACGGACTACCAAACCATGACTTGTACCCTTCAAACAAAGCGTATAAAGAAGCAACTACTATTGATATATAATAAAGCATACAAGAAACCACTGGAGGGTTCGGGGGGATTTAATACAACTTGGGAAGCTAAGAGCCGCACTTTCGTTCCAATCATACACATATCATTCGTACATGAAGAAGAAGAAGAAGGTTTCAAATACTATGAGAAGGGTAAAGCACCACTCCTCTTTCTCTAAAATCTCACGCTTTCCCTGTGCGCTTTGGCCTTGAATATAGTAAAAATTTCCATCCTTTGTCCCAAGTCTTGGAAGTGCACTTGCATGCTTAAGGGGGACCAAAGTGTAATATATGTAAATATCAAATTATAATATATAATAAATATACAATTACAAAAGAACAAGGGATATTTTTTTGGTAATTGTACTTATTATTAATTGTAAGTTGTATTTTATATATATTACACAAAAAATACCTCATTTTTTGTAATCGTAGTTATTATTCATTGTAATTTGATATTTATCAATGAGAAACTTCTTTTATCAGAACTTTGTTGTTTATGTAAAGTCCCTAGCAAAATTGTCACGTGGCAATCGTCGATTTGCACATCTCTCTTAAGGAAGGTTGGTTCTCATGGTCTTTCCCCTTAGATTTTAGTGGGAGCTCTTTTCCTCTGTATTAAGTGGCAGCTCTGTAATTGCAAGGACCTATCAAAGGAGTCTGATTCCTTCATAGAAAGTGACAGGAAAGCTACATAACCTTTTGTCTATGCAAAGGGCCGAATCGCTTCAATTGCTTAACAGTGGATTTTAAAACAAAAAGGAAGGCTTGCGTAGGGGATGAAGGGAAACATGGATGGCAGGATTCACATCCGTCAAAATCTAGGGATCGTTCACCAACAAGAGAACCCTAGAAGCTGTTAGGCAAGCTAAGGATGGAGGAAAGAGGCTGATTTTCAGCATTCACTTATTGCAACAAATCACTGTCTGAGAATGACATCAACTGAAGCAATCCGAAGTCATTTAGTTTCGGTTTCTTACCGCTTTAAAGAATGCAGCTGTGGCAAACCTCCTGCATCAAGGATGAAAGTATCAGTCGATGCGACTAATAATTGAATGAGCTACTGGAAGAATACAGGTAGTAAATAATTTTACATAGAGAATTACAAATATGATACCTTATTCAGTCAACAGGCACCCAATCATCTCTTGCCCGTTTTACTACCAAAACTGTATAGATGAATCAGGTGGCACCAAGTTTTAGTGCACAAGGAATTTTGAATTTGAATGGAAGGGGGTAGATAACTCATATTGCAGAAAGTTTATGCCTTGAACAAACTTGATGGAACCTGCACGGCAAGGAAACCTTGATCACTATGACACAACGTATTTAGAGAATGCATTGTAACAAATAGATGTACTTACGAATAGAGGTCTATATGCATGCGATAGGCACGCATCTGTGCCTATGACATGTTTCATGTATTTTCTTTTTCTATCGTGAGCAATATCTCATGGATTTTATCTTTCAAAAAAGACTATCACATCAATTTTGATGATTACAAATAGAAGTTTTTAGATGAAAGTAGTCAGCACTGAGAGAAGGCTACCTTCACATGATGTGGCATAATCTTGATGTCGAAAGGTACATGAAGCCATGCTTCTGGACTGTACAACAAGAAGTTCTCCGGTTTACTGGTATATACATCGGCATATTGATGGATATTGTATGCAAAAGCTGATTCCTGTCCAGTGTCAGTCAGGAAAGTAGCACCGAAAGAAGTATTGAACATGCTCTTCATTACTGATCGTGCCCTTTGTCTTTCCTCGTTCAGTTCAGCCAAAAGCGCATGGTAAGCTTCTCCTCTGAAACAGTTGACCGAAGTTGCATGAAATCTTCCAAGCAGTTCTTGTATTATGTGGAACTTAGCCTGCACCAGGGGAACAACCAAACAAATCCATAGGGACTTCAACGAAAACAAAAAAGAAGACACCTAGGAGCAGCCCTAAAAATTATTAAACAATGTGCAACGAGAAAAAGAAAATGGAATATGCAGGAGAGGATTTTTTTTTTTCCTTCCAAGCAACAAGGCTAGACAGTTGGTAAAATAGTTCGCTGGGATGACTTTGCATAATTCTTGGACTTGGGAACCTGTCATTAGGGGATTATCATCATACATAAATTATTCACTCATCTTACAGTGATTGTTGACGTGAGCTAGTCATAGCCAAAGCACCAAGTTTTCAAACCATGGATTACAGACATCATCTTTTCTCGTCCAATCTATCAAATCTCATTGAACACTGATGCCTAGATCATGAATGATCTTTTATCATTTCTTTTATAACCTTTGGTAATATGTCCATTGTTTTCCCTTGGTTTCCAGAGAGAAACTTAGGAGGTATCTCAAGTCATTGATGCTCAATACTAGCAGGAAGTCGTGGATGCCATCACCTCATGCCTTCCTGCTTTTAAGTATTCGATCAAACTAGAATTGCAGCCAGTGCCTGGCATCAAATTTTCCACAGTAGAAAGTCTAAGTACCATCTCTGCCAATGTAAGACTATAGACGGATAATTTTATTGAACAACCTTCACAAGAAACTAATCTACTTGTGCAAATCCTTGAATCAGGTTTAGGACTCTCCCAAAGACATAATTGACTGAACCTGGCCATGTTTTTCACTCATTCAGTAAAAAATTGCTTTTAGCTGGCAACCAAAATTCTACATCAGATCAACTAAAACATGGTGAAATTTTAATTCAAAACTGAGGCAACATGGCTGAGGCCTAAGTCAACCAGGCAAGTTTTTCTAAAGAATTTCAAATAAAATAATGTGTAAACATGTGGAAAAAAAACATAGATAGAATAGCAGAAAAGCATACCTGTTGGAACCGGTAAGTGTCTTCATTTTGAATCCGTATTTCACTCTGTATCAATCAAGAAACCATCTTGAGAACACAGCAGGAAGTTTAGCCAAGTAGAAAGAGCTTGAAACTCGAGAACTTTTGGAACAATGCTGCTGAAAATAATGATTCCTCATGACAATCAGTACTTAATGCAAACTAGAGCACACTGCACATCTTTAATTGTTTGTGCATCATAATCAAGTAATGTGAATAACTTTGAGTTCAATCAGTTGCATCTAATATCTCATTGTTTCTATCTTTTACACAAGATATCCCATAGCATAATAATAAACTTACATCTTGCAACAAACCTGATTAGCAGCTCACAGTCCAGAAAACTCCCCTCCTGCTAGCAAACAAACTCCTAAATGTGTCAAAAGTCAGACTGCCAAGCTCTTACCCATGGCAGTCCTGACAACTATTCTTCACAAGCAATTGTCTTGCTTTATAAGTTCTAGTAACCAAAGAGAGAGGAGAGCCCTAAGGAAAGATGTTTTTCCTACCTATAGAAAGTTAAGAACCATCTAAGAAAAGTTATGACCAATTCTAGCATAAGTGCAGAAATAAACCAATCAAATTACAAATATGACCCAGCTATGCCAGGAAAGTGAAGACAAGAGCTTGTAACACCAGCTTAGGACAGCAAAAGATGAATGGCACTAGTCCTTGAATCAATTGCTGCAGGAGGCAGCACAAACTAGAGGTGGAGATATAGATAAATATCTTTGTTAATCTTAAACTAAATAAGTGAAGAAGGAATATTATTATCAAAGAGACTTATGCCAAACGGCAGTGGATAGCAAAGCTGAAGTGCTGAGCACCATGTCATACTGAACAGTGCAGCCATAATACCCGACACTGACAGGCAATGGAAATATCTAGCAACAGAAAGCAATTTCAGCTTCACATCGGAATAAAAAGATGGAAGGGGAGCCTTGGCGCAATGAGTAAAGTTTCATCATTTGACCTTAAGGTCACAGGTTCAAGGCCTGGAAGCAGCCTCTTGCAAAAATGGAAGGTAAGGCTGTGTACTATAGACCCTTTGCTCCGCCCCTTCCCCAGACCCCGCATAGGTAGGAGCTTCGTCCACTGGGACTGCCCTTTTTATTGGAATAAAAAGATGATACCATGCAGGGGATGTCACTCATATTTACTAAACAACTGTAGACTTTTTTCTTTTCTTTGCCATAAATGCAGCTAAAACCTAGACAATTCGAACGCCTTTCCAGTTCTGCATCATTATGCAATTACTGATTCACAAATGAACCAGATATAAGAGTTAATTCTCTTCTTGTTTCAGCAGTCAATCGTACCCTTCTTCTTCTTCTTCTTCTGAATGATAAAGAATATAGTACAAATCTGGAGTGTTTGAGTGAAAGCAGTAACAGGTACAGATAGGAGAAGGGAACAGACATTGCCGCCATAGAAAAGAGTCACTGCAAAGACCTCCTTTCACAAGGGAGCTTATAAGACCTGGCAATCCTAAAGAGAAGATTTACATCTCAATAATTCACTGACTTCATCAATCCCCAGTGACATCCCAATAATTTCCAAGACCTAGAGGATGCATTCTTGCAAGAGAAGTCACCTTTAGAAATAAGATCAACAACCAACTCCCAAACAGAAAAGCTTGAGACTTATTAGAAGAGCAAGAGCTTCCACTTCATACAAATCATTGCAACCAGTAGAAACAAAGTTGGTGTTGACATCAAACTGCTGAACTCAGGAAAAACAAGGGAACAGCAGAAAAGAAGGGAGAGAAGGCTATTTGCCCTAGTAATGAGCCATACTCTAGAGGATAAGAATCCGCAACAGCATTAGCCCTTCCACAAACTATATACCTGTTAGTAGGTTTGCCACGTTATCAAGTGTATCTGCAAATCTCTCTTCCCAAGCTGAGTATTCTCCAACTGCCCAGTAAGTCATCAAATTATATGGCCCTAGTTGGTTTGCAATGTTATCAAGTGCATCAGCAAATCTCTTCCCCTAAGGTAAGTACTATTCCAACAGCCAACTAGGTCATCAAAGTATTGAGTGAAACGCCACGTAATAGAAAGCAGTGTTATCCATTCCTCAAATCAGGGATGCCACCAAGCAATGAATGAAAATATGGTTATTTGCGTCTTCATGTGTGCACATCATGTGTCAAGTAGGAACGGTACACCCCCTTCATTTTGGCTCATCAGTTATGCTTGATTGGTTGATGGCAGACAGTCCAAGAAAAATATTGGATGGATGGATGGATGGGAGGATCCCATACTTTCAATTTGATAATGATTTGTACTGGAATAGATACCACAAATCTGGTGAAAATTTTCTCTTATCGTCATAGCAGGAAAAGATACTGTGTGTTTCAAGTCTTTTTAGTATGTTATAAAAGATGAGGACTCCACACCCTTGAGGTTCCCCCTATTCCCATGAATCTTACTAGAAGCTTTGAAGCAACTCATGAACTTCGACATGTAACTCCAACTATTATGGTTTTGAATTTGTAAGTCAGACCTTTGGAATAATATGTGGTGAATTTTTTTAGACCAACAAAACAAAGCTAAAAGCATAAGAGAAACTGAAGCAGTAAAACAGCAAACACAATCGAGACAGAGACAAGGAACTTCCTTCTGAAATAACTTCCATAGAAACAGACTGTAGATGTTCCACCTTGTGATATGAAAGAGAAGTAGCAGGAATATAGCAGAGGGATCACTGAGCACAGAAGACTACTAGTGAAGTCAAAGACCTATGAGCAGGTATGTGATTAGTCTTTTTCCTATAAAACCTCTTGATTTTTTTTAAACCACAACCCCCATTTCCAACCCTCCACACATCACACTCCCCAGCCGCCCCCCTCAAAACCAACCCAGTACATGTAAGAATTCTGGCAGATCTGCAACTTCCAACGTTCACCTTTTATCCAAGGTAATCATAGAGAATTTGGAGAGACCATCACTTGATCAAGACTATAACTTATACGCCAGAGCATACTAACAAGTAATACATCATTAGCTACAGTTCTGTTAGCCTACCACGTAGATCTGTTCTTGCCATATAAATAAAGCTAAGGAAATTCTCATGAGCATAGTGCTAAACATTTAAGAGGCATCAAGAAATCAAACAACTTAAATGTAATGAAGGCATGTGAGATCGAGTGCATACTTCCAGTTCTTGAATGATAGCAGCAGTACGCCAGCCAGCTTTAGAAGGTCCGCGTAAATCACTAAACAAATGGTCACCAAAATATATCACCTAATCAAAACAGCAATGAAGCTGAGTTAAAATGTTAAGTTAAAACTGGAACAAGATCAGGATAGGATTTAACAAGCTAAGTCCCAGGTATAATAAAATTGAAAGAACTCAAAGAAACCAACCTGTCCAGCCTTTTGAATAGTTACAAATTTAACCATCATACACAAATCAGCATGTACTAAAGATGCAGCTACAATGTGAGTATCATCTATCAGTTCTCAAGTTCCAGGGAATTTGTAAGGGGAAATCACAATGTTCTTTGATAGGTCTATGACAAATCCTTCACAGTACACAGAATGCCACTGACATGCTGCTGACCCTAAAATATAGATGTGGGTCTATGGTAGGTATCTAAAAAATTTAATACCCAACAATATGCTAAGCTTCCACAATATCTGAGTTCCTTACTGACATAACGTTGGCTTTTACAATGATGACTGAAAATAGAGGATAACCATTTGAAATGCATTATTGCACAACTATAGTCACCTCTAATCTAAAGTATAAGACACAATAGAGCTTTTCCCAGCATCACCTGCCAAAGTAGGGTCAGACAGAGGTAAAAGAGAAAAAAGTAGCTATTTATCCTGGTGACTGGCTTTTCAGTAACTATCTTAGAGCCAAAAATAAGTAACCATATACATAGTTTCAAAGTCCCAAGTCACAAAAAAGTGGGGAGGGAAAATTCAGGAAATAGTCGGGTATAAATCAGAGACAAAAAAGAAAAAGATGATAAATATGTGAATAGACATGCAACCTATTTAATAACATCTAAATAGAGATAAAACTACATCACGTATATAATTTTTTTATTTTCAGTATTTAACTAACATCACATATACATTTTGGCTTCTGTTCTTCGTTATTGGTGAATAACTGTGTAACATGAAGAGATATTCCATTGGACCTAGCAAACCGACATAGTTGCAGATCCAAAATTTGAAAGTGAAAGAGATAGCCTAATTGATTCTGGCTACTCATTGTGATCAGTCCTCTTGCCAAGATGGAGAAGCACCTCTCTTCATTTACAAAGCATAAGGCAAAGGGCATGAAACTATTTTTATATAAAATAATGAGTCTATTTTAATGTAATATGTAACAAAAAGGAAAAGGAGAAGCATTTGTACTATTTTAGTATAAAAACACTTGTGATTACAATTGCTTGGAAAACAAAAACCTATTCCTATTCCGGTTACTGTTCTTCTAGTTCCTAATATGATATGTAATTCCTATTCATACTAGGGGAATGGAGGAACAAGATTCATGTAGCCGCCCCTAATCAGGATAAGGCCTTCATGATGATGATAACAATGATGACTTGCTTGGTCATCAGGGGGGAGCTAGACCAAGAGCTAAAAGAAGAGAAATTGAAATTTAATGTAAAAGTACATCATACATATAACAAAAAGAGAAAGAACTTGGAAATGTTGAATTATGTAAGTGCAAATTTCCGGAAATGAAAGACAGAAATATCATTGTTGGTAGCTTATCATTTTTATATCTAGGAAGCAAGGACAGGAGATATCAGGAAATATAACTCCACATTATGCCACATAAACTTCCATATTCAAGAGGACCTAAGCTGGTTCCTGACATCCACTTTGATCCAATATCCCATGTTTCACAAGATCCACAGTAAATCATAAAGGCTAGAGTCCTAACTGATATAAGCATGAAGCAACCATCAGCCTATGTAAGAAAATGAGAGCGAGGCCTCTTGAAAGAATTCACATGCCTAGCCACCTATAATTAGGAGATAGCGTATACAGTGGATGAGTTGTTTACCAAACAAATTAATCATTCGCACATTCCAGACCCAACAAGCAAAACAAAAAGATTGCAGTTCTAAGTCCAAGTCACTGATTGGAAGAATTAGGGAAGTTAAGAAAAAACCTTTGAATCAATGGGAAATTGACACTTCTACAATTTCATGTGGTTATTGGGCATATTTGGCAATCTCTAAGTATTGACTTTCCTCTCGTTTCAATTGATGTAACACATGTAAATAAAAAGAGAAAATTGCTTCAGCTGTCAAGAGTGTACCTCAGGGCCATTCCACTTTGTAATTTCTAGAAATGTCTTAAGGCATCCATGGTAGTAAATTTTGTCTGGGAGAAACTCGTCCACCTTTGAGAAAGCTAAAGTGTCCTTCTCAATATCATAGCACCTAAACAAATGCCCAAGAAAAACCATAGGGATCATAATAAAACATCAGTGCAATGGGCAGTACTATGTCATATAACTTAGAGAAGAGTGTTGAATCAAGAAAGAAAGGCAATCATTGTGCTGTTAGGATACCAAAAGCTGATACAATCTCCATCTCATCTGTCTAAAATTTGAGAAAGAAAGCCGAAAAATCTAATGGATTTAGTATTATACCGGAATGGATGTTCAGAAGTGTAAAATTTTGGCTTGTTGGCTTGAGCAATTACGACATCAAATAACTCTCTCCAAGAGACTCCACCACCACTAGAGTCCTATTCAACATTTTGGATGATTAAAAACCTCAGTATGCATAAACTCCTACGTTATCGAGAATAACTAACAAATAAATACATTAGCAATAAAATATTGTTCCACAAGTAAACAATTAGCAACAATTGCCAATAAATATAGAAATAAGAACATGTTATTGACCAATATATAACCATATGCTAGTTTTTTAATACATTCCATGGAGAACTAAACCTTTCGCTAAGCGTGTTATATTTTTGCGTTTCTAGTTTTCTACTATAGTTTCCTTGAAATCCATGATATGAACCAAAGAATTTGGCTCAATCAGAGACCATCTAAACAAACTCAGAAATGTGAAAATGCTGGGAAGAAAACACTTTTCTCGTCAAAAGTTAGAGAAATGATCTATGAAACAAAACTTGAGGCTGTGTGAGTCTATTGACTCTAGTCACTGCCTGGTCAAGATCAGAAACACAATGACTCTAGTCACTGTATGGTCAAGATCAGATAACGAGGTGCAGTACCCACTTACTCTGATCTTATTGTGGCCTGATTGGCTATTATCATGATCTGAGTCAATAGCAACGATTTCATGGATCAGCTACTTTTCAATGTTTGACTGCTCAACATCAGATGGCATACCAAATATAGATTATAAAGAAGTACGGACCAGAATCCAAATAGCGCAAATGAACAGTCAAAATTTCCAAAAATTCATGAACCACAATGATGAAATAAGATCAAACAAACTGATATGAAGAATGAGCTCCAATCATCCCCCTTAGATAATCATGCATCTTCAGGAATATAACAGAAGATAGAATATGATCATAGTCTACTGAGAATCTGAATTGCTAATAGCAAAAGAAACCTGAATTTTAACTGGCTAACCAAGGAAATCACCTCTAGCATATAATGCATCCCTCCATCGACAAAATAATATGGAGAATTAGTTAGCAGGAAGAGTTTCTTTCCCTTCTCCTTTAGCATTCTCAGAAAGCGTAGAACTTGACCCTGGAGTATTGATCCAAGTAATAGACAAAATCAAGCCTAAGAAAAGATTCTTCAATTATTCACAGATGGCAAAAGAACTAAGGAATGAAATACATCAGACTTCAACAAAGAGAAAGATTATTAAAAGAAAAATGAATGCATTTTGTTCTACTATGTACATTTTTCACTAGGTATCTTTGAGGATCAGCAAGAATTCCTCTGTGAACCAAACCACTTTGGTGAACATGTTGAATCGCTTGATTTACATCTTGATAAACGTATGAGGCATCAAAGTCCAACTTAGCATCTACAAAGTGTTGCACAACATCTGCAATAAGACATGCCTGCAGAGAAACAAATAGCCATAACTTTGATAGTTCAAATATGATCATTGAGTGAAATCTCCACAGGAACTGCAAGTTACTAAAGTTTCAACAAACTGATTTCCATAAGTCTATGGTCAGACATCACCAAACAATTTATCAGACTTCCACAATCATATCCATCAATTAATTTTCAACAAAATACATATACAAGTGTCAAGACTATGCAATCAATGGTAATTTGTAGTGAATCTCCGCCTTAGGAGCTATAAAGGACACACAAGATGATGTGTGACAACATAAAGACAACTTATCACGAAATACTGCTGTCATAAGCAAAGGTCTTCTCGCACACCAGCAAAAGAAGGAAACACTATTGCTCTAGGTCACGGGTTCGAGGCAGCTCACGGATGCGTGTGTCCAATATTCAAGGGAAAAGTCAAAATATAGGGTAGTCAAGGCTGGGGGAGAAGTCTTGATATGATAAAAAAACATTAACCCTGCAAAGTTCTATGCATCAATTGTGGTACAATAGAATTGTAATTCACTAGTTATTCTAGATGCTCACTAAATCTAACAAAAAGTAGAGGTTAATTGTATTCCTTGGAAACCACCACCCACATCACTAGTCAGTATTTCTTGACCCACAGTTGGCTCTAGGTGTATAAACTTTACAATGCTCAAACCAGGTCCAAGCTCCACAGCTTGGATTGGACTTCTGCAACTGAGCTCACACCTGATCTACCAGTCCTATAAACTTTCCTGTGACCATAATTGCTAAACCAACAAAACCTTCTTCCTGTAGAATATTGGTTTTTGCTACAGAACCTCAACTTACCAATGATGATTATACTTTTCATTATTATTTTTATGAGGAAACATATCTTCCTTGTTCAGAAAATAGTATTTGGCCAAAGGTACTTCTTATGTCATTAATTTATAAGTGAAATGAAGATAACACCATATTTTACAAATAGTAAAACCAATTGGTACAAGCAAGCAACCATGGTCATCACAACTGCAAAATATGAAAATACAAATTGTAAACATTCTATTAGTACAATCAAATACTTAAAAATGGAATGTAAAAAGAAAAAGAAACCCTCTGCCATTTAAAGTGTAAATTGTTAAAATGATCAATCAGTATGTTGTATTTACAAAGTCAGGAACAAGTAAATACCATCCTTTCTAACCTAATATTTAAAAATATTAATGCACCGGAAAAAGCATTAGGTGTTACTTTCAGGTTGTAGATATAGAGGTGAGAATAGAGAAGCAAATGGAGATACAATCATACATAGGGATCAGTACGGGGAACAAGAAAAGAACTTTTTAGATAAATGACCTGCAAGGGCAAAAGACTTCCAAGTTTGGTTGCATGAGGTTTATAATACTCTATTTAAAGGGACGCCATATATCAGGTGCGTCAATGGAAGGCATATCACTTTCCCATGATGAAGACCCACTTTTGGATGATCCAACCCATTCATCTGATTGCACAGGCTTTGAACATCTCGTAGATGAAAAATCATGATAGATGGACGATTCTAGCATTCTAACAGTGTTTTTAGAGTTCAATTTAGACAGTTGTTCATACAAAGTTTCTAACCAGTCCAATTCCTGTGAATACAAGTACTGTTTTTAGATGCTAGAATCATCAAATCTATATGCTTTTTGAATTACTAGGCATCCAAAGACATAGCAATCAGAGGAACAACCCATTCATTTGATTGCACAGGCTTTGAACATCTCGTAGATGAAAAATCATGATAGATGCACGATTCTAGCATTCTAACAGTGTTTTTAGAGTTCAATTTAGACGGTTGTTCATACAAGTTTCTAACCAGTCCAATTCCTGTGAATACAAGTACTGTTTTTAGATGCTAGAATCATCAAATCTATATGCTTTTTGAATTACTAGGCATCCAAAGCCGTAGCAATCAGAGGAACAAGACAGATCATCCAAACATGAGGCTATCAATTTGACCACAAATGATAGGATCCAAACATGGGGCCCATCATTTGCAGTCAAATTGATGTGCCTATACGGCAGTCTGTTTAGCATTCCTCTAATAGCATACATTATAAACATATGGATACAAAAACAGAGCCTTGGTGCAACGGCTAAGTTGTTGCTGTGTGATTTGGAGGTCACAAGTTCAAGGCATGTTAATAGTTTCTTGCAAAAATGCAAAGTAAGGCTGCATACTATAAACCCTTTGTGGTCTATCCCTTTCCCAGACCCCTCATACATGGGAGCTTCGTGCACTGGGCTGCCCATTTTATAAACATCCGGAGATATAATAGCAAAGTTCAGTCTCTATGTATACACTTAGGCCACATTCTTCACGTCACTTATGCTTTTTCATGATTCCCTTCATTAGTTATTCATTAGGTTGAAATATTAGAATAGGAAAGATCACTTAAGGTTAATTTTATCTTGTGTTGCAAGTTCCTGCTTTTAGTCAAGCTTGGAAATTTAGGGATAAGATCTTTCGGTTGCTCTTCCTCAGTAGGCTGAACTGATTTAGGAAATTACTTGCCATTGCATGTCTAAGTTTAGAGTTCTAAAGATTATTGTTGTGAAGAAATGATATATAAGTTTGCAATTCACAGATCAGCAAACAATTCATGTTGGCAATATAGCTGCTAGTCTGAGCTCGCTGTTACTTCTTCTTTCATTCTGTTCCTTTTTTTTTTGGAACTAAAGTGCTGAATAATAAAGACAACAAATCCCCAACGACCTGGTTGGCTGGTTAAAAATCAAGGATAAAAGGCTACACAATCTCAAACATAAAATGAACCACAATAGATTCAATGTTCAAGTAGACTAGCTGGGTTGCCCATGTAACTTATGAGAGAATATATGTATTAATGAAGCATTGAAAAACTACATGTTTTCATTTTAACTAGCTCTTAGTGCTGACTTCTGTCAAAGCATCTAAATTAGAAAAAAGGGCAGCCTGGTGCACTAAGCTCCCGCGTATGCGGGGTCCAAGGAAGGGGCAGACCACTAGGATCTATAGTACGCAGCCTTACCTTGCACTTTGTAAGAGGCTGTTTCCACGCCTCAAACCCATGACCTCAAGGTCGCACGATGACAACTCTACCGTTATGCTAAGAGCCTTACCTTGCATCCTATCAAAGCATCTAATTATCCATATTTTGAGTGACTTCAGCATTGAAATATTTTACTAGATTGTTGCTGCAGCAACTTACCTAATCAATTGGCTTCTTGCATATTGAGTTCAGAAGCATAGGAAAATAAATTGCTAAAAATGGACCCACATAATGAAAGTATGATGTTCTCGAAATTCTCACAAGAAGTCAATGACTGAAGGGCAGAAGGTATGCGTCTTGTTAACATGATAAGTCAATGACAGCAGGTGACACTCTTATTTTTGGAAAGACATTTTAGGCATCACGAATTGGCAATCCCCACAACATAAATAGATAAAGCACAGGGAAGCAAGCAGTAGATATATCACACAAGATGCCAGGAGCAAATATAATAAAGAATACTACCTCACTAAAGCAAAAGAAATCCATAAGACCAACAAGTCCATGTGCTTGATCTCGACCGATATGCCGTGTGCCATATATCTCTCTTATTTCTTCCCTGTCTCGCTGTTTATCAATATACAGAAAAGAAGAAGGTGTTTGAGATTGTAAATTTAATTACCAACTAAAACAGGATAAATCCATTTGACTTGAAAGAAATGGACAAGATAATGTTCAAAAGACCCTCTGATATGTAATCTACAAGACTTCAAACTGGCAACAAGAGGAAAGATAAGTTAAGCTTTGGAGTACAACTACATTTCTTTGCTTCTGTTTGGAAAGAAAACTCAGAGACATGACCATCTATTTGAACTTGCACATCAGGCTACCAGAGGGAGTGCTTAACAGCAAAATAAAAACCAACATCATCCTTGTAAGTCTTAGGTCTAGAGTATCCAACCAAACCTTTCCTCAGTAGATACAGAGACCTAGCTTGACCTCTACTGAATTTTATATCTAAAGCTGAAATCCTTAGGCACTCAAATTTAAAGAATAAGTCTTCTGCTGCATGGATTTCTGGGATGTTCAAGAGAAACTAGAAAGAGATTCTTTAACCATTATCCTCAGACTAAAGGAGGAAGCAGAGAATGTCCAAGATAGAAGTAGGAAAGAAAAAACGAACATGCCATTTTTATGAAAGGACAAAAACGTTATTGGAAATCATAAGGACTTCAAGAAATCCCATAGTAGATCCTTCTTGCAATATGTCTTCCTTGTTTTAGAACAGAACAGGGTAAAATCTAAGCCGAAGAAATTGAAACAGAAAAATATTATAAAAAAATATGATTATTGTTGGATTACCATTCAATCTAAAAGCTTAAGCTCATAGGAAAGGGCCAACAATATAGTGGAACTTATTTTGTCCAAGGACAGAAAAGTTAAAACCTAAAATAACAAGGGGACTAAACTGCTCAGGTAAAGGGCAGCCCCGGTGCACGAAGCTCCCGCCTATGCGGGGTCCGGGGAAGGGGCGGGCCACAATGGCCTAAAGTAGGCAGCCTTACCTTGTATTTTTGCAAGAGGCTGATTCCACGCCTTGAACCCGTGACCTCAAGGTCACATGACGACAACTTTTACCGTTGCGCCAAGGCTCCCCTTCACTAAACTGCTCAGGTGACAGCCCAAAAATATAGTCTCTTCTTTTTCATTTTGCGGCTGAAATGGAACTCCCAAATTTGAAGTTTCACCTCTCACAAAACATTCAGAAATCAGTAGCAGCATTGTTTCAAAAGTTATTGTAGATAGCCAAGCAAGATAGATGATAAAATGGAAACTCAGACTTATTTCACATATGTTACAAAACCAATCCTTCTGATGCAAAATTCAAGCAAGAATCCGTAGGTAAAACTGGTCAAGACAATGAACCTTGCGACGTCCGAAGAAGCATCCATCGGGCTCAATAGAGCCAAAGAAATCCAATTTCAGGAGACACCCTTTTTGCCTGTCATAGTATAGGCCTCTGATAGGAAACGTCGGATCATATTTAAATTGCAAGCAGGTCTCAGGATACTTAAGCTGAAACAATAACATCAACAGCAAAACACAAAAAATCAGCTCAAATTCTATCTACACTAGATAAAAGAACCATAAATTATAAAATAAGTATCCTGTAACCAACCTCATTAACCATATACTCTTTGGCAAGGTCGTAAATCAAAGACTGCAAGTTAGCAGAGTAATGAGCCAATGTATAGTCATAATCGAAACCATAAACCTGTATGTTGTCCAATCTCAGGTTCTTATTGACATAAATTCCTAGTATCAACATCAAAAAAGAAGAAAAATTCATTGTCAGAAGTCAAGATTTTGCCTTCTTGAACAACTTAGTGGATGGCAAGATAAACAAAAAGAAGTACATATAACCTTCGGGATTCATCTTAGGCATTTCTTTCAGTGCCGCAGGAATGTTGAGAAAACTTCTTTTGGCAGCATGAAACTCTTGCCTGATTTTATCGATTTCGTCGTCAAGAAACGCATCATTTGATTCTGTAGCGTGATCTTCATCTTCGTATTTTAGAACTCCTTGCTCAGATGCTATGATCGAGTTCAATCTCCGGAGTGACCGACATCCAAACCCTAGAATTCATCATTGCCCAATGTGAAAAAAGATATTCGGATTTCAGAAGTTTAAGGAGAAGAAGAGGGAAGTGGAAGAAGTAAGGACCTGTTGTTGTTACAGAATGACGAGAAATAATGGCGGACGAGGAAAACGAGGGAAGAAGCCTTCGAATGGCGGCCATTGGCGAAAGGCGGCTACGTCTGCAAGCGCATGTCCAAGCACATTTCAAAGTGGGAACGAAGAACGCGTGGAGATAGGAATGGCACATTAAGAGAGCGGGAGAGGTCTATATAGGTTGTTGGTTTTGGGATTGTCCTCGTTGAGAAAATGTTTTTAACCGTTCTACGGTGGATGCGTACATGTTCACCTGGAAAATATGACCAGATCAAACTAGTGAACAGTTAATATGGCTCCTCTTTCCGTTACAGGAAGGAGAGACTCCTGTTTGTTTGTCTCACGTATGAAGATTTTTCTCTTCCCGCCTTTCTATCTTCTGTTGATTCTATTATTAAGCCTAAATTTGATTTCGAAGCTGCATCCGCCTTGGCAATTTCTACTTCTTGGAGATTTCAAATGACCCCACTACAAGTGGTCTACTTGGGAATGATCCTACTCATTTTCGTCTTGTTTCTCTGTATTTAAACGTCTCATGGATAAAAAATTATATAATTTGGATGACTCTATATTTAAAAATGTATCCGAAATATTCTGCTTAAAAATATACACTTTAAAAACTTTATGATAAGTACATAGTTGTATAGTGGCTAGAATCATAGGACCACATGCTTTTAGATGTATAAAAAATCTAAATGTATAACAACAAAATGAATGAGTATAATTATATTGTTGTATTTTTGCAAGTGCACGGGCTATTATAGTATAGCATATGCAAGTACAGGTTAATCCCACAAGGGCTGGCTTTAAGAATTTGGAGTTTTAATAAAATTTAATTATTCAAAAATTAAAATTAAATAACAAAAATTAACAAAAAGTGCAATCAAACTTCAAATATGATTAATCAATAAAAATTACAGAAATCTAATTCAAAAAGACAGCAATTTAACTAAGAAACATGAAAAAATCTACTTCCTTACACTACTTATTGCAAATTCTTCAGATCTTATACCATAAACTTCGATCAGTCTTCATCAGCCTCTTCTTGGTGCTTTTAATTGATGATCCACGAGGTGGATTAGGCAGATTTCAAAAAAATTGAGAGATCTGGCCTAAATAAGAAATTCTAGATTTGGACAATTTAGATCGCATTTTGGAGTTCAAATTAAATATCAGAGATGTTAATCAAGCCAAGGGATATCCTAAGAATAAAATCTGAAAGTTAATTTAAAATCTGATCTAAAACAAAGGAGAAATAAAGATATTTGTTTTATTAAGGCTAACACATTGATTAAGTTAATCCTTAATCAATTCAACTAGGATTGTGTCATTCTTGGATAACAAAATACAGATAAAATAAAATGGGAATAGCAGTAGGGACATAGTTGTAAATAAAAAGGTGATGCAAATGGCATTTTAATTAGATTGAAGGACAGAATTGGAATTCAACCAAAAATCTGGTTTAAAAATAAAAAAAACCAATTGGGAAACCCGACGAGGAAGAAGAAACCAGTGGTGGAGGAGAAGGGAGGAGAAGAGGGGAGAGAAAATGGAAAACTCATTTCGGATTTCTGTCCCTTTGGCAACAACGCCAGTGAAACAAAGAGAGGGGATTAAGGGAGACCGAAGATGAACAGACATTGAGGAATGGTGAGGGCGAGATGGTGATCGATGCCACTGGAGTTGGGCGGTAGTTTGGTGCTGTGCTGGCCTATCTGGGCAGAGGGGCAATGCACTGGTGTCGGGCAATGATGAGGAAGAGAACAGGGTGGAGACTAGCCAGTGCGGGGGAGATGATTTCTAGCCTACGACGTCCGTGCTGAACAGACAAACAGAGGAGGTGGTTTTCGCCAGTGAACGGTGCTGGAAGTGGATGACGCTGGAGATAGTAGGGGTGACTGTCGGTCTGTGTAACTAAGCAATGAAACGAGAGGTGAGCAGATGGGGAAGACACCGATGAAGAAATGAAGAAGGAAACAAAGGTGGAGCCGAGGGAGAGATAACGAGAGAGAGGAAGATGCGGTGCTGGGTCAGAGACTAGTATGATGAAGGGCAATGACTATCAGAGATTCGGGTTCTTGACAAAGGGTAGAGAAGTGGAACAGAGGAGTAGACAGGTGATGGAAAATGATGATGAACAGAAGTTTGACAAGGAGAGATAGAAGAACATGGGAGATGGTGTGGTAATGACCAAGAGGAGAAGAGATGTAGAGGTTGCATAGTGGACTGGAGAACACGACTGGAGCAGTGAACTAGGCTGAGAAAACAAGAGAACTAGAACCAACAGAGAAAGGAGAAAAGAGAGGGGCTTGGCTGTTATGGTGGGAAACTTGAAAACAAAGGAGAACGTGAGAGAGACAAGTGAAAGCTGGAAAAAGACCAAAAAAACGATGACAGCAAGAAAGAACAATGAAGATAATGGAAAGGCAAGTAGAGAAAAAAACAAAAAAACAAAAAATAAAACTCAAACTTCCCACCTCCCACGATTTTCTCTTTATAAAACTTTTCACCCTTTCTTATCTCATCTCTCTTTCTTTCCTTATCCTTTAAGATTTAGTTTCCTACTAGAAAACTTACTCTTCATTCCAATTCTTACCCATAGTCCTTTCCTTATTAAAACTCTTTTTCTTTTAGGAAACCATTTCCTCTTACCTTATTGATCTTCAAGATGATTTGCACCATTGAAATTCAATCTGAACCATCAAAGCCTAATTTTGGTTGATCTGCAATATATAAGACTAAATTAGAGTAAGCTAACCATACATTAAGCATTCAATTAGCTCAGATAATCATCTAATCATTAATAGATAGTTAATTTGAGCTAAATTTCATATTTTATCTAAAAATCATCCAATTAATAAGTTAGATGATCCAATTAAATGTTAAACTAGAGGTTTTTTGGCCAAAATTAAATACTTAACACTTATATAGGTGTTTCTTATAAAATATGATCACTGGACCGCACCTCATAGTACAATCAATTTAGCATTTCTCTTATGATAATAGGTTCTAGGTAGTTTACCTCCCAACTCTTTACCATTAAAACCAAGTTCAACACATTATAAACCACTAGTGAGATAGTAGCATTTTCTTTATAAGCAAAAAATCCATCATGTTCTTGTTGTTTTTGGCAAGGTCGCAATATGAAAAGTAAAGACATTTCGTCCACACCTTAATTTAGTTTTGTTCTCTTATCCCTTTTGAGCATGATTCACATGCTAGTTTAAAAGGTCTCGTATATGATTTTAAGTTATGAGTCCTAATATTTTTAGCTAACCTTGACCATTGAGTTTTTTATTTTTAAATATCAATGGTCAAGATTTAAATTGCAAACGAAATACAAGCTACAAGCACTCAATGGATGTGAATTTTGCCGTGCTAGGTAATTTAGAAGAGTCCCAACAAGATAAAAACCATGCCTTAAATCATAAAAGGTATTGACTAATTTTTGGATACTATTTTAGAAAATTTCAAAGCTCTTGAACTATTTTATTTATTTATGAATAGAAATCTAATCCTTGACTCTTTTTTTGTTGAAAATAATCTCTCAATTTGGCTGGCCAAATTCTAAGAAATGTTATTTGAATGAGTTTTTGGATGGTTTTTAGGACTTCTCCTAGCTAGGTTCATCTTTGGATGATCTAAGCCATTTGTCTTGATTAGAATGCTTTGGATTATCTAGACACCAAAATTCATGATCAGTGATGATCTTACCTATGCTATTTTATTCTTTTAAGTTGTGATCATTGAATTCTTTACCTCATTAATAGCCAGAAGCATCTTATGGGCATAGCCTAAATAGGAATTCCCAACCAAATTGAATCAGTCAAATTATCCAAATGTAAGGTCTAGCTAAGCAAGGTGTCAAAAATAGTTTGAAAAATCAATATGTGTCATTTCTTAAAAACATATGCATCATTAGAACTTTATTAGTAAAAAGGACATTCATGTCACATGACATAGTAGACAACCTGACTAATATAAACAACAACTGTCAATGAGCTTATGGCTCAACACTACATGATCAGGTAACCAACATTTACAAGGTGTAATGGTTCTATGTCCAAGTAGAGTTTGGTATATTGTTGTAGAATTTGGTATAAACTACAGTAGTGAATCTCATTTTTTTCAAACTACAATGAAATATTTGCCATACACCATGTTATTCAATGGGACACTTGGTATATATTTACAATGGAATTTTAGCCTATTGATCACTAGGTTATAAGCAAAACCTATAAAAACCATAAAACACCAACTTGGATGTATCAAGACCTGTAGTTGTGTAACATTTGGCCCTATACATATAGAGAATTATTCATCATAAAAGTTTTTTCTGTCCAAAGAGAGGAAAGTCTATTCTTTTTCACTCTTTCCCCCTCTCCTTTCTCTCTCTCTCAACTACTGATTTAGCATTTTTATTTCAAATCATATGTATTAACAAAATATATTATTAATAGTTGTATAATATTATTTTTTTAATAACATTACATAATTATTATAAATAAATACTTGATTTATATATAAATTAACTTTACTCGTAACTAATTAAAGTATTACCTAATTATTATAAAATGCTTCTTTACTTCAAAAGCAAAGTCTTCTCTCTAAGTCCCCACTGACACTAGGGTGCAAAGGCATGGGGAGCGAATAGGATTAGATAGTTGTTCCAAAGTGTACAATTTATTTTGTCTATAAGCTCCCCATTAGAGTTAAGGGTGATTGGGAGCTTCAAAGCATTTTGAGACCCTCCTCCTCATTTAGATTTCCTACTCTTGCATTAGGAGTTGGGTATATTAGTCTATCCTTACAAAAAAAATTTAAAAATCATGACAAATGATTTGGAAAGATGGAGATCATCAATCTCTTCATTAAAGACTAGAGTCAATGGTGTGAAACACTTTCTAATGTCGAATAAGATGATGCATATCATCAAATTTAACTAATAAGGAAGGTATTTAAAGTGAGATGGACCATGGCCTTCTTTTCCCAATGATGGAATTTTTTCCCTTCCTTTTCACCATTGCAAAATCTGATGTCCTATTTTTATAAATATATATATATATATGTTGATTATTTAACCGCAAGTGCACGGGCTATTGTAGTGTAGCTTATGCAAGTACTGGTCGATCCCACGAGGACTTGATTTAAAATGATGGAGTTTTAAATAAAATTCAACTAAAAGAATAAAAACAAAGAATATACTACAAATAAACTAAAACCCAGATTTATTCAATTTCTGCAGTTTGCACAATTATTTATTCAAACGATAACAGAAAATAAAACTAAAAGGCGTCATGGATAAGCTTGTCCTTGGATTGCACTACCCCTGGATTGCACTGTTCATGAATAGTCAAAATGTGAATAAAACAAAATTGGGACATAGATGTAATTAAAGTGAGGACACAGTTGGAATTAAATCGAGGACATGGATGGAAATCTTTTGGGGACACAAATGGAATTTCCTCTGGGACAAAAGAGGAATTAAACTGGGGACATGTTGGTAATTCCTAACAAAGGACAGAGTTGGAATTCCTCAGATCTGCCATGGGCAGACTTGTCATTTTCTCAGAGTTCTGGTTTTAATCAAAAACTAGGAAAAAACGTGGGGAAGAAGAGGAGAAAAGAAAGGGGAAGAAGGGAGAAGGGAAGAGGAAGGAGGAGAGAAAGGAAGAAAAGAGGAAAGGGAGAGAAGATGTAATGACCCTGAATTTTTGTAACTTATTAAGGCAAATTAATAAAGTTTGAATTTTTAGAAATTCTGGGCTAGAATATTAGGTTATTGAAAAATCTCTTTTTATGGAGATTATATCATGAATTAAAATATATAAATTATGGACGTACTTGGAAAACTGATCGAAACAACATTAAGTACGTTCAATTCTGAGTTAAAATGAAAATTCCTTAATTTTCTCCATTTAGGGGCAAAATGGTAATTTTACCCATATTCCATATCCAAGAAATAAGACCTTAATATTCATGAAGTACTTAGAAATATGATTCCAACGCCACTAAGTACGCTCGATTCCGAGTTCGGACAAATATTGCCTATTATTCTCCAATTTTTGAGTTCAAAGGGCAAAAACGTCTTTTCACATAAAAGTGGGCCAACGTTCTAGAAGCAACAATAATTGCTCAGTGCATTATTGCTGGTAGTGGAGAATGTAGTGGAGAATGGAGAATGCACTTGTAATAAAAAAATTCTAAAGTAATAAAATATCTTATTAAAAGAAATGATAAAAAATTCAAATTTGGCTATAAATATGTCCCAAAATTTTCCAAAATTTTTCACAAGCTTAACCACGAAATTTTCAAATCTTTCCTGGAGTTTCAGCCCCAAATTCTCATTCATCCCTCCCCAATCTGTATTTTCTTATTTCTCTCTCCTCTTTCTAAGTGGAACAAGAGACCTAAATTCAATTAGGCACTCCGTTCCAGGTAAAATCTGATAAATTCCACCGTCCATAACCTCCTATACTACAGTATATACAAAATCACCAAATCAATTTCAAGATCCAACGGTTCCAACAACAGAAAATCACAAAAAGGTGGACAATCAGGCTATGTTATCATCAACCGGTAATTCTCTCAAATTGAGCATCAAATATATGTTTTTTCTCCAATCAGGTTGGTGGAACTACTTCCTATACATATTTATTATGGTTTAGTGTACTTTTTATTTTTCTGTAATTTAATTTGAATGAAAAATGGTAAAAATAAAGTAAGTACAAGAGCCTTCAATTTATGGTGATAGAGAGCTCAGATGAAAATTCTAAGCTTTCTAATAGATCTAAAAGGGTTAAAAACCCCTAGGATACAATTTTCAAGAAAATCTAACAAGGTTTGAACCCTCAATTGAAAGAGATTAATTCTAGTGGGCCCAGATCAAATCTGGACCCTAGGAACGATTGAAAACTTCAATTTTTAACCCTTTTGGATCTATTAGAAAGCTCAGAATTTTCATTTGAGCTCTCTATCATCATAAATTGAAGGCTCTTGTACTTACTTTATTTTTACCATTTTTCATTCAAATTAAATTACAGAAAAATAAAAAGTACACTAAACCATAATAAATATGTATGGGAAGTAGTTCCACCAACCTGATTGGAGAAAAAACATATATTTGATGCTCAATTTGAGAGAATTACCGGTTGATGATAACATAGCCCGATTGTCCACCTTTTTGTGATTTTCTGTTGTTGGAACCGTTAGATCTTGAAATTGATTTGGTGATTTTGTATATACTGTAGTATATGAGGTTATGGACGGTGGAATTTATCAGATTTTACCTGGAACGGAGTGCCTAATTGAATTTAGGTCTCTTGTTCCACTTAGAAAGAGGAGAGAGAAATAAGAAAATATAGATTGGGGAGGGATGAATGAGAATTTGGGGCTGAAACTCCAGGGAAGATTTGGAAATTTCGTGGTTAAGCTTGTGAAAAATTTTTGGAAATTTTTGGGACATATTTATAGCCAAATTTGAATTTTTTATCATTTCTTTTAATAAGATATTTTATTACTTTATAATTTTTTTATTACAAGTGCATTCTCCATTCTCCACTACAATCTCCACTACATTCTCCACTACCAGCAATAATGCACTGAGCAATTATTGTTGCTTCTAGAACGTTGGCCCACTTTTATGTGAAAAGACGTTTTTGCCCTTTAAACTCAAAAATTGGAGAATAATAGGCAATATTTGTCCGAACTCGGAATCGAGCGTACTTAGTGGCATTGGAATCATATTTCTAAGTACTTCATGAATATTAAGGTCTTATTTCTTGGATATGGAATATGGGTAAAATTACCATTTTGCCCCTAAATGGAGAAAATTAAGGAATTTTCATTTTAACTCAGAATTGAACGTACTTAATGTTGTTTCGATCAGTTTTCCAAGTACGTCCATAATTTATATATTTTAATTCATGATATAATCTCCATAAAAAGAGAATTTTCAATAACCTAATATTCCAGCCCAGAATTTCTAAAAATTCAAACTTTATTAATTTGCCTTAATAAGTTACAAAAATTCAGGGTCATTACAATCTTCCCCCCTTACAATAATTTCGTCCTCGAAATTTGCATATCAACTCACTTAGGAGTTTTCACAATTCTTTCATAGCCTTACACATATGGCTTTGCCACTTAAGGAAATCCTCTTTCCTTTTATTCCTTTTTCAATCTACCTTCTTCTCAAAGGTATAAATCATATGATTGATTGCTATTAAAATGCTCACACCTGTCTAACCTTACTTATGCATCATTCAATTAAGCTAAGTTTTGCTAGACTTTCCCAAAAGGATTAATAACTCTTAATCTGAGTTATCCTTTGGTTTCAAACCTTCTACTTGGCTAAATTTCTACTCCTTACATCAATCTTTCCATACTTGAAAATTTTTCATTCTATCTTCTATTGCTCACTCTCATTCTATTTCAACATATAAAGTTTTGACATAGCTTTCTTACTATGTATAGTCCTTACTAATAACATAGTGATTGGATTCTATAACTTCCACTATTGTTCTTTCTAACAATCTTCCAATCTTTGGAAGTAATTATCTCTTTCCTTGTTCTTCCATTATTTGGAAGTAATTACTTTATTTCTATCCTACAATTCATACTTCTTTACTATTTCTTTTTATTGAGAAATTTCTTTTCAAATTCTATCATTGAAGAGTGGTAACCTTGTGATGATTCTTTTCTCATTCTCATCACATCCATTGTTTTTATAACACTCTTTGAGTGTCATTTTACTCTGCATATACATTCTTGATCCTCTTTTGTTATCCCTTTCTCGTATTCAAAACAATATTCTGAACCTTCTTACCATCTATGATAATATTTATCTCTTTTTCTCTTACATATCTATTTATATGTCATGGGCTTCCAAAATTTCTAGATTATACATTTTCTCATACTTCTTTCAAGCATATCTCATAACCTTTATCATATCATACTAACTCTTAATTTGCAATATTCTTGATAATTATAATTAAAAGAGTTCTTATTGATTTTGAATTCATCCCTTCTCAAGTCTTTACAAACTCCATAATTTATCATTAACTCATTTAGGATTTATGTAATCCATTGCAAGATTGCACTAAATGTCCTTACGTTATAAAATCAGTAAGATATATATTTCTCTAATTGTCATTGTCATTTCATATATTGATCTCACATTCTCCCTTTGTTGGGGTTAATTTCCATGCTATCCTTAAAATTTATATAACCCTAAACTTTTCTTTCTTCAATCAACATGTAACAAGATGATTGACAAGTTTTGTAAGCATCTAACATATATCCCATGAATGCTCTTGATTTTCTTGAAATCTATTAAAATTTATATAACCTTAAAACTTGATTTCTTTAATCAAAATGTACACTTGCAACACATATATTCCATGAATTCTTTTGGTCTCCTTACATCCATTTCCATATATCATTATTACTTCATCTAATATATTTCATTCTCCTCAACTTTATGAACATCATTTATCCAACTCATAGAACTTAAATTTTGTTTTGATTCTATACTTTGATGTTGCATTTCCAATTCTCAAATAATAATAATAAATTTTGAAAATGCTCATCCTTATAGAGAAAAAGGATACTTAATTTCCTCAACATCATTTATGTTCAATGCATCCTTATGGAGAACAAGGGTAATAAATTTCCTTAATAAACTCTTTTATGTTCAATGCATCCTTACATTGATCTTTCCATTTTCTTTTCCTAAAGAAAGTCGTTACTTTCATACTGTTAATTTCTATAATCACTCATTAATCCTTAACATTTGTTCTTTTAGCTCATTCAAATAATTTGATGTTCTTTTCCTCAACTATTATAGATATTTTCTCATTCAATCTCATGTAAGATTGAAAATCTCAAAATATCTTAAAGTTCTAACCACTTCTTTCTCCAAAAATTTGGATTTATGACTTATTCATAATCATCTTATTTTTCCAAACTTTACACTTAGGTTTAGATATCACTATTTGTTTATAGGTATTCATTTCTCATGTTTTATCTCAACCTTCCTCCAAAAATATATTTTCCTCACTATATTTCTTAAATCTTTCAATATCACCACTCTATCATGTAAGTGGAATTAATATCTCTATTCATATTTAGTTCTTCATTTTCCTTGATCAATAAATATACTCCTCTTCATGATAATCCATAACTATATTTTCCCAATTCATCATATCAATATTTCTCTCTTATTTTCCAGAGTTGTTTCACCATGAATTGTAATTCTCTTTACTATAGTCCAAAAATTATTTTCAATATCCCCAAGTTATCATATCAATATTTCTCTAATCCTTGAAAATCCTTTTATTCTAATTTCCACAATTAATTTATCATACCAATTTCATTTCTATCTTAGGAATTTCGTTTTTGTTGTTCCATCAATAGGGCTATAATTTCTTTGTTAACCATACATCCTAATGGTTTGATTGTCTTTCTTAATAAGTTTGGGATCATATTTTTGTCCCTTTTAACATATCAAACTCTCTTCTCCCATTTCATTTTATTCAAATTTCAAAGACCATCTCTTTATGTTCTAAAATTTTATCATCTCTTTATTAAATCCTTTGCCTTTACTAAGTTTGGAGAGAAATTACTTACTTATCTCCTTATTCATCTTTACTTAAAACTATCCTCATTTACAAAATTTTGAATTATCTCACTTATCTCTTCTATTTCCTTTCAAGTAATATCATCTCTCTTTTGATGATTAATTTCATTTAACTAATTATCATAATACCATATATGTAGCAATTATAACTCTTACACTTATATTTATTCATATATTTATTATAAATTTTTATTTTTATAATAATTTTGAAGTTTCCTCTTTAGCTTTTATTTCTCATAAATCTCCATTTCACCTATTCCATAAGGTTGGAGTTTTTCCATCACATTTTCCAATTTATCACTTCTTTCTCTTTATCTCCATTCCTTCACTTAGTAATGGTCATATACATACTAGTATTGGTGTACTTTGTTCATACATATGTATGTTTACTCAGGACTTCAGGTTAGACCTGAACATTATACCTTACATCCATTGTAATGTTTTCCTTATTGATTTTTATATCTTACTATTCCCTATATTGGAATTCTTACTTGCTGAATAATATTTCTAGTCCTTTCATGCAATAATATCTACTTGTACTATACTATTCCTTCATAATAACTCTTTTTATACTCATTCTTAACTAATGAGTTTAACTCTTTTTATTCTCATCTTTTACTAATGAGTCAACTCTTTCTTCATGAATGAGTCAACTCTTTCCATATTTCTCAACTAATGAGTTTAACTCTTTCCTCACTAATGAGTCAGCTCTTTGCATATTCTTCAACAATGGAGGCTACTCTTTCAAGACTTATCCCTCACTAATGAGTCAACTCCTTCTATACTTATCTCTTACCTAATGAGTTTATCACATAACTCCTTCTCATCAACTAATAAGATTTACTTATTGTCAAATTTTATTCAATTGTTAAGTAATTGTTAAGATATAAGGAGCATAAATCACCAAAAATGTAAACTAATGAAATATAGAAATTCATGGACAACTAAGATGAATGAATGATTTTGACTTAATAAGGGCTATAGTTAGTAGGACAATATAAGGAATGATTTATCATTTCCTTGGCCCAAAGTAGGAAAATAATGAACATCCATGGATGACATTGTGCATATCCATGGAAATTAATTAAAATCAATTAGAGAAGGGACTTAAGGTAAAGAGCTCATAGGAACCTTGTCATAGGTTGAGCTAGTACCACTCTAGTGGACTCTGAACATTGTGGTTATAGGGGGTATACAAGAGCCAAGTGCTTTTTCCTCACCTCCTGTTGACGTAAGAGAGGTCTAAACGCCTCCTTATATGAGGGTTGTATTAACTACTTTTTGAGCAGACCTTAACTGGTAAGTACTAGTCATCCTGAAATAAGGAGGAGTTGTCTAGTAATAGGAAGAAATAAATTATCTTCAACCAAGTAAGACACTAACTGGTTGAATAATAATAAGAACATAAAAAGATAGCAAATTATCTAATCCTAATAAAAATAGTAAGTAAGATAAGGATGATCAAACAAGATGAGATTTTGTATGATCAAAAACAATAAAGAAAAAGAAACACCAATGTAGATTAGATTGTTTATGTATGATATAGATAGTATTTGTATAGATGATATTAAACCCTTAGATATATGATATTCAAGGAAAAAAGAGTCAGATTATCCTACATAAGGATGATCAAAAGACCATGTAGTATGCACCCTTGATTAGAAAAATGACATTATACATATGATTTGACAGATATATGTTGATCGAGACTATGGAAGATTTCAAGGAGTAAGAATACCTTATTGAGGTAGGTGGATTATTAAGAATGCTTTTACATAAAGATACATGTCTAATACATGATCTTATGTTTTGAAGTATTGACATGTATAATTCCAATATATTAAGGTAAATACCTCAAATTGAAATATGATCCAACCAAATGATGAGAAAAATAAGTATTAAATGGTCAAGTTGAGAATTGAGAACAACCTTAAGTGAATAGGAAAGTAGAAAATATTTCAGCCCTAGATAAACAGACAGATAGTCTGATATGTATAAGTATTATTTTACATACAAGCTTGGAGGCTTGTGGTTTTGTTTTAAACAAGCATATGCCTAGGGATGCTATGCTAGGAGAGTTAAGAGGGTTTGGCCACCCACTCTCTGAAACTTGATGATATTGAATACCAAGCCTAAGAAAGGCTAAAAGTCGGGTGGGGCAATTATGGGAAGGCCACCACTGTGACAGCCATGGTCCTCCCATATGGACATGGATATTGTAATTTCCACTGAGAATGGTATAAGTGGATTATTGAACAGTTATCGGCGTATTTGTACGGATCGGGATCGCAAGCATAGTAGTCCTTGATTATTTTGCATTATGATGCATATGAAATTGGCATAGTGAAATGCCTTAAGGGATGGCATGATGAAATGCCAGGTAATTATATATTACCAATATTTTTCCCAAGAAGGGAAAATCCCAGTATAGTAACTGGCTGAAATACAAATCTCCTATAATGAAAGGAGTTGATCAGTTTTGTATGGAAATGATTATTGATTATTTTTACAATTTTAATGGATTTGTTCTTATATACTATGTATGTATAAAGGTGAACACAAATGATAAGGAAATGAGATGTTCATATAAATAATAGTGGCATGTGAATGTGTTTATGATAGAATGAATTATGGGATAGTTGAATATTGAGATTTTACTGTCAATAACTTACATTCTTATTCCCTACCAAGCATAGCTTGCTGAGATATTGTAAATGTTCAAATGTTTACAATATCTCAGATACAGAGAAGGAGACTTAGGAGCTCAAGACTTGAAGAACTACTGAAGAATAAGTAATAAGGGTATATCCCTTGAAACATTGTATAGAGAGCATGTATTGTATTTAGAACTTTGTAATTTGAATTGTGTATTTGGATAAGTATTGTAAAGATACAATGGGTTGTGTACTGTGAACCACTGGATGGATCCTGGAAGTTTAATAAAATCATATTCCTTCAATGGAATTTTATTTTGTACACAAATTGTACTTATGTTATGTATGAAGTGGTGACTTGGGTTTTCAAAACAAGTTTTAAAATAAAAGAATTTCCGCTGCTTTGTTTTGCGAAAAAATAATAATTTACTAAGGGGACGCCCTTGCCTTTGAAAAATATATTATAAAATGTGTTTAAAAAACCCGGGTCGTCACAGAAGAAAGATGGGAGAAAACCCGAGTTGGGTTTTATCTCCCGGGGCGTCCAACTAGGATAAGGAGGGAAAAGAGAGGAGAAAAGAAGAATGGGGACGCAGGAAGGAGAAGGAGGAAAACCCAATCTGGGTTTTTCCTCAGAGTTGAGTAGTGAGCAGGGGCAAGCGAGGATTCACCTGCCAATGCTGGGATTTTCGGCCGGTGATGGAGAGAAGGGAAGTAGATGCCAGCTAGTGATGAGAATCTGTCGACCATGTGGTGCTAGTCAAGTGCGGTGAAGAGGCAGAGAGATAGGGAGTATGAGAACGAGGGGATAGAAGAGATTGGAGTGAGACGGAGAGAGAGCACAAGGGGAAGGTGAAGAAAGTGGGGGAAAAAACCCAATCTGGGTTTTCTCTCCCGCTTGGGTCGGCCGGATTGGTCTATCTAGGCAGATTGAGAAAGAGAGATAGGGATGAAGAGCCGAAGAGAGCAAGAGAAAGGAGGGGGAAACTGGTTTAGGCCACCTGGATTGGTCTGGGCGATGATGGGTTTTGTCGGAAGACAAGTAAGAAACGGAAAATGCAAGAGAGAGAGAGAGAGAGAGAGAGAGAGAGAGAGAGAGAGAGAGAGAGAGAGAGAGAGAGAGAGAGAGAGAGAGAGAGAGAGAGAGAGGAGAAGAAGAGGTGTGTCTATGGCTGGCTTTGTTCAGGCGGTTGGCTGGTAGAGGAGATGGGGATGAGGTGCTGCGATTGAAAAGAATAGAGAGTAGAGAGAGGGAGAAGAATAGATAGAGCATGAGAGGGAAAGTGCGAGAGAGGGAAAAACAGAGATAGAAACAGAGAGGGAATATGTGAATGAGAGAAAAGGAGATGGGAAAAACGAGATAGGAGAAAATTGTGTGGAGAACCAGCCCCTCCTCCCAAGAGGGAAAAACATTGTTTTGGAAGTGGAGAAGGGTAATATAAGAACTGGGAGAGAGAGACACGTGAAAGAGAGGGAGATAAGAGAAGGAGAAAAAGAGAGAGAAAAGAAAGGAGAGGGATAAGAGAAAAGAGAGAAGAGAGAAGAGAGGAGAAAGAGAAGGAAGAGGAGATAGGTAAGAGAGATAAGAAAGATAAGAAAGAGAAAAAAGAGAGGGATAAGAGATAAGAGATAAAGTGGGGTCCACTAGCTTCGTGGTCTTGCTAGAACTCTGGCTTCAACTTTGTCCTGTCTTAGGACTCTTCAAATTCCATCTTATTTCCATAAAACTGCATCTTCTTCATCTGATATTCTTGATTTGATCTGGAGCGTCCACGTTTGAGTCAATTAATCTGCAATGCACATGACCCAATTAGAATCATCTAAACCATTCATTATTCATCTAATGAGCTTTGATGATCATCTGACCGTTAATTTTGCAATTCAACTGTTGGATGGCCAATTAAAGCTAAAACAGAATATTTATGTAAAATCTTGAAATTAATAGCCTAGATGCTCTAATTGAACACTAAATTAGGGGTATTTTGACCAAAATTGAACACTTAACACACCCCCCAACCAGCATTTTGCTAGTCCCTAGAAAAAGATGAGAAAAATCAAATGAATTTTTTTTATTTTTCAGGTCATCTCCATTTTTTCTGAGAAAATTATCTCAAATAAATCCATCAACTTTAGCAAACTAATAAAGATGACTGAAGAATTCAAAACCCTATCCATATGCTAAAGCTATTCCACTTAAGCTCAAATCTCAGAGTGAGTGTGTGCATATATAATCTACACATATAATAATCTTTATCTCTAAGTAGACTTCTAACTTGTGAACTCCATCTGAAATATGTTTCGATCTCAATCTTTACTAATGACATACGCTCAAAAATAAAATCTCTCAGATAGAGGGTTCAACTCATATTTCTCTCTTGATTATGTCAGAAGAGTCAATCAAAGCAAATTTAGCTCACATATACTCATGAAGAATGGGAGTTACTAAGGAATTTAATTATTTTGATCCCTTTGGAATAGATGCCATTACCTTGGAATATTTAGAAATACCACTCTTTTAATCCTATCCATTCATTTTCTCATCAAGACTATATTCTTCCTAGAATCAATAGGTCTTTAACTGGGACGAAACATAGGCTTAGGTTAGGGTACTAAAGAAAGGGTATAAGGGTATTCAAAGTTTCTTCAAAAAATAATTAGAGGTCTTCTACTAAAGTTGACAATTCTTCTTTTTCTTTGCTAAAGTGAATATTTCTTTTTCTATTTTTCTTTTCATTCTTCAAACTCTTTTTTTTTTTTTTTCACACTTTTAAATCACTTTGAAGAATATTTCTTTTCATCATATCCACTTTTCTACTTTCATTGCAACTAAAAAGTATTCTTTCATTCATCTCTAACTTATTTTTCAAAGAAAAATGGGCAATGGATAATTTATATTGGGTTAATATGGGTAAAGGGTATTTTGGGTGACACAAGAAAAGGCTTATATTCAAGGCTCAACTTGGCTGACTAGTGGTAAAATACTTCTGCGTAGGCTTTATGTCTCTAGGTTTACAACAAAGATGGCCTAAATCATTTTCTAGGTTTCTTATAATCTATCAAATTCAATGAGCTTCTAGAATTTTAAAGGCAGTATTCTAATTATTCAGGTAATTAGCCAAATTTAAGAGTTTGTGATCAATTTTCTTTAAACACGCTGAAGAAAATTACGAGCATTTATAACCTCTCAAAAAGGATGAATAGCTCTAAAACTCACTTAGGTTATAGGTCTCCACTGAATTTTTTCAGAATTTATAAGTTATAGCCACTTATCAATTTAGACTATCTATATGCAACTGCTGTGTACAAATGTGATATGAGACTTTGCTTTCATGAAATTCTTTAGAAAATGAGTAAAATAATGAATTAATCATATTCAATTCTATTAATAAGCTAAAGTTATCCAAATTATACTTCAGAAAATCCAATTCTCATCATAGTATAGGAAATGACCTAAAATTTTTCATTTTTTTAATTTTTTTTTTGAAAAAACCAAGGAAATCACCTAAAAATCAGAAAAAAAAAACTAGAATTTGCTAGAATTCTACACCCCCCAACCTGATAGAAACATTGTCCTCAATGTTTAAAAAGTATGATGATGATAATACATTGAGAAATGCAAAAAAATTGAGAGATATAGAAAAAAATCTGAAAAAGAAAAATAAGAAAGTAAAAACTACGCTACATACTTTATTTTCAAATGAAAATTTTCAGAGGAAAAATATTACTGAGTTCGAAACTTCCCTCGGTCCCATATGAAATAAGCTGGACGGGCCTCTGATGAAAAGGAATGATGAATAAATTTATCTTGCAATTTAAAAATTTTCATTTTATCACAAGGCAAGATAAATTTATTTTCAAGCTGCTTCACATAATTAGAGACAATTGTAGGAGTTCGATGCAGCCTTTTTGGAAATGGAGCAAGGATGTCATATTGCTCAGTGGGTATGACATTTTCCTGATCAATAAATTCATCTCTTTTTCTGACCAGTTTAGATACTATTTCAGCCTTTTTAGGTCCAGATTGCTCAATTATGTTACCATTATGAATAATGGTAATTGCTTTTGTTGGTTCCATGTCTGTAAATGAAGAATTAATCTCATCTCCTACATCCATATCATCAAGATATTCATTTGGTGGAATAGAACATTCCTCTTTATTAATAGTATGTAGCATTTGAGACATCATGTCCTTCAATTCAGTCATGGAATTTGTGTTCTCTTTTAATTGGGCTTTAATTTGAGCAATTTTCTTCTCCTGGTATTGCATGTCTAGATGAAAATTATCCTTCACTTTCCTCTTATGTGGAGGAAGGTAAGGTCCAGGAACAAGTGGTCCTTGTTTTTGGTAATAAGGTTGGTGTTGGGCCTTCTGTGAAGCACTGTATTCATTAGTGACAGCAGAATGATTACTCCAGTTGGAACTATATGTCTCTAAAGGGGAAAAATGTTGCTCATAAGAATGTGTCGATTCATTATCAATGGGACCTATTTAACTTTCTTAGAGGGACATTTTTCCATTTCCATGGCCTCAACTGTTCTATCTAAATATGCTATTTTCATATCATCTTTTTTAGTTGTAGCATATATTTCTCCCCTAGAAGATGTAGTGGTGCACTTAGGCTTGTTTGAGAAACCTACTTCTTTTGAATCAGCCCAAGTTTGTGCACTCTCTGCCAACCATTCCAAATACTCTTGCGCCTCTTCAGGTTGTTTGTTTAAGAAATTACCATTGCACATCATTTCAACAAATTGACGCATATCAGATTTAAGTCATTCATAAAAGAAGCTAATTATATGTCAAAGTTCATATCCATGATGTGGACAAGTTAACAATAATTTCTTAAATCTTTCCCAGCATTGATAGAAAGTTTCATTATTCATCTGGGTAAAATTCATTATATTTTGACGGAGTGCATTTGTCTTATGTCTAGGAAAGAACTTATTGAAAAAATTCCTAGTCATTTCTTCCCATGATTGTATGGAACCTGATTGCAGTGAATGAAACCACATCTTAGCTTTTTCTTTTAAGGAAAAAGAAAATAGTTTGAGTCTTACCATATCTAATTTGATGTTTTGTGTATGTTGAGTCGTGCACACTTCATCAAATTCTTTTAAATACATGTAAGGATTCTCACTATCCAACCCATAAAATTTGGAAAGTAATTGAATTACTCCCACCTTTAAGTCAATCATACCAGCATTTGGAGGTAAAAATATACATGAAAGTGTGCTGGTATAATTAGGCTGCAAATAATCTCTTAGTGTCTTCCCACAAGAATTTTGGTTATTCTTATGTGTTTTATGTTGGTCCTTTCTCCTATTTCCATGTGGTTGAGAATGATTCCTCCATTGACGCATATCATCATGAAATAGAGGTGGAGGATCATCAGCATTAAAGAGAGGATTTCTCGTCCATGAGGAAACATCATAATTATCAAAGATGAAAGGTGGTTCATCATCATTAAAGAGTGGGTTGTTTCTCCATGGGGAAATATCTTCTCTATTAATGCTAGGGTGTAAATTACCCTTTTTATCAGTGTTTAAATTATTCATTAAGTGCAACTGATCATGTCTTCTCTCTCTCTCTCTCTCTAGAAGACTATCCTAAATGATACAACCTAAATGCCTAAAATGATGCATACTTAAGGACACAATCAAGCAATCCCCTAAGGCTAACAAGTATAAATATTTTGATTTTCTTGATTTTCTATGGGGACAACGCTTTTAATTAGCCTGATCTAACGCTCCTACCCTCTTTAAGAGTTGACTACTGCTTATCAGTTAGGTTCTAATCAAAGCGGTTAATACAACCCTCGTGCAAGGAGGCGTTTAGACCTCAACAAACATCGACAGGAGGTGGGGGAAGAGTGAGGCTCTATTAGACAACCCTCAATAACCACAGTGATCAAAAGCAATCGTAGTGACAGTAATTCATGTCCTATTAAAAGGATCCTATGAGCATGTGATAACCCTATAGGTCTCTTCTAATTGATTTTAAATTAATGTGAATGGTAGGGTTGCGTGCTTGAGGTGATTATCCTAGGTGGGCTAAGGAGTGGTGATGAAATCCACCCTTGATCTTGTGGGGTCGGGGGCCCTTACTAATTAATTTTCACACACCATGGCAATTCGATCAACATATAATTCACCTTAAAGCGTTAGACGTGTCCTAAAATGCAATTGAAAGCAATAAACTAATGCAAAATCCTAAAATGCAACAATTATAACAGATGCTTTCTATATGCAATTTAACTACCAAACAATGCAAACTATTCTAAATGCAAACCCTAATCTATAAAATAAATGAGTGAGAAGACTTACAGTGAGGTTTCTGATGAAGATCAAGTGTGGGCCACCTTATCCCACACTTGCCCTGTATTATTACAGCCCTTTAAAATTGGAATGGAAAATGCAAATTACAAAGGGGCCTCACTACAAGATTCACTCAAAAATAAAAACTCCTAATCTATGAAATCAAGGAAAATCTAAGTGATGATGCTCCACTCCAATTTCCTAAAAAAGAAAAATAATGATGTGTACCAAATTCAAGAAATAAAGTAGTTATGTAACTAAAAATGCCTAAAGATGCACCTAAGAATGCCTAAAATGCAATTCCTAATTTTTTTTATTTTTTTGGATTTTTAATTAAATTTTATAAAAACTCCTTTGCAAGTCCCCGACAATGGAGCCAAAAACTTGTTGATTGTTTAACCGCAAGTGCACGGGCTATTGTAGTGTAGCTTATGCAAGTACGAGTAGATCCCACGAGGACTTGATTTAAAATGATGGAGTTTTAAATAAAATTCAACTAAAATAATAAAAACAAAGAATATACTACAAATAAATTAAAATCCATATTTATTCAATTTCTACAGTTTGCACAATTATTTATTCAAAAGACAACAAAAAATAAAACTAAAAGGCGTCCTGAATAAGCTTGTCCTTGGATTGCACTGTCCCTGAATAGTCAAATGTGAATAAAACAAAACTGGGACATAGATGTAATTAAAGTGAGGACACAGTTGGAATTAAATCGAGGACATGGATGGAATTCTTCTGGGGACACAAATGGAATTTCCTCTGGGACAAAAGAGGAATTAAACTGGGGACATGTTGGTAATTCCTAACAAAGGACAGAGTTGGAATTCCTCAGATCTGCCATGGGCAGACTTGTCATTTTCTCAGAGTTCTGGTTTTAATCAAAAACCAGGAAAAAACGTGGGGAAGAAGAGGAGAAAAGAAAGGGGAAGAAGGGAGAAGGGAAGAGGAAGGAGGAGAGAAAGGGAGAAAAGAGGAAAGGGAGAGAAGAAAGATGGGAGAAAACCCGAGTTGGGTTTTCTCTCTTGGGGCGTCCGACTTGGATAAGAAGGATGAAGAAGGAGGGAAAAGAGAGGGGAAAAGAAGAATGGGGACGCAGGAAGGAGGAGGAAAACCCAATCTGGGTTTTTCCTCAAAGTTGAGTAGTGAGCAGGGGCAAGTGAGGATTCACCGGCCAATGCTGGGATTTCCAGCTGGTGATGGAGAGAAGGGAAGTAGATGCCAGCTGGTGATGAGAATCTGCCGGCTATGTGGTGCTAGTCAAGTGCAGTGAAGAGGCAAAGAGATAGGGAGTATGAGAATGAGGGGATAGAAGAGATTGGAGTGAGACGGAGAGAGAGCACAGGGGGAAGGTGAAGAAAGTGGGGGAAAAAACCCAATCTGGGTTTTCTCTCCCACTTGGGTCGGCCGGACTGGTCTATCTAGACAGATTGAGAAAGAGAAATAGGGATGAAGGGCCGAAGAGAGCAAGAGAAAGGAGGGGGAAACTGGTTTAGGCCGCCCGGATTGGTCTGGGCGGTGATGGGTTTTGCTAGAAGACAGGTAAGAAACGGAGTGAGAGGAGACGAGAGAAGAAGAGGTGTGTCTATGGCTGGCTTTGTTCAGGCGGTTGGCTGGTAGAGGAGATGGGGATGAGGTGTTGCGATTGAAAAGAATAGAGAGTAGAGAGAGGAAGAAGAATAGATAGAGCATGAGAGGGAAAGTGCGAGAGAGGGAAAAACAGAGAGGGAATATGTGAATGAGAGAAAAGGAGATGGGAAGAACGAGATAGGAGAAAATTGTGTGGAGAACCAACCCTCCCTCCCAAGAGGGAAAAACATTGTTTGGGGAGTGGAGAAGGGGAATATAAGAAGTGGGAGAGAGAGACACGTGAAAGAGAGGGAGATAAGAGAAGGAGAAAAAGAGAGAGAAAAGAAAGGAGAGGGATAAGAGAAAAGAGAGAAAAGAGAGGAGATAGAGAAGGAAGAGGAGATAGGTAAGAGAGATAAGAAAGAGAAAAAAGAGAGGGATAAGAGATAGAGTGGGGTCCACTAGCTTCGTGGTCTTGCTAGAACTCTAGCTTCAACTTTGTTAATATACATTTATAGTTACTTAGCTAAATTTAATGGATATGATAAATTTAAACTTATCTTACGTATGTAATTTATATATTTGATATAAATTTTCTAATGTATTGTTAATCATAATTAATTTTAAGTAAATTTAGACTATCATGGAAATTATTGCTAACAATTGTATATGTTTGAACTAGTCTATGTTGATAAAAATAATTATAATAATGCTTTATGTTACTATTGGACAACATCAGTTCAACAATATTAGCTATTCAACATGTGTCTTAGACATCCCTATAGTTGTTCCATCTTCTTGTGGTTGTGATCATTCTGACCTTTATCATAATCCTTCCCAAATAGGCTAATATACATTACCATACATGCTTATAACAAACTTGGATGAATATACATGTTCTTATATAGGTCCCTTCATAACTTTTCTATAATAATTTCAATATCATTGTGGTCTTGTATAACTCCACCTACATGGTTTTATGATCTTGTAGCCAATCCTAGGCCCAATTAAAGGAGGGTTGTGTCAAGTTGCCAATCAGCCTAAAATCTTTTGGAAAATCATATAACATATTGTGGTTTTGTATGAATCCTTGTTGGAAGGGTAGTTCAACCTCTACTATAAAGTATGTTTTAACAGGCATACAACATGTGTATATAAACTCACAACTATTTGTTTAGGGTCCACTTCTAAACATTATATAGTACATCAATGTTTGGTAGAACAAGACACAACCTAATTTGTTAGAGTTTCATATGATATAAGAGAACTAGATCACTTATGACTCATACAACATTTTGGCTAATAATAGCCCATCTACATGCGAAGGTCCTCCTTATATGTATCATCTTATAAGTGGGGCAAATATGATAAAAGTAAGAAATGGTGGCCCAACTCACCATAGTATTTTACTCTATGGCACTGGGCCAGCTTGAACCTTTATTGGTTGGCTCTCTCTATTTCATTAGTAGAACAATCATCGTGAACATCCATCAAAACAATAATGGAGTAGCTTTAAAATAACTCACTAGCACAGGAATCAATATGGTAATTTGCATGCAAGAGAGTTCAATCCCATGAGGAATCTCATAGATTTGGATATTGATTAGATTTTATTTAGATTACTTTGCCTGACCAAAGACAGATGGGTTTTTTTAACTAGGAATTTGAACAATATGGAATGGGAAATACGCATAAAATTAGAAACATGAACTAAAGGAATCTTTCTAAAAATAAAAACTTTCAATGAAATTAGAAACCTTTCTAACTAACATGCATTCAATAAAAGAAACTAATGCAAAACTAAAATAAATGAGTCTAGGAAACTTTATTTAAGGAAACTTACTAAAAATTAAACTTTCATAAACTAACACTTTCCTAGTCTTAAAACTTTCTAAAGCTAAATTAAGAAATTCTATGAAGTTAAACTAATATGCAAATAACTAAATAAGTAATGCTAAACTATCATGAAACAAAGGAACAATAAACCAATCACCATGCACATGACCCATAGAGTTGTGTGCATGTTTCATGAGTAAGAAAATGACAGGAATGAATTAACTAAAAGCTTGCTAACATTGGATCTAATCAAAATAGGAACTAAACTATCTAAAAAGGTGTATGGGTTCCTAAGGAATCAAGCAAATAAAGTGTATGGACTATTGGAAATTATGCATGAATCATGAAAGGTAAAATTCAAGAAATAAGTAAATCAAACAGGGCTTGAACTGACATGGTGCGTCTGATTCAAAGAATGAAACATGATCATAAAATAAAAAATTTAATAAACTTCAAGCATAGAAATAACCAAGAGGAAATTTGCATGAATCATAAACTTCATTGGATGGAATTTGCTACATGAATTGTGCACATGTACGTAGATGAACAAACTTGAAAATTGTGCACATGTACCAAGATAATTGAAAAGTTTATGTTATAGGAAAAATCTTGCTAGTAGGGTCCACAACCAACCTAGATAAATGATCAGCTACAACTTTTTTGAAACCTTTCCTATCCTAAATTTGTAAATGAAAGTCCTATAGCAATCGTATCCATTGGATTAGCTTAGGTTTAACATCATTCTTAGAAAGAAGGTATTTCAATGCTGCGTGGTTCGAATAGACAATGACCTTAGACCCTAGCATATAAGATCTAAACTTATCTAGGGTAGAAACAACTGCCAACAACTCTTTTTTAAGTAGTGGAATAATTAAGTTGGGCATCATTGAGGGTCTTGATAGCATAATATATCACATGGGATGTTTGTCAATACACTGCCCCAACATAGCCCTGATTGCATAGTAAAAAAATATGCGCATAAGTTAATTTAGCCTTTAGGCACTCAAATGCTCTTATAAAATTATCATCAAAGTCAAAAGTTGCCTCCTTCATAAGTAAATTATATAACGACTTAGTAATTTTACTAAAGTCTTTGATGAATTGTCTATAGAAACCAGCATACCTAAAAATGAGTGAATCTCCTTCACCGTCCTTGGAGGAGGGAGATTAGAGATTAAATTCGTTTTGGCTTTGTCTACTTCTATGTCATTATGTAATATGATGTGGTTAAACAATGCCATTTTGAACCATGAAATGACATTTTTTCTAATTTAACACTAGGTTCTTTTCTTAACACCTAGCAAGGACAAGTTTAAAATGGTATAGGCATTCATCAAATGAAGAATCAAGCACTATGAAATCGTACATAAACACTTCTAAAAACCACTCTACCATATCTGAAAATATGCTCAACATAAACCTTTGAAAATTTGATGGAGTATTACAAAGCCCAAAAGGTATATGATGATGGGCGAAAGTCCCAAAAGTGAAGGTGAAGATAGTCTTCTACTGGTCCTCATGTGCTATGGGGATTTTGTTATAGTTAGAGTAACCATCAAGAAAGCAGTAATAACTATGACTAGCTAACCTTTCTAGCATTTGGTCAATAAATGGAAGAGGAAAGTGGTCTTTCCTCATGACCAAGTTCAATTTTTGGTAATATATACAAACTCTCCACTTGGTGATCGTATGAGTAAGGACTAACTCATTATCCTCATTTTGAATTATTGTGACTCTGAACTTCCAATGGACAATCTAAATTGGGTTGACCCAAGTGCTATCAGATATAAGGTAGATGACACCAACATCTATGAGTTTAAGCATCTCTCATTACCTCTTTCATATTAGGATTTACCCTCCTCTGTATTTCCTTAGATGCTTTAGCATTCTCTTATAGGTGAATTCTATGCATACACATAGCAAGACTAATCCCTTTGATATCCACTATGGTGCACCCTAAGGCTATCTTATGTTCTTTGAGATCATTAAGAAGCTGTCCTTCATATTCTTTATCTAAATATGAGGCTATGATTACAAGTAAGGATTTATCAGGTCCTAAGTAGGAATATTTCAAACTTTTAGGTAAAGGCTTAAGGACCAAGGTAGGTAGCTTTTTCTACTGAAGGCAGTGAGAAATAATGGGAAAGAGGAAGTAATTCCACTAGAGGTCCCCATTTGGAGGTGTCCATTATAGGTGTAGCCTCCAAAATATTATTCACATCATTAATGGACTTGTCTATCTCAAAATCATAGTTAAAGTGTGCTAGACATTGGACATGCCTCAAGTGGGTCTAGGATAAACTGTGGTGGATCTGCATCTTGAAGTAGATCTTCAATTAAATTGAATACACAAGAATTATCTAGGTCTAGATGCTGATGATCAGCATTAAAAACATTGATCTTGACTTTCATATTGCCGAAAGACAACTTCATCACACCATATCTACAATTGATGATTACATTGGATGTAGCCAAAAATGAATGTCCAAGAATTATTAGGATTTGACTACCAGGTGTTTGAAACAAGCTGGGTATCCAGGACAATGAAATCTACATGGAAATAAAATTGGTCCCCTTATATTAGAACATCTTGAATAATATCGTATGGAATCTTCACCAATCTATCTATTAATTTCAAAGTTGTATTGGTTGGCTTAAGGTCACTGAGCCAAAGTTACTCATAGATAGAAAATTGCAATAGATTTACACTAGCCCCTAAATCTAGCAATGTCCTATCAATGACATGGTTTCCAATTACATAAGAGATGGTAGGACAACTTGGATTTCTAAACTTCGACGGGTCTAGTGTTAAAATAAAGAGCTCACCTGTTCGATGAGGAAGGGTTTCTTGGGCACATTAAGCTTGTGCTTTTGTGTGAAGAGCTCTTTAAGAAACTCGTCATAATCAGAGGTCTTTAATAACATTGAGTAATGGAATATTTATTTGAACATGTTTATACACATTTATATCTCATTGATTATGAGGTTTTTGTCTTTTCTCTTTTGTTTTAGTTGGTTCATTCTCCTCTTGTATTTCCTCAGTCTACCCTACCTTGTTATCAACTTGATGCACACTCCTAAGAGTAATTATGGACTTTGCTTGCTCATGTGGTCTACTTGAACTTTACCCTATTTCAAACTGGCCCTTAAGGTTTGGAATTGGTTGACTAGAAAACTGTCCCTTTCCTTTATCATTCAATGCAATAGATAACTAACTCATTTGCATTTCTAATTTGATAAAAGCTTGGGAATTTATAGTTGATCTCTATCTACTCTCATTCTAGATATTATGTAATGCCCTATTAGTCCCATCTTGTTTCTAAAGGAGTAATTCTATGTTATCCTCAACTAATGGTTTCTTTGGTTGTTGAGGAAGCTGAAAACTAAGTGGCTATAGGGGAAATAAAGCTTTAGGAAATTTTTGTGTAGGGAATTAATAGATGGACCTCCCTGGTAATTATTTTTTTACCATGACAAGTTAGGTTACCTAGCCCATCCTAGATTATAGGATTCAAAGTATGGATTATTGTTAGGATTGCTATATGCATTCAAATCATCAACTTGTTCAAAAAGATGTTCAATGTACACACTATTGGATGAAGAAGTTGAGTATGAATGTGCTGGGCTAGAACAAATAGAACAAACCTCTTATGGAGCTTTCATGGATGCATTGGCAACCATAACAGTATTTAGTTGGATAGTAAATTTCTAGAACATATTTTCTAACTTGTCCACCCGTCCTGCTGAGGAGTCAAATCTATAAGACATATATGTGGTCACTTCTAATTCATACATGCCTCCTTTCTTTTGAGGCTAGGTATTTCTTATAACACCCCAAGGGTCCAACTGTCAAGATATTGTCTGCTTTCCACTACGTGTGCCTATACATCAGTGGCAGTCATGGCTTTGTTCCCCCCTGGAAACCAAGTTCTTAGGGAAAATGCATCTTGATAGGTAGAGTTCCTTAAACACTTATAACCAGCCCAGTCACTTTCCCCTTAGCGATGTGGGACTAACTCTTAAGATATCTTGTCTCACAACTACCAACCTAGCATCTCTTGGCTCACCTCTCACCCCTACTAGGGAACGGATGTCCTCATCCCCCAGCTAGCCACACACTAGGTCAAGGGTTGGCTCTGATACCATTTGTGATGACCCGAGTTTTTATAATGCAATTTTTAAAATAACAAGCTTTCACTTGTGAGATCAATCTCTATTTTTAAAACAAATTTTCAAAATGAATACAGCAGAAATTTTCTTTTATTTGAAACTTTTTCACAAAAACCATGAGTGTCATTAATTAATCTCAATGAATAGATAATGAATCATGCCATGACAACTTTTGGACAAAATTTAAAAATGAATAATTACCATTCCCAAGATTCTTAATCATAGCCCAAGTTATAAATAATTACTTATAACCAACTTTATATCAAATATTAAAAGGATCACTCAGTATGAAATCTGGTACAATTATATCCTCACTTAGCCTTACCTTCGCTCACTTGACTGTAGTACTAACACTCTCTGAAGCTCCTTCTAATCATACTTTGTCTGATCTAAAAAATAATAGATTTGGTTGACTATTCATCATACTCAGTTGGTGACCTGATATTACTAATTTGAAAACATAGCATGTACGAGGCGTAATTTCAAGAAAAGTAATAAGATCATGCAATTCTGTTTTGTGTAACCATGGGTATTTATGCATAGAACTTTTATTAAATCCATTAACTAGCAATATAAACATTACAAAAATAGTATCAGTCAATCAATTCATGCACTAGAATTCTCGGCGAACACATCAAGCCAACTACTCAAAATCATTAATTCGTACAATATTAATAATTACTAAAAATCTTAAAGTAGTAATCGATCAAATCAAATGATAGAATTTCAAACCCACAATAGATATCATGAATGTGGATATCTCGGTGAACACATCAAGCCGATGGGTTGGTGAACATATTAAGCCAACAAGTCACGAGTTGTCATCTACGACCATCTTAATGCAATATGCATATTGATATCAAACCGAAATCATAGGGTCAACTATTCTCATGACCAGAACCTATTCTAAAATCATGTGTCTCCGGTATTTAGAGACCAGCCCACGATAGCCTCCACGGCGACTATGGATATGTCCTCGAAAAGGGTGCGTGAACACCTCCAGTGGTCTTCCCTATTTACCACAGTAGTCGAGGAAGGGACAATGCTACTTTGGGCAGTGATACCTACCACCTTTGGTGGTTAGAGGCCGGGAGGCCAACCCCGTACTTAAACAACCTCTCAGCATAGTGCCTATAAGGTTCATTAGCCCAAAAAAATATTTATACATATAATCCAAATCTCAATCATCGTAAATCATGCAATTTATGCAATTAGTTTCAAGACATGAGAGCAATGCATACATAAAATCTATTCAATGCAAGCAACCACATTCAAGACCATAAATCATGAAGATAATTCCGCATGCTAGTTATAAGAATATCATATCTTAAAAAAACATACTAAACATGGTAATAGAGTCAAGTAAATCAATTAGATTTTGGAATGCATTTGAAAACTTAGTAGTATCAGACTACCTACCTCGAAAGATGTCACTTAATTCGTGTCCTCCTTTAGTTTAAATCTTGGATCTTCTTCAAGGTCTTTATGGTATCCTTTAGATAAGAATCTAACTATTATTTCCTGATCATTAATAAGGTTCATAGCTTAATGGCCTAGATAATTTATTTAGACTCTGATCCAATCCATAACTGATTGGATCTATGATCTAAGGGTGATCATCCTTAATTCAAGGTTGAATTGGATATCTAAAGCTTCTAAGTTGTCCAATAGACCACTTATTAGATTTAGATCATCTTTGATCTAGTAAATCTATGAGATTCTTAGGATTTTTAGGCCATAAATAGATAAAATGATTCTATGATCCTAGATTTTATTGCATAATTAGGTCCATGTCATCGATACAATTCTAACGGACCTTTTGGATCTTTAATCGGAGTTGTATAGCTCCTGAAATTGAAGATTTTGTGATTCATGCCTATTTAACGGTCCAAATTGAAATTCTAGATCTAGAACAGGGTTACTAGTGATGATTGGCCATCGTCGGAGAAGTTGACTGGAGTGACAGTCACCTGCGACATTTTCTAGATTGGATTGACTCCTAATTAAAAGGGTTTGTAGATCAGGCTCTTGCCTTCACTCCTGTTAAGTTTGGCGTCTTTTCCTTGTCATTTGATGCTGGTAAATGTGGATTTTCCAGTCGAACTGTTGCAAAAAAACTCAATGTTGCCATATTAGAATCTTTGTTTGATCGCTAGTAAAATTTGCTCTGATGGTGAAATAGATGGAGGGGTGTTTTGATCATCTTTTCACGAGGAATCTAGTGGCGTTGTCAAATCTTCAATCCACCACTGCTCAGACGATTGTCGTATGGCCAAACAGTAATCGTAGTTGCAATTGCTAAAAAAAATGGAGAATAGGTGGCTGGAGGAAGAGAAGAAAATCGGGGGATTGATCTGAGGTGTGATGGGGAAGAGGAGAGGAGAGGGGGATTTATAAGGTGGTGCATAGCCCTTTCTGCAGTGCCGCCGCCGCAACAGTGATCAGCACCACCGTCTTCTTTCGCCATCGGCACAGTTTCTGGCAACGATGCGGTTCCATCGCCAATGCAATTTTGGGTGCTGATGCAGTGATGATGCCATGCTGGAGTGGTGATGATGCATGGATGACACGGTTATGACGTAATGGGGGTGTCGTTAACAAAACTGCCCCATACTTTTTTTCCTTTAATTATTGAAATACCCTTCATCTTCCAACACTCATAACTTTTTCATACAAACTCCTTTTTTAGTGTTCTTTGAGGCGTTGAATTTCATTTCTTGAGTAGAATCTAGTTATGGAGATATTTTTAGCAAATTCTCTCTTTACATATTTTAAATAAAATAGAAAATTTTTCCACCCGTCTAATATAGTTACTTTCCAAAATAGATAAGATATAAAAATTCCATAAATTACAAACATTAGGATTGATTGTGATTGAAAAAGGGTTACTATTATTTGACAAGTATATCTTAAAATTTTGAGTCATTACATTTCTCTCTCCTATTAGAATAATGCCATTGCTAGGAATTTTTTGCTAAAGTTTGGAAAAACTCTCAAGCCTCTATATCATTTTTCAACATGAGGGCCTCTCTCCTAGCTGCATCTATCATTTGTCTATTTTAAGGTGTAAGTGTCTCATAAAAGTATTGAACTTGCTACTATTTTTCAAAACCATGACGGGGACACTTTTGCAACAATTCATTTCACCTTTCCCAGCATTCATAATATTGTTCATCATATTTGTTTACTAGAAATTGATAATCTCCTACAAAGGGCTTTAGTCTTATGGATAGGGAAAAATTCATTCAGAAACTTTTTTGAAAATTGGTCCAATGTGGCAATGGAACCAGATTCTAAAGAGTTTAGCTATGATTTGGTTGGAAATAGACCTAACTTCTAAAGAGTTCAACCATGATTTGGCCTTATCTTTCAATGAGAAGGGAAACAACCTAACTATGATAAAATCATCTGAAACATTTTAGAATTTGAGTGTAGCACAAATATCAAGGAATTCCTTGATATGTAGGTATGGATCCTCTCTCTCTCTCTCTCTCTCTCTCTCTCTCTCTCTCTCTCTCTCTCTCTCTCTCTCTCTCTCTCTCTCTCTCTCTCTCTCTCTCTCTCTCTCTCTCTCTCTCTCTCTCTCTCTCTCTCTCTCTCTCTCTCTCTCTCTCGATCGACTATAAAATGTTGGGAGTAACTATATGACTTCAGGTTTAAGTTTAAAGTGGTCTGCATCGATGGATGGTAAGATGATGCATGATTAGGTATTTAACTAGAGTGGCGCATAAAAATCTCCTATGGCCTTATGCTCAACTATAACTTGTGGGTCAGCCATATGATTAAAAATTTGATTTCTTACCCCTTGCCTATGGGCTCATTCAATCTCAAGATCTAATGGTACTAAGTGCTTTGAGGTGGACGACCTTGCACGCACTATAATAAAAAACCTATCTAAATGATGCAACCTAACTCTAAATGTGACTCCTAACTCTATATGGTGCACAATCAATCCTAATGGTTCACTATCAAGCTACTTTGATAATCTTTGTTAATCTCTAGGGTGATAACTTTAGACCTAAATCTAGACAACTCCTTTAATCCAAGCTCGACTATTGCTTACTAGTTAGGTCTTGTCCAAGGTAGTCAATACAATTCTCATAGAAGGAGGCATTTAGGCCTCAACGACTGTCAATGAAAGACATGAGAAAATCACTTGGATTTTAGATAGTCACTCTAACCAAATGATTAAGAGCCACTGGAGTGATAATCGATCTCCTCGTTTTAAAAAGGTCCTATAAGCTCCAAACCCTAAGTCTCTTGGTATTTGATTTTAGATTAAGCTTTAAGGGCTGAGATCACAAACATACAAGGAAATGATTTGATTGCCTAGGTAGACCAAGGATCTCATGATGAAATTCAATCCTTTATCTTATGAGGGTTCTTGTAGGGCACTTACTATTAATATGTTCCATCCACCATGAAGCAGTAAATGTGCAATGAAATATTAGAAAAGGAAACTAATGCCCACGTATATGTTATCTATAAAAGGATCCACACCTTAACATACAAGATACTATAACTAGACAACCTATGCCTTAGTTATAGTCGAGCTCAAGCTAACCTTTGTTAAATAGGTGTAACCTAATGCAAGAACCCTAAATAAGATGCAACAAGTATGATGAATGACCCTAAACTATCATCCAAAATGTAAATTACACTAAATACAACTATACTCAGAAAATAAAAAATAATGAGAGAAACTTATAGTGAGGTTTTTGATGAAGGTCAAGTGTTGGCCACTATATCCCACACTTAGCCTATATTATTACAATGCATTTAAAATGAAAGAAATAATTGCAAATTACAATAGGGCCTCACTATAATTTGTCTAAAACAAATAAAAAACCCTAGTCTAGAAAAGCAAGGAAATCCTAATTAAGTTGATCAAGTTTTGGCCCATAAGATTGTTGCCGCTCCTTTTGCCAAGTTCCCCAACATGACATGAATCGAAAACTGAAATTCGCTCAAGCTAGGGCGTTCCCCATAAGCGACACATTGCATCAGATCCCAGATGCTGTGAAAAATAGGCAAGGGTTGCTAGGGCGTTCTCCTAGAAGCGACACGCTACATCGGATCCTGGGTGTAGTGAAAAATGGGCAAGGGCTGCTAGAGCGTCCCCTCGAAAGCGACGCATTGCATCAGAACCCAGGTGCAGTGAAAAGTGGACATGGGTTCATACCATGGAGGTCGAGAAAGGCGATTGTAAATAGGGTATCTCCAAAACATAATATTCACATCGCTACATGGAATATAGGGACACTGACAGGTAAGAGTTTGGAGTTAGTAAACACGATAAAATGTAGGAGAGTCAACATCGCTTGTATCCAAGAAACCAAGTGGAAAGGGGCTAAAGCCAGAGAAATAGATGGGTATAAATTATGGTACATAGGAAAGGAAAAAAATAGAAGTGGCATAAGAATAATAGTGGATAAGGAATTAAAGGATAAAGTTGTGGACGTTAAAAGAATTAGTGATATAATAATAATAATAAAAATGATTCTAGGAGAGCAGATTATAAATATTATAAGTGCATATGCACCACAAGTAGGGTTACAAGATATAATTAAGAGATAGTTTTGGAAAGATATGGAGGGAGTCATGCAAGAAATTTCCAACACTGAGGGGATATTTATTGGAGCAGACTTAAATGACCATGTAGGAAAAGATAAGGAAGGATATGATAGAATGCACAGAGGGTATGGTATAGGTGAACGAAACGAGATGGGGGAGAATATCCTCGATTTTGCTTTGTCATATAACCTATCCATTGCAAATACATTCTTTAAGAAGGGGGACGAACACTTAATAACCTTTAAAAGTGGACTTCATAAAAGCCAAATAGACTTTTTTCTACTTAGGAATAATGAATGATCTATATGTAAGGATTGTAAGGTGATAGTTGGTTGTAGAAAATTATTGTGAGCTAGGATAAAAATAAGGGAAAACCTAGAGGGGATAAGAAATTTTCAATGAAATATAGGTCATCCACTCTAGGGCAGTCCAAAATAGTGGATAGTAAAGAAGCCTTAATGAAGATCTTTTGGATAAGAATACTTCAATCAAATCTCAACCACTCAAATTAGGATCATGATGATCTAAGGGCCACTAATAAAGCATTAAAAAGATACAAACCCTAGCCACCTTGCCCTTGTTGAAAAGTCAAATCAAAATCCTAAGGTAAGAAAGATCTCCACCACTCATTATCGTCCAATGGTATGAACTTATTACAAATTTTAGAAACTTCACATATACCCAATGTCTACCACACATCTCGCCACTTATTTCCTTCCCAAATCCAACCTCTTTCCTAGATTTTCTCCTTTTCTTTTTCTCTTCCTTCCCTCTTAGCCAATCTCTTTCCTATCCTACCAAATCTTCTTTCCTACCCAGCCTTATCTCCTTCCTTTCCCACCTTCCTATTCTATCTCTCCCCAAGTTGTATTTCACATCAAATCCATCTCTATAAGATGAATTCCACATATCCTCCCACCTTGCTTCCCTTCTTCTCATCTCATCTCATCTCAATCATACTTTCACCATTCTCCCTTGAATCCTAACCATCCATCTCCTAGGCTTCCACTTCTAAAACTCTACAAATAAGAGGTTAAGGAGAAGGAAAACCTATCCTTTTCATTAAGCACTAGAGCCAAACCTAGGAGAGAGAGAGAGAGAGAGAGAGAGAGAGAGAGAGAGAGAGAGAGAGAGAGAGAGAGAGAGAGAGAGAGAGAGAGAGAGAGAGAGAGAGAGAGAGAGAGAGAGAGAGAGAACACCCTTGCCTCCTCTAAGATCACATGACTCATCCATTGGAAGAGGTAGGAAGATCATCCATCCCCATTTCGTTTTTCTCTCTTCCTTTTCTTCCATTCTTTCTACCCTTTATCTCTTGTATGCACTCATCTTTCATGCATTGCAACTCCTTAGTTTTCCCCCTTATTTCCTTTAATTTTGCACACGTAAAACACTTTAGGAAAAGCACGCAACATCCTTGCATGTCTTCAATGTCCTCCTCTTTTCTTTCAAGGCATACATTAACATCATATCTCTCTACTAATATCTTGCATACTCACCCTTTCACTCTTGCACTTACAAGCACCACTTTCTTCCTTGCATCCATTCTTGTGCCCTCAGTCTCCATGAATTCCCTATCCAGCCATTGCACATGCCACTTTCATCCATCTTACCTTCTCCCTTACATGCCTCCCACCATTACCCTACATGCATCCTTCCACCCCATCTCCATCCTAGCTTAGTTTCACACTCACACCTCCACCTTCTATTTTCACCTTTTGGAATTTGGGAATAAAGGATAAAGAAAGGAAGCTTTTTTCTCTTCTATGGCAGCAATTATTCCTTCCAAATCCTAAAGCTTGATTGAGACTTATTTTAGGTTTGTGGCATGTTGGGTTAAGGAGATGAGAATAGAAAGGTTGGAACTTTAGTGTACATTGGGTTGAAGAGAAGTATATGTGTAATTGTTGAGTGATACAACAAAAGTAAGCTGTAAAGTCGAATTTAAGCCTAGAAGAAGAAGAAAAGGACATGTAACGAGCCTTGTTGAGTGACACAATGAAGGACTCATATAGCAGCCACTTCAAGGAAGTTTTTAAAATTGCTTTGTTTACTTTTCTTTCTTCATGTATTTTCTTTTCATTGTAATCAAGTTATTAATGAAAATTTATTTTCTTAGTTAGCTTATTATCTTAGTTTAATTCCTTAATTAGTTTAGTTCTTTGCTTGCTTACTTGTTTTATTTCCTTAGATAGTTTCCATACTTTGTTTTATTTACATGCTGTGAGTTAGTTTGCTTAGTTATTTAGTCTAAAATTATTTTCTTTCCTTCTTTCTTGACTATGTTAGAGATAATCAATTTAATTTTAATTAACTCTATTTATCAAAGAGTCCTCATGGGATCGCTTCATATTTGCCAATTTTATACTCCTATGCATTTGCAATAATTCTTAAAGCACATCACGTTAGTGTGGTTGACACAGGTTGTTTTTCATGGTTCATAAGATATTGAATCTGATCTATTGGCTACCTTCATTCACTTTGATAATGCATCCATGGATTGACTAGATATATAGGTTGTATTACAATTCATGGGGAAAAGTTCCAACCACTACATGGTGGTCATGTGAGCCTAGTATTGATGATTGGATAGTATTTGGTATCGCTATATTCAATAGATTTAATTATAAGAGAAGATATATAATTTTGTCTCATGATTTAGATTTAATTATTTAGAAATTGTACATTCCCAAGTGGATTTATCAAGATAATTTTATCTATGTATTACTCATGAAATTTATTGGGAGAGTAAAAAAAAAAAATCTTATTATAATAGTCCAAAATTTTATAATAGAATTTTCAAATATTATCGAGGGAAAAATCCTCTTTTCAATTAATTATTATAATGTAAAAAATAGAATAAATCAAATGAGACATTTTTTAGGTTAAAAATGTGTTATTTATTGTGAGCGTTAGATAAGTTAGTCAGGTTAGTAAATTAGTTAATTAAATAGTTGAATATTATTTATTAATTAATAGTTTAACTAAGTTATAAATTATTTATAACTTATATATGAATTAATAAATCAAGATCAATTAAGTTAAATAGTTAATTAACTAGTAGAAGTATTAAAATAGGTTGTTAATTTCCTATATTAGATTTAATGTTTAAAAAAACATCATGATCAGGAATTGAATTATAGATATAAAAATATTTTTCTCAACTCAATTTAAATTTAAATTGGAAATTTATGTTAGCTCTAAAATTTTGCATTTAAATCAAGATCTGATAGTTAGTGCAACTCAATATGTTTTTAAATTCATATATATAAATCTTTACATTAATTTCAAATTTGGGACTTAATTGAGAGTAAATATTAGAGTATTAAGCCATTGGATCTCATAATATCTTACAATAATTAAGATCACTGAGATCAAGTATGGAGACATTGGATTAATAATGTTCATTATGATTAAATCTAAATATGAAAATAAATTATGCTTAAATTTAGATCTGAAACTTAATTGAGAATGAATGTTAAATATTTAAACCATTATCTTGTAAAACACTCCAAATAAGAAAGATCATGGAGATTAAATGTAGAATGTTAGATCTATTATTTTTAATTGAAGAAAATGAAAAGATTCAGAAATAAAATATAAAAGAAAATATTCTCCAGATATCTAACTCTTATCATACATAAAATACCTGTCTGAAAAGTATCTGATCCTTAAAAAAAATTTGTACATAAATCCGAGAGACCAAACCATTGATTTTAGGCTAGATAATGTGCTACAAGGATTCCATCATTGGATCAACCAAAAGCTTGGGGAAATCATAATCCAAAGATATGTAAGTGTACTGTGGTTATGTTAAAATAATACTCCATAATTTTATTTCATGTGAAATAAGATTTTAGAATCGATCTAAGGCTAAGAAAAAATATAGCAATATTTTGTGATCCTAACCATTAGATTTATGTTTAAATGAGATTCAAGTTCTATCTTCATGCATCTTTTGAAAGTATACTCTATATTGATATTGTGAGGCATGTTAGATATGACTGATCTTAAGATTTCAAGCATTTTATACTTGAATTATGATGATCAATCGTAGTTGATGATTATAGATTCAGTGCTTAGGATCTAGATTTTTTGCTATATAATACATAGTTCAAATGAATAAAATGTATGATTAATTATATTTTGTTAGAATTCTATGGTAAGGTCTAATATATCTAGTAAAATTTCAAGTAGAATTGTACTTTAAATTTAGTTGTATAATAGTATCTTAGTGTCTTGGATGATTAACAGCAGAGATGATTATATCAAGCTATATGGATGAGATCTAAATGATACAGTCATATATATGAAATGAGAGAATAAACTACTAGATGTATTTGAGCTATAATCCAACCTAGATAAATAAGATTCTAGAGTAATTCTTAGATGTGCATGCTGTATGGCTAGGATTAAATGATTAAGATAAGTAATAAATTGATTGGATGTACAAGATTTCTTAAAAATATAAATTGATTGGATGTACAAGATATTAGATATACATATCAAAGTTAAAGGGTAGATCTATAAAGATATAGAACATTTAAAATATGTGTACAATCTAAACGTATATCTAAATGCTTAAAGTTTAGATCATTTATATCAAAATCCTAAATAATTAATATTTAAATATAAATAAAAAATTTATATAATTTGGTCTTACATAAACTATGTAGATCATATAAAATGGATGTAAAAGATATAGATTTGATGATATATGTTAAATCAATGTATAAGATCTAGCAAACTTGTAAGATTTGAAATACTTAAAAATTGGATCTTTCCAATGGATGAATACTACAAAGATTAGAACACCTAAGTTAAGAAAATATTAGATCAATTCAATCTAAGAGAGAAATAATAAAATTAGAAATAAATGGATGTGATCTAATGGATCAATCTTTAAATTGAACAAGAATATATAAGTTAAATTTGACCTAAACTCTTACATCTAATTTATGATTAAGATAATATCTAAAGAAATGAGTGTATTATAAATAAGATACTTTTTTAATGTGTTTTTAAAAATATTTAAAAATTATATTTAGGTTATTAAAAAGTTTCCAAAATTATTAAGAAATTACTTTTATAGAAGTAGATTTTGAAGATTTAAAACATCTAATTAATAGTTTTGATCAATATTTTTATAAATAATTTTAAATTAGAAATATTTATAAAAATATGATTTTTAAATTAGAAAAATTATGAAGTTTTCAATGAAATTTTTTTATTAACTGAAGAATTTGAATACTTAGCAAAGTATTTGAAATATTTTGATAAAAATTGCTTCTCAACAATTTAAAAATGAGCATTTAATGTTATTTGATGTTTCAAACCTATATTTGGAAGATTTATTAAGGCATATAAATTTGAAAAGAGTTTTTTAAATTTCTTTGTGACATCTAGCTTTGTTGTATAAGTCCTTCTATTTATTTGTTTCCACTTATAAACCCAAATAAGATGTTATTATTTATTTGCCTTCACTTGAGATGCCAGTGGACAGTATTTATTTCGACTTAGCCTGATCAACAATGGTCATAATGGATGACTCATTTGAGACATAGTTCCGTAAGGGCCTCTATTGAGACATGTTATGTCAATGAGGTTTCATGGCTTTTGGATTAGATTTATTTAGATTAGCATATCATCAACGTTGGCTACTTGTTTAGACTCAACTAATAAGATTTTAGGGATTTATTTATTATCATCCACCGCAAGTACTTTGAACGTTATGTGATCAATGAGGTAGTGGACTCATATGGACTATATGTTAGTGGGTGCCACTTCCGTTGATCATGGTTGATGCATGAGTTGATGTTTAGAGTTTTGAAATATATTTGATATATGTATCTATTTTGAATATGGATTTGAATTTGAAAGACAGTCAATATTTGACATTTGAATTGATTAGTATGGCTTTATATGTCATTTACTAGCTTATATAAGATATAATTGAAAATATACAAATAAAATAAATAAATTATTCATGATAATAAGTAAGATAAAGATATAATTATAGTATGCTTACCAAATGCAAATTTGCTAAGATATGCTTCATATCTCATATTAAAGACAATCCTGTAGAGAAAAGAATATTGCAACCAAGAAAAACCAATGTAAAAGAAGATTGCTCATTGGTGAAGGAATTGTTAGCATTCTTAAATTTTGTAGCTAAAGCTATTGGAATTTTGTATTGAAGGAAAATATTGATGTATTAAATAAAGTTTAAATTTTTATAGAAATTTATATGAACCTTTTATGGCTCTAGTGTTGACATTTACTATTTATGTCTGTGTGAGATACACTATTTTATATCTCATTTGATGACCTAAGAATTTGTCACATCTCTAACCCCAAAATAAATGCTTCTGCAATTTGGGAGCAAAATAAGTATGGTATTTTAGCAAAGGTTCATAATTGTATGTTTAGAAAGACTTAATTCAGAGTTCTTAGGGTAAAGAACTAAGATCATACAAGATAGTACATCAAATTGATAAATCTATTATATGATAGGAAAATTGTTAAGATGGCAACCTCAAAGAACGAAGCTCAAACCTTGATGGTGTACATAGAGCTTTGGGTGGCATAACTATCATACTACAACAAAAGTCTAAAATGGTAGTGAAAATGGAAATAATGACAACAACAAGAGTTGTAAGGAATTCAAGAGAATAAATCCTCCCTCTTTTTAAGGCACTCTTGACCCTATTGAGGTAGAAAAGTGAGTCATGCAAATGGAGAAGATCTGCGAGACTATGAAATGCCTTGAAATGACAGCTGCATTGTTTATGCTTGAGGGCACAACTAAACACTAGTGGAGGATGGTGAAGAGGACTTTTGTTCCAAAGGCAATAGTATTGACTAGAAGAAATTCAGGGAAGTATTTTATGATAAATACTCTATGCAGTGAAAGATAAGAAGGAGATTCAGTTCATGGAACTCATTCAAGGCAACAAGATTATAGTAGAGTACAAGAACATGTTTATGGAATTGTCTCATTTTGTTCCTCATCTAGTTGAAGATGAGGAAAGGAAGGCCAAGAAGTGTGAAAGAGGTCTTAGACCCATTATTAGGAGCAAACTTTTATTATTGAAGCTACAAAAGTACGTTGATATTGTCGACCACTCTCAAATCATGAAATGATATTATGAAGAGTTTCAAAAAATTAATAATATGAGAATCAATGTTTGGAACTACACTAGCTTTAAGAAGAAGCAGGAGTAGAAGAATTTCCACAAGAAGAAGTTTGAGAGGAATATAGAGAAGAAGTTGATGGATGTTTATCCCAAGTGTAGGAAGCTTCATGGATCGATCCCATGCTATAGAATGAATTGAGTGTGCTATGGGTGGGATAAGGTTAGCCACATAATTAAGGATTGTCCCAAGAAGCATAAGTGTAACAGCCCAAGGGCCTCACACACAACAATATTGTCTACTTTGGAGACTAGGGCCCATATCACCCATCCCCCTCACAGCTTTGTTCTTCCCCTGTGGGAAACGACCTTGTTGCATGTGAAGTCCTCCTAACACTCATCAATAGCCCAGTCACTTTCCCCTTATCAATGTGGGACTAACCTCAGGAACCCACCTGCAGCCTGCTTTAGCCCTTCTAAGCCCTGCTTACCCCATGTCCCCTTATCCCCCTTAAGGGAGCATGCATTTCGATGTGCGGCCAGCCACACATCGGGTCAAGGGTTGGCTCTAATACCACTGTAATAGCTCGAGGGCCCCACACACAACAATATTGTCCACTTTGGAGACTAGGGCCCATATCACCCAACCCCCTCATGGCTTTGTTCTTCTATTGTGGGAAAAGTCCTTATTTGTGTATCAGAGTGCACAGCAGATGATATTGTCCTCTTTGAGCCCAGCCCTCAAGGTTTTGCTCCCTCTGGGTCCCTCACCCTACTTGGGTCTTTGAGCCATCTCCCATCTACGAGGTCTTCTAGGCCATCTCCCTTTTCATGCTTCTCCCTAAGCCGGGCCCAGAGGAGGTGAAGCGAGCTGCACATGGGTTCCTGAGGTTAGTCCCATATTGCTAAGAGGAAAGTGACTAGGCTGTTGATAAGAGTTAGGAGGACTTCACATGTAACAAGGTCTTTTCCTGCAAGGGAAGAACAAAGTCATGAGAGGGCTGGGTGATATGGGCCCCAATCCCCAAAGTGGACAATATTATTGTGTGTGGGGCCCTCGGGCTATTACAGTGTTATGAGAGCCAACCCTTGACCTGGTATGTGGCTGGCCGCATGCAGTGACGCGTGCTCCCTTAAGGGGGATAGGGGGACATGAGGTAAGTAGGGCCCAAAGGGGCCAAAGCGAGCTGCACATGAGTTCTTGAGGTTAGTCTCACATCACTAAGGAAAAAGTGACTAGGATATTGATAAGAGTTAGGAGGACTTCACCTGCAACAAGGCCTTTTCCCACAAAGGAAGAACAAAGCTGTGAGGGGGCTGAGTGATAGGGCCTCAGTCTCCAAAGCAAACAATATTGTTGTGTGTGGGGCCCTCGAGCTGTTACAATAAGCAACCTCAGTAGCTACCCAAGCCCAAGGTGTAAGGATGAGTTCCCATCATGCACCAGGATGCTTAGGCTTTGAAATTTATCATTGAAGGTACCCTTCCAATCTTCAAGCTTGTCACTAGAGTATTGATAGATCTAGGCTCTAACAACTATTTCATTCCTCCAAGTTTTTAAAGTTAGTCAAAGAATAAATCAAAACTCTTAGGTACAACCTCATAGTAGTTACACTAACTAAAGATAGATTAGTCACAAATAAAGGGTATAAACATTGTAAAGTTAGTTTGGAGACAATTTGTTAGTAGAGTTGCTATTGTTAGACATACAAGATTTTGATCTAATTCTTGACATGGGATTGGTTATCAACATGCCATGCAATTATTAACTATTTGAACAAGGTGGTAAACTTTGACCTACCTAATAAGTTAACATTTCAAGTTCAAAGGTGTTAGAAGAGTTTCACTAATGACTTGGATTTTACAATCAAAGTATATTGGATGTTGAGAAAAGGGTGTTAGGGTTTTCCCACTCATATGGTTGATGACTCTAAAGAAAAGCCTAGCATTAATGCTATCCTAGTAGCAAATGAATTTTCAAATGTGTTTTCAAAGGAGTTAACAGGACTACCATTAGAAAGAGAGGTAGAGTTTAGTATTGAGCTCATTCCTAGAATTAACCTTATTTCTAAGGCTCCATATTAGATGACACCAACAAAACAGAAGGAAGTCCAGGAACAATTGGAAGAGTTGTTAAACCTAGGTTTCATTTCACCTAATATTTCTTCTTGGGCTGCATTGGTTTTGTTAGTAAAGAAGAAGGATGGATCAATGAGAATGTGTATTGACTATAGGAAGCTACACCAAGTGAAGATAAAGAACAAATATCCACTACCAAGAATCGATGACTTGCTAGATCAGTTGTAAGGAGCTTAGGTATTCTCTAAAATCAATCTTAGGTCTAGTTATCACCAACTAAGAGTTAAGGATGAAGATACTTCTAGGACCGCTTTTAGAATGAGGTGTGGCCACTACGAAGTTTCAGTTATGTTGTTCATATTAACCAATGCTCTAGTAGTTTTCATAGGCTTGATGAGCATTATCTTCAAGTTTATTATAATATTCATCAATGAAATCTTACTCTATTCTCAAAATCCAAAAATATCATGTGTAGTACTTAAGGATTATTTTTTAAGTGTTGAGGGAATAGAAATTGTACAAAAAACTAAACAAGTGTGGATTCTGATTGGAGAAAGTAGTGTACATGGGGCATGCTATTTTAAAAGAAGGAATAGTTATGGATCCTTCTATAATGGAAGCAGTGATGAAATGAGAAACAATGACTAATATGATGGAGATTTAGAGTTTCGTAGGACTGGCAGGCTATTATAGAAGGTTCTTTGAAAGATTTTACCATATCACAAGCCCCTTAACTAAATTGACTCAAAAGAATGTGAAGCTTATCCAGAGTGAAGATTGTCAAAGATCCTCTAATGGGTTAAAGACTCAATTGACGTTAGCACCTATTTTAAAAATTCTGGTGAAAAGGGGGATTTATTATTTATTATGACACTTCAAGGAAAGGTTTGAGGTATCTACTAATGTATATTGGGAAAGTGGTAGAATAAGCATGCAGATAGTTGAAGACGTACGAGCAAAACTACCTAACTCGTGATTTGGAGTTAGTCATAGTAGTGTTTGCACTAAAAATCTAGAGGCACTACTCGTATGATAAGCAGTTCCATGTCTACATGAATTATAAGAGTTTAAAGTACCTATTCTTACATAAAGAGATGACCATAAGACAGAGAAGATGGAAAATGTTCCTAAAAGATTAGACTTTATGATCCACTAGCACCTAGGCAAGGCAAATGTAGTAGTGAATGCCTTAAGTAGGAAGTCCTCAAGACTTCTAGTCCACATGATGATGGGGAACGATAGTTAGTAGAAGAGGTCAACGTTCAAAACTTGGTTGTCAAGAATGAAAACCCTGGAGTGATTCATGCAAACTTCAGAGTTGTACCAGTATTAGTCAAACACATAAAGAGGCTTAAGAGTGGTGATACTCATATGATAAGAATCATGATGGAACTTAAACAGAGAAATAAATTGGAGCTCAAAATCAGAAAAGATGGTACTTTAAGATTCAAAGGAAGATTATGTCTTCTAGATGATGTAGAACTGAAGACAAGATTGTTAGAAGCAACACATAGATCTAAGTATACAATACATCCATACGGTACTAAGATGTATCAAGATCTCAAAGGTGTATTTTGTAGAATTACATGAGAGGGAGATTGTCCTTTTTGTATCTATGTTTTTGGTGTGTCAATAGATTGAGGTTGAACATCAAAAACTTGTGGAAATAGTACAACCATTATCATTACTTTTGTGATTGGTTTAGCTAAGCCCAAGAATAATCATGATAATATTTGGTGATCGTTGACAAATTCACAAAAGGCAACTCATTTCTTAGTCATTCAGATGCCTAACTCTTTAGACTACTTGGCGAAATTGTACATTAGAGAAGTGGTGAGACTTCATGGAATATGGGTGAGGATCATATCTAAAAGATTTTCGAGATTTACATCTCAATTTGGAGGAGTCTACAAGAGGCTATGAGTACAAAATTGAATTTTAGTCCTTTCATCCTCAAATAGATGGATAACCAACAAGGACCATCTAAATACTATAAGACATGTTGAGAGTGTGTGATGAACTTAAAAGGTAGTTGGGATGATTATCTACCATTAGTAGAGTTCACATTGAACAATAGCTATTAGTCTAGTATAAAGATGACATTGTATGAGGCTATATGTAGAAGAAAGTGTAGGTTGACAGTGTGTTGTGAGGAAGTGAACAAAAGATACTTGGATGAGAGTTAGTTGAATAGACAATTGACAAGATTAAGTAGATTTGCAAGCACATTGAAATAGGTTAAAGCATACAAAAGAGCTATATGGACAATCAATAGTGGGAGTTGGAATTCACAATCGAAGATCATGTATTTTTGAAAGGAGTCACTTATTAAAGGAGGTATGAGATTTGGGAAGAAAGAAAAATTAAGTACAAGATCCATTGGACCCTTCGAGATTTCGGAGAAGGTTGGAGATGTTGCTTACAAGATAGCTTTATCTCCACACTTGTCAACTATTGGCAACATCTTTCACATATTGATGCTATGAAAGTATGAATCAAATATGTCTCATGTTTTGAACTTTGAGCTTATACAAGTCAGCAAGGATTTAACATACAGTAACCTTTTCAAATCATGGACCCAAAAGAGCAAATTTTGGGGATGGAAATGATTCCGTTAGTGAAGGTGTTGTGACAACATCACTAAGTGAAAGAAGCTATATAGGAAAGAGAATATGAAATCAGAGAAAAATAACTTTAATTGTTTTGAATTGTACCTCAAGTTTAGAGGACTAAATTTCTTTTAGAGAGGGTGAAATGTAATATCCCAAATTGTCATAACAAGAATTTTGAAATTTATCAAGGGAAAATCTTCTTTTCACTTGATTATTATAGTTTGGAAAATATAATAAATCAAATGACACTTTTTTAAAGAAAATGTGTGTTATTTATTATGAGGGCTTAGTTAATTTAGTTATGATTAGTTAGTTAGGTTAGTTAACTAATTTGTTAAATTAAATTTATTAATTAGTAGTTTACTTAGTTATGAATTAGTTATAACTTAGATCTGAATCAATAAATGAAAATAAATTAAGTTAACAAGTTAATTAACACTTAGAAATATTAAAATGGGGTGTTAATTGACTAGAATTAATTAAAATTTAAAACAAAGAATGTTATGATTTTGAATTGGTTTTCAAATCTAAAAACATTCTTCTCAATTGAATTTAAATTTAAATTTAATGTTTATGTTAGAACTAGAAATTTGCATTTAAATATAGATTTGGTAATTAGTGCAATTCTTTAATCATGGACATTGGATTGAGATCATGAAAATCTAGCCTCATATGATTAAATTCGAATATGAAAATATTTTAACACTAAGTTTCAAATATTAAACTTAACTGAGAGTAATTATTAGAGAATTAAACTATTAGATCTCATGCAATGTCTCAAAATAATTAAGATCATTGAGATTAAATCTAAGACATTGGATTAATAATGTTCAATGTGATTAAATCTAAATAAAAAAATGAATCACATTTAAATTTATATTTAGAACTTTATTGTGAATGAATATTAAGGAATTATACTATTGGACCACATCTAACATTCCTAAATAAACAAGATCACGGGGATTAAATATGGAACATTAGATCTATAACGTTTAAAGAAAGAAAATGAAAAGATATGGAAAGAAATTATAAGAGGAGATGTTCTCCAGACATTTCACTCTTATCATATATAAAATCATTCATTAGAAAATATTTTATCCTCAAAAAAATTGTGCGTCAAGAGTTCCACCATTGGATCAACTGGAAAGCTTGGGAAATGATCCAAAGAGATTTAAGTATACTATGGTTGTTTTAAAAAAATAATCCATACATTTTATACTTGAATTATGATGATCGATTACTAGCCAACAACTATATATTTAGTAGTTAAGATCTAGATCTGCATTCTAATGCATGATTCAAATGGATAAAATTTTTGATTAAGTATATGTAGTTAGAATTCTACGGTAAGATTTGATACATCTGGTGAAATTGCATGTAGAAATGTGGTTTAAACCTAGTTGTATAATAACATCTTTAGATATAAAGATTGAGATCATTATATCGAGCTATATGGACGAGGTCCAAGTGATCCAATTTGTACACGAAGCTAGAATAAATTTTAGATGTATTTTAGTTGCAATTTGACCTAAATATGCAAGATCCAAAATTAATTTTTAGATGCTCATGATCTATGGCTAGGATTAAATGATTAAGATCTATGATAAATCAATTGGATGTGCTAGATTCTTAAAAACATAAGATTGTGCAATAATTATGCAAGATATTAGAAGTAAAAGTTGAAGTTAAAAGGGTAGATGTATTATGATCTAGAATATTTAGAATACGCACGTGATTTAAATTGTAAATTTAACTAGTTAAAGTTTAAATTGTTTAGATCATAACCATAAATAATAATATATGAATATAAGTCAAAATATTACATAATCTAATCTTATATAGACTATAGAGATAATTTAAAATAGACGTATAAGATATTTATTAAATGATATCAATTAAATCAACAAACTTGCAAGATCTAAAATACTGCAAAACCTAGTCACTTGTAGATCAATGATATAATTATTAGAATATCTAAATTAAGAAAATGTTAGATCAATTTAATCTAAAATAGAAATGATGAAATAAGAAATAAATGGATGTGACCTAATGAATCAACATTTAGATTAAAAATAAATAAGGTAAATTTGTTCCAAATCATTAAATGTAATTTTTAGTTAAGATAATATCTAAAGAAAGGAGCGGATTATAAAATGAGACATATTTTAATGTCTTTTTAAAAAAAATTAGAAAATTATATTTATGTTATTAAAGGTTTCCAAAATTATTAAAGAAATCACATTGTTTTATAAAACTAGACTTTAAAATATTAAAATATCTAAATTAATAATTTTGATTAATCTTTTGAAAAATGATTTTAAATAAAAAATATTTGTAAAAATATGACTTTTAAATTAGTAAAATTATGAACAATTAGGAATTTTAACAATTAGCAAAGTATTTGAAATCTTTTAATGAAAATTAATGTGAACAGTTTACAAAAGAGCATTTTAATGATATATAATGCTTTAAAACTATAATTGGGAAGATTTATTAAGATATACACATTTAAAAAAATTAAAGTAATTGGAAAAGAGTTTCTCGAACTTCTGTGTGACGTCTAGTTAAGTTGCATAAGCCCTTCTATTTATTTGTTCCTACTTCTAAATGTTAGCAAGATGTTATTAGGGGTTTATTTGGCTTTACTCAAGATGTTGGTGGAGAGTATTTATTTGGACTTAGCTTAATCAATTATGGTCACAGTGGATGACTCCTTTAAGATGTACTTCAACGATGACCCCTATTGAGACGTGTTACGTTAATGGAGTTTCAACACTTCTAGCTTAGATTTATTTAGACTAGCATTTGATCAATGTTGGGTGTCTGTTTGGACTTGCTTGATGATAATTCATGTAGTTATTTGTTGTCACCTGTAGTAGAACCTCAAGTGATCAATGGGATAATGGACTCATTTAGATTGTATGTCAAAGGGTACCATTTTAGTTGATTATGTTTGATGCATGAGCATATGTTTTGAGATTTGAAAATTACTTACTATTTATATCTATTTTGAATATGGATTTTACTTCAAAAGGAAATCGATATTTGACATTGAATTGATTAATATTTATTTATATGAGAATACTATATTGTATTTATGAGCTTATATCAGATATAATTAAATTTTATAAATAAAAATGAATAAATTATTCATGATAATAAAGTAAGACACATATATAATTATATATTATGCATACCGAATATGAATTCATTGATATATGTTTCATATCTTAGATTAGAGACAATCGTGGAGAAAAGAAGATTGGAACAAAGAAAGAGTAATAAAAAAGAAGACAGCTCATAGCTGAAGAAATTTTTGGTGTTCCTTAATTTCTATAATTGAATGCATTAAAATTTTGTTTTTTGAAGGAAAACACTGATGTATCAAATAAAGTATAATTTTTTTTTATAGAAATTTTAACATTTGCTATTTATCCTACAAATCTATCATGTATGCTTTAGCATTCTAGCAATGTAACCATGAATCTGTTACCCATATGTGAATTGAGATTTTTAAATCCATTTGTATATGAATTAGATAATTTCTAGTTCATTTACCCTAATATGTGATAGATCAAATTAGATTTGATCTCTTGGCTCTACTCAAAATAGCTCAGAAAAAGAAGTGTAGGATCACTCTAAAGTATGTGATTTTGGTAGGGCTAATCTATGTGGGAAAAATCAATATGAATAGTTCATATTATCTAACAAGTGGGTTCATTGGTTAAAAGTATCACAAAGCCCCAAATAAGGGCTGAATATAAATCCAATTATTCGTTTCAATCAAGGAGAATCCAAAATATAAAATATCTCATCACATAAGATCTAAAAGTAGTAGCCACTTAGGCTAAATTTGGACATTCAACAATTTAATGAAACATGTAACTTTCTATTCTTTGCAAACTTTTCAAAAATAAAACTTTCTAAAGATAGAAACTTTCATATATGCATCTCAACTCTGAACATCATGTTTTTCACTTATAACTTATAAACTAAAATTGCATTTCTCATACACACTAGCATCCTTAACCAAGGACATTTTTAACATAGAAAGAAAAAGTTATCTAATCCCCTTGAAATAGATCTTTAACGTATAAACTCTAGCATGTGCACCACTCAATCATGAAATTGTATTAGTAAAACATTTTACTAGAGGAATAAGGAAAGCATGGTAATTAATGTTCAAATTACAACTTTAAATCATCAATAATGTCACAATTTTGATAGGCCTCAATACACCCTATGTTTTACATAAAATAGAGAAATCAAGTTTAAATCATCCTAGAAAGACGTCTAAACATGAGTAATTATAGCACTGGGAAAAATGTTTTTCAAATTCAATGGAGCAAGATGTACATATCATGCACCATGAATTATCAATCAAATTAAACTACAAACCCTCTTAAATATCATGTGATGATGCTATCAGATAAAAACACTTAACTACAAAAAAATTTCAAATAAATTTTTTATTTTTTTAAGATAAATCAAAGATCTAACTTAGAAATTCCTACACCCCTATGTCTTCATCTTTTTCTTCTCCTTGGTCTTTTGCACTCTTCTTTTTCATGCCTTAGGTTTGTTTGATTGCATTTCCCTCAATCCTCCTAAAGTTCTTTAAGAGTGTCAATCCTCTCTCTCTCTCTCTCTCTCTCTCTCTCTCTCTCTCTCTCTCTCTCTCTCTCTCTCTCTCTCTCTCTCTCTCTCTCTCTCGCTCTCTCTATTTTGTCTTTGTTTCTGTGTCTCTTTCCTTTCTCTTTGAAGTTTTGTAGCACTCTTGCTTAGGTTGAGACATGCCTATGTCTATAACTTTATCTAGGCCTATACTTTGCTGCCAAAGGCAGCCCACAATTATTATTCCATAATGTCTCTCTTAGATCACCTTGCCAATATGTCCAGCTTCCTTTCCATTTTTCCTAGTATATGACATCTTCCTATTTAGCTCATGATCCTAACTACTCCTATTTCCTAATATTCTAAGTTTCTTCTTAAGCTACATGTGATGAGCCCAGTTTTCAAAAATAGTTTTTCATAAATTCCTTTATAAAATATCAGGATATCTTTGGAATTAAAAAAAAACTTTTAGAAACATACAACATTATACTTTTCAAAATCACTCTCCAAGTCTGTCACAAAATTAAACAACCACTAACAGAACCCATTGGTCACAACCAAACAACTGGGAAACTATAAGAGTCAATAGTAAGAAAATGAGTCCTAGGTTTGGTAGACAACATAGGAGGAGGACCATATTAGACTTAATTGTGGTTGAATGTAGCTGTTGTCAAATAAATAGAGAACTGGAAACATTTGTTTGTTGGAACTAAGAGGAATACTTCAGAGGAAGGCATAGAGCTCATCTTGCAACACATAGAGGGACAGTAGCAGACTCTTAGGAGGAGGTTAAAGGGTCATAATAAGTGCCTTAGTTGCAAGGGATATCACTTGGGAAAACCTTGCAACCATCAAAAGAAGCATTGTTTTGGATGTAGTGTATGTGGACACTTTGTCCATGACTGCCGAGGATGGAAGAAGGAAAAGGATTGTGCCTCGTGGTCAATTTATCATAAATCTCATCCAAACAAACCTCTTTGCATTAAACAACACATTTGTTTCTCCTGTCGCAAGAAAGGCCATTTCCTCAATAATTTCCTAGAGAGGAAGAAGGGAAAATAGTCTCACTAGGAACTAGCCCAAAAAGAGTCCTCACATCATCAGCAGAATAGACTTGTACTCCAAACACAGTTGTGAAAGGTAATCTCCTAACTTCTATAAAATTACTAGAATGTTGCTTGACCCTAGTTCCAAACATTTATTATATCTTACCACCTTACATTATGCATGGAATGTACTATGCATTAACTAGGTTTTTGCTTAGAGGCTACCATCTTGGTAGGAAAATTGTTGAGCTTCGAAAGATAGCATGAGCATTTGTTATTCTAAAGACAACTAGATACATTGTTAGGAGATGTTAGACCTTTTTGACTAAGGCTGCAAATGTAATGGAAACTAAATCCAGTATGAATGACATTGTTGTAGTTTGGGAAATTTCATATGCAATTGCTAGAGATTTACTTGGACTACCACCTAAAAAGGAGATGGATTGCACTATCAAACTAATACCTAGCATGACTCCTGTATCCAAAGCATTATATAAAATGACCACAATAGAGCCAAATCAGTTGGAGAATCAATAGTAGGAACTATTAGATGAAGGATTCCTCAAATTTGGTGTTTTACTATGGACAATAGTCTTCCATGGAAAAAATGGAAGGATGAGTTAGTGAGACCTTATATTTGTGGTCAAAATAATGAATAAGTGTCTGTAATCTAACTTAATTATCTATTCAATCAACGTCAAGCAAGCATGGTCTTCTTAAAGGTCGTTTTGATGTCCCAGTATCATCAATAATGATCACATAAGAAGATATTTCAAAGGATGATAATTGAGCTAAATGTGAACACTATACGATTTTGAGTAATGTTGTCCAAATTGACCATTGCTTATGTCACATTCATGGATCTCATGAAGAAGATGTTTAGGCCATTCCTAAAACAAAATTTCCATCATATTTGTTGACTACATCTTGGACATACAACTAGTCTAGAGGTAGATTAAGAACACTTGAACGCAGTGTTGAATACACTAAGAACACAATTTACATGCCAAATACTATGCGTCTAAAAAAACAAAAAAATGTGAATAGATAACTTTCTAGGCCACATTATTTCAAAAGATAGAGTTGAAGTAGATTCAGTAAAAGTAGAGGTAGTGCCAAGTGAGAAGTACCCATGCAGGTGATAGAAATGTGGAGTTTCTTAAGTAGTGCAAGATACTACCATAAATTGATTGAAAGACTCGCATGTTGTTTTATGTCCGACAAAGTTGACAAGTAGAGATGTGAAATTCACATGGTATTATGCATGTGCTAGCTTCTAAGAACTATAGGAAAAGTTGATCATGACACCATTACTTATTTTAACTTCAAGCAATGGAGCTTAGGGTGGTTTTTAGTGATGCATCAGGTAAAGGTCTGGGCTGTGTACTAATGTAGGATAGAAAAGTGATTCCAATGCTTCACAATAGTTGAAAAAGTTGAGATTAATGATTCTACTCATGATATTAAGTTGATAATTATGGTGTTGTATGAAATTTTTGGAAGCATCGCCTATATGGTTAAGAATTGGGGAGCAATGTTAACATATCGACATGTTAAATTTGAGAATCAGAGTGTGCAATGGAAGCATACATGAAGGATTGGTACTTATTCTAGGTTCATATAGTATTTAACCCATTGACCAATATACAATTAGAGAAGACCATCTAGACACTTGAGGATATATTATAAGCTTTGTGCTATGGAATGGAAGGGAAACTGGGATGAACACCTCCCTTTGGTTGAGTTCATCAACAATAATAATTACCACTCTAGCATCAGCATGTCCCCTATGAGGCATGGTATGATTGACCATGTCGTACACCCACTTATTAAAGCGATATAGGAGAATGATAGTTCATGAAATTGGAATTGATAGAGCAATGTATCGAGAGAGTGAGATTGATTCAAAAGTTACTTCTGGCTGCACATAACCAGCAAAAGAGCTATCTAGATACTAGGAGTAGAGTTTTGGTGTTCAAGGTCGGTGATCATGTCTTCTTGAAGGTCTTAGCATTGAAGGGAGTAATGAGGTTCCATGTAAAAGGCAAATTAAGCCCAAGATTCATGGGTCCATTCAAGATTTTGGAAAGGATTGGCCAAGTAGCATATATATTAGCCTTGCCACTGCGACTATCCAAAGTGCTGTTGTATTTCACATGTTTATGTTGTAGAGGTATAAGTAGGATCCCACACATGTGCTTGATCCAATGCCATCAAATTATAGCTCAATCTTACCTTTGAGCAAAAAGTAGTATAGATCTTGGATAAAAAGGAGAAGACCCTAAGGAACAAGACCATTCCATTGGTCAAGTTTTTGTAGCAACAACACTTGATTGAGGAGCCACTTGAGAGATAGAGAGTGAGATGAGACAGAAACTCCTTGAACTATTCACAATTCTTTTGAAAATTTTGAAGACAAAATTTTTAGAAGGAGGAAAGAATGTAATGTCATGAAAGTTGGTAATATGTAAGTGTATATAATAGCAAGAACATATCAATAAAATCAAGTTAGCTCATGTGGTTATATTGAGAATTTGTCAAGCTTCAGTCTAGAGTTCAAATCACCACTAGCAATCTAGTTATCTTTTTCAAAAAAATTTAGCAAATAATTCTAGACATATAGATCTCAACATGGAATCAGCTGAACCATAGATAAATGTATATCTAGGATTGAGGATAGAATTCTAATCTATTGGGAACATCTTAGATAAATGGCTGAGATATACAAGATTATAGACATTTTGAATCATAGAGGATGAATGGTTGAGATGAAATCTTAAACCATGACATGGAGATTAGGCTACTTCATAGGATAGAAATTTAGAAAACTTAAAGAGCAAAAATAAAATGTAATCTATAGATGGTAGATCATGCCTAATTTTAGGTCATAATGGGAGCATGATCGAAAAGTGATAAAGAAAGATTAATTGAGTGGGAGAGGCAGATCCTAAAACTTAGCTCCTAACATGTCTATAACAAAAAATTTTGGATTATAGGAAGGAAAGGAAAAACATTTCAAGTGAAGCACCCAAGGATTATTTAATTTGGTGAGCAAGAGGACTTTGAGATCTAAACAATAAAAAGTATGGAGAACACTTTGGGACTTGGTTTAATTGCAATCAATTATGTCTTATTTGACATTTAAGTATTGTTGATGAACATGTAATTGAATTATGGAGAATTCGTTTATATGAAATCTATGGTTTAATTTACTTGTTTGGGTTGTGACTAGTGGGTCCTAATAGTGCTCACTATTATAAACTTATTTTGATTATATGAGAAGGGAAGCCTTGGCACAATGCTAGAATTGTCATTATTTGACCTTGATGTCATGGGTTCTAGGTGTGGAAACAACTTCTTGCATAAATACAAAGTAAGGCTATTTACTATAGGCCTTTTGTGTTCTATCCCTGCCATAGAGCCCCCATACATAGAAGCTTTGTGCACTAGGCTACCCCCTTTAATTTTGATTATATGTAAAGTTTTTGAAATGACACCTTGGATTGGAGAGAATTTTTTAGGAAACCAATATATATATATATATATATATTATAGTATGTTTTCCAAATCTTAGAAAAAAAATTTCTCAGGATCCTGACTATTTCTAAATGAATTTACCAAAAATATTTCTAAAAAACCAGGTCATCACTCTGCATGATGTCTTTTAACATGTGACATCCTTCCCTCTTGTTTTATAAAGCCATTTCTAAGCTAACTCATCACAAGACTGCAGTCCATGTTCTCCTCTTAGTTGCTTGCTAGCCCTTTACATGTGATGTATTTAGCATGTGGTGCCCTATTGCAAATGTTTTATAATTCTTTTCTGGTGAAATAACATCCTAGCCACCTTTCTATTATCATAGTATGAGACATCTTTCCCTTGGTAGGTCTTCCATCTTCAATCCGACTGTCCAATTTCCCATGGCTAAGATCATTCCATCTTCTCTTAATTTAGCTCACTTAAATGCCAAGCCTTAGCTTGGTTGTATGAACCCTAGCTAAGATGTCATATCTTCCTACTTAGATAATGCCCTAAAATATAACCTTTAACAAAAAAGAATAAATATCGGGTAGAAAGAAGGTTTGAACCTCATACCTCAAGTTAACAATCACAATATCAAACTCACTAAACTATTTCATTTGGTTGCTCTTAATCTTTCCAATTTAAATAATTAAATGATTGAAAAATCTAGGTCATTACATCCTTCACCTCTTATATAAATTTTGTACTCCATCAAAATGTTTAAGATAGTTTTGAGAACAACTCTAGAAGCATCTGCTTCATCGCACTTTTAACCTCTTAAGTGGCCTCTGTAATCACATGATATTGCCAAAGAACTTTGGCCAATTGAATGGTCTTGTATTCTTTGCGTCCTCTACTTCTGGTCTAAAATTTGTATAGCCTTTTCTTCAAAAGTGAAGTCGAGTTGTAATTCATCTGGTACCTACTCAAGCATGTGTAGAATCTAGAATATACTTTTGCAACATCATCATATTGAATACATTGTGGAAGGACACACAAAATTCGATCTTGGCTTCCCCGTCACACCAAATCTCATGACTCCTTTTGTTAGAGAGATCTTTAGAAATACATGATCTTTGACTTCGAACTCCAACTCCCTACCCCTTTTGTTTGCATAGCTCTTTTGTTGGCTATGTGCTGTTAGGAGTCATCTCCTAACAAGCCTCATCTTATCTTCACGTTGTTCTACCAATACGGACTTTACAAACTATCATTCCAATAGGTTCGAATGCAACTAGGTCATTTATAAATTACTTCAGTAGGTGCCATATTAATGTTAGAATGGTAGTTGTTATTTTAAGCAAACTCTCAACCAAAGGAAGATGCTTATTTCAAATTCCTTTCCAATCAAGACACAAGCTCTCAACATATCTTTGAGAACCTATATGGCCCTCTTTGAATGTCCATCTATTTGTAGGTGAAACATAGTACTGTACCTCAAAGATGTACCCAGTCCCTCTAGTACATTTTGCTAAAAATGAGAGTTAAATATGTTATCTCTATTAGAGATGATAGTTAGTGGTTGCCATGCATGCTTACAATTTCCTTAGATTGGAAGAAAATGTGTAAATTTTGTTAACCAGTATTTTTCACCTAAATCATGTCATTCCCACTTGACATCTTGGGCAATACCGTCATGAAATCCATGATGATGTGATGCCACTTCCAGTCCAAAAGTTCCAAAGTTTGTAACAACCTTCCTAGCCTTTAATGTTCATCCTTCACCTTCTAACAAGTCAAGCATCATGCCACACAATAACTGATGTCCCGCATCATACTATTCCACCATAAATTCCTTTTCAAATCTTGGTACATCTTTGTGCTTCCAGGATGGATAGTGCACTTTGAGCAATGTGCTTTTTGTAGTAGATCCTATCTCATTCATGTCACTATTGGTACAATAAGTCTGTCTTATACTTCCATATAGTACTTAGGTCTTTTCACAATCCTTTTGCATTTGTAGAATCCATTCCACAAAGGCTATTCATACAGACACATTTGCTATCAGTCCTTTTGTCTTCCTGCTCAGAGCATTCACCACTACATTGGCCTTCCCAAGGTGATATTGCATGATAAAATCATAGTCCTTCAAATATTCTGTCCACCTCTATTGTTGCATGCCTAATCACTCTACTAGAAGATATACGGATTTTAATTAAAACCTATTTTAACTACTTTAACTAGGCCAACTAATTTATTAAAATAAATAAATAAACTAAAAATACCAAAAATCACAGAAGCACATAAAAATGATAGAAATTAAAGCTAAGCTTAAGAATTAAAAATCAAATATATTGGAAATCAAATATTTTAAGGATTAAGCTATCTAGGTTATTTTTACTCATGTAATTAGAAGAACAATGTTTTTAATATACAAAAGATGTTTCCTTTAAAGGTCTCTTTAAATAATTTCTTAATACTAGTTTCTTAGCATGGGACTATACTTATTCAAAATATAGCCAGTCTTCTTACGGCATAGACTATCAAAGGTTCTAGTATAGACACCCTCTTTCTTACTAAACTATGTATCCCTTTATTTCAAGCAATTACGAAGTATGTGGGTTTAGAGTGCTATGAATCAATATTAGTATTATTCTCTATGATGTCATGAATTAATATTATTATTATGCTATACGATAAGTGTTCACTTTTTTATGAAAAGTACCCAATTAGTAGGTCATGTTATAAAATATATTGTTTATTACTAGGGTTTATCTGAAATTTTATAACATAATAATTTTTTACCTAATAATTCAAAAGTTTGATATTTTGCAGTTTCAAAAGTAAATCTAGAGTAAGTATGTGAATCATCATAATTTTTTAGGATTTAATTATGTTTTTTACTCCTTTGTAGGAACTGAGAAGATGATCTCATAGCCTATATTGCGCTTTACAAAGTTTTTCATCGGTGGAGCTATGCCGTTAGCTCGCAAGAGGTGCAGGGGGTGGTGCACCCATGCTAAGGGCTTAAGGATGAAACACCCCAAAAGGTCAAAAAATAAAATAAAATAATGTTTTGTTGCATTGCAATAGGCCTAAAAATTATCATAAATGCAAGGCAAGCAAATGAAGTCCAAGGAAGCAATTGGAAGCATCAAAGGTGACTAAAAGGGCTATCCAAAAATCCATACAATCTACTAATTTGCATGAGAATTGGAGCCATGAATGGAGTTTCCCAGCCTAACAAGGAAACTTGAGGAAGCCAAGCCATTCAAGCCTTGAAGCCAAAGGACTTAGCCAATCAAGCCATCAAAGTAAGCCACCAAGCCACATGAGAGCCATGCCACATAGAGTCACACTATTGGAGGATACTTTTCAATAATTATCCTATATTAAATAGTGAAATTTAAAGGACAATTAGAAAGGAATTTGATTCATAATCAACATGGTAAGGTATGCATGCATAGGTGGACCAATTAAGAGAGAAACCAAGTCAAATTTTCTTATTTTTTCTTTCTTTTTCCCCTTATTTTCTCTCTCTTTCGTACCCACCACATCCCATTATTAGAAGGGAGGAGTTCCAAGCCACCTTTCTAAAAAGTTGATGCCTCCCCCTCTAAATCTAGCCATTCCACCTCCATTTCAAATTCCACTCAACCACCTCACTTTCCACTCTCATTCCTCTTTCCTACCTCATTTCCTTTTCCTTTCCTACCTTCCTCCTCACCTAACTAGGTTTCCACAATTTTAAACAAGGGGGAGACATACCACCCTAAAAAGTGTAGCCTTCCACCTTACCACCTTGTTGCCTCCTTTCTTACTCTACTTTCCACTTTCTTATCTCCAATCTTTACCTAACTTTGCTAGCTAGAAGTCCTAGTTCTAATTTTCTCTTTTCTTCCTAAAATAGGATCTCATCAAATTGGAAACCAAAACTCTATAAATCTTCCAAGGCTTTTCACATGAAATTCCAATAAAGGAGTTTGTTCTAAACTCCTTGGAAGAGGTACAATACTTTAATAACATATTAGAGCCAAACCCCCTCGTGATGGTGGGCCTAGATGGCAGGTGGTCGCTCAGTGGACCCAAAGAGTGGTCACATGCAGCGACACTTGTTCCTTAAGAGGGGAAGAGAGAGCCTAGAGAGTGGTCTTGATGGGTAGTCCTGAAGGGAGGATGTCAAGCTACATGATGGTAGGCTTTAGGTGGGTCAAGGAGTGGTGATGAAATCAACCCCTGATCTTGTGGGGTTAAGTACCCTTAATAATTATTTTCCACTCTCCATGGTAGTTCGATCAGTATATATATCACCTTAAAGCATTAAACGTGCCCTAAGAATGTAATTAAAATAATAAACTAATGCAACAATTATCAAATATGGTTTCTATATGCAATTATTCTACCAAATAATGCAGGACTATTCTAAATGCAAACCATAATCTAGGAAATAAAAGGAGTGAGGGATACTTACAGTGGGGTTTTTTTTATGAAGATCAAGCACGGGCCACCTTATCCCACACTTGCCTTGTATTATACAAACCTTTTAAAATTGAAATGGAAATTATAAATCGCAAAGATCCTCACTACAAGATTCACTTAAAAGAAAAGAAAATTCCTATTCTAGGAAAGCAGAAAAATTTCTATTTTGAAGAAGATCCACTTGCCAATTTCCCCCACTTTCTAATTTTCTGAAAAAGAAAATTAGAAATAAGTACCAAATTCAAGAAACAAGGTGATTATACACTAAAAAAATTGAAAAATGCACCTAAAAATTTCTAAAATGCTAAAGTATGCAATTCCTAAAATTTTTGAAATTTTAATTAAATTTTATAAAAACTCCATTGTGGGTCTCCAAAAATGGTGCCAAAAACTTGTTGTATTTTTTGCAAGTGCATGGGCTATTGTAGTATAGCTTATGCAAGTACGGGTTAATTCCACAAGGACTTGCTTTAAGAATTTGGAGTTTTAATAAAATTTAATTATTCAAAAATTAAAATTAAATGACAAATATTAACAAAAAAGTAAAATTAGATTTTAGATATAATTGATCAGTGAGAATTATAGAAGTTCAACTCATAAAGAAAGAAAATTAACTAAAGAAACAAGAAAATTCCACTTCCCTAGACTAATTATTGTCAATTTCTTTAGATCTAGCCTCATAAACTTTTATTAGACTTCATCAACATCTTTTTGGTACTCCTAATTGATGATTCACTGGATGGATTAGGTAGATTCCAAAAATTCTAAGAGATTTGGGTTAAATAAGAATTTTGGATATTAACGCCTTAGATCTAATTTCTGATTCTTAGATTGAAGATTAGGAATGATAAAAATGCTTTAAAATTTTCTATAACATAGATCTGAAACTTAATTGAAAATCAAAATTGAAATGGATGAGAAATTGAAGATATCATAAAATTAAACCAAAATCATTGATTCAATTAAACATGGATAGATAAAATAGTTCCTGTATTAATTAAGAATAACATAGAATGCAGATAACAGAATGAGAATAATTCGGAACATGGATAAGAACAGTAACAGAATTGAAATGTAATAAAAATTATTCTACTAAGGACAAAATGGGAATTTTCCCTGAAAGTTCCTCAAATTTCCTGTAAAACAGAAAGCAGGGGAGAAAAGGGAGAAGATGGAAGTGAAAACGTCGATGATCGGAGCTGGTGAACAAAGATGGGGGTGGTCGACGGAGGGAAGAGTGATGATGCGATCTAGCCAATGCCTAGAGTAAGAGTTTAGGTTTAAGCGTGGAGACAATCTATAATAGGTGGGAGAGCCAATCAGTGCCAGGATGGTGAAGAAGACATCGTGGAGCGTGGCCGATGGAGGGCTAGAAGTAGAAGAGCCTAGGGCATCATCTGGCTGAGACGTCCTAGAACTGGGGAGAGAGGGATATTAATGCGTGAAACAAAGGGAAACATAGGAGATGGAGTGGGTGAAGCTGTTGGTGAAGCAGAGAGGGGTACTGGCTGGTGATTGGCAGTGAAGCAAAAAGAGGAGAAAGCATAGTGAGGGAAGGAGGTGCAGTGTGCGAGGCTGGCCGATGTGCACGTGATCAAGAGATGGTAGAAACAGGGAAAAAAAACCTTACCGGCAAGGTGGATCTGGCGTGACCAGTGGGAGAGAAAGAGATGAGAGAGAAAGTGGTACGACAAAGAGAATGGAGGAGACAAGAGGGAGAGAAAAGTGGAAGAAGGGGGTTATGTAATGGGGATGTGCCTGGCTTAGGTGATGAGTGTTGGGCTGGTGAAAAAAAAATTGATTGGGAAAAAAGGTGAGGCAAAACGATTGGGCGGTAGAAATTACGAGGCAAGTGGGTGGTAGTGCTTGAGAGGAAAACCAAAAAATGCTGATAGGGAAATAGGAAGCATGAAGAATAGGTTCAAGGAAAGAAAAGAAAGATAAAAACTCCAACTCCTCCTAGACTCCCATGGTTTTCCTCCTTTTATAATTTTCCACCCTTCTAATTCTCCTCCATCTCTTTCCTTATCCTCTAGTAGTTAGTTTCCTCCTAGAAAACTTTCTCTTCTTCCAAATCTTATCCCTAGTCTCCTTATCTAATTAGAACTCTCCTTTTAGGAAACCTTCCAATTTTGCTTTATCAATGATCTGGTCTGTCAATGCTCTCTTGTACAATTTGCACTGTTGAATATTGATCTAAGCCATCCAAGTATCCTTTAGTTAATTTGCAAGACATTAGACTAAATTCAAAATCAAGCTAAAATTTCAAATTTAAAGAGTTAGATGATCTAATTGAATGCTAAATTATGGGTCTTTTGGCCAAAATTAAACACTTAACACATCTTAAGTTAGTTTAGAAAGTTTCTAATTTAGTTTAGAAAGTTTATTTTTTGAAATTTTTAGTATTAGGAAAGTGTTAGTTTAAGAAAGTTCTATTTATAGTAGGTTTCCTGAAGTAAAGTTTCTTAAATTCATTCATGCTAGTTTTGCATTAGTTTCTTTTATCGAATGCATATTAGTTAGGAAAGTTTCTAATTCTGTTAAATATCTTTATTTTAAAAAAGTTTTCTTTAGTTATAATTTCTAATTTAATGCATGTTTCCAATTACTATCTCGTATACAAATTACTACATTGATTTGTGCACTTGCAAGTAATATTAAAGCATACACCACTCTAATTTATGCTTTAAAACTATTTTATTCTAACATACCTTTCATTGTCATGCCTAGGGAAACTAATGGAACACAATCAATAAGAAATGAGCTAAATCTAATAACTAATGAAAGCAAGTAAACATAACATAAAAGAAATAAAACTTAAAGGTAATAGAAAAGAACTTTTATTCGATTTAAATAGAAATTACATTAATTGATTATATGAAAAGTAATAAGAAAAGCCAAAAAACTAATCCTATGAGTTAGAACACATTCACCTACAAATTTCGATGTGTCACTTAAGACATCTTCTAATGAATCCCATTAACCTGCGCACAACCACCTTTCTTTCCCATTGTCCACTTGTAATGTAACTCATGTTATGCCATAAAACATTGCCATGGATCACAAAACACTCATGCCACATCCCTTGGGAGAATTGTTAACACTGAAAAATATGCTTTATGCATGTAATAATAAGAGAGATAAAGAGATTCAAAAAGGCTTGCAAATGAAAAGATCTTAGGGAGATGAATAGATTTAATGATAAAGGATAGGATGAAAGTGTAGGGGCATCATTTTTAGAACTAGAAAATAAATATAAAAATTTAGAAAAATAAAACAAGATGGAAAAAGATTAAGGCATGATAATAAAACTAAAGTTTAGTGTAAAGAGAGTGAATGGAAGAAGGGGTTAAAGATGGAGCTTTAAAAAAAAATTAAAAAATGAAAATATTGATTATAGGGTGACGGTCTTAATTTATGAATTTTAAAGTGAAAGGGCAAGTAGAAAAAATTAAAAATAAAATGGTGGAGAAAGGTAAAAAAATGGGTGAAAAAGATTAAAAATATATTATGAAAGGGTTAGGGAATGAATTTTAGGTGCATCTATTGGTGATTGATAGAGAATGGGATATATAGGGCTAGTGGCATGATTTTAAAAGTGATATAATGTGTAAAAGAAATGGAATAAAAAGATGAAATTGATTGAGGTACAATGGAAGAATGAAACAAGCCTTTCTTACCTCTTCTCTTCTCCTAGGATGTACCTCCATTTTGGATGCTCTTCTCTAGTGTTTGATGACTTTGTATGGTTGAGAACCCCTCTTGGTTCTCCCCTCTTTCTTCCTCTCTTCTAATCTATAGAGCAAGTGAATAGAGAAGTTGAAAATGGAATGAATAATCTCCTATATTTAGATTTTTGGAGTAGAAGTCGAGGGTGGAGATCATATGTGTTAAAGAAAGGATAGATGGTGGGATTTAATCAAAGAAAAGGGGTTATAAAGAAGGGTGGAGGTGTCAAATCCATGGGGATATGGATGTAGGTGTGAAGGAAGAGGATATGGATGTAGGTGGGAAGGAAGGGGATAAGGTGGAAAGGAAAGGAAAAATAAGAAAATGAGAAGGAGGATAGGCTAGGGGAAGAAAGAGGATAGGATGGATGGGAGAAAATCTAGAAAAATAAGTGAGAATGGGAAGGAAAAAAGGTGGGAAGTGTGGAATGACTTTTTAGTTGCATTTGAGTTCAGAAATCTAAGATGAATGTAAGCCATTCGATTGAAATGAGTGGTGGGATCTTTCCTACGTAGGATTTTGATTTGACTCTTTGACGAGGACAAGGGGACTAGGGTTTCATATGCATATGCTCTTTCTCTCTTCCATTGGATCATACTTGAGCCCTATGATGGATGGTTGAGATCTCTTTGAAGTCTCCCACCAATAAGATGTAGTTTAATACTTTTTTTCTTCTCATTTGTTAGATCGGCATGCCCTAAGATGGATAGCTAGGATTTAGTAGAGTTTTTTCATTCCAAACTAATTCCTCTCCTTTGTTTTCATCTCAGCCTACAATTATCATTTCCAACAAATGAGAATAAAGTTAAAACACATTTTCCCTAAGGAGAACATGTTTTCTCCTCCTTAATTTTTGGTTGGCAGCCCATTGAAATTTTCTCCACCAATCATACTAATCCCTTCATGTATTTTACATGGAATTGAGTGGGATGCACCATATTTGCATGGAAAACTCATGGTAAACATGTAGGTGGTCGTGATTCTGAAGTGTAGTGAGAGAAAGTGAGAGATTTAAGTCTCTTGCGAGCCCCGACTTGAGTTTACTTCAAATGAGTACTTTCTTTGACATGTGTGACTCTTAAGCTTCATTTAGAAGCTTCCCAAAGGTGGTGAAATGCATGGAAGTTCTGCCACTATAGTTTTTATATTTATAGCTTCTTTTGCATGGATAAGGTTTGGCAATGCTTCTAGGTTTTCTAATTGTGTTGAAAATGATAATGATACTCTCTTTACATTGTAAACTCCTGGACTTCATAAATTTAGTAGGCAAGCCTACAACTTAACTTGGACTCTAGATTATCCATCTTTTAGGGTTTGGGATGACAAAAAATATCCTTTTTTACAATTGTATCCTAATCTTGAAAAATGTGGAAATAACCCTAATTAGTGATCTTTATGATAAAACAAGGCCTAAAACCTACTAAATATATATGTATTCTATGTAAGAACTCTATACCTATCAAGGCTCCTATGTAAATACTATCTATTAATTTTCAAAGCAAAAACAACTACAACCAACTTCAAATCATGCACGAGTTAACTCACCTCATGTGTCTTATATTTCCTAGATGCATATACTATATCTTTCCCATGTTGCATCAATACACACCCAAGTCTGCCTAACACATCATTACCATAAAACCTCCTTTACCTGTTAGCAATGTCAAGATAGGTGTTACAGTAGTCTCCTCTTCAACTCCTAGAAGCTTCTCACACATTCCTCATTCCAAGAAAACTTCTTCTCTTTCCTAGTTAGCTTAGTCATTGGTTGAACAATACATGAGAATCCCTTAATGAATCTCTAATAGTACGCAACTAAACCTTAAAAGTTGCGAATCTCACTTACGATGTTTGGCCCTCCCAATTGGTGCTTGCCTCCATTTTCTTCAAATAAATAATTACTCCATATTTGAAATGATATGACCAAGGAAATATACTTGAACAAGCAAGAACTTAAACTTATTAAATTTGGCGTACATGTGGTGAGTCTGAAATGTGCTTAGCACTAGTCATAGATGTTCCCGATGTTGTTTAGGCTTGTAGAACAAATCAAAATGTTGTAAAAAAATTACTATGATGAACTTGTTAAAATATTCCTTGAAAACTCTGTTGATGAGATCCATGAATACTGTGGGAGAGTTTGTTAGTTCAAATGGCATTACCAAAAAGTCATATTGACCATAACGAGTTTGAAATTGTGTCTTTGGAATGCCTTTACCCTTGATTCTTAGATGATGGTAACCTAACCTCATATTAATTTTTGAGAACACCTTGGTAGATTGCAACTGATTACAGAGGTCCTTAATGCCAGGTAATGAGTACTTGTTCTTTGTAGTAACCCATTCAACAATTAGTAGTCAATGCATAACCTCATGCACTTATCTTTCTTCTTAATGAATAGGACTAGACCCCTTAAGGTGAAACACCTAGTCAGATAAATCGTTAGTCCATCAACAATTGCAACGACACCTTTAGTTTCTTTAACTCACCTAGAGTAATCTGATATGATGCCTTGGATATGAGAGCTATCCCTGGCTTCAACTTAATGGTAAAATCCATCTCTTACTTCGATGATAGTCCTAGTAGTTCCTTTGGAAAAATGTCTTAAAACTTCCATACCACATCAATTTCTTCCATCTTAAATGCCATATTTTCTTGAGTCACTACACTTGCAAGGTAAGCTTGGAATCCTTTGGTTATGAGATGTGCTGCTAGATTTCCTAACACTCATCCCAGTAGTGTCCTTCCTTGAAAGGTGAAGGTTTCCTCTCCTAGATTTCCTAACAAGATCCTCTTCTTTTGACAATCAATAACTACGCTATGAGATGCTAACCAATCCATACCCAAGATGACATCAAACTAAGTCATGTTCAGGAGCATTAGATCAATGTTGAAGTACTTATCCACTATATGGATAGGTACATTCTGCAAAAACTCATGAACAATCACTAGTTCTCCCACCTAAGTACAAAACTTTTAAATAGAAACCTAACTTTTAGATGTTATGGTCCACACATGATGCAAAATTACATGGCATAAACTGAATGAGTAGAACTGATGTATAGTACTTTAGCAAGTCTGCCAAAAATAAGAAGGGTACCTTCCACAATTATGTTCGAAGCTCTTAGCAACATTGTCATTGGTACATAATCTCTTCCTTAACTCCTCCGCAATGGTCCTTGTTTGGGCTCATCATTCTTGTTCTACTTTGGGAACTCATGAATAAAGTATCCTCATTCACCACATGAGAAACACTGTCATAGGTCATGGAGACAAGGTTTGCCTGGGTGATGTCTTATGCAACTTGAGCATTGGTTACAATTATGCTTCCTTCTCCTAAAGTTTGGAAATGCTGACCCTTGATGTTTCGCAAACTTAATCACTACTATAGACTTCTTACCTCTCCAAAATGACTTTAGTTTGCCAATCCTCTCATGAGCTAGACTTACCACCATGGACTCCTTACAATCCCACTCCAACATTGAGCTTTGTTCCTCCACGTTTGACAAAGTAGTGCATTGGTGCAATCAAAATCTTACTCCCTAGGCCATAGTGTAAGCCCCTCACAAACTTCTTAGTAGCTTGTAACTCCATACAAAACTTTTGGAGCAAATTATCTCAATTTCATAAACTTATTCTCATAGTCATAATGCCTTACTCCAGACTTTGAAATTCCCTCACCTTTTTCTCTTGGACATGAGGTGAAAAATACTAGTCCCCCAAGACTATCTTGAAATATGACCATTGGATCTCCTTAACATTATTGAAACATGTCCTCTCTATAGTGGCATATCAAAAAGAGGATTCCTTGTAATAACAAAAGTAGCCATTTCCAACTATCAATCTTTAGGCACTTTCATCACCTTAAAGATCTTCTCAATCTCATAAAGCAAGGTCTTAGTTGTCTCGAGCCCTTCCTCACTAGTGAACTTAACAACGATTATCTTAAATTTCTCCAACAAAGTATCTCCTTTATTACCATCCCTCTCAACACTACCTCCTCCAAACTGCTCCCCTTTTGGGCCTTAAGTTTGCAATTTTTACTTCATTTGTTGTAGAAGGAGGTCTATGACATCCTCTATTGTATCTCCCTAAACTCTAGATCTTCTTGAGCACCTCTATTCATGAATTTATTTGTTGATGACTATTTCTTAGTTCTTTATCTTTTTGGTAGCATTTGGATTTAAACAACAATTGATTCTAAATGAGTTCGTCCCTACATTTACTAGTGAACCCATGACACATTTTCATTGTTGACTCCTTATGGTTTTCTTAGTTCTTTGGCTATTAGCAATAAGAACATGCACTCTAATACCAGCCGTGATGACTTAGGTTTTAGAAATAGTTTTTAAATATATTTTCCTCTATAAGCAAGAATTTCTTGGTAATCTTTTTAAAATCATTTGGAAATTATATTACTTACTAGTTTCAAAACTACTCGCCAACCATCAGTGTCATTTCAAAATTTCACACATAATGAAGATAAGCATATAATCTTAAACATTGTCAAGACCCATTGGTCGTGACCCAACACATTTAAATCCAATCATAATTCAATATAATAAGTATTAGTACTTAATTACATTTTCTTCAATAATTTAAAATAACAATTATTAAGAATATCAATAATATAAAAAGTTTTAATACTTTGGCAATATATTGCTCTTCATCTTTTGCTCTCCTAGCCTTACCTATTCTTGTGCAGTTTCACCTATGTCATTGTTTTTGGGGTGAGTTCCACCACTTAGTAGAAAGCCCCTAAGCTAGTTAAAAACTATGAAAAATATATGTATGCACAATATATCATGTACGCGTGTCAGTTAAACTACTGTCAATATCAAATTCTTGATATAATGAGTAATCTCAAAACAAACTAAAAGATGTAAGAAATATAAATTGTCAATATTAAACAAATACTGTCTAATCACAAAGTAGCAGCATCTTGCTATATGCCATAAAGGCAAATATGGTCCATACCCTCGTGACGATGACCAACAATTCATCACATGCCCAAATCACACAATGGTCCTACTATGACATAGAGAACAACATTCAACTATGTTTGACCATGGATACTAGAAGACCTACACTGTCCTCATGGGAAAACGAATCACATAAAGTAGAAGACTTTCCATTAGGCCCCACTCCAAAACAAAGCCTTTCTTTTGAGCAAATATCATTTCTGGAGATCAGGGGCTGATCTACATCCTCCTAACACAGCAATCATAAGGGTCTCACATATCTCTCCTAAGGCTTGACTATCACGCAAGTCACCTTTCTTCATTATCCACTTGTATTTTTAAGCATGGCTTAAGTACAACACCCCTTAGGGAAAATCTCAAATTTAATTATTCATTTGAAGCAAGGAGAATCCAAAATATAAAATATCTCATATAAGATATAGACTTACCAGGCCCTCGGGATAAATTTTGGCATTTAACAATTTAATGAAACATGTAACTTTATACGTTTGAAAACTTTTCAAAAATAAAAACTTTCTAAAAATAGAAACTTCCAAGTATGCATCTCAAGTCTCAACATCCATGTTTTTCACCTGTAACTTATAAATTAAAATTGTGATTTCTCATACATGTTTGAGAATATCAAAACCATCCTTAACCAAGTGACGTTTTTAACATAAAAAAAAAAGAAAAAAGAAGTTACCAGAATACTCTTTCAAACCCCCTCAAAACCACATCTTTGTGTGTTTTCCTTTGGGAGACTATAAGTGAAATTTAGGACATTCTTAAATTTCCTATAAGTGAAATTTAGGACATTCTTAAATTCCTTTGGGAGACTAGATAACACTTTTTTTTTATCAAAAACATATCTTTCAAGTATAAACTCAATATAGCATGCACACCACTCAATATTGAAATTGGGTTAGTAAAACACATTACTAAAGGAGTAAGGAAAGCATGTAATTAGCATTCAAACATGAATTTTAAATGATCAATAATCTCACAATTCTGGTAGGCCTCAATACGCCCTATGTTTTATATATAATAGCATGATATTGCATGCATGACAACAAGTTTAAATCATCATAAAAAAGATGTGTAAACATGAGTAATTATGTTTCAACAAGCTATATTTGCACGTTAAGGAATCCCCTATAAAGTATAATCCAATGGAGCAAGACGCTCATATCATGCATCGTGTATTATCAGTCAAATCACACTAAAAACTCTCTTAAATATCATGCGCACGATTCCATTTGATAAAAACACTTAACTACATAAATTATTCAAATAAAATATTCTGTTTTTGAAAAGAAATCAAAGATCTAACTTAGAAATTCATACGCCCCTACCTCTTCTCCTTCGTCTTTCACAATCTTATTTTCACGGCTTAGGTTTATTTAAGATGTCCCTTCATTTATAACTTCATCTTCGCCTTTACTTGCTGCCCAAGCAGCCTACGATTGCTATTCCATAACGTATCTCTTAAATCTCCTTGCTAACACGTCCAACTTCCTTTCTATTTTCTATAGACGTCCTCCTACTTAGCTCATGATCATCCTAACAACTCCTAATTCCTAATATTCTTTCTTCTTAAGCTACATGACGTCTTTAGCATGTAGAGCCCTTTTGCACGTGGTTTCTAAATATTTTCTAATGAAATCACATCCCAGCCACCTTTCTGTTATCGTAGTATGAGACATCTTTCCGTTGATAGGTCTCGTATCTTCAATCCATCAGTCCAATTTCCCACACCCGAGATCACTCCATTCTGTACTACCTTCGGCCTCTTTATTAGAAAACATCCTAAATTATAACCTTTAAAGAAAAGAATAATTCTCTACTAGAAAGAATCACCTAAATGCCAAAACTTAGCTTGGTCGTATGAACCCTAGATAAGATGTCCACCTTCGGCTTCTTTATTAGAAAAGATCTTAAATTATAACCTTTAACGAAAACAATAATTCTCTAATAAAAAGAAGGTTTGAACCTCAAACCTCAAGTTAACATTCACACTATCAAACCTACTAAGCTATTTCATTTAGTTGGACTTAATTTCTCAAATTTACATAATTAAATAATTGAAAAATCTAGGTCATTACAAAAAGTAAGTGAAAGTAGTCATTTTAATAGTTTTAAATGAGGAGAGGTTATATGTCAAAAATACCCCTCAAACAGGTGTCTAACTACAATAGGCATCTAATATATTCTCCAAAGAAAATCAACATGTAGCCAGCAATGATACTGCACTTATTTTCATGGTGATAAACTTGCATAGCTGCTTGAGACCTTTGGTAGGTTTGATCATGGTTATAGCTTCTATTTTAGACGTACTTTTCAATTTTGGCAATGTCTCATATAAGCGATAATAACCATTTGCCCAATTTCCGTTTTCTTTTCCGTAAGGTGAAGATTATTCCAACATTATACATATTCTTCTATCTTTGTTATTACAATGTTCTATAAAGGAATTATTGTTTTGGTAGTTTCAGTTGGTATTGTAGCCCCGTAGTGTTCCTTTGTTGGTAGTTTTAAATAGGTATTTGTTGCCCATAATTGTTTCTCTCTACATTTTTGTATAGAAATCTTATACAAGAATTGTGTATCTTCAATTCATTTAAAAGTATAAAGGAATACTTATTCAGAAGATAAAGTACAAAAGAAAAGGGAAAAAATCACTAATAAGACACTTTCCTCTTACTACACTTAAATTATACCTTGCAATTAAATATATATATGTATATATATGTATGCATGTATACTTTTTAGGAGGATCATTAGAAGAAAAAACTAATGAAGTATTAGTTAGGACACTAAGCAAAGACCTCCTCCTGCAGTGGTGTAAGAAGGGTCTCTGTACTGTTAAGTCATGGGTTCGGGGTTATGCATGAAAACTCAACTTGGCTACAAAAAAGAAATAAATGAAAAAGAAATGTCGGGCCTCGGGGCTATGAAAATCCTACTTGTCTCTCAAAAAAGAAAACCAAAAAACAACATGAACTAGTTTGATCGTCTCTTCCTCTTTTCCTTTTAACCTCTCTTTTATCTCTCCTTCGGTCTATCAAAAGCGACTCAAATCTTTCTCTCAAGCATTTGCACGAGCCTTTTACTAGGGATAAGTGACATCGACTATATTCTAATAAATAGTATACCTTATTTAAGAAAAAAACCAAGATAATTCTAATAAAGGTGCCAAACATGTCGTAAAAAGTGTTGGAATATAACCAATGTTTGGTTTGTAGAAAAACTTCGACTATCCTCTTCTTGAAATGTAATATCGCACCCCTTTCCTTTTGCTATTTCTTGGCGAACCATAAAAGCTGCAACTCCTTTTGCCCTACTTTAAGTAGGTCAAAGGGAAATGATGGTATATATCACATTGTGACTTATAATGCAAGCAATTGCATCCTAAAAGTATTTCATACCATGTGTATAACTATATGTTGGTGTGTTTTAAAGCTAGTGGCACAAGATAGACCAAATCTAAATTGTTCATTGCAAGACCATCTTTCTGTTGCCAAGCTGTGAATAGATGAATCCATAATGAAACCATAGGTATTTAAAGTGCATAGTCCTCCAATCAGTGGTTAGAATGGTCTTTTCATTGGGAATTTTTGTCAGAGTTGTGGGTATATCCCCACACCTAATATGACTTGTTTGAGCCATAACGTAACCATTTTTGATTGCCTCATCATACCCATGAAAATAGTCACAAGTACCACCATGGGTTCGAACAATGGACCAAATAAGACATTGCACGAAGGGAACGCGATACCTGTGTGGCCATTACATGCAATCACACAGAGAGACGAGCCTATAAAAGATGTGATATGAAGATCTAATCCAATCACCTTCTCATTGGGTTGACTTTTTTTTTTTTAATGTGAAAAATCATTAATCAACAAGACCTTCCTAGCAATGCCTAGACTTTGACTATATTATCTAAGTAAATCATCAACACGTCAAGGCAGATCTAGAAACCACGATTCACTAATATACTAACTGGAGGCCTTTGCTAGACAATTTACAAAACCATTAATCTCTGTAAACATATAACTAAGCTTAGAAGCAACGAAATTACTCAGTGTGACGACATGCCTTTTGAATTCTCCCGTTCCGTCACCTCCTTATTTTCACCATTGCCTCTACCACAAGCTGAGAGTTGCCTACCTTAGATCTAGGAAAAAGTATTATATCCACCGCGAGCTGAGAGTCACCTATCTTAGATCTAGAAAAAATGTATTATAGATTAAGGGTTTAAAATTCTCACGAAAAGGTGAAATATATGACGATATGAGGGATTTGCGGTCATGTAAAGGTAAAGTATATCACGATAGGAGGGATTTGCGGTCAGAGATCTGCAAAACAATACTTCGTCCCCTAGTGGCCGCCGCGATGAGCGTCAGTAGGGAGCCTGACAGCCACCGTCTGTTTTATTTTATCTTTATCTTCCGCTAAATGGTGGTAAATTCCACTAGCACTTCTTCTCCACTCTGTAATGGAAACGAACTATAAACATTCAATGGAAACAGTATCTTCTCTTTTTGCCCTGAACATAGAAAAGTCCCCAAGCCAAATCCAGGGCCTTTTTGGTCAATTCATCGACATTAGTTGCTTTCCCGTGATCATCCCCCGAGTCGTATAATTTTCTCAACTTCAAACCCGCCACGTGTGTGCCAGGTGTCTGTCGGATAAAATGTCAGGCGCGGCAATCGTAACTACCTTCGTATTGTATTTAGCAGGTACTTGAAAGAGAATAAGGAGAGAGAGAGACACAGATAGATAGAGAGAGATCATGTGGCGCGCTTTTTGTATACAAATGTTTGGTTGGCTTCGGGCTGCGATCCCCGGACTCGACTCTTTCTTTCACGAGAAGAAATCGGAAAACCTTCAAAACCCTTCTACCTCCGTTCCTCTTCTTTCTTCTTTCCTTGCTTTTCCTGCCCTTCAATTCCCGCAATTCACGCCTGCAAATTCGTCGAATTCCAATCGTCCGATTTGATCGAGTTTTCTGGTGAAGATCTCTCTGTGTCTCTCTTTTCTGTGTTGTTCTTTCTTTGCTATTCTTGTGGAATCCGTTTCTGATATTCTGTTTCATGTAGCACGTCTCTCGGATGTTTTTTCTTTCTCGCTCTCTTGATTTGTCGACTCTGCTTGCTCGGTTCACCGATTTTGAGGTTTTAGGGAGAGTAATCGAAGAGGAACCGCCAGATTGCGGGAGAATCCTGTAACTGCGACTGTTTTCCATTATGAAGAAGCTGAATTCAACTAGACATCCGCCTGTGGATTCGGAATCCGTGGACAGGAAGAAGTATCCTATTCATGCACAGGATTATAGGCTGCTGGAAGAGGTAGGGCAGGGCGTGAGCGCATCTGTTCATCGTGCGCTCTGCATTCCTCTCAATGAGGTTGTCGCCATCAAGATCCTTGATTTCGAGAGAGAGAATTGCGATCTAGTAAATTTTCCCTTTGAGCTTCTACATCTTTGTCTTTTCCTTATTTTGCATCGATCACCTTACTTCAGGCTTCTTCAATGTTATCTACTTTCTATCACGGAGATCTGTTTTTGCATCCGATTTCCGCTTTTTGTTGGAATGCAGATTGGTGTTTGGATATTTCATTGCATCCGATTTCCGTTTTTTGTTGGAATGCAGATCGGTGTTTGAATATTTCATTGCAACCATATTTTAAGACGACTCTAGTATTTGTATAGCTTGAGCTTTTCCTTTTTCCGGTATCATGAATTCGAAATACGCTGCTTAGTGTTCATGACGCATCGGTAGATGCCATTTGTAACTGAATGTGTTTGAAATTGTTCCTTTTCCGAAAAATGTTAAGCTTTTTCCCCTGATGTTTTGGTTAGGAAATCAAAGTTGAAAGTTCTTCAGTTTCTTTTATATAACATGTCTGAGTATTGTAATTGTAGCGTGTTCTTTCTCATTTACTCTGCCATATCTCTCATTCAGTTGAGGATGTGGTGAAAAAAGGCTTACTTTCCTGGGCTCAGAAGAAAAATTTCTAGTTTCACAATGTCCGGTGAAAATTCATATTTTGAATCTAGAGTTTTGGTTATGATGCTTTTGTCGCAACCTGGTGATATGGCATTGTTCTGTTATGCCTAGACTAGGACAATCTGTTTGGTCATCTTCATTTTCTTTTCAATTCAATGCTATTTAGTAAGAAAACTTATCTTTTATTCACGCATGCTTCAACAGATTACAAACTGAAGTAATGAGCTAATGATAAGCTGCTATCTGTGGTTTTGCATGAAAACTAAGTGTTCTTTTGGTAGTTTTATTCCATAGGCCTGCTTAGGATGCAAACAGATCTCAGAGTAGTTAAATGGACATTGCTTTTGGAGAAGGCTGTGGACACCAGATATTTTAAATCAAAATTGACAGTGCAATCTGGACTACTGATAACTGAAGCAATCAGTTCTAATTGGTCTCTCTTTCCTGATCCTGATGAGACTCAATAATCCAACATAACTTAGACTGCATGAGCACTCCTTGAAGTTAAGCTGTATAGCCCAGAGAACGCCCCTTATAACATAAGCAACAACTTCATTCCTAGACCAATAATTTTAGCCATGTACAAGGTAACTAATTATCAAGTCAGTGAATACAAGGCTCTGGATTGTTGGTCTTATTGTATTGCTTTTATCAAGCATATGCCTTTAGCCATGCATTTCAGGTCCTCGATGTATTGAGGGTCATGAGATGTGTTCCTTGAGTTGGAAAGCAGAGGAATATAAATCCATGTACAAGGTCTCAAACATGATAGTGGAGAACCTATTTTATTGTCTTTTCTTTCTTTAACTTCACAAAGTCTAAGCTAAGTCATTTAGTAGAACTATAAAGAAAGGAAGGCTAAGGTTATGAAATAAAGTCAGCTGGTTAAGGAAAACAGCTGTTATGAAATCACACACACACACACACACACACACACACACACACACACACACACACACACACACACACACACACACACACAGAGAGAGTCTAAGCTAAGTCATTTAGTAGAACTATAAAGAAAGGAAGGCTAAGGTTATGAAATAAAGTCAGCTGGTTAAGGAAAACAGCTGTTATGAAATCACACACACACACACACACACACACACACACACACACACACACACACACACACAGAGTCTAAGCTAAGTCATTTAGTAGAACTATAAAGAAAGGAAGGCTAAGGTTATGAAATAAAGTCAGCTGGTTAAGGAAAGCAGCTGTTATGAAATCTCACACACACACACACACACACACACACACACACACACACACACACACACACACACACACACACACACACACACACACACACTCTAGTAACTGACATGTGCTAATGTACATGCACATGCGGGCAGAGAGAGAGAGAGAGAGAGAGAGAGACTATAGTATGTAGAAGTTTTTTTTTTTTTGTTTTTGGAAAAATACCATTATTATTATTTTTTATAATAAGATAATATAGAAAGAGAGAGAATGGATGGTCTTCTTTCTGGTAGGGAGAGAAGAGAGATGCCATTAAGGTGACTTTTTGTTGTTCTAAATATGACACTAATTGCTACCAAGATAGATTATTTAAATAACTACTGTATAAACAACTTAAATAACTATGCTATAAATATAGTTCAAACCATAACACAAATGAATAGATAACACTAATATAACTCCCCTAAATTAGTTAATCCTGTAAAAAGTCTCTTATTTTTTATAGTGATTTTTGGAGAACGATTATTTGCAAAATGATTGATAATTTGAGAAATTATAATGTAGCTAGTGGTCCACCCCTTCCCCGGACCCAGCATACGTAGGAGCTTTGTGCACCGGGCTGCCCTTTTCTTTTCCTTTATAATGTAGCTAGTGACGGGAATTAAAATAAAAGAAATTCTTCTTGATTCTTTCCAATCAAGATCTATCATTTGGATCTGAAGTTTGTGGGGGATGAGCAAACATCATACCAATTCAGTGGAACCACCTCTTCTCGTAAGTTTTCTTTAACTTTGATCTCTTCAAAAGTATCTACTTTTTCTAGTTTTCGAGTTATTTTTTGGAGTTGCCTATTTGCTCTTGGATTGGAGTGTATGAGAGAGTTTCAGTAAATTGTGGTTGTCATATAGATATAGTCAAAAGAAGGCTTGGGAATTATGACTAATGAGATAAGATCTACAGGTGATTGCACCTAAAAAAAGGAAGAAATTTTTTATAGGTTTGTTATTTCTAATTGGTTGGCAATTGCTGGATTAAAAGTGTAATTGATGTTTCTGAATTTCAATTTTAGATAAGAAAAGAAAAATATTTCTGAATTATTACTGTTTTGGCCATTTTCTTTATTTCATTAAATTTTCCTTTTTTTTATTACGAAGATAAGCAATCATCAAGCATATACCTGGGACATGCAGGGTCGTGGTCTCCTTATGATGGTTAAATTTCCTGCATCATGTTCTTTCCTTAAAATACATTGATAGCTTTGTTTATTTATTCTAGTTTTGAGGGTTTTCAACAAGACACGTGCTTTTTTTTACATGCACAGAAACTTGTTTCTGGGCTTATGCTTACTATTGTTGTGTTTATTCTATAAGCTTGCAATGGGTGTACATCTGTGCAGACAATATAGGCATGTGTTGATAATGACCAGGGAAACACAAAATGTTTTCCTAGTGTTAATCAAAGTGTCACCCTGTTACATTTTTTAATCCCAGAATATAATAGTTCCCACTGAAAAACATCAAGTAAAGATGGCTTTGGAACTTGGAAACCTTGTTTGTTGTACGACCTTCTGGATTTATTTTATCCTGCTACTTTTGGTTTTATATTGTGGTCATTTATTAAATTTTTATTTTGATTCATGATTGTATGCTGTACACCCATATGGTCTCCAGCTCACAGAATTAAAGGACCATATCATTGTTCTTGTAACTTATGATTTACATGTAAAATTTGTTTGGATTTTGATGTTTGACATAACTTTTCTTCTTATTTTTTATGCAGAGTAATATTTCTCGTGAGGCACAAACTATGATCTTGGTTGACCACCCTAATGTTCTTAAGGCACACTGTTCCTTTGTAAATGATCACAGTTTGTGGGTTGTCATGCCATATATGGCAGGGGGATCCTGTCTTCATATACTGAAGGCTGCCTATCCTGATGGTTTTGAGGAAGCTGTCATTGCTACTGTGTTACGTGAAGTTTTGAGGGGTTTAGAGTACCTTCATAACCATGGGCACATACATCGAGATGTCAAGGTGTGGAATTATCTGTCTTACATTTCTTTTGATGTAATTGGCTTGTTCACATCCACAGTGCATCTTTTTTCTTCTGTTTCTTACTGATGCATATTCCCTTAGGAGTTCTTTATTATGAGAGGTGTGAAAATTACAAACCACAATGCTATAAAATGGTTAGGAATATAAAATTTGTACCCTTTCAGGTTAGTACATAGATATAAAATGCCTAGCTTGTGGAATTTGATCATGTTATTTCAAGTGGTTTGGTCAGTAGATATCCTGGTTGATCTGTGTTCAGGAAAGGGTGTTAAGTTCCTTTTGAAGTACTAAATCCCCATAAAACGATTCTGCTTTTGTAGTCTTTTGGTAAACAGCATGACCTTTGAGGCAATGTAGATTGCGGGGGCCTTGTCATGGATCATATCTTCTGAAAGCTGAACTGCAACTCCTTGTTCAGTCAGCTGTCTTCAGATAAGGCAGATTATCTTATCCTGTGCTCTGTTTGTTTATTGTACTTGCTCTGCGGATTACTGAACCATTCTACCGTATGAGGTCACTAACTCCATTTGGGAAAGGTGAAAAGCCCTATGTAGTCAACCACATTTAGAGAGACCTTGTCCAGTATAAATCTGAGAATTCAGAAAGTGCAGAATGCAAGTCTCTTCCTGACGAGAGTTCTGCTATCATGAAATCATCTGCACCTGCAAAAGGATAACATGCATGTGTATTTGTGTCTTACTAAGCATACAAAATATACGAGTCATAACCGTGAAATGATCAAATTTTCACAAGCTTTCATAAGCTTCCTGATTAGCTAGGACGCCCAAATTGCAGTAAGTGCAATTATGAATTTGTTCCTTATTGTTGTTATTTCTTGTAGGCTGGGAATATCCTAATTGACTCGTGTGGTGCTACTAAGCTTGGAGATTTTGGTGTGTCCGCTTACCTTTTTGATTCAGGTGATAGACAACGCTCCAGAAATACTTTTGTGGGAACTCCTTGCTGGTATATGCACTCAAACTTGACTATTTACAGAACCAGTATAAGTTGCTAAGTCTTAAATGTGTGTTGAGTATATAGTGTTCAATTGTAACATGTTTCATTTATCTTTTTGTAGGATGGCACCTGAGGTGATGGAGCAATTACACGGTTATGACTTCAAGTTGGTCTATTACTTACCTAAATTTCCCAGTTCTTTCTAATCATTAACATGCATCTTAATATTACATCTTTCTGGAAATTGTCCTCCAGGGCAGATATTTGGTCTTTTGGAATAACGGCTTTGGAGCTTGCCCATGGTCATGCTCCTTTCTCAAAATATCCTCCTATGAAGGTCAGTGGTTATGTATTTCTATGTTTTGTATACCTACTGTTGACTACCTCGAAAGTTGTCTCTAGTTTATAATGAAACTGAAATAACAGGTTTTGCTTATGACACTACAAAATGCACCTCCTGGTCTTGACTATGAACGGGATAAGAAGTTCTCAAAGGTGCTCTCTCAACGTAGCATGTCTTTTCCAAATCACCATTTTTCTTTTTCAATGATATTTTCTCCTCACAATGATTTTCGGTGTCTTTTTTTAGTCTTTTAAGCAAATGATTGCTATGTGCTTGGTGAAAGATCCTTCAAAACGGCCTTCTGCTCACAAGTTGTTAAGGCATTCCTTTTTTAAGCAAGCCAGATCTAATGACTACATTGCTCGGAAAATTCTGGAGGGGCTGGCCACCCTTGGTGACCGCATTAAAGAGCTGAAGGTCTGGGATTTCTTAATATTTTGATTCTGACTTACAGTCTTCAATAGTAATGGTTTTTCTTACTATATTCTGATGAGTGACTTCATTTCTGAACAGATGAAGGAAGAAGACATGCTTGCACAAAAGAAAATTCCGGATGGGAAGAAGGAAGAGATGTCCCAGGTTTTATTTTCATCCTGATGCTAAATTCAAAGTAAAACTTAGTAGTTGCAATTGCCTGTTAAGATTGCAATTGCTGCGTTTCTTATTTGAATACTCTATCAATGGTTCCCTTTCTTTAGAATTTCCCATTAATTACTGCAAGGTAATATGACAAAGAGGCTAGAGGTTGACAAAAGTGTGGGGCGAGGAAACAAATTAAAAGGTGAATCTGGTGCCATTGCTGGACTCCAAATTGTAGAGGTCCAATATTATTGTGATCTTTGTTTATAGGGCCTTTATTATGTTATATTAGGCCATCCCTGATGGCAGTAGAACTGGGTAAACAATCCTTCCTGAATGAGATGATTTTAATGTCTTTTTCTTGGAGAAAAGTGGAAGGTGGACTGAGGTAGAAGTGAACTCCAGAGGTAGGTCTACATAGCTTCTCACTGGGTTCCTGTCTTGGACTGAGGACATGGACCTTAAGAAACTTATTTTGATCTGGAATTATCCGCGCTCTGTTTTCTGGATTTATGTCCTTGTTAGAGAATTACAATTCTTTTTTTTTATTATATGGATGCCTAGTTGAGAAACAGAGTCATTCTGATGCTCAAGATGTCAGAAAAGACGCTAATAAAATTTGATGTGGTAGGCCATGAAGCCTCTCTCTAGATGGTAGCAATCTGTGTATGCAAAGATGGTGGGAACTGACTTATTTCTTCCATTGATGGTGAACTATATAATATTTTGCACCACTTATTTTAAATTATTCTATGAAAAAAAGAGTTATGGACAATTAATCTGTTTTGATTTTTGAAAGAAACAAAATCGTCATTAGATAGGTATTCAGATTTTAGATTGCTGGTTGATGCTTTAGGAATTATACAATTTGCTTTCTCTCTCTCCTTGATTAGATAAGCTGGCATCAGACCCTTGATCTCAAGGTTGTGGTACACACTATGGGATCCAACTGGACAAACCGTCCCTCCCTTCAGGAATGAATCTGTTGAGCACTCAGAAACATGCAAGAGGTTTCTACTTTCTTGCTTAAATGAGGGATCTGTTAGTAAGCCATTTGAAGATGCTTCTTGCTTAAACCTTAAACAAAGGTATTTGAACTTTGCTCTTTTCCTTTATATGTGATCTGGCCAGAGAGGGAAGGCATGAGCATATGGATATTGTTTGACGTTCAAAGCCATCATCTTAAGGATCTCTTAATTGGATGCATCACTAGTCCTGTGGAAAGATACCTTTTAGTTTGGTATATTCATTTTAAGTTTGTATATCTTTGTATTTGCAGTCCCAGGTTATAGTATTCTCTCATAAATACTAGTTTAATTTGCAGGCTTCTCTTTATTTATGTAATAAAAGAGATAGAAAAACAGATGTATAGCCTTGTATGCTGATACTCAACAATCTCTTGTCACTATACGAGACAAGATGTGACAGTAGGCAAGGAAGCTAAAGATCTATGTACTTCACACATCAAATGGCATTCTGAATGGGAAAATTTTATTAAAGGCCAGAGAACGAAGCTAAACAAACACATAAGTGGCCTTGAGCAGGAAAAAGAAAACACTAAGATATTATTAATCAATATGCAATAATAGGTAAGACTTATGAATCAACAACAATATCCTATCTTGAGACCCTTCTCTGGCAAGAGAATCAGCAACTTCATCTCTGAATCTTCAAACGTGCTGAACTGATACAGAGTATCTTTTATACATTCAAGACACCTCCAATGCCTAATACCAAATCTAGGAGACAGTTCTGCCTCACACGAATGCTTAAAGCCAGTAGGACAAAAATAAGTCAATCTAGTGGATTCCTACATGGTCTCTAGCAAGGCTGCAAACACCAGCATGTATGGGCTTTCCTAACCCCCTCTACACCTTCAGATGTTTCTCTGCCTTCCATGGTTCAGATATCGATAGTCACTAAACAGTTTAGTCATTACTCAACATTGGATTACCCAAACTAGTGATAATTCCTTCTCAAGATGGTTTGTGTAAGGGAACTTTCTCTTTTTCCTGCTTCCCATAGCATCCAAGAGGTTCCAGAAGCCAGAACTTCCTCCATATTGTACCCCTTGACCAAAAAATGCCATCCCTGCTGCTCCACAATTGATCCACTGATGAAGCACAACTCTTTCAACACCAAATGAATGATGAACAGAAGTCCCAGCTTGAAGCAGCACTGGAATAAATTAGGAGGTGATCAACCATCTCCTACCAGGTAAATCTTGTCCAATTAGATTATTAAACTATCCAGTGATGCAATCACACACAGGCAGGAGCAGACCTGGAAATCAAATTGTCCAGAGTCAAAATCTTGTAAAGGAAGCGGTCTAGCAATGCAATCCCACAAGGTATAGCAGGAACTGACCAAAGTCTAGACGATGGAGCAGTATTGTACTCATGGAGACATGGGCACCTATCAAGTTCTTATTAGTATATATTTTCCAATTATGTTTTCAATGTTTCATTAAACTTATCCATCAGGTAGAACCTGCTCAATCACTTGAAATAAGAAATGTCTCCTCTAAGAGTGGCCATGGATGCTTGCCATCCCTGGAGAACATCTATGATCTGAACTGTGTTGCCCAGTTCGATTACTTAGCGAACTCCAACTTAATTTCACTTTCAATCTGATAGCTTGTCTTTTCTAACATTCAATCTTATAGGACTTGACCTTCCAGCTTGTTTTTCCATAACTGTCAATAATTTGAGGGGCAACTACTACTTTCCATAAGTTGTATTCCTCAATGTTTAACCTTCCTTGCCTCATCTAAGCAAATCAAGCTTCATCCCTTCGAGTCTTTTCTACCAAGCCACCTGATATTTCTGGAAAAAACCATATATTGTTTTGCACATGCGACTGTTGCCATGTCATTGCAAAGAAATTGTCCCTAGGTTTTCCAGCCTATCAAGAACACCAGGAGGATAGCAGCAGTACAAAACTTGTTGACAGATTTTTAAGTTAGCAAAAGCCATTTTAATCAGTCTAACATGGAAATATTAGTCTCTTTTCCGTTAGTCCTTGATGTATAAAAGATTTAGTAATGCTGTTATAGTAATGCATGACATTTCTTCTTTGAGAATAATCTGTTTTCCTTCTCATAAATTTACACGTATCTTTTGGTGTCATCAAACACCTAACATGGAGCTAATTTTCCCTTTTGCATTCTTGACGCACTAGTTCCTCTACTGCATTTATTACTGACAGAAAGTTGTTTGGTTCTAAATCAAGTAGATCAGTGTACTTAAGCTATTCTAAATTCTGTGTAGAATGAATACAAACGAGGTATCAGTGGTTGGAATTTCAATATTGAAGATCTGAAAGCCCAGGCTTCACTGGTATGTCTTTTGTATCTGCTAGCCCCTATGAAACTTGCTTAGTTATTGTAAGTCTTATATGATTTCACGGTTATGTGACATCTGCTTATCTTTTGTTAGATCCAAGATGTTGATGACACTAATTCAGATAAAGATATGGGAGGAAGTTCAAATTCTTTATGCTCACTTGACACTGTGCCAGAGAAACAGGTTCAGTGCCTTCCCTTAAAGGAAGATGCATTAGAAAAGGCAAGTTGAGATTCATTAGCATACTGCTATTTTCAAAATCATACACTGCCAAGCTTCCTAATGAACTGGATATTTGGCAGAAAGAAGATGACTTCATGATGAATAAATCAGCTCCTAGTGCCTTCCCAGTTCAAACCATGAACAATATCAAGTATGTTTTCTAACTGGAGTAGAGTACTGTCCTGCACATTCTTGTGAGTATGTCCGGAAGGTTTTGTTTGATGTCTTTTGAGTAAAGTGTAACTTAGAAGAGTTTCCATGAACTGTTAATGACAATGTTACTTTATGCTTATGCTGATTTTAATAGAATATCATTTTCTAAAGCAAACTTTTCAATTTATAAGTTTGTTAAACTTTGCTTCAGTAGTCTATTGCATATTATTAATTGACAAGAGGTCCAGTTTCTGATAAGTATTGTTAGTTACGACTCACATCTTACTCTAACATGGTATTTTCCTCTGAGTACATCTTTTCTTTTTGGTTCACCAGAAGCAAATCCAATGGATCTGAAGATGAGTTAAGTGTTCCTAGCTCAAATCATAGGCGTAGTGTCTCTCAGGGTTGGTTTTCATCTTATGAAAATGACAGCAGGACTGATTTGACCGAGAAGTATGAATTGGAGATGGATGAAAAGCATTTAGAAGGTACAGCTAGTCCTCATCCAGATGTAGGAGTCACGGCTGGGTCTTCTCCACAGGACCATCCTCGAGAGAGGTCTGTTATCATATCTATGATTTATACTAATCTGAAGATTAAAATCTTTGAATATTACTAGAACATGGTAGGATTTGCTGTGATATCTAATTCAGTATATATGTCTCTGTCCATGATATTTCATCTGTGCTGTATCTGCATGTGCTGGTATTTTGCCCGAGCAGGAATCTCATTCTGTCCTCTCTACATATATTATATTTAGACATTTTTTTCTTATAGGCTATTTATATTTTCACTCATGGAAATGCTATCTTTTCGTAACACATGTTTAGTAACAGTATTATGTCAACAACTAGATATTTATCTGGAAAAGCCTGTTAGAATCCACAAATTGCTAACAATTGCTGTTCTTTGATCTTCTTTGGCCTCTCCATCATATAGTTGTGTTCTGCAAATGAGAAAATAACAAAACACGTGTTTCAACCTTTTTCCTGCATGCATATATTAGCCCTGCGGCTAGTAAGGCTGGAATTTCTGTTCTATTCACATGTTCATGCATGTAGGGTTTTGCCTGTCATTGGGCCCTAACATGGTGTCATTACTGTCAACAAGTTTCAAACAATCAGTGGGATCCTATCAATCCAATCAGGTGCTCTGCTTTGAAAGTGCTGACCTTTGTGTCATTAATCATCAAATGATTGTCAAATGTGGTGATGTTTTCACACATGTGGAAAGTCTGTGACATGTGATATGGTGGAATTAGCGGCATCTGCCATCATGAAATTTTTGAGAGATAGGCTTATCCATTGTGAAGTGCTCCATTGAGCTTGTCCTATACCCACAGTCACATATATTTGGGTAAACCTAAGTATTGTATAGCCAGGGACCTAATATCTTAACATGTGCCAATCGAAGTCTCCCTTTATATATGTGGGTGTATAAATAATTATCTATGTAAAGTTCTGTAAATAAAAAGGGCAGCCCCAGTACACGAAGCTCTGACCTACGCAGGGTCCGGGGAAGGGGCGGACCACAAGGGCCTATAGTAGGCAGCCTTACCTTGCATTTTGCAAGAGGCTGATTCCATGCCTTGAACCTGTGACCTCAAGGTCACATGACGACAAATTTTACGGTTGCGCCAAGGCTCCCCTTCTATGTAAAGTTCTGTAAAGTATTGTATAGCCAGGGACCTAATATCTTAACATGTGCCAATCGAAGTCTCCCCCTATATATGTGGGTGTATAAATAATTATCTATGTAAAGTTTTGTAAATAAAAAGGGCAGCCCCAGTGCACGAAGTTCTGACCTATGCAGGGTCCGGGGAAGGGGCGGACCACAAGGGCCTATAGTAGGCAGCCTTACCTTGCATTTTGCAAGAGGCTGATTCCATGCCTTGAACTTGTGACCTCAAGGTCACATGATGAAAATTTTTACGGTTGCGCCAAGGCTCCCCTTCTATGTAAAGTTCTGTAAATAATCTGTTCAAAACTACCAGTGCTTCTTCATGACCTGTTTGTGCCTTGGTCAGGTATGGTATTATTTTTGTTGTTACTGAAGTAAGGAATTCTAAAGCAACATACTCTCTTTGAGTGAGTATGAGATATGAAAGAGGGATTGAAACCTCATGCTTTTCTTTTATTTGAAAGAAATAACATTTTTAGTTTTTTCCTAATTGTTTGGAAATTCTCTGAAGATATTTCTCCAAGGCACACAACTTTGGGTCACTTCAAGTATCATCTCGTGCCAGCCCAGCTGCAAATGGAGGACCTGAATGTTACTTCTCAATATTGCTTATTGAACTTCTTCAAGTTTTCTGTCAGTTGATCGCTTCTTCTCTCTCTTGTGATAGCGGTTCCTTTACCTTTTCCTCAGAGCGTACAAGAGTACTCTTTATTTGTATTCTCTCAGTTGTGTTTATCCCACTTTTCATTATGTGATGTATATAATTGTCTGTGAATTGATCCTATGATTGTCCTTTTTCTAGCTTTTTGTCTTTTGATGGCTATTTTCTTGTTTGATCTGATGTGCTGTTCTGTTCTATCTTCTTCAGTGATAAGCAACCAGCACACCTCCAGAATAATGAAACTTGCACTGGAGGAATGGTTTGGGCAGTAGATGATTCACTTTCTGAAACTCTTCCAAAAGCACCCAAATTGGCAGGTCTGCTGATTTCATTACATTCAAGAACTCATTTAAGAATTGTTGTTTATTGTTCTTCTGCTAAAATGGAAGTGTTTTAGTGCAGTACCAAACAGTGAAGTTGATGATAAATCAAAGGTGCCTGTTGTCCAGCAAAAGGGACGTTTCAAAGTGACATCTGAGAATATGGAGTTAGAAAAGGTAACTGGTTGCCTTTTCTTGCTTGATGTTTCTTCTTGGATTGAATTTGGCTAAACAGTGAATGGTTCTTTTCAGGCACTTCCAGTTCCCTCGCTAACAAAGAGTCATAGTATGCAGGTTGGTAATCTCAATGTGATTTGCATGTAAGCTGATTTGCAGGTTACCTCCTGTTATGTTTGCCCAAGTTCTTTGGTCAATGTTTACTGATTCTCAAACGACCACAGATCTTTTATTGGCACTTAATTAACAGTTGTTTCTATACATTTTAAACCTTCATAACTTTGCATGATTACTAAATAGCTACTTCTGCTTAATTGAAGCTGTTCATGCTGGTGAGCATCTGTATATATGTTCTAGTAAAATTCCATCTTATGCCACATGCAATTTCTTGATTGTGAAATATGCTGAGAAAAAAATTCCACTCGACTCCGTTTGATTACTGCTTATGTTCCAATTTGTATACCTCAGAAATAGTATGCAGGGTGAAAGGAAAGAGCTTAATAGAGTTTATTGATTCTAGCAAATTATTTTTTTCCGTTGAAGTGAGTGAATGTTGTCTTATAACTCACTATGTGTACCCTCTTTTCATCTGGGTTTTTCAGTAATCAAGGCTAGGGTTTTTCTTTTTCAATAGTCTAGCCCTCTGAAAGTCTAAGATCTTTCTCCAAGATTTCTTTCACTAAGTTGCACTTGTTAGAGAGCAGCATGTTCCCTCTCCAACTGATTGTTGCATTGTATAGAATTGCCTTCTCAAATTGAAGAAAAATGTGTTCTTGGAAACTAAGTTTGCCAGTGACCGCTTAAAATCAATGCCTGGAGAGTTTGTAAAAGCTGATTATTAAAAGCTTTATTGCAAATAACGCCATCATGCTGATAAGGAGCCAGCCCTGTCACATCCATTAAGGTGCCTAACATAAAATCAGAGGCTGTATTACTTTGAGGTCAGGATATCAGTCTTTCCACTTTACGATCATCTTGCCATGTGCACACTGCATTATCACTGGTTTTGTCTGAAAAGGAATGTACAGAGAAAATCCACTGACCTGGAGTTCATGCATGTATGAATAGTTGGATGACAATTTTAATTTTCTCTTTCATAGAGGCCATGACTCTCCAAATTTGTGTTCTATGGTGGCAAGTAGAATGACCAAATCAAGCTAATGGGTTTAGAATGTGAAACATGGGCTCTTGAACCAAATTAGGAATTATGATGTGGCCAGAATGTTACATTAATTTTGAAATAAGTAAGTGGCCATCTTAGCTTCGCTTCTTGTTTATTGAATGGCTTACATAAGACGTATGGATTATGTAGGTTATTACTCAACTTCCTGCAATTTCTGTACCATCACAGTCTGATGCTACATCAAATATTCTTGGGGGTTCAATTTTTCCTCAGTTGCATTGTATTCTGCAGGCAAATATTATACAAAGGGTATGGATTATAATATCTGACAGCTTCTTGATCTCTAATCTGCTTGAGGGTTTCTTTATTATCTCATTATTCTTAACAGGATAACGTTCTTAATTTGATGAAGCAACTGAGTGCAGGTGAATTGTCAGGTACTTTCTGTCTAATTGGTTAACCTACTATTTACCTTGTCCAAGACAAGCTTACTCTATCTGGTTACTTAATTCAGCTAATCATACATCTGACGGTGGATGTACCCCTGCGCCTGCTGTTGCACTAGAGAGATCTCTGGTAAGTAATCATCACAAAAATAAAGAATATTGTGCAATATTTTTGCATTTGAGGGTATATTTTCTATTTGTTTGAAGGTATCTTAAGGCATGTTTGTCAATTCTGCTACAATTTTCAGGTCTTGGAGTAAGAATTAAAAAGTGCCCACTCGTCTAGGCAGGCACACTTGCTTTCTTCAAAATTTGATATTTTGGACACTGCAAGTGGCTGGGTTAGTCAAAAGCTAGGCAAATGCTTTTAACTGTTATGTTGGTACAAAATGAGCTTTGACTTGGACGAGCTCCAAATAACCTGCAACATATGTGGCTATATGACGTACAGTTGCCAACTTGCAAACATATAGCTGTTTCACTGATCTGCCAAATCTATTACTCCACGTTATGCTGCAAGACAAGTTTGATATTTTGTGGTGGCAGTTATTTGGTTTTCTATGCTCAATTCAAAAGTAATTGCTCTGTTTTGTTGTCTTGAGTAACTGCAGGTCATCTTCTTGCTGGTTGCATCGGCATGAAAGTCTCTCTAATTAATAATAATACGTCTTTCCTCACCTTCCTCAAAAAGCAAATAATAATAAACATCTTTCCATGCATCTAATATCTGGGATCATCAACTGTTCAATGCCTGTTGGCTAGGGTGACATTTAGTGCTTGTGTGGTTTGGACTTGATGATTGTGGATATTGTTAAGTCCAGAAAATTGTATGTGACCAGCGATATGAGCTTGCTTACTGACACCGGTGATATTGAATTGAGCTTGTCACTCACTAAACCTGGTTTTGTCTCTGTCAGAGAATTGTCATTTGGATGAGGCGCTGAATATTTCTCAATTTCCAGTAAAGATCTGTTGACAACTGGACCAAGCTTATGAGATAGCCCTCAAAGGAGATCCTTTCCCAATATATGGGATTTTCGCCTCAGAAAATTTTGCATTTTGAAATACGTCTGAAAGTCTCAGAGGTTTCTTGAGTATTAACAATTACGGACCCAATTATATTGAATGCATCACCGCGTAACAGAGAGTGACAAACATGAATTGTATACATGCTTTCCTTCATTGTTGAGTATTTCGTAGCTTGCATATTTCCTATCGTATCCCTTTGCTACATGTTCCACTATTGAATCAAAACGTGTTCCGCTTCCACCTTCCTCTTTAGGAGTGTGCTTGAAGCCGTGACAAAATTCCCTTTCCTTTGCAGCTGGAGGCAGATAATGAAAGGGAGAAGGAGCTTGTGCAGGATATATCTGAGTTGGGGTGGAGGTGATCACTATAACAAAAACAAAAATAAATATGAAAACTTTGGCGATTAAAATGTCATATGTCTGAGACAATACTTTGCTGCTACAGGCTCATATGTGCTCATGACGAACTTCAGAAACTCAAAACGAAAACTGGAGAGGTTAGTCTTGTTAGATTTTTTCACGTGGATCAGTATCCTTCTTTATTGATTCTAAACCATGAGTACATGTTTATTCATTCAGGTCTTGAAAACCTGAGTTTCTACGTATTTCTATTTTTATGCTGCATGAATTCATCCCCAGCAATCCAGTGGATGGAGATTGAGGAGGTAGCGGTTGATCTGTTCACATATCTCTCTATATATTTGAGTGTCTAAATGCATGGCCTACTCAGAGGTCTTGAAGTTTGTTGTTTGAATCTCGGTTCTCAGAGATTTGTGCGGGTTCCTGGCAGGTCTGATGTGTATTGTCTAACTGCTACAGTTTGCGCTTTACGGATGTATATATTCGGCATATTTATCATATTTACTTTCTCCTTTCCTTTTTGTCACCCCAACCTAGAGAAGGTCACAAGGCATATGGTGTTCCATACGCAATTCCTGGTAGGAATTCAAAATTATTTATCGACAATTAATTCTAGGAACCCAAATTTCAATGAACTGACTAGACTTTTGCCCGAGAAGATTTTGGGTATCTTAATTTGCTTCCCAACTTTTCTGTGCGGGAACTGAGTAATAGCGTCTACACGTGTAAATATTTCAAACATTACTTTTTAAGTATCAAATTAAACATATTGTAGATTGCTTTCAAGTGTTGTACTGTCTCTTGTTTCTTAAATAATTTATAGCCTGCATATATTACTGTTTTATGTACACTCTTTAAGAGGTTAGAATCTTTCACTTATCTTCTGGACCATTGGATAATTTTAAACCTTGTTCCATTAAAAATTCTACCGTCTTAAAGGTTAGGATCTCATTACACATGCAGACAACATATGATTTGTCCTCACCATGATATTTATATGGATAGATAGTATTGTGCAGACTTCAGAACAAGAATGGACGTCAGATATTACTTAATGCTTAATATTTCAAATTCAATATTACTGATAGTATTTGGCGGTGGAATATGTTGCACGATTAACTAGTAAAACTTCGTATGAAGTATGAGGTCTAAGAATTTTATGGTTTTTGAATAGATAAGTGACAAAAATAAAAAAATTAATATTTAAATAGTAGTTGGTTTCATCTATTAACATCTTAACCATTACGGGTGCCTTCATATGACACAATCAAACGGCTTGTTTTGTTTCAACTATTCATTTTTCTTCTATTATACCCGTATAAATATGATATCAAATCTTTGTTCCATTTTTAAATCCAAAATAATATCAAGAATTGTGCGCACCAAATTTTGTGGGAGGGCATTGTGTCACAGATCCAAATTGTGGGCGGTTATTGATTATGGTAGCTAGATGTATATGCAGTTGTTCTACATTAGTTCCCAACCAGATTCTCTGATTGCAACAGCAGGAGTTTATTTGATGTTTGAGCATGACAATTTGCTAGAGGAACATAAGGACTGAAGAATAAAAGATAAAATAAAATGAAATCAGGGCCAAAGGAGGAGGAGATATTTCAAAACACTAGAAGAATATGAGGTAATATTGACGACTCGTGAAAATTGGAAGGGCCAAAAGTTAGGAAATTACAAAAAAGAAGGGACAAAAAGTCTCATTTCCCGAGCTTGTCACTAAGATCATAATTTGTGGTATAAAAACAACCCCACTAAAAGTATATAAAAATACTTGCGGGTAGAGGTTTATCTACCTTTTTTTTTTCCCCCCATAATCAAAGGGTCACCTTGGGATCGAAAATCTCAGATCCAAGAAGAGGCCACGGGCGTTACTGGCTACTAGAGGAGCCGTTCCATGCTCTACTTTCTTTTTTCCATCGAACTAGTAGCACCGTCTCTACCAGAGAGAGGAGTATGTGTGAAGTTGGAGAAATAAGAAAGAGACGACAACAATTTGAAAGATGAAGAGATTGAAAGAAGGATATTTATGAAGAGTTGCACTCATGCTCTTAACAGGAGAAGAAGTCTACATCCTATTTTTCATGCATGGTGAAATTTTGTTCTGTAAATCTAATTAGTTCATCATATTTAAAATATCTTAGATAAGTTAGATATTAAATTTCATATTCATTGGAAGCCTATGTTTTGTTTTATAGAATTAATCCATTGATTATGTTTAAAATGTCTTACATAGGTTAGAGATCAAAGTGTGTGCTCGCTAAATACTTTTAGCCTACATTTTCATTAGAAAAAAATAGTGACTATTCATTTTTATTAATTTTTCAAGGGCCCAAAACAAGGAACTAGGATAAAAAAATAATTGCTTACCTATTTTTGCCATGGAGAACATTGAAAGCTCATATTTATAAAAAGAAATAAGAATGTATGAAAAGGTAAGAGCAGACTTTTTCTCACGCTTAAGAGAGTGTTTGCCTACCAGGATTCCTTATTTAGAAAATAAATATTAGGATTGCATATTATAGACCCTTATATTTGCCATCGCTAAACTCAACCTACACCATATAAGGCATTGAAACATATTTTAATCCATCTCACAGCACATGCATCAAAGTAAAAAAGGTAAGTGGTCCAACTAACCATACACAACAACATGCGTAAATGCCTGGATCATCTGAGGAATTTATATCTTTGTCACAAGGAACAGTGGTTATGTTTTTGCTTAAAGAAGGCCACATGATTGTCCTTAATACTTTGCTTCCTCTAGACCAACCAAAGATATCCTCTTAAGTGGCTAATTGGGGGGCATGACACAATTCATGCATCAATGTGCCACCTTCATCATTACATGAGATGGCTACATGATGATGTTATTCTAGTAATATCATAAAATGGAATTAGGCATCTCCCAGCTGACCAAGGAAATGGAGGAAAAAGGAAGCTATCCATGTGGGCCATTGCTACTCTACTTGTAGGGCCCATGTACATGATATAAACCCTAGTGGAGTAGTAGGGACACTTGTCCCTCTCTATTAGAGAGGATATACCCCACATGTCACCTAGACTTGCATACATATGGAAAGGTGGTGCCTTTCTTCAGAACTTTATCTTCCCTTCTATTTGTCATACATACACTTTCTCTAAGCTCCAACCACTACTGAAGATGGTGATACTTGAACTTGTTCCTTTGATCTCCACCTACTAAAGATGGTGATACTTCAACTTGCTGTTCCTTTGTTCTTATGACTTCGAGACATTTAAACAACATCGTACTAAGCCTTTTTCAAGACCATCTAGCAAGAAGAAGTGGGTTTTCACCTTTAGGGGAGAAGCCGTGCCTTTTTGCGGATTCCCAAAAAAACCCATGAAGCACTTCCTCCTTTATATTCATTATAGGCCTCTTAGAATTTGTCTAAGGTCTTGAGAATTGGTAGATGTAATCAACATGCTCAAATGATACCTACCCGCTGGAACAACTGCGAATTTGTAAATGTCCTATACTATGTGGGGAAACTGCCTCGTTGCTGAAGTTGCAACTCTAAAAGTTGTAAATCTTCTCCAGAATCAAAGTACGTAACTATTTCAATCCTTGTGCAATTGTTTTAAAACTTTTAATACCTATCTCCTCCACTCCCGTGATCCATTCACCAATATTTTTTTATTATTAAAAGCATATCTTTTTCCACAGAAGTGACAACAAGATATGTGAAGGAGAAAGCCAAACAGATCATCGTCCAGGGGGCCTCGGGCTCGCCCAATTTCGTGTGGGCAATCTCCAGCAATAGGGAAAGTGACTGTCCATGGCATGGACCTAATCTCTGGAAGGTGGATCACCAAGTGCCTCAACATAACAATCCTGACAAGACGTTGGGGTAGGACAACCATATGATCACGCATTTACATTAGATCAAGAGCTAAGAAATACTCTTTCCTAGTCGTGTAGGGGTCAACGGACAAATAGTAGTGGTACCTCAATTTCACTTGAGATGGTACTGCCTTCCACCAATAAAGAGATCTGATGACATCGCCTACAAAATCCCTTGAGCATAGCCCTATTGTCCCCACGGTAGCATATCACTACCTGAGGGTCTTGAACACAATCTTGATGGTCATCAACACTTCGGCTAGAGGACACATAGCCAATCTTACTACCTCACCACTACAATCTCAATAGGGTGGGACAAGCTCCACACACATTGTTCCTACATTGAAAAATGCCTCTTAGATCGTTCCAAGAGACCCCTGTAATAATGCAAAGCATTTTCATATTCAGGCAATAGTACATATGACAAGCTCCGTGATCCATGCAAGAATGTCTAGACAAGTAGGTATACCAGGCTAATACTCACTGAGTGTAGGGAATATGGTCCCCAACAAGCAGTCCATGGCCTATACAAATAATTATCTCACTCTTTAGCCACTGGGGTTAGTTATCAGGCCAACCAAGCTGTCTAGCTATAATTTCAACTTTATGTTCTGAACTCCCAATCTTCTTTACTCGGCTGGAGGTTGGAATTCTGGCATGGCCATTGTCCATCTAACTTATTTTCTTTTTCATGTGCTGATGTGCTTCCCAACCTACAACCTTGCACAGGTGCTTAGCGCTTTAACCTCTCCAGATTTGTTGTAGTGATTGTGAGGAGAGACATCCACCAAGCAAGCACCCATACCATTTGGTGTAATGGCCCACATTTTTTAGAAATAAAGAAATATTATATTTATAATTGATGAAAATTTTTAAGTCAATTGTTGACTACTATAGTGTAAAAACAAGTTAAAATGAGGCTTAAAAAAAATTTCAAATCATAATTCATTAAATAAATAGTGTGTAATTAGAATATAAGTAAAAATAAAACTTTAATTTGATAAGGATTGGCAACTTAAGCTAAGAATAGCTAAGCAGTCCCAAGTACAACTTGTCAAGGTGATGTCTAGACTTCAAGTCACCTCCTTGACAATTTTTAAGAGGAAAATCATGTTTTATGCTATTTTAGTAATTAATCATTTAATTATTACGAATGTTATGGTGGCCAAATCAGATAAGGAAGCCCACATGGTGGAGGGTTTCCATGTGAACAAAACGTATGAAAATGATGGATGGTGACCCAAGAGTTATGAAATGAATGTGATCAATAGAGGAGTTATTGAAAGATAATCCAACGGTCTAGAGTAAATACACAATTAAGATTTGAAGAGTTACAAATATGTAATCAATTGGGAAAGTTGTTACAAGTAAAGTATCTATAAAGGAAACAAAGAAAAATGGAAAGAAAGGTTAGAGATGTGAAAAAAGTTTGAGTGGAAAAGGAGAGAGAGAGAGAGAGAGAGAGAGAGAGAGAGAGAGAGAGAGAGAGAGAGAGAGAGAAGAAGAAGAAGAAGAAGAAGAAGAAGAAGAAGAAGAAGAAGAAGAAGAAGAAGAAAGGGGAAAGAGGAAGGAAAAGAAAATTTCGGATCTAGAGAAAGAACCAAGCTTGCTAGAATTTCAAACTCCAATGTTTTAAATGAGCAAATTTTTTTGGATGATCGAGATTTGATCACAAGCAAGATTGTTCTCAATTTGGATAGTTTGATTTCATATATACGCATGGAATTTTCATGGAAATACTTTGTTCCAATGCATGATCCAGCACCTTTATTTTATCAATTTCGATTTGGTTTCATGATTAACTTCTCATCTATTATATGCATTTTAAGATTACCTACATGCTTGCATATGTGTATTCCATTGTGACTTTATATGTGCACAAGAATGCATGATCTATACTTGAAATTATATGCTTCATTAGTATGATTTTCAGAATGAATATAAGCATATGGCATAGAGGAGTTTTGCAATTGAAATATCCCAATTTATTTTATGATTGTCCATGATAAAGTATACAATTATATTGATGTCTTTAAGATTAAATTTCTTTTGAGTGCAAGACCCAATTGGTTATAAACGCATATACACCTGACCTATATATATGTTTTGGATCATTTTATTTGGATGGTCTGATTTGAATGTTTATGCGTTGTGCATTAGCATGTGGTTATTAACTAGTAAAATTATTGGATGCATTCTTGCTATTTAAATACAAATGGTGCTGAAAATATATTATTTCAAGGCTTACATGAATAATATATTAGAACTTAAAACTATTTAGTAACTTAAATCATGACAAAGTGATATAATATAAGTATGATTGATCAACTTACCATGACCTTAAATCTTTATTTCATACTTAGTTTAAACTACAACTAAAGGTATTTGAGTACATGGACTAAAGGTGAATGCATGCAAATATATATATATATATATATATATTGTGGGCCATTACAATGAGTCACAAGTCAGTAAGGAGATTTTACCAACATTTTGTTGTACACTTAGTTAAGAAACATAAAAATAAAATAAAAAAAGATTGCATCTCCAAAGTACCAGATTAATGTACAAAGACAGTCTCAGAAAATAAATTTTCATGTTGCATTAGCCATATGTTCCAACATAGCTTTCCTACAATCTACCAAACTTCAATTAGTAAGTATTGAAAAAGCATCTATTATTTACATCGCTTCATTTACGTCATATCTGATTCATGAAGCATCATGACTTTTAAATGCCAGTCAAAATTTTATATTAGTTCTTTTTCCAATATATAATCTGTTTGAGATGAAACCCACGATCAAACTGCTGAAAAAAGTTAAAGAAAATAGCTGCAGTGATATTGCTCAGTAAGCACCCAAAGATTCAAAACTCGGGAAAATTTCTAAATCAGCATCAAGTTACATGTTAGAAGATTCGCAGTATGAGTACAGTAAGTTGGTGGCATTTGAAATTTAACATCATGGACCGCACATTAGAGAGGAGATGCGTCATAGAACCTAGAGGAAAACAATAATACAGACCAAATTATTAGCACATGGCATCTATCTAGACATCATCTACTACCTACTTAGGAATGATGCATTAGAACCTTCATGAGTTATTGGCATTTCATATATTTATCCTTCTTGTCCTATTATAATGAACAAAACAGAAATAGTGAAGATAGCCGCTCAAAGATGATGAAGATTTCTGAGAGAATAAGTCGATAGAAAACAAGTATTACCAAGTTCAAAAACTTCAAATTTGCTGTAGCTTTTACATAGGAGTCCTTTACCATCACTTCAAGTGCAAATAAATTTGCTATAGTCGTTGGAAATCTCCTGCAAGAAGGACAACTGCTGCATTAGTGCCATTAGCTTACCTTCCATTCAAATTCAAATAAAAGCTATATGGAAACGTAGCAACAAAATAACTTCTACTTCCCACTCATAATAGAATTTAGTGTAATGGCTAACATAAAAAATAAAAAATAAAAAATAAAATAATAATTACACTATCCAACTTACTATGCAGTGTTATAACTTATGGGCTATGTTTATAATTGGGATGGATGACAAATGTAGGACCCTTGAATATTTGGAAATGATGCTTACAGGAAATATGGATTTATTTAGCATATGATTTGTGTTTGAAAATACTTGGAATAGATATTAACTAGAAGCTTTGTAGGTGCAAAGTGATATTATGCTGTTGAACGGTTATGAAACCCTTTTGTTCTGAATTGTTGCTTTCATTTGATTCTTCAAGAAAATTGTACATAATTACATGTGGTTTGGCATATAAATGTTTATGCATAAGTTTTGAACTAACAAGAATGAAAATTTCATGCTACTTGTTAATATACCTTTAGTTTTGATTTGGGCACCTTAGTGTCATAAGATTTTGGGTAATTAGGCAACTCAATGAGTTAGTCTTGACTTGGGGATTTTTTTATAGAAAGCCTTGCTGGTTACTATGCTAGGAAGTCTAGTTGGCCACTGGCTTCTGAACAGTTACTAGCCTATGGTAGGCATGTTTGACGGGAGTAAGTCGCATGGGAAGGCTACTCTTGTTTTTGGTTTGATCTGCCTGTCCCATGCAGACAGTGTGGTCGGTGTAGTACCCACTGACGAGTGCAGATGGAAACTTTTGTTTCCTTGTGTGCATAGTTAACCTTATGATCAGTTTGGATACGAGATGACATGTTGATCGTTCTCAAGAATTATTAACTTATGCCACTTAGTGATTGATCATTTGATTGAATAGTTGATGAATTGATGGATTAATCTATTTGATTTTGTTATTTGAAATAGTTTGATTTTGATGGAAATACTTATTAATGGATTTTAAGTGCCGCTATTTGACGATTGCATTAATTTTTATAAATTAATCATGTGTATTTAATATAAATAAATAAAAGTGCATAGCATAGATTTCTGATGTTTTGACTAGTCTTGTGTTATCTACTGGGTAATTTATGTTACTCACCAAACCACCTCACAGGTGAAGGGCAGAAGGAAAAGTGTGAGATTAACATGCAAGAAGTTGAGTGAACTTGGAGTTTCAAAGTATGAAGACTAGAAAACAGTTTTATTTTATTTAAGAACTTTAGTAAATTTGTAATAAATTGTAGCATTTGAAATTGTGATTTAGCTTAGTAGTGTTTGGGCTGTGACTAGTAGGTTTTGACTGGCTAAAAAATTTAAACTATTACTTTGATATATATTGTGAAGTTTTATTTGACGTACTTGGGCTTGAAGAGGCAGTTAAACTTTATTATTAAATGTATAGTAAAAAAAATAAAATAAAATTTTAAGGATCGATCTTGACAAGATTTTCAAAAATAATTAGAAAATCTATTTATAAAAACCTAGGACGTCACATTTGGTCCTTAGGTTTAGCACTCTTTTCCAGCCTTGACCCTCCAATCATATTACATTGACCAATTTGGGTGCCCTTTCCAAATGGTCTTGATGCAAGTGAATAGTTCACTACCCCCACTTGAGCCCATCCTTACTGTTGATCCACTTGAATGGTAGCTTATCTTGAGTGAGATCAACAAATTAAAGAAGTCTTAAAAGAACTAATAAAGAATAAGTATACAAATAGATTTTTTAGCTTATGCCTCTTTTTAGAACTAAATATAACCTCCCTGACTTCACCAAATATGAAGGTATCTGATAATAGAACGTTTTAACCATATATATCACATAATTATCACTAATTAGGGTTAATTTTATTGTTTTTTAGGTCCAAAGTACAAATAAAGAAAATGCCAAAATTTTCCAAGTTTACCTTAGAAAGAGCAATTTCACATTTCAAGCTATGTCATGGGTCAAACATATCAAAAATGAAGTCCTAGAGGTACATAATAATTATTGTGTGTCACTATCAAATTAGAATGGCCAGAAACCCTGTGTACAAATTTTACTCAACTGAGAAGGACAAGGTGGCAACATTTCAATTCATGCACATTTGCATGAATTTTGCCTCATTAAGAAGCTTAAGGAAGAAGTTCAATTCACATATAATGGACTCATGTCCAATGAAAGCTTCTCAAAAAGAAAAGAAGAATGGTCCTACATAAAGACTTTTTACTTATTTTTTCTCTCTCCTACTTAACCAAAGAAAGAAGAATCAATGAGTGATTGGAAGCCTTATCCATACAAGATATTGACGTACAGTTGGTCCACATGAGCATATGAAGATCTACGAGAATCAAGGCCATTTTTCCTAGGGGCTGATATAATAGTGGAGAGAAAATAAAGTTTTAAGGAAGATCTAAATGGGATCCGATCCATGAAAGTAAGGGTAAATATGATCTAATGGCTAAGAATAAGGTAGTGGTAAGATAAAAACCCTACCCACCTTTTCCATGTTGATAAATCAACCTAAAACCCTAAGAAAAGGAAGATCCATCCATTCTTATCCAAAGGTCCACATTCTTTTAGGGTTTCTAAAATCAAACGTATACATCCACATGGAAGAACACACTCCTCCCTCACAAATTTCTAAATTTGAATCTCACTTGATTTCTTTACCTCATATTTATTTATCTTTTTTTTCATTTATTTCTTTTTCCACCTATTCCTTACCCTATCACTAAGTCATTTCCCTTTATTTTCTACTTACCACTTTCCAAATTCCATCCTAAACTCCAATTAGAAAAAGAAACCTCCCCCTCAAACATCCACATTCTTATTTTATTCCACTTCCTTCCCTTCATCCTTCATCTATCTCTTCTTTACTCTTTCTATTTCTTTCCTTTCCCCACTTATTCCCTTCATCTCTTAGCCTTTTCTTTCCCTTTCCCTTCCATCTCCACTCCACTTTCCTCCAATTTGAATTCCAACACCAACCCCCTCCCCCCCATCTAGCCGTTGATTCAAATTCAACTTAAATGGTTTGATCTCAACTATTGAATCCTCTTAACTCCCTAGCTAAAAATCTATAAATAGAGGAGTTCTGAATGACTTAAGGATCTTTCAACTTTTCCTAGAGTTCAAGGCCAAAGCTAGGAGAAACAGAGGGAGGAAGATATGCTCCCTTCAAGCTTCCATGTTCAAATGCTTAGAAGAAAAGTGTAGGTCTCAACCTATTTCAATTCCTTTTCTTGCTCATTTTTCTTTCTCTTCCATCTTCTACCTTTTTCTTTCACCTTCTTCTACATGCATTCACTTAGATTATTATTTTTACTTAGATGACTCATTCATCATTCATGTAGTTGCATGCAATGTTATTTTAGCTTTTCCTTAGTTTTGCATGTTAATTTCTCTTCTTTCCTTACTTTTGCAGTTCATGAATAGTATAGTAATTTCCATCATTATAGAGTAGAATAAGTGCATGATCATGTTTCCTTTTCATTCAATCAAGATTTGCATGCATATAGGTGTAGGATTTTACATGCATTCCATCCATATTGGATGAATGTGTCTTTTTCATAGTTGCACTCATGGTAGATTTTCTAGCTTACTTAGGTTGCATTCATGTTAGTTTTAGGAGTAAATTATATTTTCTTAAGTTATGTTTCACTTTGTAGATCCATATTGCAGTATATCTTTTCATTTAGTTTATTTTATTTTCATGTTTTTAGCACTTTCCTAATTTTTAAGTAGGTAGGTAGTTTCTAATTTTAGACTTTATCCCAGATTCCTTATTTTAGTTTTAGAAAAATTTCCATTTTTCTTTTCATATTTCTTAGGATTTTTTTGGGATTAATTTAAAGCCATTTTGGAAACTAGTTGCATAATAGATTCTTAGATTTAGTGCTTTTCTAGTTTAGAAATGTGCACTTCCCTAATTTAGAAACTAATGCTTAGCTTAGTTTGACTTTTTATTTTCCTTTGCATACATGCTAGGATTAGTTTATAAATCTCATGCATGTTAGGTTCTTAAATATAAAATGCATTCTTAATTTAGAATTCCATGCATTACATCATCATGACATGCATTTAGGTCATAATCATCTCATTTTCCATTTTCATTAATCACACGCACAAACAATTGCATGGTTGCATGCATGGATCTTTCCATGCTAGGGTTGCATTCCTCATTCCCTCTCATCTCTTAATCTCTCATCCTTACACTTTCCTTCACTTACACACCCTTTTTCCATGTTTCTAATTTCATCCACTTTCTAATTCCATTCACCTTCTATTTCCATGTTACATACACCCACTTCCTAATTTTGGAATTCATGCATAGGTCATATTAGTTAGTTCATGTGTCATTCCTCTCTCTCTTCTTTCTAAATTATTTTTACTGAGTTGGAATAAGGAAAAGGAAAGGATTCTTATGTCCATTTATGGTATTAAAAAAACTTTCTAATTTCTTAAGTAAGATTGAGGAAAATGCACAAATTCATTTATAAAGCCACCTAGCTTCCTCGTTAAGGGCTTCATGTTGAAGGATAGGATCATACAACATACCTACTCCTAGCTTTATATTTTAAGGCTGGATTTGGTGAGTCCTAACACAAGGGCCACTATCTCCACTTTGTTTTGTTTTTTTTTCTTCTATTCCATGTTTAAAGTATAAAACCTCTTCTATGACTATCCTATTTTAAAGATAAAATGACCTCTAATCCCCTATTTCTCTAAACTCCTTGAAGTTGCCCTCTTTTTTGGAGTTTGTAGCTTAGGAAAAATGTAGTAACTCCTTTTCCACCATTCTTATTTCTTTCCTAGGATGGTGATTGTTTAGGAAAGGTGTTAAGACTCCTCTTTTCTTAGCTGCCCTAATACTTCATTCCTAAGGATCATTGGATGAGATATGTTTTGGGATGTGACATGCTGGGCTAAGGGGATGAGAACAACTTGGTGTTAACTTTAGTGTATTTTGTGTTGAAGAGAAGTGTACAAGCTCCTATTGAGTGACACAACACTAGGGACCTACAGTTGGAATTCAAGACTAGATTTAAAGGACTTTTATTTGCTTTACTTTATTTACATTGCTTATGCAAAAATTCCTTGTAACAATTCAATTAATGAAAGATTTCTTTTCCTTTTTCTTAATTACTTTGTTCCTGTGAAGACCTGAGTTTTTGTAACATATTTTGTAATACATTTTTCAAAGGCAGGGCCCTTACTAGTAAATTTTTTTCACAAAACAAGGCACCGAAAATTCTTTTCTTCAGAACTTGTTTTGAAAAACCCAAGTCATCACTTCATACATAACATAAGTAGAATTTTTTGTACAAGATAAAATTTCATTGAAGGAATATACTTTTATTAAATTCCAGAATCCATTTAGTCGTTTAGAGTATAGCTCGGGTATCAGTACAATACTTGTCCAAATTACATAATCCAAATTTCAAGGCTCACCATACAATAAAAACTCTTAATACAATACAATACTCTCAAATAAAAATACATGTCTTCAAGGGGTACACCTTGATGATTATTCTTCCAAGTCTTCTTAAGTCTTGAGCTCCTAATTCTCCTTCTCTGTATATGAGATATTGTAAACATTAAAACATTTACAATATTTCAGTAAGCTATGCTTGATAGGCGATTCAAGAAGCATAATAATTTGACAGTATAATCCTAATACTTCATAATCCCATTATTCATACTCATGAAGCAATTCTTTACTTTGTCATATATGTACATCCTTACACATACATACGATATATTGTGTATAAATATATACATACGGTCAAAACCATGAAAAATAGTTAATATCTCAAGGCATAATGCAAAAATACTCAAAGGACTACTATGCATAAAATCAGAATCCATACCAGCGTGCCTGGATAACTACCCAATAATCCACCTATATTATCCTCGATGGAAATCACAGAATCTATGTCCGATGGGGAGGACCATGGCTATCACAGTGGCAGCCTTCCCATAGTTGCCCCACTTGACTTTTAGCCTCATTTAGGCTTGGTATCCATATAATAACAAGTTTTGGAGAGCGGGTGGCCAAACCCTACTAACTCTCTTAGCATAGCATTCCCAGGCCTATGCCTGTTTAAAACAAAACCACAAGCTTCCATGCTTGTATGTAAAGTAATTCTCATACGTATCAGACAATTTGTCTATTTACTTAGGGCTAGAATATCTTTTAGTTCCATATTCACTTAGAGTTTATTCCTCAATTCTAACTTAACCATTTCATATGTGCTTGGTTGGATCATAAGGGTTTCAGGGGATTTAATACAAGTATTAACATTACACTTGTCAACATTTCTAGACATAAGATCATGTTTTCAACATGTACATCCTATGTAGATGCATTCATAAAATCCTCCTACTTTCAAGTAGTGATTCATCTCTTCAAATCTTCCATGATCCTAATTGATGTATGGAATTTGTATATCCACACATACTGTCAATATTTATAAAATCTGAATAATCCTATATTTTTGATCCTATCTACATTCTTTGTCTAATCTTGTCCTTTGATATAAAGGATCTAGATCTTGTGTCCTGTCATGATCTATCTCCCTCAGATAGTATTGATCAATAGATCTGATGGTTAGAATGATCTTCTAATCATTTAGATCTAAGTATTTTCTATTCAAACTCTTTGTGTATTCCTTTCTTTGATTTTGATCTTTCATAGATCCTTTGAACAACAATTTATACTTCTTGATAAAGATCAAGGGCTTAGATCTTCTATCATCTAGTTCTTCTTTAATCTAAGTTCAGTTGTTTGATCATCCCTAAGGAGGATGATCTTGGTTCTCTTCCTTGAATCATATTTGATCAAGGATTTGGATTCTCTATCTAGATTTGTTTATAACATACATACATAATAAAATACAACATTAGGATTCTCATTGTTCTTGATCATTCAAGATCCTATGGATCTCGTTTGATCATTCTTATCTTACTTACAATTTTTTATTAGGATTAGATAATTTACTAACCTTTTATGCTTGTATTATTATTATTCAACCAGTTAATGTTTTACTGTTGAAGATAACTTATTTCAACCTAAGTCTAGTCTGCTCCTTGTTGATGCTTTTTGCAAGTGCACAGGCTATTGTAGTATAGCTATGCAAATACAGGTTGATCCCATAAGGACTCGCTTTAAAATTTTGGAGTTTTTAATAAAATTTAATTATTTAAAATTCAATTTAATTGACAAAAATTAATAGAAAAATTCAGACTTCATCTTTAGTTACCAATGAAATTTTAGAAGTCTAATTCTAGGAAGAACAGATGAAGAAATTATAACACCTTAATTAAAACTAAAACTAGAAGAAATTAAGAAAAATCTAATTTCTTAGCTTAAATATTGTCCAATTTCCTCACTTATGGTATGAAAAATCTTGATTAGACTCCATCAATATATTCAAAATTTCCTAGATTAATGATCTGACGAATGAATTTGTCAGATTCATCAATTTGTTAGAGATCTAATCAAATTAAGAAATTTAATGATTAATGGCTTAGATCTATTTTCAGAATAAAAATTGAAGATCAGGAAGAGTAATTAAACTAGAATCTATCCTAAGAATAGCCCATAAAATTTAATTGAACTTCTGAAGTAAAATAGACAAGAAATTAAAGATTTTTCGTGGTTAAATTAGAACTGTTAATTGAATTAAACAGTAACAGAATAGCACAGAACATGGATTACTAGAATGGAAGTAACATAAAACACGAATATGGATAGTACAGGATAGTAAATGTAATTTAAAATAATTTGTCAAGGGCAATTTTGGAATTTTGCTCGAAAGTTCCTTAAAACTCCCGTAAAACACCAAATCCACCAGAGATCATGGTGGTGCTGTCCTGAGTGGAGGAGTGCCCACCTGGGTCAATTGTGAAGACGATGTCGGATTGAGAACGGTGCCTGGCCAGTGATGGAAATCTCTGGTCTGGGTGTGTGATCTTAGCTGGTTGTCGTCTGGGCCGGTGATGAACTGGGCGTCACACATCTGGTCTGTGCTGAGTGGTCTAGTCAATGAAGAGGAAAAATGATTGGGGAAGCTATATAGTTGGGTAGAAGCCGGGCTGGTGGCACTCATTTGGTAAAAAAAATGATGCCCTTGTCTAGGTGTCGTCTCGTTATAGAATTGCCTAGCTGGTGGGGTGTGGTGGTGCGATGGATAAAAGAGGGAGAGAGAGGGAGGTGTGGTAGTGGAGGCTGGGTGTGATGCGTAAAAAAAAACGATGAAGGAGAGGGGGAGGATGGGATATATGGTGATGAGATGGTTGCAATCAAGGGTGGAGTGACCAGTAGAAAGAGAAAGTGGTGCGGTGAATCAAAAAGGGAGTAGGGAAAGTAGTGTGGTGGATGATGCTGTGAATGGAGACTGGGTAGATGTTAGAGAGAGTGTTGGGAAGACGAAGTGACATGAGATAGTTGGAAGATGCAGTGAATGTAACTAGAGGGATGGAGATTAATAGAAAAGTATAGCAAAGGACTTAGGAAAATCAAGAAAAATTGAACAAAGAAGAAAAAAAAAACCCAACAACTCAAAAACTCCCCAACTCCCCTACAGTTTCCCTCTTTATAGTCTTTCCACTTCCTTATTTTACTCAAACTCTTTCCTCGAAGAGGTAGATTCCTATTAGGAAACTTTCTTCTTCCCATTTAGAACTCTTCTTTCAAATTAGGACTCCTCTTCCAAATTAGGACTCTTTCTTCCATTAGGAAACCTTCTTCTTTTAGGACTCCTTCATCCATTAGGAAACCTCTTCCCTTGCCTAATTGATCTTCACTTGATCAGCACCGTTGAACGTATATTTGAGCCATCCGACCCTTCTTTAGTGTATCTATAAAACCAAAGAATAGATTAGAATCATCTGAACCACACATTAATCATCTAATAAGCTCTAATGATCATCTGACCATTGAATTTGAAAAATTAAGGTTTGAATGGTCAATTTGAGCTTAATTTAAAATCAAGCTAAATTTTGCAATTTTGAACGACTAGATGATCTAATTGAATGCTAAACTAGGGATTTTTTAACTAAAATTAAACACTTAACACTTCTCTTATTTTCAATTGGCTAAGGCTTACTAGTTGAATGGTTGAACACAAAGTGGTTACTTCAATCCTCATGTAAGGAGGCGTTTAGACCTCACAAACGTCAACATAAGGTAGGAGAAGAGCGAGGTTTTATTAGAGAACCCCCTTAATCACCATATTCAGCATTCACTAGAGTGACCTTAGCTCAACCTTTCATAAGGTTTCTATGAGCATTTTAACCCTAAGTAGTCTTTCTAATTGATTTTAATTAAATCCATAAACATTTAAAATGTCATTCATGGGGTTTATTATTATCCTAGTTTGGGCCAAGGATTTGATAATCCTTATATTGTTCTATTAACTATAACCCTTACTAATATTAAGTCAAAGTCATTCCCTCATATTAATTGTTCATGAATCTCTATATTCCATTGGTTTACATTTTTGGTGATTTATGCTCATTATATCTTCACAACTACTTAACATTTGAGTTTACAATTAAAATTTGATAATAAATAAATTATAAACTTTAAAGCATAAATCAAATATAAGTTTAACAACCATATACTAACATGCTTCCTATGAATGTAACTTAGCCTAATGAAATAAAACTATACTTAAACTAGCATGATCTTAAGTTATGAAATACATGAAATTTTACTACTAATGGAATCATACTAAAATCTCAAATTTAAACTAACATGGCCCTAAGATAATTAAATCTACTAACCTAATAACAAACTAATAACAATTAAAGCATAACATACTAAAATTTAAGAATTACACTATCATGCTTCCTAATTTATAGCATAAATCACATTTACAATTCTATTATCAAATAAAAGACAATGAAACTAATTAGATTAAGATTATTAGAAACTTTTACTTATGATCCAACCATTAGATCCTAGATCTTTTCCTCTAGATCAAGGGTTTTAATTACTTTTAGGTTTTTTACTCCATTAAGATCCAAAGATCATATCCACTTGTTTTTGTTATATTTAATCCATGATCTAACTAGATTCCATCATAATATCATTCATTCAATCCATCCCAAGGGTTTGATCATACTTGATCTTATTGATCAAGTGGGTCTCTTTGTATTTTTTAGGGTTTTTCTACCATAGAGGGTAGATTTCTCATTTTATATTAGATCTATCAAAATAAATCATGGACATTACTTGATTTTAACATTATATCATCATTAAAACAAATTCCCAAGATCTGATCATCTCAGATCTTGAAATTAAAAGCTTATTTCCTAAATATGGAAAGTTTCATGAAGAATTTTCTAAATGTTATGATTTCAGAAGAAAATAGATGTTACAAGCTTTCCATAGCATCTTTTCAATCTCAATTTGGACCTTAGATGACTCCACAATTGATGACTAAAGTTCACAGTTGTTCCTAGGGTTCATATTTGATTTGGGCCTACCAGAACAAACGGTTGGGATTAGTCGGGCGGCGTGGGCCGTGCTCCCATCACCGGGACGCAGGTGGGAACTCACCGCTGGGGACCGCGTCGCTTGGCGCATCATTCAATCAGAATGTCACCGCATGTGGATCATGCGCGCGAAAATGCTTCCATAGGGCATGCTTCCATGTGGTGTTCTGCGGTGTGTCCTAGGAACTGGATCATCTTAGGAAGATCGGACAGTTTGTTTTGGACCATCCAATCTATTCCTTTTCAATCAAGGGGTCAAAACTTGATTAAATTTCTTAAAACTTCTACCCTAGAGGTTTTGGACCCTTTTGAATCTATTGGATAGCTTATATTTTCCATCCGAGCCCTCCATTGTGCAGAATTGAAGAGTTCTTATCCTTACTTGATTTTTATAATTTTTAACATAAAAATAATTTTAGAAAAATAAAAAATTACATTAACCAACATGAAATCAATATAATAATAGCTTCCACCTATTTGATGAGAGAAAAATGTAGATTTTGTAGCCCAATTTAAAGAATTATCCTCTTGATGATAAGATAGCCCGATAACTACTTGTTTTGTATTTCCTATTGATTGCACTGTTAGATCTTGAAATTGATTTGGGGGTTTTGTAGATAAGATAGTATAGGACAATTTCAACGGTGGGATTTGTGAGATTTGATTTGGAACAGAGTGCCTAATTGAATTTAGTTATCTTATTCCAATCAAGAGAGAGGAGAGAGAAAGTAAAAGAAGAGAGAGTTTTAGGAGTTTTGGGAATGAATCTAGATCTGGTTTTTCAGGGAAAGCAAGATAATTTCATGGAAAATTTAATGAACATTTTTGGAGGATTTGTGGGGTTGTATTTATAGATGCTTTTGAATTTTTCATAAGTACTTGTAATAATTATATTTCAATTCTTTTGAATATTAAATTAACATTGGATCCTCCACTACGATCTCCTCCACTAGCAGCTAGTAGTAGTTTGACCACTCATTACATGTGTTTTGGTGGCTGGATTTGTTTGTGGGCCCCATGGAGGTGTGAAAGGATCATTTTGCCCTTTTATGGAGAAAAATCTATTTTATTCTTTTGAACTCAAAATTGAGCGTACTTAGTGGCGTTGGAATTGTATTTTTGAGAAATTTCTAAATATTGATATCTTAGATCTCGGTTATGGATAAAATTACTATTTTACCCTTCTATTCATAAAAATAAAGAAAATTAGGGATTTTTTAAAATTATTTTAACTCGGAATTGAACGTACTTAGTGTCATTTTGATCGGTTTTTTGAGTACATTCATAATTTATAAGTTTTAAATCATGTTTTAATCTCTATAAAAAATGAATTTTCAATAACCTAATATTCCAGCCCGGAACTTCTGGCAATTCAAACTAAATTAATTTTTCTCAATCAATTTACAAAAATTGGGGTTATTACAGTTCCTTACTTGAAATTTTGATTAGTGGTAGTTTTAGAAAATTTCCTAGCTTATTTTCTTGCTTATTTAGATAGTTTCCTAGTTTCTTAAATTACTTGCTTTCTAATTTAGGGTTTACTTTTTAGTTGCCTAGTTAGCTTCCTAAGTTGTTTTCTTTTTAGTTAGTTACTTGTTTCTTGCTTTCATTTGTCTTTACTTTCCTTGTCTTTAGTTTTAGTTAAAAATGGTATTTCTTTTGAATATTTGGCTAGGTTAAAGTAAGATGACCTAAATTCTAACTAACTCCATTTATCAAAGAGTCTTTGCGGGATCAACCCATATTTACCACTTCTTTACTCCAATAGACCTGTGTGCTTGCAATAAGAATTAATACATATTAGCATCGAACCCCTAAGGGAGAACCTCAAGGCCTACTCACAAAACCATGATGGCTTGTCAAACAGGTCCTAACTCAACCCAAGCCAATAGAGAAATCTTTGCTTATATGTGGAGAAATGGTGGAACATGGCTTCACAAGTAAGAGATAGACCCTTGGAATAAGACTACATGGGAATGTTAATTTGCTTATCCTATATAAATAATCAAAGTGTATTTGATGTTCTAGTACCATGCTAATCTTGAAAGTCTCAATGCGCTAGCACACATATGAAAGTTGAAGTGAAGAATGAGTAGATTCCCCCATGGATACTGCTTAAGAAACTGGAGCTCCCCACTACTCATATAAAAATAGGATAGGCGAACAATGTGAATTCTATGTATGATCACTACTACAGCAAGGGGTTTGTAAGATAGTTAAAAACGGCTATAAAAGACGGTCAAACAACCGTCTTATATTGGGCCGTCTTATAAAATGAAAACAAATATAAGATGGTTCTTAAAAACGTCTTATATTAAAACTATTATAAAATAAATTTTGAATAACCATCTTATATAACTTAACTTTTATAAGACATTTTCAAAAACTCGTCTTATAAATATGTAAAATATAGGATGATTTTTCAAAAATTGTCCTATAAGTCAAAGTAATATAGAATGGTTTTTCAAAAACTATCCTATAAATGTGTGTAATATATGATGGTTCTTCAATAACAATCTTATGTATGATTGGAAGTTGTGTAATATAGGATGGTTTTTAAAAAACTATCTTATAAATGTGTCAAATATGGGATGATTTTTCAATAACCATCTTATAAATCTATATAATAAAGGATGGTTTTTCAAAAATCATCCTATAATCCTATAAAATATGGATATTATAGGATGATTTTTGAAAAACCATGCTATAAAGCTAAGTAATGTAGGATGGGTTTTAAAAAATCGTTCAATAAAGCTGAATAATATAGGATGGTTTTTGAAACACCATCATATAAAGTTATGCAATATAGAATGGTTTTTCAAAAACTAGCCTATAAAGCTCTGTAATATAGGATGGTTTTTGCTTATAGTTTCTGCACAAATTGTGTGTTCCCTTGTTGGTTTCTATTTATACATTGTTCTTGTAGCTTTTGAAGTTCAACACTTCATTTCTAGAGGTTACAAATCATTTTACAAAATACAATCATACACATTTAACACTTCCAACATTCCACATCAAACTTCTCCATACACATTTCTCAATGAAATAAAGAAAGCATACACATGCTTAAATTAAAACAAAGGAACACATGCATGCAAGTAGAGCAGTTGTAATTTATATTTCAGTGATAAAATTATTTTATGTTCAATAACATTAGATAACTACAAATTAAAAGTCAAAAGATATTTAGTCCATTCCATTTTGATGTCATCTATATCTAATTGGGAGTAACTCTTAACCCAAATCAACCTACAAGATAATAAATATTAAATCAATTCACACATTAGCATTGGATTCATTTAAGAGATGTAGAAAACTATTAAAATGATTAAAATTATGATCAGTCAATTAATTAAGCCTTTCTCAATTGGGAGATCGTAAATCCTTCCCAAATAAGAGTTCTCATATATCTGAGAACATAAGACCCACGCTCCTAATCAAATTGTTGTCTAGGGCACTACACAATAAAGTCAACATATCATAAGGTTTAAATGTTACGTGTAATTATAAATCTAGGTTATAGGATTATACTAAAGAAGTAGTAAACGTTACCTTAACCCTTTGTTGGATGGCTAATATTTTTCATCTCAGCCCATTTATACCATGCACTAGACATATATAAGTAAAAGCATTATATATGAATAAAGAGGATATTTATTAGTCATCCAATTATTATAATAAAATAAAAGTCAAATTTACTTATTGATGACTTCCATCAACTGGCCGTGAATGTGTGCTCCACTAGAATAAAAAAACATTGCAATTCCTCTATGCACATCCAAAGCTAGCAGCATTCAATGGGACCTATATACATAATCAATCAATTGAATTTGAAAAGCTTAAGTTATATACATATTTATGTTTATGTGGAATGATATCAAGGCATGTAATAACTTACCCACTATTGTATGGAATTAGTAAGGATTGCCCCTTGTCACAACCCAAGAACCTAGGTATGATATCTTCTATTTGTCCTCAGGCAAATGCTCCTTTGGTCTAGAGATAATAACAGGGTTAAGGAATTTGTAAACATCCTTGACCTATAATATTTGCAATTTATCATGCAAAGACCTGCATAAACTTAATGTCAAATACTTATCATGTCCTGTTAATAAGTAATGTTAATTTAATTCTTAATAGAGTAATTACAAGACATCCTTGATATAAACAATGATGTAGGTGTATTCTAGTTGAGCCATATTACATATGGCTAAGAGGTCCTCTTTCATGACCACAACCTCAACAACATTGAGGGCAAGCACACCAGCTTCTATCCTTACAAAGCTGATTTCGTTATCTTCATTGATCAGTCTGTATAGTCCTCTCAAGAATGGAGGCATGTTGGGTGGAACTTGCACCTAATCCCTACACTATAGATGTAAATTTCTAGAAATTAGTAAAGAATATATATATATATATATATGAAGAGTCAAAGAGATTCAATTTTATCATAAAAATATACATAAATACCTGGGATGGGGCAATTGGTATGCCATAATTTGTTGCTGGGGAAGGGGTTGCCCTCAATGGAACCTTGTGCTTCTTCTGGTTAACATTCAATGCAAAATGAATTTAAAAATTTAGCTCAATCTTTAAAGTTATTATTGAACATGATGATCTGATATCATATACATACCTTGAAAATCATTGTTTTGATATACTTCTCCAGCCAAGCTACATGATATCTATTCACATCCCTAACAGTATGAATATTATCCGCTTCTATAGGAAATGGTAGGAGGGCATCTAAATGGAGGGCAGCAGTAATGCACACACTCTTAGTGGGTGGATGCATCAACCTATCATGTGGCATGACAGAAAAAACCTTGTATAATGTAGCCACAGAGACATAGTTCTTAGCTATATATAGTTGCAGCATGCATTGACCCACCTGCAAATCATAAATCACCTGTATATAAGAATAAATGAAGATTACTAAGGCATGGAACTTTGAAAAGGTAAGCATGTTAATAAATACCTCCTTGATTGGGACATCTCCTTCGAATTGTTGCTCCTCCATCTCTTCTTTAGATGGAGGACTCTAGCTATTGTAAGATGGGGGTCAAGGGACAACATCTTGACTTGGACCTTTGAAACCCCACGAGTCCTTATAGAAATTATTCCTTACCTTTGCCTATAACTCATTGATCATATTTTCCTTCCATGCTTCCATGTCTTCTATTACAACATTTCTTGATTTATGGAAGAATTTGGAAGGAACCAGACCATGGCCTTGGGCCCTTACTCGGTAAGGTTGCTCGTCCTTGTTGCCCATAGCCATATACAAGATGTCCCCCTTTTTAGCAGTGCTACTCAGAGTCCTTATAGTGGCACTTCTCTGGGTCAACTCTTCCTACACATGTAATTAATAGAACACAATGATTTCCATATATATATATATATTATAATTCAAGAGATACAAAAATAGACACTTAAAACCACTTACAATTCTTGAAGCAACTAGGGCAGCATTTTCATTATTAAAGGTCTGAGAGTTACACCCCTTTGAATGCACCATTTTCCAAAGAAGGGCCCAATCAATGGGATCTGTGGTCCCACTCTTCTTTTGCTATCAAGAGAAACACTACTTTAGAGTTAATGAAAAAATTTAGTATATTTAGATAAAATTGAACTATCACGTATACTTTCTTCTTGTTCTTCTAACCATCTGTAACAAATCCTGGAGAGGCGGTGTTGCATATGATTGGTTGGACACACCATTTTTCCTTTCATATGCTTTTCCTACAGGTTAAAGGAACATAGGAAACTTTTGATTGCCCCATGATTGTATTTGGGAAATAGAAACTAGTATTGTTTAATGAAGGGGAGCCTTAGCGCAATGGTAAAAGTTGTTGTCGTGTGACCTTTAGGTCACGGGTTCAAGGCGTGGAAATAGCTTCTTGCAAAATGTAAGGTAAGGTTGTGTACTTTAGGCCCTTGTGGTCCGCCCCTTCCCTAGACCCTGCATAGGCAGGAGCTTTGTGCACCGGGGCTACCCTTTTTAAACTAATATTGTTCAATCCATTAATTCTTACACAACCGTTCTTTCTTGTTACCATTTGTACTTCTTTGTCTCCATCCAAGGGGAATACCATGATCTTTTTAACAATCAATTTCTTCACCCATGATAGCCATTCTTACCTCTTCATGTGGTTGTGTGACATGAAGACATATGTCTTTGGTGAAATATATCTTTGTGTGACATGATAGCCACTCTTTCTCTAAACCTTCCTTGTCCAATATATCTTTGGTGAAAGACATCCCCATCCACATCCTTATCAGCCATCAATAACCTTATTAGTTCTCCCTTATACTTCTTTTTTCTTTCCATTCTTACTACACCCATAGATATTTGAATACCCATCAAAGCAACAAATTCTTCAACACTTGGGAAAATTCTGGATCCTAAACTAGAGACATGAAAATTAGAATCCCAACATTGAATTGCAGCCTTCAAGAATTGTGATGTCTTTCAAATACCAGGCACACTCAATTCCAGGGTGGAAGTTGTTCTTCTAGTCCATAAAATTAGATATGGTATTGTAACAACTTGAATTTTCACTCATTTAATTATGTAAGTTGAGAAGTTAAAGCAATAAAATGGATTATCTTAGTTAGTTTGAGTGTGTGACTATTAACTTCATGGTTGAAGGTTTAACCTTTTCTTTTATAGAGTAAGTGAGAATTATTCTTTAGCTTAATGTTGCATTTTGGGATGTTTTCTAATATGGAGGACCATAATGTTAGAGATATTTTTTAAGGGTCCATGTAACTGTGTTCAAACTTAACTCCCAAGTGACCCAATTAATCACTTAAGGAAGGTGGTGGCTTGGGGCTACTGGAACATGTCGAGTTAAATGGGAATTAGAAACACTTACAAAGAGTTATGTGGAGTTTAGGAGGATCTAGGATGGTGATGAGTTAGAAAGGTGGCTGGTGAGAGAAAACATGGAGTTAGGAAAGTATTTGGGGAGTATAATTTGATTTTGGAAACAAAACCATAACTATAGGAAAGAACATCTTACACTATGTGCTAAATAATGGAAAGACATTTTTGGTTAAAGAGTGTGGGTTGCCTTAGGCAACAAGGTTACTAAGTAGGAGACATAAAAAAGCATAGGAAGGTGAAATGGGAAAATGCTTTTTTAGAAGTTGGAGGTGTCCCATGTAGAGAAACAAGGTTGGGATAGTTTTGGAAATTAGAAAGTGTGGTATAGGACTATTTGGAGGATTGGAAAGAGGACGAATTAGAAAGTGTTGGTATGAGATTGTTTGGAGGATTGGAAAGAGGACTTAGACAATTTTCATAGGCAAAAAGTGAATGGTGGTGTAGCTTTAAAATTACTTGCAAGTGCATGAATCAATTGTAGTAGATGTACGCGAGTGAGGTCAATTCCATCAGGAATCTCACAGCATTTTCAATTGATTTGATCTTATTTGAGGTGCTTATCTTAGCCATAAAAAGATATTATTTTGATTAAACTAAAAATTTAACAACATGGAATTGAAAACATGCATAAAATTAGAAACTACAACTAAAGGAAAGTTTTTTTTTTAAATTCAATAAAATTAGAAACTTTCCTAACTAACATGCATTCAATAAGGGAACTAATGCAAAACTAGTATGAATGAATTTAGGAAACTTGCTAAAGTTGAATTTTCCTAAATTAACACTTTCTTAAACTAAAATTAGAAACTTACTAAAACTAAATAAGAAAACTTTTTAAACTAAACTAAGATTTAAACAACTAACTAACTAATGCCAAATATGATCAAATAATGAAATAAGAAAACCTTAAGAGCAAATCACCCAAGTACCATGCCCATGACCCATGGAGTTGTGCGCATGGTTCATGGGTTAAAAAATGGATAAAATTCATGAATCAAAAGTATTCCGACATGAGATCTAATCAAAGTACTAATTAAACAACCTAAAATTCTAAATGGGTTCTTAAGGAATCAAGCAAATAGGATGTATAGGTTGTTGAAAATTAAACATGAACATTGAATGCAAAAATTCCAGAAATTAAGTGCTAAAGAAACTGAAATCTAACATGGCATGGAAAGCAACTTAACAAGAACTTTTTATGCAAGATAAAACTCAAGAATTAATGAACTTAACTATTGAAATCAAGCACAAAAAATGAACTTCAAATAACGTTATTGATTGTATGGACAAATACGTAAAAAATGATGCACATGATAGATTGATAGAAATATGGAAATTGCAAATTTTTCCTTAGCCCAAAACTTGATTCAAATCAATGCTAAAACACTCTCCAACAACCTTAAAATTTACTTAGATCACAAGCAAGTGAAACCCAACAAGCTCTCTCTCTCTAAAAAAACATGGAAAATATGAAAAGGAAACAAGTATTCAAGCTACTTTTTCTCTTGGTCGTTGCTACTAGAGAATAAATAATTTGGATCTTGAGATATTAAGCAAGAAAAACTATGAATATGGTAGCAAAGATTCGAGAGAAAACAAGGAGGATTTATGCATCTAAAGTTAAAGAAACAAAACAAGAACAACTAAGTAATGGAAGCAAGGATTAAAAGGAAATGACCTGGAATTGAAGTGCAAAAGGAAAGGGAGTACTTGACGAATCCAAGAGAAAAATAGCTAAAGGAAAGTCAAAGTCCAAAGCTCCAAAGATCACTCGAGTAGAATGCTTCTTTCAAGGTTTTTGTGCAATACCTCTGCTTGAAAATTGTGTTGAATTCATGGAGTATATATAAAGAATTTGGCTTCCAATTTGATGAGATCTTATTCTAGGAAGTAAAGAGATATTTACAGCTAGGATCTAAGTTTGAAAGTTAGGTGTAGGTCTACAGCAACCAAAGAGGAAACCATCTGAGGCAAGGTGGCATGGTGTAATTAGAAGGGGGAAGACACCACTTTGTCAGGAAGGTGGTGTGGAGCTCCTCCCCTTCTAATTGTGTGGTGTTTGGTGGTTAGGAAAGAAAGAGAAATGGGAAAATAAAAATCGTAGGAATGATGGTAAAATAGCTAGGATTTTGAGGTGTTTTGGGTGTCAAATAGAATTAGGAGTTTCCCACTTAGGAAGCCACCTAAGGTGACAACCAAGCAAAGGGGAGGCACCACTTTTCCAGGAGGTGCCTCCCTTCTTAAACAAAAATCATGGAACCTTAATTGGGGTGGGGGAAAAAGATGGAAAGTTGGGTTTTCTCTCTTGATTGCACCACCTATGCACGAATATCTTACCATATACAAATCTTCATCAAAATCTTCTAATTTTCCCTTAAAAATCACACTTTTAGCACATGATAATTGCTTGAAATAATGCTCTAATCGCGTGAGTCCATGGCTCACTTTGATGACTTGTTCCTTGATGGTTTGAGTGGCTAATTCCCTTGGCTTCAAAGTTTGCATGGCTTGGCTTCTTTAGGTTTCCTTGATAGATTAGGAAACCTCATGCATGGATCCATTTCTCATGCAAAGGTGGTGGAATTGCATGGCTTTTTGCATGGGCCCATTTTAATCACCTTTGGATCTTTCATTGCCTTCCTTCTTGCCTTTAGATGATCTTGAACCTTGATTTAGCTTTGAAATGTTGAAATTTAAGTCTTTAGCTTTCTTTTGATCATGATCTTCCAATCTCATCTAACCTGATCTCAACCGTTAGATTATCTTTTCAACACCTATAAAAGAGTAAAAATCCTAATCAAATCCTAAAAAAATTATAATTATTCACATAATTATTTTGGATTAGCTCCTGAACCTGCAAAATATCAAACTTTTGAATTATTAGGTCACAAATGCATGTGTTATGAAATTTTGGAAAAAATCCTAAAATAACACTACAATTATAACATATAGTCTACTAATTGGGTACTTTTTATGCAAAATTGAAGACTTATCAAATCATTTAGATCTCAAGATGGGAAAGCTAGCTAGGAAAATCATTTATGAAACATATTAAGATAAAGACATCTTAGCCTGGGAAATATTGGATGCCTAATGTCTAGGTGAGAAGAGAGAGAGAGAGAGAGAGAGAGAGAGAGAGAGAGAGAGAGAGAGAGAGAGAGAGAGAGAGAGAGAGAGAGAGAGAGAAAGACATGTAGGGGAAGTAGGGAATTTTTATAAGCTAGATCTATTTTCACTTGAACATGAAAGGACTTTAATTTGATTGATATCTTCAACTATATTGCTCACTAGTTTGTAAGAATCTTGATGTTGTGAAAATGTGTTTTTTTTGGATTCATGAGCATAGAAGATTTGATAAGTCTTGCATAATTTTATGTCTATTTTGAGTCCATGATAGAGAGACATTTTCCTCTGGTGAGTTATATATGCGCAAACAATTTTTATTATGTGAATGCACCATGTGGAATTATGTTTTAAATTTTTGCTATATATGTGCGAGTATAAACATCTTATTATGGAAGTTTATGCCAATTTTTTGTGTAAGATATCATGCTATTATATTCTAAACTATAGACATTTTCTCTTGGAAATATTTTGGGTCATTGGATTAGTCATGGACTGGATATTAGAAACTTGAGAATATGCTAAATTCTAAATTATTAAGAGGGATGAAATAGACTTTTCAAGTGAGTTTTAGTACATTAGATTCATCTTGAAAAATTAGCTAGACTTTAGTTTAGAAAGAGTGCTACATGTGCCAAGTATAATATTTTGGAAAGATTTCTTATTTAAAAAAGGATATTATTTTAGAAGTTCCACATTCTTGAAATGATATTAAGCTCTAAGTTTTGGAAGTTGTTCTATTTTAAAAAGCGAGAGATTTTGGGAAGTAGGATATGTTTTAGAAAATATATTATTCTAAAAAATGTGCTATTTTAGAAAGTAAGTTATTTTTGGAAGTACTATATATTTTAGAAAACTACTATTTCTGAAAAGTACTCTACTTTAGGAAGCCTAATATTTTAAAGAATGTTTTAGTACTAAGAAAAATATTCTATTTATAGGAAGGATGATATTTTTTAAGTAAGTATTCTAATTTTTGAAAGAATGCTATTTATAAAAAAATTATTTATTTTTAAAAAGTGTCTATATCTAGAAAATTTTAAAAAATAGAAAAGAAATATGAGATGTTAATTCTTAGTGAGTTTAACGAGTTGCCAAATTATTGAACTTTTGAATTTAGCTTGAGGGTGCTAGTGTATTAATATCTTACATGATGATAGGAAATATGCATGCAATTGGAATCTACGAATAATATGAATTATCCAAATAGGATACTTTGATAATCTTGATTTGCATGAATTATTAGATTTATTGATTTGGATTTTGTCCTCAAAGGTGGTGTGAATAAGCTGCACATGAAAATGCAAGCGTATGGTGGTGAAAGGCAAGTTGTGTAGTGGAACCTTCATGGTGAAATATGAACCCTATGGTAGCTATATTAGGAGGGTGCATATTGGCCTCTAACCTCCAAATTGATACCTAGTATAAAAATAAAGCCTTTTGTTATAGATTTTGTTTAGGAGCATCATGGGAAGGCTTCTACCCATCCATTGTGATCCATTCTCCCTCATGAGAATGGTGTAGTCCCTTATGGTATCCACAGTCAACCATAGTTGAACTGGGTTCTCTACATTCATAGTAAGACCATTATGGATTTGTGGATTTGGATATCCAATGATATGTCAGTCGTTCTTGTGAGGATATGGGCCATATTTGCCTTTGAGGCATGTAGTAGGGTACAACTACTCGTGATTGAAAAGTATTGGCTTGAGATGCAAATTTAATGATTCTCTCAATTTGCCGTATGATTTGGTATTTATCATTAAAATTGGAGATTTCATATCATTTTTGGTTTAATCACAATGCATACATGATATATTGCGTATACATATGTTTTCTATGGTTTTTGACTATCTTAGAGGTTTCTTACTATGTGTTGTTCTCACCCCAAAAATATTAAACAACACATGCAAGTAGCAATTGATTAGTCACTGCTAAGGGAGTGGAAAACATATTGCTGAGATCAATGAAAGTATGAAAACTCTTAATATTTTCAGAAATTTAAAATTTCTTAGAAATTGTTATTTTAATGTCGACAAATGTAATTTAGTGCTTGGTACTCTATATGTTAAATTATGGTTGGATTTATATGTTTGGATGATAACTATGGTTCTTGGCATTGTTTAAGATTATGTGATTATTTTATAGTATGAAAAGTTTTAAGATGACACTTGATGGTTAGGAGGGTGATTTTTGAAACCGGTATGAATGTATGATTTCAAAATGATTAAAAAAATTTAACCAAGGGATCCTTACTCATTCAAAAATGTATTTTAAAAATTTGTGAGGTCATAGTTGGCATCAAAGTGCAAGTTCATACTACTTATAGCCAAACAACTAGGAAAACTGTAATAACAATAAGAAAAATGAGTCATAGGTTCACTGATAAATGTAGGGAGAGAGAGTCACTTAGGATTAATTGTTGATGAAGTCCAGATACCACCAAAGAAAGACAGGACTACGAGATAGATGACTACTAAGGAATCCACTAACACTTAGGGCTAGAGAGACACTATAGAGGTGGTCATAGATCCCTTTCCACAATGAATGAAGAACCCATTATAGACTTAGAGCCTAGAAGGGAAGCATTTAGGAGGAGGTAATACTAAACAAAATAGTGACAAGGGAGACACATTATTGGAGATATTTAAGAAATTCTCCCTAAGTTCATCAGAGAAGAAGGGCTAGAAGCTGCAGTAAAGGTGTTGAGAAGATGATCTAATGGCTGAGATCAATAAAGATAGGATTTGAAGATGAAGATCAAAAGAGGGCCAAAGAGCTAAATTTCAGCATTTCAAAGCTAAACCAAGTTCAAGATCATCTTAAGGCAAGAAAATGAAGTTCAAAGAAGGTAATGGGAAGATCAAAGGTGACTAATAGGACCAATGCCTAAAGCCATGCAATTCCATCACCTTTAAATTAGAATTGAAGTTGTGAATGAGGCTTCCTAGTTTTACAAGGAAATGTAAGTTAGCCATGCAAGCCATTCAAGCCTTGAAAGCAAGGGAATTAGCCACTCAAGCCAAGCCAAAGGTGCTATCAAAGTGAGCCATCAAGCTAACTTAGCCAATGCAACATGAAACTAAACTATTGGATGAAGATTATAAGCAATTATCCACATGCTAAAATTGGATTTCAAGGGATAATTAGAAGGATTTTTTTAAGATATGCATAGGTGAACCAATCAAGGGAGAAACTAAGTCATTTTCCTTATCTTTTTCTCTATTTCCTTTCTTCCCTTTTTCCTCTATCCCTTTCTCACCATTCCATGTTAAACACCCTTAAGGAGGGGAGTTCCATACCACTTTCCTAAAAAAGTGGTGCCTCCCCCTTCTAAATGCAACCACTCAACCCACTCCTCTTTCCCTCTTATCTTCTTTACTCTTTCCTTCACCACACTTTCCTACCACTTTCTCCCTCTCTCTCTTATCTGCCACCTCACCCCCTTTGGGATTTCCATTCATGGGAGCAAGGTGGAGATGCCTCACCCTAAAAAATATGTGCCTCCCACCTTGCCTCCACATTGTTTCCTCTTTGGTTGGCTTAGACTTCCACCTCCTTTCCTATTTCCATTCAGCCACCTGACTTTCCACTTTGATATCTTAACTTTCCTATCCTCTACCCTCTCTTTCCTTCAACCATATATCTCTTTTAAATGTACAAAAAATTTAGAAACACCCCAAAGCTAGAGATGCCACATGTATACTAGCAACCTAGGTTTTTCAACACCTAGTTCTTGGGATGCTCTCAAAGGTTTTCATAATCTAAGCTTGGCTGCCTTTTCAAGAGTTACACACCTCCTTCATTCAAGCCTTTCTTCTTTAGGTTCAATTTTTCTAGGTTATTTTCCTTGCTTTCATTCATTGTTTGATATCTTCCTTTGCTTGTTTCTTGTTTTAAGTTTCCTGCAACTATAACTAGCTTATATTTTAGTTCATTCTTGATTTCATTTATTTTTCTTGTTTAATTCTTCAAGATCCAAGTCACTTTTTCTCTAGTAGTGACAAACAATTGAAATACTAGCTTGAATCTCTTTTGTTTCACTCTTATAGTTCTCTTGTTCCTTGCCTTGATCACCTTAATTTTTCCCTTATTTCTTTGCTTCTTTCATCTATATTTTTCTTTGTTTTCTCTCTTGAATTCCAAGCAGGATATCAGATTTTATATTTTTATCATTTTAGTGTGTTTAATATTTTATTTGAAGTTGAGATCTTGCTTAAGAAAGTGCACAATTTTTAGCTTTATTCTCTATGTACATGTGCACCATTGTTGAATGTAATTTCAAGTCAATGAATGAAACTGTTTCATGAGCATGTTATTGTTTGATTCTCGTAATAAAGTACTTCAATTCTCGAGTGTTACATTCCATGAAAAGTGCTTACTAATTTTCTTTCTGTGCCTTACTTGATTTGAGTGCTGCTGGAATTTTTTATCTCATGTTTCATGTCCAATGTCCAACAGTCCATACACTTTATTTGCTTGAAATCTTAGGAACTCATTTAGATTTTTAGTTGGTTTAGTGAGTGCTTTGATTAGTTTGTATGTTATTTAACTTTTAATTCATGTTCTCTTGCCTTTTTCCCAACCCATGAACCATGCACACACTTCCATGAGTCACATGCATGGTGATTGAAGTTGGATTCTCTTAACTTGTTGTTGACCTTTGTTTAGATTAGTTTAAATTCTAGTAGTTACTTTTTCTCCATCTTAGGTTAGTTTAGAAAGTTTCTAATTTAGTTTTAAAAAGTTTTGGTTTTGGAAAGTATTAGTTTAGAAAAGTTCAATTTTTAGCAAGTTTCCTTAGTTTAAATTCCTAAATTCATTCATTTTAGTTTTTCATTAGTTTCTTTTATTAAATACATAGTAGTTAGAAAAGTTTCTAATCCCATTGAATATATATTTTTTGGAAAGTTTTCTTTAGTTTATGTTTCTAATTTTATGCATGTTTCCATTCCCATGTTGTTTAAATTACTAGTTTAAACCCTCTTTCTTTGGCTAAGATAAGCAACTTAAGTAAGATCCGATCAATTGAAAATTTCATGATATTCCTCAAGGGATTGACCTCTCTCATGTGCAAATTACTACATTGCCTCATGCACTTGGGAGTAATATTAAAGCTGCACCAAGTTTTTGGCATCGTTGCTAGGGAATCTCAACAAATTTGTGGTTGGATTATAGTTTAGACTATTTATCTCTATTCTTAGTCTTAGGTTGCATTAGATTTGTTTTTTGCAATCATTCTTGCATATTTTTCTAATTCCTCACAAATTGACATCTTTCTTTGTTTTGTGCTACGAAAATTTGGAAAAAGAAGCAACGGTGATCCTATGTGCCAAAGCTTCATCAACTTAATTAGGATTTTCTTGCTTTATTAGATTAGGTTTTTGAGTAAACTTGTAGTGAGGGCCCATTGTAATTTGTAATTATTTCTTTCATTTTAAATGGGTAATAGATCCACACTTGATCTTCATTAAAAACCTCATTGTAAGCTTCTCTCTCTCTCTCTCTCTCTCTCTCTCTCTCTCTCTCTCTCTCTCTCTCTCTCTTATTTTCTTATTGTAGTTCATTTATTATTGTTTGCATATTGGTTGGTAGTGTAATTCACATAGTTTAGGGTCATTCATTATATTTGTTGCATCTTATTAAGGCAGTTGCATTAGAATTGCACCTATTTAACAAAGGTTTTTTGTTAGATAGCATATAGATAAGCATCAGTTTACTTTTCTTGTAATTGCATTACACATTTAATGCTTTATGATGGACAAAACACATTGATAGTAAGGTCCCCCTAAGAGCCCTCATAAGATAAGGACTGGATTTCATCACCTAATCCTTGGCCCACCTCGGTAATCAAATCAATTCCTTGTATGTTCGTGATCCCAACCCTTAAAAACTTAATTTAAAATCAAGTAGCAAGAGATTTAGGGTTTCGAGCTTGTAAGACCCTTTTAGAAAGAAGAGATCTTTCGTCACCCTAATGGCTCCTGATCATTGTGATTATGGTGGGTATCCAAAATTCAAGTAATTTTTTCATGCCTTTAATTGACAGTGCTTGAGGTCTAAATGCCTCCTTCCATGAGAATTGTATTAACTACATTAGAGTAGAACCTAAGTGGTAAGTAGTAGTTGAGTCTAAATAAAAGGAGGAGCTGTTTAGATCTAGGTCTAAAAGCTACCACCCTACACATTAATAAAGAATATCAAAATAGCTCGTTAGTGAACCATTAGGATTGATTGTGCATCATTTAGAGCTAGGAGTAACATTGAGTTAGTTTGCATCATATAGTTAGGGTTTTCCTTTAATTTCTCATAAAAAAGAAAAAAACAAGAAATAAAAAATAAAAATAAGTACTCATTTGTTGCATACAATGATTTGTTTCATTGTATATAAAGTTGAGTACAATGGCCTACCAAGTATGGGATAGTTAACCACCACTTCCACACTATTTCTCTCTTAAGCCCTAAAGCTGTGAATATATGTATGGGACAAGACCAATGTACAATCCTAATTTTTCTAATACATGTGATAGAATGGCTACTATGATGGATAGTATGAAAAGTCTAATGAATAGGTTAAACGCTTTTAGGCAAGATACTCAGTCATTTCAACTACCTCAATATGATAATTCCTACATCTATTTTCACCAAACATATGCCACTACTTCATGGCCATCAATCTCCACCTACAATAATTGTTATCATGAGCAAGTGGATGCACCTAGTGTATTCACAAAACCTAGCTATAACAACTATCCTAAGATAGACTATCAAGACTATAATGGATGGGCTATGCATCATGAATAACCATCTTCTCAGGATTATCATGAATACCAGGAAGAACCATCATGGTCCTACCCACTCAACCCTACCATGATTACCAAGAATATTAGGGACAACCATCATGGTTCCAACATGGTCAATCCTTTCCCATTACCCCAATGCCACACCATTATGAGCCATACGAGTCGTTTCCTCCACAATAGAGTCAACAATCAATTGAAGAAACATTTAAGACATATATCGAAGCAACTAAAAGATCCATTGACGAGCTGAGACAAATGAATGTTGAATACAGAGATAGGGTTAAGGAACTTGAACAAATTGAGGCTAAGGAGAAGCCCATATTTACTCATACCACGATGGAAATATCATATGATCCTTTTGAGATACAAAGTTTCCAACCATCCCTGGAGTCCTTCCACTTATATCCACTTGATTCATGTCTTGCACTTTTTTCTGATTCCAATGAAGAGACCTCCATGGATGAAGTAAATGAGTATTTGGACAATGAGCCATTAGTGGACATTTCCCAGTGCCAAGACCGAATAGAACCCCCTACAATTTTTGATAATCAATTTGAACAATGCAGTGTAGAAGAAGTACCCAATCAGGATCCATAAACTTTACTGGATCAAACACCTGATAATAATATAGGTTCACCCAAACTCTAACCTGTGCCTGAGGAACAGGAAGAAGAATGGTCAATTGATGTTTTGATCTAATATCAACCAACTCCAAGAAACACATTAGAAGTCAATAAGGGTTTATGCCCCACCATTACTCTACCTCCAGATAACAAGAACAACTTTTAGGTAAATGCAAAATTAGCTTATACCCCAATTTCAGGAAAATGTAAGGGAAGAGGAGGAAAAATATGTACTAATTCCAATGGGCATCATTATCCCTTAATTTCGTAAAAATGGGAACCATTCATTTCAATGTGGTCCCACAAAATTCAAACTTGTGGTGGTCTATTGTGTCATAATCTAGTCACCACCAACAATTTCAAGGTGGAGAATGTATATTGACTATAGTGAAATTCTTAAGTGGAGTGAGAAATTCCTCCATTTAATTGTTAGAGTTAGGATTAGGAGAAACTAATGATTTAGAACTAGGGTAGTGTAGATTAGTTAGTTAGTTTAGTTTAGGATATGTTTGGTTGAAGAAGTTAAAATTAGGGCTCACTGTAAGGCAACCTAGGGTTTTTAGAGAGTCTCATTGTTCTACATTACCCATTTGTCATATAGGAGTCCTATGTTTCAAAACATTTGGGGCAATATTTAGTTCAGATTGGGAGGTGTAGATATGGATAAGAACATTGAGTTCTCTTGTATTTTTGAAAAGAAAAAGGTTTTTGTGAGTTTTAAGGTCAAAGTTCCTTTACTATGATGGGAATTGGATTTTTCGGAACCTAGTATTTATGTAATGTTAACTTCTTAATAGAAATGTATAGGGTTAAGTCTGCATTTTATTCATGTCTTGAAGTTTTTTATGAAAGTTAAATCTGGGAATAGACATACAGTACATAAGTTTAAACTAATAGATGGTATGACTTAAAAGACCCTAAGGAAAAATAGTGGAGACCTATATACCATGTGAGTATTGGAGACTATCATCTTTTTTAGATGGTATATAGACAATTCAATAAATTCTTCAATGTTCATAAACTTTGAAAGATGCCAATATCCTTGTTTTGGTCAGTTACCAAGAATTACAAAATGCTAACTTTGTTTCTTAGACATTTATTGAATCTGATAGGCTATAAAAAACCTAAGATATGATATAGGCCATCCTTGTTTTAGCTAGAGACAAAGCCTACCTAGGATATTATACCACTAGTTAGACCCTTTGAGTCTCTTGGTACACATTTCCTTTCAAAAACCCATTTACCTTAACCCAGAAACCCAAATATAAAGTATCCATTACCTATCTTTGAAATGAGTAGAGATGGTAAAGAAAGCAAAAAAAGGACAAAAGTAAAAGAAGTGAAAAATATCAAAGTACTAGCAAAAAGAAAACCTTTCCTCAAAGAAAAAAAAAGAAAAAAAGAAGAAAAAGAAAATTTGTGAAGAGGAAAAGGAAATGGTATTCCCTTCAATACAAAGAAAAGTAAAGCTGTCCAATAGTTACAGAAGACCTCTATTTAGATTTGAAACTTTGAAACCTTTTACCCTTTCTTTTTAAAACTAATTCCCAAGCCTACGTAATCTTAAGGTGGAAGATAACATTAATGAGGATATATATATTAGGGAATTAAGGTGAACTACTCTTACTGGTCTTGGTAATGACATATATTCTTAGGATAATATTCCTTTGCTTCATCTATTCTTAAAAGAGATTATGTGAATCGTCAGTGTTGTCTCATCTGTGCTTAAAAGAAATTATGTGGATCATCAGTTTTGTCTCATCTATGCTTAAAAGAGAATTTGAGGTCAAGACTCTTTTCAATGGAGTATAGGCATTGCTATTTATAAGTCCAAATTATGTAGCCTATATATACATAATACTCCGAGATATAACTGTAATAAAATGGCTTTGGTGTGTGGGTAACTTGTAGAATTTTTCATTAAGTTTTTAAAGCTATTAGAGTACTAATGGACAATAATTTTTTGATATAAAATAAAGGACTTAAATTTATTGAATTTTGTAGTTATATTGCTACAAACCCTCATGAGGCATAGCTCATCAACTAGGGGTAACCTAGGGGTTTAAGGGCTTGTTGCATATGCTAAATGCAATCATGAGTACTCGCGAAAATGATAAGTATTTTTGTTTTCATGACTTCTTGCATATTTTGGTTGAAAATAGAAAAATGCTAGTTAGGCATAGGTATTCAATTTTGTATAAAAAGCATCCAATTAGTAGTCCATGTGTTATAAATTATAGGCATTATTCTAAGGTTTTCTCAAAATTTCATAACACACACATTTCTGACCTAATGAAGCAAAAGTTTGATATTTGGTTGGTTTAGGAGCTAATCCAAAGTAAATATGTGAATAATCATAATTTTTTAGGATTTATTTAGATATTTTGCTCTTTTTTGGTGTTGAGAAGATGATCCAATTGCCAAGATCAATAAAGATAGGATTTGAAGATGAAGATCAAAAGAGAGCCAAAGACCTAAATTTCAGCATTTTAAAGCTAAATCAAGTTCAAGATCACCTTAAGGCAAGCAAATGATGTTTAAAGAAGGCAATGGGAAGATCAAAGTTGACTAGAAGGGACCACACAGAAAGCCATGCAATTCCACCATCTTTGCATGAAAATTGGAGCCATGAATGAGATTTCTTAGTTTAACAAGGAAAAGTATGTTAGTCATGCAAGCCATTCAAGCCTTGAAGCTAAGGGAGCTAGCCACACAAGCCAAGCCCAAGGAGACACCAAAGTGAGCCATTAATCCAACTTAGCCAATGCTACATGGAATTATGCTATTGGATGAAGATTGCAAGCAATTATCCACATGCTAAAATTGTATTCCAAGGGATAATTAGAAGGATTTTTGTAAGATATGCATAGGTGGACCGATAAACAGAGAAACTAAGTCACTTTCCTTATCTTTTTCTTCTTTTCCACCCTCTTTCCTCTCTCCCTTTCTTGCCATTCCATGTGAAACACCATTGAGGAGGGAAATTCCATGCCACTTTTCTATAAAAGAGGTGCTTCTCACTTCTAATTGCACCCACACCACGCACTCCTCTTTCCTTCTTATCTTCTTTCCTCTTTCCTCCACCTCACTTTCCTACCTCTTTCTCCCTCTCTTTCTTTCCTGCCACCTCAGCCCTTTTGGGATTTCCATGCGTAGAAGCAAGGTGGAGATGCCTCATCCTAAAAAATAGGCGCCTCCCACCTTGCCTCCACATTATTTCCTCTTTGGTTGCTTTAGACTTCCACCTCCTTTCCTATTTCCAATCAGCCACATCACTTTCCACTATGATATCTCAAATTTCCTAGTTTCTATCCTTTCTTTCTTTCTTTCCTTCTCTCCTAGATTCCTTTTAGAAGTTCAAAACATCTATAAATACCCCAAAGATGGAGATGCCACATGCATGCAAGCAGCCTAGGGTTTTTCAATCTAGTTCTTAGGCTACTCTATAAGGTTTTCAATGTCCAAGCTTGGCTACCTTTTCAAGAGTTCCATGCCTCCTTCATTCAAGCCTTTCTTCTTTGGGGTTCAAGTTTCCTAGGTTATTTTCCCTGCTTTAATTCCTTGCTTTCATTCCTTGTTTGATGCTTCCTTAGCTTGTTTCTTGTTTTAAGTTTCATGCACCAAGAACTAGATTATCTTTTCTTTCATTCTTGCTTTCACTTCTCTTGTTTTTCTTACTTAATTCTTCAAGATCCAAATTACCTTTTTTTTTCTCATAGTGATAGCCAAGATAAACATTAGCTTGAATCTCTTTTGTTTCCCGCTCATAGTTCTCTTGCCTCTTGCCTTCTTCACCTTATTTTTCCCTTGTTTCTTTGCTTTGTCTTTGCTTCTTTCCTTCATATTTTTCTTTGATTTTCTCTGTTGATTTCACATGTGTGATACCTAAGTTTAGATTGTGATCACTGGAGTATGTTTAATCTTTGATTTGAAGTGGAGATCTTGCTTGAGAAAGTGCACAATTTTCAGGTTTATTCTCTATGTACATGTGCACCATTGTTGGATGGAATTTCAAGTCATCATCATCATCATCATCATCATCATCAAGCCCTAATCACAATTAGGGGTCAGCCATGTAATTTCATGTCAATGTATGAAATTGTTTCAAGAGCATGTCACTGTTTGATTCTAGTAGTAAAGTACTTCAAATGTTTGTTATATTCCAAGCAAAGTGCATGCTAATTTGCTTTCCATGCCTTGGTTTGAGTTTCACATATACTATGTTGCTGGAATTTTTTGTCTCATATTTCGTATGCAATGTCTTGTAGTCTATACACTTTGTTTGCTTGAAATCTAATGAATCCATTTAGCTTTTTAGTTAGTTTAGTGAGTGCTTTGATTAGTTTGCATGCTAGTTAGCTTTTAATTCATGTTTTTTGGTCCTTTTTCCAACCCATGAACCATACACACACATTTTGTGAGTCATGAGCATGGTGATTGAAGTTGGATTCTCTTAGCTAGTGGTTGATCTTTGTTTAGATTAGTTAAAATTCTTGTAGTTACTTGTTTTGCATCTTAGGTTAGTTTAGAAAGTTTCTAATTTACTTTTAAAGAGTTTTAGGTTTAGGAAAGCATTAGTTTAGAAAAGCTCATTTTTAGCAAGTTTCTTTAGTTTAAGTTCCTAGATTCATTTATTTAGTTTTCACTAGTTTTATTTATTTATTGAATGCATGTTAGTTAGGTAAGTTTTTAATTCCATTGAATATCTTTATGTTTAAAAAGTTTCCTTTAGTTCAGGTTTCTAATTTTATGCAGGTTTCCCATTCCATGTTATTTAAATTCCGTATTTAATCAAAATCCTCTTTCTTTTGCTATGATAAGCAACTTAAATAAGATCCAATCAATTGAAAATACCATGAGATTCCTTGTAGGATTGACTCTCTCACGTGCAAATTACTATATTGATTCATGTGCTTTTGAGTAATTATTAAAGCTACCACTTATGCTCAATTAGAGCTTGTAGTTTTGCCATGGGGTTATGAATTTGTTTTCTTACCCCTTTCTTATGGGTACATTCAATCTCAGTATCTAATGGTACTAACTCAGTGTTTTAAGATTGACGACCTTGTGTGCACTATAAAGAAAACCTATTTAAATGATGTAACCTAACTCAAAATCTAACCCTTAAGTCTAAATGATGCACAATCAATACATATGTTTCACTAATGTGTTGTTTTGATATTCTTTGTTAATCTGCATGGTGGTAGCTTATAGACATAGATCTAGTTAGCTACTCCTTTTATTTAGGCACCACTACTATGTACCTATTAGGCTCTGCTCTACATTGCTTAATACAATTCTCATGAAAGGAGGTGTTTAGACCACAACAATCATTAATGAAAGGCATGAGAAAATCACTTGGGTTTTGGATACCCAGTGGAGTGACAATAGATCTCCTCCTAAAAGGGTCCTACAAGTTTGATACCCTAGGCCTCTTGCTACTTGATTTTAAGTTAAGATTTCAAGGTTGGGATCATGAACATACAAGGATCAATTTGATTACCTAGGTGGCCAAGGATCTGGTGATGAAATCTAGTCCTTACCTTATGAGGGTTTCTCTGGGGCCCTTACTAGCAACATGACCATCCACGATAAAGTAGTAAATGTTGAATGCAATACCAAGAAATAAAACAGATTCCTACTTATATGCTATCTGAGAAAGTAATGATTGTTAAATAGGTACAATTTAAAGCAACAACCCTATGTAAGATGTAAGAAGTACAATGAATGACCCTAAACTACATGAATTACTCTATCAACCAACATGCAAAATACACTAAATACAACTACACAAAAAAAATAAAAGAGAGTGAGAGAAGCTTACAGTGGGGTTTCTAATGAAGATCAAATGTGGGCCACCATATCCCACACTTGCCCTGTATTATTACAACACATTTAAAATTGTATAATGGATTGCAAATTACAATGGGGCCACACTACAAGTTCACTTAAAGATCTTAAGAAAGCAAGGAAATTCTAATTAAGTTGATGAAGATTTAGCCCAAGGATAGCCACTGCTCCCTTTGCCAAATTCCCCACACAAAAAAAAAAAAAATCTCAATTTGTGAGGAATTAGCAAAATATGTAGATATGATGCAAAATCCTAATCAAATGCAACCTAAAAATATGACTAAAGTTAAACAATTTAAACAAAGATCCAACCACAAATCCATTGCTATTCCTTGACAACGGCACCAAAAAAATGTGTACTTTTAATATTACTAACAAGCACACGAATCAATGGACTAATTTGAATCTTATTTAAGTTGCTTATCTTTACCAAAGAAAGATGGTTTTGATTAAACTAGGAATTTAAACAACATGGATTGGGAAACATGCATAAAATTTGAAACAAGAACTAAAGGAAACTTTTTAAAAATAAAGATATTCAATGGAATTAGAAATTTTTCTAACTAACATATCAATAAAAGAAACTAATACAAAATTAGAAACTTAACCTAAGGAAGCTTGCTAAAAAATGAACTTTCCTAAACCTAAAACTTTGTAAAAATAAAATTTCTAAAATTAAATTAAAAACTTCATAAACTATCCTAAGATGCAAAACAAGTGACTACTAAAATCTAAATTTAACCTAAGTAAAGAATCAACCAACATGTTAGACATGAACTTCAATCACCATGCATGACCATGAAAGTGTGCGCACAGATCATGGAGTGAAAAATGGCCAGATATTATGAATTAAAAGATAACTAACATGCAAAATAATCAAAGAACTTACTAACTAATTAAAAAACTAAATTGGTTTGTAATATTTCAAGCAACCAAAGTGTATGGACTGCTGAACATTGCACATGAATCATGAGATGAAAAAATCCAGAAAAATAATGTATATGAAACTCAATTCAAGTAAGGCATGAGAAAATTAGAAAGCACTTTTTATGGAATATATCACTCAAGAATTGAAGTACTTTAATGCTGTAATTATTTAGTGACATTGTTCATCAAACAAGTTTATTAATTAACTTGAAACCACATCAAAAAGTGGTGCACATGTACATAGAGAAAAGGGTTGGAAATTATGCAATCTTCTTAAGCAATATCTCAACTTTAAATCAAAGATTAAACATACTCCAATGATCCTAATCTAAACCTAGATATCATGCATGTGAATTTGAGAGAGAAAATCAAAGATAAAAATGTTAGAAAGAAACAAAGAAGAAGCAAATAGACAAGGAAAAGATAAGGTGATCAAAGCAAGAAACAAGAGAATATTAAGAGGGAACAAAAGGGATTCAAGCTACTATTTCTCTTGAATGTCACTACCAAAGGAAAGGAAACTTGGATCTTGAAGAATTAAGCAAGAAAAATAAGAGAATTAGAAGCACGAGTGAAAGGATATCAACAAGGAATTATGCTATGGAACTTAAGCAAAAAGGAAAGAAATTAAACAACAATGTAATCAAGGAAACTAAAGAAAGGTACTAACTTGTAACTGAAGTGCAAAAATAAAATAAATAAAGTAAGGAAAATGTTGTGGAAGACAATGAACAAACAACCAAATTGATGAAGTCCAAAACCCTAAGAAGATCTTCGAGTAGAATTGCTTTCATTTCATGGAGTTAGAAGCAACTCCCATACTCGAATTGGGCATGGAATTCATGGGTATTCATAGATTTTTTCATTCTAATTTAATATGTTCCTACCCTAGGAAGAAGAAGGATAATTAGATCTAGGACTCAAGGTAGGAAAGTTAGGTGGTGATTGGAGATAAAAGATTAGAAGGTTAGGTGAGTGGGTGAGTGGGCGAGGTAGACTTTCTAAATATGATTCAAGGAAGGGGGGAGGCACCTAGGATGGGACATGAAATCCCTTTAGGTATACCACATGGTGAGATGGAAATAAAGTGGACAAAGGTAAGAAGAATGGAGGAAAGAGGTAGGAAGGTGAGGTATTTGAGATAGGAATGGATTTAGAAAGTGGAGTAGGTGGAATGGCTAGATTTATAAGGGGGTAGGTGTTGAATTTCAAGGGATTAGGCATGGAACTCCCACTTTCTAAATGTATGATGTGGTGGCAAGAAAGAGATAGAAAAGGAGGAAAAGAAAGAGAAAAATAAGGAAATTAGATTTAGTTTCTCTCTTGATTGGTCCACCTATGCATGCATATTTTACCATTTAACATAAGATAGTTGCTTGAAAAGTCTCCTCCAACAACGTGACTCCATGTGACATGCCTCTTATATGGCTTAGTGGCTCACTTTGATGGCTTAATAATTGATGGCTTAAGTGGCTAATCCTTTAGCTTCAAGGCTTGATGGCATGGCTTATTTAGTTAGCTTTACATGTTAGACTAGGAAACTTTATTCATGGATTTGGTTATATTGTAGAGGTGTGGAATTGCATGACATTTTACATGGGCCCTTTTAGTCACCTTTGATGCTTCTAATTACTTCCTTGAACTTTATCTCCTTACCCTAAGATGATCTTGAACCTTAATTTGGCATTAAAATGATGAAAATTTAAGTCTTTAGCCCTCCTTTGATCTTGATCTTCAAGTCTTATCTTTCTTGATCTCAGGCATGGGATCATCTTCTTGAAACCTACCAAAAAGTAAAAACCCTAATTAAATCTTAGAAAATTATGATTATTCACATACTTACTCTGGACTAGCTTCTAAACCTACCAAATTTCAAACTTTTGAATCATTAGCTTAGAAATGCACGTGTTATGAAATTTCAAAAAAACCCTAGAATAATGCCTATAATTTATATCACACGGATTGCTAATCAGGAACTTTTTATACAAAATTGAATACTTATAAGGTTCATGTGGTTATGCAGCAACTACTAAATGTTGAATTGGGTTGTTGTAAAGAATAAGTATGATTTACCTCGCATTGATGGACTATTTGATCAACTTCAATTAGCCAAAGTCTCTACAAAAATTGACTTGAGGTCTAGTTACCATCAACTAAGTATCAGGTATGAGGACATTCTGACACAACATTTTGAACTTGTTATGGTTAGTATGAATTTTTAGTCATGCCATTCAGACTAACGAACACTCTCGCAACGTTTATGGATCTCATGATCAGAGTCTTTGAGGAATATCTCAATAAGTTCATCATGGTATTTATGACAACACCTTGATTTATTCTAAGGCCATGGAAGAGCACAAGAAACATCTACACATGGTGTTGAGCACACTTCAAGCTCCTCACTTATATGCCAAATTCAATATTGCAAGTTTTAGCCTGATTGAGTACACTTCCTTGGCCATGTCATTTTAAAGGATGGGGTGGCCATTGAAAGTTGAAGAAATCACCAATTTTGAGAGGCCCAAGATAATGACAAAGATTCACATTAGTGGCTTAGCTTTTTGTGCTTCCCATAGGAATGAGTGGATAGTGAAATGTTGGCTTTTCGATCGACACTTATGGACTGGACCAGTGCCTTTCTGTGCTTGAAGGGCACAGGGACAGACCCCTTTATAGTGATGCCTCTAGCAGGGGACTTGGGTTCGTATTGATGTATCATGGATAGGTAATAGCATACACATCTAGGAAATTGAATACATAGAAAGTGAATTACCCTACTTATGGCTTGGAGTTGGTTGTATAATACTCTTTACACTAAAAATCTAGAGACATTACCTATATGGAGAAAAATATGAGGTTTTTATAGTGATGCCTCTAGCAAGGGACTTGGGTGCATATTGATGTAACATGGATATGTAATAGCATACACATCCGAGGAATTGAAGACACATGAAGTGAATTACCCTACTTATGATTTGGAGTTGTTTGTAGTAGTCTTCACTCTGAAAAACTGGAGACATTGCCTATATGGAGAAAAATATAAGGTTTTTACCAATCACAAGAGCCTTAAATATATCTTCTCATAGAGCAACTTGAACAAGAGACAAAGGAGGTGGATGTAATACTATAGTTTTACTTTCAATACCACCCTGGGAAGGCCAATGTAGTGGTTGATGCTTTGATGAGAAAGATGAGGGAATTGATGGTGAATGTGTTTATATGATCAGCCTTTATGGAATCTGTTAAACAAGTGTAGAGGGATTGTGAGGAGACCCAATAGGCAAGAAAACTAGTTTATCTAGAGGTGTAGATGGAGATGTACTGTAACAGTCGGGTTTCAATAGTGTAAATATTGTTCACTTTGGTTTTAGGCCTCATAGTTTTGCCCTTCCCCATAAGAAAAACATGTCTACACTAAGAGATACGACGGACCCTTATAAAAAACCTAGCTTATTTCTCCCCAACCAATGAGGGATTAAACTCTTAGAATTACCTAAAGCTTACCATCCTGTAGGTCAATATCCTGCCTTTGGGAATGCCCACCAAGACCGCCCTCTGGGATCCCTCTAGACTGCCCACCAAGAAGGCGGTCCTAGAGGGAGGAACTTGCAAAAATGTAATTCTTAACAACTTTCCTAAATCATGCAAATCTAAAAAACTAAAAAACCAAAACAACTTCTTAAGCAACTATGAAAAAATTAATTACTTTCCTAAGTACAAATTTGAAACTAACTAAGATGCAAACTAATGGAATTTAACTACAACTAAACAAGAGGAATAAAGAAAAACAGTCACTAATAAGCAATGGAAGGAGAACTACCAGTATTATGCATGTGACCATAGAATTGTACACATGATTCATTGGGGAAAAATGGAACTAATATACTACTTTGGAAACCTAAAGCATGTAATCTTCCCTAACATTAACTAGGCTATCTAACAATATAGTTGGGTTTTAAAAAATCAAGTCAGCATAAAGTGTATGGAGCTAGGAATTAACATAAGCAATCCATCCACACAAATTCCAGCACCATGCTATTAGAATCATTCACTTAATGGAACATGGATTAGTTCAATTCTAATGTAAGTAAACATTCATTAATAAAGATTATTAACTGCTGGACATAAGTATGAATTGAACACTCCAAATAATATCATTGAATCACATAAAAATTCATCAACATAATGCTCAATACATGTAATCCAAAACTAAAAATTAAATTCTATTACAATGAAGTTCACTTGCTCTTAATCAACCCACAACTACAAGCTAATTGTTCCAACAATCAATCATGAATAATCATGTTTGAAATCAATGGAAAATTGCACAACTAAAGGCAAGCTTGAAGAACACTAAGGAAAGCAAGAAGAGATAGCAATGAAACAAAAAAGGGATATATAGGCAATGAAAAGCATGGACAACAATTAGATTCAAGTTGACTTCCCTTGGCTGTCATTTTAAGGAAGAAACTAGCCTTGGATCCTAATCTTTAGGCTAAGAAAAACAAAGGGAATTGCAAAGCAACAACTAGCACAAAGGTAACTAAGATCAACAAGAGAAGCAAGGAAAAATAACCAACCTTTCAAAAAGAATCAACACCCAAGATCTAGGCATTGAACACTTGAAGAAGTAGCATCCCCACCATGGAATGGAAAATAACACCTATAAGAGATGAAAAGTCCAAGAAAACAAGAGGGAAAAGGGAGAGTAGGAAGAAGATGCCCTCCTCATCATGAAGGAGGTGTCTTTTTTCTATGAATTACAAGTCCCCCCAACAGAGGTTTTTCTTAGACCTTTATAGTTATTCTCCTATAATTTTCAGGGTGACCTAGGATAGATGAATGACGGGAATGAAAAGTGGGGAATTGGATGTCTAAGATGAGTGGACATATAGTGTTTTAAAAGAGGAAAATAAGGTTATATGTGGTTGTGTTTTGGAAGGGATGTTGGTGGAGGACGCCACCTTTTAAAGAAGGGGTGTCTACCCCTTCAAAAAATCAGAATAAACACTTTGAATAAGGAAGGTTGGTGGGTTGGATGAGGTAGGAAAGGGAAAGGGAAGTGGGAGGAAAGGGATAAGTAGGAAAAGGGATAGGAAAGTGAGATAAGTGGGAAATTTTGATTGGCTAAGTGATTTCTTAAGAAGTTGGGATGGGATTTTAGGAAGATGGAGGAGCCTTAGAATAGTTGGACTCTTGAATGGAAAGTCAAATTTGTGGTGCATTCTAGGGGTGAGATGGAAAGTGAGGAAAAAGTGAAAAAAACATGAAAAATAAAAGGGTCTCTTCCAATCGGTTCACAAACCAACTTATTCTAATGAATTTTCCATTAATTATCTTCAAAATATCCCTTAGAATCTCATGAATAATCCTTCAACTTCTCCAACAATCATGACCTTCCATTTAGCTTAGCTTATATGGCTTTGATGGCTAACTTTGAGACTTCATTAGCAAGGCTTCATGGTTGTCTTAGATGGATCTCTTAGCTTGGACTCATGATTGTTGGCTTTAGCTTGTCAACTTCTCTCATGGCTTATATGGCTAAGGTGGTTTTGATGGCTCCATGCAAAGGTGGTGGAAATGCATGGTTTGCCTCATAGGCCCACTTTGATCACCTTAAGCTCCTTTGATTGTATATATTACTTGATCTTGACCTTGATCTCATGTTGATTAATAATTCTTAGGCTTTGACTCACTCTTTTGATCTTGACCACGATCACCATCTCACTTCCTACAAAAGTTTAAAACATCTAATTAAATCCTAAAAAAATATGATTAATCATTTATTGACCTTGAATTAGCCTCTAGACTAACAAAATATCAAAAATTTTCTTCATTAGGTAAAAATGCATGTGTAACAAATTTTGGTCTAAAAACCCTAATTTACCCTTATGAGTTGTAATACTTGGGTGACTAATTGGGTAGTTTTTATGCAAAATTAAAAACTTATCAATGAGTTGAAAATGTGGATGCTGAGGGAAAATATGTTAGGAAAGTATTTGGAGAGTATAACTTGATACAAGAAAGGAAACCTAACCAAAGGGAAGGACATGTCATTCTAATTACTAAATAATGGAAAGACATTTTGGGTTAGAAACTGTGGGTTGCCTTGGGCGGCAAGGCTACAAAGTAGGAGATATTAAATGCGTAGCAAATTGGAGTGGAAAAACATTTTTTTTTCATGTAGAGAAACATGTATGGGACGGTTTTGGCAATTAGAATGTGTAGTATCAAAATATTTTGTGGATTAGAGAGTAGAACTAGGTGATTTTTATGGGTGGGGATTGAATTATTTAGATCTCAAGATGGGAGAGCCAATTAGGAAGTCACTTATGAAACAAATTAAGATAAGGACTTCTTAGACTAGGAAATATTGGTTGCCAAAGGTCTAAGTGAGAAGGAGAGAGAGAGAGAGAGAGAGAGAGAGAGAGAGAGAGAGAGAGAGAGAGAGAGAGAGAGAGAGAGAGAGAGAGAGAGAGAGAGAGAGAGAGAGTAATAACCCTAATTTTTTATGAATATAATTGAATTATTAAAAATTAAAAGTTAAAAATTTAAAAGTGGAATTGAAACTTTGAGTTCCAGGAAAATTCTTTTTTAGAAAAATAAAATCAAGACTTAAAAATTGGATATTTGTTATGCACTCGAAAAATCAATCAGAATGACTATAAGTATGTCAAATTCTGAG